>CM065806.1:133865007-135111515 GCA_033398695.1 Orobanche coerulescens | reverse complement strand
GTACATTGTACATGTGATAAGTTATCGAATTTAGGGGGTTTTACATTGGACCCATCCGTGGCACTTTGTTTGTATAGCACTTAGTTCTCGGACAGTCACATTTATCAATTTGACGCGTTTCACAAGTATCACGTAAACGTTCAGTCAGTGAGGTTAATAGCGTCTTTTGATTAAGTATGGAATATGGTTAATCATATTTGTGGCCCGGTAATACGGAATATGACTTGTATATAAACTCGAAAATATTCTCAATAATTTATTAATGGTCTGATGGGTTCAGATCAGATATATTAAATGGGTAGGTTCGACGAAACGAAACGAGAGTTTCCGAAATAGTTTGAAAGGACGTTTTTACCCTTAGGTTCAAACCTAAGCGTTGGAGTATGAAACGAAATCGGATGGTTATGAAATTTTATGAGGAAGCCAAAAATAATTCCTCAACTCCATATTTAAGGAAAATTCGGAAATTTCCAGTTGTGGGACTGAAATTTCCAGAAATTACGATATTGCCCCAAAACTTAAGGAAATCGTTTCGAGGCTTATAGAGTTATGAATTTAGCTCGGAATTTAACGAAATTTTATGAGGTGACTTATGATGAAACTGGAATTACAGATTTGTGAAAATTCCAGAAAATTTCGGACTGGGTCCAGAAGTTTGGAATTCTTGCATTTTGACCCGAAATTGTTTGAAAATTACAATTTGGACTATCAAGTTTATATATCGAACTCTGAATCACTTGAAACTTTATGGACAGCCTATACATGGTATAATATATTCTGTCCAAGGTCCAGAATGTTGTATTTATGGAATTTTCAGTTTAGTCCTCAAACTTTAAGAAATTACAATTTATGCCCAAAAGCTCCGTTTACTCGTTTCAAGTCCCATTTTGGCCGCAAGTAAATTATCCATATATCATAATATAATCATATAATATAAGATTTCAGATTTTGGTAGGGTTTCAACGACATATAGAAGAAAATATATAACTTTCAATTTATCACAAAATCGTCCACGGGGATAGAATTATAATATTACAACTATACAATGATTTTTGTTTTCATAAAATTCCGACGTAATTGTAATTATTTCCCACCTTTTCTTTTCATAATTGATAAGATCATGCATCACTTAAAAAGTTTCAAAGGAAAGAGCCACACTCGCACACGATCACCACTCAGTGAGACTTTTTGTCTCACCCCACCGTTTTCCCTTTTAAACTAGAGAACGAGCCACCAGCCGAAGACGAAGAGATTCTCGAGGAAGAGACTGATTAGAAGACTACCATTAAGACTTAGAATTTCTGTTATTATCCCAACTTGCAATAGTTAACTATGCTTTGTACTTTGAACAAGTGTAATTTTGAGTATCAGCTTTGTCACAATGTATTTTGGTGGCCCCCAAATTGTAGGTCGGCACTCTGTTTTATATGGACTCAAGAGGTGGCCCCGTCCGTCGATGTGGCACTTTGTTCTGATAGAGCTAGAGGCGGACCCGTCCGTGGCACTATGTTTGTATAGCACTTAGTTCCCGGATAGTCACAGTTATCAATTTGACGCGTTTCACAAGTATCACGTAAACGTTCGGTCAGTGAGGTTAATAGCGTCTTTTAATTAAGCATGGAATATGGTTAATTATATTTGTGGCCCGGTAATGCGGAATAGGACTTGTATATAAACTCGAAAATATTCTCAATAATTTATTAATGGTCTGATGGGTTCAGATCAGATATATTAAATGGGTAGGTTCGACGAAACGAAACGAGAGTTTCGTAAATAGTTTGAAAGGACGTTTTTACCCTTAGGTTCAAACCTAAGCGTTGGAGTATGAAACGAGATCGGATGATTATGAAATTTTATGAGGAAACCAAAATAATTTCTCGACTCCAGATTTAAGGAAAATTCGGAATTTTTCAGTTTCGGGACTGAAATTTCCAGAAATTACGATATTGCCCCAAAACTTAAGGAAATCGTTCCGAGTCTTATAGAGTTATGAATTTAGCTCGGAATTTAACGAAATTTTATGAGATGACTTATGATGAACCTGGAATTACATATTTGTGAAAATTGCAGAAAATTTCAGACTTGGCCCAGAAGTTTGGAATTCTTGCATTTTGACCCCGAAATTATTAGAATTCGCGATTTGGACTATTAAGTTTAGATATCGAGCTCTGAATCACTTGAAACTTTATGTACAGCCTATACATGGTATAATGTGTACTGTCCAAGGTCCAGAATGTTGTATTTTCGAAATTTTCAGTTTAGTCCTCAAACTTTAAGAAATTACAATTTATGCCCAAAGCTCCGTTTACTCATTTCAAGTCCCATTTTGGCCGCAAATAAATTATCCATATATCATTACATAATCATATAACACAATATTTCAGATTTTGGTAGGGTTTCAACGACATATAGAAGAAAACATATAACTTTCAATTTATTACAAAATCGACACCCGACTACCAAATCGGTTGTCGTTTAAATTCAATAAGTCGTATTGCATGTTATTATAACCATAACACACATCCATAAAACATACAATTACATGAAAAATTCCAGATTTAAGTATGCTTCCATATTTTTCATAACATTTAGGGATTAAGTTTATGAAAAACGTAAAAATCTTAAACTATACATAATATTATAACACATGCACTTTTATCGTGATGTATATGACATATTCATATCATAAAGGTATCAAAATATTTCAGATTATAATATGCATCACAAGGTAAGTAGGAATCATCATTATTTTTCAAGGGTTTTTGAAAGAGTTTTCACCCACCTCGATTAAGTCGGATTTCGTCGGTTCTAAGTTTTGGAAGTGGAAGAACGACCTACTCTCTTGCACTACATGGTTCGGCCGATCACCATACACCCCAAGATGAGTATTTAGTTTGCATGTTGTTAGAATTAAGTTAGTATATAGAGATTTTATAAGGCACATATTATAGAAGAGATTAGGGGAAGGAAGGTTACCTAGTTTACTTGAACCTTGTTGAACTCCTTCTTCCTCCTTCTTCTTCCTTTTGGTTCGGCCTCCTCTCTCTCTTAGTCTCTCAAATACAGATTTTTTGGTTGTGTGGGAGGTGTAAAATGAGGCTAAGGGTTGGGTGGTGGTATTTATAGGTGAGATACATGAGGGCATGATTTTATCAATTATAAAAAAAATGAGTACAATTACAATTACATCGAAATTTTGTAAACAATAATCATTGTGTAGTCGTAATATTATAATCCTGTCCCCGTGGATGGATATTAAGTCAAGCAGTCAGTCAATCAGTCGATCATTCAGTCCAGTTTCGAATCCTGCCGATGTGGACTTTGGATTCTAGACTCTCCTTATTACTCCTAGCAATATAGGCCGTCGCCCCAAGATTTGGACCGTCGCCCCAATAGCTGAGCCTTCGCTCTCACACTTAGCGTGTTCTTCCTTATTTCTTATCTGGGCTCAGTATATCCTTAGCTGTGGGTCAATACCCGGATCACACCATAATCGCGATTATACCCCAAGTCTATGACCCAGGTCCCTCGGAACACTCCGTTCCTCGGTTGTGGGAATTGAAAACAACAGTAGCCTCGTTCATGAAATGCAGCCGCGCTGCTCGATCCAAGACTCGGTATAACCATCCCGACATAATTTGGCACTCTAGAGGTGGCTCCTACAGCTCAAGAGTTGGCCCCCAAATTGTAGGTCGGCATTCTGTTTCATATGGACTCAGGAGGTGGCCCCCGTCCGTCGACGTGGCACTTTGTTCCGATAGAGTTAGAGGTGGACCCGCCCGTGGCACTTTTTTTGTATAGCACTTAGTTCCCGGACAGTCACAGTTATCAATTTGATGCGCTTCACAAGTATCACGTAAACGTTCTGTAACACCCCCAAAATACATCCGTAAATGTTACACGCCGTAGGCCCTTCTTACAAGGATCTACAAGGCTAAACTCTACTAGACTACAAAATGATTGACCGATCGGGGTCAATCTAAATACAACGCAGACCGACAAGGTCATTAAACAATTCAGAAACAAATGAACTTTACATCTCAATGACAAAAATAAACTTGAACACAGAAAAGAACGACAACTCAATTTAATAAATGAACACTACACCCATGCAAGGGTGAATACTCGAACGACAGAGAATTACCGACCAAATGAAACAAAAGAAAAGACTCTGACTCTAGTGTGATTAGTATCATTGTCCTCCATCTCCTTCCCAGCCAATCCGGTGACTGCTCCCGAGCTGCCAAAACCTGAGCGCATAACAGGTACCCACCCCCCGAAAATTCGGGGGTTAGAAAACTGGAATTTTGCTAGTGCAAGTACACAATATACAAGATATACGAATAATAACAACACAAAGCTCAACAGTCGTGAAACCTTAACACAAACCACATATTTAAATGGTCAACACAGAATAGCATTACACACACAAGGTGAAGGATAATCACATTGTCATATTCTCCTTACAGAACATAACACCAATGAAACTTTAAACGAGCCCAAAGAGTCAGAAAAATCCCTTTTTATAAAAGGAAAAGTATTTTGATAAGAAAGCTCGAAAACATTAATATTGACTCGGGCCATCTTGGGGTTTTGAAGATCAAATTGAAATACTTTAGAAAATATTTCAAAAGCTCTCGGGTCCTTGACCCAACATGTGGAAAACAATTTGCAAGAAAACCATTACAACGTTATTTGGGGTCCTCTACCCAAATGGTAAAGCACTATCACAAGCGAATCATTACAACATCTCACGGGGTTATCGGCCCAATCCAAATAATATCATCACGAGATCAAATCTCAGCATCTCACGGGGTCCTCGACCCAGTACACAGAATAATCAACACAGTACAATCAAAGGCACAACCTCTCATTCGACAAATCCTGCTCAAGACCCCTGATTAATTAACCCTTGGAGATCTCGTCAAATATCCTTGGTTAATTAACCCTGATACCAACATTTAAAACAAGTTGAAACGAACTCCAGAAAACACGAATCGCGGTCTACATCAAGACCAACATTTAAAGCAAGTTGCAAAGATTTAAATTTCGAAAATCATTTGGTTACGGGGTCTTAGCTATCACTCAAATATCCGTTACCAATAAGCCTGCCAGGCGCCTCCCTTTCACACCTGTGTACCGGCGTTCACTCCACTATATTTGCCGCCCATTGCACATGTCACCGCACCGGCATTCACTCCCATAGGAGCCGCCCCTTGCTCGCGCATTAAGTAACACCGGTGTTCACCAATCATATGGAGCCGCCCATTGCAGCGTACATCAGGACGGAGTGCACGCCCCGCCCTCAGAGGTACCCAGATATGACGTCTCTCATAACAAGTATTCACATTATTACAAACACCAAGCACACAGTCAACCATTGCAATAATTATCAAATTAGTTCATCAATTCACATAATTTATTCACCAGTACGCAACTACGCAAAATAAATAATAACTCACACGTTATTCATCAAGACTTAGCACATTAGGCCTTCAACACTATCAATCAATACTACATAAATATCCTTATATCGTAACTCAACCGAAATACAAACATCACCATATTACTTCTATAAATATTATTCGTACTTTAGTCTAAGTTGAGTACGTCGACTAATATTGGTATGAATCACCCAACATTTATCTCCATATGTATATTTATATACATATACATATATCTATACATATATCCACGCATATCTATATATATATATATATATAATATAAATGCAGATATTCATAACATGATTCATACACTTCAGCAACAATGATTTCACGTAATTATAATTCGTATATCAAGGTACTTGCCTTGGTAATCTCTCGCGAATACTCCGGAAATACAGTTGATTGGAACAATTCGGAACTCCAACGGAAACGACGATCGGAAAGGCTCAACACTGGATTATCGTAGGAAATTCGTCCTTAATATCCTATCATAAAATAAACAATCAATCACACGAGGAAAAGCATAAAAATATGGCCGAACCCTAACTGTTCTCTTCGTAACGTACGTTACACACATACGTAACGTACGTTACGTCTGCACGTTAGCGCACGTAAGCTACAAGGATTAGCGCACGCTAAGCATGCATCGACGATTCTTCCCGGTTCAAACGATCGCCTTGCACGAGGGTATAACGTCGTAATGCATAGAGCTTAACGTAGGTTATATTCACACATATCATACTCATGTGAATCGAATGACCCTATGGTGTTGATGTCTACGAATTCTGTTAATCCTCCCATCATAAGACTTACTCCAAATCTCGATTATAGATCCTCAAAGGTAGTTTGGAAAATCGAGGTTGTTATCAACATTAAGTCTATGATCATTATGGAAACACCATACCATACGGTTTATTAATCTCAGAAAATTTCCTTACTTGATCATCATAATAAGAGTCGGACTATAACGTTCTTAACTAGGGTAACTAAAGCATGAACATTCCAACTTCCAGAAACATGGTGTTCGGATAAAAATCATCTATGGAGCTTAATAATCCCGGTGGTATGTTCATAACATCCTTAAGAACACGAATTCAAGGTTGAGGTAGCATTAACATACCTTAATATGAAAGAAACGCAGAGACAAGAGGTAGCATCCAACTCCGATTGCTTGAATATCAATCCAAGATGTTTCGTAACTTAAATGATCGAGTTTATGTGATCTATAGGTGTTTTAGAGGGCTGGAGACTCTCTAGAAATGAAGGAAAACGAAGTACAAGTGAAAGGGACGAAGTGAAATGAAATGGGGTGTTGTCCATATATATAATATCTTGACCTTTACGTACGTTAGCCTTAGCCATTTACGTACGTAATCGACTTAGCGCACGCTACCATTCGATCTTAGCGTACGCTATCGTTCACTGATAGCTTACTGTCTCATTCTGTACTAGCTTACGTACGTTACACCCTACGCATTACGTACGTAAGCTACACACATTAGCGTACGCTAGTTACAAACCTTAGCGTACGTTAACACCCGTTGACCCCAAAACTGTCCAGGTTCATCCGCGGGAATCTTTCCGAGCCCCACCACCAGCCGTCCTTGTGCTAGCAAGCCTGTTCAATTACTGACCTTCTTACGTACGCTACGTCTAGCTCGTAGTGTACGCTATCTCCAGTTCGTAACGTACGTTACACTTACCGGTTAGCGTGCGTTACGACGTAGTTGCATGTGAATGATTAAAAGTTGGTATTATAATGCATGAGGATGTGAATACGGAAACGATCATACTTCGATTATTGATAACACCAATTCAGGTAATACAGGGTTCAAATACGGACGAAAATACCCAACAATTTATCCGGATATTACATACTATCCCTTTTAAAAGAAGTTTCGTCCCGAAACTTAAAGTAGAGTGGTGGAATAACCAAGGAAAAATAACTACTTGTTCAGCCCCAAAACATCACGAGCGATGCGCGAAAGCAAGGTTCTAAAAATACAATGATTGGACCTAGGAAGTATCTGGCACGTCAATTGAGGCGATAAATTACACGTGAACATGAGAAGTTAGAGTGGAGAAGTAGAAGCTCACGGAATTAAGGAAATTCACAAACGGCTCAGACGTACTAAAATCGCGTGTCGAGCTCGACCCACCGTATTCAAGTTCATAACACATTGGAAATATTAATCGCACGAGTGGGAACAAATAATTTCGAACAAAATTCTGCAAAGATTAAGTTCAGATGTGAATAGACCACAATAATTCACGGAGTCTAACAAATCGGTTCTGAAATTCGTTCGAATGATGGTAGGTTCAGTAGAACATGGTAGTTTGAAATTGTCAAGAGGATCACAGATGAATCATCAACAATGAAAGTCTCCCAACACCGAAAATACTAAGAAGAGCACGGGTACTACGTGTCCCCGTACTATGAAGACATGTCAGCCTCGAAACTTAAAACAGCAGGAGTTGGAAACGAAAAGCAATTAAAATGAAAAACGATCAAAGTCACGATTGTTGGAAACAGCAACGACTAGAACACATCACAAAATCTTCATTCGCCTATGATAGGCTCTTCAGCAGAAGACATAAGGTTTCGGGACATTCTCCGGCCACTTGCTCTGCTCACCGACAGAGTAGCATTCTTTGCCAATTCAAAAATTATCTCACAATGTTTCTCCCGATGGCCTTCACACCCGCACCGATGACAAGTCAAGAGTGGGGAGGGACAGTTTACACGGATGTGTCCCGTACGGTTGCAGTTGAAGCACACTCTCTTCTTACCGGGAGTCACCGATGCTGGTTGAGGATTCCCAATGCTCATTATCGACCGCGAAGACGACGCATTCGAACGACGTGGGGGTTTGAGAACCTTAGTCTCGTCCCCACCCAAAAATTTTCCAGATGTCCTCGGTCTCTTTTCTCCACTCGTTGGCTCGGTCACCGAGGAGGTTTCATAGGTTATCGTCTGATCTTGATATTCCTTCACCGTAACATGAATCGTTGTCGTACGAACCACCTCACCGCTTCCGCTTCCTATATTGCGTCTACATCCGCCAGGGCTCGTCATGCTAATGCAGATAGTACCGTTTATTGTTATCACATAGTCGGTTGTACGGTATACCACAATTATCAACATAAGGTTTAATTAGCATCCTTAGAATAACGAAATCAACTTCCAGTCCATCGTCTAGGACAATCATTATGCGTATGCTTTTAATGAAAAAAAATTTCGAAACAAAAGCCGAGTCACGTTGTGCTCAAAACTTGTAAATACTGTCCTTTGTTTTGGAAGAGGAAGTTTATACAATGACTCTAAAAAATCTTTATTTTTGAGTAATGCCTACAAGAAAATTAAAAATCAAATTATAACTAGTTTGAAATATTTCAAAAATGTTGAGTCCCAAATACCACAATTTTGAAAATCCTTCCTCTTCTACCAAAATGTTTATTCAAAAGATTTTTTTTCACCAAAATACGTGACCATTCGACATGACTACATTAAATCATGACGTTTACAATGTTAGGAAAATTTCAAAACACTACTTTGAAATGTTCGTAATTCGGCCCGGAAATATTACATGCCGGGGATTCTGCACGAACCTACTGTGCTAAAAACCATTTAAAAATCATTTCAAAATATGCCAAAAAGCCGATAACGGTAGCATTTTCCAAAACTTACAAAATCATTTGTAAAATATTAGATACCGTCATAAAAATACCGTTAAAATGTGCAAGACTAAAATGCCAAAATGTCAAGAGTCATTTCAAAATATTCACGCAGCGGATAAAATTAACACTCAAAGATTTATCCTACTGAAATGAAGAAATCGATAAATATGTTCGACTACCGAAGTATACTACATAACCATTCTCACTCGAACCGTATACGCAGGTGATATCGTAAAACAATATAATCTCTAACAAGTTCAAACCCTAGGTTCACGTTAAGCACAATATAATCAAATACGTATATAAAGGGACTTACGATTCGGGAGGCTTACCATCACGGATTGCTTGAAGAGGATGTTGGAACCACGATACTAATCACAACTCTGACACGCGCGACTTACACAAGACATGGACTTGACCCAACGGCCTAGGTTTTTCGCAAACCTAAGTTCCGATACCATATTTGTAACACCCCCATAATACTTCCGTAAATGTTACACGCCGTAGGCCCTTCTTACAAGGATCTACAAGGCTAAACTCTACTAGACTACAAAATGATTGACCGATCGGGGTCAATCTAAATACAACGCAGACCGACAAGGTCATTAAATAATTCAGAAACAAATGAACTTTACATCTCAATGACAAAAATAAACTTGAACACAGAAAAGAACGACAACTCAATTTAATAAATGAAAACTATACCCATGCAAGGGTGAATACTCGAACGACAGAGAATTACCGACCAAATGAAACAAAAGAAAAGACTCTGACTCTAGTGTGACTAGTATCATTGTCCTCCATCTCCTTCCCAGCCAATCCGGTGACTGCTCCTGAGCTGCCAAAACCTGAGCGCATAACAGCCACCCACCCCCCAAAAACTCGGGGGTTAGCAAACTGGAATTTTGCTAGTGCAAGTACATAATATACAAGATATACGAATAATAACAACACAAAGCTCAATAGTCGTGAAACCTTAACACAACCCACACATTTAAATGGTCAACACAGAATAGCATTACATACACAAGGTGAAAGATAATCACATTGTCATATTCTCCTTACAGCACATAATACCAATGAAACTTTAAACGAGCCCAAGGAGTCAGAAAAATCCGTTTTTATAAAAGGAAAAGTATTTTGATAAGAAAGTTCGAAAACATTAATATTGACTCGGGCCATCTTAGGGTTTTGAAGATTAAATGGAAATACTTTAGAAAATACTTCAAAAGCTCTCGGGTCTTTGACCCAACATGTGGAAAACAATTTGCAAGAAAACCATTACAACATTATTTGGGGTCCTCGACCCAAATGGTAAAGCACTATCACAAGCGAATCATTACAACATCTCACGGGGTTCTCGGCCCAATCCAAATAATATCCTCACGAGATCAAATCTCAACATCTCACGGGGTCCTCGACCCAGTACACAGAATAATCAACACAGTACAATCAAAGGCACAACATCTCATTCGACAAATCCTGCTCAAGACCCCTGATTAATTAACCCTCGGAGATCTCGTCAAATATCCTTGATTAATTAACCCTGATACCAACATTTAAAACAAGTTGGAACGAACTCCAGAAAACACGAATCGCGGTCTACATCAAGACCAACATTTAAAGCAAGTTGCAAAGATTTAAATTTCGAAAATCATTTGGTAACGGGGTCTTCGCTATCACTTAAATATCCGTTACCAATAAGCCTGCCAGGCGCCTACCTTGCACACCTGTGTACCGGCGTTCACTCCACTATATTGGCCGCCCATTGCACATGTCACCGCGCCGGCGTTCACCCCCATAGAAGTCGCCCCTTGCTCGCGCATTAAGTAACACCGGTGTTCACCAATCATATGGAGACGCTCATTGCAGCGTACATCAGGCCGGAGTGCACGCCCCGCCCTCAGAGGTACCCGGATATGACGTCTCTCATTACAAGTATTCACATTATTACAAACACCAAGCACACAGTCAACCATTGCAACAATTATCAAATCAGTTCATCAATTCACATAATTTATTCGCCAGTACGCAACTACGCAAAATAAACAATAACTCGCACGTTATTCATCAAGACTTAGCACATTATGCCTTCAACACTATCAATCAATACTACATAAATATCCTTATATCGTAACTCAACCGAAATACAAACATCACCATATTACCTCTATAAATATTATTCGTACTTTAGTCTAAGTTGAGTACGTCGACTAATATTGGTATGAATCACCCAACATTTATCTCCATATGTATATTTATATACATATACATATATCTATACATATATCCACGCATATATATATATATATAATATAAATGCAGATATTCATAACATGATTCATACACTTCAGCAACAATGATTTCACGTAATTATAATTCGTATATCAAGGTACTTGCCTTGGTAATCTCTCGCGAATACTCCAGAAATACAGTTGATTGGAACAATTCGGAACTCCAACGGAAACGACAATCGGAAAGGCTCAACACTGGATTATCGTAGGAAATTCGTCCTTAATATCCTATCATAAAATAAACAATCAATCACACGAGGAAAAGCATAAAAATATGGCCGAACCCTAACTATTCTCTTCGTAACGTACGTTACACACATACGTAACGTACGTTACGTCTGCACGTTAGCGCACGTAAGCTACAAGGATTAGCGCACGCTAAGCATGCATTGGATAGTTCTTCCCAGTTCAAACGACTACCTTGCCTGAGGGTATAACGTACGTAATGCATAGAGCTTAACGTAGGTTATATTCACACATATCATACTCATGTGAATCAAAATGACCCTATGGTGTTGATGTCTACGAATTCCCGGTTAATCCTCCCATCATAAGACTTACTCCAAATCTCGATTATAGATCCTCAAAGGTAGTTTGGAAAATCTGAGGTTGTTATCAACATTAAGTCTATGATCATTATGGAAACACCATACCATACGGTTTATTAATCTCAGAAAATTTCCTTACTTGATCATCATAATAAGAGTCGGACTATAACGTTCTTAACTAGGGTAACTAAAGCATGAACATTCCAACTTCCAGAAACATGGTGTTCGGATAAAAATCATCTATGGAGCTTAATAATCCCGGTGGTATGTTCATAACATCCTTAAGAACACGAATTCAAGGTTGAGGTAGCATTAACATACCTTAATATGAAAGAAACGCAGAGACAAGAGGTAGCATCCAACTCCGATTGCTTGAATATCAATCCAAGATGTTTCGTAACTTAAATGATCGAGTTTATGTGATCTATAGGTGTTTCAGAGGGCTGGAGACTCTCTAGAAATGAAGGAAAACGAAGTACAAGTGAAAGGGACGAAGTGAAATGAAATGGGGTGTTGTCCATATATATAATATCTTGAGCTTTACGTACGTTAGCCTTAGCCATTTACGTACGTAATCGACTTAGCGCACGCTACCATTCGATCTTAGCGTACGCTATCGTTCACTGATAGCTTACTGTCTCATTCTGTACTAGCTTACGTACGTTACACCCTACGCATTACGTACGTAAGCTACACACATTAGCGTACGCTAGTTACAAACCTTAGCGTACGTTAACACCCGTTGACCCCAAAACTGTCCAGGTTCATGCGTGGGAATCTTTCCGAGCCCCACCACCAGCCGTCCTTGTGCTAGCAAGACTGTTCAATTACTGACCTTCTTACGTACGCTACGTCTAGCTCGTAGTGTACGCTATCTCCAGTTCGTAACGTACGTTACACTTACCGGTTAGCGTGCGTTACGATGTAGTTGCATGTGAATGATTAAAAGTTGGTATTATAATGCATGAGGATGCGAATACGGAAACGATCATACTTCGATTATTGATAACACCAATTCAGGTAATACAAGGTTCAAATACGGATGAAAATACCCAACAATTTATCCGGATATTACATACTATCCCTCTTAAAGTTTCGTCCCGAAACTTAAAGTAGAGTGGTGGAATAACCAAGGAAAAATAACTACTTGTTCAGCCCCAAAACATCACGAGCGATGCGCGAAAGCAAGGTTCTAAAAATACAATGATTGGACCTAGGAAGTATCTGGCACGTCAATTGAGGCGATAAATTACACGTGAACATGAGAAGTTAGAGTGGAGAAGTAGAAGCTCACGGAATTAAGGAAATTCACAAACGGCTCAGACGTACTAAAATCGCGTGTCGAGCTCGACCCACCGTATTCAAGTTCATAACACATTGGAAATATTAATCGCACGAGTGGGAACAAATAATTTCGAACAAAATTCTGCAAAGATTAAGTTCAGATGTGAATAGACCACAATAATTCACGGAGTCTAACAAATCGGTTCTGAAATTCGTTCGAATGATGGTAGGTTCAGTAGAACATGGTAGTTTGAAATTGTCAAGAGGATCACAGATGAATCATCAACAATGAAAGTCTCCCAACACCGAAAATACTAAGAAGAGCACGGGTACTACGTGTCCCCGTACTATGAAGACATGTCAGCCTCGAAACTTAAAACAGCAGGAGTTGGAAACGAAAAGCAATTAAAATGAAAAACGATCAAAGTCACGATTGTTGGAAACAGCAACGACTAGAACACATCAAAAAATCTTCATTCGCCTATGATAGGCTCTTCAGCAGAAGACATAAGGTTTCGGGACATTCTCCGGCCACTTGCTCTGCTCACCGACAGAGTAGCATTCTTTGCCAATTCAGAAATTATCTCACAATGTTTCTCCCGATGGCCTTCACACCCGCACCGATGACAAGTCAAGAGTGGGGAGGGACAGTTTACACGGATGTGTCCCGTACGGTTGCAGTTGAAGCACACTCTCTTCTTACCGGGAGTCACCGATGCTGGTTGAGGATTCCCAATGCTCATTATCGACCGCGAAGACGACGCATTCGAACGACGTGGGGGTTTGAGAACCTTAGTCTCGTCACCACCCAAAATTTTTCCAGATGTCCTCGGTCTCTTTTCTCCACTCGTTGGCTCGGTCACCGAGGAGTTTTCATAGGTTATCGTCTGATCTTGATATTCCTTCACCGTAACATGAATCGTTGTCGTACGAACCACCTCACCGCTTCCGCTTCCTATATTGCGTCTACATCCGCCAGGGCTCGTCATGCTAATGCAGATAGTACCGTTTATTGTTATCACATAGTCGGTTGTACGGTATACCACAATTATCAACATAAGGTTTAATTAGCATCCTTAGAATAACGAAATCAACTTCCAGTCCATCGTCTAGGACAATCATTATGCGTATGCTTTTAATGAAAAAAAATTTCGAAACAAAAGCCGAGTCACGTTGTGCTCAAAACTTGTAAATACTGTCCTTTGTTTTGGAAGAGGAAGTTTATACAATGACTCTAAAAAATCTTTATTTTCGAGTAATGCCTACAAGAAAATTAAAAATCAAATTATAAGTAGTTTGAAATATTTCAAAAATGTTGAGTCCCAAATACCACAATTTTGAAAATCCTTCCTCTTCTACCAAAATGTTTATTCGAAAGATTTTTTTTTCACAAAAATACGTGACCATTCGACATGACTACATTAAATCATGAGGTTTACAATGTTAGGAAAATTTCAAAACACTACTTTGAAATGTTCGTAATTCGGCCCGGAAATATTACATGCCGGATTCTACGAACCTACCAGGCTAAAAACCATTTAAAAATCATTTCAAAATATGCCAAAAAGCCGATGACGGTAGCATTTTCCAAAACTTACAAAATCATTTGTAAAATATTAGATACCGTCATAAAAATACCGTTAAAATGTGCAAGACTAAAATGCCAAAATGTCAAGAGTCATTTCAAAATATTCACGCAGCGGATAAAATTAACACTCAAAGATTTATCCTACTGAAATGAAGAAATCGATAAATATGTTCGACTACCGAAGTATACTACATAACCATTCTCACTCGAACCGTATACGCAGGTGATATCGTAAAACAATATAATCTCTAACAAGTTCAAACCCTAGGTTCACGTTAAGCACAATATAATCAAATACGTATATAAAGGGACTTACGATTCGGGAGGCTTACCATCACGGATTGCTTGAAGAGGATGTTGGAACCACGATACTAATCACAACTCTGACACGCGCGACTTACACAAGACATGGACTTGACCCAACGGCCTAGGTTTTTCGCAAACCTAAGTTCCGATACCATATTTGTAACACCCCCAGAATACTTCCGTAAATGTTACACGCCGTAGGCCCTTCTTACAAGGATCTACAAGGCTAAACTCCACTAGACTACAAAATGATTGACCGATCGGGGTCAATCTAAATACAACGCAGACCGACAAGGTCATTAAACTTCAGAAACAAATGAACTTTACATCTCAATGACAAAAATAAACTTGAACACAGAAAAGAACGACAACTCAATTTAATAAATGAAAACTACACCCATGCAAGGGTGAATACTCGAACCACAGAGAATTACCGACCAAATGAAACAAAAGAAAAGACTCTGACTCTAGTGTGACTAGTATCATTGTCCTCCATCTCCTT
The DNA here is from genome assembly GCA_033398695.1 of Orobanche coerulescens. NCBI lineage: Eukaryota > Viridiplantae > Streptophyta > Magnoliopsida > Lamiales > Orobanchaceae > Orobanche > Orobanche coerulescens. The sequence goes on along the minus strand of CM065806.1, from coordinate 135,095,868 downwards.
CCCAGCCAATCCGGTGACTGCTCCCGAGCTGCCAAAACCTGAGCGCATAACAGGCACCCACCCCCCAAAAACTCGGGGGTTAGCAAACTGGAATTTTGCTAGTGCAAGTACATAATATACAAGATATACGAATAATAACAACACAAAGCTCAATAGTCGTGAAACCTTAACACAACCCACACATTTTAATGGTCAACACAGAATAGCATTACATACACAAGGTGAAAGATAATCACATTGTCATATTCTCCTTACAGAACATAATACCAATGAAACTTTAAACGAGCCCAAGGAGTCAGAAAAATCCCTTTTTATAAAAGGAAAAGTATTTTGATAAGAAAGTTCGAAAATATTAATATTGACTCGGGCCATCTTAGGGTTTTGAAGATTAAATGGAAATACTTTAGAAAATACTTCAAAAGCTCTCGGGTCCTTGACCCAAGATGTGGAAAACAATTTGCAAGAAAACCATTACAACGTTATTTGGGGTCCTCGACCCAAATGGTAAAGCACTATCACAAGCGAATCATTACAACATCTCACGGGGTTCTCGGCCCAATCCAAATAAAATCATCAAGAGATCAAATCTCAACATCTCACGGGGTCCTCGACCCAGTACACAGAATAATCAACACAGTACAATCAAAGGCACAACCTCTCATTCGACAAATCCTGCTCAAGACCCCTGATTAATTAACCCTCGGAGATCTCGTCAAATATCCTTGGTTAATTAACCCTGATACCAAAATTTAAAACAAGTTGGAACGAACTCCAGAAAACACGAATCGCGGTCTACATCAAGACCAACATTTCAAGCAAGTTGCAAAGATTTAAATTTCGAAAATCATTTGGTAACGGGGTCTTCGCTATCACTTAAATATCCGTTACCAATAAGCCTGCCAGGCGCCTACCTTGCACACCTGTGTACCGGCGTTCACTCCACTATATTGGCCGCCCATTGCACATATCACCGCGCCGGCGTTCACCCCCATAGGAGCCGCCCCTTGCTCGCGCATTAAGTAACACCGGTGTTCACCAATCATATGGAGCCGCTCATTGCAGCGTACATCAGGCCGGAGTGCACGCCCCGCCCTCAGAGGTACCCGGATATGACGTCTCTCATTACAAGTATTCACATTATTACAAACACCAAGCACACAGTCAACCATTGCAACAATTATCAAATCAGTTCATCAATTCACATAATTTATTCGCCAGTACGCAACTACGCAAAATAAACAATAACTCGCACGTTATTCATCAAGACTTAGCACATTATGCCTTCAACACTATCAATCAATACTACATAAATATCCTTATATCGTAACTCAACCGAAATACAAACATCACCATATTACCTCTATAAATATTATTCGTACTTTAGTCTAAGTTGAGTACGTCGACTAATATTGGTATGAATCACCCAACATTTATCTCCATATGTATATTTATATACATATACATATATCTATACATATATCCACGCATATATATATATATATATAATATAAATGCAGATATTCATAACATGATTCATACACTTCAGCAACAATGATTTCACGTAATTATAATTCGTATATCAAGGTACTTGCCTTGGTAATCTCTCGCGAATACTCCAGAAATACAGTTGATTGGAAAAATTCGGAACTCCAACGGAAACGACGATTGGAAAGGCTCAACACTGGATTATCGTAGGAAATTCGTCCTTAATATCCTATCATAAAATAAACAACCAATCACACGAGGAAAAGCATAAAAATATGGCCGAACCCTAACTGTTCTCTTCGTAACGTACGTTACACACATACGTAACGTACGTTACGTCTGCACGTTAGCGCACGTAAGCTACAAGGATTAGCGCACGCTAAGCATGCATTGGACAGTTCTTCCCAGTTCAGACGACTGCCTTGCCTGACGGTATAACGTACGTAATGCATAGAGCTTAACGTAGGTTATATTCACACATATCATACTCATGTGAATCAGAATGACCCTATGGTGTTGATGTCTACGAATTCCCGGTTAATCCTCCCATCATAAGACTTACTCCAAATCTCGATTATAGATCCTCAAAGGTAGTTTGGAAAATCTGAGGTTGTTATCAACATTAAGTCTATGATCATTATGGAAACACCATACCATACGGTTTATTAATCTGATAAAATTTCCTTACTTGATCATCATAATAAGAGTCGGACTATAACGTTCTTAACTAGGGTAACTAAAGCATGAACATTCCAACTTCCAGAAACATGGTGTTCGGATAAAAATCATCTATGGAGCTTAATAATCCCGGTGGTATGTTCATAACATCCTTAAGAACACGAATTCAAGGTTGAGGTAGCATTAACATACCTTAATATGAAAGAAACGCAGAGACAAGAGGTAGCATCCAACTCCGATTGCTTGAATATCAATCCAAGATGTTTCGTAACTTAAATGATCGAGTTTATGTGATCTATAGGTGTTTTAGAGGGCTGGAGACTCTCTAGAAATGAAGGAAAACGAAGTACAAGTGAAAGGGACGAAGTGAAATTTAATGGGGTGTTGTCCATATATATAATATCTTGAGCTTTACGTACGTTAGCCTTAGCCATTTACGTACGTAATCGACTTAGCGCACACTACCATTCGATCTTAGCGTACGCTATCGTTCACTCATAGCTTACTGTCTCATTCTGTACTAGCTTACGTACGTTACACCCTACGCATTACGTACGTAAGCTACACACATTAGCATATGCTAGTTACAAACCTTAGCGTACGTTAACACCCGTTGACCCCAAAACTGTCCAGGTTCATCCGCGGGAATCTTTCCGAGCCCCACCACCAGCCGTCCTTGTGCTAGCCAGCCTGTTCAATTATTGACCTTCTTACGTACGCTACGTCTAGCTCGTAGTGTATGCTATCTCCAGTTCGTAACGTACGTTACACTTACCGGTTAGCGTGCGTTACGACGTAGTTGCATGTGAATGATTAAAAGTTGGTATTATAATGCATGAGGATGCGAATACGGAAACGATCATACTTCGATTATTGATAACACCAATTCAGGTAATACAGGGTTCAAATACGGACGAAAATACCCAACAATTTATCCGGATATTACATATTATCCCTCTTAAAAGAAGTTTCGTCCCGAAACTTAAAGTAGAGTGGTGGAATAACCAAGGAAAAATAACTACTTGTTCAAATTTCAAAACATCACGAGCGATGGGCGAAAGCAAGGTTCTAAAAATACAATGATTGGACCTAGGAAGTATCTGGCACGTCAATTGAGGCGATAAATTACACGTGAACATGAGAAGTTAGAGTGGAGAAGTAGAAGCTCACGGAATTAAGGAAATTCACAAACGGCTCAGACGTACTAAAATCGCGTGTCGAGCTCGACCCACCGTATTCAAGTTCATAACACATTGGAAATATTAATCGCACGAGTGGGAACAAATAATTTCGAACAAAATTCTGCAAAGATTAAGTTCAGATGTGAATAGACCATAATAATTCACGGAGTATAACAAATCGGTTCTGAAATTCGTTTGAATGATGGTAGGTTCAGTAGAACATGGTAGTTTGAAATTGTCAAGAGGATCACAAATGAATCATCAACAATGAAAGTCTCCCAACACCGAAAATACTAAGAAGAGCACGGGTACTACGTGTCCCCGTACTATGAAGACATGTCAGCCTCGAAACTTAAAACAGCAGGAGTTGGAAACGAAAAGCAATTAAAATGAAAAACGATCAAAGTCACGATTGTTGGAAACAACGACTAGAACACATCACAAAATCTTCATTCGCCTATGATAGGCTCTTCAGCAGAAGACATAAGGTTTCGGGACATTCTCCGGCCACTTGCTCTGCTCACCGACAGAGTAGCATTCTTTGCCAATTCAGAAATTATCTCACAATGTTTCTCCCGATGGCCTTCACACCCGCACCGATGACAAGTCAAGAGTGGGGAGGGACAGTTTACACGGATGTGTCCCGTACGGTTGCAGTTGAAGCACACTCTCTTCTTACCGGGAGTCACTGATGCTGGTTGAGGATTCCCAATGCTCATTATCGACCGCGAAGACGACGCATTCGAACGACGTGGGGGTTTGAGAACCTTAGTCTCGTCACCACCCAAAAATTTTCCAGATGTCCTCGGTCTCTTTTCTCCACTCGTTGGCTCGGTCACCGAGGAGTTTTCATAGGTTATCGTCTGATCTTGATATTCCTTCACCGTAACATGAATCGTTTTCGTATGAACCACCTCACCGCTTCCGCTTTCTATATTGCGTCTACATCCGCCAGGGCTTGTCATGCTAATGCTGATAGTACCGTTTATTGTTATCACATAGTCGGTTGTACGGTATACCACAATTATCAACATAAGGTTTAATTAGTATCCTTAGAATAACGAAATCAACTTCCAGTCCATCGTCTAGGACAATCATTATGCGTATGCTTTTAATGAAAAAAAATTTTGAAACAAAAGCCGAGTCACGTTGTGCTCAAAATTTGTAAATACTGTCCTTTGTTTTGGAAGAGGAAGTTTATACAATGACTCTAAAAAATCTTTATTTTCGAGTAATGCCTACAATAAAATTAAAAATCAAATTATAACTAGTTTGAAATATTCCAAAAATGTTGAGTCCCAAATACCACAATTTTGAAAATCCTTCCTCTTCTACCAAAATGTTTATTCGAAAGATTTTTTTTTCACCAAAATACGTGACCATTCGACATGATTACATTAAATCATGAGGTTTACAATGTTAGGAAAATTTCAAAACACTACTTTGAAATGTTCGTAATTCGGCCCGGAAATATTACATGCCGGGGATTCTGCGCCGGAACCTACCAGGCTAAAAACCATTTAAAAATCATTTCAAAATATGCCAAAAAGCCGATGACGGTAGCATTTTCCAAAACTTACAAAATCATTTGTAAAATATTAGATACCGTCATAAAAATACCGTTAAAATGTGCAAGACTAAAATGCCAAAATGTCAAGAGTCATTTCAAAATATTCACGCAGCGGATAAAATTAACACTCAAAGATTTATCCTACTGAAATGCAGAAATCGATAAATATGTTCGACTACCGAAGTATACTACATAACCATTCTCACTCGAACCGTATACGCAGGTGATATCGTAAAACAATATAATCTTTAACAAGTTCAAACCCTAGGTTCACGTTAAGCACAACATAATCAAATACGTATATAAAGGGACTTACGATTCGGGAGGCTTACCATCACGGATTGCTTGAAGAGGATGTTGGAACCACGATACTAATCACAACTCTAACACGCGCGACTTACACAAGACATGGACTTGAGCCAACGGCCTAGGTTTTTCGCATACCTAAGTTCCGATACCATATTTGTAACACCCCCAGAATACTTCCGTAAATGTTACACGCCGTAGGCCCTTCTTACAAGGATCTACAAGGCTAAACTCTACTAGACTACAAAATGATTGACCGATCGGGGTCAATCTAAATACAACGCAGACCGACAAGGTCATTAAACAATTCAGAAACAAATGAACTTTACATCTCAATGACAAAAATAAACTTGAACACATAAAAGAACGACAACTCAATTTAATAAATGAAAACTACACCCATGCAAGGGTGAATACTCGAACGACAGAGAATTACCGACCAAATGAAACAAAAGAAAAGACTCTGACTCTAGTGTGACTAGTATCATTGTCCTCCATCTCCTTCCCAGCCAATCCGGTGACTGCTCCCAAGCTGCCAAAACCTGAGCGCATAACAGGCACCCACCCCCCAAAAACTCGGGGGTTAGCAAACTGGAATTTTGCTAGTGCAAGTACATAATATACAAGATATACGAATAATAACAACACAAAGCTCAATAGTCGTGAAACCTTAACACAACCCACACATTTAAATGGTCAACACAGAATAGCATTACATACACAAGGTGAAAGATAATCACATTGTCATATTCTCCTTATAGAACATAATACCAATGAAACTTTAAACGAGCCCAAGGAGTCAGAAAAATCCCTTTTTATAAAAGGAAAAGTATTTTGATAAGAAAGTTCGAAAACATTAATATTGACTCGGGCCATCTTGGGGTTTTGAAGATTAAATGGAAATACTTTAGAAAATACATCAAAAGCTCTCGGGTCCTTGACCCAACATGTGGAAAACAATTTGCAAGAAAACCATTACAACGTTATTTGGGGTCCTCGACCCAAATGGTAAAGCACTATCACAAGCGAATCATTACAACATCTCACGGGGTTCTCAGCCCAATCCAAATAATATCATCACGAGATCAAATCTTAACATCTCACGGGGTCCTCGACCCAGTACACAGAATAATCAACACAGTACAATCAAAGGCACAACCTCTCATTCGACAAATCCTGCTCAAGACCCCTGATTAATTAACCCTCGGAGATCTCGTCAAATATCCTTGGTTAATTAACCCTGATACCAACATTTAAAACAAGTTGGAACGAACTCCAGAAAACACGAATCGTGGTCTACATCAAGACCAACATTTAAAGCAAGTTGCAAAGATTTAAATTTCGAAAATCATTTGGTAACGGGGTCTTCGCTATCACTTAAATATCCGTTACCAATAAGCCTGCCAGGCGCCTACCTTGCACACCTGTGTACCGGCATTCACTCCACTATATTGGCCTCCCATTGCACATGTCATCGCGCCGGCGTTCACCCCCATAGGAGCCGCCCCTTTCTCGCGCATTAAGTAACACCGGTGTTCACCAATCATATGGAGCCGCTTATTGCAGCGTACATCAGGCCGGAGTGCACGCCCCGCCCTCAGAGGTACCCGGATATGACGTCTCTCATAACAAGTATTCACATTATTACAAACACCAAGCACACAGTCAACCATTGCAACAATTATCAAATCAGTTCATCAATTCACATAATTTATTCGCCAGTACGCAACTACGCAAAATAAACAATAACTCGCACGTTATTCATCAAGACTTATCACATTATGCCTTCAACACTATCAATCAATACTACATAAATATCCTTATATCGTAACTCAACCGAAATACAAACATCACCATATTACCTCTATAAATATTATTCGTACTTTAGTCTAAGTTGAGTACGTCGACTAATATTGGTATGAATCACCCAACATTTATCTCCATATGTATATTTATATACATATACATATATCTATACATATATCCACGCATATCTATATATATATAATATAAATGCAGATATTCATAACATGATTCATACACTTCAGCAACAATGATTTCACGTAATTATAATTTGTATATCAATGTACTTGCCTTGGTAATATCTCGCAAATACTCTGGAAATACAGTTGATTGGAACAATCCGGAACTCCAACGGAAACGACGATCGGAAAGGCTCAACACTGGATTATCATAGGAAATTCGTCCTTAATGTCCTATCATAAAATAAACAATCAATCACACGAGGAAAAGCATAAAAAGATGGCTGAACCCTAACTGTTCTCTTCGTAACGTACGTTACACACATACGTAACGTACGTTACGTCTGCACGTTAGCGCACGTAAGCTACAAGGATTAGCGCACGCTAAGCATGCATTGGACAGTTCTTCCCGATTGCATAACCGCTTTGCTGAGGGTATAACGTACGTAATGCATAGAGCTTAACGTACGTTATATTCACACATATCATACTCATGTGAATCAGAATGACCCTATGGTGTTGATGTCTACGAATTCCTGGTTAATCCTCCCATCATAAGACTTACTCCAAATCTCGATTATAGATCCTCAAAGGTAGTTTGGAAAATCTGAGTTTGTTATCAACATTAAGTCTATGATCATTATGGAAACACCATACCATACGGTTTATTAATCACAGAAAATTTCCTTACTTGATCATCATAATAAGAGTCGGACTATAACGTTCTTAACTAGGGTAACTAAAGCATGAACATTCCAACTTCCAGAAACATGGTGTTCGGATAAAAATCATCTATGGAGCTTAATAATCCCGGTGGTATGTTCATAACATCCTTAAGAACACGAATTCAAGGTTGGGGTAGCATTAACATACCTTAATATGAAAGAAACGCAGAGACAAGAGGTAGCATCCAACTCCGATTGCTTGAATATCAATCCAAGATGTTTCGTAACTTAAATGATCGAGTTTATGTGATCTATAGGTATTTTAGAGGGCTGGAGACTCTCTAGAAATGAAGGAAAACGAAGTACAAGTGAAAGGGACGAAGTGAAATGAAATGGGGTGTTGTCCATATATATAATATCTTGAGCTTTACGTACGTTAGGCTTAGCCATTTACGTACGTAATCGACTTAGCGCACGCTACCATTCGATCTTAGCGTACGCTATCGTTCACTGATAGCTTACTGTCTCATTTTGTACTAGCTTACGTACGTTACACCCTACGCATTACGTTCATAAGCTACACACATTAGCGTACGCTAGTTACAAACCTTAACGTACGTTAACACCCGTTGACCCCAAAACTGTCCAGGTTCATCCGCGGGAATCTTTCCGAGCCCCACCACCAGCCGTCCTTGTGCTAGCCAGCCTGTTCAATTATTGACCTTCTTACGTATGCTACGTCTAGCTCGTAGTGTACGCTATCTCCAGTTCGTAACGTACGTTACGCTTACCAGTTAGCGTGCGTTACGACGTAGTTGCATGTGAATGATTAAAAGTTGGTAGTATAATGCATGAGGATGCGAATATGGAAACGATCATACTTCGATTATTGATAACACCAATTCAGGTAATACAGGGTTCAAATACGGACGAAAATACCCAACAATTTATCCGGATATTACACGTTCGGTCAGTGAGATTAATAGCGTCTTTTGATTAAGTATGGAATATGGTTAATTGTATTTGTGGCCTGGTAATGCGGAATAGGACTTGTATATAAACTCGAAAATATTCTCAATAATTTATTGACGGTCTAATGGGTTCAGATCAGATATATTAAATGGGTAGGTTCGACGAAACGAAACGAGAGTTTCCGAAATAGTTTGAAAGGACGTTTTTACCCTTAGGTTCAAACCTAAGCGTTGGAGTATAAAACGAAATTGGATGGTTATGAAATTTTATGAGGAAGCCAAAAATAATTCCTAGACTCCAGATTTAAGAAAAATTCGGAATTTTCTAGTTTCGGGACTGAAATTTCCAGAAATTACGATATTGCTCCAAATCTTAAGGAAATCGTTCCAAGGCTTATAGAGTTATGAATTTAGCTCGGATTTTAACGAAATTTTATGAGGTGACTTATGATGAACCTGGAATTATAGATTTGTGAAAATTCCAGAAAATTTCACACTAGGTCCAGAAGTTTGGAATTCTTGCATTTTGACCTCGAAATTATTAGAATTTGCGATTTGGACTATTAAGTTTAGATATCGAACTCCGAATCGCTTGAAACTTTATGGACAGTCTATACATGGTATAATGTGTACTATCCAAGACCACTCCTGTAATGCCCCCAACATCGGGAAGGACGAGGGCGCGACGCATCAGTCGATCAATCAATCAAAATGCGACAATAAATAGCGGAAGCAAAATAAAGATTGGATAACATTTCAAAACAACCATCTTAGCCCGATGTACTAAGATTCGTTGTGACAATGCTGATAATCCAAAATACACTGTTCATAAGTTTGCAGCAGAAAAATACCAAACGAATTAAGTACGAAGCATAATTAACTATTACAAGTTGGGATAACAACATAAATTCAAGAACAGAAGTCCTAAATATTGAAGGCAATCTTCTATTCGGCCTCTTCCACGAATCCTTCTTCGTCCTCTGCTGGTTGCTCATTCTCTGGTTTAAAAGGAAAAATGGTGGGGTGAGACAAAAGGTCTCAGTGAGTGGTTGATCGTGTGCGAGTGTGGCTCTTTCCTTTGAAAATTTTTAAGTGGTACATGATTTTATCAATTATGAAAAAAATGAGAACAATTACAATCACGTCTAAATTTTATAAACAATAATCATTATGTAGTTATAATATTATAATCCTGTCCCCGTGGATGGATGTCGAGTCAAGCAGTTAGTCAATTAGTCAATCAGTCAATCCAGTTTCGAATCCTGCCGATGTGGACTTTGGATTCTAGAGTCTCCTTATTACTCCTAGCAATATAGGCCGTCGCCCCAAGATTTAGACCGTCGCCCCAATAGCTGAGCCTTCGCTCTCACACTTAGCGTGTGCTTCTTTATCTCTTATCTGGGCTCGGTATGTCCTTAGCTGTGGGTCAATACCCGGATCACACCATAATCGCGATTATACCCCAAGTCTACGACCAAGATCCCTCGGAACACTCTGTTCCTCGGTTATGGGAATACGAAACAACGGAAGCCTCGTTAATGAACCGCAGCCGCGCTGCTCGATCCAAGACTTGTTCTAACCGTCCCGACTCTATTTGGGACTCTAGTGGTGTCTCCTACAGCTCAAGAGGTGGCCCCCAGATTGTAGGTCGGCACTCTGTTTCATATGGACTCAACAGGTGGCCCCCGTCCGTCGACGTGGCACTTTGTTCCGATAGAGTTAGAGGCGGACCCGTCCGTGGCACTTTATTTGTATAGCACTTAGTTCCCGGACAGTCACAGTTATCAATTTGACGCGTATCACAAGTATCACATAAACGTTCAGTCAGTGAGGTTAATAGCGTCTTTTGATTAAGTATATAAACTCGAAAATGCGGAATAGGACTTGTATATAAACTCGAAAATATTCTCAATAATTTATTAATGGTCTGATGGATTCAGATCAGATATATTAAATGGGTAGGTTCGACGAAACGAAACGAGAGTTTCGTAAATAGTTTGAAAGGACGTTTTTACCCTTAGGTTCAAAACCAAGCGTTGGAGTATGAAATGAGATCGGATGATTATGAAATTTTATGAGGAAGCCAAAATAATTCCTCGACTCCAGATTTAAGGAAAATTCAGAAATTTCCAATTTCGGGACTGAAATTTTCAGAAGTTACGATATTGCCCCAAAACTTAAGGAAATCGTTCTGAGGCTTATAGAGTTATGAATTTAGCTCGGAATTTAACGAAATTTTATGAGATGACTTATGATGAACCTGGAATTACAGATTTGTGAAAATTCCGGAAAATTTCGAACTGGGTCCAGAAGTTTGGAATTCTTGCATTTTGACCCCGAAATTGTTTGAAAATTATAATTTGGACTATCAAGTTTATATATCGAACTCCGAATCACTTGAAACTTTATGAACAGCCTATACATAGTATAATATGTACTTTAAAAGGTTCAGAATGTTGTATTTTCGAAATTTTCAGTTTAGTCCTTAAACTTTAAGAAATTACAATTTATGCCTAAAAGTTCCGTTTACTCGTTTCAAGTCCTGTTTTGGCCGCAAATAAATTATCCATATATCATAATATAATCATATAACACAAGATTTTAGATTTTGGTAGGGTTTCAACGACATAGAAGATAACATATAACTTTCAATTTATCACAAAATCGTCAACCCGACTACCAAATCGGTGGTTGTTTAAATTCCATAAATCGTATTGTATGTTGTTATAACTATAACATACATCTTAGTGCATACTTTCACATTTTTCATAATGTTTGAGGATTATGTTTAAGAAAAATAAATTTCACATAGTTATACACAAAATCATAACATGAAATCTTAACATGAAGATTTTAAGATAGATCATATCAATAGAATCTTTAAATACTTCAGATTTAACACATGCATCACAAGAAAAAAAAGAGATTTCTACTTTAAAGTTTGAAAGAGTTTTCACCCATGTCGATCTTGTCAGATTTAGTCGGTTATAGGTCTTGAAAGTTGGAAAACGAATTTCCCTCTACTACTATATGGTTTGGCTGATCCGGTCAAATCCTCTAATTGATTCTTCAATTCCTGCATTTTGGTCGGGGCCATCCAGTATGGTGCCTTCGATATTGGGGACGTACCGGGCTCCAACTCAATCGTGAATTCCACATCTCTCTGTGGAGGCAACCCAGGTAACTTGTCTGGAAAAACATCGGCATATTCTCTCACTACAGGAATATCCGTCAACATTACTGATGGTTTCTCGGTCTTGGTCATATAGCACCAATAACCGACACACCCCTGATTGAGTAATCTCACTGCTTTCATCAAGTTTATGACCCTCCCGGAACAACTGGGATTACCTCCCTGAAATACACATTCGACCGCATCATCTGAAATGATAATGACTATACGCTTACAGACACTAATGACGGCATCATGACGATCCATTCAATCAATACCCAGGATGACGTCGTCCCTCGGTAAATCAACCACGATTAGGTTTTCTAACCAAACACGGCCATGAAGCTGAATCGGACAATCCTTAATCTCACGATTCCCGATAATTCTTCTACCATCAGGTAGACCAATGACATAAGGCTCACAACTAGTAGCTCTACCCAGACGTAGTCTACTCGAACATGACTCGGAAATGAATGAATGCGATGCACCAGTATCAAAAAGGGTACACACAGGTTGAGATAGAATATCGAGTGTACCTGAGATCATCCAGGCCTATGGATCGTCGGTCTTCTTCATCTCATAAATTCGGGGCTTGCCGGCCCCCGAACCGGACACTCCCGTCTGATAGCTCTTGGCTCCACCTTTATTTGCTCCTGTCGTCTTGAACGATGCGGATTGAGTGGCCTGATTCTGCACCGCTGAATGTCTCGGGGCCTGAAATGATGCCGGAGTAGGTTTAGAGTCTCTTCGGAAAAAACGGGCCTTATGCCCAGCAATCCCATAGTTATGGTACGTGACAGTCTGCCTCGGACACTTGGTGCTGAAATGACCCAATTCTTCACAGTTGAAACAGGTGATGGCCGAACTGGCCACTCGTGACTGAGATTCCGTGGGTCTAGGCGCCATAGGAGGTCGCTCAGAAAAAGTAGGGCCCGCACGTGGTTTCTTGAAAGTGGCCTGACTGCCGTCAGACTGATTACGATTCTTAGACTTCTTGCCAGCAGATGAAGGTTGTTGCTTAGCAATTTCCTTAGCAGTAAGCTCATAAGTAAGAGCATTCTCAATGAATTCGGCCAGAGTAGTGCAATTGTGATTAGGCAACTGCATCCACATACGAGGCTTCAACCTCTTGCTGAAATACTTGATCTTGTCCGCCTCAGAGTGAATAATGGACGAGGCGAACGGAAGTAGCTCCTGAAATTTCTCGGCGATGGCGAGAACATCATCGTCTGCTGAGAGGTCGGGAGTGAGTAATTCTGACAACTTAGCCTCCCTGAGTGGGGCCGGATAATACCTCTCCATCATGAGAGTCCTGAATCGATCCCATGTACAAGATCCGTCGGTGGGCTTCAACGATAACCACCATGAATGTGCGCCCTTACCAAGATAATAAGCCGCAACTGAAACTTTATGTCCCTCAGGACAGTCCACCATAGCAAACAGTTTCTCGAAATGTTCAAGCCAGTGAATGATATCCGCCGGCTCAGATGAGCACTTGAAGGTAATTGGCCTCTGGAGAGAGATGTCGCCGATGATACGCGCTCAAACACAATGATTACATGAATGATCAACTGAAGTGACGTGATTATCTGATGAAATTCTTGAAATGATTATCTTGTACAAGTTAACAAGATTAATGATATGATCCTCAAGATCAACAACTGAACAATGAAACGAACTGAGTGATTAATGAATTAACATGATCGACTTGATCAAAAATGAAAATGATGAAAGAGGATTGTTGACTGTTGAATGATGAATGAGTGATTCTATTGCCAGAAGTTATACCATGGCGTCAGAAATCTTACTGTTCTTTGGTCTGAGGGGCTCGGCTCTTGCACAGGTCATACGTGACGTGAAAGTCCAATGATACTAGTCTGATGAATGATGATTTCAAATGAGACATGAATTGGAAGGTAGTATTCAAAACCACGCTCTGATACCAACTCTGTAACACCCCAAACTAGGCGGATATTACAGTGCCGTGGACCCCCAACTGCGACCCACCAGGCGAATGAAAATTAATGAATTAAATAATATAATTGTAGTACCGAACCACAATTTATCATCAATCACTCCGATGAGGAGTTTTATTACAACACACACAAGATAATAACTGAATACAAGTATATTTTATATGAAGATAAAATATACAACACTGAATGAAATGAATACCCAAACGGAAGTCTGCAGCGGAAATAAAATAAAGAAAACACGAGTGAATGAAAAGGACTGGGGCCCCCTACTAGTATCACTGGGACTCCTCGCCGTCAGCGTTCTCTTCCCGTGCCTTAGTCTTGCCATGACCTGAAAACAACATTCCCCAACAGGGTCAACTACACAGAACAACAATCCTCAAGAGTTGAATACACACAATCAGGATATAACTTAATTATGAAATGACGCTGAAGAGAGGCATCACAGTACGCCCGTAATGGTATGTGCATGTGCACAAGACGAGTGTCCGGACACACCCGCACTTGTACCTAATTAGTCTCATAGAGGTACATTACCGTGTGCACAGTCCAATGTGTCGGTGAACCCAACACATGACCATCACGTGCCCAACTAAAAATTCCACACATCCCCACCCAACCGCGCAATATGAACCCAGAAAGTCATATGAGCAAGGGATGACCATGAAGAATAATAATGAATAAGAATCCGACAAAGTCAAGAATGACTCACCGAGATGAAATGATAGTTCAATGAAATGATTTGGAACCGTCGTTCCTCGTAAATGATGTGATTAATTGACAATTACAAGTCTCAATACGGTTAATACATTATGAGTGAATTATGATTATGAATGAACAACAACGAAAGGAATGAATATCCTTTTAACCGAGTAAGAATTAACTTACACAACCGGTGAAGAATGTCCTTCCTCGAACAAAGTCCAAAAAGAGATGTCGGTCGCTCGAACAACCTTGAATGACAATACCAACAATGCTCAATATACGAATTAAACACGATTATAACCGACTCAAACGTCGATACAACAATACCCAAACTCATTGAAGCATTCTAGCGAACACTTAGCAAACACACATCCTTTGATAATATCCAATCCCGAATATATCGAAACCAACTCCAAAATGAGTATTTCAAACCATCAAAACACTTTCAATGATATCAATAACCCCATAGGAATCCATAATTCGAGTTAACGACAACATCTAATCGAAAACCCCAAAATATCAAAATCAACCCCAAAGTGTTCTTGAATCAAACCCCAAACAATTCATGAAATGCGAAATATGCCACTAAATCCGTAGAAATACATTTATCCAAGGTAGATAATCCATATCTAACATATTTCAACAACAATCCAAGCTCATACGAAGATATCGGAAGGAAAACTCCAAATATCCAAAATTCTAGATTCAAGAAATTATTACCTTTGATTTGATGTGATGGGGGTGATGAAATGATGATTAATCCGAATGATAAGCTTGAAGGTGATGATTGATGATTGCACCTCGAAGAACACTCTCCAAATCGTCCAAAATCGCCCGGAATCGCCCAAAAACGAAGTGAGAAATGAAAATGACGAAGAAAGGGCTGAACTGTCCTATTTTTAGTAATCCCAGTTTAGCGCGCACTAGCTCCAGTTATTAGCGTCCGCTAACGGATGTTTTGGGTAGTCCAGTACCCACTGTTCGAAAACGGTAGCGTGCGCTACGTACCTTTTGTAGCGTGTGCTACGGCTGTACACTTAGCGTGCGCTAACGAATTATCTGATGCCCAGTACTGGAGTCCAGAACCTTCTGTCCTCTGATCTGATCGCGGTAGCGTGTGCTACGTTCAATATTTAGCGTGCGCTACTACATCGTTTGCGTATGCTAAAACCACTCATAGCGTACGCTATAAATTAATCCCATTCAGTCCAGTAGCCACTGGACTCAACCTGATCCGACCTTAGCGCGCGCTACACCGACTGTATAGCGTGCGCTACTCAGGCCTACTAGTGCGCGCTACTTACCATTCGTAGCGTGTGCTACTTACGACCCAACTGCAGTCCAGTGCCTTCTGGACTGCCTGCTTGAACTACACTAGCGTGTGCTAGTGTTGAGAGGTAGCGTGCGCTACCCGTACTCAATTAGTGCACGCTAAAGAGAGTACGTAGCGTGAGCTACTCCTCACACACAGCACACTATGAAGATGACAACGGTGATAAACACGGCACGAAACTCCATCTAGATTAATGATGAATGGCGATACAATTACTCTAAACGGTGAATACACTGATTGAATATGAGTGACAAACGATCATTAATGAGTGAAAAATTACTGAGTGACAATTACAGAATGATAAGTACTGAATGATAATGACTAAATTACAACCGGGTATTACAACGACGACCAACACAGCGCTACAGGTATAGACATAACAAAACCAACAAGTGACAAACGTCATCAAATAGATAATATCATCAAGTCAATTATCTGAACAGTCGCAAAACACAAGGCACATATTACAAGGAACCACAAACAATCGAAAAAATAGAAATGATGCGTACAGCAAGCTGCAAAGGTGACCACGATCGAATCAACAATGATCGAACAACAACGATCGAAAAATAATGATCGAACAACAACGATCGAGAAACAAAGATCGAAAAAAATAATGATCGAATAACAACTCCGAAGTTCACGCTTCAACTCAAGACGTTAAAAGAGCTGGTAGGAACTAAAAGATGTTACTTCGAACAAGGTTCACAAGAATCGAACCGAACTCGGGAAAAGTCACAGCAATAACCTGATCGAACCAAAATAAGATCATGGCTTGTTTGAACGATAAAAACCAAAATACCGAACAAGTTTAGAGAGTATCAACGAACACTAACGAGTCGATAGAATTGGGAAAGAGGAAAATGCAGAAGTCGAAAATAATACGGGGATTACCTTCGACCTCGCCCCCGAAACTCACAACAACGGAACCAAGGTAACAATACAACAAGCAACCGACACAACACGGAACAATCACTAATGCACACAACCATACTAACCCAAGCTCTAACAGCTCTCATATGTGCGATAACACATAAATCACTATGAGGTGACAACATTCAATACCAACATCACACCTCTCCCAGAGGGCTACCACAACAACTGCGTGGCGAACGACTCAACGCTCACACCACCAATTCAATCACAACTCGGGGGTTAACACCCTAATGAGAGTACGAACATCACACATATATTCCCGGACCGCAAACAGGAACGATAGGTTTTAAAAAGGAAAGCCACCTTTTGAAAATAATCTGGAAGCACCAGTTGATCTTGAGTATCATATATAAAAAAAAGTAGTACAAACATCGTCATTGAGACTTTGAAAAAAAATCATCTTGCGTTTGATAAAAAAAATGAGGACACCTTTCTTTAAATTAAAACTTTTCAGCAATATTCGACCTTCGGGTCTAAGCAAATGCGTTTCTAAATCATTAGAAATATCTCAAAATATTTTGATCCTCAAAGTAGAATAATTTTGAAACATAGCGTGGCGCTAGTAGGCATCCTGAGAACACTGCGAGAAAATAATTCATTTTAAAAGTACGTCTCGAGATTTATTTTCTAAGATACTCAAGGTTTTTCAGAAGTACAATAGGCCACAATGCCCAAAATTCACACGTATCAACATTCACTTAAACACATCATAGCACACGCATCAAATCGTTCAAAATCAAGACAGTGATATACAATTCCTAGGATATGTTTAACAACATCATTAAACTACAATCAGTTTATCAAAACCGAATGGAAACGAAATCAAGAACAAAACTTCAAAAAGTCAACTCTAGGGATTCAAGAAAAATACCTAGATCCGGCAAAGAACAATGGATTAGATGATGTTATAATCACCTAGGATACTCCAAAAAACCTTTGGATGGAAGAAAATTAGCCCAGATGCGAACCCTAGTCGCTACGTCTCAAACTCACGGAGGAAGAAGAAGAAATGAAGAAAAATGCAGATTCTAGACTGGTGTCCAGTATTTATACTGGACAAAATTAGCGTGCTCTAATTATTAAGATTAGCGTGCACTATCACGGCACCAAACAAAACTCCTGACAAAAAATACACTGTTAGCGTGCGCTAACCCCAAGTGTTAGCGTGCGCTAACGAGAGCTTCAGACCCAGTCCAGTAGCTCCTGGACTGCCCTGAACTACCAGGTAGTGTGCGATATCCTCCCCTTAGCGTGCTACTAACACACTCTTGCGCGCGCTAGCCTCAAAGCATAGCGTGCACTAACGACTCAGAGAGACAGCAACAGAACATCTCAGAAATGGGTATGACACCCCCATAATTGTAACACTCCCGGATCCTCATGGGAATATTACATGCCATAAGCTCTTCTCACAAGGATTTACCAGGCTAAGCACAATTTTCCACGTCATTTCAAAAATGCCAAAAATATCGATGACGGTAATATTTTCAAAACACTCGCAAAAGTCATTTAACAACACACGCCGTCACATCCTTCTCCAACCGCACCCACTTCCGGCCACCTTCTCCGACCGCCGCCACCACCATCCGACTCACCTCTTCCCCCCGATCACTCGCCTGCAACTCCCAGCCAGAACCGTCTCCGACAGCCTGCTCCGAGAGTCCAGCGATTTACACACACTATAGGTGTAAATCGCCGTTCGGTCGCCTGCACTTTCCGGCCATTCCCGTCATCGCCTGCCCCATCTTCACTCAGATCCTTCTCTATCTCAGACTGAGTGTGGTCTTATACGCACCCAATTTGAAATTTCTGAGTCCAGTCTCTCTTTCTCGGCGATGGTGCCCCTTACGACGGCACCAAAGCCCCCGTTTAAGAGACGTCTGATGTCTTCTACTGCTGCTTCTGGTGTCACCACTAGGGGCAAAGCTGCTTCCAACTCCTCGATTTCCACACAAGGAAGAACAGCTTCTCGGGGACCCTCCTCCTCCTCGAAGGGGCGATCTTCATCGCCCTTGAAAGGGGGAACATCTGCCCGACAGGATACACCTCAGAGACGGGGCCGCTCCAGTCAGCGTCCTAGGTCTTCGTCTGAGTTGGTTGGTTAGTTTATGTCTATACCTATTCTTACATGGAACGCTCGTGGTCTGGCTAACACCAGAGCACATAAGCGCATTCGACATCTCAACCGTGTTCATAGGTTTTCTTTTATTGGCATTTTAGAACCCATGGGTTCCAATGCTAATTTTGATTTTTATATTTGTTCTTTAGGTTTTGCGTCCGGACTTTATAATTGGTCTAACAAATTTGGTTCTTTTCTTCCCCTCACTTTCAGCACCAAGTTTTATTGGATACCGATCAAGTCCTCCATCTTTCTATTTCTTCCCCCCTTCTTCCTCAGTCGATTTATGCCACCTTTGTCTATGCCAGCACTAACCGTGTTGGTCGTTACGCCCTTTGGGGCACCCTCCGTGAGATTGCTTTGGAAGTAGAGGGGTTGCCATGGCTAGTCAGCGGTGACTTCAACATCTTCTTGCATTCACCTGAGCGCGAGGGTAGTACTACAGACCGTTCTCCAGAGATTCTAGACTTCGCACAGGCTATTACTGACTGTGAGTTGATTGATGCGGGCTGCGAGGGCGATATTTTCACTTGGGAGCACAATGGTTTGAGGGAAAGGCTACATCGTGCTTTATTTAATGAAGCATGGTCGAATGTGTTTGCGGTTTCTACCATCACTCACCTGCCTAGACTTCGGTCGGACCATGCGCCCCTTCTTATCCAGTGTCACTTCTCCGCGACTCGCCACAAGTCGTCATTCCGTTTCCAGAGTATGTGGATCCGTCATCACATATTCTTGGACACTATTAGGGAGGTCTGGCTTACCCCGACTGGATTATCTGGCATGTGTAACCTACAGGCCAAACTCCTTAGGGTTAAGCGCAGGCTGAAACAGTGGAACTGGTCTGTTTTTGGAAATCTTCTTACAAAGTTAGATGAGGCCTTGAGGGCTGTTGACGAGGCCGAGCGTCGATATGATTCGGATCCTACTCCGGAGAATAGAACCGCTATGCACCGTTTTCGTGCTGAGTACCATCTTCGTCTCTCTATGGAGGAAGATTTCTGGAAACAGAAAGCCACAGTTCATTGGGTTACTGAGGGCGAGAGAAACACCCGGTTCTTTCAGGGTTTTGCAAAGCAGAAGCGACGTCAGTCGCATATTCACAGCATTAAGGATGGTGGTACGACGATCGCTGTAGAGTCGGACATCCGATCATCCACTATGAATTTCTTTAGGACTCTGCTTACATCCGATGGTGATGTTCTCGTCGCCCTGAATGACACTTGTTTTCCCTCTATCCCCTGTTCTTTTGATTCTGAGAGTTTGTGTGTCCCACCCTCTCCCCAGGAGATTCGTGCTGCGGTATTTGATATCGATCCTCACAGCGCTTCTGGACCTGACGGGTTCTCGTCTTTGTTTTTTCAGCATTGTTGGGAGATTGTCTCTTCCGACGTGGAGGGGGCTGTACTCGAGTTTTTTGAGGGTCATCCTATGCCTCCGACTTTCATGGCGACTACGGTCGTCTTGATCCCTAAGAAGCCTGTTCCGAGCGATTGGTCAGATGACCGGCCTATTAGTCTGTGTAATGTGACCAATAAGATTATCACGAAAATCCTTAATGCTCGGCTTGCTCCTCTCCTCCCTCTGATTATCTCTCCGAACCAGAGTGGATTTGTTCACGGGCGGGATATTACTGATAATATCCTTCTGGCCCAAGAACTTATTCACGACCTCCACGTCGCGGACATTCATGGTGTCCCGAACCTTGCGCTGAAGCTTGATATAGCTAAGGTGTATGATAGGGTTCACTGGCAGTTTTTACGTGAGGTCCTGGTGAGGATGGGATTCCCGGCTAGATGGATTCTGTTCATCCGTCATTCATCGAGAGTTGCACGTTCTCCATTTTGGTGAACGGCAGTCCGGCCGGCTATTTTGCCTCTAGTCGGGGTTTGCGTAAGGGCGACCCTATCTCTCCGTCACTCTTAGTGCTTGCCGCTGATTATTTATCGCGCTGCTTGGACCGATTCATTCGAGACCATCCTTTGATGAGGTATAGGACGGCTAGACGACCTTTCCCCGTCTCGCACCTACCCTACGCCGATGACATCATTATATTCACACGGGTTGTGGATGATGGTCTCGTTGATCTTATGCGTCTCCTGGATCACTACTCTATGGCTTCGGGCCAAATGGTTAGTATACAGAAAAGCACTTTTATTCTTGCTCCTAAGCATGCACCTCGTTGGCATCAGAGAGTTCACGATCTTACTGGTTTTCGCCAGGGCGATCTCCCCATCACCTCTCTTGGTGTGCCCCTTTACAAAGGCTTTATGAGATGAGAGCTCTTTGCTGGGGTGAAGCAACGGATGTTGGATAGGATCTCTGGTTGGTCCCATCGCCACCTTGCTTTTGGGGGATGCTTGGCTCTTATTAAGAGCACTCTCTGCACGATCCCTCTACACCTGCTTCAGGTGTTGGACCCTCCACAGTACATTATCTAGGAGTTCGAGCAGATCATTGCGAGATACTTCTGGGGTGATGTTGGTCTGAAGAGGAAGACGCACTGGGTCCGTTGGCGGCAGATTTGTCGTCCGGTATCTGAGGGAGTCCTCGGGGTTCGGAGCCTTTCGGATATGGCGAGAGCTTTTAGTTATAAGCTCTGGTGGCGCCTTCGCGCGGGCACGTCTCTGTGGGCACAGTTTATGCTCTGCAGAAACTGCTTTGCTGGCCTTTATACGCCTATGCGTACCGCTCTTAAAGCTCGTGCCAGCCACCCTTGGCGCCGTCTCCTCCATGTGGGTATTGAGGCTCAGGAGTTCATCCGCTGGACTCTTGGTCGTGGCTGCGGGGAGGTCAGCTTTTGGGACGATACTTGGATTGGGGATAGGGCTATTTCCTCTTTTCATCACGTTACTGGTAGACCCCATCTTAGGATTCATGAGTTATGGGTTGATGGGACGTGGGACATGGGTAGATTGGAGTCTATTGTTGGAGAGGAGCTAGGATTTACCCCTCAGTTCATCCAGAAAATCTCTGCGATTCCCATGGCCGAGGAGGATTCGGATAGTATGTGCTGGTCTCTTACCCCTTCGGGTGCGTTCTCTTTGTCGTCGGCTTGGTCTCACATCAGGGTGAGGGGTCAGGATAATCTTGTTTACGGGGCTATCTGGACTGCCTTACTTACATCGACCACTTCGGTGTTTATTTGGCGACTTCTCATGCGATGGATACCGACTAATGACATTCTTCAGAGGAGGGGTGTTTCACTATCTTCTAGATGTTTGTGTTGCTCGCATACCCTTACCCAGACCTACCATACCGAGACCATTGCCCACCTTTTCTTGGAGAGTGATGTGGCTCGTGACGTATGGGAGTATTTTGGCGCTTGGACACATTTATCCCTACCCATACTCAGAATATCTTTGAGCTCCTGAGTTTTTTCGCACACGGCACACACTTTAGGCACGCGACTTTCATTATTCCTTATCTGATCCTTTGGTTCATCTGGACAGAAAGGAACAGTGCAAAGCATAGGGCGATTACTTTTCTTTCGTCTCATGTTATTGTGTAGGTGGAGCGCCATGTTGCTTTATTGTCTTTTGCAGGGCTTATTTCATCTGAGCTGTGGGCGGGTTGCTCGCCGCCTGAT
The DNA here is from genome assembly GCA_033398695.1 of Orobanche coerulescens. Classification (NCBI taxonomy): domain Eukaryota; kingdom Viridiplantae; phylum Streptophyta; class Magnoliopsida; order Lamiales; family Orobanchaceae; genus Orobanche; species Orobanche coerulescens. Next base: position 135,073,200 of record CM065806.1, on the reverse strand, counting down.
CGTTTCCAGAGAGCTACGTCTTCCCCCGCTCAGACTCATCGCCCCATCCCGGTGGTTTGGCTTCGACCCGAGACCCCTTGGATCAAGCTGAACACGGATGGTTCGTTCGATTGTGACACACAGATTATGGGTGGGGGAGGTCTGATTAGAGACCACCACGGAGAGCTCCTTCTTGCTTTCCACTCCTCTTTTCAGGCCTCCCAGAGTGATTAGATTGATTTTAGCTTCCCAGAGATCGAGAGATGTTTGGATTGAGCTTGCTGCTGCTGCTGTGGTGACCCTGCTATCATCTGGCCATCGGGGCTCTTGGCAGGTTCGTCACACTCTTATGCGTATCCGACACATTCTCAGAGATGTTCAGTTCAGAGTCACTCACATTTTCCGGGAGGGCAACAGGCCGGCCGACTATCTTTCTAAGCTCGGCATGTCGTCCCTCGGCATTCAGACTTATACTTACGATACTGCTCCTCCGTTTCTTCCCTCCCTTATACGGATGGATCAACTTGGTTATCCGTCTTTTAGATTTAGATAGGTTTTTATTTTATTGATTGCTTGTTTGCCTATTGGTCCGCACATTAGCCCACAGTTTTAGTGGTGCACCTTGTATTGATCTAGCGGGCCGTAGGCACTTTAGATTTTAGGTTCCGGATTATGGCTCATTTTTGGTCATAATTTGAAGTTGAGTTATTTTAGTCCATGGGTCCGCACATTAGCCCACGGTTTGTGGTGCACTTTGTATTTCTTTAGCGGGCCGTATATTTCGATGTTTGGACCCCAATTATGGCCCATTTTTGGTCATAATTCGGGGCTAATACTTTGTATTTCTTGATTAAAAAAAAACACCAAGTACTGTCATAAGAATGTCGCCAAAACGATCAAGGCCAAAATGCCAAAACTCAGTTAAGGGAATCGGTTTTATGAAATAAAACTCAGTTTGCAAAATACCGAAAGTCATTTTGAAAGACTCACAGCGGATAAAATGCGGTTCGAAAATACATCAACAGCGACGACACTCCTCGTATAAACAAAATACGAGAGTCGAATAAGCACATATCGTGAAATCATAATCCACAGAAGGATTCCATCATTTAACATCTAATCATACAAATAACTTATGTCACACGAGATACAACACAAAGAAGGGAGTCTTACATCCATAGGTCGCACGAAAACGACGATCGCCCCTCGATACTAATCACGACCAACGAACTCAGACGACGCATCGCGACGCGACTAAGTCAGACAAAATCCGACGAGACAGAACTCAACAAACACAACTTGACTCGACAGCCTAGGTTTCCCCAAGCTAATCTGATTTTTAAAATCGTATACTCTAGTTATTTGAAAATAAAACCGATAAGTTAAAAATCGTTTTCTAGACCCTTTCAAACACGGCAAGGTTTTAACAGCGGTAGCATTTTATAAAATGTCCGAAAACACTTTTAAACACGACTTTCAAATACCGACACAAGGTTTTATTTGAAAATACATGGCTGGCTCGCCCAAATATGTCACTTTTGAAAAACGCACAATACGATCAAGTCTAGGAAATTTTCAAGCATGCACGCTGCATGTATTATTATTAATAGAAGCACATTGGTTGTAAATAACAACAATTAGCCAAGTACCATCAATTCCCGAACACACGCATATACGACATTCAAAAATCACCAGTTCAACAAGCGCAACTCGGAAACACTAATTTCAAGCATATGTCAAACTATCTCTTCAAGTTTAACAGCATAACTAATGAACACCGATTCGAACACATGTCGAAACCATCCATGTGAGTTTCTCAACAAACTCTGCCATCGATACCTTTCCCGGAACATATCAATGTTCAAAACTTTCACATCATACTGCACCCCTCGGTGTCTAAACTATCGGTACATTCGGCTCGACATACATTTAGTAAATCGCAATTACCAAACACAGATTCCATCATACAACACAAGATTAGAGAGTCAAGCCCCCTCACAATATACCATGGAGCAAATCTCGGATCTTTCGATCACCAACGATCTAACCAATGCTGGGAAGTTTAGCGATGGAAGGCTCACAAGACGACAAATGGTCGAGCCCAGAACGGCGCACATACCCCAGAGAGATAGACGACTGCGCAATACTAAAATCAAAAAGTACACGGACCGGATGGATAAAAAAAACAACTCGACGATAAGTGCAAGAGAGACAATCACAGTTCAAAAAGTGGAAATACAATACGAGAAAACAAGAGAATCGAGTAAGGAAAACTTACGAGCACTGGATGTACTGAGATGCCGGCAGCGGTGTGACAATATGCAATACAAAACACATCTAGACCCAAATAACCGACAAGCCTAGGTATCCATAAACCTAGAGTACTCCGATACCATTTTCTGTAACACCCCCGAGATATTCGAGGTGTATTACAGCGCCGTGGACCCCTACATGGGACCCACCAGGCTAAAACAAGGAAACACCACTCGACTAACCGTCTCGGTTAGCAAGGAAACAATTGTTAACAACAAGAACATAAAATAACACGTCCGGTACAACCGGCATAATAAACATCAACCGACAATTATAGTAACTTCAATGAAGACTAATCACAATCCGAAAGGAAAAGCCTAAGTACTCGCGAGTACAATCCATGAGTTTACAATTTGGAAAACAACCCTATCAAAAGAGACAGTAGAAATAATAAGACTCAATTGCACATGTCAACAACCTTGGCCGACATCCTTGTACCATCCCAGCGCCCGCTCGTCTGGCTCAACATAACCTGAAATCTATAACAAGAATTTCCCCAAAATGGGTCCCCAAAGGGGTTAGCAATTATGCTAGTACAAGTATTCAAGGCAAACCAATCGCTTACACATTCCATAGTACAATGCACTAAATCATTTCAAAACCAAAACCAGACATGTCTTTTCCGGAAACAAACAGTCAATCACATTTGCCTAGGACCAGGACGAAGCCACAAATCCCACTAGAGGCCACTAAGGACCCTCCTGATCTGGCCATATCATAAAACAAATCACGCACATGCATCGCCTAGGACCGGGACGAAGCCACAAATCCCACTCGAGGCCTCTAAGGACCCTCCCGAGCTGGCTAGCTAAACAAACTCATGAATCCAGGGCACAAACCATTGGACTCCCTCCGTGATCCCGTCGGACCCTCCCGAGGTGAGCAAATCACACACAATATACATTACCATTTCACGTTAAGCATAAAGGTTTCCAAAAATACTTGCCTTGAATAATTGACGACGCAACGAACGGAAAGGAATGTCACCAACGAATGCTAGGAACTAACAAAACTGAACCTAACGATTCGAAGAATACAATCACAACCATTTCTAAACAAATACGGAATTGGAATACACCCGAAAACCCATCTACGATTCATGTGTATTCGTATAAAAATGACAACGAGGGAGGACCACAACCAAACCCTCTCGATTCCGTAAAAATCACGAAATATACCATGAATCCATAGGGAAACTAATAATACCAACAAGATTAATCATATTCATCATGAATTAATCAACAAAACGGAATAAATCGGACAAAAACGCGAAAACCCCCAAATCTCCCCAAAAGTAGGGTTCTAAAGATCTAACCTTGATTCGCTGGATCAAGGGATGTTATACGATGATTGATCAATGATATAACCTCTAGAACTTCGTGGATTCGTTGTGTAACAACAAGGCTTCACCTCCTCCAAACCTCCAGTCACGGATGGAAAAGAAAGGAAATGAAAAACGAGTGAAAATGAGGCTGCTATGTCATATATATACTGGGCCGGAACTAGCGTGCGCTAGCCTTCCCGGACTAGCGTGCGCTATCGGCCAAGACGGCCTGTAACCTCGGCCGTGGCCCGCACGACCCAAGATCGCCGACAAAACCTGCCGACCGTGACCTGTCCGCCCGGCCCCGATAGCGTGCGCTGCGCGGACGCTAGCGCGCGCTAGGCGACCTGTCCAGTAACCTCTGGACTAAACAGATCGCCCAGGTAACATACGCTAGCCGTCCGGCAGTGTGCGCTACACCTGCCGGTTAGCATGCGCCATGAGCGACAGTAGCGTGCGCTACCCGCCGATCCTACCCGAGTCCAAAACCTCAGAACTCCTCTCCCCAGATCCGATAGCGTATGCTGGGTCGGTCGACAGCCTGCGCTACACCTGCCGAGTTAGCGCGCACAGCCTTCTGGTCATAGCGTGTGCTACGCCGGTTCCTGCCGTGCCTGCTCGGCCAGTGCCCTGCACTTCCGACAGTGCCGCACCTGTCCGGCCAGTGCTCAGCCGCCATGACCCGACGACTCGATTTCCGAAAACATACAGAACGAACACGACGAAATGCTCGCGGACAGCATCAACGACCCGAAATGAAAACATAATGCACTAATTAATCATACGCGACCAAGAAAAGAGTCGAGACAACAAATACAAATACGGATACCCATAACTTTGGGTAAATTACAAAATGGCCCAAAATGCCTGAAAATCAAGATACGTGATCGAATAACCAAACCGAAGTTCACAACACGTCCAGCAAAGTTAAACGGACTTACGAAAAACTCGAAACAACAGTTTCAAACGAGATTCACAAGAATCAAACTCAACAGAACAACACCGAAACGAACTCGAATGTCAAAAAGTGTAGAATTAATCATTCTCGAAATGACGAAACGGTCAAAACTGAGTCGTCAAAAACGGACTCTCGCCAAAAAAAGAAAATTACCAGAAATCAAAATTGCGGGTATTACAGGAAGGCTGTGCACGCTAGTCGGCCGAGGCAGCAGGGGCAGAGAGGTTCTGGACTTCAGGTGGGCAACAGGTAGTGCACGCCACTGTCGGACACGGCGCACGCTAATCGGCAGGCATAGTGCATGCTACGGCCGGGAGGCTGCGCACGCTACCGTGGTCGGACAGGAAGGTTCTCGACAGCAGGACAGGTCGGTAGGATAGGTCAACTTGGGACCCAACCGAACATTCTCGACCATGACCGCCTGTTAGCGCACGCTAGCTCCGCAGCCTAGCGCACGCTAGGCTGGACCAGTATAAATATGGCCGAGTAGTCCAGTTTCATTCATTTTTCCCATTTCTCTTTCTCTCTTCCACGGATGGATCCTTGGGGAACTTGACGGCATGATGTTAGACAATTAATCCATGAAGTTCTTGAGCCTATATTATCGATTGATCATCACATAACATCCTTCAAGGTTAGTTTTCCTAAAATCCTATTTTTGGGAAGATTGGGGATTTTGTTTGATTTCATCCGTTTAATTCGTTATAACTTAGAATAGTGATGGATTGATGATTATTAAGTTGTATTATATCTAATCCCTTGTTTTCCACGGTTGGATTGTCGAGGATTCGTCATTTTATTGAGTTTCTAATCGACATCTTGAAGGTGTTCGATAAAATGTCACAAAGGGGAGTCGGGAATTTTACGATCATTCTTCCTCGTACGATTGTTAATTTATTGATGGTATGAGGTTAAGTCAGGTTCCTTGCGAAGAACTCGATTCGGAACTCTTCCGTTCGTCTTTTCCCGATCGTTGTGTTACCGTCGTTTCGGCTGGAGAGTTGTGGGCGTTCGAGGTTTCCCGATTGATCCGTGTTTGTCGGAGTATCCGGTATCGATTATCGAGGCAAGTATCTTACCCATACATTACATGTTTTGTGGATATAATGGTTGGTAATCGACGATATATGCTAAATGAATGTTTACAACTATTTTTCAAAAGAATCGATATATTTACAATCATGGTCTTCTTTTAAAGATGATTCTCGTGTTCGGGAATTAATGTGCTTAATTGACTATGTGTGTTAGCGTCGAGTATAGGATTGCCTTACTTTGGGGGATGCCATTATGTGTGAATATGTTGTCGGTAAATTTAAAGTTCAATCCTTTTGCTAAGAATTGTGCGTGGAGTCATGCGGTTGTCGGTGAATATGTGAGTTGTGTTGGTTGTGTCGTTCAGTGTTGTTGAGATAAGTGTGCTTCCTTGTGGATAGTATTAGTTCTGGGTCGTGAGTATGTGGTGGATCGTTTGTCCATTCTAGCAAAATACCTCGACTATATATATTGTGATTGACTATTGAGGATTGTGGTTTCGGAAATGAGAATTGATGAGAGTTGTAAGGTTGTTCTCGGGTACTCTTACTCGGGGATTGACTCGATGGGGTCATACGGGGACCTGGTGGCTTAGCGGCTGGACCGGGTCGCGAGGGTTACTTCAAGTGGGCATTCTCACCTGGGGATTGCTCGACGGGGCACACAGGGACTTGGTGGCTTGAGGTCCGGACCGGGTCTCGAGAATTGCCAGAGTGTTTGTACTGAGGATTAATTGTGATATGTCCGGAGTATCACAATGCTTGGTGCTCGGGGTCGAGAGACATTATATATCGAGTCTTGGTGTTTGGCTAAAATGGCATAAGAATAATGTATTATGTGCAATGTGTCTTTGGTAGTGAATTGAAGTTGATGATCGGGTCGTGGACCCTGTGTTTTGTGACTGGAATGGTTGGGTCGTGGACCCCGTGTTTTGTTAATGGATTTGCATTTTGAAAAATAAACTTTGGGGCTGTGATCCTAAGTGGCTTTCGAGGAATTAAGAACATTTCAATCACAAATGTTTTCAAAACTCCCAAGATTTGGAAGTATTTTCAAAGTGCTTACTTGTTTCGTTTTACTTTCAATACTTGAACTATTTTAATTAAACAAAATATCTCGGGAAGTCTTTCATTGTATTCTCGGAATGTGTTATGTTTGGCTCGTATTTGCACTTTATACTTGTACTAGCAAAAAAGTGGAGTTTTGCTAAACCCCCGAGTATTCGGGGGGTGGATGTCTGTTTCGCATCCAGGTACATGCAGGTTTGGGAGCAAAACACAGGATTGGCGCGAAGGATGATGGAAGGCGAATGATACTAATCACATGAAGGACAGTTTTAAATGCAGTTAGTCGGAGTTTGTGTATGGTCTTTTCTGTTGTCGTACTTTTTTTTATCAGTGTATTTTATCCTTGCATGGGTATGAGTCGAGGTAGAAATGTGTATTTTTTACTTGTATGTTAGTGATGAAAGACCAAGTTGGTCTATTGATTTGGTATTTTATCATGACGGTATGTAATGTATTATGTTGTTTCGATGTCTTGCCTGGTGGATCCTCACGGAGAGGATCTGCGGCGTGTAATATTCCCGATTTGATTCTGGGGGTGTTACATTTATGGTATCAGAGCTTAGGTAGCGGAAACCTAGGCTGCCGGGTCCAGTCAGGTATTGTCGTGTCTTATCCTATCAGATTGTGTCTGTCTAAGTCGTGTCGCAACGCATCATCTGTGACATTGGCCGTGATTAGTATCGAGGTGCAGCCATCATCTTCGTGCGACCTGTGGATGTAAGACTCCCTACTATATTGTGCCTTGTGTTATACGAGCTTGTATGATTTTGTGTTATGACGTGGAGTTTAAAGGTGATTTGTGATTATGTGGCCTATGCTTGTTTGATCCTCGTATGGTGCTAGAATGAAAGTGGTGCCAACGTATATGTATATATATAAACATCCTGGTATAAGTCGTTTTTATAAGAGTAATGGCCTTGGTGTGGTTACGCAAAGAAAAATTCATCAACGTGATATTTTAAAGCTTTACATGTTTTTGGGGAATCACATAAATTTTGTTTTAAAACATCCTCCAAAGGGAGGAAAAAGTTTGATTTTCGTATGATCACCTCAAGGTCGAATTTTTTTGGAGAATTCGAACTACCGATATTTCAATTGCATTTTGTATTGTAAGTTTTCAAAACACAACTTTTGAACTCAAATGAGGTCTACAAAATGTAATCAAGATGTGACTCTCGCTTTCAACTTATCGGTTTTATGGTTGTTAGTCGAGATATACGTGATGATGTCCTTGTTGTTTGGGCAGTGTTGCCAGTTTTAGATTAAAACAGTGATGTGAATGCTAAGTCGTTCAGTATAAGTTAAGATAGTTCTCTTTATTAATAGACGAGATTTCGATTTTGGATGACAGTTGTCTTTTGATGGTTGCTCGCGAGGTGTTGTAATTATGTGATTCGATGACAATTAGGTTCATATGTTTTGTTGTTGTCTAATTGTGACCTTTGATTCTAGTAATCTCGTATATACGTTCGCGATCATGTTGCTGAGGTGGAGCAACTAGCGCACGCTAAGTGTGAGGATGACGCGCGCTAATATAGCATGGGTAGCGCACGCTAAATATTTGTGGTAGTGCGCGTTAGGTAGCCTGGACTGAGGCTAGAGAACCGCATTTCTTTTAGCCGTTAGGCCTAACCTTGGTAGTCGATCACCCGTAACTGTATTCTATGTGCATTGTCTAGTGGTGACAACCGTTTTGTGTGAACGTGTGTTAAATTGATTTTGTTCAGTGAGTTGATAAATTATGTCTGCTGTGTGTGTGTTCGAAAATGTTTTCCTGAAACTTTCATAAGTTTGTGAAAGTTGCGGAAAATCAAATTTTAAAACTAATTTGGCGTTGCGATTAAATCGGCGGCTTCGTATGAACTTTGAAATTGTTTGAAATTTGCGAGCCGGCCTAGGATCATCCAATAAAACCTCGACGGTATTGGAAGAGTTGTTTTAAAGTACCTTGAATATTTTGTAAAATGTTACCGTCGTTGATTTTTCTGTAGTGTTGGGAGAATTTTGTAAAATGTGGCCGGACGGGTGCAGGCACTAGCCGGACGGGTGAGGGCATTGGCCGGACGGGTGCGGGCATTGGACGAACAGGTGCGGCAGGAACTGACATAGCGCGTGCTACTGCCGGAAGGCAGCGCACGCTATGGCTAGAAGGCTGCGCACGCTACGGCCGGAAGGCTGCGCACGCTAGTCGGCCGAGGTAGCAGGGGCAGAGAGGTTCTGGACTTCGGGCGGACAGCAGGGAGCGCACGCCACTATCGGACATGGCGCGCGCTAATCGGCAGGCATAGCGCACGCTACGGCCGGGAGGCAGGATAGGTCAACGCGGGCCCAGGCCAAACATTCTCGACCATGACCGCTCGTTAGCGCACGCTAGCTCAGCATCCTAGCGCACGCTAGGCTGCACCAGTATAAATATGGCCGAGCAGTCCAGTTTTATTTATTTTTCCCATTTCTCTTTCTCTCTTCCGCGGCTAGATCTTTGGGGAACTAGAAGGCATGATGTTAGACAATTAATCCATGAAGTTTCTGAGCCTATATCATCGATTGATCATCACATAACATCCTTCAATCCAGCGAATCAAGGTTAGTTTTCCTAAAATCCTAATTTTGGAAAGATTGGGGATTTTGTTTGATTTCGTCCGTTTAATTCGTTATAACTTAGAATAGTGATGGATTGATGATTATTAAGTTGTATTTTATCGAATCCCTTGTTTTTCCATGATTGGATTGCCGAGGATTCGTCGTTTTATTAAGTTTCTAATTGACACCTTGAAGGTGTTCGATAAAATATCACAAAGGGGATTCAGGCGTTCTACAATCATTCTTCCTCGTATGATCGTTAATTTATTGATGGTATGATGTTAGGGTCAGGTTCCTTGCGAAGAACTCGATTCGGAACTTTTCCGTTCGTCGTTTCCCGATCGTTGTGTTACCGTCGTTTCCACCGAAGAGTTGTGGGCATTCGAGGTTTCCCGATTGAGCCGTGTTCGTCGGAGTATCCGGTATCGATTATCGAGGCAAGTATCTTGCCCATACATTACGAGTTTTGTGGATATAATGGTTGGTAATCGACGATATATGCTAAATGAATGTTTACAACTATTTTTCAAAAGAATCGATATATTTACAATCATGGTCTTCTTTTAAAGATGATTCTCGTGTTCGGGAATTAATGTGCTTAATTGGCTATGTGTGTTAGCGTCGAGTATAGGATTGCCTTACTTTGGGGGATGCCATTATGTATGAATATGTTTTCGGTAAATTTAAAGTTCAATCATTTTGCTAAGAATTGTGCGTGGAGTCATGTGGTTGTCGGTGAATATGTGAGTTGTGTGATATTGGTTGTGTCGTTCAATGTTGTTGAGATAAGTGTGCTTCCTTGTGGATAGTATTAATTTTGGGTCGTGAGTATGTGTTGGATAGTTTGGCCATTCTAGCAAAATACCTCGACTATATATATTGTGATTGACTCTTGAGGATTGTGGTTTTGGAAATGAGAATTGATGAGAGTTGTAAGGTTGTTCTCGGGTACTCTCACTCGGGTATTGACTCGACGGGGTCACACGGGGACCTGGTGGCTTAGCGGATGGACCGGGTCGCGAGGGTTACTTCGAGTGGGCATTCCCACCTGGGGATTGCTCGACGGGGCACACAGGGACTTGGTGGCTTGAGGGCCGGACCGGGTCATGAGAATTGCCAGAGTGTTTGTACTGAGGATTAATTGTGATATGTCCGGAGTATCACAATGCTTGGTGCTCGGGGTCGAGAGACATTATATATTGAGTCTTGGTGTTTGGCTAAAATGGCATAAGAATAATGTATTATGTGTAATGTGTCGTTGGTAGTGAATTGAAGTTGATGATCGTGTCGTGGACCCTGTGTTTTGTGAATAGAATGGTTGGGTCGTGGACCCCGTGAATTGAAGTTGCATTTTGAAAAATAAACTTTGAGGCTGTGATCCTAAGTGGCTTTCGAGGAATGAAGAACTTTTCAATCACAAATGTTTTCAAAACTCCCGAATTTGGAAGTATTTTCAAAGTGCTTACTTGTTTCGTTTTACTTTCAAGACTTGAACTATTTTAATTAAACAAAATATCTCGGGAATTCTTTCGTTGTATTCTCGGAATGTGTTATGTATGGCTCGTATTTTCACTTTATACTTGTACTAGCAAAACAGTGGAGTTTTGCTAACCCCCGAGTATTCGGGGTTGGATGTCTGTTTCGCATCCAGGTACATGCAGGTTTAGGAGTAAAACACAAGATCGCCGCGAAGGATGATGGAAGGTGAATGATACTAATCACATGAATGCCAGTTTTGGATGCAGTTAGTCGGAGTTCGTGTATGGTCTTTTCCGCTGTCGTACTTTTTTTTGTGAGTGTATTTTACCCTTGCATGGGTATGAGTCGAGGTAGAAATGTGTATTTTTGACTTGTATATTAGTGATGAAATACCAAGTTGGTCTATTGATTTGGTATTTTATCATGTCGGTATGTAATGTATTGTGTTGTTTCGATGTCTAGCCTGGTGGATCCTCATGGAGAGGGTCTGCGGTGTGTACTATTCCCGGTTTGATTCTAGGGGTGTAACATAAATGATATCAAATAACTTTATTTAAATGTGGCAATTACAAATCTAGGCACATCGAATGTCCTAGGGCACTATTCCCAAAAATCTCCCACTTGCACTAGGACCAGTCATTTATGACTTTTAGTCCTATCGCTCTAGCATGCTCAATATTCTTTCCTTGTGAGAGAGGCTTGGTAAGTGGATCTGCAACATTCTCTTTTGTTGTTACTTTGCATATTGTAATATCTCCTCGTTTGACGATCTTTCTGGCTAGGTGATATTTTCTGAGTATATGTTTGGAATTATGATGGGATCTAGGCTCTTTAGCTTGTGCAATAGCACCATTATTGTCACAATAAAGGGTTATGGGACCCTGGATGGTCGGCACCACTCCTAGTTTGGTAACGAACTTCTTGATTGATACGGCTTCCTTAGCTGCATCCGATGCTACGAGGTACTCAGCTTCTGTAACAGAATCAGCAACCGTGCTTTGCTTGGAACTCTTCCAACTCACAGCATCTCTATTCAATACAAACACATAACCAGCTTGCGATTTAAAATCGTCTCTGTCGGTTTCGAAACTTGCATCTATTGGAATATTTATTCCAAATATTCATTAATAGAGTTTTGATGATTAAGTTGCTAAACAAAGTAAAATAACAAAGAGACGAAGCAAAACATTGAAGGAATCGAAGTCGCAAAAAGCTAGTCAGAAGGAAGATAACGTACACTATATTGTCAGCATAACGTACGTAATGTGACTAAGGTAACGTACGTAAAACATGAAAGATAACGTACGCAATGATGTGTTTGTGAATTCAAACAAGAGAAACGTTGGAGATGACGTCATGGCATAGGTCAACATGCAACGAACTTATTGACTATGTATAATGTACATAATGGAAAAGAGGCTAACGTACCTAATGATAAAGATGAAGGCTACTGGACTGTTCTGTGAAGAATGTAGCGTACGTAACCAGAAGGAGTTAACGTACGTAATGGCTTTAACGTACATAACATTTGTGCAATAACGTATGTAATGAAGGCTTCAGAGGCTAACAGTTAGTTGAGGCTCCAATGCCTATAAATACCACTTCTAATGGTACTCATCACACAACAACGCAAAGCAAACGACTAAGTGATCATATATTGTTATACACATTCTTGTTGTTGTAATTGTGCTTAAATTGATAGTTTGAGTGTTTATACATTCAACATATACACGAGAGGTAAAAGAAAAGATACGATGGGATTCGGTGTTATTAGGATCAAGGATCCGGCATTGTTAGAATCGCAATCGATATTTATGTAAGATTTATCTAGTACCCAAAGAAAGCTAGAGTGGTTGATTCCTTATCCAATAGAAAAGGAAAACGGTTTAACTTGGACCGACATAAAGACAAGTGATTGAACGGTTTACTCGGACCGATAGAAGGTGATCTTGTAATGGTTATCCCTCGACCGATAGAAGAGAGGTGCATAGGTTTATCTTAACCCTATAGAAAAAGATAACGAGAGAGGCCGTAGGCATGTGTGGCCGAACCTCTATAAATCCTTGTGTCGTTTTATTTTTTGCACTTCTTTTATTTACGCTTCTGCACAACGGCGCAAATATCGATATTGCTCCAACAATTGGTATCGGAGCGGTACCTCCAATAAATGGCTTAACATCCGAGGAGTCGATCCAAATGGCATTTCAAATGGCTCTTATATGACATGGAAGAAAAAGATGTCGATCTTTATTCGTGCCTATGATATAGAGATTTAGAAGATCATTTGCCTTAGCCCGAAAGTTCCAATCAAATCCGACCGATCTCTTAAGAGTTTCGAAGAATATAATGATGAGGATTTGAAGAACAACCATCTAAATTGTAAGGCTACTCAACTTCTATATTGTGCCTTAAATCCAGAAGAGGTCAATCGTATCTCATCGTGTGAAAGTTCTGAAGAGATATGGAAAATCCTTGAAATCACACATGAGGGAACAACTCAAGTCAAGGAGACGAAGATCAATATGCTTCTCCATGGCTACGAGTTATTCATGATGAAGGGTGACGAGTCCATCACCAACATGCTCGACCGATTTGCGGTCATCACTAATGGACTAGCTTCGTTCGGTAAACCATTATCAAGTAGTGAGAAAGTCAAGAAAATCTTAAGATCACTACCTATTGAATAGGACGGCATGGATACAGTGATAAAGGAATCTAAAGATTTAAACAATCTTGATTTTAGTGCTCTCGTTGGTTCACTTATAAACTACGAGATTGTCCTAAAATCTCGGAACGCTAAACCGAAGCCGAAGGAAAGATCAATAGCCATGAAGGCTAAGACGTCAAATAGAGAAGAAATACTGGTTGATGAAAGCAACAAAGAATCTGCATATTATGCTAAAAATATTAATAAGTTCCAAACCTTATTAGACCGGAGAAAGAAATACATCTCGGTTGGAATGAAGAAATTCGACAACAACTGTCGAGTCTGTGGTAAACCAGGCCACTTTGCGAAAAATTGCCGAGCAAACCCCAAGAAGGAGGTTTTAATAGAAACATGGAGCGATGAAGACGAAGATGAAGATTTCATCAATCAAAATAATCTCGCTCTCATGGACCGAAGCTCATTCGACGATAGCGACGTCGAAAGTCAAGTACATCCTCTCACGACGAGTTATTTGAAACATTTGAATTATTGCATACAGATTATCAAAATGCTTTATCCGAGATTAAATCCCTCCAAGCGAAAAATAAATTATTGGAAACTGAAATTTACAAAATTCTTGAAAAAGGGAAATTCGTTGAAACCAATCATTCACATTGCCTTGAAAATGAAAATATTTAAAGGATGATCTTTTGAAAGTTCAAACCGAGCTAAAGAATTTAACGAAGACATTTTCATGTGGAAACGATAAATTTGAACAAATGCTCTTGGTTCAAAAATATACTTTGAATAAACAAGAGTTAGGATTCAAACAACTTTCTAAAAACGAATCCGTAAATTTCAAAATACCCCGATGTGAAAAAAATTTGAAAATTGGGCACCATATTTCAAATTGCAGAAGCCCACGACGAACGATAAAAACTAAGAAAATTTGGATTCCAAAAGGAAAGTTTATACCGAATATCGTCTATGTCTCTAAAGAAAAACCAACTATAGGTTGGGTCCCCAAAAATTAATTTTTAACAAATTGGTATTTTACTCAGGGGGAGTATATTTTTAAAACGGATATTTTTGTCCGGGGGAGTTTTTACCCTATCATGCATATTTCTATATACATCAATTGGTATTTTATTCGTTTTTATTACACATTTTGCTGAATACAAAAAGGGGGAGAAAGGAATTGAATCGGTAACAAGCGTCATGGAAGAATGACGAGAAAAATGAAAAGTAAAAAGGGGAAGAGAAAAATTAAAAAGAAGAAGAAGTCGAAAAGGAGAAAAGTATATAAAAAGGGGCGAGAAACGAAGTAGTTGAAAAATGAGAAAAACGGAGAAGTCGAAAATGACAGAAAATGAAAAAGATGGGTGAAACTAACGAAACGATCAAAGCCGAAAACTTTGATTCGTTAAAATATATATATATATATATATATATATTATTTTTCAGGTTTTATCCGATTCAGGGTGTTGTTTTGTAATCATCAAAAAGGGGGAGATTGTTGGAATATTTATTCCAAATATTCATTAATAGAGTTTTGATGATTAAGTTGCTAAAGAAAGCAAAACAACAAAGAGACGAAGTAAAACATTGAAGGAATCGAAGTCGCAAAAAGCTGGTTAGAAGAGAGATAATATACGCTATATTGTCAGCATAACGTACGTAATTTGACTAAGGTAACGTACGTAAAACATGAAAGATAACGTACGTAATGATGTGTTTGTGAATTCAAACAGGAAAAATATTGGAGATGACATCATGGCATAGGTCAGCATGCAACGAACATATTGACTACGTATAGCGTACGTAATGGAAAAGAGGCTAATGTACGTAATGATAAAGACGAAGGCTACGGGACTGTTCTGTGAAGAATGTAGCTTACGTAACTAGAAGGAGTTAACGTACGTAATGGCTTTAATGTACGTAACATTTGTGCAATAATGTACGTAATGAAGGCTTCAGAGGCTAACGGCTAGTTTAGGCTCTAATGCCTATAAATACCACTTCTAATGGTATTAATCACACAACAACGCAAAGCGAATGACTAAGTGATCATATATTGTTATACACATTCTTGTTGTTGTAATTGTACTTATATTGATAGTTTGAGTGTTTATTCATTCAATATATACACGAGAGGTAAAAGAAAAGATACGATTGGATTTGGTGTTATTAGGATCAAGGATTCGGTACTGTTAGAATCGCAATCGATATCTACGTGAGGTTTATCTAGTACACATAGAAAGCTAGATTGGTTGATTCCTTGTCCAATAGAAAAGGAAAACGGTTTAGCTTGGACCGACATAAAGACAAGTGATTGAACGGTTTACTCGGACTGATAGACGACGAGCTTGTGACGGTTATCCCTTGATCGATAGAAGAGAGGTGCATAGGTTTATCTTAAGCCTATAGAAAAAGATATCGAGAGAGGATGTAGGCACGTTTGGCCGAATCTCTATAAATCCTTGTGTCATTTTATTTTCTGCACTTCTTCTATTTACGCTTCCGCACAACAGTGCAAATACCGATATTGCTCCAACAACATCGGCATAACCATTTACAGCCAGCTCGTTTCACACCCCTCCATAAACTAGGAAATCATCCTTAGTTCTTCTCAAGTACTTTAGGATGGTTTCATTGCTGTCTAGTGACTTTCACCTGGATTCGATTGTTATCGACTTGTCATGCTAAGGGCAAATGATACATCTGGTCGAGTACAAATTATGGCATACATGATCGATCCAATGGCCTAAGCGTATGTTATCTTGCTCATGTGGGCTCCCTCATCAGGAGTCGAAGGACTATGAGTCTCACTCAGATGAATGACATGTGACATTGGCAAGAGTCCTCTCTTGGAGTCTTGCATATTGAACCTCTTCAATATTTTATTAATGTAGGTACATTAAATCAGACCAATCAATCTCTTTAATCTATCTCTGTAGATTTTTATCCCAAGAATGTAAGCAGCTTCTCCCAAATCTTTCATTGAGAAACAACTTCCCAACCAAGTCTTGACTGTCTGCAAGGTGGGAATGTTATTTTCAATGATTAATATGTCATCTACATATAAGACTAAGAAAATAACTATGCCCCCACTAACCTTCTTGTATACACATGGTTCATCTTCATTTTGAATGAGCCCAAACTCTTTGACAGTTTCATCAAAACGAAGATTCCAGCTCCGAGAAGCCTGCTTCAACCCATATATGGATCTTTGAAGCTTGCAAACCTTTTTAGAATTTTCTGGATGAACCAAACCTTCAGGTTGTGTCATATACACATCCTCGAGTAAGTTTCCATTGAGGAATGCTGTTTTGACATCCATTTGCCATATTTCATAATCATAGTATGCGACAATGGCAAATAAAATTCCAATTGATTTAAGCATGACTACTGGCAAAAAAGTCTCATCATAGTCAACACCATGAATCTGTATATTAGCATTTGCCACTAGTCTAACTTTATAGGCTTGCAGATTATCATCCATGTCTTTCTTCTTTTTATAGACCCATTTGCACCCAATGGTTTTAACACCCTCAGGTGGATCTATCAAGTTCTAAACATGATTGTCATACATGGACTGCATCTCTGACTTCATAGATTATAGCCATTCCTCGGACTCTGGTCCTGATGCAGCTTCTATATAGCTACTAGGCTCATCATCCTCTCTTACGAGGTAACCATATCTCTCAAGTTCATGTCGCATCCTATCAGATCTGCGAGGGACTTCTGTACTTTGAACGGGCTCTTCAACTGATTGTTGAGCCTGTTCGATTTCCATCGGTGAAGCGATGTCTTCTTGTAATTCTCGAGTTTCCTCGAGAATTACTCTTCTCCCACTGTCTATTTTGTAAATAAATTCCCTTTCTAAGAATACAGCATTTCGAGCAACAAACATTTTGTTCTCTACGGTCTTATAAAAGTAATATCCATTAGTTTCCTTAGGATACCCCACAAATAAACATCTTTCAGATCTGGCTGCCAGTTTGTCAAACACGCCTTACGAACACTTTGTAACTCCAGATCTTTAGAAAAGACAAGTTTGGTCTCTTACCAGTCCATTTCTCTAATGGTGTCTTTTCAACTGCTTTTGATGGAACACAGTTAAGGGTGAATGCTGTTGTTTCTAAGGCATGACCCCAAAATGATAATGGAAGCTCTGTTCGACTCATCATAGATTGAACCATATCTATGTAACACCCCCAATCCACTCAGGGATATTACACGCCGTAGACCCTCTCCTCGAGGATCTACCAGGCTGGTAACAACATTTAACATCTCGACAATGCCTTCAAGGCAAAATGACTCAGCAGACCGATTTGGTCTTTCAATAAATACATACAACTCGAATACAACTCAATACCAAACACATACCCACGCAGGGGTCAAAATACAATAAACTCCCCGCATAACTGGGAAAAGATACCGCATGAAAAGAAAATACAACTGACCAATACGACATCAACGGAACCTCGTGTGATTAGTATCGTTCATCTTTCATCATCCTTCATGCCGACCCGTGCTCGCTCCAAAACCCGAATGCAATACAGACATCCACCCCGAATACTGGGGTTAGCAAACTCCACTGTTTTGCTAGTGCAAATATAAAATACGAAAACGAGCCATACATATCATACTCCACGAAACATGTTAATCATAAACATACTTCCCGAGGTAAATCACTTAATCAAAACGGTTAAATCGAAAGATAGGGGTAAACCCGATATACATCTGTGAAAAACATTTTACAACCTCGGGAGTTTTGAATACATTGGGATTTAAGAATTTCTCAAACCTTTCAAAACCTTTAGGGACACACCCAAAAATCATTTTCCCAAAACATAAATTCGATAACAACAAATGGGGTCCACGACCCGATCATACCATAACAACCTGTTTCCACGGATTATTCGCGTCCCGTGCTAGCAAGCCACGGACCTCAGATGCTCCCGTAGAACAAACCCGAGTGAATAACCCACAGGAAACTATATCAAATCACATGTCACCGTAACCGCAATCACGCGACTACAAGCACATATACGTGCATAATCAAACCACAACCATAAGTTATCCCAGATCGCGCTAACAAGCCACGAACCTGAGTCCCCGCAAGACATACCCGATGATAACCCCACAAGTTATCTCGGCATCGGGCTAACAAGCCACGAACCTCGGAGTCCCCGTAAGACATACCCGATTGGATAACCCTACGGTCACGCCCGACCCATACTAGCAAGTATGGATCCTGAGATTCAACAATCCTACCCGGAGGCACATCACATACATCAAGCACACAACAATAATCACTTGTCAAGCCAAACAACATTAAGTATCACAACCTCCTTTCAAGGAGTAACAACTAATATCACACACATTACGTTCTTACCGAACAAGTACACAATAACAATACGTAATCCTAAGAAAGGATTACGGTCTATCAAACTCACTCAAGTGACCATATTATCTTTAAACATACAAAACCAACACACATATTCCGAGAACACATATTCACGAAGTATACGAATTATCGTTGAAAGAGAACATTTATCGAGAACATACCAATCCCTTTACGTTCATTAAATATCGATTTCGCATAAAATCATTATTCAAGAATTATATCAACGAAATATGAAATGTATGGGCAAGATACTTGCCTCAAAATCGGTACGCAAGTATTCCGACGAACACGGCTCAACCGGAAAGCTTCGAAACGCCCAATGCTATCGAAACGGAAGACGACGACGAACGAAAGGGTTCAACACGGTTTCTTCGCAAGAAACACGACCCTAACATCATACAATCAATAAATAATCGACCATACGAGGAAGAATAATCGTAGAACGCCCGAAAACCCCTCTAAGACATTTTACCGGACACCTTCAAGGCATCGGTCAAGAACTCGACTCAAACAACGAATCGATACGATCCAACCATGGAATAACAAGGAAAATGATATAATACATCTAAATAATCATCAATCCATCACAATCCTAAGTTAAAACGGATTAAACGGACGAAATCGAACAAAATACCCAAAATCCCCAAAATTAGATTTTAGGAAAACTTGCCTTGATTCGGTCGATCGAGCAAGTTATAGGACGGATGATTGACGATATGAACCTCCAAACTTCATGGATTGAAAGAACAACATCATGTCTCCATGATGTATACACCTACAGCCGCGAACGGGAAGAAAAGGAATGAGAAATCAAGGAAAATACGCCGCTGTGCCTTAAATAGGTCGACAGACTCGACCGTGTCCGACATGACACGGCCGTGGCGCGCAATCGCCGGCAGGACTCGACCGTGTCCCGCATGACACGGCCGTGTCGCGAAGGGGCGCCGGCATCGACTCGCCGTGTCACCGAACACGGTCGGGCCTCCGCGACGCTACCGCTTATCCGGACGAGTACGGCACGGCCGTGCCAGCGACACGGCCGAGTCCGGCCGGCAGGATCGCCAAATGAGCGGGTGAGCTAAAACGACCATAACTCTCTCGTCCGACTCCGATTGACTCACCGCTCGAACCATTGGAAAGCTAACTCGATGCTCTATAATATTGCAAGATTCAGAATTTTTGGAGTTACCAAAAATTAATGGTGATCTAACAAAGTCGAACTCATACTTACAAAAGTCGTTTAGTAATCCCAATTTAACAAAACGACACCGAAACCCGAGCTCGAATATGAACCAAGATACGGTTACGAAGTACACACAAAGACGAATCTAAGAGCTAGTAGAACACACGATTCCGACCACGCGAAGGCTCGAAATTCGACAACGGAAGGTAATTACCCCAAACTTTGGGAAATTACGAAAATGGCCCAACCGCCCAAAATCACCATACGACAACGAATAATCAAACCGAAGCTCACAACACGTATAACAACGTTAAATGAACTTACGAAAACCCCAAACGACAATTTCAACGAGATTCGCAAGAACCGAACTCAAGCGCGAAAAGTCGCTAAAAAGCACTAACTCAACAAAGCAAAGACCAAACGAACTCGGATGACAAAAGTGCGAATTAAATATTCTCCGAATGACGAAACGGTCATGAGAGAGTCACAAACAGACTCCACCAAAAAAAGAAATTTACCGAAAATCGAAAATTGCGGATATTACATTCTACCCTCCTAAAAGAAGTTTCATTCCGAAACTTAAAACAAGTAGGAGGAGAAATATTCCGCTGTGCAAAACTCAACAAGATACACAAGAATGCATAACTAACACCCAACGGCGAAATGTTACAAACAACGCAAAGGAATATACGGCGTGAAAACACGCTCCACGGCGACCAACACAACGTCGCCGTTAGGGATATAATAAAACCAACAAATGACAAGCGTTATCAAACGGATAATATAGCCAAGTCAATTATCCGACAATCACAAAACACAACGAACGAAAATCAATATGATTGACCATCCCGACGGTTCATCAATCTAAACGCGGGTCAAACGCTGAACAAATACGGAATTCCACCGCCCAAGGGTTGGAAGATCGAAAACGAGACTAATTTCCCAAACTTAAGGGAATTAGAAGGAGCCCGAACGCTCAACAATCACGAAACGAGGACAAAAACCGAACAAACAAACGACCGAACCACAACGGTCGAGACAACAAAAGCGAACAATCATGTTCGAATCACGAAGAACAATAAAATTCAAACAACAACTCCAAGGTTCACATCTCGACTCGAGACAATATATGATCCGGTGAAAACAACAACGTATGCATTCGCATAGGATCCACATGAAAGGGAATAGAAATTGAAAAGTCACAACGACAAACGAGTTATTCCGAAATGATGCCACACTGCTCGATAAACAAAAACAAGGGGCGGGACAAGCTCGAAATGTCAACGAACATAAATGAGTCGACAAAGTAGAATATACAAGTTCAAAATCGATCCACTTCAATAAAAGAACTTGTAGAACAAATAGATGTTTCATCCGAACAAGGTTCACAAGTATCGAACCGACTCTAAGAGTCACAACGATAAACAGAAAAACAAGATCACAGCTCGTTCGAACGATGAAACCGAAATACAAAACAAGTTCACAAAGTGCCAACGAACATGAGCGAATCGATAGACTGGAGAAAGAGAAAATACAGGAGTCAAAATAATACGGGCATTACCTCCGACCTCGTCCACGAAATTCACAAAAACGGGGGCAAGGTAACAAGACATTAAACAACCGACACATAACGGAACGACACGATGCACACGGTCATACCATACCAACCTCTAACGGCTCGCACACCCTCGACAACGCAGAAATCGCATCTTGGAGACAAAATTCAATACCAAGATTCCGCCTCTCAGAGGGGCTAGCACAACCAATGTGTGGAAAGCGACTCAATGCTCACACCGCCAATTCGATCATACTCGGAGAAAGTATCAAAATGACAACGCGAACGTCACACATACATACCCACCCTCAAACGGGAATGGATAGGTTTTAAAAAAATGAAAACCTCATTTTGAAAATAATTTGAAGAATACCGTTGATCTTGAGTATCACCTTTCAAATAGTACAAACGTGAAACGTCGTTATCGAGACTTTGGGAAAACCATTTCGCTTGATAAAAATGAGGACACTTTCTCTTAGTGAAAACTTTCGTAATATTCGACCCTCGGGTCTAAATAAAAGTGTTGAAAATATCTCAAACATTTTGGTCCTCGAGGTAGAAAATTTTTGAAATGTATTGCGGAATTAGAAAACACCTTGAAGACACCGCAAGAAAATAATTCGCTTTAAAAGTACGTCTCGAATTTTAATTTTCTAAGATACTCAAGGTTTTCAAAATAATTCAATGGGCTAGAATGCCCAAAAATTTCACGTAATTACAAGGAACAATATAGCGCTGGGTCCCGCTACCGAACTCACCAGTGCTAAAAACAATTTACAAAAACGAAAAAAAGGCCGATGACGGTAAAATTTCCAAAACTCACGAAAGCCATTTACAAAATACTAAATACCGTCATAAGAATTTCGCCAAAGCGATCAAGGCCATAATGCCAAAAACTCGGTGAAAGGAATCGGTTTTCGAAATCAAACTCAATTGGCAAAAGGCCGGAAGCCATTTGAAAGAACTCACGCAATGGATAAAAGAAATACAGTTCAACATGCACAATCCAAAGAACATTACTCCTCATATGAACGAAATATGAGAGTCAAATAACCGCATATCACGAAATCAAAATCCATAAGAGGATTCCGTCACTTAACAAATAATCATAAAAATAGCTCGTGTCACACGAGGCACAACACCAAGAAGGGAGACTTACATTCACGTGTCGCACGAAGATGATGATCGCCCACGATACTAATCACGACCAACCAACTCGGGCGACGCGTCGCGACACGACTTAGTCGACAAAATCCGACGAGACAAAAACTCAATAGACACCACTAACCCGATGCCCTAGGTTTCCACAACCTAAAGCTCTCGATACCATTTATGTAACACCCCAATCCACTCGTGGATATTACACGCCGTAGACCCTCTCCTCGAGGATCTACCAGCCGGTAACAACATTTAACATCTCGACAATGCCTTCAAGGCAAAATGACTCACAGACCGATTTGGTCTTTCAATAAATACATACAACTCGAATACAACTCAATACCAAACACATACCCACGCAGGGGTCAAAATACAATAAACTCCCGCATAACGGGAAAAGATACCGCAGCGGAAAAGAAAATACAATCGACCAATACGACATCAACGGAACCTCGTGTGATTAGTATCGTTCATCTTTCATCATCCTTCATGCCGACCCCGTGCTCGCTCCAAAACCCGAATGCAATACAGACATCCACCCCGAATACTCGGGGTTAGCAACTCCACTGTTTTGCTAGTGCAAATATAAAATACGAAACGAGCCATACATATCATACTCCACGAAACATGTTAATCATAAACATACTTCCCGAGGTAAATCACTTAATCTAAACGGTTAAATCGAAAGATAGGGGTAAACCCGATATACATCTGTGAAAAACATTTTACAACCTCGGGAGTTTTGAATACATTGGGATTTAAGAATTTCTCAAACCTTTCAAAACCTTTAGGACACAAACAAAAATCATTTTCCCAAAACATAAATTCGATAACAACAAATGGGGTCCACGACCCGATCATACCATAACAACTCGTTTCCACGGATTATTCGCGTCCCGTGCTAGCAAGCCACGGACCTCGATGCTCCCGTAGAACAAACCCGAGTGAATAACCCACAGGAAACTATATCAAATCACATGTCACCGTAACCGCAATACGCGACTACAAGCACATATACGTGCATAATCAAACCACAACCATAAGTTATCCCAAGATCGCGCTAACAAGCCACGAACCTCGGAGTCCCCGCAAGACATACCCGATGATAACCCCACAAGTTATCTCGGCATCGGGCTAACAAGCCACGAACCTCGGAGTCCCCGTAAGACATACCCGGATCGATAACCCTACGGTCACGCCCGACCCATACTAGCAAGTATGGATCCCGAGATTCAACAATCCTACCCGAGGCACATCACATACATCAAGCACACAACAATAATCACTTGTCAAGCCAAACAACATTAAGTATCACAACCTCCTTTCAAGGAGTAACAACTAATATCACACACATTACGTTCTTACCGAACAAGTACACAATAACAATACGTAATCCCCAAAGGATTACGGTCTATCAAACTCACTCAAGTGACCATATTATCTTTAAACATACAAAACCAACACACATATTCCGAGAACACATATTCACGAAGTATACGAATTATCGTTGAAAGAGAACATTTATCGAGAACATACCAATCCCTTTTTACGTTCATTAAATATGGATTTCGCATAAAATCATTATTCAAGAATTATATCAACGAAATATGAAATGTATGGGCAAGATACTTGCCTCAAAATCGCACGCAAGTATTCGACGAACACGGCTCAACCGAAAGCTTCAAACGCCCAATGCTATCGAAACGGAAGACGACGGCGAACGAAAGGGTTCAACACGGTTTCTTCGCAAGAAACACGACCCTAACATCATACAATCAATAAATCATCGACCATACGAGGAAGAATAATCGTAGAACGCCCGAAAACCCTCTAAGACATTTTACCGACACCTTCAAGGCATCGGTCAAGAACTCGACTCAAACAACGAATCGATACGATCCAACCATGGAATAACAAGGAAAATGATATAATACATCTAAATAATCATCAATCCATCACAATCCTAAGTTAAAACGGATTAAACGGACGAAATCGAACAAAATACCCAAAATCCCCAAAATTAGATTTTAGGAAAACTTGCCTTGATTCGGTCGATCGGAGCAAGTTATAGGACGGATGATTGACGATATGAACCTCCAAACTTCATGGATTGAAAGAACAACATCATGTCTCCATGATGTATACACCCACAAATGCGAACGGAAGAAAAGGAATGAGAAATCAAGGAAAATACGCCGCTGTGCCTTAAATAGGTCGACAGACTCGACCGTGTCCGACATGACACGGCCGTGGCGCGCAATCGGCCGGGCAGGACTCGACCGTGTCCCGCATGACACGGCCGTGTCGCGAAGGGGCGCCGGCATTGACTCGGCCGTGTCCTCGAACACGGTCGGGCCTCGGGCGACGCTACCGGCTTATCCGGACGAGTACGGCACGGCCGCGGTGCGACACGGCCGAGTCCGGTCGGCAGTGATCGGCCAAATGAGCGGGTGAGCTAAAACGACCATAACTCTCTCGTCCGGACTCCGATTGACTCACCGTTCGAACCATTGGAAAGCTAACTCGATGCTCTATAATATTGCAAAGATTCAGAATTTTTGGAGTTACCAAAAATTAATGGTGATCTAACAAAGTCGAACTCATACTTACAAAAGTCGTTTAGTAATCCTGAATTTAACAAAACGACACCGAAACCCGAGCCTGAATATGAACCGAAGATACGGTTACGAAGTACACACAAAGACGAATCTAAGAGCTAGTAGAACACACGATTCCGACCACGCGAAGGCTCGAAATTCGACAACGGAAGGTAATTACCCCAAACTTTGGGAAATTACGAAAATGGCCCAACTGCCCGAAAATCACCATACGACAACGAATAATCAAACCGAAGCTCACAACACGTATAACAACGTTAAATGAACTTACGAAAAACCCCAAACGACAATTTCGAACGAGATTCGCAAGAACCGAACTCAAGCGCGGAAAAGTCGCTAAAAGCACTAACTCAACAAAGCAAAGACCAAACGAACTCGGATGACAAAAGTGCAGAATTAAATATTCTCCGAATGACGAAACGGTCATGAGAGAGTCGTCAAAACAGACTCCGACCAAAAAAAAAGAAATTTACCGAAAATCGAAAATTGCGGATATTACAATCTAATAAGTTCGATTCCTCTTCTCGGACACTCCATTAGGCTAAGGTGTTCCGGGAGGAGTAAGTTGTGAAACAATTCCACAACTCCTAAGATGATCATCGAATTCTTGGCTCAAATATTCGCCACCTCGATCCGATCGAAGGGCTTTAATTGTCTTGCCAAGTTGATTCTGTACTTCATTCTGGAATATTTTGAATATTTCAAAAAATTCATGTTTATACTTCATAAGATAAACATATCCATATCGGATATAATCATCGGTAAATGTAATGAAGTATTGGTATCGACCTCTGCCATGAGTGCTAAGAGGTCGACATACATCAGTATGTATTAGGCCTAATAGATCACTAGCCCTTTCTCCATGACCGGTGAAAGGATTCTTCATCACCTTGCCCAATAAACAAGATTCACATGTCCCATATGATTCATAGTCAAAAGAGTCTAAAAGTTCATTATGGATCTTAGAAATGTATTTCTCGTTTATGTGACCAAGTCGAAAATGCCATAAGTAAGTTGGATTAGAATCATTGAGCTTAGGTTTCTTGGATGCAATGTTATAGACTTCCATAGTGTCAGACTCATCTAGATCAATATTGTAAAGGTCAGTATATAACTTTGCAGTACCATAAAGCAAGTCATCAAAGAAAATACGAATAATCTTATTCTTAATAAGAAAACTGTAACCTTCACAATATAATGTAGAAGCTGAAATAATATTCCTATTCATAGCAGGAACATAATAGCAATTGTTCAAAACTAACAAAACCCTTAGATCATAAGTTCCTACGGCTAGTGCAGCAACTCTTGCTCCATTGCCGACTCTTAGATCCACTTACCCTTTCTTCAGTTCTCCACTGATTCGCAACCCCTGCACATTTATACAATTGTGAGATCCACATCCAGTATCCAATACCCAGGAGTTAGAAGTTGATAAGTTAACTTCTATAACAAATATACCTGTGGTAGTCTCACTACCCTTGGTACGCTTGAACTCTTCCAAGTAAACCTTGCAATTTCTTTTCCAGTGTCCTGATTTATTGCAATGATGGAAATTTCCATCTTTGGGAGCTTTAGCCTTTAAAACTGGCTTAGTAGAGTCTTTAGATTTGGCAACTTTTGCCTTACCCTTGCCCTTGCCTTTGTTCTTAAAGGACTTCCCTTTGCTGACCATCAACACGTGGCTTGGTTTCTTCTTAATATTATGCTCAGCCGTTTTAAGCATCCCATGCAGCTCAGTAATGGACTTCTCCATTTCATTCATATTATAGTTGATAATGAACTAACCGAAACTATCGGTCAATGAGTTTAGGATCACATCCGTGGAGTGCTCCTTAGAAAGTGGAAAACCAACCCTCTCAAGATGATCAATATATCCTTTCATCTTGAGTACATGAGCGCTGATAGATGTCCCTCCAACCATCTTGCAAGCATATAAGGCTTGAAAGGTCTCATACCTCTCTTGCCTATCATGCTTCGAGAAAGTTTCCTTGATGTGAGCATTTAGCTCATAAGCTTCCATTTTATCCAGATTCTTCTGAAGTTCTGGACAAATGGTAGCCAACATAAGACAACTGACATCAATGGAATCATCAAAATTTTTCTTCCATTTGTCTTTTGTTGCTTTGTTTGCATTGTCAACTGGCTCATCGGGAATTTCTTGCTCAAGAACAAACAACTTTCTTTCTTGCTTGAGAACTACTCTCAAGCTCCTGATCCAATCCAGATAGTTGCTGCCGTTTTCTTTGAGCTTGTCCTTCTCAAGGACTGATCGCAGTGAAATGGTGGACGTGTTGTTTGATGCCATTCTATATTATCTACAAAATTCAATATGCAAAGTATTTAGTCACATTATTTTATTTCTCAAAAAATACTTCCACTAAAACAATGTGCCCTCAATTTTACAATATTTGTAATTTTAGTTGGCTAAGATCCCATTTTGCACAATTCTAAACTCAGCTTTGGCATGACGCCTAGAATTGAGCTACTTTAAGTGGATAACTCTTTATCGTTTACATCATATGTAACTCTTATATTATATTTATTGGATTTGGCATCTTATGCCCAAGCATGTTATAATCCCATCTTATGCCTTAAGGTTCAAAACTCTTTTGAATTCTTAGTTCATTAAAACACATAGGTATCACCATTACCCATCCTACCTTACTAAAATAATACGAGCGCCCAGCTTGGCATGACCCACTCAAGATGATTGAAGTCTTGATAGGTGTTTTCAAATGAACGGCATTTAAAATTTAACGAGGGATTTTATCCTATGTTAATGTCTATGTTTGCTAACATACATCTAATCATACATAGCATCACAAACATGCATAAATTTAAATATACATCACATCAAATGACAATAAAAAGAATAGGACCGTGTATAACATGACCATAATTCCTAACGTGATTTCCATGAGCCAACATGAAAATCACAAGGGTCAATCTAAAAGGGGCAATTGGTCTTCATTGATCTTCCCAACTCCTTGGAACGTTATACGTGATCAATTTGCTCCTCGAGTCCGTCCTTCTCATCCTTCTTGTCTTCATTACATTAATGAAATTAATACTACACTAGTAAATTAAATACAAGAGGTGCAAATGACAAACAAGCCATAAAATAATAAACAATTTAAATTGATGACTCGCAGGCCGTAAAACAAAATATAACTAAACTACACGCAGTCCGTAAAATCAACCTATAAGGAAATAAATATCTAATCACATTGGTCAGTTATGGTCATGCCATACACCATACACATACCATAAATAATTATCAAATAATTAATAAAAGCATGTAATCTACTAAATAATAAATCTGTCTAACAATCAGACAATAAATAAAAACTGAGTCATCAAATGAACATCCTGGACTATAGCCGAGATGGCTGGTTGCGCGCTCTGCCCACGGATCCGCACGGGTTCGAAACCCGACGGTAGCAGTTTCAACATTTTGCAACTATTATTGCCAAATTTTCTTATATTTTAAAACAAGCTAATTACCTTTTATAAAAGATTCATGTACTGTGTACAAAATAAAACTGCAGCCCAGTTGGTAAGTCGGCGGAAGGCATGGGCGTATGACTAGGGATCAAATCCCCGGCATTGCAAAACATTTTTGCTGATTAAAACCGACCCGAGGGTCCAGATCCGACCTGCACTCCGACCCGACTGCCTCGAACAGACTGCTCTGAATAGTTCTCGGAGCAAATTGCAACAAATCGTAAAATTAATTTTTGACGATCCGATTTAATCAAATTAAACGAGAAAATTTATTTTATAAAATCTATATTTTATAAACATAATTAAGAACATAATTTACACATAAACATTTTATACACAAATAATTAAATTACTTGCAAGTTGGATCCGATACCACTATTGGATTTTTCATGCATCGAATACATACATCAGCAGTAAAAACGCAGCGAAAGAATAAATATAAAAACTCAATTTAGGATCTAATGCAGTAATTTAATTGTTTGATTAAAGGGTTAATCGAATTATCTTAATCCGATGAACAGATCTAGATCCGGACTAGAAGCAGATGAATATCTCCTTTCTCTTTGGGTGATCCACACACGAATAATTCCACAAGGCAGATTGCTAGATCCTTACGAATAATATTGATAAATAGTACAACCCAAATTCCTTACTAGAAGGATTGTACTAATGATCAAGATCAACTAAGGGAAGACGACTAGATGACCGATCTGCAACTTCTACTGTAGAGAGGGATGGCCGAAATTCTTTAGTCTTGAGAAAGGGGGCGATTTTTAGTTGTAGGTTTTCTTTTGACAACTCCTTGTCAGAGACTCCCTATTTATACTAAGTAACCGTAGATTCAAGAATCTTTTATTTGCTTAGTTACCCCTCATGTTATTAAATAATACAATATATAGAATATCTAATATTATATATTACTTATTATTTAATCTCCTCATAAATATAATATCCAATATTATATTTATTATTCCAGTTGATATTTATTCCTACTTGTCTATAATTGTCGTACATGCGACCCAAAAGGCTTATATTATGTTGGCAATTATTTAATACCTTATTAAATAATAAATCATAAGCGGCCTCTAGCAAGACATTATGATTACCCAAATAATATAAGTTAATAGTCTACTAAACCTTTTAACGTGTCAAATCCATTTCACGTGATATCATATTTGAACTAAGTCGTGGAGTCTGTCATACTTATTTTTGTTCAAATGCTTTCTCGATCTTAAGTAGACTGATTGAATCAAATCACTCTTGATTTGAGCATGGCCATGCATTTCCTTCAGTCCGACTTATCGAGGGGTCCAGCAGAGATCTCTCTCACTAAAGAGAGGGACAAATCCCAATCTTGACTATTCTATGCCCTCTACATGACTCACACTAATCCCGATCACTAACCTTTATCATCACGATGCTTCAGATGACGCTAGATTACGTCAAGGCATAGCAGTTATCCTGTTGGACTATATGATACTCTCAGGTTCAAGGATTTATTGACATACTGTTATATTGATATTCACTTATAACATTTCCATGCAGTGATCTCAATGCGGGTCTGTCCAGTATTAGTTCACCAACCAATACCCATAAGATTGATCCGTACCATAATCATAATAATCCGATGATTATCAATCAAACTTTTAATAGTATATTAATCACTTGAGTCTCTACTCAACGTGATTGTACCAGGGATATTTTAATAATCTTATTATTCGTGAATAACTATTATTCGATTATTATAATATTAAAACATGCACACATTAGAATAATCAATGAGAAATAAATGATATCAAATAACTTTATTTAAATGTGACAATTACAAATCTTGGCACATCGAATGTCCTAGGGCACTATTCTCAACACTCCATATCAAGGCTAAGTTTTTAATGCGTAAGAAAATTATTAATTCAATTCCACAACACAACTCGCACCCATACAAGAGTGATTAATCAACAAAGTTAGCCCTTGATTATAATATAGACAAAATAAAGAGATTTCGACTCCTGTGTGATTAGCATCGTTGCCCTTCATCCTATGTCAAGCCGATCCAGTGACCATTTTCGAGCTGCAAAGACCTCAATGATTAACAGGCACCGGCCCCCTGAATACTCGAGGGTTAGCAAACTGAGATTTTGCTAGTGCAAGTACATAATATACAAGTATACGAGAAATATTCACACCAATATAAATGAGGTACAAATGTAACACAAATCACAAGATCGACGCATCACCAAAGGATATATACACAAGAATACCAACCACTCATAGAGTAACACATTCTTAAAAGAGAAGTTAGAATACAAGGTTTCTAGGAATGTCCCATTGAGTCAAGAGAATTAGTTCAATCATTTGGGAATACCTTTGAAGAACATTTTAGTAAAATAGTTTAAAAATACCATTATTGACTCAGACCGATTTAAATGATTCAAGATTATTTGAAAATCGTATGAAAATACTTTAAAAAGTAGTTTCCAAATCTCTCGGGGTCCTTGACCCAATACACAGAAACACTTTATAAAGTAGATTCAAAATCTTTCGGGGTCCTTGGCCCATTACATGCTTTCACGGTATAATTCTACTCAAGACCATCAAGGACTAACTAACCTTCGGAGATCCCGACGGAAGTCCTCGGTCATTTAATCCCCTTGATTTTCTTACTGATACCATTATTCAGAAAGGATCAAATGAGGATTCAAAAACTCGATTTCTTTTGGTATCAAGGTCTTGACTATCATATAAGTATCATACAAGTATCCTCTGCTCGGAAGCTTGCCGGGAGCCTCCACTGAAACACCTGTGCACTGGCATTCGCTACACTGTGGCCGTCATCCGATGAAACCATGTCACCATGCCGGCATCACTCTCACAAGAGCCACCCCTTGCTAGGCATTAGGCAACACCGTAGTTCACCAGCCATAGGAGCCGCTTATTACAGCGTACACAGACGAGACTCCAAATGCCGCCCTACTCAACTTTGGATACAAACACCACATAAGCAAAGATTCATATGGACAAACCACACAAGTTTCAATCAATATATCATACAACTTCAACCACGTATGTTCAAGGCAAATCACGTAACCATTCTCATCCATAGAATTCACCAAACATTTAATATCACAATCATCAGGGTCTAACATCTTAGTTGACACATCATTGTTACGTAAAGTCACAATATCAAACGATCCCCGATCAACACACCACTATATATACAAATGCACATAATTATACATTTATAAGAAAACGATACACACTTGAATGCGTAAGAATTTACGTGAACGTAATTCGTATGGCAAGGTACTGGCCTCAGTAACCACGCATGAATACCACCAAGAACATGGTCGATCGAAAAACCCCAAAACATACACCCTCCACGAGGGAACACCAAAAATACGATTATTATAAGCATAACAACCAAGCAAGATGAAAACCAGCCCAAAACCCAACGAGAAATCCATTGAAGCATTTAATCAAACATCAAATGTTCAAGGTTTCTCAAGAACACACAAATCACGATCCAGATTCAAAACCGAAATATAGATATATAATGCATAGAATATGCTAAAAAACACCAAATAACACAGTATAAACCACCAAAATCAGATGAAAATGAATCCACAAGAAAAAACTCCAAGAATAGACAAATAGAGATTTTCAAAAAAAAAAAAAATACCTCAATTTGACAAAGAGCAAAGGATTAGATGTTGATATAATCATCAAAGACCTTCTAAATAACCATAAGATGGAGTACAAATCGACCAATAATCCGAACCCTAGCCCAATCCGTCCGCCGCGAGAAGAAGTTAAATGAAGAATAGGGTCAAAAACCCATTTGTCCCGTTTTATACTAACGGAGACGCACGATTGGTCACGCACGCTCACCTGATCGTGCGTCTCGTCGTGCTCGAGATTGACAGTTGCAACGAACAGGATGCACGACAGTCTGCTCGTGTGCCAGGCCGTGCGCCAGGTCATGCTCTGCTCTCTAATTGAGCACTCGTATGTCGCATGAGCTAGGCACGAGCACCTGCTCGCGTGTATGATCGTGTGCTACAAACAAGGGCTAGAATGGAGCCCGATCTGGTTCTAAAAGAACCCAAAACAGAACCAATTCAAAAAGAAGGGATAACACAAGCCAACAACACATTTAAAGAGGTAAAACAGCAATGGAATACACATGTCCTATCACACACACATGCACATGGTCTGTGCGACTTAGGCAACGACAAGTCGCACCCGGTGAATACCACAACATGGTACATCATACCGTACAGAACAAAGATATAACTCTGAATAATCGTCATAAAAAAATATCCGGAATAAAATGACAAATAATTTCAGGCGAATGAAAACAAAATTCTCGGATATTACAATAACTGCTATGCCTTGATGTAATCCAACATTATCTGAAATATGGTGATTATAAAGGTTAGCGATCGGGATTAGTGGGAGTTATGTAGAGGGCAATAAATAATCAAGATGGGGATTTGTCCCTCTCTTTAGGGAGAAAGATATATGCTGGTCCCCTTGATAAGTAGGACTGGAGAAAATGCATGGCCATGCTCAAATGAAGAGTCATTTGATTCAATTAGTTCTACTTAAGATCGAGAAAGTATTTGAACATAATAAGTATGATAGTTTTCATTACTTAGTTCAAACATGATATCGCGCGATAAAGAGATTTGACATGTTAAATGATTTAATGGACTATAAACTTATATTATTTGAGTAGTTATAATGTCTTGCTAGAAACCGCATATGATTTATTATTTAATAAAGTATTAAGTATTGCCAACATAATATAAGCCTTTTGTGTCACTCATACGACGATTAAAGACAAGCAAGAATAATTAATAGATATAATATTGAATATATTTATTATGAAGTTAAATAATGAGTAATATATAATATGGATATTATATATTATATTATTTAATTATATCAACTAGGAATAATAAATATAATGTTGGATATTATATTTATTAAAATATTAAATAATAAATAATATATAATATGAGATGTTATATATATCATATTATTTAAGTTGAGGGGTAACTAAGCAAATACTAGAATTTTGACTCTAGGGTTTACTCAGTATAAATAAGGTATCTAAGACAAGGATTTTTCATAGGAACAACATCACACAATCCTAGTTGTCAAGCAAAAATCGACCCCCGACAGCCACTTTTTCTGTCAGGAAATCCCAGTTCGGCCATCCCGTGTTCTTTCCGTTGCATTTTTGCCCATTTTCGATGTATTAGATACATGAATAACCCAACATGTACCTCGGACAACCACGACAGTATCAAGACTACATAAAGCCATATACTCAGGTGTATATGGGCGTATCACCCTTACGTCGAGAGTTTATGCAACCAGACAAATGCATGCATGCAACTGTAACATTAGTCTACATAACATCTGGACGTATCATCCTCGAACTCAGGCAATCGTCGATGATTATCGGCGTATGACTTCTGTCGACTCTGAGCTGTTAATAAACGACTCCTGATTAAAATAATTTTCTCATGACCCGCTATTAAAATATTGGGTTCCATACCCAAAGATTCAGATAAGTCAACCCAACATAAAGAGACTTACAATGACAGCCATATAAAGCCTCGTAAGGTGCGAATCATTGTAACACCCCGAGATATTCGGAATAATTACAGCGCCATAAACTCTTTAGATAAGAATTTACAAGGCTAATTTGAAGAAATGTAAAAATAATACAACAGTACCATTAAAGTTCAAAATACAAATCCAGTTCAAACAGATCAAATGAGTCCATTATTAAAACCATCTCAAAATATTAATAAGACACGCGTACTCGAGTACTGAAAATGAATCAGAAAGATAAGGCAACAACAATTAACATCACTGAGCCCCTTTGTTGTCATGTCGGTACTGTGGCTGTTTCCCCGCTCCTAGGCTACCTGAACATCAAAACAAATGTCCACCCCCGGAGGGGTTAGCAAAACGATGCCAGTACAAGTATCATAATACACAAATTGAATATGCAACAACGATGCATAATAAAATACACAATACGGACTTCCACTACCGGAATCCAACAATGCGAATCCACATGGTTCCATCAGTATAACATGGGTGTTCCAACGATCTAGCGCCCTCAGCATAGATCCCAAGATGATCCCGTCGGACCAACACAAGGTGAAAAAACCCGTCCAATGATCCAGCTCTCTCAGCATAGATCCCAAGATGATCCTGTCGGACCAACACGAGGTGGACATCCGGTCCAGCGCCCTCAGCATAGATTGCACAACATACACAAACACAACGTATGCATACATATATGCAAAATAGCTATGTCCATCAACATGAACATACAAGTAATCGATAACGAACATCATGACAATTCAACGAAAATAACCTCATGTTCAACAACATGACTAAGCCGTATGCATGATCAACAATTCTAATATTAACAAGTTTCAAATACGATACTTGCCTCAAAGATGGCAAGAACTAAAATACTCCAACGAATGTCAACACGCACGAAGTTCGCCACTCCTCGACCGATCACCTTGTACAAGGGAACAACAAGGAATTCAATAACCTCTCGAAACTAACACACGAGTACCGAACGCCCTAAGTTATGATTGAGTTATCAATACCGGACAATCGGTTCTCGGTCCTATTTTTCCGACGAGTACTAAGTTTGGAAAAGGCATATGAAATCAAGAGATCGTAACGGAACACAAAGTCGGTGTCTACAATTCCAAATACATTCATCATATCATTATAACCCATGTTCGATACTCTAATTTCGATTATTAACTCAAATGCTTGGTTCGGTTGCTACAATGATAAATTACAAGATAATCACGTTCAATCTAGTTCTAGGTTAATTCAACTTTACGATTCTAGTTCTTCCGCGGTTAATCCAAGAAGACTAACAACGAGTTCATCCAAGGCAAGAATCATAATTGAACACACTTTACATTCATCTTTATGAATTTATCTATCACAGGGATAATTTTCAACACTTTGTTCATAAAAGAATGTTACGAAAGCATCACAGGGTGTGTTTATCTCAGAAAATTCCATCCTTGAGGTTGATAAAAATTATGGCTCAACTATAAACCTTGGAAACCTTAATTCAACCAAAATAATCCTCCTAAACATGGTGTTGGATTCATTACGACATGATAAGCTCAATAATCTCTAGGAAAAGTTCATAATATAACTAAGAACATAGTCTACATCTAGGTGTAGAGTTAACATACCTCAAAAATTTAAGAACAATGAAAATCTTGAAGAAACTCTTCACCCGAAGCTTGATCACTAATCCCAAAGGTCTAAGCTCCCCAAAATCGGATTAAGATGATGATATGGGGGATATGAGGTGAAGGATAATCTCAAGAACACAAAAATCGGCCAAGGTAAGAGTTAGAAATGAAATGGGGGTTGAGTCCTATATATAGAATTCTAACCCTTACGTACGTTAAACATTGTCCTTTACGTACGTAACAGTATTAGCGTACTCTATACTCAAACATTAGCATACATTAACGTCTGGCCAGATTTCACTGGACTGTTTCTGGCATTGGTTTACGTACGTTAGCTTAAAGGTTTTACGTACGTAACTACTACAACCTTAGCGTACGTTCAAACTACCCCTTAGCGTACGTTAAGTCCGTTGACTTGCATAGCTGGAAAGCCGTCCAGGTTCATGCAACTGATCTGCTTGCATCTTCGTCATGGCCCACACGCCAACCCTTGTATGAATCCGAGTTGACTATGCTACACCCGTAATGTACGTTATACTATAGTCGTAGCGTACGTTATGATCATTATCTAGCATACGTTATCACGTGTAGAATTATACATGCATGCAAGGAAAAATACAAAGATGTAGGGACACAAATACGGGAAACCAATCATCGATTAATACGTCACAAAGTTGAATCTTACAAGATCGAATACGGAATTATTACACATTAAGTATCCGGGCATTACAATCATGCCAACTGTTATTATAAATGAATTCCACCACAGGTAGTTGGGCTTCCCAATTATCTTCCAATCGAGAACACAAGCTTTCAACATATCTTCCAAAGTCTGGATAGTCCTCTCTGATTGGCCATATTCCATACTGAAGTTTAATTACGTACCGCATGATAAACTGCTACACAGAAATGTAGCATGAACTTCCATCACGATCCGATACAATACTATCAGGAGTGCAATCTCACAATCTCCTAGATGAGTAACTGGGCCAACCCTCGGGATCCCACATATCCTTAATCACCCAGAAATAAGCTGATTTGATCGGACGATCCACTATCACCTAAATTATATTTATACATGTAATACCACGGGTATTCCATGTTGTTTCATATTGTTTGCCTCATATTTAATAATAAATATTGTGCTCCATCACGATGCTTGTACCTTTATACGTTGTGTTTAGACCGTTTTGTTTCGAATTAAACCTTGCCTGCATTGATTTATTACGACGACGAAATTGTATGATGATTGATGACGTGTCGGTGACACCTTGATGATGCTGATGCAATTCCCGGTGCAAATATGACGGTGGCCAAAGTCTTGTTCCCTAAGGAAATTGCGTTACGCGCCTAAAGGAAGTCACACTGTGATGGTTAAGTATGATATGTAGCTAAGCGGTTTAAACATACCTAACATATGTTAAAGTATATGCATTACGTACGTTATCTGCTTCATTTTACGTACGTGAAAGGGTCAGTCTTAGGTACGTTAAAACCTTCATTCTATGTACGTAAACACGTATGGTTTATGTATGTAATCCATGATTCGGTCTACGGACAAGAATCTTAAATTATACATTATCCAAAAAGCTTTCGGCGCAATCAGACAATCAAGTCAACTGAGCTTTATGTACGTAATTCAGTAAGACATTACGTACGTAATGGTCAGTGTCATTTCAGATAGTAGGTTCTGAGATTACCTTACGTACGTTAACCATTTAGAAATAACGTACGTAATAAGGCTTCACGTACGTAAACGATAAGGCATAACATACGTAAAGCCATCCTGGTGTTATATAATGACATCTCTTCTTTCATTTCTTCCGACCCTTAGACATTTCCTCTCTCTCCAATATCATTCTATAGCTTTCCTAATCAAATTCTAGCCTCCCTAGCCGCGTGTTATCATAGTAGAGTGGATTGATCAAGCTCCAAGGAAGGTTTTGAAGGTGTTTTCCTCCCGTTCTTTATCGTCCTTTGTTGTTCTTCCTCGTCCCTCGTCAAGTAAGGTAAGTTTATCAAACTTTTGAATCCATCTCAGAGTTGATAGTTGAGATTGTACTAGATTAGTTTTGGTTAGTTTAGAACTCTTGATGATAATCGAACCGTGGAAAACTAGCACTAATCATAATCGTTTAACGAAAGCCTATCTCAAGCTAGTACTTCGTATGATTTGTGGTAATTATCGTAGTGGGGTTGTAAAACTCGTGACCGAACTTATAAACCGCCAACACCATGAAATTCTTATGAAATAGATTATGTTAATAATTCAATTATCGTATGGTAAACTCCTTGGAATAATTAAGATGAGTTAGTTATCAATCACCGAATTAGATGGGAAGTCAAGTATAAGAGGATTTTGCTAAAATCCTGCTTATCCATTTTACCCTCAACAACAACATCTAAGCCTTAGTCCCAAAATGATTTGGGGTCGGCTAACATGAATCAAACTTTGAAACCGTCAATGATCGTTACATAAATAATATAAAAGGAGAAAAAGAGGAAAAAAAGTAGAGAAAAAAGCAAATAAAAAAAGAGAATGAATGTTAAAAAAAATAAAAATAAAAATAATAAAAAAAATAGAAATAAATGAAAAATCCTAAAAAAAATTAAAAGATAACATGGAATAAAAGAAAATCGGAATAAAAATACATATAAAAAAAAGGAATCAGATTCCATCCACCATCCGTATTCTTTCCCGCCACATTTACCCTAGGTTGAGGAATTTTGAATTTGAGTAATTAGCGAATTGACAAGTTGGTTATAGTTGAAGTTGTATCGTAGAAATATTGTATAAAGACGTTGTGGTTAAATTGACATGATAAATTGATAATCAATGAATTGACGATTTAAGTAATTCACATTATTATTAAACGTAGAATTTTGGTTTCAACATTATGCATCGAACTTGGTTGAGAATTCAATCGGGATGGGGTAATTGTCGCTATTTGCCATTATTACCATGAGGTATTGATCGACGAATATGTAATAGGTTGAGCTCTCAATTGTGGGCGTTCTAGCCGTTGTGTTACCAAGGAAATTACTCTCGTCAGAACTAAGGCAAGTGATATGTTATGTTTTGATGTGTGTCACCATTTGTGGAACTTGTGTTCGCTTTACTTACCCATGTCCGGAGTATTCTTGTGTAGATACTTTCGTGACCCTTGGTTGCGACCTTTGGAGTTTATGTGTTGATAAACCGTACGAAACTGTGTTGAGGGATAAAACCTGAATGGTACCCACGTCTGGGGTATTCCTATGTACATACTTCCGTGACCCTTGGTTGCGACCTTGGGAGTTTATTTGTTGATAGAAAAGATAATGTTGAGTATTCTGTGATCTATTGCCAAACCGAATAATAATATTGTACTGCGGAGTTATCTTATTCTATCAATGATTTTTTGTTCGTATTGTATGACCTAGGTTGGCTGGCACGATTCGTCGTGCCAAGAAAATTTGTTGAATATGTGCAGTATATTCCCGAAGGTTCCGATCAGGCTTGAGCGGTGTTGGGGAGGAGCCTTGGTATTTCGTTTCTTAAAACTGAATTCTGAAACATTCCACGTTTATGTAATAACCGCGTATGCCAACTTGTTTTTCTAAAGTATTTTGTTTCGTAATTGTACCATCGTGGAGTTATTTTCATAAAAAATATTTAATGGAGAAATTTTAAAGTCTTAAAAATTACCTTGTGGGTCCTACACGGGATTCACGGCACTGTAACATTCCGGTAAATTTTGGGGGCATTACAGAAAATAATATCGGAGCCAAAACATCCACGTTGAGAATTGTACCAAAACGTTTTGAAATGTTTAAGGGCTTTCAAAGTCCAACACTCCAAGCGGCCGTAACTTCTCGAGGAATGTCAAAGTGAGGAACACATATGTTTCTTGAGAATCAGGTATGATGTTTGAACTCAGTAGAACTCAAAGAATAATTGTACTGAACTGACCCTCTAGATAGAACATTTATCATAATGGCACGTCGTGTAGCTAGGAGAATCGTGAACAGCGTTCAGGGCTCCATTGTGAACCAGCAGGAAGACAGGAACACTGCTGAAACCGTTCTAGCCGGAAACCAGCCACTATCCAATAATCAGAATGAGCAGGAGGCAGAAAACCAGAACAACGGAGGGATGGATCCGGCTTTCATTCAGACTCTAGCCAAGCCATTGTAATGGGAATCGCTCAGGCCAACCGAGCAGAGCATGTATCAGTCATTAACATGGAAGAGAATGCCGGGAAGGACCGATGGTTGGGAGAGATGCTGAAGGCTATGCCACCATTATTCGACGGCTAGGGACATAAACATGTAACACCCCCGAGATATTCAAGGTGTATTACAGTGTCGTGGACCCCTACATGGGACCCACCAGGCTAAATAAGAATTACCAGTCGCCTAACCGTCTCGGTTAGCGAGAAACACAGATCATCAAGACGAAAATTAAATAACACGTCCGGTACAACCGGCGAAATAAGCATCACCAACAAACATAAAGAACTTTCAATGATACAAGCCACAACCCGAGTGAAAATGCCTAAGTACTCACGAGTACCGTCTATAAGTTCATAAGTGTAACACCCCCAAACCACTCGGGAATATTACAGCGCCGCAGACCCACTCCACAAGGATATACTGGGCTAAATACAGAAAACACAACAACACAATACATGCCAACATGGCTAATAACGAACCATTAGAGCGATTTGGTCTTTTGACACAACACACACATCAAACATACATTACTCTTTCTCACAACTCATACCCACGCAGGGGTTAGAATACATCAACATTCCTATAAGACGGAAAATACCATGACGAAAAGACAAAACAACAAGACTATACTAAAAAAAACTCAACACTGATCCTCATGTGATTAGTATCGTTATCTTCCATCATCTTTCGCACCGATCCTGTGATTTGGTCCCCAGCAACCTACAAGTACCTGGACGCAATACAGACATCCACCCCCCGAATACTCGAGGGTTAGCAAAACTCCACTGTTTTGCTAGTGCAAGTATAAAATACAAATACAAGCCATACACAACATACTCCAATCACATACTAATCGTGAACATGCTTCTCGATATAAATTACTTGATCAAAATAGTCAATCATGAAAGGTAGGGATAAACCCAATATACAACTTACAAAACATTTACGGTCTCGGTAGTTTTGAAAACATTGGGGATTTAACAATTCTCAAGACTTTCGAAACCACTTAGGGACATGACCCAAAGATCATTTATCCAAAATACAATCCCGATAACAAAACACGGGGTCCATGACCCAATCATACCATTCTGATCACAAAACACATGGTCCACGACCCAATCATCTATAACAACATATTCCCAGGGGTTATTCGCATCCCGTGCTAACAAGCCACGAACCTCATATGCTCCCGCAGAACATACCCGAGTGAATAACCCAATGGGAAACCATACCAGATAACATGTCACCATGACAACAGTCACATAACCATAACCATATATACGTTCATAGTCATCCTGGCATCGCACTAGCAAGCTACAAACCTCGGAGCCTCCATGAGACATACCCGATTAGACAACCTATGACACGTACACCACACAACCAAACCATAACTATAAGCATCGCGCTAACAAGCTACGAACCTCGGAGTACCCACAAGACATACCCAGATTGGATAACCCCACAAGTTATCCCGGTATCGGGCTAGCAAGCTGTTAGGCGTATTTTTATACGCTTATTTATCATTATTTTGTATTCTTTTCATGATTAAATCTAGTTAAATGAGCTTTTAATGCACTATTCTTATATGTTTTGTAGGAAATCGGAGTCCGGAAGCCAAAACGATGAAAAGAAGGCGAAAATGGTAATTTTTGGCCTCGGGCCGCGGCACGAACCAAGTGAGCCACGACACACGATGGAAACCAGCAAGCACCGAACGCACTGTACTGTGAGCCGCGGCACAAGGATGCTGAGCCGCGGCCCAGAAAAAAAATGTCGCGCCCAGTCATAGGCGCTGAGCACCGTGAGCCGCGGCACAGATTAAGTGAGCCGCATGTAATATCCGGGGGTAATTTTTTTTTTTTTTTTCGTGTTACTGTTGAGTTGTACGTATTCATTTGGAATTGTACAAGTGTTGTTGTTTGGACCGATACAATGTATATTGTATTAGAATATTTCGGGATCGAAATATTTATACTGGTCGACGGTTTGGTTTCGTCGTTTGGTTGTTGCTTGGCGAGATTGGAATTTTGGCTAAGTTTATAGCCATAGCGTACGCTACCTGTGTAGCATTACGTACGCTAATTTGTTGCGATTGCGTACGTTACGCCCTGAGGTTACGTACGTAATGCGTGGTAGGTGGTGGGAACCTTTCCTCGTGATCAACTTTCGGGGCGAGGGTATCTTTGGGGTATCATTTATATATATATATATATTGCCAACTTTGTCGTCACCCTCACGTGAATTTCCCCCCTCTTTCCCCCATGCTATAGGGCTATGCTAATCCCCCCCCTATTTTGCTAATCCCCCCCCTCTCTTGACAAAAAAGACTAAAATGTCTTTTTTGTCCCTCCCATTTTTTTAACACACACACACACACATATATATATATAGTACTTTAATTTTTTTTCAATTTTTTACTGATATTTTTTCGATAATTTTTTTACGAATTTATAAATTTATTTCTATAAAATATATTTATATTTAAAAAAATATTTAGAAAATATGTTCGAACAGATCTAGATTCAACCGATCTAAGAATTTCAATAAAATTTAGAGAAAATTTCAATTCATTGAACGTCTGAAATAATGGCCTTACACGCATATATATATATACCCTATGGAAGCTAGAGTTAAAATCACGGCAATTAATAACAACCACACAAACTTTTAGAAATTACAATTAAGTCCCTAAAAACAGAAAAAAGCAAAATCGAAGGCCTAAACGTCGTTTTTTGGCCAAAAAGCGACGGACCTCACCGCGAAGCAGTGAGTCTTATTCAGTGGGTCGATTCCGATAAAAAAAGACCGAGTTTATCCCAAAATTCACCAACAAATATTTTCCATATATTTCAAAAACAACCCTTTTCCATATTATTTTGATATATATTATTATTATTATTAGCTACCAATTGAGTTGTCATTTCAAAGTCTTTCAACAAAATAGTTCCCTAACCTATATCTACCTATTGAATTGTCATTTCAAAGTCTTTCACCAAAATAGTTCCCTAATCTATACTACCTATTGAATTGTCATGTCAATTATTTTTATTATTTAGTAATCTTGTTTGGCTATAAATAGGGAGTGAAGAAGAAATATAACTCATTATCTCTCTATATTTTCTTCTTAAATTTCTCATGTAATATCACTTATTTGTTCACATTTCTGAAACACTATTCTGTTTATAATAAATGGAAGAATATAATTCAGCAAATAATGGGAATATGTCGTGTGAATTTATCACTGATC
Organism: Orobanche coerulescens; assembly: GCA_033398695.1. Lineage (NCBI taxonomy): Eukaryota > Viridiplantae > Streptophyta > Magnoliopsida > Lamiales > Orobanchaceae > Orobanche > Orobanche coerulescens. The sequence continues at coordinate 135,029,669 of CM065806.1, read as the reverse complement.
AGGTACGACTTTGTGTAAATATCTTTTTTTTTGTGTTTCATCATTTTTTTGGTATATATATATATATATATATATATATATATATATATATATTGCTCTTTTTTCGTATAAATATATTTTTCTGGTTTGCTCTTTTCATTTAATTAGTTTAGTATATATATTGCTCATTTAATCAGTTTTACTCTTTTTATTTTTTTACAGATTTTTGAAAGTAGAGATGCGATGTTAGATTGGGTGAGGACGACCGGAAGGAAAAATGGATTCGTCATAGTTATTGATAAATCTGCAAAGAAAATAGGTAACAAACTCCCGAAATGCACTCTAATTTGTGAAAAGGGAGGAAAATATCAACCACCAAGATATTTAAAAAGTGGAGAAACTTTAAAAAGATGTACTAGTACAAAAAAAATGGTTGTCCATTCTCTCTACGAGGTGTACCGATTCCTCCAGATGGTATTTTGTGGGAATTACTGTTGTGTGCGGAGAGCATAATCATGCCCAAAGACAATATTTAGAGGGTCATGAGTACACATCAAGACTAACACGAGATGAAAAGTGCATTGTGAGTAAAATGGCCGAGATTCGCTCCTCGGTTTATTCTCGAGCGCCTTGAAGGAACGTGACCCATCTAATACTACGGGCATTAAAAGTATTTACAATGCGATAAAGCGAAAGGAAGCCCAAAAAGGGTTTGTTAAGCAACGTCCAATATGCTTTATCTCAATTAATTCATAAAGGTAATTAAGTTTTTTTTCCATTTGAAATATTAATATAATTTGTCCATCTATTAACTAACTATTTTTGGTACATGCAGGTTATTTTCATATGTACCGTGTGCATCCGGAGACACAAGCAATTACAGATATTGTTTGGATTCATAGAGATAGTATTGAGTTATATGCGCAATTTCCTACGGTACTCGTTATTGACGTCACTTACAAGACGAACGAATATCGGGTTCCTTTCTTGGAGGTCGTGGGTATCACATCCACGAAGCTAACTTATTCACTTATGTTTGGCTATATGTGTGATGAACTAACAGAACGATACACTTGGCATTTAAATTGTCTAAAAAAAATTATGCTTGAAAAAGGGGCATTAATGCCATCTGTGCTTGTTACTGATAGAGATTTGGCACTAATATGGAGTTCTACGATCGTGTTTATCTTGAACGAGGTGCTGCCGATAATATGATGCGAGCACTAAATTTCTTCGAATCTCCGGCACCACAGTGGAGTTGGATGGACATTATGTGTGGGGCTGTCATTGCAACACGATATAATGTTGTGCTGCATGCATTTACTCCTCTTAGTGGAAGTTGTTATACACACTTGCCATTAAGGTCAGCTCCAATTCCGTTTCAACAACGNCAACATATAGCAATTGCATTAGTTAATGGTAATCACTTTGTACAAGTTTTTTTGAACTCCGATTATCCTGTACCACCAATTCCACTTTTATGGTGGAATAATGTGAGTGAAGATTGTAAAGGATGGGCTGATCCATATGGAGAAAGGATACAATCTTGGTTCGATTTGATGACCGTGATAATGTAATTGAATAATTTATTTATCAATGTTGATCGTATTTTCCGCATTTATTATTTATTATATAGTGTCGTAGTTATTTTTAATCATAAATAATATAAATAAAAATAAATAAATAAATAATAGAAATTTTTAATTTTGATAATAATAAAGTAAAATAAAAATTCAAAGAAAAAGAACAAATAAATAAATAATATGAAAAAAATTAAAGTGCAAAGGAGTAAAGGATAGAAAATTAAAAAAAAAAGTTTCTAACAATATATTTTAAAATAAAATATAAAAAATGAGAAACTATTAATTTTAATAATAACAAAAAATAATATTAATATTAAATATATTAAGATAAGGATAGAATGGAAAAAAAAAAAAGGAGGGGGGGGGGGGAGACAGGCGGGTATCGGGGGAATAGCACCTCTCATGCTATATTATATGTATATATATACATATATATCATCTCACCTATATCATTATCATCTATCTCTCTCTCCCTCTCGCCAGCTCTCTCCTCCCTCATTTTTTTTCTCTTCTTCTTCTTCCTGTGCCATCTTCTCTCGCCAGCTCTCTCTCCCTTCTCTCCGTCATTTATTTTTTCGGCGAGGCGGAAGCTTGAGGACGGGCCGGCTTCTCCATTTTTTTCGGCGAGGCGGAAGCTTGAGGACGGGCCGGCTTCTCCATTTTTTCCGGCGAGATGGAGCTTGAGTTCGGCGGGCAGGCAGCTCACGACCGGAGCTCGGCGGCGGCCTGGTCGGAATTTCCGAACCGGAAGGCTGCAAACCCGGTCGACGTGTTCCGGTATTTTTTTTTTTCTTCTTTTCCGGCGAGACGGAGCAGGCACCAGCTTCTCCATTTTTTTCCGGCGACCGGAGGCAGGGCCTACGTCTCTGGCGGCGACTGGAGCTCGGCGGCGGCCGATCGGAATTTCCGGATCGGGAGACATTATAAATCCGGTCGATCTGTACTGTTCCGGCATTTTTTTCGGCGAGCTCGGGCGTCCGGCGTCTTCATGGTTTCCGGCCATGGACGGAGTTCCGTTGATTCCGGCGACCGGAAGTGGTTTTGTCCGGAACGGACGACGGAACGGAGGTTTGACATTTTTCCGGCGAAGGTTGCCCGGCCGATCGACTTTTCCGGGTAAGCCTTTGTGTTGTGTGTTGTGTGTTGTGTGTGTTATATATATATATACTGTTATATATATATATATACTGTGTGTAAGCTGTAATGTATATATATATAGCGTGATTGTGTGTGTGTGTTTTGTGTGTTATGTATATTATATATATATGTAACAGAAGTGTGTGTGCAGTGTTAGTATATATATATATATATATATTGTGAGTTGTATTGTATATATGTTATATATATATGTAATATATATATATTATATATATACGTATGTATACGGATTAATACGAGTATAGTATGTGTTCGTATTGGAATCGGGATTATCTATTGTGTTGTTTTCGGTCGATATCGTGTTATCGAATGAATTGTATTTCATTCAAGGTTGTTCGAGTGCTTGTGATTGACGGAGGACGCGTTGATTGATTCGTGGTAGGACGTTGATCGTGGAAGGACTTTCTCGCCTTCGGTTTGAGGCAAGTTTTATACTTGTACTGGTCAATGAGATTAATGTTATCATGTATGTGTATGAATGTGTGTATCATTTCGAGACTTGGTCTCTTTGTGATTTTGTTGATATCAGGGGATTGTTTGATACGATACCCTTCGGCAAGTTATGCCAAATATTATTGTTGTTCATAAATGGCCGATCCAAGGCATTGCGGTACTTGTTGATAATATTGTTGTCGATAGACGGTTCGCGGTATCGACATATCGATTGTTATTGTTGATTGACGTTCCTTTGAGATATTGTTGTTGATAGCCGGTTTGCGGCATCGACGTATCGATTGTTGTTATTGATTGATGTTCCATCAAGATATTTTTGTGAATCGTCGTTATTGATATCAGTGTTTTTATATTGATGTCATTTTGGCCGATTGAAGGCATTGACGTATTCGATTATCATCTTCGTTATCGGTAACCGATTAAAGGTGCCGAGACATCCGTTGTACAATTGTTATCGGTTAACCGTTCTGAAGGTAATCGATATATTGAATTGGGATTATCAACGATAATTCCCATCCGTTGTATAATTATTATCGATTGTCCGCTCTAACGGTAATCGATATATTGAATTGGGATTATCAAAGATAATTTCCACCCGTTGTCAAAAAGATAATTCCCATCCGTTGTATAATTGTTATCGATTGGCCATTCTACGGTAATCGAAGTATTGAATTGGGATTATCAACGATAATTCCCATCCGTTGAATTATTATTGTCGTGTTGACCGATTCAAGGCAGCACACTATTATTCTTGTAAACTCGGTAATTTTGTGATCGTTGAAGGTTGAGGATTTTCCCGAACTGTTGTGTTGTGATCGTTGTTCGTGTTAATCGGTCCTTAGGGATTTTGATCCCAGGATGGTTGTCTTGAATATTGTTGGTCGTGTCGATCTTTCATTATTCGTGTCATCGTTCACTTGGTGAGTCGTATGATTTGTTTTGGATGTCTTATCCTTTGAGTTTCGTTGTCATGTTGTATCGTGACATATCCGGAATCATATCTGCGTTCCGATTGGTTATTGTGTAGGATTTTTAGCCAGGCACATATAGTCATCGGCGGATAATATTCCGCGTTGGACTGTGCACACGGGACGTAGTTTCGTGAGGCTAATTAGGTACATTGTCCTACGTATATTCTGGATTCCATATACGGGGCAGACATGTGCACGGACACATTTCCGGATCGGGCGTACTGTGATGTCCATCTTTTGAGCCATAAACTTTGATCGTCCATAGTATTGGATGAGTTTGAGGTTTTGTGATTGAGCGTTCATACGCCTGAGGGGTATGTTCGACAGTCATGTTGGTTTCTTTGAGATCTGTATTGTGATGATTTACAGTTTCGGGCTGTTCGGCTTTCAGGCCATCGTGATATTTTGGCAGCTTCAGGCTGTTCGGCTTTCAGGCCATCGTGATATTTTGGCAGCTTCGGCTGAGGGCTTTCAGGCCATTGTGATGTATCGGTATTTCCGTTTGAGCCTTCGGGCATTGTGATCCTTATTTATTTCAGCGTTGGATTGATTTACCTTCGGGTAACGTATTGTTGTGTTCTATATTGATAATTCGCCGTTGGGCACTTATGTTCTAACCTTTTGAGCAGGTATTGATCGTATGCCGTGGGCATAATATTCCACGAATGCTCGATTCTTACTTTGGTTTGTGAGCATCTCGTACTACCATTGTTATCTTATTTATTACGCCTTTGGATGCATATCATGTTGTGCATGTACTTGATATTCATTATACTTTGGATGGTCACCGTGGGCGGAACATGTTTTCATGTTTTAGGTACTTGCGAGGAGAGAGTTGAGACACAGGGGCATGACGATGACGACGAGGCATTCGAGCGATACTAGTCCGAGATATTTTGGTGTTCATGTTGGTCAGACAGTTGGAGTACTCCATTTTGTTCAGTCGTTGTCGTTTTGTATTATCCGAGCAAGGCTCGTGGATGTTGTTGTATTTTTATTTTGGCCATGTAGGCCCATTCTTGTCGTTGAAATTCCATATCAGAATAGTATGTCGGACGTCATAGTAGGGTCTGTGATTTCCTATTTTGGTCAGTTTGTTGTATTTTAGTCGTGTTCGCCTGGTGGATCACCTGAGGTGGGGTCCACGGCACTGTAATAACCCAATGGGATTTGGGGGTGTTACAGAAGATGGTATCAGAGCTTGGGTTGTGAGAAACCCTGGCTTGTGTGTTATGTGGCTCTACCAAGGCGGTAGTAGCGGGGTCGAGTTATGACAATGCAGACGATCGGGTTTTGTGAGTCGTGATAGTTGGACGACTGTATGAGTCATTCTTTCATCGAGTCGTCGTCAGTGAAGACTAGTATCGCAAGACCTCGAAGCTTCGTATGACCTGTGTAAGGACTCTATTCTCTTTATGTGCATACATTCATTATGTCATTGATTAAACCTGTTTTGTTGACACTTGTATGTGACGATCGGGTACGATTGATTTATGATTATTTGCTTTGGAGCATGTGAACTCTGTATCGGCTATGATTAGCGCGATCGATGGGATCGTTTATCTGTTGAGTATGTATACTCGTGTTTTGCGTTGACCTAGCATTCTGGCCGTTGAGGCGTATTTTGAGCTATGGTCATGATTGAACGTTATTCTTTCAGTCTGGAAAGAGGACGTGACAGAGGGGGTAGAGGCCGCAGAGTGGGCCGACACCCGAAACCTCGTACCGATAATTTGGTGGCTGACGAATCATTTTCGGAGTTGTGCTCGAGAACCCACCGATCGTGATTGTGTTTGGATCGAGTTCAAGACTCTCATGTTAGAGAGGTATTATCCGGCTCCACTTCGTGAAGCCAAGTTGTCGGAGGTTTTGAACCCGAACTGGCCGAGGACGAGGGTGTTATTGTTATTGAGAAGTTTCAAGGACTTCTTGATTTACTTCATCATTATCCGTACTAAGGCGGATAAGATCAAGTATTTTAACAAGAGGTTGAACCCGCAGTTGAGGATACAGTTGTTCAATCACAATTGTAACTCACTTGGCGAATTCATCGAGGAGGCTCTTGGAGCAGAGCTTTCGATCGAGGAGCTTACTCAGAAGGATCCTTCAGTATCTTCTGGTGAGAGGACTAGGACGCCGATTCGTTCAGAGGGACATCAAGCTCCGACGTCTAGGAGGTCATTTTCTAGTCGACTTCGTGCTGGGAAAGCATCTTCTTCTCAGGCGATGAGTTCGACTGTTGTTTGTTTTAATTGTGATTCAGCGGGGCATGTGAGTACTTGATGTACGGTGCCAGCTATTATTTATTTATTTTCTGTGTGGGAGGCAGGGACACCTTCAGAATACTGCATGAGTTCTAGTGCCAGTAGGTCTCGAGAGAGCTCATGGGCCTCAAGAGATTTTGTCACTTCAGTCCGTACTTCATTCAAGGGGTCATATCGGGCTTCGGGAGCCAGAGGTATGGACACTCGAGGGGGAGTAGCGAGTTCAGATTTGTGTTTTCCTCGAGTCGATGGGATCGATGAACTCGATGATCTGGAGGATGTTGATTCCGGGTACATTTGAGATGTAACCTTGATTTGTATTTTTCTTGTCTCTCGGATTGATGTTTGACTCGGTCTTTATTTTAATATTGCGGTTATGAACCATTTATTATTAATCTATCTTGTTATGATTGTATCTGAGAATCTTGACACTTGAGTCATTTGATGTGATTTTCTTTCCTTTTGGTCCTGTACCCGAGATTTTTGTGATGATCTGGGTAATCGTTCATTGTGATTCGAGACGTCAAGTCGTGAGGACTTGGGCGTGCGTTCGATATAGTCCCGAGGACTATGTCTGTGTTGTTATTTTTCTTTTGTGGTGCGACTTCCTGGCTGGTCTCTGGCGGAGGAGTCATGATTCGGCTAATCTCACATTTGGTTGAGTGTCTTTATCACTTGATTTTTTCCGCCTTGTTCAGGCAGAGGAGACATGGGGACCCGTGGGGTCGGCCCAGTTGCTTAGGCGGAGTTGCTCGTATTGAGGAGTATTCCTGGAGATGTTGTTTTCTTATCCTGATGGATAGTCCGTGCCCCGACTTGTGCACCCTGAGTTTCGAGGACGAAACTATTTTTAAGGGGGGGAGTATGTAATATCCGGGGGTAATTTTTTTTTTTTTTTTTCGTGTTACTGTTGAGTTGTACGTATTCATTTGGAATTGTACAAGTGTTGTTGTTTGGACCGATACAATGTATATTGTATTAGAATATTTCGGGATCGAAATATTTATACTGGTCGACGGTTTGGTTTCGTCGTTTGGTTGTTGCTTGGCGAGATTGGAATTTTGGCTAAGTTTATAGCCATAGCGTACGCTACCTGTGTAGCATTACGTACGCTAATTTGTTGCGATTGCGTACGTTACGCCCTGAGGTTACGTACGTAATGCGTGGTAGGTGGTGGGAACCTTTCCTCGTGATTAACTTTCGGGGCGAGGGTATCTTTGGGGTATCATTTATATATATATATATATATATATATATATATATATTGCCAACTTTGTCATCACCCTCACGTGAATTTCCCCCCTCTTTCCCCCATGCTATATTATATGTATATATATACATATATATATCATCTCACATATATCATTATCATCTCTCTCTCTCTCTCCCTCTCGCCAGCTCTCTCCTCCCTCATTTTTTTTCTCTTCTTCTTCTTCCCGTGCCATCTTCTCTCGCCAGCTCTCTCTCCCTTCTCTCCGTCATTTATTTTTTCGGCGAGGCGGAAGCTTGAGGACGGGCCGGCTTCTCCATTTTTTTCGGCGAGGCGGAAGCTTGAGGACGGGCCGGCTTCTCCATTTTTTCCGGCGAGATGGAGCTTGAGTTCGGCGGGCAGGCAGCTCACGACCGGAGCTCGGCGGCGGCCTGGTCGGAATTTCCGAACCGGAAGGCTGCAAACCCGGTCGACGTGTTCCGGTATTTTTTTTTTCTTCTTTTCCGGCGAGACGGAGCAGGCACCAGCTTCTCAATTTTTTTCCGGCGACCGGAGGCAGGGCCAACGTCTCTGGCGGCGACTGGAGCTCGGCGGCGGCCGATCGGAATTTCCGGATCGGGAGACATTATAAATCCGGTCGATCCAGATCGCTCCGGCATTTTTTCGGCGAGCTCGGGCGTCCGGCGTCTTCATGGTTTCCGGCCATGGACGGAGTTCCGTTGATTCCGACGACGGAAGTGGTTTTGTCCTAAGCAGACGTGAACGGAGGTTTGACATTTTTCCGAAGGTTGCCCGGCCGATCGACTTTTCCGGTAAGCCTTTGTGTTGTGTTGTGTGTTGTGTGTGTTATATATATATCTTTATATATATATATATACTGTGTGTAAGCTGTAATGTATATATATATAGCGTGATTGTGTGTGTGTGTTTTGTGTGTTATGTATATTATATATATATGTAACAGAAGTGTGTGTGTAGTGTTAGTATATATATATTTATATATATATATATAGATATTGTGAGTTGTATTGTATATATGTTATATATATATGTAATATATATATATATATATATTATATATATACGTATGTATACGGATTAATACGAGTATAGTATGTGTTCGTATTGGAATCGGGATTATCTATTGTGTTGTTTTCGGTCGATATCGTGTTATCGAATGAATTGTATTTCATTCAAGGTTGTTCGAGTGCTTGTGATTGACGGAGGACGCGTTGATTGATTCGTGGTAGGACGTTGATCGTGGAAGGACTTTCTCGCCTTCGGTTTGAGGCAAGTTTTATACTTGTACTGGTCAATGAGATTAATGTTATCATGTATGTGTATGAATGTGTGTATCATTTCGAGACTTGGTCTCTTTGTGATTTTGCTGATATCAGGGGATTGTTTGATACGATACCCTTCGGCAAGTTATGCCAAATATTATTGTTGTTCATAAATGGCCGATCCAAGGCATTGCGGTACTTGTTGATAATATTGTTGTCGATAGCCGGTTCGCGGTATCGACATATCGATTGTTATTGTTGATTGACGTTCCTTTGAGATATTGTTGTTGATAGCCGGTTTGCGGCATCGACGTATCGATTGTTGTTATTGATTGATGTTCCATCAAGATATTTTTGTGAATCGTCGTTATTGATATCAGTGTTTTTCTATTGATGTCATTTTGGCCGATTGAAGGCATTGACGTATTCGATTATCATCTTCGTTATCGGTAACCGATTAAAGGTGCCGAGACATCCGTTGTACAATTGTTATCGGTTAACCGTTCTGAAGGTAATCGATATATTGAATTGGGATTATCAACGATAATTCCCATCCGTTGTATAATTATTATCGATTGTCCGCTCTAACGGTAATCGATATATTGAATTGGGATTATCAAAGATAATTTCCACCCGTTGTCAAAAAGATAATTCCCATCCGTTGTATAATTGTTATCGATTGGCCATTCTACGGTAATCGAAGTATTGAATTGGGATTATCAACGATAATTCCCATCCGTTGAATTATTATTGTCGTGTTGACCGGTTCAAGGCAGCACACTATTATTCTTGTAAACTCGGTAATTTTGTGATCGTTGAAGGTTGAGGATTTTCCCGAACTGTTGTGTTGTGATCGTTGTTCGTGTTAATCGGTTCTTAGGGATTTTGATCCCAGGATGGTTGTCTTGAATATTGTTGGTCGTGTCGATCTTTCATTATTCGTGTCATCGTTCACTTGGTGAGTCGTATGATTTGTTTTGGATGTCTTATCCTTTGAGTTTCGTTGTCATGTTGTATCGTGACATATCCGGAATCATATCTGCGTTCCGATTGGTTATTGTGTAGGATTTTTAGCCAGGCACATATAGTCATCGGCGGATATTATTCCGCGTTGGACTGTGCACACGGGACGTAGTTTCGTGAGGCTAATTAGGTACATTGTCCTACGTATATTCTGGATTCCATATACGGGGCGGACATGTGCACGGACACATTTCCGGATCGGGCGTACTGTGATGTCCATCTTTTGAGCCATAAACTTTGATCGTCCATAGTATTGGATGAGTTTGATGTTTTGTGATTGAGCGTTCATACGCCTGAGGGGTATGTTCGACAGTCATGTTGGTTTCTTGTAATCTGTATTGTGATGATTTACAGTTTCGGGTTGTTCGGCTTTCAGGCCATCGTGATATTTTGGCAGCTTCAGGCTGTTCGGCTTTCAGGCCATCGTGATATTTTGGCAGCTTCGGCTGAGGGCTTTCAGGCCATTGTGATGTATCGGTATTTCCGTTTGAGCCTTCGGGCATTGTGATCCTTATTTATTTCAGCGTTGGATTGATTTACCTTCGGGTAACGTATTGTTGTGTTCTATATTGATAATTCGCCGTTGGGCACTTATGTTCTAACCTTTTGAGCAGGTATTGATCGTATGCCGTGGGCATAATATTCCACGAATGCTCGATTCTTACTTTGGTTTGTGAGCATCTCGTACTACCATTGTTATCTTATTTATTACGCCTTTGGATGCATATCATGTTGTGCATGTACTTGATATTCATTATCTTGGATGGTGACCCAGTGGCGGAACATGTTTTCATGTTTTAGGTACTTGCGAGGAGAGAGTTGAGACACAGGGGCATGACGATGGCGACGAGGCATTCGAGCGATACTAGTCCGAGATATTTTGGTGTTCATGTTGGTCAGACAGTTGGAGTACTCCATTTTGTTCAGTCGTTGTCGTTTTGTATTATCCGAGCAAGGCTCGTGGATGTTGTTGTATTTTTATTTTGGCCATGTAGGCCCATTCTTGTCGTTGAAATTCCATATCGGGATAGTATGTCGGACGTCATAGTAGGGTCTGTGATTTCCTATTTTGGTCGGTTTGTTGTATTTTAGTCGTGTTCGCCTGGTGGATCACCTGAGGTGGGGTCCACGGCACTGTAATAACCCAATGGGATTTGGGGGTGTTACACCGCAGCCCACGGGGCGGTTTTGATAGAAATTGTTGCGTTTCTGGGCCGTTTTGGAGCCTGTTCTCGACCTAATCACACGGACGCGTTTTGGAGGCTGATGAGAGTTATAAATAAGGGTTTAAGGTCATAATTGAGGGGATTATCATCGGAGAATCAATCATCATCAAGGAAGAAGCAGAAACCACCAAGGAGCAGAGAGCGGAAGCTAGAGAACGAAGGAATCCAAGCTCGTCATCTGCGTTTGATCTTTATGTGTTCATTAATTATTTCTGTATTTTTATTCTTTAGCATGTCAGGCTAAAACCCTGTTCTAGGATTTTGATGAAACCGAGGCTTTGACGAATTTGCTTTTGATTATCTATATAATTCCCTTTTCTGTTGAGTTTTCCCAATTGTTTTTAATGCTTTCAATTGTGTGGCCTATAATTGAATTGTTTTAATTACGCAACTCGAATCGGGAGAGGAGAGTTGGTGAGGATATATTGGTGAGAACCGTTTTATCTTGTGAGATAGGAATATACTCATAGGAACTACGTGGCTTTTTGAAGATTCTGTGCCTTTTGCCTATTGTCGAATTAATTCACCTAGGGATAGAGTGTATTATTCGCCTTAGAAAAATCTACTGACCTCGGGAGAGGCAGTAGAGTACTTTAGCAACCTTCGCCTTCAATAAATTGGGAAATCATTAACTTCAGATAATCGAGAGTAAATTCGGATAAACCAAGGTGGATTCACAATCCTAGATTTATTCCTTAATTGATTTTCTTCCTTTGAATAATTGACTCTATCATTCCTTTGTTTTTAGTAATTTTCCTTAATTATTTCTTGCACCTAAAATTTTGACAGTTCAAATAAAATTAGGATACTCATAAATCGGTATTTAATAATTCAGTCCTCGTGGGAACGATATCTGACTTATCACTTTATTACTTGTCTACGATAACATGCACTTGCGTTGAACGAAATCCGCAACAAGTTTTTGGCGCCGTTGCTGGGGACTGATTATTCTACTAATATCGATTTCAGTATTTCTAGTCTTAGTTTGAACATTTCTTTTTATTGTTTTTGTGTAATTTTATTTATTTGTTTTTCCTTGCAGGAATTTCCGGTTAGTGCATGAGAAAATTCGGTAACGAAGGCCTACTACCTTTGGATACCGAACTGGAGCGCACTCTTCGGAGAAGCAAGAAGGAGAAATGCGAGCAACCGACAACAGGCATCATGGCCGATAACACGGGAAATCACAAAGCAGATAACCCCATTCAGCAAGCTCAACCGGCATTAGCACTCCACGATTATGCTATGCCGCAAATAAATGCAAACTTTTCAGGGATTCAGCGTCCAACCATCCAAGCCAACAACTTCGAAATCAAGCCGCCTATTATTCAGATGGTGAAAGCAAGCCAGTTTTGTGGATTGCCAAACGATGACCCCAACGCACACATTGCTTCGTTTCTTGAGATTTGGGACACCTTCAAAAATAACGGTGTCACCGATGATGCTATTCGTCTGAGGCTTTCCCTTTATCTTTGAGGGACAAAGCCAAATTTTGGTTGAATTCTTTACCGCCGGGTTCTATCACGACTTGGGCGGAATTAGCGCAAGCCTTCCTAGCTAAATTCTTCCCACCATCAAAGACGGCGAGACTGAGGAACGAAATCACTACCTTTGGGAAATTTGATATGGAGTCGCTTCACGAGGCTTGGGAGCGATACAAAGATTTATTACGGAGATGCCCACACCATGGCCTACCGGACTGGCTACAAATTCAGACTTTTTATAATGGATTGAGTGCTTCTACACGCACTCTTGTTGATGCAGCCGCTGGAGGCGCCTTAATGGGAAAAACGATGGCGGAAGCTCATGCTCTATTAGAGGCAATGGATGCGAATGCCTATCAGTGGCCTTCCGAACGAGTGATTCCGAAGCGAGTAATGGAAATCTCCAATAACGATCCGATCTCTGCATTGTCGGCTCAAGTCGCCGCCTTGACTCAGCAACTTCAAGCCTTTTCACATGCTCCTTCCCCCGTTACCATTGAAACATGTAATTGGTGTAACGGATCTCATCCTAGCACGGAATGCCAAGTTAGAAATCTTTTCGAGCAACATCCGATGGAACAAGCTCAGTTCGTGGGGAACGGGAATCGGCAGAACAATCCGTACTCCAACACTTATAATCAAGGAATCACCAAAATTTTTCGTGGAAGAACGGGCAAACTTTAAAACATCCACAAGCTCAATTCACACAGCCCCCACAGCAGTCCCCTCAATCACCAAAGGTATCCTTGGAAGATGCTCTTGCTCAATTGGCAGCTAACACGAGCCAATTCATGACCCGCACTGAAACTACCCTTCAAAATCATTCCGCCTCCATCCGAAACTTGGAAGCACAAATGGGGCAGATTGCAAGTTTATTGTCTTCTCGACCTCAAGGTGCATTACCCAGCGCAACAGAAATGAACCCCAAGGAAAACGTGCAAGCAATCGAACTACGAAGTGGAAAGGAGTTGAAAGTGCAGCCTATCAACAACAAGGACAAAATCGAGCAAAGTGAGAAAGAAAAGGACGAGGCACCCAATCCAAAGGCAGTGTCGACTACTCATCCCACTCTTCAAATTCCATTCCCACAACGTCTGCAAAAGCAAAAATTGGACAAGCAATTTTCCAAGTTTCTCGACGTCTTCAAGAAACTGCATATCAACATTCCATTTGCCGACGCCTTGGAACAAATGCCGAGTTACGTGAAATTCATGAAAGAAATCTTGTCAAACAAAAGAAAGCTCGATGAGTATGAGACAGTCGCATTGACGGAGAAGTGCAGTGCTATTCTGCAGAAGAAGCTCCCACCTAAATTGAGAGATCTGGGAAGCTTTACTATTCCTTGCATCATTGGGAATTCATCTTTTGAAAGAGCCCTATGCGATCTCGGAGCCAGCATAAACCTTATGCCCCTTTCTATTTTTAAAAAGCTGGATATTGGGGAAGCTAAGCTGACGACGGTCTCTTTGCAATTAGCCGATAGATCCATCAAATATCCGAGGGGAGTGATAGAGGACGTCTTAGTCACGGTCGATAAATTCATCTTTCCGGCCGATTTCATTGTGCTTGACATGGAGGATGATCACGACATCCCAATTATCTTGGGAAGACCATTTTTGGCAACCGACCGAACTTTGATCGATGTGGAAAAAGGGAAGCTTACTCTACGAGTTCAAGAGGAGCAAGTAACGTTCAATATCTTTCGATCCTTAAAATATCCGAGTGATGCTGAAAATTGTTTCCAAGTTGACGTCATTGACTCGTGTGTAAGTGGAACCTTTCGAGAGAATTATCCATCCGATCCACTGGAGTCCGTTTTGATTGGGTCTGCTTCCGAATTAAATCCAGAGCATGTAGCCTACGTACGACACATGGATGCCTCCCCTCCAATTTTCATTCGTCAACCATGTGAGGAGCTCGGAAGTTCACTAACATGACCCATCCCATCAATCGAGAGACCTCCAAAGTTGGAACTCAAGATGCTGCCGCCACATTTAAAATATGCATTTTTGGGACCCGACGATTCCTTGCCAGTCATTCTTTCGGCCACTTTAGCGGGGGATCAAGAGGAGAAATTATTGAGAGTTTTGAGGGAATAAAAATCTGCTCTTGGATGGCCTATTGCGGATATTAAGGGGATCAGCCCGTCCATTTGCATGCACAAGATCTTGATGGAGGAAGACTACAAACCATCCGTGGAGCATCAACGCCGTTTAAATCCAAATATGAAAGAGGTGGTAAAAGTCGAGGTTTTAAAACTCCTCGACGCAGGTATGATCTTTCCTATTTCTGATAGCAAGTGGGTAAGTCCGGTCCAATTTGTGTCAAAGAAGGGTGGGATAACGGTTATTCAAAATGATAATAATGAATTAATTCCCACTAGGATTGTCACGGGGTGGCGTATGTGCATAGATCATAGGAAATTGAACAAAGACACTAGAAAAGACCATTTCCACTTACGTTTTATTGATCAAATGTTAGATATATTAGCCGGACACAATTTCTATTGCTTTCTTGATGGTTATTCTGGGTATAATCAGATTTATATATGTAGGTCACAAGTCGTCCAGGAACAAGTCTAGAGGGGGTGGGGGTGAATAGACTTGTTGAAACTTTTAAACTCTTTTCACGAAGAGTGAGTTTCTTCAGCTGATAGGTAAACAAATGACTTGGAGTCGTTTTTCTTTAATATATGCGGAAGTCAGCTGATGACGAATAGAAAGCAACTAATGAAACACTTAACAATGAATGCAGCAGTTAGAGTATGATGCAATAAAACAGTAAAGAACGCAGGCGATTATAGTGGTCTCAGAGGTGGGGTAATCCTCTACTAATCCACTTTTCTCCAAACCAGTTGGAGATGAATTCACTATAATTCTCAACCAGTGATAAATATTACAGTGATTCAAACAAAACTACAACAGCATCCAACCAGTGGAAATCCGTGCCGTTGTACCACACTTGACTGCCTTGCACCTCTTGATCCTCGATCCTTGGATGCCTTTACAGTCTCTTAACTTCAACCAGTGAAGTACCCCGAACTCAGGATTATAGACAAGAGTTTTTGTCTTCTCCAACTAAGAGCTTCTTTAAGTATGAACTTTTAGAACCGCTCTTTTCTCGATGCTGTATTTCGCTTTTTGATAGCTTGAATGCTTTGATCGCTTGAAAGTATGTTAGCACCGATTATCGTAAGGTAAGTTCTGCTCAGCTTCAAATCTTCGGAAATATATAGGTCACGATCTCTGAGCTTTTCCTTATAGCCGTTGCAAGTCTTTTGAACAAATCCGTCCGTTGGAGGGAGACTTCTTTGTTAAATCTTTCTGAACGTTGCAAGGCTGGATTCCCATATTTTAATCTATCTTCCGACCGTTGAGAAGACTCTGCATGTGATGCGCCGACTCTTTTGATTATAAAACGATTAAAGTCTTCAAGGTGGGTCTGGATGATTTATTTAAATCATATCTCTTGCGGGAATCACTCCAATTTGTCTCTTCACGTTGCATGTGACTTTCCGCAATACTTGACTTTTCAACGCATGCTGACGTGGACTTGGAGTACTTGGCTGATCTCGACTAGGCTGATGAGCAGTTAACATCTCTGCAGTTTGGACCTCTCTGATGTTCACTGTTTATGACTTGACTGATCAGGTGACTTGTCTGAGGTACCTTGGCTGCAGTCTGGTCAAACATCCCTGATAATTTTTATTGACCAGAACTACTCTGACTTGACTCGGCTGATCTTCTCTGATGGACTTAGCTGTACTCAGTACTTAGCCGATTTTTAGCCTAACTTATTTTTGGCCTATAGAAGATACTCATTTGGTTCTTCTTTACATTTTGCCAAGTTTTATACTTAACATATTTGGCCTATGGAAGATACTCATTTGGTTCTTCCTTACATTTTTGCCAAGTAATAAACATTTGACTTTATATTAATGACATCATCAAAATATAACAAGTATTCCTAATAATATAGCCCCAGAAGACCAAGAGAAAACGATGTTTACATGTCCTTACGGCATTTTCGCTTATAGGCGCATGCCTTTTGGATTATGTAATGTGCCGGCTACTTTTCAACGGTGTATGATGGCTATTTTTTCTGACATGGTAGAGCATTGCATTGAGATTTTTATGGATGATTTTTCCGTTTTCCGCAATTCGTTTGATATTTGTTTGCAAAATTTGCAGAAAGTCCTAAAAAGATGCGAAGAAACAAACTTGGTCTTGAACTGGGAGAAGTGCCATTTTATGGTCCAAGAGGGCATTGTACTTGGCCACCGAATATCCTCACATGGAATTGAATTCGACCGGGCGAAAATTGAAACAATCGAGAAGATGCCTCCGCCTACTTCGGTAAAAGGAATAAGAAGCTTTTTGGGACACGCCGGTTTTTACCGCCGGTTTATTAAGGATTTTTCGAAGATCACGAAGCCGTTGTGCAATCTGCTCATGAAGGATGTTCTATTAAATTTTGACGAGTCGTGTAAAGAAAGTTTCGATTTATTGAAGAGAGCTCTAAGCACTGCACCGGTAATAGTCGCTCCAGACTGGGACCTTCCGTTCGAGTTAATGTGTGACGCTAGTGATTTTGCCATTGTGGCTGTTTTGGGACAGAGATGAGGGAAAGTGTTCCATGTCGTATATTATGCGAGCCGAACACTTGACGACGCCCAAAGAAATTATGCCACAATGGAAAAAGAATTGTTGGCGATGATCTTTGCATTTGATAAATTCCGGGCGTATTTATTGGGAACGAAAGTGGTAGTGTGGACCGACCATTCAGCAATAAAATACCTTTTGGAGAAGAAGGATGCTAAACCAACGTTGATTAGGTGGGTGCTTCTCCTTCAAGAATTCAACTTGGAAATTCGGGACAAAAAGGGGACTGAGAATGTTATAGCCGATCACCTTTCACGGTTAGAGAGTCCCCTTGAGCAAGGAGAAAGTCATCCGCAAATCATGGAAACCTTTCCCGACGAGCAGCTCTACAAGTTGGGTTCGCAACACGCGCCTTGGTATGCTGATCTAGTGAACTATTTGGCGAGCAAAACAATTCCAAACGGCCTCTCACGCCATCAAAAGAAGAAGCTAATTTCAGATGCTAAGCATTATTTGTGGGACGATCCTTTTCTGTTCAAAAGAGGCCCTGATCAAATCATTCGCAGATGTGCTCCGGACGAGGAAATCCACAGTGTGCTGAATCATTGCCATGCATCACCCTATGGTGGACATTTTAGTGGAAATAGAACAGCGGCAAAGGTCTTACAATCGGGGCTCTATTGGTCGTCATTATTCAAAGATGCTCACTCCTTTGTGTCCACGTGTGATCGGTGTCAGCGGACGGGAAACATCTCAAGGCGACATGAAATGCCTCTGAACACTATAGTTGAGGTTGAATTGTTCGACGTATGGGGGATCGACTTCATGGGTCCCTTTCCTCCATCAAACAAGAATCTCTATATTTTGGTAGTCGTGGACTACGTCTCAAAGTGGGTCGAAGCGGTGGCACTACCAACGAATGGGTCCAATGTCGTAATCAAATTTGTAAAAAAAAATATTTTCACGTATTTTGGGACCCCGCGTGCTATTATCAGTGATGGTGGTTCACACTTCGACAACAAATTCCTTGATGCGGTCTTAAGAAATTATGGAGTCACTCATCGTGTTGCTACAGCCTACCATCCTCAGACGAGCGGTCAAGTCTAGATATCAACTCGAGAGCTGAAGTGGATCCTAGAAAAAATAGTCAGCTCGTCTCGAAAAGATTGGTCTTTTAAACTCGATGATGCACTTTGGGCGTACCGTACTGTGTATAAAACACCTATCGGGATGTCGCCTTACAGATTGGTTTATGGGAAAAGTTGCCATTTGCCCGTAGAGATGGAACATCGTGCTTACCGGGCGATAAAGAAATTAAACTTTGATCTGAAATCTGCTGGTGAAAAGCGTTGTTTGCAGCTGAACGAGTTGGAAGAAATTCGCCACGACGCGTACGAAAACGTGAAGCTTTATAAGGAGAGGACAAAGATTTGGCATGATAAGCACATCACACAGAGAGAGTTTGTCCCGGGTCAAGAGGTGTTGTTGTTTAATTCTCACTTAAGGTTATTCCCGGGGAAATTGCGTTCACGATGGTCGGGTCCGTTCACCGTAGTTCAAGTGTTCCCACACGGTGCAGTGGAAGTACAAAAAGATGACCGTAAATTCAAAGTTAATGGACAGCGTTTGAAGGCCTACTTGGGTAATCCAATAGATGCGCAGAAGACGAGCGTCGTCTTATCCACCGCCGGATGAAAGCTAGAAAATTCCGGCTGAAGACTATAAACTTAGCGCTTCTCGGGAGGCAACTCGAGTATTAGTTGTAGATTTTTGTGTTTCAGTATTTTCTTGCATTTTTGGATCTTTATTTTTCGTCATTTTAGATTGGATATGCTTATCTCTCACGCTCTTGATGTTTTCTATTGAAAATTTTGTGCAGAAATCACCCCAGGGGAAGAAATCAGCAATGGGCCGCGGCACAAGGAAAATGAGCCGCGGCACACACCAGTTGAAGGAAAAAGGCCAAACAAACTATACTCTATGCCGCGGCACGACCTTACTGAGCCGCGGCACACTAGGTCCCTGAGCGGCGGCACATATTCACTGAGCCGAGGCACGCCAAATGTCCAAGAAATGCCCAGGAGACTGTACTCTGTGCCGCGGCACGGACCAAATGAGCCGCGGCACACTAACACAAAGAGCCGCGGCACGCGTAGATTGAGCCGCGGCACCCGGCGACATCACAAAAAGTCCCAGGCAGACTGTACTATGGGCCGCGGCTCACTTAAGCTGTGCCGCGGCCCCCATCGCAAATGAGAACACCCATCATTATTTTCATATACTTGATCGGCCGACCCCAGGTAAACCTTCTTCCCCTTCTGCGCGCGGCACTCGGACGATTCAAGTCAATTTTTTTCTTGCAATCCTTCAATCACAGCAAGGTAATTCTCAATCGCTTAATCCTCATTGCTACATGCCTTGAAAAGTGTAGTATTGGTGTGGCTGCTGGGATGAATAGGTAGTTAGTGTTTTAAAGTTTTATCAAGGTTGAGTTGGGATATGAAATTTTTGATTAGTATCGATGGAAATTGTTGATTATGAATGAATTGTTGATGTTCTTGGTCGTTTGTCATGGCTATATATCAATGTTGTTATTTTTGGGGATTTAGATTTAGCCATTAAAATTATTGTTCTTCATTTAAACTTATGCATACCAAGTGTTTGATTAATTACATCAATGAAAAATTTTTAGGCCAAGCATTTTCAAACTATATGCAACGAATTATTTTATCGGATTACATTATCTCCCGACCCTTACATCATATTTAAACTTGAGAGCTCATTCTTAATTTCCTCTTTGATGATGCAAGCTCATTCATTCACGTTCCGCATGGTGTAGTCGATGAGCGTGTAGGCTCGCCGGACGACGCCGACACCAGTTCATGAGCAGATAGTAGGGGAGTATTTGACCTTTTCTTTTATTGCATATTACATTTTGTGAACATTGAGGTCAATGTATGTCCTAAGTTTGGGGGGGGGTTACTTTCTATTGCTATACTTATTGCTGTACTTTTTCGTTTGCACTTTCGTTATTTTTCGTTGTCTTTTTGTTGCTAGCCTTGCTTGTCGTGATATTAATTGCATTCGTGCTTCTTTTTGTGTAAAACTGATGTTACGATACTGATTTCTCGGGGAAGAAATGGTTGAGTTTTAGTTGAGTTGTAGTCAGCAATATCTGTTTCTGTCGAGTATTCATTTAGGTCGGAAATTTTTCGTTTTTGTAGAAATCTTAGCAAATAAGAAAGGAGACATACGTGTTTTCAAATCGCCGTCTATATGTTTGGTTACACTTTTCGCGTAGCTAGTCGTCCAGTAACATAAGTCTTGTGGGCACTTAAATTGAGTTTAGAGTCGGACAGTTTTTCCCATGAAAAAGTCGAGTTATTATTTGTTCTATGATGGGAAGTCTAGTAACCGGGGGTATTCACGTGACCCGTTGTCTACTCTCGCATAAAACGACAACCCTGATTAGACTAGTGGTTTAGAGATTTCGCATGTGCCGATGATGGGGAGCCTAGTAACCGGGGTATTCGCGTGACCCGTTGTTTACTCTCGCATAAAACAGCGACCTTGAATCGGACATGCGGGAATAGCTATTCGAGTTGTTTCTCCGCTGTGGAGGGGAACTTAGTAACTATAAGCATCCATGTGCCCCATGAGTGTCTTTTACGTCAAACGGTGCCCCAATACATGAGAATGGAAATTCCACCCTAGGACTATCCCAATGAAACATCCCGAGATCCGAACCTAGTGGTTAACTCGAATCATTTTATTGATCATATATAAGGGAATGCTGTCCGAGGGTTATTTTTAACGATGAAACTCTAAAATGTTTGCCATTAGACTGTGGGATTGGGCGAGTTAGCTTGTTTATTTTAACCCTTCATATTGACGATCGGTTAAATTCACGCTTGTTAATCTTTGAGCTTGATTTTCTTCATGAACGATTGATTAGGACTGAAATTGGTTACTTTGTGGAATCAGTGTCCTGGACGTGACTCACTATTACGATACTTGTATTATTCTTTGAGATTTCAGGGTAGTATTGATTAAGTTGAGCACTATGGACTTGCACGATCATTCACGATATTCTTTTATTTGTAATCAATTCTTTTTGCTTGAGGACAAGCAAAGGCTCAAGTTTGGGGGTATTTGTTAGGCGTATTTTTATATGCTTATTTATCATTATTTTGTATTCTTTTCATGATTAAATCTGCTTAAATGAGCTTTTAATGCACTATTCTTATATGTTTTGCAGGAAATCGGAGTCCGAAAGCCGAAACGATGAAAAGAGGGCGAAAATGGTAATTTTTGGCCTGGGGCCGCGGCACGAACCAAGTGAGCCGCGACACACGATGGCAACCAGCAAGCACCGAGCGCACTATACTGTGAGCCGCGGCACAAGGATGCTGAGCAGCGGCCCAGAAGAAAAATGTGGCGCCCAGGCATAGGCGCTAAGCACTGTGAGCCACGGCACAGATTAAGTGAGCCGCGGCCCACGGGGCGGTTTTGATAGAAATTGCCGCGTTTCCGGGCCGTTTTGGAGCCTGTTCTCGACCTAATCACACAGACGCATTTTGGAGGCTGATGAGAGTTATAAATAAGGGTTTAAGGTCATAATTGAGGGGATTATAATCGGAGGATCGATCATCATCAAGGAAGAAGCAGAAACCACCAAGGAGCAGAGAGCGGAAGCTAGAGAACGGAGGAATCCGAGCTCGTCATCTGCGTTTGATCTTTATGCGTTCATTAATTATTTCTGTATTTTTATTCTTTAGCATGTCAGGCTAAAACCCTGTTCTAGGATTTTGATGAAACCGAGGCTTTGACGAATTTGCTTTTGATTATCTATATAATTCCCTTTTCTGTTGAGTTTTCCCAATTGTTTTTAATTCTCTCAATTGTGTGGCCTATAATTGAATTGTTTTAATTACGCAACTCGAATCGGGAGAGGAGAGTTGGTGAGGATATATTGGTGAGAACCGTTTTATCTTGTGAGATAGGAATATACTCATAGGAACTACGTGGCTTTTTGAATATTCCGTGCCTTTTGCCTATTGTCGAATTAATTCACCTAGGGATAGAGTGTATTATTCGCCTTAGAAAAATCTACTGACCTCGGGAGAGGCAGTAGAGTACTTTAGCAACCTTCGCCTTCAATAAATTGGGAAATCATCAACTCCAGATAATCGAGAGTAAATTCGGATAAACCGAGGTGGATTCATAATCCTAGATTTATTCCATAATTGATTTTCTTCCTTTGAATAATTGATTCTATCATTCCTTTATTTTTAGTAATTTTCCTTAATTATTTCTTGCACCTAAAATTTCGACAGTTCAAATAAAATTAGGATACTCATAAATCGATATTTAGTAATTCAGTCCTCGTGGGAACGATATCTGACTTATCACTTTATTACTTGTCTACGATAACGTGCACTTGCGTTGAACGAAATCCGCAACACAAGCCACGAACCTCGGAGTCCCTGCAAGACATACCCGATTGGATAAACCTAAGGTCACGCCCGACCCGTACTAACAAGGACGGAACCCGGAGATTCAACAAATCTAGGCTGCTGCTTTTGTCTTAGCCATTGCCTAGTCTCTTGTCTAGGTGGCTGCCTTGTATACCTTAGCTGCTGCCTAAACTTTTGACTTGGTTGCTGCCTATTTTGAAATACAGGTTTGTAAGTTGGCTCAGCGGACGGGACAAGTGTTTCTCCCTTGATGAAAGTAGTTTTAGAACTAGAGGGAGTGTTGAGGTCATATCCAAGGCCTGATCTAGAAGAAAGTGGCCTTTTATTCATACACAACTCATCCAAGGTTATAGATGCCTTCAGGGAAGTTATTTCTTTCGCCTGTGTGTTACTTAGATATGTCAGTTTAGCATACTCAGATTTAACATGAGCAAGTGCAACTGATTTCTCACTATTTAAAACAGTTAATCGTTTTATCTCACTTGTAGTATTATTAGGATGGTTTTTCAAGTTATCTGCAGTTTGTTTTTCAAGATCAGATTTGGTTTTATTTAACTCTAGGCTGAGTTTTTCAAAATCATTTTTCAGCTGCCTATTGTCATCTTGCAGTTGGGTCTTATCGACTGATACAGATAGGTGTGCAGATTTTAATTTCTCAAAATCTTTGAGAAGCTGATTCACAGACTCACATAAGTCCATATCCTGAGACATGTCTGAGCTATTATTATTTGAAACCTAGGGTTTAGATGTTACCTCTTCATCAGCTAAGTTGGACATCAGACAATCATACTTCTCCTCATCATCAGAGAAGAATCTACTGCTAGATTCTACTCTCTCTTGGTGTTCTCCAATGAGGGCTTTTCTTCGGTCTTCTTTTCTGCTCACCTCCTTCTTGCTCTCATCCTTCTTAAGATCAGGACAGTCAATTTGAATATGTCCTGTCTTATGGCAGTTATAGATTCAACCTTCCAACTTCCAGCTTTTGATTCCACTTTGGATTTTCCTTATAATTCTTCTTATAGTTGGAGTAATTCTTCCGAAAATTGTTGAATCTTTGCATTATAAATTCCATCTCCTCCTCAAAATCAAGGGGATTTGGAGGCTTGACATCAGACAGGTTCTTGGCAGAGGACTCAGCTACAAATGATATTCCCTTCTCTACAGGCTCATTTGATGATGAACATGGAAGTTCGAATTCATAAGCCTTTAGGTCAGAAAATAGATCTTGGATCTTTATTTTGTTGAGGTCCTTGGATTCTCTCATGGCCACCGCCTTCATGCTCCATTCTGGGCTGAGAGATCTTAAAACCTTCAGGGCCATCTCCCTGTTGCCATATGTCTTTCCTAGAGAGTTGATTTCATTAATTATCTCTATGAATCTTGTGTCCACCTGGTCTTTTGATTCACCGGTCTTCATTTTGAAGTTATCAAATTTTTGGGTAGCGATTAACAACTTGTTCTCTTTTATCAGCTCGGTTCCCTCACACATCACAGCAAGGGTGTCCCAAATTTCCTTGGCATTCTTTCAGTTCTTTGTCTTGACCATGGTTGATTTGTCAAGAGTCTGGTACAACACATCTCTGGCCCGGTTGTCAAGGTTGGCCAGCTATCTTTCTTCTGGGGTCAGCTCCGTCCTCTTCTTGGGGACCTTCTCTGGCTTCCCGACTGCTATCTCCTCAGGGGTATTGTCCTTCTCCAATATGAAAGGACCGTCTTCGATTATGCACCACATGTCGTCGTGAATAGAAGATAAATGTGCCTGCATCCTTATCTTCCAAAGATCATACTCGTCAACTGAAAAAATAGGTAATCTAGAGTGCATGTGTTGCATGTGTTCCATTCTAAATGAGAGATTTAAAATATATATCCTCGATATATGGATCTGGTTCAGAAAAATTAAACCAACCTCTCTGATACCACTTGTAGGTCACAAGTTGTCAGGAATAATTCTAGAGGGGGGTGAATAGAATTATTGAATCTTTTTTTCCACGAAAGGAGTTTCTCAACTGTGATAAGTACAAATGACTTGAAGTCATTCGTAGGAAGGATGTGCGGAAGACACAACTGATGACGAATACATAAAAACTCAAACAATGGAATAATGAATATGTATGCAGCAGGTAAGTATGATGCTAAAGCAGTCAAACACGCAGGCAATTTATAGTGGTCTCAGAGGTGGGGTAATCCTCTACTAATCCACTTTTCTCCAAAACAGTTGGAGTTGAATCCACTATAATTCTCAACCAGTGATAAATATTACAGTGATTCTACTTAGCTACAACAACTTCCAACCAGTGGAAATCCTGTCGTTGCAAATACTTCCAACTGCCTAGCACCTCTTGATCTTTAAATCCTCAGATGCCTATCAGTCACACACACTTCAACCAGTGAAGTACCCCGAACTCAGGTTTTAAGACATGAGTGGTTGTCTTCTCCAACTAAGAGCTTTCTTAGTATATGAACTGTGATATCTTGCTCTTCATGATGATATAGTTCGCTTGATTGCTTTGATTGCTTTAATTGCTCGAGAGTGTTGTTCGCATCATACTTTGCTCAATTCAAATCTTCAGGTATTTATAGATGTTGATCCTGTTGGGATTCGGTGCCTAAAACGAAGGCCCAGCGGAAGCGGTAAAACGAAAATTAATTCGATCCGAATCCCTACGAGGATCGATCGAGCTACGCATATACGAATATCAAAACGAAATACAAGAGATACGAGAAACATACCCTCGTAGTCCGTTGATTAAATGGATAACCTTCTCTTGAGCTATTCCCCAAGCTCTTGAACGATCCAACGCCGAAAACACCGCGTCTCTACTTGCCACGCGCCGGAAAAACAACCGGAACGACGATCACCTTGCTATCCTCCGAGGATACGGCTAGAGCTAAGTGATGAAGCTATATATGTAAAGATTATTACACTCTAAGTGTTTTAATCTTACTCTCTCTATATGATTTTCTCCCAATTTTTCTCCAAGAAAAATTAAGAAGAAATGAATGAAGAAGAACACCAAAAATTTTCTCTTCCCTCTCACTAATTTGATGCTGCCGTGAGGTTGCTGAAATGAGGAGAGTTGATGCTTTTATTTTGGTCTTCAAAATTTATTCACATGATTAAGTCACCCACCATATCTCCTTTTCCCTTAATATAAGAGATATGAAATCTCAAATGTCAAAAGTCTTCCAACAAGAAAACAAGACTATGATCAAGGTAGGAAATTAAGGTGGGGCCGGCCTCTAGAAGAAATCGGACGAGTTCGGTTCGTTTCGGACTCCCGAGAGTCCAAACAGATAAACTCCGATTCCGTTCCGATGTATTTATATCGATTAATTAATCCAATCAATTAATCACATTAAATACATAATAACATAATTAATTTCTCTAAGAAATAATTATATTTATGAATTAAATTAATCACCCAGTAATTTATTTAATTCATTAGGCCGTAAATTAATTTATCCAATAAATTAATTTAGACATCTAATGTCCCAAAATCAATTAGACATCCAATGTCCAATAAATTAGATATCCAATATCTAATATTTATAATGAGAGATTAAGCTCGATTCATTCCGTCGTCAATCCTAATGCGCGACTCGGTAGGTCCGTCTCGATCAAGAATGGGAGGAACTAAAGAGTAGTAGCACCACCTAGCCACTGGTGGCCTACACTGCACTTCTCGATCGAGAACGAATGATTGGGATCATTCAAGAACCATTCTCCGTGAATACCAAGAACGATAAACCCTTCTTTCAAATGTCCCGATCAAGTTATAGGGTCACTACCAAACCCCATCCGTACTTGACGCTATTCATGCGTTAATGCAAACCAAGATCATCGAGTGCCGTGTATCTAATACAACTAGCTCCAATGCTTTGGCCAAAGACTTATGATCTCATCTGCCAATAACCGCATAGGACATATAACCCACTCACTTACAGGAGAAAGAATTCTATCTTGGTATTCGCAGACTGCTACTTGCCCGTCAAGATGCACGCCGAGGTTGACCCCCGCCTTCCGGTTTATAGGGTCGAACTACTCTAATGAAAATCTTGACGTCACAAGCACATCCCTACTAAATCCTCAAGTCGAAGGTTCACGAATACCTATCACAACCTTTCGATTCCATCATTGATCGTCCCGGAGTGAAATCCGTGTGACGAATCGAGGGTGAGTCGGTTCGAGTATACTAATCCAATTAGCATACCTATAACGTGTGCTCCTACTAACCATTAGCGATCGATGTGCACTCTCCATGTCAAAGAACACGTCATACAAGTCTTCACATAAACTTAACGCCCAAATAAGTTTCATCGACTTGCGAACGATTAAGTATTTGAGCTATAACCTTTCCAAAGGCCGCCTTTATCCAATAAAGAGTGGAACGCTTTGCTCTCAAATACACGGACTAGTTTCTATATGTTTATTTACGAGTTAGGAATGTCAAGAACTTCCAAAGAAATAAAGAAACATTCATTTGCCTTATATAAATGGTTTACATAATTACAAGTACAATGCCCTCACTCAACATCCTCTCGAGTGGCATTCGAGGGCATACTCCTAACAATCTCCCACTTGCACTCAATGCCACACACTATGGTATCTAATACCCATGTTCTCCGATGACGCTCCAAGCTAGTCCGAGAAAGTGGCTTGGTCGGTGGATCGGCGACGTTGTCGGCCGAGTCTACTCAGGCAAGACAATGTATCCCTTGCGAACAAATTCTCTTACGAGATGATACTTTCTCTCAATATGTTTGGTGCAGTTGTGAAACCTCTGCTCCTTTGCCTGTGCTACAGCTCCGTCGTTGTCACAGTACATCTGAACAGGCATCTCAGCACATGGTATCATTTGAAGTTCTCCTAGAAACTTCTTAATCCAGAACCCTTCCTTGAAGCCTCCAAGGCCGCTTGATACTCACTGACAGTGGAATCAAGAGCCGCGCTTTGCTTGGCACTACGCCAAGACACTGCTCCTCCATTAAGAGTAAATATGTAGCCGAAGTGGACATAGAGTCGCCCTTCGCCTTGGAAGTCCGAATCGGTGAATCCCACCACATCACTATCTCCACCGCCATACATAAGAACCATATCTCTCGTTTTTCTCAAGTACTTGAGAAAGTTGTTTACTGCTGTACTATGTTCCCGACCTGGGTTTGCCTGTAACCTACTCACCACGCTTACTGCATGCGCGATGTCGTCTTGTACACAACATAGCATACATAAGGCTACCCACGGCCGAAGCATATGGTATATTACTCATTTCCTTGCGTTGTTCCTCACTTTGAGGACACATCTTCAAGGTGAGTTTTATTCCATGTTGCATCGGTAGGAACCCTCTTTTAGAATCATCCATCTTAAATCGCTTTAAGATCTTATCTATATAGAGGGCTTGGGAAAGGCCTATTGTTCTCTTCGCTCTATCCCAGAGAGTCGAATACCAAGAATATAGGTAGCTTCTCCCAAGTCTTTCATGGAGAAATTACTCAAAGCCAAGCTTTCACGTAATCGAGCATTCCCACATCATTTCCTATTAGTAGAATGTCATCTACATATAGTACTAAGAATGCGATCTTGCTCCCACTAACCTTCTTGTATACACAAGGTTCCTCTTCATTTTGCACGAAGTCAAACTCTTTGACCGCCTCGTCAAAACGAAGGTTCCAACTACGCGACGCTTGCTTCAGTCCATAAATGGAACGCTGAAGCTTGCATACTTTCTGAATATCGACTTCGGACACAAAGCCTTTAGGCTGCTCCATATAGATTTCAACCACGAGGAATCCATTAAGGAAAGCCGTCTTTACGTCCATTTGCCATATCTCATAATCGTGGTAGGCAGCTATAGCAAGCATCATGCGAATAGACTTGATCATGGCTACGGGCGAGAAGGTATCGTGGTAATCGATCCCTTCCTTTTGGGTATAACCCTTTGCCACAAGCCTGGCCTTATAGGCGTCAACCTTGCCATCACCATCAGTCTTTCTCTTGTAGATCCACTTATTCCCAATGGGCACTATGCCCTTGGGGCGGTCTACTAGAGTCCAGACCTGATTTACATACATCGAGTCTATCTCAGCTTCCATAGCTTCACGCCATTTCGCGGAGTCTACATCCACCATCGCTTGGTCATAGGTTGTTGGGTCGGTCTCATTGCTATCACTTGGAACCTCATGGAGACCCAGCTCCTCCAAGTGCACAAGCCCATACCTCTCAGGTAAATGAGACACCCTACTAGACCTACGAGGTGGTTGCACTTGTGTTTCGTAAAGTTCGGTTCCAGTTTCTTGCACAGTGTCTCTCGAGGTGTTTCATTGTATTCTTCTAAAGAAATACTTCTACCTGCTCCGCCTTCCTGAATGAACTCATCTTCCAGAAGTGTGCTTGTAAAGCAACAATGATCCTTCGATCTTCGGGCATGTAGAATAGATATCCCATCGTCCCAGCACGGAATCCAATGAAACGTCCTTCGCAGACCTAGCTTCCAACTTTTCCACCTTAGTCTTCTTGACATAGGCGGGACATCCCCAAATCTTAATATGATTAAGACTTGGTTTCTCGCCTCCCACATCTCATGTGGAGTTTTAGGAACGGATTTGGAAGGACATCTGCTCAAGATATACGCGGCGATCAGAGTGCATACCCCACAGTAAATCGGCAAGTCAAGATAGCTCAAGATGGAACGGACCATGTTCAACAGGTCCGGTTCCTTCTTTCCGACACACCATTTAACCGAGGAGTACTGGAGGTGTTAGTTGTGAAACTATTCCATGTTCCTTAAGGAACTCGTCAAACTCCGTACTCATATACTCGCCACCTCGGTCCGACCAAGTGCTTTGATATGATTACCGCTTGTTTCGACTAGGGCCTTGAATTCCCGGAATTTCTCAAAGGCCTCGGATTTATGTTTCATTAAGTATACATATCCATACCTAGTATGATCATCAGAACGTAATGAAATATTGATATCCGTCACGTGCTACTTCCAAAGCACCACATACGTCGGTATGGATTAATCCCACTTATCGCTCTTTCAAATGTCCCTGTGAAGGGGGACTTAGTCATTTTGCCTTTAAGGCAAGATTCACAAGTAGGAAAGGGATCCGATCCCAATGGACCCATAAGTCCATCTTTTTCCATCTTGTAAACCTTGGTCTGACCAACATGACCAAGTCTAAGATGCCATTTCAAAACTTGATTGGTTTCATCCCTACCACGTTTTCTAGTCATAGTATTCACAACTACTTTGTTGCTTAGATTTAGATGATACAATCCATTCAAAAATGTAGCAGTACCAACTTGTTTATTTCTAAAATATATTTTGCAGTAACTATCACCAATTAAAAATGAAAAGCCTTTTCGGTCAATGACCAGAATGGTTACAATGTTTTTGTGCCCCTTGTGCTTAACAAGTTCATCTTCTAAAGTCATTACATAGCCGGTTTCTAATACCAATAGAAGTGATCCTATGTCGGTCGCCTCACCACTATGCCCGCTTCCGACCGTGATCATAACTTCTCCACTCCAAGCTTCCTACTTTGTTCCGCATCCCGATTCACGGTACAAATATGACAACTAGCACCGTAATCCAAGATCCAGAAGTAGAAAATACAAGAGCGTAACAATTTGTTTCCAAAACTAAAAGTTCTCAGACCAAGTGCCATGAAGAATCGGACGTCTCTAGCCCAAAGGGCCCATCTCACCGCACTTGAGACAAGCATCCTTTTTCTTCTTGTTCTTCTAACCATCGGGCCCCGCCCTTACCCTTAAGGTCCTTAACTTGTGGTCCAGCTTTGCTTCTTGGTCTTTTTCTTCTTGTTCTTAGACCTCCGAGGTCCGTAAGAAATCACAAGAGCAGACTCCTTCATCCGCGAAGTCTTCATCCGAGACCGAGCGGTCACAAGTTTGTTCATTAGCCCAACTAAATTACATGCAATCTCATTGCAGTTGAAGTTCATAACAAACTGTGAGAAGGAATCGGGAGAGACTGCAGGATAAGGTCGGTTTGGAGAGAAGTATCCATTTTGAAATCAAGAGCCTCCAATCTCTCGATCATGGATATCATTTTGAGGACGTGTTCCCAACTTTCTCACCTTCCTTCATCCTTGCACCAAACAGCTTGCTTGGATATCTCATATCTAGCAAGCTTCTGTGCTCACCATAAAGTTCGGTTAAGTGAGATAGAATCGCCAGCGTAAGTCATTTTCTCATGAGCTCTCTGAAGCTCATTAGACATAGAAGCCATCATGTATGCACGGACTTTTACGTCATCCTTAACCCACTTTTCGTGGTTTTCAATCTCTTCCCGATTGGCTCGGGTCCGCACAGAGGCGCCGAATGTCCGTCTCCAAGACGTATCCCAAAGGCCTCTATACCGAGGACAATCATCGATTTCGAGCCAATCCACAAAGTTAGGTCCCATTAAGGTGTTCTTTTCGAGTAGAATTGCGAGTGGATTCATTGTCATATTGAGTTATGTCGCATTAAGTATAGCATTAATTAGTGACTTGTTATATTATGTTCGAGTATAGAATTAAGGTCTATTCTATTCTTGTTACTCGGCTCCCACTATTTTTATCGGAATAACACACTCCCATGTGAAATCCTAAGTATCGTCGCTCTACTTCATAGTGGTGATCGAGTTCTTTATAAATCTTAATAGAGGGCAACCGAATGTGTTTCTAGTCTATCAATTTTCATAAAGTGGTGTCCAACACCAACCCATCTAATGGATGATTCGATCTTCTTTTTTCCCCTTGTTCACTCCTCAACCTATACGGTTTCTATGGTTCGTGAACAAGTTAAGTTTATACCATCGACGCAAATCGGCCACAATTGAATTTTATCCGCAACCTATCGTGTTTCTAGGGATAAAATTTGCTCCAACCGAAGGCATCCAATGCGCTCTCGGTAATTTATCCGTCCTCCCGAACGACTACCCCGATAACTCGGAAGCATAGCACATCCGGTTTGGATTTCATTTCCCGAAAACTCGATGGAGGGAAGGAAAACCTTGAAACCTTATAAACTTAATAATTTGTCGTGGGAGAATTTTCGCAATTAACGTTACTCTTTGCACATTAATCATATTAGCGCGTTTGTGGTATTCATACAATATGAAAAAAAAAAAAACATTCACAACCTAGTTGCTACCAACATGTGGTTCATGGACCGTTCCTAGAAAACAAAAACTCCGTAATCTAATTACAAGTCTTCGTCTTGAATCTTCGTCTTCTCGAAATAGATCTTCCTCCGGTCTTCATCATTACATATAAATTTTACATTTAAAATTGCATCCTAGATACAAATATTTCTAGTAAAATAAATAGGCTCAAAACGGCCTTTACAACCCAATCGAATAAAACCGAATGATTCAAAAAACTAGGTCCATGAACCACATCACCATTCAAAAATAATGCATCCAACACATTAAATAAATGGCATTCATAATGAATCTGAATATTGATCCAATCAATATAAAACAATCCAACCAAAACGAATTAATCCAATTAATTCAAACAACCGTTAATTTTAACTTGTTCCGGACGAGAAAATATTTCATTAAAATAATTCCCCTAAGAATAAAATTACCATAATTAAATCTTAGTCAAATTAAATCCAATTTAATTTGTGGGAAATTAATTATCGAACGAAATATAAAAAACGGAGTCGGAAAACACGGCCGGGCCAAGCCCGACATCGCCACAGCCGCTGAAAGGTGGCCTGCACAGTGGTGCCGAGAACGGCCGGATGCCGCCGACCAGACTCGCTCCTGCCGCTCCGCGAGGCGGCCTGGCGACTCCAAGCCGCCGGTCCGTTTACGTTGCTGCCTTTTTCGCCCGATTCCAAAAATAATATTTTTCTAATCTTTATATTACTCATTTAAATCTTTCTCAAAGAAAAATAGATTTATATTGTAACATAAAATCATGAAAAATTAATTTTTAGATGAACAATAGAAAATCAACGATTAATACGATTATGATTCCAAATCATACACCATCTAATCAAGCATTCCAAATGCTAATATCGTATATACGATCGCAAGACCACGCTCCGATACCACTGTTGGGATTCGGTGCCTAAAACGAAGGCCCAGCGGAAGCGGTAAAACGAAAATTAATTCGATCCGAATCCCTACGAGGATCGATCGAGCTACGCATATACGAATATCAAAACGAAATACAAGAGATACGAGAAACATACCCTCGTAGTCCGTTGATTAAATGGATAACCTTCTCTTGAGCTATTCCCCAAGCTCTTGAACGATCCAACGCCGAAAACACCGCGTCTCTACTTGCCACGCGCCGGAAAAACAACCGGAACGACGATCACCTTGCTATCCTCCGAGGATACGGCTAGAGCTAAGTGATGAAGCTATATATGTAAAGATTATTACACTCTAAGTGTTTTAATCTTACTCTCTCTATATGATTTTCTCCCAATTTTTCTCCAAGAAAAATTAAGAAGAAATGAATGAAGAAGAACACCAAAATTTTCTCTTCCCTCTCACTAATTTGATGTCCGTGAGGTTGCTGAAATGAGGAGAGTTGATGCTTTTATTTTGGTCTTCAAAATTTATTCACATGATTAAGTCACCCACCATATCTCCTTTTCCTTAATATAAGAGATATGAAATCTCAAATGTCAAAAGTCTTCCAACAAGAAAACAAGACTATGATCAAGGTAGGAAATTAAGGTGGGGCCGGCCTCTAGAAGAAATCGGACGAGTTCGGTTCGCTTCGGACTCCCGAGAGTCCAAACAGATAAACTCCAATTCCGCTCCGATGTATTTATATCGATTAATTAATCCAATCAATTAATCACATTAAATACATAATAACATAATTAATTTCTCTAAGAAATAATTATATTTATGAATTAAATTAATCACCCAAGAATTTATTTAATTCATTAGGCCGTAAATTAATTTATCCAATAAATTAATTTAGACATCTAATGTCCCAAAATCAATTAGACATCCAATGTCCAATAAATTAGATATCCAATATCTAATATTTATAATGAGAGATTAAGCTCGATTCATTCCGTCGTCAATCCTAATGCGCGACTCGGTAGGTCCGTCTCAGTCAGCAATGGGAGGAACCAAAGAGTAGTAGCACCACCTAGCCAGCCTGGTGGCCTACACTGTACCCTGACTGAGAACGAATGATTGGGATCATTCAAGAACCATTCTGTCGTGAATACCAGTAAACGTATAAACCCTTCTTTCAAATATCCCGATCAAGTTATAGGGTCACGGTCAGTCAAACCCCATCTGTACTTGACGCTATTCATGCGTTAATGCAAACCAAGATCATCGAGCTGTCGTGTATCTAATACAACTAGCTCCAATGCTTTGGCCAAAGACTTATGATCTCATCTGCCAATAACCGCATAGGACATATAACCCACTCACTTACAGGAGAAAGAATTCTATCTTGGTATTCAGTAGGACCTGCTACTTGCCCGTCAAGATGCACGTCGAGGTTGACCCCCGCCTTCCGGTTTATAGGGTCGAACTACTCTAATGAAAATCTTGACGTCACAAGCACATCCCTACTAAATCCTCAAGTCGAAGGTTCACGAATACCTATCACAACCTTTCGATTCCATCATTGACTGTCCCGGAGTGAAATCCGTGTGACGAATCGAGGGTGAGTCGGTTCGAGTATACTAATCCAATTAGCATACCTATAACGTGTGCTCCTACTAACCATTAGCGATCGACAGGCACTCTCCATGTCAAAGAACACGTCATACAAGTCTTCACATAAACTTAACGCCCAGTCAAGTTTCATCGACTTGCGAACGATTAAGTATTTGAGCTATAACCTTTCCAGTGCCGCCCCCTTTATCCAATAAAGAGTGGAACGTTTTGCTCTCAAATACACGGACTAGTTTCTATATGTTTATTTACGAGTTAGGAATGTCAGTAACTTCCAGTAAATAAAGAAACATTCATTTGCCTTATATAAATGGTTTACATAATTACAAGTACAATGCCCTCACTCAACATCCTCTGAGTGGCATTCGAGGGCATACTCCTAACAGATCCTTTGATATTTCTTCATAGCCATTGCAATTCCTGTAACAAATTTGTCCGTTGGAGAAATAGACTTCTTTGTTTTTCCTTTCCGAACGTTGCAAGCCTGGATTCCCTTATTTTAATCCATTTTCGACCGTTGTGAAGACTTTCACATTGTAGCGCCGAATCTTTTGATTATAATATGCTTAAAGTCTTCAGAGGTGGGTCTCGATAAATTATTTAATTCATTGCTTTCCGGGAATCTCTCCTGTCTGTCCCTTATCGCCCGCATGTGACTTTATGTGATTATTGACTGTTCAACGCATGCTGACGTGGACTGGATTAATTGGATGATTACTTTGACAGAACTTATATGATCTCTTTTTGGTCAATCTGTCTGACGTGCAGTCAACCTTCTATGATGTCGGACTTCTCTGATGACTTCTCTGATGTCCGACGAATCTTCTCTGATCTGACGACCTGTCAGAAGTCTTCTGACCTGATGAACTTATCTGATCTGATGGTCAAACTTCAGATGACATGGACTCCATCTGATTACCTGACTACATTCTGGTCAAACTTCTCTGATAAATGAGTTGACCAGGACTTCTTTGATAAATTGCTTCTGCAGAATGTTGTCTAATGATAAGTCGTCTGTGGTCAATGTTCTCTGAGCAGTTGAGTTGACCAAGACTTCTCTGATTTGAACATGTTTGCGACTCGGATTTCTGCAGTGTTTGGTGAAACCTCTCTAATATATCTGTTTGACCAAAACTTCCCTGATATGAACTTGTCTGTGATTTATACTTAGTCGATTTTAGCCTAACTAATATGACCTATAGAAGATACTAATTTGGTTCTTCTTTACATATTGCCAAGTATTCAACTATACATAATCTGGCCTATAGAAGATACTCATTTGGTTCTTCCTTACAATTTTCCAAGTATTGAAAACATACATTTGAATAAACAAATACAGGGATGAAATCATCAAAATCTAATAAGTATTCCAAACAAATACCCCCTATTTTGATGATGGCAAAACTTAAGCAAAGTATTCAAATGTAGAACAGGTCTGCATATGATTAAGTGCAAGACACAAATCAAAATTCTGTCTTATTTTGAGACAACTATTGGTTGTCATTCAAATGACTGTTATATAATTTTCTGAGTGGATTACAAGTACATAGACTGAATGATCAAACAAGTACATAAAATTACAAGTACTTCTAAAAACCAAAGTTACAAGAAAAAAACACAAGTACAATACAATGTCCTATCTGCCTCTGCCTCTTCCTCTCCGGACAGTTTTCTTAGGAGGTCTGAACAACTTTGCTCCAATTGGTCTTTGACAGACAGGAGCTAGTCCATACTTCCTCTTGATTACCAGAGATGCAAACTCTTACTCCTCGACAGATGAGAAGTTTTTTTTTCTCACGGAATTCCTTGATCTCACTCTGCAGAGCTAGCTTATCCAGCTCATTATCCATCCACATAGGAGGTTGTTCAAGTCTGAATGGGAAAATCATGGGGTAGGCATCCCATTTCTTGGCATACTTTCTTTGGATGACCCAGTGATTTGGCCATGTTGAGTTCATGTAGTTGATGAATGTATGCTGTGGGGAGCAATCTTTATCCTGGAGTATCTCCCAGAGATAATACTTCTCTATGAACTTCTTATTTACCTCTCCCCAAAGAGTCATAAACTCAGTAGTAAGGAACTCATCAACATACCATAGCTCCTGGACTTCCCATTCATATCTCGGTTCATCTCCTCTTCTAGTTCTCCTTTTCTTATCTGCAGGTTGGACTTCAGCTGGAGCAGGAGCAACCAACTCTTTCCTCTTCAGACTATACATCCCAGTTTCAATCAGAGGGAGGTAATTTCTCTGTTTGGTCCTTAGCTCCTTTCTCACTTCTGCAGCTGATTGTTGGATGATTTGAGCTTGCAATCCTTTCCCCTGACCTGTTGCTTCCCTTTTTCCTTTCTCTTCCCCCTTTTTGTTAGC
This sequence comes from Orobanche coerulescens, assembly GCA_033398695.1. Classification (NCBI taxonomy): domain Eukaryota; kingdom Viridiplantae; phylum Streptophyta; class Magnoliopsida; order Lamiales; family Orobanchaceae; genus Orobanche; species Orobanche coerulescens. The sequence continues at coordinate 134,992,916 of CM065806.1, read as the reverse complement.
ATCAACCAATATGGTTAACTACTGTTCAACTCGGGACATCCAATCAGACATGCCAAGTGGCATTCTGGAATTTGTAGGAGGAGGAGGAACACATTTCTCTAGCAATGTGTCCAGCTTTGCATGGAGGGATTGGAGGTAAGGTTTGATTGTCTCTTGAATAAGGCGTCTGATCAGTTTATCCATCTCAGGTGAGATAGGTGTTGCCTGAGGGGAGTGCTCTCCAGAGCCTTCAGCGCCTGAAGGTCACTTGGTGATCGACCTGCCTGACTGCACACTCCTATCTATAGGAGGCTGAACAGATGTGGTTTTATCAGGATTCCCCAATCTATCATTCTCTTCTTTGGACTGATCTGAGCTGGGGGATTGATCAGGTGCCCCGGGCTCATCTGCATCTCCTGCATCATCTTTATCTCTGGCATCCTCCTTCTTCTCTTCCTCTTTTCCTTCATCATTATCATCTTCTTCTTTCTTTTCTTCTTCCTTCTCATCTCCTTTTTCTTCCTCCTCTTCTTTTTCTTTTTCTTTCTCTTCAACCTCTTCTCCTTCTTCATCTTCAACTAACTCTTCTGTCTTTTCTTCTTCTTCTTCAACAGTCTGTTTTTCAGCTGGTATATTTTCTTCCTCTTCTCTCACAAACTTTTCAACTTCAATCTTTCTCCTTTTTCTTCTTCTCTTTTCTCAGATTCCTCCTCCTTTTCAACTTCTTCTATTCTTATATCTTTCTCTCCACTTCCACTCCCATCTTCTCCATCTACTGTCCCAGCTAAAACATTTTCCATTACAAAGAAGACAAACTTGTCCATGTTGGTATTAAATTTGGACAAGAACCAGTATGTCTGGAGCATTAAGAGAACATCTGTCTCATGACAAAAACTCATGAGAAATTGCTTCGTAGCCTGGGGGAGTTCCCAGCTACTATTTTTCACAAGGGTTTGCAGTTTAGTGAATGAGAGTCATTTGATATTTTTCCACTCTTCAAAAACTATTATAAATAAAACTTGAAGAATGTGATGTTTTTGTTGGGATTCGGTGCCTAAAACGAAGGCCCAGCGGAAGCGGTAAAACGAAAATTAATTCGATCCGAATCCCTACGAGGATCGATCGAGCTACGTATATACGAATATCAAAAACGAAAAGCAAGAGTCGTAAGAAACTAACCCTCGAAGTCCGTTGATTAAATGGAAACCTTCTCTTGAGCTATTCCCCAAGCTTTAGTTTGATCTCTACGAGTTCAATCCGCTCCAAGCCCTTGAACGATCCAACGCCGAAAACACCGCGTCTCTACTTGCCACGCGCCGGAAAAACGACCGGAACAACAACACTTGATTAACCTCTAAGGTTACGGCTAGAATCAAGTGGTGAAGCTTTTGATATTACACTCTAAGTGTATAATATATCTCTCAATAAATTTCTCTCAATTTTTCTCCAAGAAAAATGAAGAAGTGAATGAATGAAAGAAGACCAAAAATTTTCTCTTCCCTCTCACTAATATGGTGCTGCCGTGAGCTGCCAAAAGAGAATGGAAATGAGGCTTTATTTTGGTCTTCAAATCATTCACAAGATCAAAAAAACACCCACCATATCTCCTTTTCTCTTAATATAAGAGATATGAAATCTCAAATGTCAAAAGTCTTCCAACAAGAAAACAAGACTATGATCAAGGTAGGAAATTAAGGTGGGGCCGGCCTCTAGAAGAAATCGGACGAGTTCGGTTCGCTTCGGACTCCCGAGAGTCCAAACAGATAAACTCCGATTCCGTTCTGATGTATTTATATCGATTAATTAATCCAATTAATTAATCATATCAAATACATAATAACATAATTAATTTCTCCAAGAAATAATTATATTTATGAATTAAATTAATCACCCAGTAATTTATTTAATTCATTAGGCCGTAAATCAATTTATCCAATAAATCGATTTAGACATCCAATGTCCCAAATTAGATATCTAATATCTAATATTTATAATGAGAGATTAAGCTCGATTCATTCCGTCGTCAATCCTAATGCGCGACTCGAGGTCCGTCTCGATCAAGAATGGGAGGAACCAAAGAGTAGTAGCACCACCTAGCCAGCCACTGGCGCCTACACTGCACTTAATCGAGAACGAATGATTGGGATCATTCAAGAACCATTCTGTCGTGAATACCAAGAACGTATAAACCCTTCTTTCAAATGTCCCGATCAAGTTTTAGGGTCACGGCCACCAAACCCTATTCGTACTTGACGCTATGCATGCGTTAATGCAAATCGAGATCATCGAAATGCCGTGTATCTAATACAACTGCTCCAATGCTTTGGCCAAAGACTTATGATCTCATCTCGCCAATAACCGCATAGGACATATAACCCGCTCACTAACGGGAGAAAGAATTCTATCTTGGTATTCAAGAGACTCGCTACTGCCCGTCAAGATGCACGCCGAGGTTGACCCCCGCCTTCCGTTTAGGTGGTCGAACTACTCTAATGAAAATCTTGACGTCACAAGCACATCCCTACTAAATCCTCAAGTCGAAGGTTCACGAATACCTATCACAACCTTTCGATTCCGTCATTGATCGTCCGGAGTGAAATCCATGTGACGAATCGAGGGTGAGTCGGTTCGAGTATACTAATCTAATTAGCATACCTATAACGTGTGCTCCCACTAACTATTAGTGTTCGATGTGCACTCTCCATGTCAAAGAACACGTCATACAAGTCTTTACATAAACTTAACGCCTACCAAGTTTCATCGACTTGCGAACGATTAAGTATTTGAGCTATAAACCTTTCCAAAGGCCGACCCCCTTATCCAATAAGGAGTGGAACGTTTTGCTCTCAAATACACGGACTAGTTTCTATATGTTTATTTACGAGTTAGGAATGCCAAGAACTACCGGTAAATAAAGAAACAATCATTTGCCTTATATAAATGGTTTACATAATTACAAGTACAATGCCCTCACTCAACAACCTCTGAGTGGCATTCGAGGGCATATTCCTAACAATCTCCCACTTGCACTCAATGCCACACACTATGGTATCTAATACCCATGTTCTCCGATGACGCTCCAAGCTAGTCCGAGATAGTGGCTTGGTCACTGGATCGGCGACGTTGTCGGCCGAGTCTACTCTATGCAAGACAATGTATCCCTTGCGAACAAATTCTCTTACGAGATGATACTTCCTCTCAATATGTTTAGTGTTGTGAAACCTCGGCTCCTTGGCTCGCGCTACAGACTCCGTCGTTGTCGCAGACAAATGAACAGCAAATTTCAAGACATGGTATCACTTGAAGTTCTCCTGAAACTTCTTAATCCGTAACCCTTCCTTGAAGCCTCCGAGGCCGCTTGATACTCGGCTGACAGTGGAATCGCGGTCGCGCTTTGCTTGGCACTACGCCAAGATATCGCTCCTCCATTAAGAGTAAATATGTAGCCGAAGTGGACATCGAGTCGTCCTTCGCCTTGGAAGTCCGAATCGGTGAATCCCACCACATCCAAATCTCCACCGCCATACATAAGAACCATATCTCTCGTTCTTCTCAAGTACTTGAGAACGTTTACAAATCCAATGTTCCCTACTGGGTTTGCTCGAAACCTACTCACCACGCTTACAAGATGCGCGATGTCGTGTCTTGTACACAACATAGCATACATAAGGCTACCCACCGCCGAAGCATATGGTATATTACTCATTTCCTTGCGTTGTTCCTCACTTTGAGGACACATCTTCAAGGTGAGTTTTATTCCATGTTGCATCGGTAGGAACCCTCTTTTAGAATCATCCATCTTAAATCGCTTTAAGATCTTATCTATATAGAGGGCTTGGGAAAGGCCTATTGTTCTCTTCGCTCTATCCCTAGAGCCGAATACCAAGAATATAGGTTGCTTCTCCCAAGTCTTTCATGGAGAACTTACTCAAAGCCAAGCTTTTACGTAATCGAGCATTCCCACATCATTTCCTATTAGTAGAATGTCATCTACATATAGTACTAAGAATGCGATCTTGCTCCCACTAACCCTCTTGTATACACAAGGTTCCTCTTCATTTTGCACGAAGTCAAACTCTTTGATCGCCTCGTCAAAACGAAGATTCCAACTACGCGACGCTTGCTTCACCATAAATGGAACGTGAAGCTTGCACACTTTCGAATATCGACTTCGACACAAAGCCTTTAGCCGCTCCATATAGATTTCTCCTCGAGGAATCCATTAAGGAAAGCCGTCTTTACGTCCATTTGCCATATCTCATAATCGTGGTAGGCGGCTATAGCAAGCATCATGCGAATAGACTTGATCATGGCTACGGCGAGAAGGTATCGTGGTAATCGATTCCTTCCTTCCGGTATAACCCTTTGCCACTAGCTCCGGCCTTATAGGCGTCAACCTTGCCATCACCATCACTTTTCTCTTGTAGATCCACTTGTTCCCAATAGGCACTATACCCTTGGGGCGGTCTACTAGAGTCCAGACCTGATTGACATGCATCGAGTCTATCTCGGCTTCCATAGCTTCACGCCATTTCGCGGAGTCTACATCCACCATCGCTTGGTCATAGGTCGTTGGGTCGGTCTCTTGGCTATCACTTGGAACCTCATGGAGACCCGGCTCCTCCAAGTGCACAAGCCCATACCTCTCGGGTAAATGAGACACCCTACTAGACCTACGAGGTGGTTGTACTTGTGTTTCGAAAGTTCGGTTCCAGTTTCTTGCACAGTGTCTCTCGAGGAGTTTCATTGTATTCTTCTAAAGAAATACTTCTACCTGCTCCGCCTTCCTGAATGAACTCATCTTCCAGAAGTGTGCTTGTAAAGCAACAATGATCCTTCGATCTTCGGGCATGTAGAATAGATATCCCATCGTCCTGCACGGAATCCAATGAAACGTCCCTTCGCAGACCTAGCTTCCAACTTTTCCACCTTAGTCTTCTTGACATAGGCGGGACATCCCCAAATCCTAATATGATTAAGACTTGGTTTCCTTCCCTCCCACATCTCATGTGGAGTTTTAGGAACGGATTTGGAAGGACATCTATTCAAGATATACGCGGCAATCAGAGTGCATACCCCCACAGTAAATCGGCAAGTCAAGATAGCTCAAGATGGAACGGACCATGTTCAACAGTGGTCCGATTCCTTCTTTCCGACACACCATTTAACCGAGGAGTACTGGAGGTGTTAGTTGTGAAACTATTCCATGTTCCTTAAGGAACTCACAAACTCCGTACTCATATACTCGCCACCTCGGTCCGACCGAAGTGCTTTGATATGATTACCGCTTGTTTCTCGACTAGGGCCTTGAATTCTGGAATTTCTCAAAGGCCTCGGATTTATGTTTCATTAAGTAAACATAACCATAACTAGTAACATCATCAGTAAACGAAAAGAAATAATCATATCCGTCAATAGCAGCTTCTAAAGCACCACATACGTCGGTATGGATTAATCCGCTTATCGCTCTTTCAAAAGTCCTCGTGAAGGGGACTTAGTCATTTTGCCTTTAAGGCAAGATTCACAAGTAGGAAAGGGATCCGATCCCAATGGACCCATAAGTCCATCTTTTTCCATCTTGTAAAACTTGGTCTGACCAACATGACCAAGTCTAAGATGCCATTTAATAACTTGATTTGTTTCTTCACTACCAAGTTTTCTAGTCATAGTATTCACAACTTCTTTGTTGTTTAGATTTAGATGATACAATCCATTCAACAATGTAGCAAGATCCACTAGTTTATTTCTAAAATAAATTTTGCAGAACCATCACCAATGAAAAATGAAAAGCCTTTTCGGTCCATGACCTAATGGATACAATGTTTTTGTGCCCCTTGGGCAAAACAAGTACATCTTCTAAAGTCAAAACAAAGCCGGATTCTAAACCCAAAAGAAGTGATCCTATGTCGGTCGCCTCGACACTATGCCCGCTTCCGACCGTGATCATAACTTCTCAGCTCCAAGCTTCCTACTTTGTTCCGCATCCCGATTCACGGTACAAATATGAGAACTAGCACCGTAATCCAAGATCCAGAAGTAGAAAATACAATAGCGAACAATTTGTTTCCAAAACTAAAAGTTCTCAGACCAAGTGCCATGAAGAATCGGACAGTCTCTAGCCCAAAGGGCCCACCTCACCGCACTTGAGACAAGTATCCTTTTTCTTCTTGTTCTTCTAACCATCGGGGCCTTGCCCTTACCCTTAAGGTCCTTAGCTTGTGGTCCACCGCTTCTTGGTCTTTTTCTTCTTATTCTTAGACCTCCGAGGTCCGTAAGAAATCACAAGAGCAGACTCCTTCATCCGCGGAGTCTTCATTTGAGACCGAGCGGTCACAAGTTTGTTCATTAGCCTGACTAAATTACATGCAATCTCATTGCTTGAAGTTCATAACAAACCGTGAGAAGGAATCGGGGAGAGACCGTAGGATAAGGTCGATTTGGAGAGAAGTATCCATTTTAAAATCAAGAGCCTCCAATCTCTCGATCATGGATATCATTTTGAGGACATGTTCCCCAACCTTCTCACCTTCCTTCATCCTTGCACCGAGCTTGCTTGGATATCTCATATCTAGCGATTCATTGTGCTCACCATAAAGCTCGGTTAAGTGAGATAGAATCTCGCCTAGAAGTCATTTTCTCATGAGCTCTCAAGCTCATTAGACATGGAAGCCATCATATAAGCACGGACTTTCACGTCATCCTTAACCCACTTTTCGTGGTTTTCAATCTCTTCCCGATTGGCTCGAGTCCGCATAGGAGGCGCCGGAATGTCCGTCTCCAAGACGTATCCCAGTGCCTCTATACCGAGGACAATCATCGACATGGAGCCAATCCACAAAGTTAGGTCCCATTAAGGTGTTCTTTCGAGTAGAATTGCGAGTGGATTCATTGTCATATTGAGTTATGTCTGCATTAAGTATAACAGATTAATTAGTGACTTGTTATATTATGATCCGAGTATAGAATTAAGGTCCTTTCTATTCTTGTTACCCAGCTCCCACTATTTTTATCGGAATAACACACTCCCATGTGAAATCCTAAGTATCGTCGCTCTACTTCATAGTGGTGATCGAGTTCTTTATAAATCTTAATAGAGGGCAACCGAAGTTTCTAGTCTATTAATTTTCATAAAGTGGTGTCCAACACCAACCCATCTAATGGATGATTCGATCTTCTTTTTCCCCTTGTTCACTCCCCTCAACCTATACGGTTTCTATGGTTCGTGAACAAGTTAAGTTTATACCATCGACGCAAATCGGTTCACAATGAATCTTATCCGCAACCTATCGTGTTTCTAGGGATAAAATTTGCTCCAACCGAAGGCATCCAATGCGCTCCTAATTTATCCGTCCTCCCGAACGACTACCCCGATAACTCTAAGCATAGCACATCCGGTTTGGATTTCAATTTCCGAAAACTCGATGGAGGGAAGGAAAACCTTGAAACCTTATAAACTTAATTATTTGTTGTGGGAGAATTATCGCGATTAACGTTACACTTTGCACATTAATCGTTTAAGCGCGTTTGTGGCATTCATACAATATGAAACAACCAATCACAACCTAGTTGCTACCAACATGTGGTTCATGGACCGTTCCTAGAAAACAAAAACTCCGTAATCTAATTACAAGTCTTCGTCTTGAATATTCGTCTTCTCGAAATGGATCTTCCTCCGGTCTTCGTCATTACATATAAATTTTACATTGAAAATTGCATCCTAGATACAAATTTTTCTAGTAAAATAAATAGGCTCAAAACGGCCTTTACAACCCAATCGAATAAAACGAACGATTCAAAACTAAGTCCACGAACCACATCCCCATTCAAAAGCATTCATCCAATAAATACTAAATAAATGGAAAACGTAGAGATACATTGATCCAATCAACAATACGAACCGATCCAATCGATTCACACAATCGGTAATGTAATAATGTTCAAAATAATTCGGTCGACCATAAATATTCCAATTAATCAAATTTCCCTTATAAAATGAAGTACCATAAATCATTTTAATCATATTAAATCCAATTTAACATGCGGGAGATTAATTTTCAAGAATACACGGAAAAATCGAGCCGGGGTGAAAACGGGCCAGCATGACCGAGTCACCCTCGGCTACCGGCAATACTCCCGCTTGGCCGAGTCACCTCGGAAGATGCCGGCCAGACACGACCGAGTCACCCAGACACGGCCGGTCGCCTCAGCGATGACTTGGCAGATCGCTGACACGACCGTGTCACCCAGACACGGCCGAGTCACTGGCCGACACGCCCGTGTCTCCGGACACGGCCGGTCTCCGTGCAAGGGCTCGCCACATCGCTGACACGACCGTGTCACCCAGACACGGTCGAGTCATCCTCGCCAAAATACCCTTTTTATCCAAAAAGTCGTCCGACGACGATTTATCGGGCTAGATTTTCGACCGGATATCCAATATCAATATTTTCCGACTTTCATATCTTCAATATAAATCATATTTCCCAGAAATTTAAGATTTATATTTAGACATAAACTTACGAAAAATACAATTATTACGAACGAAAAACATATACCACGATTATGACTAAAATGATTCCAAATCATTCACCATTAAATCGAGCATTCCAAATGCCAATATCGTATATACGATCGCAAGACCTACGCTCCGATACCACTGTTGGGATTCGGTGCCTAAAACGAAGGCCCAATGAAGCGGTAAAACGAAAATTAATTCGATCCGAATCCCTACGAGGATCGATCGAGCTACGATATACGAATATCAAAACGAAAAGCAAGAGTCGTAAGAAACTAACCCTCGAAGTCCGTTGATTAAATGGAAACCTTCTCTTGAGCTATTCCCCAAGCTTTAGTTTGATCTCTACGAGTTCAATCCGCTCCAAGCCCTTGAACGATCCAACGCCGAAAACACCGCGTCTCTACTTGCCACGCGCCGGAAAAACGACCGGAACAACAACACTTGATTAACCTCTAAGGTTACGGCTAGAATCAAGTGGTGAAGCTTTTGATATTACACTCTAAGTGTATAATATATCTCTCAATAAATTTCTCTCAATTTTTCTCCAAGAAAAATGAAGAAGTGAATGAATGGAAGAAGACCAAAAATTTTCTCTTTCCTCTCACTAATATGGTGCTGCCGTGAGCTGCCAAAAGAGAATGGAAATGAGGCTTTATTTTGGTCTTCAAATCATTCACAAGATCAAAAAAACACCCACCATATCTCCTTTTCTCTTAATATAAGAGATATGAAATCTCAAATGTCAAAAGTCTTCCAACAAGAAAACAAGACTATGATCAAGGTAGGAAATTAAGGTGGGGCCGGCCTCTAGAAGAAATCGGACGAGTTCGGTTCGCTTCGGACTCCCGAGAGTCCAAACATATAAACTCCGATTCCGTTCTGATGTACTTATATCGATTAATTAATCCAATTAATTAATCATATCAAATACATAATAACATAATTAATTTCTCCAAGAAATAATTATATTTATGAATTAAATTAATCACCCAGTAATTTATTTAATTCATTAGGCCGTAAATCAATTTATCCAATAAATCGATTTAGACATCCAATGTCCCAAATTAGATATCTAATATCTAATATTTATAATGAGAGATTAAGCTCGATTCATTCCGTCGTCCTAATGCGCGACTCGGTAGGTCCGTCTCAGTCAGCAATGGGAGGAACCAAAGAGTAGTAGCACCACCTAGCCACTGGCGCCTACACTGCACTTAATCGAGAACGAATGATTGGGATCATTCAAGAACCATTCTGTCGTGAATACCAAGAACGTATAAACCCTTCTTTCAAATGTCCCGATCAAGTTTTAGGGTCACGGTCACCAAACCCTATCTCAGATTGACGCTATGCATGCGTTAATGCAAATCGAGATCATCGAGCCGTGTATCTAATACAATGGCTCCAATGCTTTGGCCAAAGACTTATGATCTCATCTGCCAATAACCGCATAGGACATATAACCCGCTCACTAACGGAGAAAGAATTCTATCTTGGTATTCAAGAGACTCGCTACTTGCCCGTCAAGATGCACGTCGAGGTTGACCCCGCCTTCCGGTTTACGTGGTCGAACTACTCTAATGAAAATCTTGACGTCACAAGCACATCCCTACTAAATCCTCAAGTCGAAGGTTCACGAATACCTATCACAACCTTTCGATTCCGTCATTGATCGTCCCTGAGTGAAATCCATGTGACGAATCGAGGGTGAGTCGGTTCGAGTATACTAATCTAATTAGCATACCTATAACGTGTGCTCCCACTAACTATTAGTGTTCGACAGGCACTCTCCATGTCAAAGACCACGTCATACAAGTCTTTACATAAACTTAACGCCTACCAAGTTTCATCGACTTGCGAACGATTAAGTATTTGAGCTATAAACCTTTCCAAAGGCCGACCCCTTATCCAATAAGGAGTGGAACGTTTTGCTCTCAAATACACGGACTAGTTTCTATATGTTTATTTACGAGTTAGGAATGCCAGTAACTACCAGTAAATAAAGAAACAATCATTTGCCTTATATAAATGGTTTACATAATTACAAGTACAATGCCCTCACTCAACAACCTCTGAGTGGCATTCGAGGGCATATTCCTAACAGTTTTACCGTGTGGAGCTGTTCCACAGATAGCTCCAAGGGGTTGTTGTCAAGGAGGTTGAGAGAATAGCTTGCCTCAGGAATGTTTATGAACGGGTCTGTTTCTTCTTCCTCTGTCATGCTAGGCAGGGTGAGCAGAGGTATTATATCAGCAACGAATTCTGAGCGATCAGGCTGCTCAGATAGGTCTTCTTCAGAGTGAACATGAGCAGGAGATGGTGTGGTTACTATCTGCATCTGATCTGCATAGACTGGTTCAGGTGCAGATGATTGAAGTATCTGCTCTGCATCCTCAAATTCGAGACGCCTGGGTCTCTTATGAGAAGGGTCAGGTGATGATGTGACATTGCACTACCTCCTCTGCAGTTTCTTTCCCTTTGAATCTCAGAGCTATAGGAGTGTTGTTTGAGCCTGAGTCTGACTTCTCTGCAGATGGCACCTTATCTGTAGGTGACTCCTTATCTGCAGGTGACTCATGAGCTGCAGCTTGGTCTCCAGCATCAGACTCGTCTGTATCCTAGGGGTGTCTATAGGGAGGAGGTCCACTGGATATTTCCCTTAGCATCTGGGCTGCCTTCCTTTCTCCACCTAATCTCTTTAATGTCTCTTGGTCCAGGTGACCAAGTCTCTTATTAACATGGAAGGGATCACCATTCCCCTTCGCCTGTCCAAGGTGTTCCAAAATCCAACTTATCTGAGTTCTGAAGGCCAACTTGGTCGTAAACCTTTTCTCGTCCTCTAGCCATTGAACTTTATTGACTTCGTGGGGGATGAAACCATTAAACCTGCCCGGGCCCAGTAAGCGCGGGCCTGTAACCCAAGCGGGGGACAATGAGGCGATCAGGTCATGCTGGCAAACTTACCTCTAGATCGGGGGTGAGCTCGAGCCTCATTGGGGGGGTACTCAGGATAGGGGACGATCCCCCTCGTGTGCGTGTGTGGAAAAAAAAAACTTTGTTGACTTCGTGGACCAGTTGCATGTAGATATAATCAGCCCAGTCATTCCTCTCAGACTGAACAAGGGCTCCCAGCACCACGAATTTGGTAGATGACAGCTGGTCATAGCTGCCTGCCATCGCCATCACAATTTTGTTTGTGATGTCCAGCACGTAGCGGTATTCTTTCTTCAAATCGCCTCTCTTTGCCGTCAATTTTAGCTTGGACGGCTGTTATGGCAATCTGATTGTATACCAGGTCTCTGTGTCGCTTTGCTTGAGGGCTTCAACAGCTATGCCTCGAGATCACATCCCGAAGGCCTCTCCGACTATCTGAGGGGTGATTGTTACCTCTTCTCCAAACACTGCACTCTTGATGCCTAATTCCATGACCTCATCTTCTTTCAAAAATGCAATTACGGCTTCCTTTTAGAGGAATTTGGGGTCAGTTTCCAAGAATGGGTAGATCCCATTTTTCTTCATCGCCCGAATGATACAGTGCATATATGTCTGTAGATTCGCCTCGAGCAACCCTTCAAAATCGACTACCAGTCTGAAGATGATCTGGTCCTTCACAAGCTTTAGGTTGACGCCTTCGAAGTATTGGGTGGCCTCAATTTCTGCAAAAGGTTAAGCTTTTCGGTGAGTGTATTGAAGGTTCAAAGGGATTTCTGCTTTTAAAAAACTAGGGTTTTGAAAGCTTGAAGATGGTAAAGTTGTGAAATGATTTCTGCCGTCTTAAATAAAGAAATGAAAAGACGTTTTGAATTTAATATTAATTTAAATTAGTGTCGGTATAATTTTAAAAATATGACATTTGATTTTTTTTAATTGGATATAGTGGAGGTCGTGTGAACGTGTAGTTGCCACGTGTAAATATATAATAATATAATATTCAAGAGTCGGTCATTGACAGAAAAACTTAGCTGGTTGACTATTTGACTTCTTGACTGCTCTGCATCAGGTAGCTTGAGTCGCCTGAGGGTCAGCTAGGTTCCTTCGTCTTCCTGTGTGCTCTGATAAGGTGGAATGATTGTCTGCTCTGATCAGGTGGATTCTCCTTGGCTGCATATGGTAACTCTTCAACGTCTGATCTGATCATCAGGCAGCTTTCTCGTCTGTACTAGATTCCCAATCTAGTAGGCCAAGTTCCCTGCTTAGCTCCAAAAACCTTTCTTCTGGCAAAGGTTTAGTGAATATGTCAGCAATTTGGTATTCAATGCTGACTCTTTCCACTCTAACTCTTTTATTTAGCACATGATCTCTAATGAAATGATGTTTAACATCAATGTGCTATGTCCTGGAGTGCAATACTGGATTGTTCGTTATTGCAATTTCACTATTGTTGTCACACCATATAGGAACTTCGTTTGCAATGATGTTGTAGTCCCTTAGTTGTTATCTGATCCATAGAATTTGTGCACAACACATACCTGCAGCTAGGTATTATGATTCTATGGTTGATATTGAGTTAGATACCTGCTTTGTTCTAAACCAAGATATCAATCTGGTTCCTAGGAATTGGCACGTTCCACTAGTGCTTTTCCTATTAATCTTGCATCCTGCAAAATCTGCATCTGAGTATCCTGATAGCTCGAAGTTGTCATCTTTAGGATACCATAGTCCAACATTGACTATTAACTTAAAGTATTTGATAATATTTTTAGCTACTTCCTGGTGAGACTGTTTTGGCTTGGATTAAAATCTTGCACATACTCTTACAGCATACGAAATGTCTGGTCTACTTGCAGTCAGGTAAAGGAGTTATCCAATAAGTCTTCTGTAGTGGGTTGGATCCACTGATAGGCCTTCTTCATCTGCATCTAGGTGTGTGCTTGTGCTCATTGGTATTCTTGATGGTTTGGCTGATTCCATTCCACATCTCTTGATTAAGTCTCTTGTGTATTTGGCTTGATTGATGAAAATTCCGTTATTCATCTGTTTGACTTGCAAACCAAGAAAGAAATTCAGTTTGCGCATCATACTCATCTCAAATTCTCCTTGCATGAGATTTGAGAATTTCTCACATAGCTCTGGATTGGTTGAGCCAAATATGATGTCATCCACATATATTTGAACTAATAATATATGGTCTTCATGCTCTACTATGAATAGAGTCTTATCCACCTTGCCTTTTCAGAATCCATTCTTCTCCAAAAACACAAAGAGTGTCTCATACCATGCTCTTGGTGCCTGCTTGAGTCCATATAGAGCTTTTAAAATCTTGTAGACTTTGTCTCATTTGACAAATCCAGGGGGTTGCTCCATGTAGACTTATTCTTCTAGAACTCCATTGAGAAAGGCACTCTTCACGTCCATTTGGTAGACTTCAAAATCCTTGAATGCTGCATATGCAAGGAATAGTCTGATGGCTTCCAATCTTGTAACAGTTGCATAAGTTTCATCAAAATCTATTCCTTCACATTGTGCATAGCCTTTAGCAACAAGTCTAGCATTATTCCTAACAACGTCTCCATCTTCATCGCACTTGTTCTTGTACACCCATTTGGTGCCAATAACCTTCTTGTGATTTGGTCTGTCTGTTAGTTCCCAGACATTGTTTCTTTCCATCTGATTGAGTTCTTCTTGCATTGCATTGATCCATGAGTAATACTCTAATGCTTGCTATGTTGTCTTGGGTTCTATAAGAGATATGAAGCATGAGAACATTGCCATTCCTGCTGGTACTGTGGACTGCCTGGTTCTGATTCCATCAATTAGGTTTCCAATGATTTGTTGGATGGGATGATCTCTAAGCCATTTGAAGATTTCTTCTTCTTCAGGGTATGTTCCCCCTGTTGAGTTGCTTTGGTGGACTTCTTCTCTCTCTGTATCAGCTTGGTTTTGACCTCCTTGATCTGCAACTGGATCAGCTACGGTCTTGTCATCTGCAGCTGGGGATCTTGTTTGGTCTGCAGATGGGTCTTCATCAGCTACAGATGGGTCTTCATCAGCTGCATCTAGATCGGGTAGGTTTTGAGATCCTATCTGATCTGCAGTTGGGTCTTCAGGATGATCTGTAGGTGAGTCCAGCATTCCTGTATCATGAATTATGACTTCTTCCAGGGTGGCAGTTTTGAGCTTATTCTCAATTAATTCCACCTGTTTGTTGTACTCAACAGTAGACTTATCAAATACAGCATGAGGTGTTTCTTCCACAACTAAGGTTCTTTTTGTTAAATACTCTATATGCCTTGCTTCTTTGAGAGTATCCCATAAAGAGACCATCATCAGTTTTAGCATCGAAGGCATCTAGTTGGGTTTTACCATTATTGTGGATGAAACACTTACAACCAAAAATATGAAAATATGCAATAGTTGGTGCCCTGCCATTCCAAACCTCGTAGGGAGTTTTTCCATGTCTTCCTTCTATTATACTCCTGTTCTGTGTGTGGCATGCTGTATTGACAGCTTCAGCCCAGAACCTCTTTGGCAGGTCACCTTCTACAATCATAGACCAAGCAGCTTCCTTAAGGGTTTTGTTCCTTCTTTCAGCAACACCATTCTGTTGTGGAGTCTTGGTTACAGAGAGCTCGTGCTGAATCCCATTCTGATCACTGCATTCAGTGATTTCTTTGTTGAGAAATTCTCCTCTTCTATCTGATATGATTTTGAAGATTGAGAGTGATTTCTCATTCTGGATCTTCCTTAGCAGCTCAGGTAGTTTAGTCAAGGTTTCACTTTTTTTATAGAGAAAAACAATCCATGTATATCTTGAGTAGTCATCTACTACTACTAGAGCATGCTTCCTTCCACTCAATGTCCTCGGCTTGATAGGGCCAAAGATATCCATATGAAGTAGATCTAGAATTCTTATGGTGAGAGTGGTAGGTTGAACTGGTTTGAATGATGCTCTGGTTTGCTTCCCTTTCTGACATACATCACAGATAGCTTCCTTTCTGAATACTTCTTCTGGAAGTCCTCTGACCAGATTTTGAGAACTAATCTTGCTGATGACTTTGAAGTTCAGGTGATTTAGACTTTTGTGCCACAACCATCTATTTTCAGCTATTGTCTTGGATAGAAAACAGGTGTTGGGAGTTCCTGTATTCCAATCTATCATGTAGACATCTCTCCTTCTGAATCCTTGTAGCTTCACTTCTCTAGATAGGATATCTATCACCATGTATTTCCAAATGGTGAAGATGACACGCTTTTTGTGTAACTATCGCAAGTGCACGATATCGTATCAAGTAGTGAAGTGGACTTTTTGAGTCCGGTTTATCGATCCCACAAGGAAGTTATGTTATAATTTGAATTATACACTATTAGTCTATTTTTATAGATACTTAAGATGAGTGAAACACACAATTAAAAAGTTTGGT
The DNA here is from genome assembly GCA_033398695.1 of Orobanche coerulescens. Lineage (NCBI taxonomy): Eukaryota > Viridiplantae > Streptophyta > Magnoliopsida > Lamiales > Orobanchaceae > Orobanche > Orobanche coerulescens. The sequence goes on along the minus strand of CM065806.1, from coordinate 134,977,058 downwards.
TTAATAATTGCAAAGAAATTGCAATAATAGTTCTAATATTATAAGGAAATAAAAAGATAGCAATAATAATAGATTGATTATCGATAAAATGAAATAGTTGGGATTACAAACTTAGTTCGTCATTAGTTATAAAAGATGTATTGGAGATGATAAGATGAATTTACTTATTATGTTGTGTAGATTCGATTTTCCTTAAAAAGACGGTTTCTCTTTCGAACTATAAAACGCCCCTTACATATTGAATCAATCCACTATATTTCTATGTTGATTGGCTTCAATACATAGCATTAGGATTTGTGAAAATAACTCAATAAATCATCTAAGGACTAGGGGTATATTTCTATCCCCTAGAACAACTTAGAGTGAAGACCATTTGATCTAATCAAACATATTTTCTTTCGAAACATATGAAGATCATAAATATCTTCATTAATTGGCCAAATAAATAAAGATTGTTAAAACAATGAAAATCACACACAATAATAAGTAATTCATAATATATCTTTATACAAACATAAATAACATGACTAACCTTGTTTATAATCCCAACTTAAGAAACTTAGCCCATAAAGGGTTTATTACACATATTACAAGCTTTGGTGGTCATTCTTAGTTGAATCAAGAGAAAGAATTGATCCTAACTCCTTAGTAGATAAAGGAGATAGAAGCAATAAACTCTCTCGAACAACATGTACTACACCACACTTACAAAGATCACTCAAGAACACACGTGTGTTCTTCACAAACACAAAACTTTACAAGAAAATGGAAAATTATATGATGAATGGTGAATGATGAAGGATCTAAGGGGTCTATTTATACACCTAAAGTCATCTAATAGCTCCAAAATTACAGCATTATTACATTATATCGGATCAATGCCACCATCCCCTCAATAATACACAAAAAGTATAAAAATTAGACAAATCATAGCAATTGCCAAGAGTTACGGCCGTAACATTCAGAGTTACGGCCGTAATCGAGGTGACATACGGCCGTAACTCCCGAATGTTACGGCCGTAACGTGGCTTCGTAAATTTGCTCATTTGAAGCTTTGATAGTTACGTTTCAGCCTGCACCTCGGACTTTGCGTTTTTGCCCAGATCTTCTTCGGATGATAACTTTTGATATATAACTCGATTTTGAATCCGGAAGACCGCCGAATTGCCTCTCGAAAGCCCTACAACATGAATATATCAAAATTCAATAAAGAGAATATTTATTAAACATGTTGTTTCTTGAGTAATTCAGTTATTTAATCCGATCATCATCCAATAAAAATAAAATTATTAAAACTAATAAATTAAAAGCAAAAACGAGTAGACTAGCTCAATTATGGGTGAATTTTATCGATACAAACCATGGATAAGTGTACAAAAATGACACTTATCACACCCCCAAACTTGAATTCTTGCTAGTCCCGAGCAAGACTCTTTATTATTCACACTCCAAAAATAAAAATAAAAATAAAAAAATAAGAAAATTAATACACACATAAATTAAAATATAAAAAGAGAAAAGGAGATCAAAATGCCATTAATAAACAACAACCACTTTATACGGTAGATAGAAATGAATCAAGATTCAAAATAAATCTACTAATATTTTTGAAGTTAAAACACGGTTTTTATTTTGTAATTCCAAAATTTAAGGTTTCCCAAAGGTTGATTATTTCTTTCCCACTCGTGATACACACGACTCCCTTTAATGGTTGCTCTCGATCACTCGTTTATTTTTCGACTCAATATGAAGAAGAATTTCATTGGCGTCATCAAATATTGTGATTTTTACAAAATTGAGTGTATTGAAATTCAAATGCTAATTAATTCAAATCGCTCATAAACTACATCCCTTTTAGTGATAGCTTTCACCGTTATTTGCTAACGTGTAGCTCTTTTCACTAACACAATTTCTATCTCATTTTTTTCGTAAAAGGTGATAGCTTTCACACCGTTATTTGCTAACGTGTAGCTCTTTTCACCAATTTTTCGAGACGGCAAACTACGCACCAACAATGGTTAGTCCTTTATTTTTCGCAAAATTTAAGACTTCAAAATTAGGCATTTGCCGCTCAACACTTCTCCTTTTCGTCATTTATTTTTTAGGTGATAGCTTTCACACCGTTATTTGCTAACGTGTAGCTCTTTTCACCAATGACTCCTTTTTTTTAGGGAATAGAATTTTTGCGTAAAATCATTTTTAGTTAAGCATGAAAAATCAAAAACTCCACAAATTAAGTAAATTTCAGTTTTATTTTTCATCAACCAATTGATTCTTCTTTTCTCAAGGTAACGAATGACTCGATTTTATATGATAATTACAAGGCTTGGAAAGAGAGATTAAGGCTCAAAAAAAAAAATTTTGGAATATACAAATTTTTTTTTTTTTTTTTTTTTTTACCGGTTAAAACGATTTTAGAAGTTTGTATAAAGCTAATTTATGGTGTTATGGCCAGATCTAAAAATCTCATAAATCAAAGTACTATAAATATATATATATATATATATAATAATTAAAAAAAAAATTAAGGCAAATAACCAAATCAATCAAAACACACCAAAATTATTAAACAAACCACACCAAAATTACAACACACCAAAATACTAAAACAAACCACCCCCAAACTTGAAAATAAACTGTCTCGCTTTAAAAATAAAATAAAAATCAATGCGTAAAAGCGAATACTCCGTGTTAAGAAAGTTGATGTCCGAGCCTAACGCCTTTTAGAATCTGCAAGAGAATAAATATACGAGGCACACAAAAGAAAATAAAATATACTCGTAAGTATAACATAATTTTTAGATGCGCATCAAGAAAGTCAGAAGAGTCGCCTTACGCGCCATCAAAGTTTTTATAGAAGCAAAAGACGAAATAAACATTACGGAATGAAATAAAAATACATAAATCGTGAATAGATGCGCGTCAAGAGATCAAGAAGAAACTCCTTAAGCCGCCATCATTTAGCACTATTATTACACACGACAGAAAGTAAAAATACAATGGGTACTACATGGATAATAAAAGGGAGATGAATTAATCTACTTTTCTTTTTAACACGTTAAAATCTTCTACCTGCATAATTTTAGCAAGAGTCGGATCTGGTTGAGGAACAAATTCATTGAGTTTTTCGATTAGTTCTTCTCGGTGTTGTTGCAACGACTATGATTCGTTTTGCACGCTCGAAATAAATCCCTTTTCAGCAGAGTAGTCGATGAAAGACAAGAAACCATCAAAGAAACCATTGACATTAAGCATTCCTATTGGTTTTGATGAACATTTAGTGGGCTCTGGTAACCACATGAAAAAGTTCCTCAAGTGTGCCAAAACCACCGGAAGGGCGATAAAGGCGCCTTAATTATTTATCATGTGAGTTATGCGATCTTGCATATTCACAGATCTAAACTCATCTCCAATAGTTGACCCGGCGATTTTACTTTCAAAGAGGTTTTGGGATTACTCCCAACACTCTTACTCCTTCCATATAGGCGTACAGCACTCGCCCCATTAATCCTAGACGTCCTCCTCCGTAAACTACATGAATGCATTTTTCTCTAAGGTACGACCCAAGTTGTGGGTCGCTTGATGAAGCATGCCTCTTTTCCGAACTAGATCCACCAAAAATGCAGATGTAAATTTTTTTGTTGAAGATGATGACTCCATTTTTGAAAAGAAAAAAAAAAATTTTAGAGAGAAACAGAGAAAAGTGCAAGTTTGAGGGATGAATGAAAGAAACCAAGAGAAAGTTTATTTATAGAAGAAAAAGAAGGTAAAAATTGTTTAACAAGTTTGTGATTGCGTTTGATTGTGCTTCAACTACTCAATAGAATAATGAAAGCTTTTATCGCGTATCACATTTTTATTCGTAAAATCTCACCACACGACAAAAATAAAAGATACTTACGCGTATGTACGTAGTTGTGATTGTGGCTCACATCTTCCTCTCGATTTTACGTTCGAAACGGCCTAAACGCCTTCTATGAGTCGGGAGAAGCTTCCCATCCAATTTTCTTACAAATTGGCAAACAGGTCTTTTAACGCCGATTCCCAAGACGTTGTTCATATTCGGTTTGAATTTATTCCACAAACATTGAATTCCGTAATACACAAGTCCACTAGGATGCGTGTCAAGAGAAATTTCGATATTATCTAAATTCTCCTTATTCGGACCATCATTAATGAACCGAATTTTATCTTCTCTGTTTGTAGATGGAATTCCTAAAGATCGACATTTTGCATTACGATTCCATCTAGCACATTTATAGCAAACGGCTAGAATCTTTGCTCGTCGTTTCTTTGCATATGAACTTTTTCCAAGCCCTGTAAAAATCTAGTTGGTGTTTCGTGAATTCACCTTCTATTCTTACTTTGGCTTCGATAATGATTCTTCTGTCAAAAGTTATGGTTTTATTCTTAAGCAACCTCATACTTTCCAGAGTTGTCTTGTTAATTTTTATTTTTGCATTTTTGCTTTGTAAGGGTATTCTTTTTTCATTTATTAACAATGTTTCATCCATGATAATAAAAACAAAAAATAAAAAGACAATGAAAATAAAATAAAAAAATATATACAAATATCGGTTGTTGTGGGAAAGCTGAAAAATCCGACTTTAATAGTCACGAGTACCGTTATCCGCCACTTGACCGGACAAACACAATTTAGTACTAAGTTACAACGTCGAGAAATTTGTACCTACACAAATAGTTTATAATGTAAGAGTTCAAATATAACTTATACTTCCTAAGAACGGCGCCAAAAACTTGACACGCTTTTTGTGTAACTATCGCAAGTGCACGATATCGTATCAAGTAGTAAAGTGGACTTTTTGAGTCCGGTTTATCGATCCCACAAGGAAGTTATGTTATAATTTGAATTATACACTATTAGTCTATTTTTATAGATACTTAAGATGAGTGAAACACACAATTAAAAGTTTGGTTTAATAATTGCAAAGAAATTGCAATAATAGTTCTAATATTATAAGGAAATAAAAAGATAGCAATAATAATAGATTGATTATCGATAAAATGAAATAGTTGGGATTACAAACTTAGTTCGTCATTAGTTATAAAAGATGTATTGGAGATCATAAGATGAATTTACTTATTATGTTGTGTAGATTCGATTTTCCTTAAAAAGACGGTTTCTCTTCGAACTATAAACGCCCTTACATATTGAATCAATCCACTATATTTCTATGTTGATTGGCTTCAATACATAGCATTAGGATTTGTGAAAATAACTCAATGAATCATCTAAGGACTAGGGGTATATTTCTATCCCCTAGAACAACTTAGAGTGAAGACCATTTGATCTAATCAAACATATTTTCTTTCAAACATATGAAGATCATAAATATCTTCATTAATTGGCCAAATAAATAAAGATTGTTAAAACAATGAAAATCACACACAATAATAAGTAATTCATAATATATCTTTATACAAACATAAATAACATGACTAACCTTGTTTATAATCCCAACTTAAGAAACTTAGCCCATAAAGGGTTTATTACACATATTACAAGCTTTGGTGGTCATTCTTAGTTGAATCAAGAGAAAGAATTGATCCTAACTCCCTTAGTAGATAAAGGAGATAGAAGCAATAAACTCTCTGAACAACATGTACTACACCACACTTACAAAGATCACTCAAGAACACAAGTGTGTTCTTCACAAAAACAAAAGTTTACAAGAAAATGGAAAATTATATGATGAATGGTGAATGATGAAGGATCTAAGGGGTCTATTTATACACCTAAAGTCATCTAATAGCTCCAAAATTACAGCATTATTACATTATATCGGATCAATTCCAGCCATCCCCTCAATAATACACAAAAAGTATAAAAAATTAGACAAATCATAGCAATCTGCCAAGAGTTACGGCCGTAACATTCAGGAGTTACGGCCGTAACTGAGGTGACATACGGCCGTAACTCCTGAATGTTACGGCCGTAACGTGGCTTCGTAAATTTGCTCATTTGAAGCTTTGATAGTTACGTTTTCAGCCTGCATTCCTCGGACTTTGCGTTTTGCCCCAGATCTTCTTCGGATGATAACTTTTGATATATAACTCTGATTTTGAATCCGGAAAGACTGCCGAATTCGTCTCGGAAAGCCCTACAACATGAATATATCAAAATTCAATAAAGAGAATATTTATTAAACATGTTGTTTCTTGAGTAATTCAGTTATTTAATCCGATCATCATCCAATAAAAATAAAATTATTAAAACTAATAAATTAAAAGCAAAAAACGAGTAGACTAGCTCAATTATGGGTGAATTTTATCGATACAAACCATGTATAAGTGTACAAAAATGACACTTATCAGAAGACTACTAGATTCTTCTCATCACAGAACTGACTTATGCTCAGAAGGTTGTATTTGAGCCCTTTGACATAATGTACTTTAGATATGATTATGTTTCCTCTGTGCAGCTCTCCAAAACCTTTTGTCTGACCTCTAGAGCTATCTCCAAAGGTTACATCTGGGCCACTTTCCTTGGTATAATTTTATAGCACCTTCTTGTTCCCGGTCATGTGCCTTGAGCATCCAGAATCTACAAACCATTCTTCATGTCCTATATTTGATTTTGTGGAGATGTGGTAGTAGTCCTTCCATCTTTTCTGAAATCAAACAAGTAGAGATTTAGGTACCCAAATCTGTATGGGTCCTCGGGAGTTAGTTGGTTTCCTGGAGAATTGATTTCTCCTTGGATTATGGAAATCATGGTGATTGCCCCTAAAAGTGTGTGTTGTCTGTGCCTATATCCTCGATTAGGATTGTGTACTGGATATGCTTCATAAAATTGGTGGTGTGGGCCATTTCTAAATCTTGGCTAAGACCATTTATAAAATCAGTGGGGTCTCCACACCTGTTCATTTTGAAATCTTGGATAACCTTGAGGTTTCCATTTGCTCCTCCCATTTGGAAATCTATTTTTAGGGAGTCTTTGATAATAGTGGGCATGTTGTCTAGGCTACTGCTTTTGCCTTGGCCATTGCCTAGTCTCGTGTCTAGGTGGCAGCCTTGGATATCTTGGATGCTGCCTAAACCTTTGACTTGGCTACTTCCTATTTTGAAATACAGGTTTGTAAATTGGCTCGGCAGATGGGACCAGTGTTTCTCCCTTGATGAAAGTAGTGTTAGAACTAGAGGGAGTGTTGGGGTCATATCCAAGGCTTGATCTGGAATAAAATTGCCTATAATTCATACACAACTCATCCAATGTTATAGATGCCTTCAGGGAAGTTATTTCCTTCGCTTGTGTGTTACTTAGCTATGTTAGTTTAGCATACTAAGACTTAACATGAGCAAGTGCAGCTGATATCTCACTATTTAAAACAGTTAATCGTTTTATCTCAGCTGTAGTATTATCAGCCTGGTTTTTCAAGTTATCTGCAACCTGTTTTTCAAGATCAGATTTGGTTTTATTTAACTCTAGGCTGAGTTTTTCAAAATCATTTTTCATCTGCCTATTCTCATCTTGCAGCTCGGTCTTCTCGGCTGATACAGATAGGTGTGCAGATTTTAATTTCTCAAAATCTTTGAGAAGCTGATTCACAGACTCGTGTAAGTCCATATCCTGAGATATGTCTGAGCTATTATTATATGAAACTTAGGGTTTAGATGTTACCTCTTCATCAGCTAAGTTGGCCATCAGACAATCATACTCATCATCATTAGAGAAGAATCCACTGCTAGATTCTACTCTCTCTTGGCCTTCTCCAATGAGGGCTTTTCTTCGGCCTTCTTTTCTACTCACCTCCTTCTTGATCTCACCCTTCTTAAGATCAGGACAGTCAATTTGAATATGTCCTGTCTTATGGCAGTTATGGCATTCAACCTTCCAGCTTCCAGCTTTTTGATTCTTCCTTGGATTTTCTTTATAATTTTTCTTATACTTGGAGTAATTCTTCCGAAAGTTGCTGAATCTTTGCATTATAAAGGCCATCTCCATCTCGAAATCTAGGGGATTTGGAGGCTTGACATCAGACAGGTTCTTGGCAGGGGACTCAGTTGCAAATGCTATTCCCTTCTCTGTAGGCTCGTTTGACAATGAACATGGAAGTTCGAATTCATAAGCCTTTAGGTCAGAAAATAGCTCTTGGATCTTTATTTTGTTGAGGTCCTTGGATTCTCTCATGGCCACCGCCTTCATGCTCCATTCTGGGATGAGAGATCGTAAAACCTTTAGGGCCATCTCCCTGTTGCCATATGTCTTTCCCAAAGAGTTGATTTTGTTAATTATCTCTATGAATCTTGTGTCCACCTGGTCTAGTGATTCACCGGTCTTGATTTTGAAGTTGTCAAATTTTTGGGTAGCGATTGACAACTTGTTCTCTTTTATCAGCTCTATTCCCTCACACATCACAACAAGGGTATCCCAAATTTCCTTGGCATTCTTGCAGTTCTTTATCTTGACCATGGTTGATTTGTCAAGAGTCTGGTACAGCACATCTCTGGCCCGGCTGTCAAGGTTGGCCAACTTTCTTTCTTCTGGGGTTAGCTCCGTCCTCTTCTTGGGGATCTTCTCTGGCTTTCCGACTGATATCTCCTTAGGGGTATTTTCCTTCTCGAATATGAAAGGACCATCTTCGATTATGCACCACATGTCATCGTGAATAGAAGATAAATGTGCCTGATCCTTATCTTCCAAAGATCATACTCGTCAACTGAAAAAACAGGTAATCTAGAGTGCATGTGTTGAATGTGTTCCATTCTAAATGAGAGATTTAAAATATATATCCTCGATATATGGATCTGGTTCAGAAGAATTGAACCAACCTCTCTGATACCACTTGTAGGTCACATGTTATCAGGAATAAGTCTAGAGGGTGGTGAATAGACTTATTGAAACACTTTTTCCACGAAAGGAGTTTCTCAGCTGTGATAAGTACCAATGACTTGAATTCGTCTATGCGGAAGACACAACTGATGACGAATACAGAAAAATTCAAATAATGGAACAACGAATATGTATGCAGCATGTAAGTATGATGCTAAAGCAGTAAAACACGCAGGCAATTTATAGTGGTCCTCTACTAATCCACTTTTCTCCAAACAAGTTGGAGATGAATCCACTATAATTCTCAACTAGTGATAAATATTACAGTGATTCTACTTATCTACAACAACTTCCAACAAGTGGAAATCCTGTCGTTGCAACTCCTTCCGACTGCCTAACACCTCTTGATCTTTAAATCCTCGGATGCCTATCAGTCACGCACACTTCAACCAGTGAAGTACCCCGAACTCAGGTTTTAAGGCACGAGTGGTTGTCTTCTCCAACTAAGAGCTTTCTTAGTATATGAACTGTGATCTCTTGCTCTTCACTATGCTATAGTTGGCTTGATTGCTTTGATTGATTTAATTGCTTGAGAGTGTTGTTCGCATCGTACTTTGCTCAATTCAAATCTTCAGGTATTTATAGATGTTGATCCTTTGAGCTTTCTTCATAGCCGTTGCAATTCCTATAACAAATCCGTCTGTTGGAGAAATGGACTTCTTTGTTTTTCCTTTCCGAACGTTGCAAGGTTGGATTCCCTTATTTTAATCCATTTCCGACCATTGTGAAGACTTTCATGTTTTCGCGCCGAATATTTTGATTATAATATGCTTAAAGTATTCAGCGGTGGGTCTCGATGAATTATTTAATTCATTGCTTTCCGGGAATCTCTCCAGTCTGTCCCTTATCACCTGCATGTCACTTTCCGTGATTATTGACTTTTCAACACATGCTGACGTGGATTGAATTACTTGGCTGATTACTTTGAAAGAACTTCTCTGATATCTTTTTGGTCAATCTATCTGACGTGCAGTCAACCTTCTCTGATGTCGGACTTCTCTTATGAATTCTCTGAAATGACTTTTCTGAGATGACTTCTTTGATGTCCGATGAATCTTCTCTGATCCGACGACGTGTCGGAATTCTTCAGACCTGATGAACTTATCTGATTTGATGGTTAAAATTCAGATGACTTGTACTCCGTCTGATTACTTGACTGCAGTCTGGTCAAACTTCTCTGATAAATGAGTTGACCAGGACTTCTCTGATAAATCGCTTATGCGGAATGTTGTCTGACGATAAGTCATCTGTGGTCAATCTTCTCTGAACAGTTGAGTTGACCAAGACTTCCCTGATTTGAACTTGTCTGCGACTCAACTTTCTGCAGTATTTAGTCAAACCTCTCTGATGTTTCTATTTGACCAAAACTTCCCTGATATGAACTTGTCTGCGATCTATACTTAGTCGATTTTAGCCTAACTAATATGACCTATAGAAGATACTCATTTGGTTCTTCTTTACATATTTCCAAGTATTCAACTATACATAATCTGTCCTATAGAAGATACTCATTTGGTTCTTCTTTACAATTTGACAAATATTAAAAACATACATTTGAATAAACAAATACAGGGATGACATCATCAAAATCTAATAAGTATTCCTAACAAAAAGGTCGAAATAATATGCCCTTTAATCTAAAGAAACATCAAAACTCACTTATACGACAAAAAGTGCTAAACAAACATGTCCAAAATGTGTCAATGAACACAAGCGAGTCACTAGAATCGAAAAAATATAAAAATGAAAAATACGGGTATTACATTATACCCCCTTAAAAGTAGTTTCGTCCCCGAAACTTAAAACATGAAACAATCGATGCAAGGCAATCTCAGATAACACACATTATCGGTTGCTGACAACGCACAACGAACCACGTGTTGTACGTGACTGCTACCATCCATATCGCTACGCCAGAATAATAACAAAACGTAACGAATGAAAGTCAATATGGTTGACAACCCGAACAGCACAACAATTAAAACATAAGTTTATCACTGAACATATACGAAATTCCAACAACCCAAAGGTTTGGAAGATTGAATACAAGGACAATTTCCTGAACTTAAGAAAATTACGAAGTGATCCGAACACTAAAAAAAATCACGATACAAAATCAAATGATAACAATCGGATAATAACGATCGAGCAACAACGGTCGAACAACAATGATTGAACACCAACATCAAATCGGCCACAATCGAACAACTATGATTGAACAAAAACAACAACAACAATTGAACAACAAATCCGAGTTCACACCCTAACTCAAGGCATTAAAAGAACTTGTTAAAACCATAAGGTGTTAATTTCACACAAGGTTTATAGGAAATCGAACCGAACTTGAAAATGTCACAACGATAAATAGATCAGTCTGGAACAATATCAAAACTCACTCGAATGACAAAGGCGAAAAACAAAACAAGGTCAGATGTATCAACGAACACAAATGATTCGATTGAGTCGAACAATACGAAAGCAAAAAAATATGGGTATTACAATAAGTTAGAAAACAACCATATCGAAAAGGACAACAGAAATAAAAAGACTCAAATGCACATGTCAACGACCACAGCCAAGATCCTCATCTTGTCAGTAGCTCGCTCGTCATTGAACATAACCTGAAATTCATAAAAAGAATTTCCCCAAGACGGGTCCCCAAAGGGGTTAGCAATTACGCTAGTACAAATAATCAAGGCAAACCATTCGCTTACACATTTCATAGTACATGCATCAATTCATTTCAAAAATCATAACCAGACATGTCTTTTCCGAAAAACAAAGAGTCAATAATCAATTTGCCTAGGACCGGGGCAATGCCAGTGATCCCATTCGAGGCCTCTAAGGACCCTCCCGAGCTGGCCATATCATAAAACAAATCATGCACAGGCACCAACTAGGACCGGGGTAAAGCCACGGATCCCACTCGAGGCCTCTAAGGACCCTCCCGAGATAGCTAGCGAATCAAGCTCGTGAATCCGGGGCTAAACCACTGGATTCCCTCGAGGCCCCGTCAGACCCTCCCGATGTGAGAAAAGCACATACAAATACATCACCATTTCACGTTAAGCATAAAGGTTTCCAAAAATACTTGCCTTGAATAATTGACGACGACACGAACGGAAAGGAATTCAAGCACGACCGCTAGGAACCGAGGAAACCGAACCTAACGATTCGAAGAATACAATCACAACCATCTCTAAACGAATACAAAAATGGAATACACCCGAAAACCCACCTACGATTCATATAAGTTCATACAAAAACAACGATGAGGACCGGTCGCACCCGAACACTCTCGATTTCACAAAAACAAAGAAACTTACCATGAACTCATTGGGAAAACAAGAATACTAAAGATATTAATTATATACATCATGGATTAATCAACAATATGGAACAAATTGGTGCCCAAATTTTCCAAAAATAGGGTTCTAGGAGATTACCTTGGATTAAGGATGAAGAGTAAGTGTATGTGTTGTTAATCTTCACCAAGAACACAAGAAAATGATAGATAGGAATTGCAAGACTTCAAATCGATGGAAAATCACCCAAGAATCGCCCAAGAACCAGAGAGAGAGAAATGAAAATCTGGGTCAACTCTCTGGTTTTTGTAGCCAGGGAGCTTTAGCGTACGCTAACGATTTAAGGTTAGAGTGCGCTACCCATCAATAATCCAGTCCAGAACCTACGGTTCTGTCCTATTAGCGTGTGCTAACAGCCTCTCGATAGTGCATGCTATCGGGCCATAGTGTGCGCTACGTGGGCACCAGATCGAGTCCAGAAACAATCTGCCCAGTACTGGACTACCGGATTAGCACGCGGTACCGGACACCTAGCGCGCGCTAAACCTCAACAATAGCGTGCGCTAATCTGCTCGTCCAGAGAGCAGAGAGCAGAAACAACTCACTGCCATTGCTGGGCTCGAGTAGCTAGCACGCGCTACGAAGCAAACGTAGCTGTTAGGATTATGCCCTCGAATGCCACTCAGAGGATGATTGAGTAAGGACATTGTACTTGTAATTATGTAAATCACTAATATAAGGCAATGGATGTTTCCTTATTTATTGGTAGTTACTGGCATTCCTAACTCGTAAATATACATATAGAAAATAGTCCGTGTATTTGAGAGAAAAACGTTCCACTCCTTATTGGATAGGGGGTCGGCACTGGAAAGGTTTATAGCTCAAATACTTAATCGTTCGCAAGTCAATGAAACTTGACTGGGCGTTAAGTTTATGTGAAGACTTGTATGACATGTTCTTTGACATGGAGAGTGCCTGTCGAACACTAATGGTTAGTGGGAGCACACGTTATAGGTATGTTAATTGGATTAGTATACTCGAACCGACTCACCCTCGATTCGTCACACGGATTTCACTCTGGGACAGTCAATCACGGAATCGAAAGGTTGTGATAGGTATTCGTGAACCTTCAACTTGAGGATTTAGTAGGGATGTGCTTGTGACGTCAAGATTTTCATTAGAGTAGTTCGGCCCAGTAAACCGGAAGGCGGGGGTCAACCTCGACGTGTATCTTGATGGGCAAGTAGCAGGTCCTACTGAATACCAAGCTAGAATTCTTTCTCCCGTTAGTGAGCGGGTTATATGTCCTATGCGGTTATTGGCAGATGAGATCATAAGTCTTTGGCCAAAGCATTGGAGCTAGTTGTATTAGATACACGACAGCTCGATGATCTCGATTTGCTTTAATGCATGCATAGCGTCAAGTACAGATAGGGTTTGACTGACCGTGACCCTATAACTTGATCGGGATATTTTAAAGAAGGGTTTATACGTATACTGGTATTCACGATAGAATGGTTCTTGAATAATCCCAATCATTCGTTCTCAGTTGGGGTACGGTGTAGGCCGCTAGACTGGCTAGGTGGTGCTGCTACTCTTTGGTTCCTTCCATTGCTGAGTGAGACGGACCTACCGAGTCGCGCAATAGGATTGACGATGGAATGAATCGATCGTATTCTCTCATTATAAATATTAGATATTGGATATCCAATTTGGGACATTAGATGTCTAAATCTATTTATTGGATAAATTAATTTACGGCCTAATGAATTAAATAAATTACTGGGTGATTAATTTAATTCATAAATATAATTATTTCTTGGAGAAATTAATTATGTTATTATGTATTTGATATGATTAATTAATTGGATTAATTAATTAATATAAATACATCGGAACGGAATCAGAGTTTATCTGTTTGGACTCACGAGAGTCCGAAACGAACCGAACTCTTCAATTCCCTTCTAGATGGCCGTCCCCCCTTTCCACCAAGATTCATCTAGTCTTTTGTCTCCATTTTTAAATGGAGGACAATGACTTGTGGGGTGACCACTCATGTGAATGAGTTGTATGGTTTGGTTGAAAGTGTATAAAGAAAGAAAAGGACGACTAATCACACTTACTTAATTCTTGGCATCATACGGTTCTTGTGGGATAGGAAAGAGAGAGAAGTTCTTTCTCAAAGTCTTCTTCTTCTTCATATGTTCTTGGTGATTCTTGGAGAAAAATCAAGAAATTAAAGAGAGAAAGTGAGTTATACACTTAGAGTGTTGTAATCACAAATCAATAGCTTCATCACCTAGCTCTAGCCGTATCTTTGGATGATAGCAAGGTGATCATCGTTCCGTTCATTTCTCCGACGCGTGGCAAGTAGAGACGCGGTGCTTTCAGCGTTAGATCATTCAAGAGCTTGGAGCAGATTGAATTGCAGGGAGATCGCATAAAGCTTGGGGAATAGCTCAAGAGAAGGATACCATCTAATCAACGGACTACAAGGGTATGTTTTCTCGCATCTCTTGTGTTTCGTATTATATTCGTATATACGTAGCTCGATCGATCCTCGTAGGGATTCGGATCGAATTAATTTTCATTTTACCGCTTCCGCTGGGCCTTCGTTTTAGGCACTGAATCCCAACAGTGGTATCGGAGCGTAGGTCTTGCGATCGTAAATACGATATTGGCATTTGGAATGCTCGATTAGATGGTGAATGATTTGGAATCATTTTAGTCATAATCGTGGTACATGTTTTACTTTCGTTGTAGTTATATTTTTCGTAAGTTTATGTCTAAATATAAATCTTAAAATTATATTGAAGATATGAATGTTGAAAAATATTGATATTGGATATCCGGTCGAAAATCGAGCTCCGAATTGTCGTCGGACGACTTTTCAGACAAAGGGCAGGAAGCTTCCAGGGTGACTCGGCCGTGTCTGGTGACACGGTCCGTGTCTGGTGACACGGTCCGTGTCTGGTGACACGGTCCGTGTCCGTCAGTCCCCAGGCCACTGCCAGGCAGACCCGACCGTGTCAGGCGACACGGGCCATGTCTGTCCGGCAACTTCCGGAAGTGACTCGACTGTGTCAGGCGACACGGCCGAGTCTGGCAGGAAGGTCTAGGACACTGCCGGCACGACCCAACCGTGCCATTCGGCATGGGCCGTGTCCGACCGGTAGGCTGCCGGCAGTGACTCGGCCATGGCAGGCCATTTTCGCCCCGGCTCGATTTTTTCGTGTATTCTTGAAAATTAATCTCCCGCATGTTAAATTGGATTTAATATGATTAAAATGATTTATGGTACTTCATTTTATAAGGGAAATTTGATTAATTGGAAAATTTTGGTCGACCGAATTATTTTGAACGTTATCATATTACCGATTGTGTGAATCGATTGGATCGGTTCATTTTGTTGATTGGATCAATGTATCACTACTTTTTCCATTTATATAGTATTTATTGGATGAATGCTTTTGAATGGGCATGTGGTTCGTGGACTTAGTTTTGAATCGTTCATCTTATTCGATTGGGTTGTAAAGGCCGTTTTGAGCCTATTTATTTTACTAGAAATGTTTGTATCTAGGATGCAATTTTCGATGTAAAATTTATATGTAATGACAAAGACCGGAAGAAGATCCATTTTGAGAAGACGAAGATTTAAGACAAAGACTTGTAATTAGATTACGGAGTTTTTGTTTTCTAGGAACAGTCCATGAACCACATGTTGGTAGCAACTAGGTTGTGAATAGTTGTTTCATATTGTATGAATGCCACAAACGCGCTTAAATGAATTAATGTGCAAAGTGTAACATTAATCGCGATAATTTTCCCACAACAAATTATTAAGTTTATAAGGTTTCAAAGTTTTTCCTTCCCTCCATCGAGCTTTCGGGAAATTGAAATCCAAACCGGATGTGTTATGCTTCCGAGTTATCGGGGTAGTCATTCGGGGAGGATAGATAAATTACCGGGAGCGCATTGGATGCCTTCGGTTGGAGCAAATTTTATCCCTAGAAACCTGATAAGTTGCCGGATAAGATTCAATTGTGAAACTGATTTGCGTCGATGGTATAAACTTAACTTATTCACGAACCATAGAAACTGTATAGGTTGAGGGGAGTGAACAAGGGGAAAAAGAAGATCGAATCATCCATTAGATGGTTTGGTGTTGGACACCACTTTATGAAAATTAATAGACTAGAAACCTGTTCGGTTGCCCTCTATTAAGATTTATAAAGAACTCGATCACCACTATGAAGTAGAGCGACGATACTTCCGGATTTCACATGGGAGTGTGTTATTCCGATAAAAATAGTGGGAGCTAGGTAACAAGAATATAAAAGACCTTAATTCTATACTCAGAACATCATTGAATAAGTCACTAATTAATCTGTCGTACTTAATGCAGACATAACTCTCAATATGACAATGAACCCACTCGCAATTCTACTCGAAAAGAACACCTTAATCCGACCTAACTTTGTGGATTGGCTCCGCAATCTGATGATCGTGCTCAGTATAGAGGCACTGGGATACGTCTTGAAGACGGACATTCCGACGCCTCCTGTGCGGACCAGAGCCAATCAGGAAGAGATTGAAAACCACTAAAAGTGGGTTAAGGATGACGTAAAAGTCCGTGCTTACATGATGGCTTCTATGTCTAATGAGATTCAGAGAGCTCATGAGAAAATGACTTCTGCTAGGCAGATTCTATCTCACTTAACCGAGCTTTATGGTGAGCACAGCAGAACTGCTAGATATGAGATATCCAAGCAAATGTTCGGTGCAAGGATGAAGGAAGATGAGAAGGTTGGGGACCACGTCCTCAAAATGATATCCATGATCGAGA
Source organism: Orobanche coerulescens (assembly GCA_033398695.1). Taxonomy (NCBI): domain Eukaryota; kingdom Viridiplantae; phylum Streptophyta; class Magnoliopsida; order Lamiales; family Orobanchaceae; genus Orobanche; species Orobanche coerulescens. The sequence continues at coordinate 134,960,053 of CM065806.1, read as the reverse complement.
GATTGGAGGCTCTTGATTTTAAAATGGATACTTCTCTCCAAACCGACCTTATCCTTTAGTCTCTCCCTGATTCCTTCTCATAGTTTGTTATGAACTTCAACTACAATGAGATTGCATGTAACTTAGCTGGGCTAATGAACATCCTAGTGACCGCTCAGTCTCAGATGAAGACTCCGCGGATGAAGGAGTCTTCCCTTGTGATTTCTTCTGGATCTCGAAGGTCCAAGAACAAGAAGAAAAGGACAAAGAAGCAGACGGGACCACAAATCGAGGACCTTAAGGGTAAGGGCAAGGCCCCGACGGTTCCGAAGAACAACAAGAAGAAGGATGCTTGTCTCAAGTGCGGTGAGCTGGGCCACTGGGCTAGAGACTGTCCGATTCTTCATGGCACTTTAGGTACAAAACTTTTAGTTTTGGAAACAAATTGTTCTGGTACTGTATTTTATACTTCTTCGATACTGGATTCTGGTGCTAGTTCTCATATTTGTACCGTGAATCAGGATCTGGAACAAAGTAGAAGGCATGGAGCTGGAGAAGTTATGATCACAGTCGGAAGCGGGCATAGTGTCGAGGCGACCGACATAAGATCACTTCTTTTGGATTTAGAATCTGGCTTTGTTTTTGAAGATGTACTTGTTTTGCCCAAGGGGAATAAAAACATTGTATCCATTCCGGTCATGGACCGAAAAGGCTTTTTATTTTTTATTGGTGATGGTTCCTGCAAAATTTATTTTAGAAATAAACTAGTGGGTACTGCTACATTGTTAAATAGATTGTATCATCTAAATCTCAACAACAAAGTAGTTGTGAATACTATGACTAGAAAACGTGGTAGGGATGAAACCAATCAAGTTTTGAAATGGCATCTTAGACTTGGTCATGTTGGTCATACCAAGGTTTACAAAATGGAAAAGGATGGACTTATGGGTCCATTGGGATCGGATCCCTTTCCTACTTGTGAATCTTGCCTCAAAGGCAAAATGACTAAGTCCCCTTCACAGGGACTTTTGAAAGAGCCACTGATAAACTGGGATTAATCCATATCGACGTATGTGGTGCTTTGAAAGCAGCACGTGACGGATATCAATACTTCATTATGTTTACAGATTATCATACTAGGTTTGGTTATGTATACTTAATGAAACGTAAATTCGAGGCCTTTTGAGAAATTCCAGGAATTTAAGGCCCTAGTCGAGAAACAAACTGGAAATCATATCAAAGTGCTTCGGTCGGACCGATGTGGCGAGTTTATGAGTTCGGAGTTTGACAAGTTCCAAGAGAAACATGGAATAGTATTACAACTAACACCTACAAGCACTCCTCAGTTAAATGGTGTGTCAGAAAGAAGGAACCAGACCTTGTTGGACATGTTCCGTTACATGCTAGGCTATTCTGACTTACCGATTTACCTATGGGGTATACACTCCTGACTGCTGCATATATCTTGAACAGATGTCCTTCCAAATCCATTCCTAAAACTCCACATGAGATGTGAGAGGTCAGGAAACCAAGTCTTAATCACGTTAGGATTTGGGGATGTCCCGCCTATGTCAAGAAGACTAAGGTGGACAAAATGGAAGCGAGGTCCATGAGGAGACGTTTCATTAGATTCCCATATGAGACGGTGGGTTATCTATTCTACATGCCCAAAGATCGAAAGATCGTTGTTGCTTTGCATGCACACTTCCTGGAAGAAGATATTCATTCAGGAAGGCGGAGCAGGTAGAAATATTTCTTTGGAAGAATATAATGAAACTCCTCAGGAGATACCTGTGCAAGAAAAATGGAACCGAACCTTCTGAAACACAAGTACAACCACCTTGTTGGTCTAGTAGGGTGTCTCATTTATGTGAGAGGTATAGTTTTATGCACTTGGAGGAACTGGGTTTCCATGAGGTTCCAAGTAATAAACAAGAGAATGACCCACGACTAATGACCTAGCAATGGTAGATGTAGACTCCATGAAATGGACTGTAGTAGTCTTCATGTAGCTGGGACCTTTGTTTTGACGAGGCGGTCATAGAGTTTGACTTCGTGCAAAATGAAGAGGAACCTTGTGTATACAAGAGGGTTAGTGGGAGCAAGATAGCATTCTTAGTACCATATGTAGATGAGATTCTACTAATAGGAAATGATGTGGGAATGCTCAGTTATGTGAAAGCTTGGTTTTCGAGTAATTTCCCCATGAAAGTCTTGGGAGAAGAAACCTATATTCTTGGGATTCGACTCTACTAGGATAGATCGAAGAGAATGATAAGTTTTTTCCCAAGCCCTCTATATAGATTAGATCTTAAAGAGGGTTCCTTCTGATGCGACATAGAATAAATCTCACAATGGCCTCCAAAGGAAGGGTTAAGAAGTTACTAGGTAAACTTCTCGTGACACCTTGTGCTGCACTGCCAGAGCGGTAGCACAGGCCTAAGAGTCGAGGTTTCACAACAGTACCAAACATATTGAGAGAGTATCATCTCGTAAGTGTATTTGTTCGCAAAGAGATACATTGTGCTGCATAGAGTAGAGTCAGTCGACTACGTGGCTGATCCACTAACCAAGCCACATTGTCAGATTAGCTTGGAGCATAATCTGGAGAACATGAGTATTAGATACCCTAGTGTGTGGCATTGAGTGCAAGTGGGAGATTGTTAGGAGTATGCCCTCGAATGCCACTCAGAGGATGATTGAGTGAGGGCATTGTAGTTGTAATTATGTAAATCACTAATATAAGGCAATGGATGCTTCTTTTTTTACTGGTAGTTACTGGCATTCCTAACTCGTAAATATACATATAGAAACTAGTCCGTGTATTTGAGATTAAAATGTTCCACTCCTTATTGGATAAGGGGGTCGGCACTGGAAAGGTTTATAGCTCAAATACTTAATCGTTCGCAAGTCAATGAAACTTGACTGGGCATTAAGTTTATGTGAAGACTTGTATGACGTGTTCTTTCACATGGAGAGTGCCTGTCGAACACTAATGGTTAGTAGGAGCACACGTTATAGGTATGCTAATTAGATTAGTATACTCGAACCGACTCACCCTCGATTCGTCACACGGATTTCACTCTAGGACAGTCAATGACGGAATCGAAATGTGATAGGTATTCGTGAACCTTCGACTTGAGGAATTAGTAGGGATGTGCTTGTGACGTCAAGATTTTCATTAGAGTAGTTCGACCCTGTAAACCGGAAGGCGGGGGTCAACCTCGACGTGCATCTTGATGGGCAAGTAGCAGGTCCTACTGAATACCAAGATAGAATTCTTTCTCCCGTTAGTGAGCGGGTTATATGTCCTATGCGGTTATTGGAAGATGAGATCATAAGTCTTTGGCCAAAGCATTGGATCTAGTTGTATTAGATACACGACAGCTCGATGATCTCGATTTGCATTAATGCATGCATAGCGTCAAGTACAGATAGGGTTTGACTGACCGTGACACTATAACTTGATCGGGACATTTGAAAGAAGGGTTTATACATATACTGGTATTCACGACAGAATGGTTCTTGAATGATCCCAATCATTCGTTCTCAATTGGGGTACGGTGTAGGCCACTAGGCTGGCTAGGTGGTGCTACTACTCTTTGGTTCCTTCCATTGCTGAGTAAGACGGACCTACCGAGTCGCGCAATAGGATTGACGATGGAATGAATCGAGCTTAATCGAGCTTATTCTCTCATTATAAATATTAGATGTTGGATATCTAATTTGGGACATTAGATGTCTAAATCAATTTATTGGATAAATTAATTTACAGCTTAATGAATTAAATAAATTACTAGGTGATTAATTTAATTCATAAATATAATTATTTCATGGAGAAATTAATTATGTTATTATATATTTGATATGATTAATTAATTGGATTAATAATTAATATAAATACATCGGAACAGAATCAGAGTTTATCTGTTTGGACTCACAGGAGTCCGAAATGAACCGAACTCTTCAATTCCCTTCTAGATGGCCGCCCCCCGTTTCCACCAAGCTTCATCTTGTCTTTTGTCTCCATTTTTAGGGGTGAACACTCATGTGAATGAGTTGAATGGTTTGGTTGAAAGTGTATAAAGAAAGAAAAGGAAGACTAATCACACTTACTTGATTCTTGGCATCATACGGTTATTGTGGGATAGGAAAGAGAGAGAAAAGTTCTTTCTCAAAGTCTTATTCTTCTTCTTCATATGTTCTTGGTGATTCTTGGAGAAAAATCAAGAAATTAAAGAGAGAAAGTGAGTTATACACTTAGAGTGTTGTAATCACAAATCAATAGCTTCATCACCTAGCTCTAGCCGTATCCTTGGAGGATAGGAAGGTGATCGTCGCTCCGTTCATTTCTCCGGCACGTGGCAAATAGAGACGCGGTGCTTTCAGCATTGGATCATTCAAGAGCTTGGAGCAGATTGAATTGCAGGGAGATCGCATAAAGCTTGGGGAATAGCTCAAGAGAAGGATACCATTTAATCAACGGACTACAAGGGTATGTTTTCTCGTATCTCTTGTGTTTCGTATTATATTCGTATATACGTAGCTCGATCGATCCTCGTAAGGATTCGGATCGAATTAATTTTTGTTTTACTGCTTCCACTGGGTTAGGCACCGAATCCCAACAGTAGCATGCGCTACAATACAATGCTAGCGTGCACTATAAAACAACAATAGCGTGCGCTAGGCACAGGATAACAATGGCCCCAAAACACTAAAACACGAATGAAACATCAAACGGAAGCTCACAATACGCATAATCACGTAAGATGGATTTACGGCAACCCCGAAACGGCGGTTCCGAACAACAATCACGAGAATCGAACCCCTTAGCCACAGAGAACTAGTAGACGCAGAATTAGATGACAAAAAGTCCAGAAATACGTATTCTTGAAATACCAATATGGTTACAAGCGAGTTGCCAATGATGAAAAATACACCAAAAATGAAAATACCGGAAAAAGAAAATGTGGATATTATATTCTACCCCACTAAAAATAAGTTTCGTCCCGTAACTTAAGAAACAAACAACTCAGGGTACCTAGCACGAATGTTATCCTCAATTTCCCAAGTTGCCTCCTCGACACCATGCCCCGAACACTGCACTTTGATCAAAGGGATGGTCTTATGCCTTAGTCGCTTCTCGTGGCGCTCCAAGATCCTCAAGGGACGCTCCTCGAAGGTAATATCCTCGGCGATATCGATCTCACCATAGTCGATGATGTGACTAGGGTCCGGAACATATTTCCTCAGCTGGGAAACATAGAAAATGCTATGAACATGGCTCAAAGCCGGGGGCAACGCCAAACGGTAAGCCAACTCGCCGACTCTCTTGAGAATCTCAAAGGGCCCAATAAATCTCGGACTCAACTTTCCCTTCTTCCCAAAGCGGAAAACTCCCCTCGTCGGTGACACCTTCAACAGAACATGGTCTCCCACCTCAAATTCCAAATGTCGACGACGGACGTCAGCATATGACTTTTGTCGGCTCTAAGCAGTCAACATCCTCTCCCGAATCAATTCCACCTTCTGCCTCGTCTCTAAAGCGATATCCAGTTCGGTCCCGACCAAATTGGACGCCTCGTTCCAACAAATCGGTGATCGACATCGCCGCCCATAAAACGCCTCATATGGTGCCATTCGAATCGACGCATGCCAACTATTGTTGTACGTGAATTCGATCAATGGAAACTGCTCCTCCCAATCACTGCTCCAGTCGGGAGCACAAGCACGCAACATATCCTCGAACATCTGGATAGTGCGTTATGACTGTCCATCTGATAGAGCACAAGCACGCAACATATCCTCGAATGTCTGGATAGTGCGTTCCGACTGTCCATCTGACTGAGGATGAAAAGAGGTACTCGGACGCAAATGAGTACCCAGTGCCTTATGCACTGCCTGCCAAAAGTGCGATACAAAATGGCCATCCCGATCCGAAAGAATAGACTTGGGAGTACCGTGAAGCTTCACAATCTGCGCAATAAACACACGAGCCAACTTCTCTGGACCCAAGTATCCTTGATGTCCAGAAAATGTGCCGACTTGGTCAGACGGTCCACAATCACCCAAACCATATTCATGCCCGATCTCGATCTCGGCCAACTCGTGATGAAGTCCATCGAAATATCTTCCCATTTTCATTACGGAATGGGAAGCGACTGCAATAACCCAGTTGGTCGCTGATGTTCGATTTTGACCTGCTGACAAGTCAAACATTTTGCTACAAACCGTGCGACCTCCTCTTTCATATCATTCCACCAAAAGTTCCTTCTCAGGTCCTTGTTCATCTTACTCGAACCAGGATGAACGGAGTAAGGCGTAGCATGGGCCTCACGCAAAATACCCTACCTCAATTCCGAGTCGTTCGATACACACTGCCGACTCTGGAATCTCAACACACCATCTTCATGAATCACAAAACCAGGAGACGTTCCCTTAAGAACATTCTCTCGGATTTGAGTAATTATCAGATCCTCCAACTTTTTCAGTTTAATTTCGTCGATCAGAGACGACGAAATCTCTAAAGCACAAAGTTGCCCGACAACTCCCGGCAACAAAATCTCAACACCCAACCCGATCAAAACCGGCTGAAGCTCAGATTGAGACGTAAGGATCTCAAGTGTCCGCAATGCAACCGGTTTCCGACTCAAGGCGTCGGCCACGACGTTCGCCTTGCCCAGATGATAAAGGATTTCGAGGTCAAAATCCTTAATCAACTCTAACCACATCCTCTGCCTCATATTCAACTCCCGCTGAGTAAATATGTACTTCAGACGTTAATGATCGGTAAAAATCTGACATGCAGAGCCAAAAAGATAGTGACGCCAAATCTTGTGCGCAAAAACAACTTCTGCTAACTCCAAATCATGAGTAGGGTAGTTAAGCTCATACGGCCTCAACTATCTCGACGCAAACGCAATAGTCTTGTCGTGATGCATCAACACGCACCCAAGACCCTGACCCGAAGCATCGCTATAAATGGCAAAACCCTCGTTGCCACACGACAACGCTAAAATCAGTTCCTTCGAAATTGGAGCCGCACCTGGCTCTAACTCGATGGCGAATTCTACCTCATGGTCCGGTGGTAGCCCCGGTAACTCATCAAGAAAAACATCAAGAAACTCACTAACGACTGGAATTGATGAAAGCTCGACTCCACCATCCTCCGCCTTTAAGGCGTAACACCAATAACACTACACCCCTTCCGCAGGAGTCTCATCTCCTTCAAGGCATTAATCAAGAACTTCCGGTTTCCCCTCTTTCGCCCCGTGAAAGAGTGTCCAGTGCCTTCTTCAGCTAACATGGTGATGATTCTCGTGCGGTAGTTCATGATCGCATCATGCCGCTCGAGCCAATCATCCCCGAGAATCAATTCCTCACCCTCAATACTCATAACAGTATGATTAGAGAGCCAAGCCCTCTCACAAATGAACACAGAACAGTATCGGACCTCTCGATCACCAACGATTCTATCACCGCTAGGAAGTTTAACGATCAAAGGCTCGCAAGGCGACCAACATTCAAGAGTTAAACAGCGCACACACTCCAGAGAGATGAATGAATGCATAGGACCCGAATCAAAAAGCACACTGACAGGATGGGACTGAATATGAAAGGTACCTGTGGCCACGGTAGCTGCTGGATCATCGGCCCTCCTCATCCCATAGACACGCTGATGGGCGGAGCCGACATTGGAAGCTCCCCCTCTAGCGGGCTGACCCCGACCTCTCCCTCGACTGGTACTCGACGGAGACTGCGGAGGAAACGAGCCCTGGTTCACACTCGGCTCCCTAGGCGCTGGAAGGAAGCCTGGGCACCGAGAATCTGTCCCACCCGCTCACAAAAGAAAGCCTTGTGGCCCGACTGACCACAAGTATGACAAATCAACTACGGACGAGGACACTTTCAGTTCTTATGGCCCAACTTGCCATAGTTAAAGCACTTGACATCACGAACGGAGGCACTGCAGTACCTCGAAAACCCCCAGAAAAACGAGCAGAACCCCCCGCAGGAATGTTTGCAGACTGAGATTTCTGTTGACCTCCACCCTTGTGGCCCGAAAAATTTCTGACGGATTTCTCTTTCTTGCTCTAACGAGCCGCCTCACTGGCCGTCACAGACATATCATATGCAAGAGCTCTACTCTGTTAATCCTTTAAGGTGGTGCAGACGAGCCCAGACATGTAGTCATGAATCGTAGGTTTCATCCGTCTGGAAAAGTGGAAAATTTTGTCGCTCTCCTTTATAACTTGGGCCTTCAAGAAGCCCAACTCCCGGTTGAAATCGGAAATAGCTTGAGAAACAGAAATCCCGAGGCTGAGCATCATAAAAGGCATGGACTCGAGCCTATCTAACTGGCCACGGGCAATATTCGGTCTCCATCAGGTCCTTGAATTCCGCCTACGAAGCAACATGGTCCTTAGGCTCAACAACCTCCCACCAATCAGTAGCATCCCCAGTGAGAAAGTACTGGGCAATAGGGACCTTGCGGTCCTCGGGACAGTTGGTGGCAACAAAGACTTTGGATATCTCCTTGATCCACCCCTCCCAGCCGACCGGGTCTGAAGCCTCCGAAAACTGGGGAGGATGCAACTTGATGACATCCAGAAGCCAACGATCTGCTCTGCCCCAAGTAGTATGGGCCGGAGTTGGGTTCTGAACCACCTGGGCTATCGCATCCATTTGGTTCACCATTTGTTGCATCACCGTTGCAACACCAAGATCGGCGCCATCTTGAGTAGTATCATGGCTATGACGGTCACCAGTAATGCCGGCTCTAGAAGAATGTGACGTGGCCACCTCACCGGCTGCCCCACGTCCCCGGCCGCGTCCACGACCACGACCACGACCACGGCCTCTTCCAGCATCCATACTGGTGTTAAAAGGTAGCAAAAGCACTGTAAGTACCGAGATGCTGGCAGCGGTGTGACGATGTGCAAAACAAAATACAACTAGACCCAAATAACCAACAAGCCTAGGTATACATAAACCTAGTTCTCCGATACCATTTTCTGTAACACCCCCGAGATATTCAAGGTGTATTACAGTGCCATGGACCCCTACATGGGACCCACCAGGCTAAATAAGAATTACCACTCGCCTAACCATCTCAGTTAGCGAGAAAACACACATCATCAAGATGAAAATTAAATAACATGCCTGGTACAACCGGCGAAATAAGCATCACCGACAAACATAAACAACTTTCAATGATACAAGCCACAACCCGAGTGAAAATGCCCAAGTACTCGCGAGTACCATCTATAAGTTCATAAGTTAGAAAACAGCCATATCGAAAAGGACAACAGAAATAAAGAGACTCAAATGTACATGTCAACGACCCTGGCCAGCATCCTCGTACTCTCCCAGCGCTCGCTCGTCCGGCTGAACATAACCTGAAATTCATAAAAAGAATTTCCCCAAGATGGGTCCCCAAATGGGTTAGCAATTACGCTAGTACAAGTAATCGAGGCAAACCATTCGCTTACATATTTCATAGTACATGCATCAATTCATTTCAAAAACCAAAACCAGACATGTCTTTCCCGGAAAACAAACAGTCAATAATCAATTTGCCTAGGACCGGGGTAAAGCCACTGATCCCACTCGAGGCCTCTAAGGACCCTCCCGAGCTAGCCATATCATAAAACAAATCACGTACAGGCATCACCTAGGACCAGGGTAAAGCCACTAATCCCACTCGAGGCCTCTAAGGACCCTCCCGAGCTGGCTAGAGAATCAAGATCGTGAATCCAGGGCTAAACCACTGGATTCCCTCGAGGCCTCGTCGGACCCTCCCGACGTGAGCAAAGCAGACACAAATACATCACCATTTCATGTTAAGTATAAAGGTTTCCAAAAATACTTGCCTTGAATAATTGATGACGACGCGAATGGAAAGGAAATCATGCACGACTGTTATGAACCGACGAAACCGAACCTAACGATTCGAAGAATACAATCAAAACCATCTCTAAACAAATACAGAAATGGAATACACCCGAAAGCCCACCTACGATTCATATAAGTTCGTATAAAAACAACGACAAGGATCGATCGCACCTAAACCCTCTCGATTTCACAAAAACAACGGAACTTATCATGAACTCGTAGGGAAAACAAGAATACTACAGGGATTAATCATATACATCATGGATTAATCAAAAATAGGAACTATGAGATTAAGGATGAAGAATAAGTGTTGGTGTTGTTAATCTTGACCAAGAACACAAGAAAATTATGGCTAGGAATTGCAAGACTTCAAATCGCTCGAAAATCGCTCGGAAATCACCCAAAAATCGCCCAAGAACCGGCGAGAGAGAAATGGGAGAGAAATGAAAATCTGGGTCAACTCCCTGGTTTTTATAGCCCGGGATATTTAGCGTGCGCTAATGATTTAAGGTTAGCGTGTGCCACTGAGCCATAATCCAGTACAGAATCTATGGTTCTGGCCCGTTAGCGTGCGCTACAAAAGATTAGCGTGCACTAACAGCCTCTCGATAGTGGGCGCTATTAGGCCATAGCGTGCGCTACCTGGGCACCAGACCGAGTCCAGAAACAATCTGCCCAGTAATGGACTGCCGGATTAGCGCGCGCTACCGGACACCTAGCGCACGTTAAACCTCAACAATAGCGTGCGCTACAACAAAAGCTTAGCATGCGCTAATCTGCTCGTCCAGAAAGCAGAGAGCAGAAACAACTCACTGCCACTGGTGGGCTCGAGTCGATAGCGCGCGCTACGAAGAAAATGTAGCGTGCGCTACAATACGATGCTAGCGTGCGCTATACAACAACAATAGCGTGTGCTAGGCACAGGATAACAATGGCCCCAAAACACTAAAACATGAACGAAACATCAAACGGAATCTCACAATATGCATAATAACGTAAGATGGATTTACGGCAACCCCAAAATGGCAGTTCCGAACAACAATCACGAGAATCGAACCACTTAGCCATGGAGAACTAGTAGACGCAGAATTGGATGACAAAAAGTCCAGAAATACGTATTCTCAAAATACCAATACAGTTACAAGCGAGTCACCAAAGATGAAAAATACACCAAAAATGAAAATATCGGGAAAAGAAAATGCGGATATTACATAACATGTGGACGACTGGATCTCCAAAATGGAGACTACTTTCGAGGAAATCAGTTGCCCAGGGAATCGAAAGGTACCACTGGGAATAAACCAGCTCTGCGCCACTTCAGCCCGATGGTGGTGGACCTATGAACTGGAGGACAGGGTAGTTGGGTGGACCGAGTTTTCCAAACTGTTGAGAGACGAGTACTGCCCCAGGTCATCTCAAACTGCTCGTGCACGGAATTTCTTCAGTACTGGACCACAGAACTTACCGGTGCCAGAAATTATTCGAGCTTATAGGGCCTAACTAAGCTATGTATCGCAGATTGTGCCATCCGAATATCAGCGAATCTGTCGCCTTGCATAGGGGTTGCCAGAAGATGTTCAACGTTACACAGCTGGATTTTACTGCACAACTCTGAGGACATATGAGGACGTAGTCACAGAATGCCGGCACTGTTGTTAGTTCTGACACCGAGTGTAAGCAGAAGAAGTAGAAGACGTATAACTAGTCTGGGAGCACCAGTAGAACGAACTTGGGAACTGGGTTCTCCTCTAGATCAGTGGTTTCGTACCAACAAAAGGGCACATCCGACCGGCCCCTTCGTCGGAGCTGTTTCAATTGTGGCATAGATGGACATACCATGAGTCAGTGTCGTAAGGTGACTACGAAGTGTTTTTCATGCGAAAAGAGTGGGCATATGTCTTGCTACTGTTTGCGGGTCAATTCTATACCAAATCCAGCTTCTCAGAGTCAGCAAGGTTCAGTACAGACATCCAGGGCACCCGTCATTTCCAACTATCGAGCTCCACCATAACAAACTCAACCCCCATCTTACGGTGCCGGAAGAGGACGTGGGCGCAAGGGACACACTGCACCCTCCTCGAGGACACTACCATCCCGCATGTTCGAATTAAGGGGTACTGATGGCCAAACCGCACCTATTGTCTCAGGTACACTTATTGTTAATTTCCACCCTGTTCATGTACTGTTTGATACTGGAGCAACACACTCATTTATATCTATGGAATGTGTTAATCATTTGAACCTTCCTTGTGTACCTTGTAAATCTTTTACTATTAAGCTACCCGAGGGTAGGAGAGTTGGGGTAATTTAGAAGATCGAAACTGTCCGATCCGCATTGATGATCGGGGTTGGACAGTGAATCTCATGGTTTTCCCACTTCAGAACGAGGATATCATTTTGGGTATGGACTGTATGAGCATGCACAGGATGATATTAGATACCTATCACCTGACCATTTCCATCATGACTTGTTACGGTGCCACTCACATAATCAGGGGTCGAGAACACTTCAGTACTAAAGGGTCTCTCAGCCTCCTTTCAATGGGATTATCTTGTGACACTCGAGAAATGTATTACTGGTGTTATGTTCTTCAGGAGGACACATCACAGCTATCGGTTGTTAACATTCCCGTAGTGAGCGAATTTCCATATGTTTTTTCCGATGAATTACCAGGGTTGCCGCCACGGCGAGAGGTTGATCGCTTGATTGAACTTGAGTCGGAGACGACGCCTATCTCCAAAGCACCATACAAGATGGCACCAGCTGAACTGAAGGAATTAAAAATACAACTCGAAGAATTTTTAAAGAAGGGACTAATCCGTCCGAGTACATTGTCGTGGGGTGCGTCGGTCCTTTTTGTGAAGAAGAAGGGAGTTGTGAAGAAGAAGGACAACTCCCTATGCCTCTGTATCGATTATAGAGAGATAAACAAAGTCACTATCAAGAACCGTTATCCATTTCCAAGGATCGATGACCTACTGGATCAATTACAGGGGGTGACTGTGTTCTCAAAAATCGACTTACGGTCTGAATATCACCAATTGAGGATTCCAGGTGAGGATATTCCCAAGACTGCATTTTGATCAAGATATGGACACTATGAGTACATGGTGGTTTCATTCGGCCTCATGTTAGGCGTATTTTTATACGCTTATTTATCATTATTTTGTATTATTTTGGTGAGTAAATTTGCATAATTGAGCTTTTAATGCCTTATTCTGGTATGTCTGACAGGAGATTGGAGTCCGAAAGCTAAAACAAGGCAAAACTGGCGAAAACGGCGAATTTTGGCCATGGGCCGCGGCACACGCAGAGGACCAGCAGGCACCAGAGTAGACTGTACTCTGAGCCGCGGCACAAACATAGTGAGCCGCGGCCCAGAGGAAAATTGTAGCGCCCAGGTTTTTAATCTGCACGCCGTGTGCCGTGGCACAGATTAAGTGAGCTGCGGCACACGGGGCGGTTTTGGTGTACTCCGCGTGGGTTTGGGCCGTTTTGAAGCCAGTTCTCGACCTAATCACACGGACGCGATTTGGAGGCTGCTGGGAGCTATAAATAAGGGTTTAAGGCCATAATTAAGGGGGAAATCTTGAGGAGGATCGATCAATCTTGGAGGAGGAATATCACAGAAGAGAAGGATAAGCAGAAGACATCAAGAGCAGAGGGCGGAAGCCAGAAGAACGGAGGAATCCAAGCTCTTCATCTGCGTTTGATTTTCATGCTTTCATTCATTAATTCTGTATTTGTATTTTTTAGCATGTCAGGCTAAAACCCTGTTCTAGGATTTTGATGAAACCAATGTTTTGACGGATTTGCTTTAGATTATCTATATAATTCCCTTTTTCTGTTGAGTTTTCCCAATCAATTTTAATGCTTTCAATTGTCTGGCCAATAATTGAATTGTTTTAATTACCTTACTCGAATCGGGAGAGGAGAGTTGGTGAGGAACTATTGGTGAGGACCGTTTTATCTTGTGAGAAAGGAATATACTCATAGGAACTACGTGGCCTTTTGGAGATTTTGTGCTTTTTGCCTATTGTCGAATTAATTCACCTAGGGATAGAGTGCGTTATTCGCCTTTAGAAAAATCTATTGACCTCGGGAGAGGCGGTAGAGTATTTTAGCAATCTTCGCCTTCAATAAATTGGGGAAATCATTAACTTCAGATAATCGAGAGTAAATTTGGATAAACCAAGGTGGATTCAGAATCCTAGACTTTTTCTTTAATTGATTTTCTTTCTTCAAGCGATCGTTTTTCTGTTTATTATTTATTTACTTTAGTTATTAATTGCAACCCAAATTTCGACTGTTCAAATAAAATTAGAATACATAAAAATTGGTACTTAGTAATTCAGTCCTCGTGGGAACGATACTCACTCATCACTTTATTACTTGTCAACGATAATGTGCACTTGCGTTAACGAAATATCGCAACAAGTTTTTGGCGTTGTTGCCGGGGACTGATTTTTACTAATATTGATTTCAGTATTTCTAGTCTTAGTTTGAACATTTTTATTGTTTTTGTGTAATTTTATTTATTTGTTTGTTTTTCCTTTCAGGATTGTTCGGTTAGTGCATGAGAAAATTCGGTAACCAAGGCCTACTACCTTTGGATACCAAAATCGAGCGCACTCTTCGGAGAAACAAAAAGAAGAAACGAGAGTTACCAACCACAGTCACCATGGCCGAAAATACCGAAAATCACGGAGGTGATAATCTTGTACAACAAGCTCAACCGGCACTAGCACTTCGAGATTATGCTATGCCGCAAATCAACGCGAACTTTTCGGGGATTCAGCGTCCCACCATCCAGGCGAACAATTTCGAAATCAAGCCTGCAATTATTCAGATGGTACAAGCGAGCCAGTTCTGTGGATTGCCGAACGATGACCCCAACGCACACATTTCGTCGTTTCTCGAGATTTGTGATACGTTCAAAAACAACGGTGTCACCGATGATGCCATCCGTCTAAGGCTTTTCCCTTTCTCTTTGAGGGATAAAGCAAAATTTTGGTTGAATTCCTTACCGCCGGGATCGATCACGACATGGGCAGAATTAGCGCAAGCCTTCCTTGCTAAATTCTTCCCACCTTCGAAGACAGCGAGGTTACGAAACAAAATTACTACTTTTGGTCAATTTGATATGGAGTCGCTTCACGAGGCATGGGATCGATACAAAGATTTGTTACGGAGATGCCCGCACCACGGCCTACCGGACTGGCTGCAAATTCAGACGTTCTATAATGGATTAAGTGCCTCTAGACGCACTTTCGTGGATGCAGCCGCTGGAGGAGCTTTAATGGGAAAAACAATGGCCGAGGCACACTCTTTATTGGAAGCTATGGCCGCAAATGCGTATCAATGGCCATACAAACGTGTAAATCCGAAGCGAGTCATGGAAATCTCCAATAATGATCCGATCTCTACACTTTCAGCTCAAGTCGCCGCTTTGATGCAACAACTTCAAGCCTTTTGGTATGATCCTTCCCCGTTACCATTGAATCTTGTAATTGGTGTTATGGATCCCATCCTAGCGCAGAGTGCCAAGTCGGAAACCCTTTCGAGGAGCCCCCAATTGAACAAGCTCAGTTCGTAGGAAACGGGAATCGACAAAACAATCCGTACTCCAACACGTATAATCCGGGATGGTGAAATCATCCTAACTTCTCATGGAGAAACGAACAGAACTCGAACCAGCCTCTGTTCGCTCAACACCAACAGCAACCTCCTCCCGCTACAAAAGCTTCTCTAGAGGAAGCAATTGCGAAATTGGCAGCAAATACGAGTCAGTTCATGACCCGTACGGAAGCAACATTGCAAAACCATTCCGCTTCCATTCGCAAATTGGAAGTCTAACTGGGCCAGATAGCAAATGTCTTAACAGCCCGCCCGGAAGGTACCTTGTCGAGTACCACTGAAACGAATCCCAGAGAGAGTGTCAATGCCATTGGTTTGAGAAGTGGTAAGAAATTGTGTGAGCAGCCTGAGCAGAGCGAAAAGAAAAGTGAGGATGAGGAGAATAAAAATTCAGCGACTGAGTAACCACAAGATTGGAAACCCTCGATACTATTTCCGGACAATCCAAAGGCATATGTACCACCCGTCCCGTTTCCGCAGCAATTACAACAGAAAAAAGGTGGACAAGCAATTCTCTAAGTTCCTCGACATCTTCAAGAAACTGCACATTAACATCCCATTTGTCGATGCCTTGGAGCAAATGCCGAGTTACGCGAAATTCATGAAAGAAATTTTGTCAAACAAAAGAAAGCTCGAGGAGTATGAGACAGTCGCATTGACGAAGGAGTGCAGCGCTATTCTTCAGAAAAAGCTTCCGCCAAAATTGAAGGATCCGGGAAGTTTTAATATACCTTGCACTATAGGAAATCTGACTTTTGATAGAGCGTTATGTGATCTCGGGGCGAGTATTAATCTGATGCCTCTTTCTATTTTCAAAAAGCATGGAATCGGAGAAGCGAAACCGACGACTGTCTCTCTACAATTAGCCGATAGATCGATTAAATATCCGAGGGGAGTGATAGAGGACGTTTTAGTATAGGTTGATAAGTTCATCTTTCTAGCCGATTTCATTGTGCTGGACATGGAGGAAGACCACGACATCCTAATTATCTTGGGAAGACCATTTTTGGCAACCGGTCGAACTTTAATTGACGTGGAAAAGGGGGAACTAACTCGAAGTATTTAAATCCTTTCCATGTCCGGGTGGTGTTGAGAAGAGCTCGCAAATTGAAAGTATGGATACCGTTGCGAAAGACACAAACCGGAAGAATCGTCGGTCGAAAAACTCAGAATCCGTTTCAGAAGGTCCGATGCCTAAGAAAAATATTGAACGAGTCGCATATCTCAAGCATGTGGACATGTCGTCATCATCAACCGTTCATCCATCAATGAGAAGTCCCGATGCTGTCATAAGTTCGATCGAGAAAAAGGAGAATAAGCCGGACGTAAAACGGAGGCCAAATCATGATAAAATGGGTGCTTCGGAAAGTTGTTTGTGTCAAAACCTTTTCGCAAACAACATTTCGTGTCCGAACCGAAAATTGAATCGTTAAAGACCAATGGTCAAAATTTTAAAACACATATTAACGGTTCGATGAACGGGGCGGAGTCCAAATGGAGTTTGCGAAAAGTGAACTGATTTTCAATAGGTCCGGCTGAAGACTATAAACTTAGCGCTTCTCGGGAGGCAACCCGAGTTTAGTAGTAGATTTTTTGATTTTCAGTATTTTCTTGCATCTTTGAATTTTTATTTTTCATCATTTTTGCTTTGATTTGCTTATCCCTCTCGTTCTTGACGTGTTCCTTTGAAAATTCTGTGCAGAAAAAGTTCCAGGGGAAAAATTTATGCCTGATCCGCGGCACAAGGCTTATGAGCCGCGGCACACACAAATCGAACCAGAAGGCTAAACTTGCTGTACTCTGTGCCGAGGTACAACCTTACTGAGCCGCGGCACACTTGACCGCTGAGCCGCGGCACGTTGCTTCTAAGTCGCGGCACAGAAGATGCACCAGATATGCCCAGGATGCTGTACTCTGTGCCGCGGCACAGACCAAGTGAGCTGCGGCACATCAACACTCTGAGCCGCGGCACCCGCATTCTGAGCCGCGGCACATGTCGACATAACATCCACATCCAAGCTCGCTGTACTCTGGGCCGTGGCTCACTTGAGCTGTGCCGCGGCCCACCCTTCGGAATTTGAACAGCCAGGTAGATTTATAACACAGCTCGGCCGACACCCCAGGTATAACGCCTTCCCCTTTCCTTTGCACGATCGGCCGACTTCTTCCCTTCTTCTTTTTCCTCTTGCGAACTATAATCTATACCAGGTAATCCTAATTCCCTCGATCCTTATCGTTACATGAGTTGAAAAGTAAGGTAGTTGTTCATTGATTGATTATGTTGATTAGTTTTTTTTAAAAGTTCTATCAATTTGAGTTGAGGATATGATGGTTTTGATCGATTTTTAATGATTATTTTCGATTATGAATGAATTGAATATGTCGTTTGTCATGAAGAATGATTCATGTTGTTGTTTTTGGGGATTGAATGAAGCTTTAGTCATATTTGTTCTTCAATTAAAAGGATGCACTCAAGGTGTTTGATGAAATGCCTGAATGAAGTTTTTGATGAATGTTAAGTCAATGTTTTGAACTGTGTGCAACGAATTCGTCTGGAATTACAGCGTACCCCAACCAACGTCAATGTTAAATGTTAAAGCTCAAAATTTTATTTTTCTCTCGCGGCGGTGCTAGCTCGTTAAATTTTTGATATCCTTAGCCGAGTAAATGTTGTTTTCTTTATTGCTTAAGTAACCAAACTCCGGTGTTTAACGTTTCAGGAACTCGCTATGGCTAGAACCAAAAAGCTCAGCAAAAGGGCCAGGACTCAGTCGTCCCCCACGCGAGGGGAAACTTCTCATAGTCGAGCCGAGTCGGAGGCGCACCAATTTTCTGACCTGGAGATCCATAAAATTTTCAACGAGAAGATTCGCCCTCGACCTCTGATCCTAGAGAGGGGATTCACCCAAGCCCCCCAGGACGGGGAGCTTATGACCATGATCGACGAGATGGGGTGGGCCTGTTTTGCTGCACCTCCCGAGCCGGCAGTGATTTCTATTGTGCAGGAGTTTTATGCGAGCGCCTTGTTGAAGCACATTCGGGCGGGGCAGATGTTACAGCAGTTAGACACTCGGACTCAGGTCGTAGTCCGAGGCATTACGGTGAATTTTTCTGTAGCTACTATTCGGAGGTTATTTGAGATGCTGGTGGTTGATGAGACGGCTTATGCGCGAGTTATGGATAGCCTAATGAAGGAGGCTCTGCTCGAGACTCTTACACAGCCCGACTTCGACTGGGAGCGTCGCGCACCGGCTTCTTCCACCTTCTACTTTAAGAGCTCGCGGCTCAGTCGGTTCGGACGAGCATGGTTGTACTTCATCTGCGCTCGTATAGACCCCACCTCGCAGATCCGCACTGTTTTTATCTCTCGAGCCCGTACATTATATGCTATCACCTCCGGGCTGCGATTCGATGTGGCTCCACTCTTGGTCCGATCTATATTCCAGTGTATTCAGGGAGGGGCCAAGATGGGGCTGAAGCACCCCTCTCTTATTTGCGCTATTTGCCGGCAGTCGGGGATGACGTGGTCGGACGACGAGCCGATGCTAGCCCCCCAGGGCCCGATTGATCACCGCATCATTTCGCATTTCGAACAGTGGGTAGAAGCGTCGGCACACGCTCGGGGGCGAGGATTTCTACTTGATGAGGCCCACGAGGGGTCCCCCGAGCCTCTTCTTCTGACGCAGGAGCAGATGGAGTCCAGCCCGCCGCCCGCCAGAGAGCACTTGCAGGCGATGTTCGACGGGCTGAGAGAGGATATGAGGAGAGAGAGAGAGGAGATGAGGAGAGAGAGAGAGCCTTCTGGCTGAGATGAGAGAGCAGGCCCGCCGGGCCAACTGTCGTGAGTCGAGGCGTCTGGCAGCGAGGGATGCCTACCACCAGGAGCACCTTTCTGCATGGACGTCCCACATTATGCACCCGGACGGGCCATTTATTCCACCTGCTCGGCCAGCCACACGACCCTCCTCGTCAGACGACGTCGGCGCCAGTTCGTGAGTTGATTGTAGGGGAGTACTTGACCTTTCACTTTTATTGCATATTATATTTTGTCCATTGAGGTCAATGTACGTCCTAAGTTTGGGGGGGGTTACTTTCTGTTGATATACTTATTGTTGTACTTATTTTGTATGCACTTTCATTATTTTTCGTTATTCTTTTTGTTGCTAGCCTTGCTTGTCATGATTTTACTCTTATTCGTGAATTTTTTTGTGCTCCCTGTTGTGTGAAACTGATGTTACAATACTGATTTCTCTCTGAAGAAACGGTTGAGTTTTAGTCGAGTTGTAGTCAATGATATCTGTTTCTTTTAAGTCTTCATTTAGGTCCGAAATTTTTTCGTTTTTGTAGAGGTCTCAGCGGATAAGAGAGGAGACATACGTGTTTTAAAATCGCTGTCGATACGTTTGGTTACATTTTTCACGTAGCTAGTCGTCCAGTAGCATAAGTCGTGTTGGCACCTAATTTAAGTTTAGAGTCGGACAGTTTTTCCCAAAAGTCGTGATATTATTTGTTCTATGACGGGAAGTCTAGTAACCGGGGGTATTCGCGTGACCCGTTGTTTACTCTCGCGTAAAACGACGACGCTGATTAGACTAGTGGTTTAGAGATTTCGCTTGTGCCGATGATGGGGAGCCTAGTAACCGGGGGTATTCGCGTGACCCGTAGTTTACTCCCGCGTAAAACAGCGACCTTGAATCGGACATGCGGGAATAGCTATTCGACTTATTTCTCCGCTGTAGAGGGGAACTTAGTAACTAGAAGCATCCATGTGCCCCATGAGTGTCTTTTACGTCAAACGGTTCCCCGACACATGAGAATGGAATGCCACCCTAGGATTGTCCCGATGAAACATCCCGAGATCCGAACCTAGTGGTCAACTCGAATCATCTTATTAAGCATATATAAGGGAATACTGTCCGAGGGTTATTTTTTATGAAACTCTTGAAATTTTTGCCACTAGACTATGGGATTGGGCGAGTTAGCTTGTTTATTTTAACCCTTCATATTGGCGGTCGATTAAATTCACACTTGTTAATCTTTGAGCTGGATTTTCTTCATGAACGATTGATTAGGACTGAAGTTGGTTACTTTGTGGAATCAGTGTCTTAGATGTGACTCACTATTACGATACTTGTACTATTCTTTGAGATTTTCAGGATAGTATTGATTAGGTTGAGCACTATGAGTTGCACGATTATTCACGATATTCTTTTGTTGAAATTGATTATTTTTGCTTGAGGACAAGCAAAGGCTTAAGTTTGGGGGTATTTGTTAGGCGTATTTTTATACGTTTATTTATCATTATTTTGTATTATTTTGGCGAGTAAATTTTCATAAATGAGCTTTTAATGCCTTATTCTGGTATGTCTGACATGAGATTGGAGTCCGGAAGCTAAAACGAGGCAAAACGAGCGAAAACGGCGAATTTTGGCCATGGGCCGCGGCACAAGGCAAGTGAGCCGCGGCACACGCAGAGGACCAGCAGGCACCAGAGTAGATTGTACTCTGAGCCGCGGCGCAGACATAGTGAGCCGCGGCCCAGAGGAAAATTGTAGCGCCCAGGTTTTTAATCTGCACGCCATGTGCCGCGGCACAGATTAAGTGAGCCGCGGCACACGGGGCGGTTTTGGTGTACTCCGCGCGGGTTTGGGCCGTTTTGAAGCCAGTTCTCGACCTAATCACACGGACGCGATTTGGAGGCTGCTGGGAGCTATAAATAAGGGTTTAAGGCCATAATTAAGGGGGAAATCTTGAGGAGGATCGATCAATCTTGGAGGAGGAATATCGCAGAAGAGAAGGATAAGCAGAAGACATCAAGAGCAGAGGGCGGAAGCCAGAAGTACGGAGGAATCCAAGCTCTTCATCTGCGTTTGATTTTCATGCTTTCATTCATTAATTCTGTATTTATATTTTTTAGCATGTCAGGCTAAAACCCTGTTCTAGGATTTTGATGAAACCAATGTTTTGACGGATTTGCTTTAGATTATCTATATAATTCCCTTTTTCTGTTGAGTTTTCCCAATCAATTTTAATGCTTTCAATTGTCTGGCCAATAATTGAATTGTTTTAATTACCTTACTCGAATCAAGAGAGGAGAGTTGGTGAGGAACTATTGGTGAGGACCGTTTTATCTTGTGAGATAGGAATATACTCATAGGAACTATGTGGCCTTTTGGAGATTTTGTGCTTTTTGCCTATTGTCGAATTAATTCACCTAGGGATAGAGTGCGTTATTCGCCTTTAGAAAAATCTATTGACCTTGGGAGAGGCGGTAGAGTATTTTAGCAATCTTCGCCTTCAATAAATTGGGGAAATCATTAACTTCAGATAATCGAGAGTAAATTCGGATAAACCAAGGTAGATTCAGAATCCTAGACTTTTTCTTTAATTGATTTTCTTTCTTCAAGCGATCGTTTTTCTGTTTATTATTTATTTACTTTAGTTATTAATTGCAACCCAAATTTCGAATGTTCAAATAAAATTAGAATACATAAAAATCGGTACTTAGTAATCCAGTCCTCGTGGGAACGATACTCACTCATCACTTTATTACTTGTCAACGATAACGTGCACTTGCGTTAACGAAATATCGCAACACCTGACTAATGCCCCACCTGACAGATTTTCTCGATAAGTGTGTTGTGGTTTTTATTGACAATATTTCAATCTATTCCCGGAACCGACAGGAGCATGAGGAGCACTTGAGGCAGGTGTTAAGTGTTTTGAGGCAACACCAACTTTATGCAAAACTTTCTCAATGCGACTTCTGTATGCCGGAGGTGACCTTTCTGGGACATGTTATTACTGTAATACCCACGATTTTTGTTCCGGTAATTTTGGATTTTTTTCGAATATTTCCCGATTGTCGAGTGCCAGTATTATTTTCTCGACAAGTGATTTTGGAGTTTATGACCGTATGTGATGATTTGTTATCCGTTGTTTTCATTTCAGATCGATGATGTTGTCCACGAGCGTTTTCTCATGTTCGTTTTGTGTGATTTCGGAAAATCGAGTCATCGAGTCATAGCGGCTGGGCACTGGCCGGACGGGTATGGGCACTGGCCGGATGGGTGCGAGCACTGGCCGGACGGGTGCGGGCACGGGCCGGACGGGTGCGGCAGGAACCGGCATAGCGCACACTATGGCGGGAAGGCTGCGCACGCTACGGCCAGAAGGCTGCGCACGCTAATCGGCCGAGGCAGCAGGGGCAGAGAGGTTCTAGACTCGGGGAGGATCGGCAGGTAGCGCACGCCACTGTCAGACCCGGCGCGCGCTAATCGACAGGCGTAGCTCACGCTACGGCCGGAAGGCTGCGTGTGCTACCGCGGTCGGACAGGAAGGTTTTGGACAGCAGGACAGGTTAGTAGGATAGGTCAACGCGGGCCCCGGCCAAACATTCTCGACCATGACCCCCCGTTAGCGCACGCTAGCCCGGCATCCTAGCACACGCTAGGCTGCACCAGTATAAATATGACCGAGCAGTCCTGTTTGCACTCATTTTTCATTTCCTCTTTTCCCATTCCGTGGCTGGAGCCTTGGTGAGCATGAACATATGTTGTTATACTATGAATCCACGAAGTTATGTAGTTCATATCATCGATTGATCATCCCATAACATCCTTAGATCCAGCGAATCAAGGTTAGTTTTCCTAAAACCTTAGTTTTTGGGAAATTGGGGGGTTTGCTTGATTTCACCCGTTTGATCCGTAATAAGTTAGATTGGTGATGGATTATCGATTTTAAGTTATGTCCTATGAATTTGATTGTTGTTCCATGGTTTGATTCCTAAATATTTGTCGTTTTGTTGAGTTCCTAATCAATGCCTTGAAGGTGTCCGGTGAAAGTTCTTAGAGGGGGGTCTTGAGCGTTCTACGATTATTCTTCCTCGTACGATCATCAATTTGTTGATGGTATGATGTTAGGGTCAGGTTCCTTGCGAAGAACTCGAGTCGGAACCCTTCCGTTCGCCGTTTCCCGATCGGTTGTGTTACCATCGTTTCCGCCGGAGAGTTGTGGGCGTTCGAGGTTTTCCGGTTGAGCCATGTTCGTCGGAGTGTCCGGTATCGACTATCAAGGCAAGTATCTTGCCCATACATTACGTATTATGTGAATATAATGGTTGGAAATCGACGATATGTGCTAAATGAATGTTTACAACCATTTCTCAAAAGAATCGATATATTTACAATCATGGTTTTCTTAAAAGATGATTCACGTGTTCGGAAATTAATGTGCTTAATTGACTATGTGTGTTAGCGTCGAGTATAGGATCGCCTTACTTCGGGTGATGTCATTATGTGTGAATATGTTGTCGGCAAATTTAAAGTTCAATCCTTTCGTTAAGATTGTGCTTAGAGTCATACGGATGTGTGTGAATATGTGAGCTTGTGTGATATTGGTTGTTCCGTTCGGTGCTGTGTAGGCGATGTGATTCTTTCTTGATTGTATTAGCTCTGGGTCATGAGTATGTGTCAGATAATTTGGCCATTCTAGCAAAATACCTCGACTATATATATATATATATTGTGATTGACTCTTGAGGATTGTGATTTTGGAAATGTGAATTGATGAGAGTTGTAAGGTTGTTCTCGGGTACTCTCACTCGGGGATTGACTCGACGGGGTCACATGGGGACCTGGTAGCTTAGCGGCTGGACCGGGTCGTGAGGGTTACTTCGAGTGGGCATTCTCACCTGGGGATTGCTCGACGGGGCACACAGGGACTTGGTGGCTTGAGGCCCGGACCGGGTCGCGAGAATTGCCAGAGTGTTTGTACTGATGATTAATTGTGATATGTCCGGAGTATCACAATGCTTGGTGCTCGGGGTCAAGAGACATTATATATCGAGTCTTGGTGTTCGGCTAAAATGGCATAAAAATAATGTGTTATGTGTAATGTAATTTTGGAAGTGAATTGAAGTGGATGATCGGGTCGTGGACCCCGTGTTTTGTTAACGGATTTGTATTTTGTAAAATGAACTTTGGGACTGTGATCCTAAGTGGCTTTCGAAGAATTGAGAACTTTTCAATCACAAATGTTTTCAAAACTCCCGAGATTTGGAAGTGTTTTCAAAGTGCTTTCTTGTTTCGTTTCTACTTTCAAGATCTGAACTATTTTTAATTAAATAAATTATCTCGGGAAGTCTTTTGTTGTATTCTCGGAATGTATTATGCATGGCTCGTATTTTCACTTTATACTTGTACTAGCAAAACAGTGGAGTTTTGCTAACCCCCGAGTATTCGGGGGGTGGATGTCTGTTTTGCATCCAGGTGCATGCAGGTTTGGGAGCAAAACACAGGATCAGCGCGAAGGATGATGGAAGGCGAATGATACTAATCACACAAAGGCCAGATTTGGATGCAGTCAGTTGGAGTACGTATATGGTCTTTTCCGCCGTCGTACTTTTTGTTTGTTAGTGCATTTTACCCTTGCATGGGTATGAGTCGAGATAGAAATGTGTACTTTTACTTGTATGTTAGTGCCGAAAGACCAAGTTGGTCTACGGATTTGGTATTTTATTATGTCGGTATGTAATTTATTGTGTGGTTTCGATGTCTAGCCTGGTAGATACTCACAGAGAGGTTCTGCAGCGTGTAATATTCTCGGTTTCATTCTGGGGGTGTTACATTTATGGTATCAGACCTTAGGTTGCGGAAACCTAGGCTGTCGGGTCCAGTCGGGTATTGTCGTGTCTTGTCCTATCAGATTATGTCTGTCTAAGTTGTGTCGCGACGCGTCTTCTGTGATGTCGGCCGTGATTAGTATCGAGGTGCAGCCATCATCTTCGTGCGACCTGTGGATTAAGTCTCCCTACTATATTGTGCCTTATGTTATACGAGCTTGTATGATTTTGTGTTATGACGTGGAGTTTAAAGGTGATTATGGTGCTAGAATGAAAGTGGTGCCAATGTATATGTATATATATACACATCCTGGTATAAGTCCTTTTTACAAGAGTAATGGCCTTGGTGTGGTTACGCAAAGAAAAATTCATCAATGCGATATTTTAAAGCTTTACATGTTTTTGGGGAGTCACATAAATTTTGTTTTAAAACATCCTCCAAAGGGAGGAAAAAGTTTGATTTTCGTATGATGACCTCAAGGTCGAAATTTTTTTGGAGAATTCAAACTACCGATATTTTATTTTCATCTTGTATAATAAGTTTTCAAAATACGATTTTTGAACTCAAATGAGGTCTACAAAATGTAATCAAGATGTGACTCTCGCTTTCAACTTATCGTTTTATGGTTGTTAGTCGAGAAATATGTGATGATGTTCTTGTTGTTTGGGCAGTGTTGCCAGTTTTAAATTAAAACAGTCATGTGAATGCTAAGTCGTTTGGTATAAGTTAAGATAGTTCTCTTTATTAATAGATGAGATTTCGATTTTAGATGACAGTTGTCTTTTGATGGTTGCTCGCGAGGTGTTGTAATTATGTGATTCGATGACAATTAGGTTCGTATGTTGTGTTGTTGTTTAATTGTGACCTTCGATTCTAGTAATGTCGTATATACATTCGCAATCATGTTGCTGAGCTGGAGCAACTAGCACACGCTAAGTGTGAGGCTGACGCGCGCTAATGCAGCATGGATAGTGCACACTAAATAATTGTTGTAGCGCGCGTTAGTTAGCTGGGACAGAGGCTAGAGAAGCACATTTCTTTTAACTGTTAGGTGTAACACCCCCAGGATATCCGAGGTATATTACAGCGCCGTAAATCCCTACATGGGACCCACCAGGCTGAACAAGCATCATACTCATCGACTCACGGAAACAACAGAAAAATACCTCGTCATAAAGACGCCCAACAAAATAAATCACCCGGTTCAACCGGTCAAACATGACTCCATAATCCATCACAACATAATAAACAACAATACAATCCCGACAAGTAAAAGTTCTTAAGTACTCGAGTACTTCTACTAGTTTAAAGACCACAAAGGTAAAAGATAGAAAGCAACAAGGCACCACTCGTGCACAATCATCACGCACGGCCATCATCCGCATACTGGTCCAGCACCCGCTCGTCTCGAAGAACCTGACCTGAAATTCATAAAATGAATTTCCCCAAAACGGGTCCCCAGAGGGGTTAGCAATTACACTAGTACAAGTAACCAAATGAACGACTTACATCTTACACATATTGTAATGCATGCAATTCAAGAAAACATAGTTCCAAATCACTCATTTCCGGAAATGCCATAATCAAATCACATTTGTAAAAATGCACCACAATTAACCGTGGATCCACCCTCCGTGGACCCCTACCGAGACCCCGTCGGATCTAACCCATAGTGGTTAAAAGCAAGCTCGCGGATCCACCCCTCCGTGGACCCCTACCGAGACCCCGTCGGGTCTAACCCATAGTGAGCATACACACACACACAATTCTCATGCAATACTAATACATTAAGATTGTAAGTTCATAAGGGTACTTGCCTCGGTTAATAGACGGTGATACGAACGGAAAGGAAGAATCGAACACGACCGCGAGGAACCGGCGGAAATGAACCTAACGATTCGAATAACACAATCACAACCAACTCTAGACGATTACGGAAATGGAATACACCCGGAAACCCGCCTACGATTCATGTATATTCGTACCACAATAACAACGAGGGCGGACCACAACCAAACCCTCTCGATTCCGTAAAAATCCACAAAATATCCATGAATTCGTAGGAAAACTAAAGATACTAACAATATTAATCGTATACATCATGAATCCACCAACAAAACGGAATGAATCGGAAGAAAATCCCAAAACCCCCAAATTAATCGAAAATAGGGTTCTAGAAATATTACCTTTGGAGATTCAAGTACTAAGATCCGTAGAACACGCGTTAGATTGATTATCCGGGCCTCACAACCGAAGGAAAATGATGAAAATCGACCCCCGAATGAAGAATGCTTGAGAAGTTCTCCCCCCTTAGACCTCTCTCTCTCGCGCAGGTGAAATGGAGGAGAAAAATGGCCGATCTCGTCTAATAATGACGAGATTGCACAGTTGACCGCTTTGTGTGCCGCGGCACAGGCCAAAAATTCGCTCCCAGGGTTCGGCAGTGTGCCGCGGCACAGCCTGCGTGTGCCGCGGCACCCGGTACAGTCGGGTTTTGGTCGCAGATGTCACACGGGTGTGCCGCGGCACCGGACGGGTGTGCCGCGGCTGCTGCTCGGCTGCGTGCGCGGCACGGATGGGTGTGCCGCGGCACAGTCTGATTTGCTCGACCAACAATTGGAGAAATTTGTGTGCCGCGGCGCACACACCTTGTGTCGCGGCCCACACCCCTTTTGGGTCCCAAAATGATAAAAATGATCCGGAAAGAGAATGAAAACGCTAGGAATCAATATTTGGGAACCAATAACACGAAATGGATCCACGGCAACCCCGAAACGGCGGTTCCGCACATCAATAATGAGTATACAGTTCAACAGTTGACAGGAAGGACACGCTGAAAGGTACACGAGGGTCACTACGATCGAGGAATCCACCAAAAATAAAAATAAAAGGGAAAGAAAAATGCGGATATTACATTCTACCCCTCTAAAAATAAGTTTCGTCCCGAAACTTAAGAAACAAACAACTCAGGGTACCTAGCACGCATGCTATCCTCGGTTTCCCAAGTTGCCTCCTCGACACCGTGTCTCGACCACTGCACTTTGACCAAACGGATGGTCTTATGCCTCAGTCGCTTCTCACGATGCTCCAAAATCTTCAAAGGACGCTCCTCAAAAGTAATATCTTCAGCGATATCAATCTCGCCATAATCGATGACGTGACTAGGATCCGGGACATATTTCCTCAGCTGGGAAACATGAAAAACGCTATGAACATGACTCAAGGCCGGAGGTAACGCCAAACGGTATGCCAACCCACCGACTCGCTCGAGGATCTCAAAGGGGCCGATAAATCTCGGACTCAACTTCCCTTTCTTCCCGAAACGAAAAACTCCCTTCGTCGGCGACACCTTTAGCAAAACGTGGTCTCCCACCTCGAATTCCAAAGGTCGACGACGGACGTCGGCATACGACTTCTGTCGACTCTGGGCAGTCAACATCTGTTCCCGAATTAATTCTATCTTCCTCCTTGTCTCTAAAACGACATCCGGCTCGGTCCCGACCAAATCGGACGCCTCATTCCAACAAATTGGTGATCGACATCACCGCCCATAAAGTGCCTCGTACGGTGCCATCCGAATCGACGCGTGCCAACTATTGTTTTATGTGAACTCGATCAATGGCAAATGCTCCTCCCAGTTATGGCTCCAATCGAGAGCGCACGCACGCAACATATCCTCGAACGTCTGGATAGTGCGTTCCGACTGTTCATCTGACTAAGGGTGGAAAGAGGTACTCAAACGCAAACGAGTACCCAACGCCTTATGCACCGCCGGCCAAAAGTGTGATACAAAACGACCATCACGATCCGAAACAATAGACTTCGGAGTACCGTGAAGCCTCACAATCTGTGCGATAAATATACGGGCCAACTTCTCCGGGCCCCAAGTATCCTTGATGCCCAGAAAATGTGCCGACTTGGTCAGGCGATCGACAATCACCCAAACCATATTCATGCCCGATCTCGATCTCGGCAAACTCGTAATGAAATCCATCGATATATCTTCCCATTTCCATTCCTAACGAAGTGATCGCAATAACTTGACCGGTCAGATGCTCAATTTTGACTCTGCGACAAGTCAAACATTTTGCTACAAACTGTGCGACCTCCTCCTTCATATCATTCCACCAGAAATTCCTCCTTAGGTCCTTGTACATCTTACTCGAACCAGGATGAACGGAGTAAGGTGTAGCATGGGCCTCGCGCAGAATACTCTGCCTCAATTCTAAGTCATTCGGCACACAGAGCCGACTCTGGAATCTCAAAACACCATCCTCATGAATCACAAAGCTAGGAGACTTTCCCTTAAGGACGTTCTCTCGGATTTGAGTAATCATCGGATCCTCCAACTGCTTCAGCTTAATTTCATCGATCAAAGACGACGAAATCTCTAAAGCACAAAGTTGCCCGACAGTCCCACGCAACAGAACCTCAACATCAAACTCAATCAATGCCCGCCGAAGCTCAGACTGAGACGTAAGGACCTCAAGCGTTCGCAACGCAATCGGTTCCCGACTCAAGGTGTCGGCCACGACGTTCGCCTTGCCCGGATGATAAAGGATTTCGAGGTCATAATCCTTAATCAGCTCTAACCACCTCTTTTGCCTCATATTCAACTCCCGCTGAGTAAATATGTATTTCAGACTTTTATGATCGGTAAAAATCTGACATGCAGAGCCGAAAAGATAGTGACGCCAAATCTTGAGCACGAATACGACTGCCACTAACTCCAAATCATGGGTAGGGTAGTTAAGCTCGTACGGCCTCAACTGTCTCGACGCAAAGGCAATGGTCTTGCCGTGCTGCATTAATACGCACTCAAGACCCTGACCCGAAGCATCGTTATAAACGGCGAATCCCTCGTTGCCACATGGCAATGCCAAAACCGGAGCTGAAGTCAAACGCTTCTTCAGTTCCTCAAAATCAATCGCCTCGTCATTGCAGCATTTAACTTCTCGGATTTCTGGAGCAACTGTGTAAGTGGTCGAGCCAGTTTCGAGAAACCCTCGACGAACCTACGGTAGTAGCCAGCCAAACCCATGAAACTTCGGAGCTCTCTCACGTTTTTGGGCGGTGCCCAATCCAACACCGCCTCGATCCTGTGTGGATCTACTCGAACCCCCTCGGCTGAAATCACGTGACCCAAAAACATCACTTCCGTCAGCCAGAACTCACATTTCGAGAACTTCGCATAGAGTTGCTCGGCCCTCAAAATGTCTAACACTATCCGCAAATGATGGGCATGCTCTTCCTCGTTCCTCGAATAAATAAGAATATCGTCAATGAAGACGACGACACACTTATCCAAATACTCGATAAAGACTTTGTTCATTAACTGCATGAACACCGCCGGCGCATTAGTTAACCCGAAAGGCATAACTACAAACTCATAATGTCCGTATCTTGTCCGAAAAGCTGTCTTCGGCACATCGGACTCTCTCACCCGGAGCTGATAGTACCCCGATTTCAAATCAATCTTCGAGAATACCGCAGCTCCCTGCAACTGGTCGAACAAGTCGTAAATCCTCGACAAAGGATACTTGTTCTTGATCGTCACTTTGTTTAGTTCGCGATAGTCAATACACAAACGTAGTGAACCATCCTTCTTTCGCACAAACAGGACCGGTGCACCCCAAGGCGAGGCGCTCGGTCAAACATACCCTGACTCAAGAAGCTCATTCAACTGCTTCTTCAACTCTGACATCTCTGAAGGTGCCATGCGATACGGCGCCTTCGAAATTGGAGCCGCGCCCGGCTCTAATTCTATAACAAACTCAACCTCACGATCCGGTGGCAGTCCCGGCAACTCGTCAGGAAATACATCAGGAAACTCACTAACGACTGGAATCGACGAAAGCTCGACTCTACCACTCTCCGCCTTCAAGGCGTAGCACCAAAAACCAGTACACCCCTTTCGCAGGAGTTTCATCGCCTTCAGGGCGTTAATAACAAACCTCTGGCTTCTCTTTCGCCCCGCGAAAGAGTGTTCAGTGCCGTCCTCGGCTAACATGGTAATGATCCTCGTGCGGTAGTTCATGATTGCACCATGCCGCTCGAGCCAATCATTCCCGAGAATCAAATCCTCACCCTCGATACCCACGACAATAAGATTAGAGAGCCAAGTCCTCTCACAAATAATCACAGAACAGTCCCGGACTTCCCGATCACCGACAATTCTATCACCGCTAGGAAGTTTAATGATGAAAGGCTCGCAAGGTGACAAGCAGTCGAGACTCAAACGGCGTACACACTCTAGAGAAATGAATGAGTGCGTAGCACCCGAATCAAAAAGCACACTGACAGGATGGGAATGGATATGAACGATACCTGTCGCCACAGTAGCTGCTGGATCATCGGTCCTCCTCATCTCGTAGATACGCTGCTGGGCAGAGCCGACACTGGAAGCTCCTCCTCTAGCGGGCTGACCCCGACCCCTACCTCGGCCGGCACTCGGTGGAGGCGGCGGAGCAAATGAGCCCTGGTTCACACTCGGCTCCATAGGTGCTGGGTGAGAGGAACGGGCGCCGCGAAACTGTCTGAGCTTCTCGCAAAAAGAAGCCTTGTGGCCCGACTGACCACAAGTATGACAAGTCAGAGGTGGACGAGGACAATCCCAGTTTACGTGGCCTGGCTTGCCACAGTTAAAGCATCTGGGGTCCCGGACGACGGTTCCGGCGGCACTCCGAAAGCTCCCAGAGAAACGAGCCGAACCGCCCGTAGAAATATTTGCAGCCTGAGATTTCTGCTGGCCTCCACTCTTGGGACCAGAAAAATTTCCGACCGACTTCTGCTTCTTGCTCTCACGAGCCAAATCGCTAGCGGTCACCGACATATCATAAGCAAGAGCTCAACTCTGATAATCCTTCAAGGTAGTACAGACGAGCCTAGACATATAGTCCCGAATGGATAGTTTCATCCTCCTGAAAAAAATGGAAAATTTTGTCGCTCTCTTCGACAACTTGGGTCTTCACATAACCCAACTCCTTGTTAAAGTCGGCAATGGCCTGAGATACGGGGATATCCCGTGGTTGAGCATCATAGAAAGCATGCACTCGAGCCTGTCTGACCGGCCACGGACAATATTCGGTCTCCATCAATTCTTGAAATTCGGCCCATGAAGCAACATGGTCCTTGGGCCCAACGGCCTCCCACCAATCCGTAGCGTCCCCAGTGAGGAAGTACTGGGCAATAGGGACCTTACGGTCCTCGGGACAGTTGGTGGCAGTGAAGACTTTAGATATCTCCTTGATCCACCCCTCCCAGCCGATCGGGTCTAAAGCTCCCGAAAACTGAGGAGGATGCATCTTGATGACATCCTGAAGCCAACAGTCCGCTCCACCCCGATTAGCGTGGGCCGGATCCGGGTTCTGAACCGCCTGAGCTATCGCCGCCATTTGATTCACCATTTCTTTGCCGTATGCCCGCAATACCAAGGTCGGCGCGCTCCCGAGAGGAAGCATGATGTGACGGCCGGTCGCCGATCGCCGGCTCCCGAAGACTGTGACGTGGCCGCCCCACCGGCTGCCCCACGTCCCCGGCCGCGTCCACGACCACGACCGCGACCACGACCACGACCTCTTCCAGCATCCATACTGGAGTTAAATAAGTAGCAAAAGCCATACGATGGTAAGTACAAGAAAAGAACGATCGCAAATCGAGAACTAGGGGTACGATACAAGAGTATAAGGAATAGAGGAAAGAAAACTTACGGGCACTGGTAGTACCGGAATCATGGCAGCGTGATGATGATGTGCAAAACAAAATACAACAAGACCCAATAAACCCACAAGCCTAGGTATCCATAAACCTAGCGCTCTGATACCATTTTCTGTAACACCCCCAGGATATCCGAGGTATATTACAGCGCCGTAAATCCCTACATGGGACCCACCAGGCTGAACAAGCATCATACTCATCGACTCACAGAAACAACAGAAAAATACCTCGTCACAAAGACGCCCAACAAAATAATTCACCCGGTTCAACCGGTCAAACATGACTCCATAATCCATCACAACATAATAAACAACAATACAATCCCGACAAGTAAAAGTTCTTAGGTACTCGAGCAAGGTTCTAAAAAACGCTAGGCGCTAGGCGTTCGGATTGCTAACGCCTAGCGCCCAGAGGATTAATCGGGGATTAGTCGGGGATTAATCGGATTAGGCGGATTTATTTATTATTATTATTATAATAATTATTTTTATATATAAATAATTATATATATAAAGAATAAAAAACATCTAATATTTAAATATTTAAACAAACATTTAATCGATCATATATTAAATTGTTAAACATTGACATAAGCATAACATAGTCCATAGTATCTCAATTCAGGAATTTATAGTACCGCTAATATAAAAAAATAAAAAAAATGTTTATCCGCCTAGGCGCCGCCCACCGCCTAGGCGCCGCCACCGCCTAGGCGCCGCCCGCCTAGGCGCCCGCCCAGCCGCCTAGGCGCCCGCCCAGCTTGCCATCCTAGGCGCCCGCCCAGCCGCCTAGGCGCCCGCCCAGCCGCCTAGGCGCCCGCCCAGCCCGCCTAGGCGGCCGATTAATCACCCGACCGCCCAGGACAAACGCCCAGGGCATAATCGGAGCGCCCAGGGGCCGCCTAGCACCTAGGCGCCGCCTAGGCGGCCGCCCAGGCCGATTTATAGAACAATGCACTCGAGTACTTCTACTAGTTTAAAGACCACAAAGGTAAAAGATAGAAAGCAACAAGGCACCACTCGTGTACAATCATCACGCACGGCCATCATCCATATCGTCCAAAGACCCTCGTCTCGAAGAACCTGACCTGAAATTCATAAAACGAATTTCCCCAAAACGGGTCCCCAGAGGGGTTAGCAATTACGCTAGTACAAGTAACCAAATGAACGACTTACATCTTACACATATTGTAATGCATGCAATTCAAGAAAACATAGTTCCAAATCACTCATTTCCGGAAATGCCATAATCAAATCACATTTGTAAAAATGCACCACAATTAACCGTGGATCCACCCCTCCGTGGACCCCTACCGAGACCCCGTCGGATCTAACCCATAGTGGTTAAAAGCAAGCTCGCGGATCCACCCCTCCGTGGACCCCTACCGAGACCCCGTCGGGTCTAACCCATAGTGAGCATACACACACACACAATTCTCATGCAATACTAATACATTAAGATTGTAAGTTCATAAGGGTACTTGCCTCGGTTAATAGACGGTGATACGAACGGAAAGGAAGAATCGAACACGACTGCGAGGAACCGGCGGAAATGAACCTAACAATTCGAATAACACAATCACAACCAACTCTAGACGATTATGGAAATGGAATACACCCGGAAACCCACCTACGATTCATGTATATTCGTACCAAAATAACAACGAGGGCGGACCATAACCAAACCCTCTCGATTCCGTAAAAATCCACAAAATATCCATGAATCCGTAGGAAAACTAAAGATACTAACAATATTAATCGTATACATCATGAATCCACCAACAAAATGGAATGAATCGGAAGAAAATCCCAAAACCCCCAAATGAATCAAAAATAGGATTCTAGAAATATTACCTTTGGAGATTCAAGTACTAAGATCCGTAGAACACGCGTTAGATTGATTATCCGGGCCTCACAACCGAAGGAAAATGATGAAAATCGACCCCCGAATGAAGAATGCTTGAGAAGTTCTCCCCCCTTAGACCTCTCTCTCTCGCGCAGGTGAAATGGAGGAGAAAAATGGCCGATCTCGTCTAATAAGGACGAGATTGCACAGTTGACCGCTTTGTGTGCCGCGGCACAGCCGAAGTGTGCCGCGGCACAGGCCAAAAATTCGCTCCCAGGGTTCGGCAGTGTGCCGCGGCACAGCCTGCGTGTGCCGCGGCACCCGGTATAGTCGGGTTTTGGTCGCAGATGTCACACGGGTGTGCCGCGCACCGGACGGGTGTGCCGCGGCACTGGCTCGGCACTGTGCCGCGGCACCGGATGGGTGTGCCGTGGCACACAGTACAGTTTGCTCGACCAACAATTGGAGAAATTTGTGTGCCGCGGCGCACACACCTTGTGCCGCGGCCCACACCCCTTTTGGGTCCCAAAATGATAAAAATGATCCGGAAAGAGAATGAAAACGCTAGGAATCAATATTTGGGAACCAATAACACGAAATGGATCCACGGCGACCCCGAAACGGCGGTTCCGCACAACAATAACGAGTATACAGTTCAACAGTTGACAGGAAGGACATGCTGAAAGGTACACGAGGGTCACTACGATCGAGGAATACACCAAAAATAAAAATACAAGGGAAAGAAAAATGCGGATATTACATTAGGCCTCTTTGGCAGTCGATCACCCGTAACTGTATTCTATATGTGTTGTCTAGTGATGACAACTGTTTTGTGTGAACGTGTGTTATGACTTTTCATTCGCGCTAAGTTATAATTGATTTTGTTATGTGAGTTGTTAAATTATGTCTGCTGTTTGTGTGTTCGAAAATGTTTTCCTAATACTTTCATAAGTTTGTGCAAGTTGCGGAAAATCAATTTTTGAAACTAATTTGACGTTGCGATTAAGTCGGCGGCTTCGTATGAACTTTGGAAATTGTTTGAAATTTGCGAGCCGGCCTAGGATTCTCAAATAAAACCTCGACGGTATTGAAAGAGTTGTTTTAAAGTACCTTGAACATTTTGCAAAATGTTATCGTCGTTGATTTTTGTGTAGTGTTGAGAGAATTTTCGGAAATGACTTTTAACGTACTATTGTATTTTCGAATAATTCGAGTACATGATTTTCAAAAATCTTTCACACAATTTTTTCAAAAAACCAATACGATTTTTTTTATTTTTTCAAAATATATAGTGAAAGATGAATAATCTTACTCGATTTAAACTTCAAACTCGGATTTGGAAAGTTCCCTATACTGATTAAAGTATGTACGGATGATTTGATGACCTTGCGTGGTTATCTTGTTAGTTATTAACGGTGATACTGGTGTGTAGTTGCATGGTGATTTTGACAATGCCGGTTGCACAGAAAATATTGCTTTGCAAATGATTTCAAAATGAGATGGTTAAAGTCTGTTGTTTACAAGTTTTGATAAAACAACCCGAGGTATCAAAAGTACTTTTAAAGTTTTATTTTGAATAGCATACAAATCCTTGGATACCTCGTGGATTTTCTTATCGAGTTATTATTAGTTACCTTATGTGATATGCCATGCTGAGTTGGTACTTTAGTATAATATTTTGCGAAGTTGTGCAATCGTATTGAGTGAGAATCCGCTTAGTATGCCGATGGGCAGAGGACGCAGTCGTGACCACGATACTAATGGTCATGAAGATCGGATGTGGACCAAGAGGATATGGCCGGGAAGGTTGCTATTCCAGCACTTCATTTTCGTTGTTTAGGTTTCGGGGACGAAACCTCTTTTAAAGGTGATATGATGTAATACCCATATTTTTTTCGCTTCCATTTCGTTCGACCATATCGACTTGATTGTGTTTGTTGATGCTTATGACCTTGTGTTGTTTCTCACCTTTATCATTCGAGCGAGTTCTGATATTGCCCCAAATTGATCTGTATATTGTTGTGATCTTTCCAAGTTCGGATCAATTTCCTGTGAAAAATGTGCGAAATTAACACCTCGTGGTTCCTACAAGTTTATTTATATCTTGAATAGAGGTGTGAATTTCATAGTTGATCGTTGATGTTCGATCATTGCTATTCATTCGTCGTTGTCCAATCATTATTGTTTGATCTCGTAATCGTGAATATTGAACACCTGGGCCACTTCATAAATTCCATAAGTGTTGGGAAATTGTCTTCGTATTTGATCTTCCAAATCTTTGAATTACTGGAATTTCATACCTTTCAGCGTTGGAATCGTGATTTGATTTTTGTACTGCTCGGTTTTATCAACCGCAGTGGTTCATGCTTGTTGCTTTTCGTAAGCATTCTTGCGTGTTGAATCGGACCGTAGTAGCTTTATACTACATGGAGCTCTGGTGTGTTGTCGAGAGTCGCCTTGGTTTTGTTTTATGTTTCGGGATGAAACTTATTTTTATAGGGGTAGAATATAATACCCACGGTTTTCGTTCCGATTATTTTGGATTTTTTTCGGATATTTCCTAGTTGTCGAGTGCCGGTATTATTTTCTTAACAACGGATTTTAGTGTTTATGACCATATGTGATGATTTGTTATCCGTTGTTTTCATTTCGGATCGATGATGTTGTTCCCGAGCATTTTTCGTGTTCGTTCCGTGCGATTTTGGAAAATCGAGTCATCGGGTCATGGCGGCTGGGCACTGGCCGGACGGGTGCGGTCGGACCGGCATAGCGCACGCTACTACTGGAAGGCAGCGCACGCTATGGCCGGAAGGCTGCGCACGCTACGGCCGGAAGGCTGCGCACGCTAGTCGGCCGAGACAACAGGGGCACAGAGGTTCTGGACTCGGGGAGGATCGGCAGGTAGCGCACGCCACTGTCGGACACGGCGCGCGCTAATCGGCAGGCGTAGCGCACGCTACGGTCGGAAGGCTGCACGCACTACCGCGGTCGGACAGGAAGGTTATGGACAGCAGGACAGGTCGGCAGGATAGGTTAACGCGGGCCCCGGCCGAAAATTCTCGACCGTGACCGCCCGTTAGCGCACGCGAGCCCGGCAGCCTAACGCACGCTAGGCTGCACCAGTATAAATATGACCGAGCAGTCCTGTTTGCACTCATTTTTCATTTCCTCTCTTTCCAGTCCGTGGCTGGAGCCTTGGTGAGCATGAATATATGTTGTTATACTATGAATCCACGAAGTTATGGAGTTCATATCATCGATTGATCATCCCATAACATCCTTAGATCCAGCGAATCAAGATTAGTTTTCCTAAAACCTTAGTTTTTGGGAAATTGGGGGTTTTGCTTGATTTCACCCGTTTGATCCGTAATAACTTAGATTAGTGATGGATTATCGATTATTAAGTTATCTCCTACGAATTTCCTTGTTGTTCCATGGTTTGATTCCTAAATATTCGTCGTTTTGTTGAGTTCCTAATCAACGCCTTGAAGGTGTCCGGTGAAAGTTCTTAGAGGAGGGTTTTGAGCGTTCTACGATTATTCTTCCTCGTACGATCGTCAATTTATTGATGGAATGATGTTAGGGTCAGGTTCCTTGCGAAGAAC
Source organism: Orobanche coerulescens (assembly GCA_033398695.1). Taxonomy (NCBI): domain Eukaryota; kingdom Viridiplantae; phylum Streptophyta; class Magnoliopsida; order Lamiales; family Orobanchaceae; genus Orobanche; species Orobanche coerulescens. Next base: position 134,921,753 of record CM065806.1, on the reverse strand, counting down.
TCGAGTCGGAACGCTTCCATTCGCCGTTTCCCGATCGGTTGTGTTACCATCGTTTCTGTCGGAGAGTTGTGGGCGTTCGAGGTTTCCTGGTTGATCCATGTTCGTCGGAGTGTCCGGTATCGACTATCGAGGCAAGTATCTTGCCCATACATTACGTGTTTTATGAATATAATTGTTGGAAATCAACGATATGTGCTAAATGAATGTTTACAACCATTTCTCAAAAGAATCGATATATTTACAATCATGGTTTTCTTAAAAGATGATTCTCATGTTCGGAAGTTAATGTGCTTAATTGACTATGTGTGTTAACGTCTAGTATAGGATCGCCTTACTTCAGGTGATTCCATTATGTGTGAATATGTTGTCGGTAAATTTAAAGTTCAATTCTTTCGTTAAGATTGTGCTTGGAGTCATACAGATGTGTGTAAATATGTGAGCTTGTGTGATATTGGTTGTGCCGTTCGGTGCTATTTAGACGGTGTGCTTCTTTGTTGATTGTATTAGCTCTGGGTCGTGAGTATGTGTCAGGTAATTTGGCCATTCTAGCAAAATACCTCTACTATATATATTGTGATTGACTCTTGAGGATTGTGATTTTGAAAATGTGAATTGATGAGTGTTCTAAGGTTGTTCTCGGGTACTCTCACTCGGGGATTGACTCGATGGGGTCACACGGGGAACTGGTGGATTAACGGCTGGACCGGGTCGCGAGGGTTACTTCGAGTGGGCATTCTCACCTGGGGATTGCTCGACGGGGCACACAGGGACTTGGTGGCTTGAGGGCCGGACCGGGTCGCCAGAATTGCCGGAGTGTTTGTACTGATTATTAATTGTGATATGTCTGGAGTATCACAATGCTTGGTGCTCGGGGTCGAGAGACATTATATATCGAGTCTTGGTATTTGGCTAAAATGGTATAAAAATAATGTGTTATGTGTAATGTGTTTTTGGAAGTGAAGTGAAGTGGATGATCGGGTCGTGGACCCCGTGTTTTGTTAACGGATTTGTATTTTGGAAAATGAACTTTGGGACTGTGATCCTAAGTGGCTTTCGAACAATTAAGAACTTTTCAATCACAAATGTTTTCAAAACTCCCGAGATTTGGAAGTGTTTTCAAAGTGCTTTCTTGTTTCGTTTCTACTTTCAAGATCTGAACTATTTTTAATTAAATAAAATATCTCGAAAAGTCTTTTGTTGTATTCTCGGAACGTGTTATGCATGGCTCGTATTTGAAATTTATATTTGTACTAGCAAAACAGTGGAGTTTTGCTAACCCCCGAGTATTCGGGGGGTGGATGTCTGTTTTTCATCCAGGTGCATGCAGATTTGGGAGCAAAACACAGGATCAGCGCGAAAAATGATGGAAGGCGAATGATACTAATCACACGAAGGCCAGATTTGGATGCAGTCAATTGGAGTACGTGTATGGTCTTTTCCGCTGTCGTACTTTTTGTTTGTGAGTGCATTTCACCCTTACATGGGTATGAGTCGAGATAGAAATGTGTACTTTTGACTTCTATGTTAGTGATGAAAGACCAAGTTGGTCTACGCAGTTGCTATTTTATTATGTCAGTATGTAATTTATTGTGTGGTTTCGATGTCTAGCCTGGTGGATCCTCACGGAGAGGGTCTGCGGCGTGTAATATTCACGGTTTGATTCTGGGGGTGTTACAATTTCAGCAGAAGGCGTCAAGGTAGATCCACAAAAGATCGAGACAGCGATGAGTTGGGAACCACCAAATAACGTCAAATAAGTAAGGAGTTTCTTGGGATTGGTTATTATTGACAGTCCGTAGAGGCTTTTTCTTGTATAGCTCGGCCATTGAAAAACCTACTAAGGAAGAGTACAAAGTTTGTCTGGACAACGGATTGTGAGGAGAGCTTCGACGAGCTAAAGAGGAGATTGACTACCTCTCCAGTGTTAGTACTACCGCAGGGCACGGAAGGATTCATAATATACACAGATGCATCTAAGCATGGACTAGGATGTGTTTTCATGCAAAACGACAGAGCTATTGCATACGCCTTTCGACAACTTAAGGCGTACAAGGTGAACTACCCAACGCATGACCTGGAATTGGCTGCAGTGGTCCACGCCCTTAAGATCTAGAGGCACTACCTTTACGGGGTTACCTGTAAGATTTTTATGGACCACAAGAGTTTAAAATATATTTTCACCCTAAGGGAGGTAAACATGAGGCAGAGGCGTTGGCTGGAGCTAATCAAGGATTATGACGTAGAGATTTTATATCACCCTAGGAAGGCCAACATCATAGCAGATGCACTTAGTCGGAAGACTGCGCAAGAGATGACACTATCTGGGTTAACGGTACAGTCAGAATTGCAACAGCACCTCAGGAGGAATGGTATTGAAGTATGGATACGACACCACCAGGGACAGTTGTGATAAATTAATATTCATTTATCCTTGCTGGATGAGATACGCCTAGAACAGATGGAATACCGCGAACTCCGTGCCATCGGCGCAAGATCCGAGCTGGGGATTATTTCAGACTACAGGATCCAAGGGGGCTTGGTGAGATTTAAGAACAGGATCTGTATCCCGCCAAATGATGAGCTAAAGCAAACTATACTGAAAGAAGCTCATTCTACTCCCTATTCTGTACATCCCGGGGCGAGCAAAATGTACAAAGATTTGCGGAAGAGCTTTTGGTGGAAAAACATGAAACAGGAAGTAGCAAGATTCGTTGCTCGATGTATGACGTGTCAACAAGTGAAGATCGTGTTAGTATAATGCTCTAAGTCTACTGTTTAATAATAATGTGGAGATATTTATTATTATATAATATTGATTATATTATTGAATTAATATTCTTCTTACGATCATCAAGTATGTGACTTGATAATAAAGCTCGTTAAAGCATTAAAGAATATTTATTCTAGATATACCTAGTAAGATGATTACTAGTATGATAATGATAAGATGACTATGTTTTACTGGTCATGAACATGAGATGTTATATCACGTCATAGATATATGTAGAGACATCGTATTGGATATGACCTAACAAAGAGAATTATATATGGATTAAGTCATTATAATTCCTCTGATTGTTGTATATTATTTAAGTCTTTATTACCTAAAGACACTACAGTTTCCTACATAATGAGTATCGTATTTTAAAACAATACCAACGTCTTCTATAACAAGGTACCATACAATTTGTGATTGGATATGGTACGATTTATGCAGATGGAAGTAGTTTATCCAGAGGGGACTTGTACCTCCTATAAAATGGAGAAGATATCCACGGGCCCTTGATAAGTTAAATTATTTAAATGCATGGCCATGCTCAAATTGATCAATAAAGAGTTATTGATAAATATTTGAATTGGACAATTGTCACTTGAGATCAAGAATATTAATTAAGCTATATAAGGTCGACTTATCCATACCTTATGCTTAATTAGGATATCGCGCGATGAGAGGATTAAATATTATACAGTAACGGGAATTCGTTCGTGCCGTCGAATTAATTCTTTTAATGCGGGTAGTCGTAATGTCTAGCTAGAGGCCGCTTATGATTTATGAGTCGTAAAATTGTTTTTATACTCATTGCCGTATTAATTAGAACCTACAGGGTCACACACTTAAACGAGCAGAGCAACTATTTTATTCCGGTTGATTATGGTTGGTGAAAGGGTTGGTGAACTCTTAGCCATTTAGAGGACTATATAAGAGTGTCTTGTGATAGCCCTCACACATTATCAAACACAAGATAAGACATATTTTGTTTAGAGAGAATCAAAAATCTGATTTTGATATTTCTCTCACTAAACGTCTTGAGGATAATACTCAAGAGTTGAATAATCAAGAAGGATCAAGAATATATCTTCATATCTTTGAAGGATGATTCTTTGATCAAGAAAATTACTAAGAATACTCATCTCATCTTCATCTTATCTTGTGAGTTTGATCTTTAATAACATATTGAATAAGATTCATAGTTGTAATTTTAGATCAAAGTTCAAGAACATTTGAATAAAATTCTTGGTGTTCTTTTTCTTACCATAATCAAGAACATATCTATATTCAAATTGATTTAAGTGAAATCTTTATTGAATCGGAGCTAACAATTCATTAGATGCTCGGGACTTGTTCGTTGTGTGGATACCGTAGAGGACGCTCGCTTCTTGCAACGTCTCTAGAAGGCTCGATCGAAAATACGCTATAAGAGGTAACAATCTTGTTCTTCGTACTTTGATAATATACTTGGTTACTCGGAGGATTTTACATATTATATTTATACTTCCGCTGCACTATTTCGATATATGATGAGATTATAAATCTTATTAGTTCAATTAAATCACAACAGTGGTATCGGAGCGACTAGTATATTCTCATTGTTTCGATTTTCATATATGTTGATATATGATGTTCATATATGTGATGTATGATGTTTATATATATATGATATATAAATTTTATCTATGTATATTTATATATACGGAGAGATATATATAATTTTAATAGTTTTGTGTTTTGATCTATATATATGTGATATATATATATATATATATATATGGTGTAACTTTATTTTCAGTACCCTGTTAAGTACGATAACTGCGAGAACCACCTTTTGTACTCCTAATAATGCATAATGTACATTATGTCAATGCATACAACCTCTACTGATCATAACCCCTACTATATAGTAGAGGTTATAGATATAGTAGGGGTTATCATCAATAGGGGATATTATATTTAATAAAAAAATTCAAAAATAATATAAAAATTGTATTTCACTATAATACCCTTTGAATTAAAAATATTTTTTAATATTTAAAAAAATCTCATTGGTTTAGAGGAGTTCTCGCAGTTCTCGCACTTAAGAGAGTTCTGAAAATAAAGCCCCCCTATATATGATGCCTATCTTAATATGTATATGGTGATATATACATATTTTTTTAATTTATATGTTTGATCTTGACACATATGGTTCTTTGATATATGGAGATTCATGTGATGATTTAGTTCTACTAATAATCCAAGAATCAAAGAACATAGGATTTGATCTACATATAATTTTTTTGTTAGGATTATGAATTTTAAGAGGTGCATATGAACTTAAATTTGTTTATGTAAAGATTATGCTTCTTTACTAATTTTATATGAACATAATTATATTTTGATTCCGAGGTTGTATAAATATAGATTTGATCTACTTGATTTATACATTTATATTGTTCATAAGGTATTAGTTGTAGTATACATAATATGTATACATGTAGTATACATGAGATGTATACTTAAAAACTTAAAAAAAAATATTATATACCTGCTGAAGGTCCCTGTCGCGCGGTCCGGGAAGGGGACCGCGATCCTGGCCTATGTGTGCCGCGCATGTAACACCCCAAAAGGCGGCTATTACAGTGCCGTGGACCCCACACTGGGACCCACCAGGCGATATCCAAAACAGATTAAATAAATATTATTTGTGATACCGAACCACAATGAATAGTCATTACTCCGATTAGGAGTTTATCAAAAATATGGCCAACGGCCTTATAATACACAGGATCCGAAAAACAAGTATAAACCATATGGAGATGGAAAATACTTCAAATGTCAATACAACCAGATAGTAATTTAAATGAAGCAGAAAATAAAATAACATAACCGGACAACAAATGATATGGGGCCCCCGAACTAGTATCCTTCGAACCCTTCGCCATCAACATGCTCTTCCCGTGCCTTGCCTTTGCCTCGACCTAAAATACAATACAAGTATTTCGCCCAAAACACAGGGTCAGATATACATGATAATTAATTCTTCCGACATTATACAATTCACGTATATAGATCTCAAGGAAATCATTCCGACTATTAATCATACCCCTCGGGCGTATGAAACAATCAATCACAAACCGTCGAGCACATCCAATACTATGGATGATTAACAATATGGCTCAAGATGGACATCACAGTACGCCCGATCCGGAAATGTGTCTGTGTACATGTCCTCCCCGTATACGGAATTCAGAATATACGTGGGACAATGTACCTAATTAGCCTCACGAAACTACGTCTCGTGTGCACAGTCCAATGCGGAATAATATCCACGCATGACTATATATGTGCCTGGCTAAAAATCCTACACAATGACCAATCCGAACGCAGATATGATTCCAGATATGTCACGATACAACATGACAATGAATTCAATAAATCACATATCCGATTAAGGATCACGAAAAACTCACCGAAGTGAAAATAAGACCAACGAGATCAACGATTCAAAGCGACGTACTTGGGAATGCAACCCCATGAATAAACGGAATAACGTCAAGGACAATGTCAAATCAGGACAAACATTACATGAACAATTCATACATATGAAATATATAACCATTACAAGAATCTAATCATCATTATAACCAAGCAAGATAACTTGCCTCAATACGGAGACGAGAATAGTCCTCTTCTTGTCGGAACGAACGAACGGTCCTCGACTAATATTGTTTACTCGAACAATCAACCTTAAACGAAATACATTTTACTCAATAACATATTCGTATAATTATCAATATAGGATTAGTAAGACGTCATCCTACACTCTTTTAGAATAGTTTGCTATTTCCAATTATCGAAGCCTTGTGTCAGGAGTTCTTTTAACATCATTACAACCATAAAAATCGGTTTACAATACTTTGACCGAATGTTCACATGGTTCATCATAAACAAGAGTTCTATCAAGGGTATGTTGAATAACCAATTATGATGTTAAGATCATCTTATGATGATTAAACTTTCCAAAACATTAAAATGTTGAAAGAACAAAATCTGCACATTTATGATCATTCTCCTCTCATCTAAATTGAATATTAAGCTTACAACAAGGTTATTAGTTATGAGATTACACCATATCCATGAAGGTTATCAAAATCTTTCTTTATAAGGCTGGAAGATCCATTAACATCATGATGAATTCACCATCTATCTAGTATGATGATCAAAACAAACTAAGATCTCAACACATTAGATTAATGAAAAGTTGTTGTGTTGGTTTCACAAATATCCTTAACCATTCAAAATCTTGCTGAGCTAAACATAAGGAGAATATGATTCTTAAGAAATCTGAGTAAGAAGACATCCTTCTACTTCTAACATGGCCAAGTTCTTCACAAGGTAAGTGAAAACTTAAAATGGTGTTTAATCACTTTATGATAACAACTCTATTAGTTAAATCCAACTACGGTGAAGTTAATTGATTCAAGAGTATTCTACTGAGCTAAATTCGTCCAACCAGATGAGCATGATAGTTACAACGTGGTTAGAATCACTATATCATCAAGAACACATCCATCTCAAACCCTCATTTATCATATTCATCAAAAGTGTTAAAAAGGTTGGATTAAAACTATGTTTTACTTGATTAATATACTCTAGGTGAAGTATAATTCGTTATTAACGTCAACATATGAAAATAATACAGAGAGGAAAGTACACCTACCTCTAGAAATGAAGAACAACCTCAAAGCTATGAGAAAATATACTCCAAGCTCAAGAACACCTCCTAGTCTCCAAGGAAATGAGCTACACTCCAAGATTTAAGGCTTAGAAGCAAGTTGGCGGAGGTTGATATCGGTTTGGGAGTGCAGAGGGATGATATATGGAGAGAGAATCGGTTTGGAGTTGTGAAGAAATGAAAAACAGGCTGGTCCTATAAATAGACTGTACAGACTTAGCGCACGCTAACGGGAAGCTTTAGTGTACGCTAACACACTTACGTGCGCTAACTGGTTAATATTACGTACGTAAGCGGCTTACAGTGGCTACTGTCTTGAATTCGCAGGTCGCTAGCGCACGCTAATGAAAAAGGGGTTACGCACGCTAATAAAAGTTGTCTCTGGCCGACATGACAGCTCAGACCTTACTCACATGCATGCCAACGGCTAAGGAGTTCACGTGCTGAAGTCAACTGATGCCAGATTCCCTCTTAGCGTACGCAACAGAGGAAACATTATGCACACTAAGGCACAAGATTAGCGTACGTTAATCATACTATGTAGCGTACGCTACATCAACAGAAAAATTCGAAAATACAACTCTCTAATTAACATCGAATCATCATATATGAAATGAAATAACAACGATATAAAATTCAAATCTATAATACCTCAACATAATACTAAATGCAACGATTCATGATAATCAGATTATCCGAATAATACAATGATAGGTAAAAACGAAAAATTACAGTCGGATATTACATACTCTCCCCGTTAAAAGAGTTTCGTCCTCGAAACTAAGGGGTTAATAACTCGGGGTATCTCGCTCGCATACTATCCTCTGTTTCCCACGTAGCCTCCTCGACTCCCTGTCATGACCACTGAACTTTCAGTAGGGGAATCGTCTTGTTCCTCAACTGCTTGACCCTCCTCTCGAGTATCCGCACAAAACGCTCCTCGTACGAATGATCCTCTGCTAACTCAATCTCTTCGAACTGAAGTACATGGCCCGGATCAACAACATATTTCCTGAACTGGGAGACATGAAACACGTTGTGAATCTTACTCAAAGTCGGTGGCAAAGCTAGTCGATAGGCCAGATCACCTACACGCTCCAAACCCTCAAATGGCCCAATGTACCTCGGGCTCAGCTTGCCCCTCTTCCCGAAACGAAAAACACCTTGGGTAGGAGACACCTTCATTAACACATGGTCACCAACCTTGAACTCAAGCGGTCGTCGACGTCAAAGATAAGACTTACGCCGACTTTGAGCCGTTAACAACCGACTCCTAATCAAAGTGATCTTCTCCCGGGCTGCTAATAACATATCGGGTTCCGTACCCAGAGATTCTGACAGTTCGTCCCAACACAAAGGGGACCTACAGCGACGGCCATATAATGCCTCATACGGTGCCATCTGAATCGAAGCGTGCCAACTATTATTATAAGTGAATTCCACCAAAGGCGGCTGGGATTCCCAATCATCCTTCCAATCAAGAGCACATGCTCTCAACATATCCTCTAGAGTCTGGATGGTTCTCTCAGACTGACCATCGGTCTGTGGATGAAAAGCCGTACTGAAATTCAACTACGTGCCCACCGCACGATGAACTGCCTTCCAGAAGTGCGACACGAATCGCCCGTCACGGTCTGATACAATACTCTTGGGGATACCATGTAATCTCACGATTTCCTTAATAAACAGCTGGGCCAATCTCTCGGGACCCCACGTGTCCTTAATCTCCAAGAAGTGGGCTGATTTGGTCGGACGGTCCACAATCACCCAAATAGTATTCATTCCTCGACGACTCGTCGGCAAGCTAGTGATAAAATCCATAGATATGTCCTCCCATTTCCACTCGGGAATCGGGAGCGGTTTCAGCATTCCTGCGGGTCGCTGGTGCTCAATCATAACGTGCTGACAGGTTAAATATCTCGAAACAAATTCAGCAACCTCACGTTTCATATTCCCCCACCAATAATTCTGCTTCAAATCCTTATACATCTTGCTAGATCCCGGGTGAATAGAGTACGGGGTAGCATGGGCTTCTCTCATGATAGAGTTCCTCAACTCTTCATCAGCGGGTACACAAACTCGATTTCTAAAACGTATCAATCCATCCTCGTGGATCATGAATCCAGGGGCTTTCCCTTGGGTTACCTCATCCCGAACTCAAGATAAGAATGGGTTCGTAATTTGCTTCGATTTGGTCATATCATCAAGAGACGAAGAAATCTCAAGGGTGCAAAATTGTCCCTGAATATGCTGTAACCAAACTTCAATTTCTGGCCTCATAAAGTCCAACTGCAACTCTCTCTGTACTGTCAAACGGCTCAGCATCTGCTCCTGCACTGTCTTACGGCTCAATGCGTCGGCAACCACATTTTCTTTACCCGGATAATAAAGGATCACGATATCATAGTCCTTGATTAATTCTAGCCACCTTCTCTGTCTCATGTTCAACTCCTTCTGAGTAAAAATGTACTTTAGGCTCTTGTGGTCTGTAAAGATCTGGCAGGTAACTCCATAAAGATAGTGACGCCATATTTTCAAAGCAAACACCACGGCTGCTAACTCCAAGTCATGGGTCGGATAGTTAACTTCATAGGGTCGCAATTGTCTCGACGCATAGGCAATCACTATCCCTTCTTGCATTAGTACACATCCCAGACCCTGTCTCGACACGTCACTATACACCACAAATCCTTCCGTTCCTTTTGGTAAGACCAAAACAGGTGCCGAAATCAATCGACTCTTGAGCTCATCAAAACTTTGCTGACATGTTTCTAACCACAAATACTTCTTGTCCTTTCGTAGTAAGTTAGTCATCGGTTGCGCAATTTTTGAAAATCCTTCTACGAACCGTCGGTAGTAACCTGCTAGGCCGAGGAAACTACGAACTTCCTTCACGTTCTTCGGTGGTAGCCAATCTCGAATGGCTTCCGTCTTTTGTGGGTCCACTCTCACCCCTTCGGCTGATATCACATGCCCGAGAAAGACAACCTCAGGCATCCAGAATTCACACTTAGAAAATTTCCCATAAAGATGTTCCTGCCTCAATGTATCGAGAACTTGGTGGAGGTGACGCTCGTGCTCTTCGTGGTCACGAGAGTAAATAAGAATGTCATCAATAAAAACGACTACAAAGCGATCCAGATATTTAATAAAAACTTGATTCATCAACTCCACGAATACCGCCGGTGCATTAGTCAGTCCAAATGGCATCACCACAAACTCATAATGCCCATAACGAGTACGGAATGCTGTCTTCAAAATGTCAGACTCTCGAATCCTCAACTGATGATAACCAGATCTCAAGTCGATCTTAGAAAACACGGCAGCTCCCTGAAGTTGGTCCAATAAATCATCAATACGAGGCAAAGGATACTTGTTCTTGATGTTTACCCTGTTCAGCTCACGGTAATCAATACATAAGCGCAGAGATCCATCTTTCTTCCGTACAAATAACACTGGTGCTACCCAAGGGGACGCACTAGGTCGAATATAGCCCTTGTCAGTCAACTCCTCAAGCCGGTTCTTAAAATCTTGCATCTCAGTCGGAGCCATACGATACGGTGCTTTTGAAAGCGGGGATGTCCCTGGTTCGAACTCAATAATAAACTCCACATCACGATGAGGAGGTAAGCCTGGCAACTCGTCTGGAAATACATCTGGGTAGTCTCGGACTACCGGAATGTCGGCCAATTCAACTGGTCGATCTGTTGTTTTGGCCATGTAGCACCAATAACCAATACACCCTTGATTAAGCAGTTTCACTGCTTTCATAGCGCTGATGACTCTCCCAGAACGACTGGGATTATCCCCTCGAAAGATACACTCGAAACCATCATCAGAAGTGACGGTTACCATCCGCTTGTGGACACTGAGTATTACATCATGACGATCCATCCAATCGATACCCAAGATTATATCATCCTTAGGTAAATCGACTACAATCAGATTTGACAACCACTCACGGTCGTTCAAACGAATTGGACAGTCCTGGACTTCACGATTTCCAATAATTCTTCTACCATCAGTTAGACCAATCACGTAGGGCTCACAATTGATAACATGGTCTAGAGGCAAACGACTTAAACAAGAAGAAGATATAAAGGAGTGTGAAGCACCGGTATCAAAAAGAACACACACAGGCTGGGAGTGGATCTCGAGTATACCTGAAATCATGCTGGCCTCGGGATCGTCAGCTTTCTTCATCTCGTAATTCCTGGGTTTCGCAGTTCCGGCACCAGGTGTACCACTTTGATTCCCATGGCCCATTCCCCTATTCTCCCCGGTGGTCTGATAGGAAGCGGACGGAGGCATCCGGTTCTGGACAGAGGACTGAACTGGAGCATGAGATGCTACTGGTTCATGTCCGGGCCCACTGATGCAAAAACGAGCACGGTGACCATTCTTACCACAAGTATGGCATGTGATGGCAGGCTTTGGGCATTTGAAGTTGATATGCCCCTGGCCCCCACAGTTATGACACACCACGGATGAGGGAACCGTTCGAGAGTGCGATCCGGTGGGCTTTAACGCCATGGGTGGTTGATCAGAAGGGTTTGGCAATGACTGGGGCTTCCTGAATGTCCCCCGATTACTCTCGCCTGTTCTGCCCCGGATCTTTTGTTGTTGGACTGTGGTTGTTTCTTGGAAATCTCCTTCGCGGTGAGTTCGTACTCCAGAGCTTTCTCGATGAACTCTGGTAAGGTAGTACAGTGGTGATTCAACAGCTGCATTCTCATTCGGGGTTTAAGCCTCTTGAGAAAGTATTTGATCTTATCGGCCTCTGTTCGGATAATTGTCATGGCGAAAGGAAGGAGTGCCTGGAATTTCTCAGCAACAGATAATACATCATCGTCTTCAGACGGGTCGGGGTTCAGTAGTTCCGACAGTTTGGCCTCACGGAGTGGCCTTGGATAGTAACGGTCTAGCATGAGGTTTTTAAATTCCTCCCAAGTGTAAACACCATCAGCTGGCCTTACTGAAAGCCACCAGGTGTGAGCGCCTTTGCTAAGATAATACGCGGTTACCTAGACGCGGTTCTCTTCCGGGCAGTCCACCATCTGGAAAAGTTTCTCAAAATGCTCGATCCAATGCACAATGTCAGCAGGCTCAGAGGAGCTTTCAAAGGTTAGTGGTCGCTGGCGAGAGATGTCGCTGATAATCCGACTCACGGGTCCGCCAATCACAGGAGGAGGATGAGGCCCCTGTTGCTGGCCAGTAGTGGCCCTCTGCATAGATTCCATTAGTTGACCCATCTGGGTCATTTGTGTCATCATGCCCTGCATCACGACGTAAGGATCGACACGCGCATCCCCGCGCCCACTGTGGTGCGATTGTTCCCTAGAAGGTGAACCACTGTCTGCGAAACTCTGATCCGCATTCGCGCGTCTGTTGGCTCGAGGTATCGGGATTCGGACCCTTCCGCGGCCTCGTCCCCCTCTGCCACGACCTCTCAGGTTTCTTTCCATACTGAAAGAATCAATCATAATGATAACCATAAGTACAGTTCAAGATACTAAAATTCATGCTAAGTTAATAGCAACAAGGAATCACATATTCAAGGAAACGGTTATCGATACCACGAATGTCGCACCGAATATTATATCGGCGTCAAGTCGAACAATTTCAATCATATAATCAATTCAGCATTTACCTCGGATTATCAATCAGATAAATCGTGTCACAATTCCTCGAAATAACATGATCAACAAGGAGACCCATACTGATATCAATATTATGCCAGTAATTAAATCATGGCTCATAAAGTACATACCGTATTTGGCTCGTAGGGTCAGGCGCTTGCACAGGTCACACGTGACACGAAGGTCTCTTGATACTAGTTCATTTCACAATGACTCATTAAAAGGAAACAACTCTCTGATACCATCTTCTGTAACACCCCAAAAGGAGGCTATTACAGTGCCGTGGACCCCACACTGGACCCACCAGGCGATATCCAAAACAGATTAAATAAATATTATTTGTGATACCGAACCATAATGAATAGTCATTACTCCGATTAGGAGTTTATCAAAAATATGGCCAACGGCCTTATAATACACAGGATCCGAAAAACAAGTATAAACCATATGGAGATGGAAAATACTTCAAATGTCAATACAACCAGATAGTAATTTAAATGAAGCAGAAAATAAAACAACATAACCGGACAACAAATGATATGGGCCCCCCGAACTAGTATCCTTCGAACCCTTCGCCGTCAACATGCTCTTCCCGTGCCTTGCCTTTGCCTCGACCTAAAATACAATACAAGTATTTCGCCCAAAACACAGGGTCAGATATACATGATAATTAATTCTTCCGACATTATACAATTCACGTATATAGATCTCAAGGAAATCATTCCGACTATTAATCATACCCCTTGGGCGTATGAAACAATCAGTCACAAACCATCGAGCACATCCAATACTATGGATGATTAACAATATGGCTCAAGATGGACATCACAGTACGCCCGATCCGGAAATGTGTCCGTGTACATGTCCGCCCCGTATACGGAATCCAGAATATACGTGGGACAATGTACCTATTTAGCCTCACGAAACTACGTCTCGTGTGCACAGTCTAATGCGGAATAATATCCACGCATGACTATATATGTGCCTGGCTAAAAATCCTACACAATGACCAATCGGAACGCAGATATGATTCCGGATATGTCACGATACAACATGACAATGAATTCAATAAATCACATATCCGATTAAGGATCACGAAAAACTCACTGAAGTGAAAATAAGACCAACGAGATCAACGATTCAAATTGACATACTTGGGAATGCAACACCATGAAGAAAACGGAATAACATCAAGGACAATGTCAAATCAGGACAAACATTACATGAACAATTCATACATATGAAATATATAACCATCACAAGAATCTAATCATCATTATAACCAAGCAAGATAACTTGCCTCAATACGGAGACGGGAATAGTCATCTTCTTGTCGGAACGAACGAACGGTCCTCGACTAATATTGTTTACTCGAACAATCAACCTTAAACGAAATACATTTTACTCAATAACATATTCGTATAATTATAAATATAGGATTAGTAAGACGTCATCCTACAATCCTTTAGAATAGTTTGCTATTTCCAATTATCGAAGCCTTATGTCAGGAGTTCTTTTAACATCATTACAACCATAAAAATCGGTTTACAATACTTTTACCGAATGTTCACATGGTTCATCATAAACAAGAGTTCTATCAAGGGTATGCTGAATAACCAATTATGATGTTAAGATCATCTTATGATGATTAAACTTTCCAAAATATTAAAATGTTGAAAGAACAAAATCTGCACATTTATGATCATTCTCCTCTCATCTAAATTGAATATTAAGCTTACAACAAGGTTATTAGTTATGAGATTACACCATATCCATGAAGGTTATCAAAACCTTTCTTTATAAGGCTGGAAGATCCATTAACATCATGATGAATTCACCATCTATCTAGTATGATGATCAAAACAAACTAAGTTCTCAACACATTAGATTAATGAAAAGTTGTTGTGTTGGTTTCACAAATATCCTTAACCATTCAAAATCTTGCTGAGCTAAACATAAGGAGAATATGATTCTTAAGAAATCTGAGTAAGAATACATCCTTCTACTTCTAACATGGCCAAGTTCTTCCCAAGGTAAGTGAAAACTTAAAATGGTGTTTAATCACTTTATGATAACAACTCTATTAGTTAAATCCAACTACGGTGAAGTTAACTGATTCAAGGGTATTCTACTGAGCTAAATTCGTCCAACAAGATGAGCATGATAGTTACAACGTGGTTAGAATCACTATATCATCAAGAACACATCCATCTCAAACCATCATTTATCATATTCATCAAAAGTGTTAAAAAGATTGGATTAAAACTATGTTTTACTTGATTAATCTACTCTAGGGGAAGTATAATTCATTATTAACGTCAACATATGAAAATAATACAGAGAGGAAAGTACACCTACCTCCAGAAATGAAGAACAACCTCAAAGCTATGAGAAAATATACTCCAAGCTCAAGAACACCTCCTAGTCTCCAAGGAAATGAGCTCCACTCTAAGATTTAAGGCTTAGAAGCAAGTTGGGGGAGGTTGATATCGGTTTGGGAGTGTAGAGGGACGATATATGGAGAGAGAATCGGTTTGGAGTTGTGAAGAAATGAAAAACAGGCTGGTCCTATAAATAGACTGTACAGACTTAGCACACGCTAACGGGAAGCTTTAGCGCACGCTAACACACTTACGTGCGCTAACTGGTTAATATTACGTACGTAAGCGGCTTACAGTGGCTACTGTCTTGAATTCGCAGGTCGCTAGCGCACGCTAATGAAAAAGGGGTTACGCACGCTAATAAAAGTTGCCTCTGGCGGACATGACAGCTCAGACCTTACTCACATGCATGCCAACAGCTAAGGAGTTCACGTGCTGAAGTCAACTGGTGCCAGATTCCCTCTTAGCGTACGCAACAGAGGAAACATTACGCATGCTAAGGCACAGGATTAACGTACGTTAATCATACTATGTAGCGTACGCTACATCAACAGAAAAATTCGAAAATGCAACTCTCTAATTAACATCGAATCATCACATATGAAATGAAATAACAACGACATGAAATTCAAATCTATAATACCTCAACATAATACTAAATGCAACGATTCATGATAATCAGATTATCCGAATAATACAATGACAGGTAAAAACGAAAAATTACAGTCGGATATTACAGCGCAGTCCAGGCATGTGTGTCCCGTGATGTGTCGTGTGGTCCCGGACTGTGCCGACCATGCGGTCTGGAGTAGCGGATCGCGATCCGGCTGCCAGGACTGGTTCATGGGACCGCGGTCCTAGCCATTTCCGGAACCGTTTCGGACTCGTTTTCTTCGTGTATTCCTGGAAATTAGTTTCCTGTTTACCCGGTTTGATGTTTTGGCCCTCGGAACTTCAAAACTTATCGATTGTCGATATTTGGCATATTTTATATATTATATAACTTATCGATAGTCGATATTTAGTATATTTTATATATTATATGTGCTTATTGATAAGTGTCAGTTTTGTGCACTTATCCATGGTTTGTATCGATAAAATTCACCCATAATTGAGCTAGTCTTCTCGTTTTTTGCTTTTAATTAATTAGTTTTAATAATTTTATTTTTATCGGATGATGATCGGATTAAATAACTGATTTACTCAAGAAATAACATGTTTATTAAATATTCTATTTGTTGAATTTTGATATATTCATGTTGTATGGCTTTCCGATACGAATTCGGCAGTCTTTCCGGATTCAAAATCAGAGTTATATATCAAAAGTTATCATCCAAAGAAGATCTGGGGCAAAAACGCAAAGTCTGAGAAATTCTGGGCTGAAAACGTAACTATCAAAGCTTCAAGTGAGCAAATTTACGAAGCCACGTTATGGCCGTAAGTCACCCTAGTTACGGCCGTAACTCCTGAATGTTACGGCCATAACTCTTGACAGATTGTTATGATTTGTCTAATTTTTTTATACTTTTTGTGTATTATTGAGGGGATGGCTGGCATTGATCCGATCTAATGTAATAATGCTGGAGTTTTGGAGCTATTAGATGACTTTAGGTGTATAAATAGACCCCTTAGATCCTTCATCATTCATCATTCATCTTATAATTTTCCATTTTTTGTAAACTTTTCTTTTTGTGTTAAGAACACACTTGTGTTCTTGAGTGATATTTGTAAGTGTGGTATAGCATATGTTGTTCAGAGAGTTTATTGCTTCTATCTCCTTTATCTACTAAGGGATTTAGGATCAATTCTTTCTCTTGATTCAACTAAAAATGACCACCAAATCTTGTAACATGTATAATAAACCCTTCATGGGCTAAGTAATCTTTAGTTGGGATTATAAACAAGGTTAGTCATGTTATTTATGTTTGTATAAAGATCTATTGTGAATTACTTATTATTGTGTGTGATTTTCATTGTTTTAACAATCTTTATTTATTTGGCCAATAAATGACGATATTTATGGTCTTCATATGTTTCAAAAGAAAATATGTTTGATTAGATCAAATGATATTCACTCTAAGTTGTTCTAGGGGATAGAAATATACCCCTAGTCCTTAGATGATTCTTTGAGTTATTTTCATAAATCCTAATGCTATGTATTGAAGCCAATCAACATAGAAATATAGTGGATTGATTCAATATGTAAGGGGTGTTTTATAGTTCAAAAGAGAAACCGTCTTTTTAAGGAAAATCGAATCTACACAACATAATAAGTAAATTCATCTTATGATCTCCTATACATCTTTTATAACTAATGACGAACTAAGTTTGTAATTCCAACTATTTCAATTTATCGTTAATCAATCTATTATTATTACAATCTTTTTATTTCCTTAAAATATTAGAACTATTATTGCATTTACTTTGCAACAATTAAACCAAACTCTTTAAATTGTGTGTTTCACTCATCTTAGTATCTATAAAAATAGACTAATAGTGTATAATTCAAATTATAACCAAACTTCCTTGTGGGATCGATAAACTGGACTCAAAAAGTCCACTTTACTACTTGATACGATATCGGGCACTTGCGATAGTTACACTGATAACGTGTCAAGTTTTTGGCGCCGTTGCCGGGGAAGTATAAGTTATAATTGAAAAATTACATTATTAACTATTGTTATAAATACAATTTTTTTCTTTGTTGTAGATTCTCTTGTCTATGCGAAGGACGTACAATCGCGATTTAGTTTCACTAGATCCCGAGATCGAAGCCACATTCAGAAGAAGGCGAAGAGAACAAAAGAAAAACATTATTTCTTCACCATCAATGGCGGACGAACTAAATCCACGTCTCCCCCAAGAAAATGATAACGAAAGAGTTCCTCCGGTGGGGGGAATACCTAATGTTCAAAACATTCAACATCAACAATATCCTATTGTGCCGGAAATAGATGAAGACAACATGCTCTTTGGGGAATTCATGAACCCCCCATCTTTGAGCGTTCAATCAAGTGTAATCTACCCACCATTTGGAGTGGACAATTTTCAAATTCGGCCAGATGTCATCAATCTCTTCTCCAACAACAACTCATTCTATGGAAGAACCGACGAAAATCCATATCTCCATATTAACCGTTTTGTGGAGATATGTGGAAATTTCAAATATCCAAATGTAAATGACGAGGCGATCAAAATGAGACTTTTCGTGCACACTTTGAAAGACAGAGCAAGAGAGTGGCTAGATACTTTGCCACCACGAAGCAAAACAAATTGGTCCGAATTTGTCCAAAAATTCATCACTAAATACTTTCCACCAATAAAAGTGGCGAAACTCAAATACGAAATCTCTACATTTCGTCAACAAGATTCAGAATCATTCCACGAAGCATGGGAGAGATACAAAGATATGCTACGAAAATGTCCTAACCATGGTTTCAATTTGGGAGCACAAGTCAATTACTTCTATTCTGGAATTTTACATTCATGCCGAGCCAATGTCGATTCATCATCAAATGGCTCACTGGGCAACAAAACTATGAAAGAGGCTTATAATCTTTTTGAGGTTATAAGTGAACAAAGTGCAAGATGGCCAGACAGAAATATCCAAAAGAAACCAAATGGTGTTTTTGAAGTGGATTCTTATTCACTTATGTTGGCAAAAATTGAAGCTCTATCAAAGAAAGTCGAGGAAATGTCTTTTTCAACTCCTCAATCTGTGAAGACGGTGAAAACTCCACAAATTTCAGCTTTTTCATGTGAAATTTGTGGAGCAACTCACAACAGCACTATCTGTCCCTTAGTGCAATAGGAGCAGTCAACACCACCACCAGAACAAGTGGCGTATGCTCAGAATTTCCAAAGGCAAGCATACAATCTTTACGGGCCAACATACAATCCAGGGTACAAAAATCATCCAAATTTTTCTTATGCAAACAAAAACAATGTGTTGAATCCAACGCATCAAGAAAAGAAGCCCGGGTGGGAAGAAGCAATCACGAAGCTAGCTGAACAACAACTGAAGTATCAACAACGAAATGATGCTTCAATTAAAAATCTGGAGACACAAGTTGGCCAAATGGCCAAAATACTTTTAGAAAGATCTCATGGCATGTTACCTATCAATAACGAGGTAAATCCAAGGGAAAATGTCCAAGCTATCACAACAAGAAGTGGAGTGCAGTTGCCCGAAATTTCTATGGAAAATCATCTGGAAAAACAAGAAAATAAACAAAATCAAGAATCAGAAAAAGAATCTGATACAGGACCTTCATCTCAAAAACGTCCAATTGCTACAAAATCTTATGTTCCACCTATCCCATTTCCTCAACGGTTGAAGAATCACAAGCTCGATGCTCAATTCGGGAAATTCTTGGAAATTTTCAAAAAGCTACACATCAACATTCCTTTCGCCGATGCTCTAGCACAAATGCCAAGCTATGCCAAATTTATGAATGATATTCTTTCCAACAAACGAAGGCTTGAAGAATACGAAACTGTCATGCTAACAGAGGGATGTAGCGCAATACTACAAAAGAAGTTGCCACCCAAGCTAAAAGATCCGGGAACTTTCATAATCCCGTGTACAATTGGTGAAGTGAATTTTGGCAAAGCTCTTTGTGATTTAGGGGCAAGTATCAACTTTATGCCCCTGTCAATTTTCAACAAATTGAACATGGGAGAAGCAAAAGCAACAACAGTTTCACTACAATTAGCCGACCGGTCAATCAAATATCCACGTGGGATAATTGAAGATGTGCTTGTCAAAGTTGATAAATTCATATTTCCAGCAGATTTTATCATCCTCGACATGGAAGAAGATCAGGATATTCCCATTATTTTCGGACGACCATTTCTCGCAACCGGACGTGCTCTTATTGACGTCTATGAAGGAAAGCTATTTCTCAGAGTGGAAGACGAACATGTCATCTTCGATGTCCTAAAAACTTTGAATCAACCCTCAACAGATGAGTATTGTCTAAGAATAGACGCAATAGAAGCCATGGTGGACAAATCTTTAGAGAAAATTCTATCTAAAGATCCTCTTGAGACATGTATAGCAAATTCTCTAACCAGCATGGAAGAAGAATATCACTTGGCCGAAACAGTTAACTATCTAGAAGCACTACCACCCTTAAGAAGGCATTCACATTTTGAAGAATTGGGGACAAGCTCCGCTAAACCCCTCCCTTCTTTACAAGAAGCTCCAATACTTGATCTCAAACCTCTACCCACACATTTGAGATACGCTTACTTGGGCGTTTCCTCTACACTTCCGGTCATCATATCTAACATATTGACCGAACTTGAAGAAGGTAAATTAGTAAGGGTATTGAGGAATCACAAAAGAGCAATTGGATGGACTATTGCAGACATTAGAGGAATAAGCCCCTCTATATGCACTCACAAAATTTTGATGGAAGATGACTGCAAACCTTCAATTGAGCATCAACGACGTTTGAATCCAAACATGAAGGAAATTGTGAAGGCATAGATTCTTAAATTACTTGACGCATGAATCATTTATCCAATCTCAGATAGTCCATGGGTGAGCCCTGTACATATGGTGTCCAAAAAGAGTGGAATCACAGTCATAGAGAACGAGCACAATGAACTTATACCAACATGACCCATCACAGGATGGAGAATGTGCATTGATTACAGGAAGCTCAACAAAACTACCAGAAAAGATCATTTTCCACTCCCATTTATTGATCCAATGCTCGATAGATTGGCGGGACATTCTTACTACTGTTTTCTCGATGGCTATTCAGGGTACAACCAAATCGTAATAGCCCTAGAAGACCAAGAAAAAACAACATTCACATGCCCTTATGGAACATTTGCCTATAGAAGAATCCCATTCGGATTGTGCAATGCTCCAGCCACATTTCAAAGATGCATGATGTCAATATTCTCAGACATGGTTGAAAAATTCATTGAAGTTTTCATGGACGATTTCTCGGTTTTTGGAGATTCATTTGATAAATGCCTAAATCACTTAGGCATGGTCTTGGAAAGATGTGAAGACACAAATCTAGTTCTCAATTGGGAGAAATGTCACTTCATGGTCCAGGAAGGAATCGTACTTGGCCATAGAATCTCACAACATGGAATTGAAGTCGATAAGGCAAAGATCCAAGTGATTGCAAAACTTCCTCCACCAATTTCGGTGAAAGGAGTAAGGAGTTTTCTCGGACATGCAGGATTCTATCGGAGGTTTATAAAAGATTTCTCAAAAATAGCAAAACCTCTCTGTTCTTTGCTTGAGAAAGATACACCACTCCTTTTCACAAATGAATGCCACGTGGCCTTTGCAACTTTGAAGGATAAACTTACATCAGCTCCAATCATCATTTCTCCAGATTGGACTATTCCTTTCATTTTGATGTGCGATGCAAGTGATTATGCCGTAGGGGCCGTACTGGGCCAGAAGAAGGACAAAATGATGCAAGTGATCCATTATGCTAGCAGGACTATGAATGATGCTCAGCTGAACTACACAACAACTGAACAAGAGATGCTTGCAGTGGTTTATGCCTTTGACAAATTTCGATCCAACTTATTGGGATCAAAGGTCATAGTCTACACTGATCATTCAGCTTTGAAATATTTAATGACAAAGCAAGATGCAAAGTCAAGGCTAATCCGATGGGTTCTACTTATGCAAGAATTCGACATAGAAATCAGAGACAAAAAGGGAACAGAAAACCAAGTGGCAGGTCATCTCTCTAGACTCGACCAAAACAATGCTCAAGAGAAGGAAATAAATGAAGTATTTCCGGATGAACAACTGTTCCAAATATCTAATATCCAGGAAAAACAAAATGCACCGTGGTATGCTGACATCGTTAATTTCCTTGTTAGTGGAATAATTCACCCAAATTTTTCCCATCATCAAAAGAAAAAATTCTTCTCCGACTTGAAATACTATTACTGGGAAGATCCTTTATTGTTCAGACGAGGACCTGATCAAATCATCCGGAGATGCATACCGGAAGAAGAAATGGAGAAGGTATTAGAAAGATGTCATTCCTCTCACTATGGAGGACATTTTGGGGGTTCAAAACAACAAAGAAAATTCTTGAAGCAGGATTCTATTGCCCCACTGCTCAAAGATGCACATACACTTGTCTCGAAGTGTGACTGCAAAGACATGGAAACATGTCAAAAAGAAATGAAATGCCAATGAATTTCATCCTTGAAGTTGAAATCCTCGACGTTTGGGGAATTGATTTCATGGGACCCTTTCCATCATCATTCTCTAATGAATACATCCTTGTAGCTGTGGACTACGTATCTAAATGGGTGGAGGTTGTTGCATTACCAACAAACGAAGCTAAGGTCGTGGTAAATTTTCTAAAGAAAAATATATTCACTCGCTTCGGAACTCCAAGAGTTATTATCAGTGATGGCGGATCTCATTTCTGCAATCATCAGGTTAAGGCTCTATTGACCAAATTCGGAGTAAAACACCGTGTCGCTACCTCTTATCACCCACAAACCAGTGGACAAGTCGAGGTTTCCAATCGTGAACTGAAACGTATACTTGAGATGACAGTCGACTCATCTCGGAAAGATTGGTCGAAAAAGCTGGATGATGCGCTCTGGGCTTACAGAACTGCATATAAGACACCGATAAGCATGTCTCCATTTAAATGCAGTATTTGGTAAAACTGTCACCGCCAAAGAGAACTTGAACATCGAGCCTTTTGGGCTATAAAAAAATTAAACTTTGACGAACAGTTGGCTGGAAAGAAAAGATTGTTGCAGTTAAATGAGTTGGATGAAATCCGACTCGACTCATATGAAAATGCCAAAATCTACAAAGAAAAAACAAAAAGATGGCATGACAGCAGAATTCTAAGAAGAGATTTTAAAACAGGAGACCAAGTTCTGCGTTTTAATGCACGACTTCGTCTGTTTCTGGGTAAGCTGCGATCACGATGGACGAGGCCTTACACGATCAAAGAGGTGTTTTCTCATGGAGCTGTGGAGATTTATAATACAACCGACGGGAGTTTCAAAGTAAACGGCCAACGGTTAAAGCCATATCTGGGAGGAGAATTCTCGACAGCAAAGTCAATCATAATGCTGGAAATACCTAATTAATCTGACGAGAAGTCAAGATAAGGACGTTAAACAAAGCGCTTATTGGGAGGCAACCCAATCTCTATTATTTCGCAAATAAGTTTGGGGGTAACACGGAAGGATTCAACAACAAGAGCAAGGATCGGATCGTTCATAAAATCCAGGGAGTCTTTCTTTCATTATTCTCACACATATAATAATTATAATTTTCTAAAAAACCAAAAAAAAAAAATTAATTATATATATATATATATATATATACGACCGTATCCAAAATAATACGGCCGTAAGTAGTATCATGATTTTAACGAATGCTTTATACGGCCGTAACTCCTACATGTTACGGCCGTATCTTAAAACTAGTTTAAAAAAAAAACGAAAGAATGATACGGCCGTAAGTCTGCAAATATACGGCCGTAACTTAACATCTTGTCAAAAAAAAGAATGCATCATACGGCCGTAAGTTGGGGATGTTACGGCCGTAACTTTGCGTCTGTATTAAAAAAAAAATGGACTTAACACATTCACAAATCAGAACAAAACACAAGCGGCCGGCAGTGCAAATTTTTTTTTCCCCACTCATCCCTACTTTCTAAAAACACAAATTTCTCAATACAATTCATTATCTTATCAACATTAACACATAATCATTAGGTTCTCTTTCAATTCTTGTTTCAATTGATATATTTATGAGTTTTATTTTTATTTTTAGTTTTTCACTTCATATTTGTTTTTCGATTCTTATTTCCGTATGATTCGTTTATTAAATCATGTTTAGTTGTTAGTATTGTCGATATTTGTGTGGCAATTCGATTCATTGATTTGTGATGACTTTGTGAGTTTGAGTTTGAATGAAAAAACTTGTTAAAAAACTAGGAACTCAAGGTATCCGACGAAATGCCACAACGAAAATCTTTGAATTTTTTTTATGTTTTTACTGGTTTTGCTTGATGATTATAGTCGTGTGATAAAAAGGAATTTGATTTTGTTTAATTTCAGGGATGGCACCGAAGAAATCATCAAAAGGAAAAGAAAAGGTCGGTTCGTCATCTCAAGGTCCGGCACCACCGCAAAGAAATCAAAACACAAAGTGCATTAAGGAAAGATTGTTCAATCTTGATGATTTCATTGGCGATGCGGATAGAGACACAATCACTAGCCCTTTCATCCAAAAATTCATAGACAACGGCTGGGAAAAGTTCGTTTCTGATCTCCCAAATGGTAACCCGACCTTGACCCTAAACTTTTACAATTCTTTCAACAAGTCCATTGGCCAAGTAGGGTCGCCTACTTATCATCAGACTACTGTGAATGGGAAATCGATTAATTTTTCACCGGATGTCATTAACAAGTATTTGGGGGTTAATTGTACTAACGCGGTTGACATTTCTATCTTACCTAATGAAGAGGTGCCGGATGATAGAGTTTTACGCTGGGCGTTAGTGAGCGAGCTGCATGACAGTATTGGGATGATCAAACCCCGATACAACCAGGCGGACTTAATGGATGATGCTTGGTACTTATGGATGTGGGCAGCCGGGAGTATTTACCCGACCTCGACTCTGACGACGGTTTCCATTGGTCACCTGCGAGGTTTATTTGCTATTCGCCGAGGGGTGAAAATGGATTTAGGTACTCACATTTACACTACTATTTGTCACTATGCCGGCATGGTCCCGACTAGGCAGAAGATGCCATACCCTTGCCTTATCACTGGTATTTGCAGGAGCCAGAGAGTAAAAATTTCGGCGGTAACACATGGGGATCGACTGAACGGCCGGAGTAGTATTTTTCGAAGTACTCAGTTGAGGAGCAAACGGGCATGTTTGGAACCCGAAGAGGATAGTAGCCACGAGGAGGAAGAAGAGGCCGAGGAGGATGCCGGTGATGACTTGACGCCTTTTGAGGAAAATTTGCTTGAAAGAGTTCGGGGATTAGAAACATCCCAGGCTGAAATTTTGAGAAATCAGAATGAAATAATCGAGCATCAATTAGAAACGGAGAAGTGCTTTGAAAAGATTTTCCGTTTTCTAAACATCCCTGACGACACACCTGGAGGATCACAAAGCTAAATTTTCAGGGAGTTTTCTGTTTCTCGCTTGCTTTTATTTTTTAAAAAAAAACTGAGGACAGTTTTATTTTCAAGTTTGGGGGTGGTTTGTTTTAGTATTTTGGTGTGTTCTAATTTTGGTGTGTTTTGATTGATTTGGTTATTTGCCTTAATTTTTTTTTATTATATATATATATATACATATATATATATATATATATATATATATATATATACATATATATATATATAGTATTTTGATTTATGAGATTTCTAGATCTGGCCATAACACCAATAAATTAGCTATATACAAGTTTCTAAAATCGTTTTAACCGGTTAAAAAATTATATATTCCAAAATTTTATTTTTGAGCCATAATCTCTTTTTTCAAGCCTTGTAATTATCATCTAAAATCGAGTCATTCGTTACCTTGAGAAAAGAAGAATCAATCGGTTGATGAAAAATAGAACTGAAATTTACTTAATTTTTGGAGTTTTTGATTTTTCATGCTTAAACTAAGAAATGATTTTCTGCATATTCCCTAAAAAAACGGAGTCATTGGTGAAAAGAGCTACACGTTAGCAAATAACGGTGTGAAAGCTATCACCTAAAAAAAATGACGAAAAGGAGAAGTGTTGAGCAGCAACAGCTGCCTAATTTTGGAAGTCTTAAATTTTGCGAAAAATAAAGGACTAACCATTGTTGGTGCGTAGCTTCCGTCTCAGAAAAATTGGTGAAAAGAGCTACACGTTAGCAAATAACGGTGTGAAAGCTATCACCTTTTTACAAAAAAAAATAATGAGATAGAAATTGTGTTAGTGAAAAGAGCTACACGTTAGCAAATAATGGTGTGAAAGCTATCACTAAAAGGGATGTAGTTTATGAGCAGATTTGAATTAATTAGCAGCTGAATTTCAATACACTCAATTTTGTGAAAATCACAATATTTGATGACGCCAATAAAATTCTTCTTCATATTGAGTCGAAAAATAAACGAGTGATCGAGAGCAACCATTGAAGGGAGTCGTGTGTATCACGAGTGGGAAAGTAATAATCAGCCTTTTGGGGGGAAAACCTTGCATTTTGGAATTATAAAATAAAAATCCTGTTTTAACTTCAAAATCATTTGTAGATTTATTTTGAATCTTGATTCATTTATATCTACTGTATAAGCTGGTTGTTGTGTATTAATGGCATTTTGATCTCCTTTTCTCTTTTTATATTTTATTTTTTGTGTGTATTATTAGTTTTGTGTCTTATTTTTATTTTTATTTTTGGAGTGTGATTAATAAAGAGTCTTGCTCGGGACTAGCTGTAATACCCGTACTTTTATTGACTGTTTGACTGTGTCGTCCTCCTTATTTTGTCGCTCTGTAAATGTTTGGAGATGTTGTTGATATTGTTATTGAGTTTCGTATCTTGTTTGGGTCTTGATCGTGTTGTTCTAAACCTTGCGGAAGTGTTCTGGGCCAGAGAAATAGCGCACGTTAGGCCTAGGCTAACGCACGCTAATTCTGCTTGATTAGCGCACGCTAGCTTTGAGCCGTAGCGCGCGCTAAGGGGATCATCCAGGTCAGAACCAGTAACCCAGACTGCTCTTTGGATTGGCAGATTAGCGCACGCTAGGAGTTGTTAGCGCGCGCTACTCGTGGTTACTAGCGCACGCTAACACCCGTCCGTAGCGCACGCTACCGGGCTGGTCGGAAGAGGCAGTGGGGTTGCCAGGTTTTCTGGACTATCAGGTAGCGTACGCTAGGCTTCGGCTAGCGCACGCTAAAGCTATTGCTTAACGCATGCTAAGGCATATAGGTAGCGCACGCTAAGTTTTGAGCAGGGCGGAGACAGTAAGTTCTGGACTCCAGTACTGGTTGCCACATTTTGGACTAGCGCACGCTAGAGATAGACGATTAGCGCACGCTAACGGAGCCGGCAGAAGCCACTGGACTACCCGGTGACTTCGCTAGCGCACGCTAATGAAGGTGGCGTAGCGTGCGCTAGACTGGGCAGATATATATATGGCAGTTGACTTTATTTTCGTCATTTCTCACCTTCTTCACTCCTTTTCGACGGGAATCGCTCGGGAGAGACGATCTTGGGCGATTAGAAGCGATCTTCCTTCTAACTACGACATATCTGGTTGGAGAACAAGGATTTCACAACATCTAATTCATCCTAACGTCCGAATCAAGGTAAAAATCCTTAGAACCCTACTTTTTGGGAATTTTGGGGTTTTTCGTAGATTCGTCCGATTTATCCGTTTTGAAGCTTGAGAACCTTGAGATTATGATGTATCTATATCGTATGCATGCTTTCCTATGATTTTACGGTTTGGATTGTGCCATTTTCGGACTTGTGAGTTTTGGACGATTTTCCAACCTCCAGTTGATTATCCGTATATTTTTATGAATCGTAGACGGGTTTCGGGGGTTTCTTCTTGTAATTCGAATATGGATAATTGATTATCATATTCCTTGCGAATCGTTTAAGTGCCGGAAGCGCGTTCTTGGACCTACCGAACTCATACCTTTTTCCATTCGATTTGTCAATGTCTCAAAGGCAAGTATATATTTATGATTGTACGTTCTCGACTTTAAAAGTAAGATATATTGATGACATGATATGAACGAACCACTTTGGGGCGGGCCGATAGGTCTCCTAAGGGTTCCGTAGCCTCTGGTGCGGTTCCACAGTATTCATACATGTAATAATGACGGACGATATGAACGAACCACTTTGGGGCGGGCCGATAGGTCCCCTAAGGGTTCCGTAGCCTCTGGTGCGGTTCCACGGTATTAATATATCCATTGATGCGATGCTATGAGATTTAGTTATTCCGGAATACTACTCTTGAATTGATGAATTGACGGTTACCTTTACTTTATTGTCGAGGAGTGTTGTGTTTCATACTTGATATACTTGCACTAGCTATTCGACGGCTAACCCCTTTATGGGGGAAATACTTTTTATGTATTTCAGGTTCCAGGAGAGCGGATAGGAAGGTATCGGGTCGGCATGAAGATGATGGGCAAGTGTGATACTGTGTCTTTCCTCAGGTTATGTTTTTGAGTTTTCCATTCAGTGTTGTTGTACTGGAATGGTTACTGAATACTCGAGTACTGTTTTCTTTTTTTTTCATTGATGTTCCGGCCTGTGTTTGCCGAGGTATTGATTTGTGTTGTGATGTCTTGGAATACATTGGTTATGTTTTGAATGCCGTTGTATTGTTCTTCATCTCAATGTATGTAGACCTTCTCGGTCAAGTTTCATAGTTCCGCGTATGTCCAGCCTTGTGGGTCCCACGGCGGGGCTCACGGCGCTGTAATATACCCCGAATAACTAGGGGGTGTTACAGAATATGGTATCAGAGCTTAGGTCTATGGATACCTAGGCTGTCGGTCTTTTAGGTCGAATGAGTCGTCATTTGTTCACGGTATCACTACTGTGCCATCATCACAGTGCAACCGGTACTTGTAAGACCTCTTACTCTTCTGGTGTTTCCTTATTCGTTTTGCTTTTTTTTATTGGTATTCTTGAGAATCGATCACTTTGATGACGTGCAATTGAATTGTGCTTACGTACCTTGTGTGTTCTTCAGTATGTCAGCTGGCCGTGGTCGTGGCCGTGGACGAGGAAGGGGTCGTGGCGCGGCTGTTTCCATCAGTTCAGTTGCGGGGTCGACCAACCCCAGTTTGTCGAACTCGGTGCATCCTGACACCGAGAGTCAGCACGACCAGTCAAACGGTCAGGGGAACAACGCGGACGTTGGAGTTGCGAATGCACTTCAACAATTGGCTACTCAGATGACCATTTTAGCCCAAACTGTTCAGCTGAATAATCCGAACCCAAACACGGATGCCCTGCTTCAGAATGTAATCCGAATGCACCCTCCACAGTTTGGCGGTGCCACCGATCCGTTAGGCTGGGAAGATTGGCTAGCGGAGTTGGAAAAGATTTTCGAGGCGGTTGATTGCCCCGAAGTGAGGAAAGTACCGATTGCTCAGTATTTTCTCACTAAGGAGGCTGCTACCTGGTGGAAGGTCATCAAGCCACAGGATCGTATTGCCACGTGGGATGAATTTAAGGAGCTTTTGGAGGCCGAGTTTTGTCCTTGGCCGGTGCGAGAGGGCCGAATCCGAGCCTTTTTCGAGGCTAAACCACAAGATATTCCCGTTTCGCAGGCGATCGTGGAGTACAACCAACAATTGATCCATGTGAAGGACCAAGTGCGTAACGAGCGTGATAAGATCCGCTATTTTGATATGCAGATGAATTTGGACTTACGGCGGTACATGGCCGGATTTGCTTGTACCACACTGAAAGAGTATCAGGACAGAGCTTTAGCCCATGATATGTTGAACCCCGACAATGATACCATTGAAGAACCGAAGAAGCAGAAAGTCACGGGAAATTTTTCTAACTCTAAGAGTGGCAACTTTCAGAGGTCATAGACGACTAACCGTTCTGCCGGACAGTCGTCACGTACTAATAAAGGAAAGAGGGGTTACCGTCCTACTCTGGGTACCACAAATCGCGCGGTGACTTGCTATAATTGTGGCCGTTCAGGCCACATTAATTTGGAATGCCACTTCCCACCATTGAAGTGTCACACGTGCGGACAGATGGGACATAGAGCGGATTATTGTTCCGAGCCGAATAAGACTTTGGACACTCGGGCTTCTGCCCCAGCACCACTTGATCAAAGTATGAATCAACGACAGTCTTTTGGTCAACCTCAGCAGAATTTCGGCAGGGGCCGAGGACGGGGTCAAAATGCTGGAGGGGGAAACTCTAGCGTCGGTTAGGTACAACCACGGGTACATGAGATGCGTCGAACAAACGAACCCGACGCGGCGGTGGATTCAGGTACCATTCATATTTCATCTCATCCAGTCCGTGTACTTTTTGATTCGGGTGCTACACATTCTTTTATTTCTTTAGAGTGTGTACGCCGTTTGAATATAACTTGTATGACTGCTTGCGATCCCTTTATCGTGAAACTACCTAGCGGGGATAGAATTGTGGGGAATCGGGAGATTAGAGATTTTCCGGTGATTATATCCTGTATGGAATGGTTATCGGATCTGATTGTAGTTGATATGGAAGGCGAGGACGTGATCCTCGGCGAGGATTGGCTTGATAGTCACCAAGCGATTATGAATTACCGTACCAAGGTTATCACCATGATGACTAAAGACGGATTTGAGTACTCATTTTTGGGACGTAAGTCGAGCCAATCCAAGTTACTTATCAGTGCCATGAAGGCCGTAAAACTCTTGAATAAAGGTTGTACAGGCTTTTGGTGTTATGCCTTGAAAATGGAAGGAAACGAAGTCGATTTCTCTTCGCTTCCGGTTGTTAATGAGTACCCCGATGTTTTTCCGGATGACCTCCCGGGATTACCGCCGGATCGAGAGATAGAATTTACCGTGGACTTAGAGCCAGATGCGGCTCCGATTTCTAAAGCACCTTACAGGATGGCACCTTCCGAGATGCAAGAATTGAAGAATCAATTGGGAGAACTTCTGAAAAAAGGGTACATCAGACAGAGCGCTTCGCCTTGGGGCGCGCCTGTTCTGTTCGTGAGGAAGAAGGATGGTTCACTATGTTTGTGCATCGACTACCGTGAGCTGAACAAAGTAACCATCAAGAATAAGTATCCTTTACCTCGTATAGACGATTTATTTGATCAGTTGCAAGGGGCTTCAGTTTTCTCGAAGATTGATTTAAGATCCGGGTATTATCAACTCAGGGTGAGGGAGTCCGACGTTCCGAAGACGGCGTTTCGGACGAGATATGGGCATTATGAATTTGTAGTTATGCCTTTTGGGTTGACTAATGCGCCGGCAGTTTTCATGCAGTTAATGAATAAAATATTCATCGAGTACCTCGACAGGTGTGTAGTCGTCTTTATTGACGACATCTTGATCTATTCTCGAGATAAGGAGGAACATGCCCGACACTTGCGTTTGGTTTTAGACATTTTGAGAACCGAGCACCTCTATGCAAAATTCTCGAAATGTGAGTTTTGGTTGGAAGAAGTTATGTTTCTCGACCATGTGATTTCGGCCGAAGGGGTTCGTGTAGACCCGCAGAAGATTGAGGCAGTGCTAGATTGGGCACCGCCTAAAAATGTTAAGGAGGTTCGTAGCTTTTTGGGCCTTGCTGGGTATTACCGTCGGTTTGTCGAGGGGTTCTCGAAACTCACTCGGCCGCTTACAAAATTGCTCCAGAAGACCGAAAAGTTTATCTAGACGGATGAGAGACAACAGAGCTTCGATGAACTGAAGAGACGATTGACTTCAGCGCCGATTTTAACTTTACCACATGGTAGCGAGGCCTGGGCTGTGTGCTTATGGTCAAGGCCTGGGCTGTGTGCTTATGCAACATGATAAGACGATAGCTTTTGCGTCTCGACAATTAAAGCCTTATGAGATGAATTATCCTACTCACGATTTAGAGTTGGCCGCAATTGTCTTCGCACTCAAGATTTGGCGGCATTATTTGTATGGTTCACCGTGCCGGATTTATACCGATCACAAGAGCCTGAAATACATTTTCAGTCAGAAAGAGCTGAATATGAGACAGAGACGTTGGTTAGAGTTGATAAAGGATTATGATTTGGAAATTCTTTACCACCCCGGAAAAGCCAATGTCGTTGCGGATGCTTTGAGCCGCAAATCGGCGTCTCTTCAAATGCTCGAGGTTCTTACATCTCAGACGAAAATTCGTCAGGACTTAATTGAGAAGGGATAGAAGTTTGGCTTCAACGATTACAGGGACAGTTGTGTACTCTCGAAATTACTTCGTCCTTAGTTGATGACATCAAAGGGAAGCAGTGGAGTGACCCGATGATTTCTCAACTGAAGGAAGATGTAATTAAAGGAAAAGCTCCTGGCTTTATGGTTCACGAGGATAGTATTCTGAGATTTCAGGGCAGGCTTTGTGTTCCGAACGATTTAGAGTTGAGGCAGAAAATTCTCCGAGAAGCTCATGCTACGCCTTACTCAATCCACCCCGGGACG
Source organism: Orobanche coerulescens (assembly GCA_033398695.1). Taxonomy (NCBI): domain Eukaryota; kingdom Viridiplantae; phylum Streptophyta; class Magnoliopsida; order Lamiales; family Orobanchaceae; genus Orobanche; species Orobanche coerulescens. The sequence goes on along the minus strand of CM065806.1, from coordinate 134,889,077 downwards.
AGTAAGATGTACAAAGATTTGAAGCACAATTTTTGGTGGAATAACATGAAGAAGGATGTTACGGAGTTTGTACTACGGTGCTTGACGTGTCAACAAGTCAAGATCGAACATCAATGACCAGCGGGGTTGTTGAAACCACTTCCCATTCCCGAGTGGAAGTGGGAAGATATCTCGATGGATTTCATCACTGCCATGCCGAGAACTTGGGCCGGAATGAATATGATTTGGGTAATTGTCGATCGGCTGACCAAGTCTGCACACTTCTTGGGTATTAAGGATACTTGGGGACCGGATAGACTGGCTCGAACCTTTATTGCTGAGATCGTGAGGTTACACGGTGCCCCCAAGACCATTGTTTCTGATCGAGATGGCCATTTCGTATCGCATTTTTGGCAGGTCGTTCATCAGGCTTTGGGTACTGAGTTGAGATTGAGCACTTCCTTTCATCCTCAGTCGGATGGTCAGATAGAGAGGACGATTTAGACGTTGGAAGATATGTTACGGGCTTGTGCCTTAGAATGGAGTAATGATTGGGAGATTCACTTGCCGTTGATCGAGTTTGCTTACAATAATAGCTGGCATGCGTCGATCAAAATGGCACCCTTCGAGGCACTTTATGGTAGGCGATGTAGGTCACCATTATGTTGGGACGAGGCTTCTGAGCTAGTTGGGATGGAGCCGGATATGTTGATGGAGACTAAGGAAAAGATTTCTATTATCCGGGACCGATTGCTGGCTGCCCAGAGTCGTCAGAAATCTTATGCTGATATTCGTCGTCGACCCTTGGAGTTCGAAGTGGGGGATCATGTCTTACTCAAGGTGTCGCCGACCCGTGGAGTTTTCCGCTTCGGGAAAAAGGGGAACTTAGTCCGAGGTATATCGGACCTTTCGAAATTTTGGACATAGTTGGAGATTTAGCTTATCTCTTGGCGTTGCCTCCAGCTTTGAGTCACGTCCATAGTGTTTTTCATGTGTCTCAGTTGAGAAAGTACGTACCGGATTCGAGCTACATTATCAACTACAGTGAGATTGACGTAGCTGAGGATATTACCTTTCCGGAGAGACCCGTGAAGATCCTTGAGCGCCGCGAGAAACAACTTCGGCATAAGACCATCCCATTGTTAAAGTGCAATGGTCGAGACATGGGGTCGAGGAGGCAACTTGGGAGACGGAAGAGAAGATGCGGGTGGAATACCCCGAACTATTTATTTCTTAAGTTTCGGGACGAAACTTCTTTTTTAGAGGGGGAGAATGTAATACCCGTACTTTTATTGACTGTTTGACTTTGTCGTCCTCCTTATTTTGTCACTCTGTAAATGCTTGGAGATGTTGTTGATATTGTTATTGAGTTTCGTATCTTTTTTGGGTCTTGATCGTGTTGTTTAAAACCTTGCGGAAGTGTTCTGGGCCAGAGAAATAGCGCACGTTAGGCCTAGGCTAACGCACGCTAATTCTGCTTGATTAGCGCACGCTAGCTTTGAGCCGTAGCGCGCTAAGGATCGGCAGTCGTAACCGGACCTGCATCGCTCTGGACTGGCGGATTAACGCACGCTAGGAGTTGTTAGCGCGCGCTACTCGTGGTTACTAGCGCAAGCTAACACCCGTCCGTAGCGCACGCTACCGGGCTGGTCGGCAGAGGCAGTGGGGTTGCCAGGTTTTCTGGACTATTAGGTAGCGTACGCTAGGCTTCGGCTAGCGCACGCTAAAGCTATTGCTTAACGCACGCTAAGGCATATAGGTAGCGCGCGCTAAGTTTTGAGCAGGGCGGAGACAGTAAGTTCTGGACTCCAGTACTGGTTGCCACATTTTGGACTAGCGCACGCTAGAGACAGACGATTAGCGCACGCTAACGGAGCCGGCAGAAGCCACTGGACTACCCGGTGACTTCGCTAGCACACACTAATGAAGGAGGCGTAGCGTGCGCTAGACTGGGCAGATATATATATGGCAGTTGACTTTATTTTCGTCATTTCTCACCTTCTTCACTCCTTTTCGACGGGAATCGCTCGGGAGAGACGATCTTGGGCGATTAGAAGCGATCTTCCTTCTAACTACGACATATCTGGTTGGAGAACAAGGATTTCACAACATCTAATTCATCCTAACGTCCGAATCAAGGTAAAAATCCTTAGAACCCTACTTTTTGGGAATTTTGGGGTTTTTTGTAGATTCGTCCGATTTATCCGTTTTGAAGCTTGAGAACCTTGAGATTATGATGTATCTATACCGTATGCATACTTTCCTATGATTTTACGGTTTAGATTGTGCCATTTTCGGACTTGTGAGTTTTGGACGATTTTCCAACCTCCAGTTGATTATTTGTATATTTTTATGAATCGTAGACGGGTTTCGGAGGTTTCTTCGTGTAATTCGAATATGGATAATTGATTATCATATTTCTTGCGAATCGTTTAGGTGCCGGAAGCGCGTTCTTGGACCTACCGAACTCATACCTTTTTCCATTCGATTTGTCGATGTCTCAAAGGCAAGTATATATTTATGATTGTACGTTCTCGACTTTAAAAGTAAGATATATTGATGACATGATATGAACGAACCACTTTGGGGCGGGCCGATAGGTCCCCTAAGGGTTCCGTAGCCTCTGGTGCGGTTCCACGGTATTCATACATGTAATAATGACGGACGATATGAACGAACCACTTTGGGGCGGGCCGATAGGTCCCCTAAGGGTTCCGTAGCCTCTGGTGCGGTTCCACGGTATTCATATATCCATTGATGCGATGATATGAGATTTATTTATTCCGGAATACTAGTCTTGAATTGATGAATTGACGGTTACCTTTACTTTATTGTCGAGGAGTATTGTGTTTCATACTTGGTATATTTGCACTAGCTATTCGACGGCTAACCCCTTTATGGGGGAAATACTTTTTATGTATTTCAGGTTCCAGGAGAGCGGATAGGCAGGTATCGGGTCGGCATGAAGATGATGGGCAAGTGTGATACTGTGTCTTTCCTCCGGTCATGTTTTTGAGTTTTCCATTCAGTGTTGTTGTACTGGAATGGTTACTGAATACTCAAGTACTGTTTTCTTTTTTTTTTCATTGATGTTCCGGCCTGTGTTTGCCGAGGTATTGATTTGTGTTGTGATGTCTTCGAATACATTGGTTATGTTTTGAATGCCGTTGTATTGTTCTTCATCTCAATGTATGTAGACCTTCTCGGTCAAGTTTCATAGTTCCGCATATATCCAGCCTTGTGGGTCCCACGGCGGGGCTCACGGCGCTGTAATATACCCCGAATAACTTGGGGGTGTTACACTAGCAAGAATTCAAGTTTGGGGGTGTGATAAGTGTCAGTTTTGTACACTTATCCATGCTTTGTATCGATAAAATTCACCCATAATTGAGCTAGTCTTCTCGTTTTTTGCTTTTAATTAATTAGTTTTAATAATTTTATTTTTATCGGATGATGATCGGATTAAATAACTGATTTACTCAAGAAATAACATGTTTATTAAATATTCTCTTTGTTGAATTTTTATATATTCATTTTGTAGGGCTTTCCGAGACGAATTCGGCAGTCTTTCCGGATTCAAAATCAGAGTTATATATCAAAAGTTATCATCCGAAGAAGATATGGGGCAAAAACGCAAAGTCTGAGAAATTCTGGGCTGGAAACGTAACTATCAAAGCTTCAAGTGAGAAAATTTACGAAGCCACGTTACGGCCGTAACATTCAGGAGTTACGGCCGTAAGTCACCCTAGTTACGGCCGTAACTCCTGAATGTTACGGCCGTAACTCTTGACAGATTGTTATGATTTGTCTAATTTTTTATACTTTTTGTGTATTATTGAGGGGATGGCTGGCATTGATCCGATCTAATGTAATAATGCTGGAGTTTTGGAGCTATTAAATGACTTTAGGTGTATAAATAGACCCCTTAGATCCTTCATCATTCATCATTCATCTTATAATTTTCCATTTTCTGTAAACTTTTCTTTTTGTGTTAAGAACACACTTGTGTTCTTGAGTGATATTTGTAAGTGTGGTATAGCATATGTTGTTCAGAGAGTTTATTGCTTCTATCTCCTTTATCTACTAAGGGAGTTAGGATCAATTCTTTCTCTTGATTCAACTAAAAATGACCACCAAAGCTTGTAACATGTATAATAAACCCTTCATGGGCTAAGTAATCTTTAGTTGGGATTATAAACAAGGTTAGTCATGTTATTTATGTTTGTATAAAGATCTATTGTGAATTACTTATTATTGTGTGTGATTTTCATTGTTTTAACAATCTTTATTTATTTGGCCAATAAATGACGATATTTATGGTCTTCATATGTTTCAAAAGAAAATATGTTTGATTAGATCAAATGATCTTCACTCTAAGTTGTTCTAGGGGATAGAAATATACCCCTAGTCCTTAGATGATTCTTTGAGTTATTTTCATAAATCCTAATGCTATGTATTGAAGCCAATCAACATAGAAATATAGTGGATTGATTCAATATGTAAGGGGCGTTTTATAGTTGGAAAGAGAAACCGTCTTTTTAAGAAAAATCGAATCTACACAACATAATAAGTAAATTCATCTTATGATCTCCTATACATCTTTTATAACTAATGACGAACTAAGTTTGTAATCCCAACTATTTCAATTTATCGTTAATCAATCTATTATTATTACAATCTTTTTATTTCCTTAAAATATTAGAACTATTATTGCATTTACTTTGCAACAATTAAACCAAACTCTTTAAATTATGTGTTTCACTCATCTTAGTATCTATAAAAATAGACTAATAGTGTATAATTCAAATTATAACCAAACTTCCTTGTGGGATCGATAAACCGGACTCGAAAAGTCCACTTTACTACTTGATACGATATCGTGCACTTGGGATAGTTACACTGAAAACGTGTCACTTATGAATGCTTAAGTGGTTTGTATAGCCATACTAGATCAATTAGATTGATGATTCAATTATGGTTGTAATATTCATAATACGGCTTGTATGTCGTGCCTTCCTATTATCTTGTTTTTATTTCTCTTCTCATCTTACTCCCCTCGAATGTAACTCGAGATTTCTACACTACGCCATAGATGGCCTACGGCAACTCCTACAAAATGTTGCAAGAAGCAAAAAAAACGTTGCTGCAGACAAGAAAATCAAAACGGCCACACTTTTTTTGTGTTGCACTTTTCACCGCTGCCGTAGGTCCCTATAGCAACACTTCTGTCACCTACTGCAACACCACTCCTTTTGTTACCATAAGACTGCAAGGCATCGTTAAATATAGTCTGCAGCAACATTAAAGAAGTGTTGCAGCAGATGTCAATTTTCTGTAAAAGTAGGGGCCCACATGTGGGGCCCACCTATGGGCCGTGGACCCATATGTGAGTCCCATATGTGGGGCCCACCTATGGGCCGTGGACCCATATGTGAGTCCCATATGTGGGGTCCGATGTGGGCCCATCATGTGGGGTCCGATGTGGGCCCCATGCCTGCCTGTTGCAACACTTCTTAAATTTCTGTAACACTTTTTTCGCAAGTAACTGCAACACAATGTACCACCTACTGCAACACTTTCACAAAAAAAAAAAATGACATGAAATATTTGTTTATATTAATTACCAATCCATTACAATTCATAATCGGCCCATTCAAAATACCAACCCATACTATCCATCCATCCAAAATATCTAACCAAATAAAACCCCTCCACGCCATATAGTTATAAGTCTAACCACCAAAACAAAAACCCTCCACACCATCCATCCACCAGAATATCTAACCAAACACATAGAGTTATAAGTCTTAAAGTACGTAATGGAAATAGTTACACAGCTTAAATACAACGACCAAAAACCTTGAAATACAGTACTTAAAAAACACAAAATCAAAGATGTAGCATCTCCTCCGGTAATAGGAGTGCCGTTGTCGTTATCACTTGATATTGTAGCATCTTGTCCAACTTTTCTTCGTCAACAATTTCTTGCATGATTTTGGTCGTCAAGTCACTGATCTGCGAGTTTGTCGTGCCAGAAGTGGAGCATTTGTTAGACTTTACACATCTTCCTATAAGCCATGAAGGACCATGTACTTTTCCATCCAATAGAAGTTCATTGACACCTTCAATTGGTTCTGATAAATCAAGAACCAATAACCTTTTCAATTTTGTCCTACAAAATAAATCCACGACCATGTAAATTAAACAGACTTGAATGGAAGAATACACCTGGCATGTGATCAACTAAATAATAGAACACTTATAATTATGAACTTAGTTACTTTTCCATTCCACTCATATAGCTCCTACAGGAAATCGAACGTCACATTACAATAAGAATCATACAACACGAATTCTACCGGGATGATGCTTTAGCACTCGAAAAAGAACAAAAAAAATGGTCATCTTTTAAAATTATCAATACTTCTAGACTCATGTTATTAGTTTACGAATCTCATCTGTTGAGAATTTAATCTGTAACAAACAGACACCTCAATGGGTACTTGCAATATAAAAGATAACTGGACTTTTTTATAAATATAACTACGATTCTTTAAATAGCTCATACATATAAAACTGGAATGTAGAGTTTTTAAATTCTGGTCCTTAGCTAATTATGAATCCATAATGTTATAATTTAATGAAAAAATGATCATGAAAGCAAATTTACTCCAGAAGGGGCAAAAAAAAATAACTTCCACCACTTGTTTAGTCGAGATCTTTAGGAGCAACAATTGTTTCTGGGGTTATCCGTGGGTTAAATATCATATTAAACATGTATCTCTAAACATTCCTTACCATAATCCAGCTCATAATCTTCTGATATTACTTTGGATATAGTATGTAACTACCATTCGCAAATCTTTATACCCACTTTAGATAAATAGATATCACATTTCACTTCCCTATTGTATTTTATTTTCTATATGTGGTTGTGTTGTTGATGCATCTATACATTATTTTCACCATTACATGCTGCAAATTTTGCAGCAAGTATATTATATGGTTCCTACGTATTTGAAAAGGAAAAACAAAGGAAAAAACTAAAATCACATGCATATCAAGCAACTTTTTCGTATTTTTTTAAAGGAACAAACCTGGACCATATAGCTAAGGTAATAACTAGACTATGAAACATCTATTTTCAATCCTGATTAATGTGATAACAGGAACAAACCTGGACCCTATAGTATTCATATTGCAACTTTGTTAGTCGATATCTCATATATAAGATAAAAAAATAGCTAGGTGATTTCTCTATTAACATCATTAACTTAATGAGATACTAGAAATAATTTTATATGTGAACAATCTAGTCTCCAGTGGACATGTAATGCTGTCATGATTTACTGATAGTTGCTAGAAGTCTAACTCAAATTATAATCCACAAGGCCAACTATGTTAAAAGTAAAATTCAGTGCAAAAGGTTGTTCTTGGCCAAATGATCAGATCCTCATATGTGCTAACAGAAAACAAATGCATTATTTCACCAGCCACAGAAAAGATTTGAGATGTATAAAAATCATCCAACATGTTACATTCCAGAAAAGAGTTGATGTATTATTCGAAAAATAAAGAAGCAAGGAAAGACATTAATCAAATAAATTAAAATAGAACTAATATGTTACATTGCGGGAGTTCTGAGTGCGCCGCTTCATGTAACTCCTCCCTGTGCTTTCTTTTGAGCTCCCGAATTTCTTCTTCTAGCTGATTCACACGACCTTCTTGAGTATCAGCTTCCTCCTTCAAAGCAAGATATTCCTGTCTACTTTCTGCTGCCCGATGTCTCTCCTTTTCAAGAGATCTTCTTAGATGTGTCTGCTCAGCTCTAAGGCATGATATCTGCAACACTTCCCTAGCATAAGCTGACTGACACTTCATCTCACGAAGTAAAATGATTTCTGAGAGGAAAAACACGAGCTTCAAGAACATTAATTCGAGATAGAGTTTGAGTTAGACGCTCATTTATAGAATGCTCTTTTTCCTCTGCACTGCAGCTTTGGCCTCTGCTTCTGCATATCACGACAATTTAGATGTCTGAAACTTATGAAAAACAAAAATAAACACAAAGCAAAGAGGATGCGTTTCTCCGTAAACCCAAGCCGTGAGTTTGAGATCTCTCAACAAAGACCCAAGCTTCATCCCTTACAGCATTGTTTCGAAAATAAGATTAAAGAAATAAAAGGTTAAAGCAAATGAAGTCGATGAACAAAAAAAAATAACCAAAAACACACACGGTATAACTGCATTGCTTCAATCGCCTCAAAGAGGCTGGTAGAATCAGGAACTTGGGTTATTAACTCCTCGCACCTACGTTCACTTTCCTAGGAACATGTGATTCCGTGTGAGATAATAGATATCCATATACATGTTTTTGAATGAAGATAAATTGCATTAAAAAGACTAGCTTACTTGATATCGCTTTTGAAGATCCTCAATGTCCCTCCGAAGCATATCTTCTCTGAAAACTGCCTGCACCAGGAAGAAGAAATATCTGTGTCAGAATGAAAAAAATAATAATTAGTATTGTCAATCTACTCAAAACAAGTAACCCGTTGCTCCCTCCTGCTCAGAGTTTGCCTTAGTTCATCAAGTGTTTGAACTAGCATGATTTCACGGTCCTCGGCCTCTCTTATACGACTTTCCAGTTCAGTTCTGGATTCAGTATCTGCGTGTGCCTCTGCTAATGCTTCAGCTTCCTTGGCTGCATTGTAAATTTGAAGCAAAATTTCAGTACCAGTAGAAGTACGATTATGTAAAGAAAGATCAGCATGTTACATTGGGGCAATACCTGGCGATGGCCTCATAGAGAGATTTTACAATGCCAGCATTAATCTTAAGGAGATTATCACGTGTCATGCGAGGCTTTCTGGGCACACCTGCTGGAATGACGACAATATCTAAACCCCCCAAAGCCTGCTGTAGCTGTTCCTCCATTCCATATCCCTTCACCTGTGTATATATAGCAGAAAACTACACAAGATGAGTGACACGGAAAGAATCAAGAATATCGAGGGAGACAGCAATACATGTGAAATGCACTTACAGCACATTAGTTCTAAGTAAGTAAGACTGTAAACTTCAAACAACACAAACTATGTATGAGACCCTTCCAATTTAATTGCAAGCCAAACAAGTAGAGGCGATAAAGAGATGATGACAAAAGAACTGCAGAGAAATGGAGATATAAATTCAATACATACACAAGTACCCTGCTTCTATTTAGCGAAATAAAAAAGAAATAAAGACAAGAAAATGATCGGCTATTTCAGTTCTAAAAAACTTTCAGAATAGAACCTAACGTGGGAAATAAACATATAGTTGAGCGAGCCCTAAAACAAAGGAAATGGACCCAATTAAGGCAAATCACAACTACAGACCCAAACCCCAAAATTGAGCAGTAGAATGCTCCAAAGTCATTACAAACACACAATATTAGCCAGCGATAAACGAAGAGAATAGAGATACAACTCAGAATTCAGACTCAAAGTAATCGACCCCCAGAAGAAATCAGTGACCCCCGGAGAAAGAAGAAAAACCAAGAGAAACCCCCCCCCCCCCAAAAAAATGTAACACCCCCAATCCGCTCAGGGATATTACACGCCGTAGAACCTTTCCTCAAGGATCTACCAGGCTGGTAACGACATATAACAACTCAAACATGCCTTTAAGGCTAAAATAACTGAGTAGACCGATTTGGTCTTTCAACGAATACATACAGCTCAAATACAACTCATGCCCACGCAGGGGTCAAAATACAACTACACCCGTACAACGGGAAAATGTAGCAGCGGAAAAATAGAGTACAACTGAATCAATAAACAGAGTACGGTTCCTCATGTGATTAGTATCGATCATCTTTCATCATCCTTCGTGCCGTCCCTGCGTTATGCTCCAAAACCTGAATGCAAAAATAGACATCCACCCCCCGAATACTCGGGGGTTAGCAAAACTCCACTGTTTTGCTAGTGCAAATACAAAGTGCAAATACGAGCCATACAATTCACATTCCACGAATAACAATAACCAGGAATCCTCAAAGATCCAAACGAAACGAAAAGTACTTCTCGAGGCAAGGGTTTGAGAAAACCTTTAAAAATCGAAATACCATAAATCAATGGAAATAATTTATAAGACGGTTTAGAATGCCATCGAGAGTTTTAATAGAAAGCCATTTAGGATTATCAAATCCTACTTTTCAAAATCCACAAGACAAAAGGGGTCGCCGCCCCAAATCTTTACATTTCCGAAAAATGACATTTACCAACCCGTTGGGATTTTAGCCCCAAATCCATAAAATGACTTTTACAAAACCATTGGGATTTTAGCCCCAAATCTCATCAACTCACAGTACACAAGAACGACCACAAGCTTCGTCTCCCAACATCAAAATCCACAAATAAAGGATTTAAAACAAACAACAAAATACTCTTGTGCCATCCTAGCCAAGTAAGCCAAACGAACAACTTACCTCTTACACACTTAGTCGATGCATGCAATCATGAAAACCGTTCAAAAGCGCTCATTTCCGGAAATGCCAATATCAAATCACATTTGTAAAATTCACCACAATTAACCGTCGATCCACAACTCCGTGGACCCCTACCGAGACCCCGTCGGATCTAACCCGTAGTGGTTAAAAGCAAAGCTCGTCGATCCACACCTACGTGGACCCCTACCGAGACCCCGTCGGATCTAACCCGTAGTGAGCATACACACACACATTACTCATGCAAAACTAACATGCTAAGAATGTAAGTTCATTAAGAATACTCACTAGAGATGGCCATTAACTCGACACCATTATCAAACTCTTCAAAACACAATAACAAGATTAAATACGGAATACACGATTCCATAACTTTAAACAATAGGAGTATCATCATCAAATCCTTCCACGTTCAAAATAATCAAATCATAGTAAATTCCCAAAACACACCGTTCACAAAACACACACGCATTTGAAAGAAAGCCTTTAACGAGGCCAAACCGAAATCTTTTGAAACTTCGTTTCAAACAACCAAACAAACACACTAATACGATCACCGATCATCATATCCACAAAATAAGAAAAGTATGGGCAAGGTACTTGCCTCGATATCACGAGAAATGGAAAAGTGAACGGATACGGCCGGGTAGCCCTCAAATTCCCGAACATTATCTAGAACGTGATAGCACCGAAATTACTACGGGAAAACACCATATGAATCATCAACACCAACGGAATTCAACATCGGAATCATCGAGCACCTATAATCCTCCGTAGGGAATAATAAAACATGATTACGACGAGAATCAAGGCCAAAAACAACGGAAATCCCAACAAACTATCAAAGGGAAATCATTCGAACATTTAATCGAACATTAAATGTTCAAGACCCTTCAAGAACAAAGAAATCACCTCTCGGGTCGAACGAACCAAAGATACGAGTATCCAATCCATAGAACAATTTCAAAACAACGTTTATACAACAACTAATTGATCAAAAACGGATTGGAATCGAAATCAAAAAGGAAAATCCCCAAATCTGCAAAAACAAGGGTTCAAGCCACAATACCTTGATTTGGATGAAGGATTCAAGTAGAGGTCGAAAATCTTCAACAAGACTTGAGTAGGATAATCTCTACAAGTGTTGGAGCACTCAAATCGCCCAAAATCGCCATCAAATCGCCTAAGATGAAGGAGGAAGAAGAGAGGAGAAAAAATGAAGTTTTTCTCCTCGCAAATCTGCTAAAAAACGCAGAAAAAACCCGTGTGCCGCGGCACAGGATGAGTGTGCCGCGGCCCAGGGCGAAGAAAAACGCCCAGGAATTAGCTTTGTGCCACGGCACAGCCTGAGTGTGCCGCGGCACACGGTACAGCCCCCTTCAACACCAAAAAGGCACACCGTGCAGTCTTCGCTATTTCGACCATAACTCCTTCGTCTGGACTCCGATTGACTCACCGTTTGAACCATTGGAAAGCTAACTTGATTCTCTATAATGTTGCAAAGATTCAGAATTTTTGGAGTTTCCAAGAATTAATGGTGACTTTACAAAGTCGAACTCCCACGTGAAAAAGTCGATTAAGGACACGGAACTCAACAAAACGACACCAAAACGAATTCGGATGACAAAAAGTGCAGAATTAATCATTCTCGGAATGACGAAACGGTCATGATAGAGTTGTCAAAACGAACTTCCTCCGAAAAAAGAAAATTACCGAAATTCGAAATTGCGGATATTACATTCTACCCTCCTTAAAGAAGTTTCGTCCCGAAACTTAAAACAAGTAGGGAGAAGCAATATCCCACCAGGAAAACTCAACGAGATACACCAAAAACAGAAAACTCGCGCCCAACGGCGAAACGCTGCAAGAAACGCAAAGAGACATATGGCGTGAAAACACGCTCCACGACGACCAACACAACGTCGCCGTTAGGGCTATAATAAAACCAACAAATGACGAGCGTCATCAAATGGATAATACAATCAAGTCAATTATCCGACAATCACAAAACACAACGAACGAAAATCAATGTGATTGACCAACCCAACGGTACATCAATCAAAACGCGAGCCAATCGCTGACAAATACGGAATTCCACCGCCCAAGGGTTGGAAGATCGAAAACGAGACTAGTTTCCCAAACTTAAGGGAATTAGGAAGGAGTCTGAACGCCCAACAATCGCGAAACGAGATCGACAAAAACCGAACAATCAAACGATCGAACCACAAAGATCGAGACAACAAAAATCGAACGATCATGTTCGAATCACGAAGAACAATAAAAATTCAAACAACAACTCCAAGGTTCACATCTCGACTCGAGACAATATATGATCCGGTGAAAACAACAACGTATGCATTCACATAAGATCCACATGAAAGGGAATAGAAATTGAAAAGTCACAACGACAAACGAGTTATTCCGAAATGATGCCACACTCGTTCGATAAACAAAAACAAGGGGCAGGACAAGCTCAGAAATGTCAACGAACATAAATGAGTCGACAAAGTAGAATATACAGAAGTTCAAAATCCGATCCCTTCGAATAAAAGGACTAGTAGAACCAAATGATGTTACTCCCGAACAAGGTTCACAAGAATCGAACCGAACTCGAAAAAAAAAGTCACATCGATAATCAGATCGGCCCACAAGAAGATCACAGCTCGTTTGAACGATGAAACCGAAATACAGAACAAGTTCATAAAGTGTCAACGAACATGAGCGAATCGATAGACTGGAGAAAGAGAAAATACAGAAGTCAAAATAGTACGGCATTACCTCCGACCTCATCCACGAAATTCACAAAAACGGGAGCAAGGTAACAAGACATTAAACAACCGACACATAACGGAACGATCACCGATGCACACGACCATACCAACCCAAGCTCTAACAGCTCGCACATGCGCGACAACGCAGAAATCACCACGAGGCGACAATATTCAACACCAACATCCCACCTCTCACAAGGGGCTAACACAACAAATGTGTGGAAAACGACTCAACGCTCACACCGCCAATTCGGTCATACTCGGGAGCAAACATCAAAATGACAACGCGAACATCATTACCCAGCCCTCAAACGGGAATGGATAGGTTTTAAAAACGAAAACCTCATTTTGAGAATAATTTAGAAGAACACCGATTGATCTTGAGTATCACCTTTCAAAAAGTACAAACGTGAAACATCGTTATCGAGACTTTGGAGAACCGTTTCGCATTTGATAAAAATGAGGCCACTTTCTCTTAGTGAAAACTTTCAGAATATTCGACCCTCGGGTCTAAATAAAAACGTTTCTAAAACATTGAAAATATCTCAAAACATTTTGGTCCTCGAGGCAGAAAAATTTTGAAATATATTGTGGCACCTGGATGTACCACAAGAAAATAACTCATTTGAAAAAAATATGTCTCGAAATTTATTTCTAAGATACTCAAGTTTTCGAAAATAATTCAATGCCAAAAAGGACGATGCCAAAAAGGCTAGAATGCCCAAAAATTTCATGTAATCACACGGAACATCATAGCGCTGTGGGTCCCGCGTCGGAACCCCAGGCTAAAAACCATTTACAAAAATGCCAAAAAGGCCGATGACGGTAATATTTCAAAACTCACAAAAGCCATTAAAAGAATACTAAATACCGTCATAAGAATTTCGTCAAAGCGGTCAAGGCCATAATGCCAAAAACTCGGTTAAGGGAAGCGGTTATCGAAATAAAACTCGGTCGGTAAAATACCGAAAGTCATTACAAACGAACTCACGTAGCGGATAAAAGAAATACAGTTCAACATGCACAATCCAGCAACACTACTCCTCATAAGAACAAAATATTAGAGTCAAATAACCACATTCAGAACAAAACCACTAGCCCCATTCGAGGCCTCTAAAGACCCTACCGCACTGGCTAGTGAACAAGTCGAACGTGTATAAGCACAAAGCTTCCACAAGAGAACTTGTAAAACGTGCAAATCGATTCGAAAATCATCAGCAACGGACAAAAACAACAATAAAAAGACATCACAAGCGACGACACTCCTCGTATAAATCAAATACGAGAGTCGATTAAATACATATCGTGAAATCAAAATCCACATAAGGATTCCATCACTTAACAAATAATCATAAAAATAGCTCGTGTCACACGAGGCACAACACAAAGAAGGGAGACTTACTTCCACAGGTCGCACGAAGATGATGATCGCCCCACGATACTAATCACGACCAACAAACTCAAACGACGCGTCGCGACACGACTCAGTCAGATAAAATCCGACGAAACAAGACTCAAACAACACGACTTGACCCGACAGCCTAGGTTTCCTCAACCTTGCTCTGATACCATTTATGTAACACCCCCAATCCGCTCAGGGATATTACACGCCGTAGAACCTTTCCTCAAGGATCTACCAGGCTGGTAACGACATATAACAACTCAAACATGCCTTTAAGGCTAAAATAACTGAGTAGACCGATTTGGTCTTTCAACGAATACATACAGCTCAAATACAACTCATGCCCACGCAGGGGTCAAAATACAACTACACCCGTACAACGGGAAAATGTAGCAGCGGAAAAATAGAGTACAACTGAATCAATAAACAGAGTACGGTTCCTCATGTGATTAGTATCGATCATCTTTCATCATCCTTCGTGCCGTCCCTGCGTTATGCTCCAAAACCTGAATGCAAAAATAGACATCTACCCCCCGAATACTCGGGGTTAGCAAACTCCACCGTTTTGCTAGTGCAAATACAAAGTGCAAATACGAGCCATACAATTCACATTCCACGAATAACAATAACCAGGAATCCTCAAAGATCCAAACGAAACGAAAAGTACTTCTCGAGGCAAGGGTTTGAGAAAACCTTTAAAAATCGAAATACCATAAATCAATGGAAATAATTTATAAGACGGTTTAGAATGCCATCGAGAGTTTTAATAGAAAGCCATTTAGGATTATCAAATCCTACTTTTCAAAATCCACAAGACAAAAGGGGTCGCCGCCCCAAATCTTTACATTTCCGAAAAATGACATTTACCAACCCGTTGGGATTTTAGCCCAAAATCCATAAAATGACTTTTACAAAACCATTGGGATTTTAGCCCCAAATCTCATCAACTCACAGTACACAAGAACGACCACAAGGTTCGTCTCCCAACATCAAAATCCACAAATAAAGGATTTAAAACAAACAACAAAATACTCTTGTGCCATCCTAGCCAAGTAAGCCAAACGAACAACTTACCTCTTACACACTTAGTCGATGCATGCAATCATGAAAACCGTTCAAAAGCGCTCATTTCCGGAAATGCCAATATCAAATCACATTTGTAAAATTCACCACAATTAACCGTCGATCCACACCTCCGTGGACCCCTACCGAGACCCCGTCGGATCTAACCCGTAGTGGTTAAAAGCAAAGCTCGTCGATCCACACCTCCGTGGACCCCTACCGAGACCCCGTCGGATCTAACCCGTAGTGAGCATACACACACATTACTCATGCAAAACTAACATGCTAAGAATGTAAGTTCATTAAGAATACTCACTAGAGATGGCCATTAACTCGACACCATTATCAAACTCTTCAAAACACAATAACAAGATTAAATACGGAATACACGATTCCATAACTTTAAACAATAGGAGTATCATCATCAAATCCTTCCACGTTCAAAATAATCAAATCATAGTAAATTCCCAAAACACACCGTTCACAAAACACACACGCATTTGAAAGAAAGCCTTTAACGAGGCCAAACCGAAATCTTTTGAAACTTCGTTTCAAACAACCAAACAAACACACTAATACGATCACCGATCATCATATCCACAAAATAAGAAAAGTATGGGCAAGGTACTTGCCTCTATATCACGAGAAATGGAAAAGTGAACGGATACGGCCGGGTAGCCCTCAAATTCCCGAACACTATCTAGAACGTGATAGCACCGAAATTACTACGGGAAAACACCATATGAATCATCAACACCAACGGAATTCAACATCGGAATCATCGAGCACCTATAATCCTCCGTAGGGAATAATAAAACATGATTACGACGAGAATCAAGGCCAAAAACAACGGAAATCCCAACAAACTATCAAAGGGAACTCATTCGAACATTTAATCGAACATTAAATGTTCAAGACCCTTCAAGAACAAAGAAATCACCTCTCGGGTCGAACGAACCAAAGATACGAGTATCCAATCCATAGAACAAGTTCAAAACAACGTTTATACAACAACTAATTGATCAAAAACGGATTGGAATCGAAATCAAAAAGGAAAATCCCCAAATCTGCAAAAACAAGGGTTCAAGCCACAATACCTTGATTTGGATGAAGGATTCAAGTAGAGGTCGAAAATCTTCAACAAGACTTGAGTAGGATAATCTCTACAAGTTTTGGAGCACTCAAATCGCCCAAAATCGCCATCAAATCGCCTAAGATGAAGGAGGAAGAAGAGAGGAGAAAAAATGAAGTTTTTCTCCTCGCAAATCTGCTAAAAAACGCAGAAAAAACCCGTGTGCCGCGGCACAGGATGAGTGTGCCGCGGCCCAGGCGAAGAAAACGCCCAGAATTAGCTTTGTGCCGCGGCACGGCTGAGTGTGCCGCGGCTGCAGTACCCCTTCAACACCAAAAAGGCACACCGTGCAGTATTCGCTATTTCGACCATAACTCCTTCGTCTGGACTCCGATTGACTCACCGTTTGAACCATTGGAAAGCTAACTTGATTCTATATAATGTTGCAAAGATTCAGAATTTTTGGAGTTTCCAAGAATTAATGGTGACTTTACAAAGTCGAACTCCCACGTGAAAAAGTCGATTAAGGACACGAAACTCAACAAAACGACACCAAAACGAACTCGGATGACAAAAAGTGCAGAATTAATCATTCTCGGAATGACGAAACGGTCATGATAGAGTTGTCAAAACGAACTTCCTCCGAAAAAGAAAATTACCGAAATTCGAAATTGCGGATATTACAAAAAAAAAAGAAAAAACCCACAAAAATAAGCCCCAGAACATCATCAAAATCAAAACACAAAAAAGAGGAAGAGAGAAAAGTCACCAGCCGCAGATTATCCAGAAGCACGAGAGAAAGAAGAAATCGTTGAGATGGGAAGATCAACCTGACCGAGAAATCCGAAACAAAATGAACGGAACAAAGGAAGAGAAACAAAATCAGAAAATGAGAAAGAGAAAGCTTAAAAAAAAATTACCTGCCACAGAATATCCACAGGCGCAAGAGAAGAAGAAATCGTCGAGATAAGGACCCTCATCACAAAGAACCCTCCTGCGCCCTGTTATTTGATAAACAAACGGAATACAAAATCAACGAAGGACAATAAAGAAGAGGCGAAGGGAAGAAAACCTAAATCTGAAACACAACGAAGGACAATAAAGAAGAGGCGAAGAGAATAGGATGAAAAAAGAAAAGAGGAGGTGTCAATCGTGGGAGAAGGAAGACGAGAGGCAGGCAGGAGACGCGGCGAGGAAGTGAACGAAGCCCTCAGGATAAACAGGCAGGAGACGGGCGATAAGGTAGTTGGGTTTTATTCGACCGAACAAGGTTCGACTATAAATTAATCGAGTAAAAATGGATCAATTTGAGATTCATTATTCAGTCCCCTGGTTCGATTATTAAATTAATCGCTGCGTCACATAACACCAATAATAACTCGCCAATATATTAGTTTAATGTCTCCGCTCGATATTTTAATCAGCTAGCTAAACGAAATAAAAATGAAACAAATCACTAAAAAAATTAATACCATCAAAATTTCAATTTAAAAATTCCTGGATATTACACATAATTATTGGCAACTTTTATTCTATCCAGATAATTATTTTAAATTATTATTTTTAATTTTTAATTTTATAAATATTATAGTTTTTTTAATTTGTTCATATCAAATCTAATTAAAAAGTATTACTTATGAATAAATGTCATACTCCACTTCAATCAAATATATTTGTTCTCAAGTAAAATATTATTTAATTTTAATTTACATAAAAAAAATATGAAGTTTTTTTTAAATAGTATATCTACGGCAACACTGTGTCATAAAATATTATAGCATGAAACACTTTGCTACTAAGGAAACACTTTGTAAACATATACAGCAACATCAAAAAAACAATGTTGCAGCAGGTAAAAATTTTAGAGCTACTACAACATTTTTTAGCGCAACACTAACAAAATCCATTGCCGTAGGCCATCTATGGCGTAGTGCTATTACAAAATGTAAAGATATAGTTTAGAATAGTTCTAGCTATAAAGGAAGACGAAGGAGACGAGCAACTTACAAGGAATTCAAGAAGAAAGCCATTATCGAAGATTACACCGAACGATCTATTGATATTAGCGAACATCACAATAGGATCTATGGCTATACCACACCACACCATATTGTTCATGTGAATGTATGAGATGCATCATATTTACATTGCATATGATTATATGAGATGCATCATATTTTTTTATTTGCTTAATAATCGTTATTTCCAAATAAATCAAACTTATTAAAACTTTTACATGTATGTGATACATGGTAAATATTTTGAGATAATCAAAATTTGATAAAATAGTTCTATTAAAATAAATTGATATGAAACATAAGTCTCAAGAGCCAACCATTTTCAAAACACTCGTCAAACTTTCGATCATTTTTAATATGGGTATGCCAAAACAGGGTGTATGGATTTTATCTTAAGGAGGCGAGATGAATAAACTAGATTATACATATGTTTTAAATGGTTAAGACTTATATAGGTTATACAAAATGGTTTTAAACCTATGGCTTATTTGGGTTTAATACGATTAAAGCAACATAAGATGTCATCCCAAATGATAATCTAAAGTATTTTTTAATTACATGAGACATGCCAAAGCTGTGTCTGTAGTTATTTGATCATTAGAATATAATTCATATATGTGTATGTGATACGTAATATTTGAGACTAACATGTTGACAAAAGATGTCATCTCTATTGATAAAAACTAAACTTCGTTTAGTTGCGATGGACATGCCATAGATGTGCTTGCATTTACTTGATTGTTAGATTTTAAAATCAATATATCTCATGAATAACTTTGCATATTAATATTGTAGAATCAGTGGCGTCAATCAATACAAACTCACTGCGATCAATTCTTGACAAAGAAAACTTTCTGACACTAATTACCTTGATTGGTCAAGGAACTTGAGAATTGTTCTCAAAACTGAAAAGAAGCAGTACATTCTGAAAACCCAATTCCTGATGAACCGGAATCAACCGCCACCAAAGCTCAAAAAGATGATTATAGTAAGCATATGAATGATTCTTTGTATGTGACATGCCTTATGCTAGCAACCATGAACTCGGAGCTGCATATACAGTTCGAGGACATGGAAGCTTATGAAATGATGGGTCACCTTAAAAAAATGTTCCAAGAGCAAGCCCGTCAGGAGAGGTTTGCCACAACAAAGGCATTGAATGGTTGTAAAATGTCTTCAGGTACTTCTGTGAGTGCTCATGTATTTAAGATGATGGGCTACATTGAGCATCTTGAAAGGCTAGGAGCTCCTATTAGTCAGTAACTCGCTACATATATGATCTTAGCATCACTGCCTTCAGAGTACGATCAGTTTGTAGTAAACTTCAACATGCACAACATGGAGAAAACTATTACTGAGTTGCATGGGATGCTAAAACAAACTGAGACAAACATTAGGAAAGTTGTTCCTATTGTTTTGATGGTTCAAAATAAATGTAATAAAAAGAAAGGGAATAAGATGGCCCCTAAAGATAAAAGTAGGGGTAAAATGCAAATATTGCCTAAACCCAAACCTAAACCTTTCAAGAAGTCATCGAAACAACCCAAAGAAGGGACTTGCTACCATTACAATAAAACTGGTCATTGTAAAAGGATTTTCAAGGTCTACCTGGAAGAAATGAGGAAACGGAAGAGCGGTGAGACTGCTGCTTCAGGTATTCTTGTTATAGAAGTCAATTTATCTACTTCTTCATCATGGGTATTAGATACCGGTAGTGAAGCTCACATTTGTGTGCATGCGCAGGTGCTGCGAAAGTGTAGACAACTGGCAAAAGGTGAAATGGACCTACGTACCTACGTGTTGGAAATAAAGCAAGAGTTGCTGTTATTGCCGTAGGGACTTATGATATAAAACTACCAAGTGGACTTGTATTGGAACTTAATAATTGTAATTGTGTTCCTGCTATGGGTATAAACATTAATATCAGTTGCTTACCTTGATTTGGAAGGATATGACTTTACTATTAAGAATAGTGTAATGTCCATATTTAATAAAGGTATTTTTTATGGAGATTCCTTGATGAGTGGGAGATTATATCCCACAAGTCTTGAAAGTTCCAAATTTATCTATAACTTGAATGTCAAAAGACTTAAATCAAATGATTTGAACCAAACATATTTCTGGCATTGTCGTTTAGGCCATATAAACGAAAACGTATAGCCAAAAATGGAATCTTGGAGACATTTGATTTAGAATCATATGATACATGCGAATCTTGCTTACTAGGCAAAATGACCAAAGCTCCTTTCACGGGCCATACTGAGAGAGCTGCAGATTTATTGGGCTTAATACATACTGATGCATGTGGACCAATGAATACAAATGCTAGAGGAGGTTTCCAATACTTCATAACATTCACGGATGACTTAAGAAGATTCGGATATATTACTTAATGAGTTATAATTCTGAGTCGTTTAGGAAATTCAAGCAATTTCAAAATGAAGTACAAAATCAATTAGGCAAAACTATTAAAGCACTACGGTCGGATCGTAGTGGTGAATATTTGAGCCATGAATTTGACGATCATCTCAAAATTTGTGGAATTGTTTCACAACTAACTCTACCTGGAGCACCTCAATGGAATGGTGTGTCGGAACGGGGAAACCGAACCTTGTTAGACATGGTTAGATCGATGATGGGTCAAGCTGACTTTCCAATTTCTTTTTGGGGTTACGCCTTAGAGACTGTTGTGTTCATTTTAAATCGAGTACCATATAAATCAGATCGAAGCACACCATATGAGATATGGACAAGGAAACAACCTGTTTTGTCTTTCCTTAAGATTTTGGGTTGTGAAGCTTATGTGAAGCGACTTATCACTGATAAATTTCACCCAAATCATATAAATGTTTTTTGTGGGATATCATAAGGAAACTAAAGGATATTACTTTTACATCCATCAGAGAACAATGTGTTTGTTGCTAGATCTGGAATATTCCTTGAGAAGGAATTTATTTCCAAGAAAAATAGTGGGAGCAAAATAACTCTTCATGAGATGAGAGAGCCACAAATAGATACTGAACCTTTAGATAAAACTGATTTAAACTCACATAGAGATGTTGAGACAACTTGTTCTATACCAGCTCCACGTAGGTCTATACGTTATCATCGTGAACCTGAGAGATATGGATTTCTCATCACAGATGACAAAAACGTGGAACTTATGGATCTAGATGAGCCCACAACCTACAATGAAGCAACTACTGGCATTGAATGCGAAAGTTGGCCTGAAGGGATGAAATCCGTGTAATATCCGCATTTTTTTCTTTCCCCTTGTATTTTCTTTTTCGGTGAATTTCTCGGTCGTAGTGACCCTTATGTACCTTACAGTGTATCTTTCCCGTCATCTATGATCTGATTCTCGTTATTGTTGTGCGGAACTGCTGTTTCGGGGTTACCGTGGGTCCATTCTATGTTTTGATGCGCTTTGAGGTGTTCCGTTTGATGTTTCGTTCATATTCCGGTGTTGTGAACCATTTATATTTCGTAACCTAGCGCACGCTATCTTTTCTGCATAGCGCGCGCTAGGGGTCCCTTAGTAGCGCAGGCTACGACTGATTCGTAGCGCGCGCTAGAAAGCAAGCCCTGGGAGTGGCAGTGCTATTTTCCCAGCCTTCTGGACTGGCGTATTAGCGTACGCTACGTAGACTAGCGCACGCTAATGTCGGGAGGTTAGCACACGCTGATGATACCGGTAGCGTGCGCTAGCGTGAGTGTCCATTACTAGACAGTTTACTACTGAACTCGGTCAGGTGCCAGTTAGCGCACGCTACGCTTGTATGGTAGCGCACGCTAACGGGTCAGGTGAGTAGTGGACAGTTAGCTTCTGGACTCGGCTGATGTCCAGGTAGCGCATGCTATTGGTCGATAGCGCGCGCTACCGAGAGGTTTTTAGCGCACGCTACGTCTCGAGTAGCGCACGCGAACGGCCAGAAGTCTGGCTACTGGACTGGACGCTAACTGTTTGGCCTGTAATTTTATCCCGTTAGCGCACGCTAACCTTGAGGATTAGCACGCGCTAACACCCCCTGGCTATATAAACCAGGGAGTTGACCCAAATGAACATATTATTTTCATTTCCTCTCCTCTCCGCGACGCAGAGCTTCTCCAGGCGATTTCCGAGCGATCCTTTCCTCCGATTACTTCAAGCATCCTCTACCTTGAGTTTTTGAAGTAAATTAACAACACCTACTTGTGTTCTTCATCCTCAATCCAAGGTAAATATCTTAGAACCATACTTTTGGATAATTTGGGGGTTTTGGGATTTTCTTCCGATTTGTTCCGTTTTGTTGGTGGATTCATGATGAATATGATTAAACTTGTCAATATCATTAGTTTCCCTATGGATTCATGGTATATTTTCATGGTTTTGCGGAATCGAGAGCGTTTGGTTGTGGTCCGCCCTCGTTGTTATTTTTGTACGAATATACATGAATCGTAGGCGGGTTTTCGTGTGTATTCCATTTCCGTATTCATCTAGAGTTGGTTGTAATTATGTTCTTCGAATCGTTAGGTTCGATTCCATTGGTTCATAGTATTCGTCGGTGATTTTCCTTTCCGTTCGTTGCGTCGTCAATTATTCAAGGCAAGTATTTTTGGAAACCTTTATGCTTAACGTGAAATGGTAATGTATATTGTGTGTGCTTTACTCACATCGGGAGGGTCCGACGGGATCACAGAGGGAATCTATGGCTTCGTCCTGGATTCATGAGTTTGTTTCGCTAGCTAGCTCGGGAGGGTCCTTAGAGGCCTCGGGTGGGATTCGTGTCTTCGTCCCGGTCCTAGGCGATGCCTGTGCGTGATTTTTTTTATGAAATGGACAGCTCGGGAGGGTCCTTAGAGGCCTCGGGTGGGATTCGTGGTTTCATCCCGGTCCTAGGCAAATTGTTTGACTGTTTGTTTCCAGAAAAGACATGTCTGGTTTTGGTTTTTGAAATGATATTGGTGCATGTACTATGAAATGTGTAAGCGATTGGTTTGCCTTGATTACTTGTACTAACGTAATTGCTAACCCCTCTGGGGACCCGTTGTGGGGAAATTCTTGTCATGAATTTCAGGTTATGATCATCCGGACGAGCGAGCGCTGGGACAGTACGAGGATGTTGGCCAGGGTCGTTGACATGTGCACCTAGGTCTACTTATTTCTTTTGTCCACTTTGATATGGTTGTTTCCTATATTTATAAACTGATAGACTGTACTCGCGAGTACTTAGGCTTTTCAATTCAATCTCCGTGTTGTATTATTTTAAATTGCTACATTGTCGATTGTTGCTCATTTCGTCGGTTGCTCCGGGTGTATTTTCATGTGATGTATTATTTGATTGTGTATCCTCGCTAACCGAGATGGTTAGTCGAGGGGTGTTCGATTGTTGCAGCCTGGTGGGTCCCATGTAGGGGTCCACGGCGCTGTAATATACTCCGAATATCTCGGGGTGTTACAGAAAATGGTATCGGAGCACTAGGTTTATGGATACCTAGGCTTGTCGGTTATTTGGGTCTAGTCATGTTTTGTTTTACACATTGTCACACTGCTGCCAGCATCTCGGTACTTCCAGTGCTCGTAAGTTTTCTTATTCGGTCTTTTGTTTTCTTGCATAGTATTTCCGCTTTTCAAATCGTGGTTGCTTTTTCCTCCCTTACTCATCATCAATATACTTCTGTTATCTCTTAACACTAGTATGGATGTCGGAGGAAATGTGGTCGTGGTCGTGGATGCGGCCGAGGACGTGGGGCAGCCGATGGGGCGGCCACATCGCATTCTTCGGGAGCCGGCAGTACCGGTGACCGTCACAGTCATGCTTCTTCTCAGGAGCGTGCCGACCTTGGTATTGCGGCCGTTATGCAGCAAATGGTTAACCAAATGGCGGCTATAGCTCAGGTAGTCCAGAACCCCGATCAGGCTCATGCTAATCGGGGTGGAGCGGATCGCTGGCTTTAGGATGTCATCAAGATGCATCCTCCTCAGTTTTCGGGAGCTTCGGACCCGATCGTCTGGGAAGGGTGGATCAAGGAGATATCTAAAGTCTTCACTGCTACCAACTGTCCCGAGGACTGTAAAGTCCCTATTGCCCAGTACTTTCTTACGGGGGATGCTACGGATTGGTGGGAGGCCGTTGGGCCCAAAGATCATGTTGCTTCGTGGGCCGAATTTCAGGAGTTGATGGAGACTGAATATTGCCCGTGGCCAGTTAGACAGGCTCGAGTCCATGCTTTCTATGATGCTCAACCTCGGGATATTCCCGTATCCCAAGCTATTGCTGATTTCAACAAAGAGCTGGGCTATGTGAAAACCTAAGTTGTCGCTGAAAGCGACAAGATTTTCCATTTTTCCAGGAGGATGAAACTGTCCATTCGGGACTATATGTCTAGACTCGTCTGTACTATCCTGAAGGATTATCAGAGTCGAGCTCTTGCCTATGACATGTCGGTGACAACCAGTGCGGCGGTTCGGGAGAGTAAGAAGCAGAAATCCGTTGGAAATTTTTCGGGTCACAGAGGTGGAGGTCAGCAGAAGTCTCAGTCTGCGAATATTCCTGGTGGCAGTTCGGCTCGTTTCTCTGGGGGCTATCGGGGTACTGCCAGTGCCTCCGTTCGGGATGCCAAATGCTTTAACTGCGGCGAGCCAGGCCATCGGAACCGGGAGTGTCCTCGTCCGCCTCTAACTTGTCACACTTGTGGTCAGTCGGGCCACAAGGCCTTCTTTTGTGAGCGGGTAATAAAGCTTCTTGGTGTTCAGGCTTCTTTTCCAGCACCTTTGTAGCCGAGTGTGAACCAGGGCTCATTTGCTCCGCCGCCACCTCCGAGTGCCGGTCGAGGTAGGGGTCGGGGTCAGCCCGCTAGGGGAGGAGCTTCCAGTGTCGGCTCTTCCTAGCCGCGTATCGACGAGATTAGGAGGGCCGATGACCCAGCAGCTACTGTGGCGACAGGTACCGTTCATATCCATTCTCATCCTGTCGGTGTGCTTTTTGATTCGGGTGCTACGCATTCATTCATTTCTCTAGAGTGTGTACGCCGTTTGAGTCTCAACTGCTTGTCACCTTGCGAGCCTTTCGTCGTTAAACTTCCTAGCGGTGATAGAATTGTCGGTGATCGGGAGGTCCGAGACTGCTCTGTGTTTATTTGTGAGAGAGCTTGGCTCTCTAATCTTATTGTCGTTAATATTGAGGGTGAGAATTTGATTCTCGGGGATGATTGGCTCGAGCGGCATGGCGCAATCATGAACTACCGCACGAGGATCATCACCATGTTAGCCGAGGATGGCACCGAGCACTCCTTCGCGGGGCGAATGAGGGGAAATCAGAAGTTTGTTATTAACGCCTTGAAGGCGATGAGACTCCTACGAAAGGGGTGTACTGGTTATTGGTTCTACGCCTTGAAGGCGGAGGATGGTGGAGTCGAGCTTTCGTCGATTCCAGTCGTTAGTGAGTTTCCTGATGTATTTCCTGATGAGTTATCGGGATTGCCACCGGATCGTGAGGTTGAGTTTGCTATAGAGTTAGAGCCGGGCGCAGCTCCGATTTCTAAGGCGCCGTATCGTATGGCACCTTCAGAGATGACAGAATTGAAGAAGCAGTTGAGCGAGCTTCTTGAGTCGGGGTATGTTCGACCGAGCGCCTCGCCTTGGGGCGCACCGGTCCTGTTTGTGCGGAAGAAGGATGGTTCACTACGTTTGTGTATCGACTATCGCGAACTAAACAAGGTGACCATCAAGAACAAGTATCCTTTGCCGAGAATTGGTGACTTGTTTGACCAGTTGCAGGGAGCTGCGGTATTCTCGAAGATTGATTTGAAATCGAGATACTATCAGCTTCGGGTGAGAGAGTCCGACGTGCCGAAAACAGCTTTTCGGACGAGATACGGACATTACGAGTTTGTAGTTATGCCTTTCGGGTTAACTAATGCGCCGGCGGTGTTCATGCAGTTGATGAACAAAGTCTTTATCGAGTATTTGGATAAGTGTGTCGTCGTCTTCATTGACGATATTCTTATCTATTCGAGGACTGAGGAAGAGCATGCCCATCATTTGCGGATAATGTTAGACATTTTGAGGACCGAGCAGCTCTATGCGAAGTTCTCGAAATGTGAGTTCTGGCTGAGGGAAGTGATGTTTTTGGGTCATGTGATTTCAGCCGAAGGAGTTCGTTTGGATCCGCAGAAAATTGAGGCAGTGTTGGACTGGGCACCGCCCACAAATGTGAAGGAGGTCCGTAGTTTCTTGGGTTTGGTTGGCTACTACCGTAGGTTCGTCGAGGGTTTCTCAAAACTAGCTCGGCCACTTACACAGTTGCTCCAGAAATCCGAGAAGTTTGTCTGGAATGACGAGAGGCAGTTGAGTTTTGAGGAACTGAAGAAGCGTTTGACCTCAGCCCCGGTTTTGGCGTTGCCATGTGGGAACGAGGGTTTTGCCGTTTACAGTGATGCTTCGGGTCAGGGTCTTGGGTGTGTACTGATGCAGCACCGCAAGACCATTGCCTTTGCGTCGAGACAGTTGAGGCCGTATGAGCTGAACTACCCTACACATGATTTGGAGTTAGCGGCAGTTGTTTTCACGCTCAAGATTTGGCGTCACTATCTTTTCGGCTCTACATGTCAGATTTTTACCGATCATAAGAGTCTGAAATACATATTTACTCAGCGGGAGTTGAATATGAGGCAGAGGAGGTGGTTAGAGCTGATTAAGGATTATGACCTCGAAATCCTTTATCATCCGGGCAAGGCGAACGTCGTGGCTGACGCCTTGAGTCGGAAATCGATTGCGTTGCGAATGCTTGAGGTCCTTACGTCTCAGTCTGAGCTTCGGCAGGCTTTGATCGAGTTAGATGTTGAGGTTTTGTTGTCTGGAGCTGTCGGGCAACTTTGTCCTTTATAGATTTCTTCGTCTTTGATCGATGAAATTAAGCTGAAGCAATTAGAGGACCCGATGATTACTCAAATCCGAGAGAACGTTCTTAAGGCAAAGTCTCCTGGATTTGTGATTCACGAGAATGGTGTTTTGAGATTTCAGAGTCGGCTTTGTGTGCCGAACGACTCAGAGTTGAGACAGAGTATTTTGCCTGAGGCCCATGCTACACCTTATTCCGTTCATCCTGGTTCGAGTAAGATGTACAAGGACCTGAGGAGGAATTTTTGGTGGAATGATATGAAGGAAGAGGTCGCGCAGTTTGTAGCGAAGTGCTTGACTTGTCAGCAGGTCAAAATCGAGCATCAGCGGCCGGCTGGGTTATTGCAGTCACTTCCCGTTCCGGAATGTAAATGGGAAGATATATCGATGGATTTCATTACGAGTTTGCCGAGTTCGAGGTCGGGCATAAATATGGTCTGGGTGATTGTTGATCGTCTGACCAAGTCGGCACATTTTCTGGGCATCAAGGACACTTGGGGCCCGGAGAAGTTAGCTCGTGTGTTTATCGCGCAGATTGTGAGGCTTCACGGTACTCCGAAGTCTATTGTTTCAGATTGTGATGGCCGATTTGTATCACACTTTTGGCAGGCGGTGCATAAAGCATTGGGCACTCGTTTGCGTTTGAGTACCTCTTTCCATCCTCAGTCAGATGGACAGTCAGAACGCACTATCCAGACGTTCGAGGATATGTTGCGTGCGTGCTCTCTCGATTGGAGCAGCGACTGGGAGGAGCATTTGCCATTGATCGAATTCACGTACAACAATAGTTGGCATGCGTCGATTCGGATGGCACCGTATGAGGCACTTTATGGGCGGTGATGTCGATCACCGATTTGTTGGAATGAGGCGTCCGATTTGGTCGGGACCAAACCGGATGTCGTTTTAGAGACGAGACGGAAGATAGAATTAATTCGGGAACGGATGTTGACTGCCCAGAGTCGACAGAAGTCATATGCCGATGTCCGTCGTCGACCTTTAGAATTCAAGGTGGGAGACCACGTTTTGTTGAAGGTGTCGCCGACGAGAGGAGTTTTTCGTTTTGGGAAGAAGGGGAAGCTGAGTCCGAGATTTATTGGACCCTTTGAGATTCTTGAGCGAGTCGGTGGGTTAGCATACCGTTTGGCGTTACCCCCGGCCTTGAGTCATGTTCATAGCGTTTTTCATGTTTCCCAGCTGAGGAAATACGTCCCAGATCCTAGTCACGTCATCGATTATGGTGAGATTGACGTCGCCGAGGATATTACTTTTGAGGAGCGTCCTTTGAAGATTTTAGAGCATCGGGAGAAACGACTGAGGCTTAAGACCATCTGTTTGGTCAAGGTGCAGTGGTCGAGACATGGTGTCGAGGAGGCAACTTGGGAAACCGAGGATAGCATGCGTGCTACGTACCCTAAGTTGTTTCTTTCTTAAGTTTCGGGACGAAACTTTTTTTTAGAGGGGTAGAATGTAATATCCACATTTTTTTCTTTCCCCTTGTATTTTATTTTTCGGCGAATTTCTCGGGCGTAGTGACCCTCATGTACCTTATTACAGTGTATCTTTCCCGTCATCTGTGATCTGATTCTCGTAATTGTTGTGCAGAACCGCTGTTTCGGGGTTACCGTGGGTCCATTCTATGTTTTGATGCGCTTTGAGGTGTTCCGTTTGATGTTTCGTTCATATTCCGGTGTTGTGAACCATTTATATTTCGTAACCTAGCGCACGCTATCTTTTCTGCATAGCGCGCGCTAGGGGTCCCTTAGTAGCGCACGCTACGACTGATTCGTAGCGCGCGCTAGAGAGCAAGCCCTGGGAGTGGCAGTGCTATTTTCCCAGCCTTCTGGATTGGCGTATTAGCATACGCTACGTAGACTAGCGCACGCTAATGTCGGGAGGTTAGCGCACGCTGATGATACCGGTAGCGTGCGCTAGCGTGAGTGTCCAGTACTGGACAGTTTACTACGGAACTCGGTCAGGTGCCAGTTAGCGCACGCTACGCTTGTATGGTAGCGCACGCTAACGGGTCAGGTGAGTAGTGGACAGTTAGCTTCTGGACTCGGCTGATGTCCAGGTAGCGCACGCTATTGGTCGATAGCGCGCGCTACCGAGAAGTTTTTAGCGCACGCTACGTCTCGAGTAGCGTACGCTAACGGCCAGAAGTCTGGCTACTGGACTGGACGCTAACTGTTTGGCCTGTAATTTAATCCCGTTAGTGCACGCTAACCTTGAGTATTAGCGCGCGCTAACACCCCCTGGCTATATAAACCAGGGAGTTGACCCAAATGAACATATTATTTTCATTTCCTCTCCTCTCCGCGACGCAGAGCTTCTCTAGGCGATTTCCGAGCGATCCTTTCCTCCGATTATTTCAGGCATCCTCTACCTTGAGTTTTTGAAGTAAATTAACAACACCTACTTGTGTTCTTCATCCTCAATCCAAGGTAAATATCTTAGAACCCTACTTTTGGATAATTTGGGGGTTTTGGGATTTTCTTCCGATTCGTTCCGTTTTGTTGGTGGATTCATGATGAATATGATTAAACTTGTCAATATCATTAGTTTCCCTACGTATTCATGGTATATTTTCATGGTTTTGCGGAATCGAGAGGGTTTGGTTGTGGTCCGCCCTCGTTGTTATTTTTGTACGAATATACATGAATCGTAGGCGGGTTTTCGTGTGTATTCCATTTCCGTATTCGTCTAGAGTTGGTTGTAATTATGTTCTTCGAATCGTTAGGTTCGATTCCGTTGGTTCATAGCGTTCGTCGGTGATTTTCCTTTCCGTTCGTTGCGTCGTCAATTATTTAAGGCAAGTATTTTTGGAAACCTTTATGCTTAACGTGAAATGGTAATGTATATTGTGTTTGCTTTACTCACCTCGGGAGGGTCCGACGGGATCACGGAGGGAATCTATGGCTTCGTCCTGGATTAATGAGTTTGTTTCGCTAGCCAGCTCGGGAGGGTCCTTAGAGGCCTCGGGTGGGATTCGTGGCTTCGTCCCGGTCCTAGGCGATGCCTGTGCGTGATTTGTTTTATGAAATGGACAGCTCGGGAGGGTCCTTAGAGGCCTCGGGTGGGATTCGTGGTTTCATCCCAGTCCTAGGCAAATTGTTTGACTGTTTGTTTCCGGAAAAGACATGTCTGGTTTTGGTTTTTGAAATGATATTTGTGCATGTACTATGAAATGTGTAAGCGATTGGTTTGCCTTGATTACTTGTACTAGCGTAATTGCTAACCCCTCTGGGGACCCGTTGTGGGGAAATTCTTGTCATGGATTTCAGGTTATGATCATACGGACGAGCGAGCGCTGGGACAGTACGAGGATGTTGGCCAGGGTCGTTGACATGTGCACCTGGGTCTACTTATTTCTTTTGTCCACTTTGATATGGTTGTTTCCAATATTTATAAACTGATAGACTGTACTCGCGAGTACTTAGGCTTTTCAATTCAAACTCCGTGTTGTATTATTTTAAATTGCTACATTGTCGATTGTTGCTCATTTCGTCGGTTGCTCCGGGTGTATTTTCATGTGATGTGTTATTTGATTATGTATCCTCGCTAACCGAGATGGTTAGTCGAGGGGTGTTCGATTGTTGCAGCCTGGTGGGTCCCATGTAGGGGTCCACGGCGCTGTAATATACTCCGAATATCTCGGGGTGTTACAATCCGAAATGCAATCCATGTATGATAATCAAGTATGGACTTTTATTGATCTTCCTGAAGCTTTCAAAGCAATTGGTTTCAAATGGATCTTTACAAAGAAAAAGGACATGGATGACATTGTACAAACATACAAATAACGACTCATGGCGAAAGGATATAGACAGACTCATGGTATTAACTATGATGAAACCTTTTCGCCAGTCGTAATGATTAAATCAATTAGAAATATACTTTCCATGGCAGCATATTATGACTATGAGATATGTCAAATGGATGTCAAAACCGATTTTCTTAATGGGAAGTTAGATAAGGATGTGTATATGATACGGCCCAAAGGTTTTGTCGATCCTAATAATCCTATTAAAGTATGTAAGCTTCTAAAAGCCATTTACGGTTTGAAGCAGGCATCCCAGAGTTGAAATCTTCGTTTTGATGAAAAAATCAAAGAGTTCGGTTTCATTAGAAATCAAGACGAACCTTGTGTATACAAGAAGATTAGTAAGAGCGAAATTATTTCTAGTACTCTATGTGGATGATATCCTACTCATTGGCTAAAGTGTTAAACTTTGGCTAAGTAAATGTTTTAAAATAAAGGACTTAGGAGAAGATGCCTATATACTAGGTATAAGGATTTATAGAGATAGATTTAAAAGGCTTCTTGCCCTAAGTCAAAGTGTTAGGGTTGTATACGTCAAAGCCTATTTTATGCTTGTATTACCTAATTCCCCGGTCTTTTACCTCACCCCATGTCTTCAACATCGGAGCAAGCTGGGGGGCAATTGTTGTGTCGAGATTTATACGTCTCAACAGGCGATCGCCTCAGAGACCGGGCGACCGAGCCAGCGCCTAGCAACCGAAGTAGATTGGCCGACCGAAGGTCCCAGGACAAGTCCCAGTGCCGAGCGATCGACATCTAAGGCGATCGTCTCTCGGTATTTGGCGATCGACCCCTGGTGACCAACCAAATGACGACCGCCTCATGCCACGCGGAGCCATCGCCCGTCTAGTTGGCGAAGCCGAAGCTCGAAGCAAGAACCCACGTGCAGATTCGGAAAAGGCGCCGCAAGACATGGATCGTTGACCACACCCTGTCAGCATCTTTCCACCAACCGACAGACCCGCGGAAAGGTGCACAGTGGGACCGCCCGTGACAGCAACTCAGGACGCGTACCTGTAACACCCCCAAGATATTCGAGGTGTATTACAGTGCCGTGGACCCCTACATGGGACCCACCAGGCTAACACAAGATATCACCTCTCGACTAACCGTCTCGGTTAGCAGGGAAACAAATATTAACAACAAGAACATAAAACAACACGTCCGGTCCAACCAGCATAAATAACATCAACCGACAAATACGGTAACTCCAACGAAGACCAATCACAATACGAAAGGAAAAGCCTAAGTACTCGCGAGTACAATCTATAAGTTTACAATTTGGAAAACAACCACATCAAAAGAGACGGTAGAAATTAACAAGACTCGATTGCACATGTCAACAACCTTGGCCGACATCCTCATACCATCCCAAATTTCCGCCGTCTCTGGTCAACATAACCTGAAATCCATAACAAGAATTTCCCCGACAACGGGTCCCCAGAGGGGTTAGCAATTACGCTAGTACAAGTAATCAAGGCAAACCAATCGCTTACACATTTCATAGTACATGCAACAATATCATTTCGAAAAACCAAAACAAGACATGTCTTTTCCGGAAACAAACAGTCACAATTAATTTGCCTAGGACCGGGACGAAGCCACGAATCCCACTCGAGGCCTCTAAGGACCCTCCCGAGCTGGCCACATTCATAAAACAAACCAAGCACCACACGTCACCTAGGACCGGGACGAAGCCACGAATCCCACTCGAGGCCTCTAAGGACCCTCCCGAGCTGGCTAGCGAATCAAACTCATGAATCCAGGACGAAGCCATAGATTCCCTCGAGGCCCCGTCGGACCCTCCCGAGGTGAGTAAAGCACACACAATATACATTACCATTTCACGTTAAGCATAAAGGTTTCCAAGAATTACTTGCCTTGAATTATTAACGACGCAACGAACAGAAAGGAAAGTCACTGACGAACGCTAGGAACCAATGAAACCGAACCTAACGATTCGAAGAATACAATCACAACCATTTCTAAATGAATACGGAATTGGAATACACTCGAAAACCCGCCTACGATTCATGTATATTCGTATATAAACAACAACGAGGGCGGACCACAACCAAACCCTCTCGATTCCGTAAAAATCATGAAATATACCATGAATCCGTAGGGAAACTAAGAATACCAACAAGATTAATCATATTCATCATGAATTAATCAACAAAACGGGACGAATCAGACAAAAACACGAAAACCCCCAATTTTACCAAAAGTAGGGTTCTAAAGATCTAACCTTGATTCGTTGGATCAAGGGATGATATCGGACGGATTATTGATGATATAACCTCAAGAACTCCATGGATATGTTGTTAAACAACATGGCTTCAAGCTTAGAACACGCCCAGCTGCGGAAGAGGAGAAGAAGAAGGTGAAAAATGGCAAGAAAAACGTCTACAGGGCCTTTTATAGGGTTGATCTCTGCCGGGCACGGCCCGTGCCGATCGGCACGGCCGTGGCCGCACACCTGGCCGACAGGACTCGACCGTGTCCTGCTTGACACGGTCGCGCGCGGTGGGCCTTCCGACAGTGACCCGTCCGACGGCGACTCGGCATGACTCGACCGTGTCCTGGGACACGGCCGGGCGTCTCGCGCCGCTCGGGCTTATCCTAAGAGTACGCAGACGGCCGTGTCGGAGGACACGGTCGGGTCCTGAGACAAACTTCGGCATTTTCCTGACGAGTACGGCACGGGCCGTGTCGGACGACACGGCCGAGTTCGGCCGGCAGTGATCGGCCAATAACGAGCGGGTGAGCTAAAACGACCATAACTCTCTCGTCCGGACTCCGATTGACTCACCGTTTGAACCATTGGAAAGCTAACTCGATGCTCTATAGTGTTGCAGAGATTTAGAATTTTTGGAGTTACCAAAAATTAATGGTGACTTCACAAAGTCGAACTCATACTTAGAAAAGTCGTTTAGTAATCCTGAACTCAACAAAACGACACCGAAACCCGAACCTGAATACGAACCGAAGATACGGTTACGAAGTACTCACAAAGACGAATCTAAGAGCTAGTAGGACACACGATTCCGACCACCCGAAGGCTCGAAATTCAACAACGGAAGGTAATTACCCCAAACTTTGGGAAATTACGAAAATGGCCCAAATGCCCGAAAATCACCATACGACAACGAATAATCAAACCGAAGCTCACAACACGTATAACAACGTTAAATGAACTTACGAAAAACCCCAAACGACAGTTTCGAACGAGATTCGCAAGAACCGAACTCAAGCGCGGAAAAGTCGCTAAAAAGCACGGAACTCAACAAAGCAGCACCGAAACGAACTCGGATGACAAAAGTGCAGAATTAAATATTCTCCGAATGACGAAACGGTCATGATAGAGTTGTCAAAACGAACTTCCTCCGAAAAAAGAAAATTACCGAAATTTGAAATTGCGGATATTACATTCTACCCTCCTTAAAAGAAGTTTCGTCCCGAAACTTAAAACAAGTAGGGGGGAGCAATATACCCGCCAGGAAAACTCAACGAGATACACAAAAATAGAAAACTCGCGCCCAACGGCGAAACGCTGCAAGAAACGCAAAGAGACATACGGCGTGAAAACACGCTCCACGACTACCAACACAATGTCGCCGTTAGGGAAACAATAAAACCAACAAATGACAAGCGTCATCAAACGGATAATATAGACAAGTCAATTATCCGACAATCACAAAACACAACGAACGAAAGTCAGTATGATTGACCAACCCAACGGTACATCAATCGAAACGCGAGCCAATCGCTGAACTAATACTGAATGCCACCGCCCAAGGGTTGGAAGATCGAAAACGAGACTAATTTCCCAAACTTAAGGGAATTAGGAAGGAGCCTGAATGCTCAACGATCACAAAAAGAGAACAAAAACTGAACAAGCAAACGATCGAGACAACAAAAATCGAACAATCATGTCCGAAACACGAAGGATAATAAAAACTCAAACAACAACTCCCAGGATGATCTGGTGAGAACTACAAGGAATGCATTCCCCTAAGATCCACCGGATAGGGAATAGCGATTGAAAAGTCACAGCGACAAACGAGTTATTCCAAAACAATACCACACTAGTTCGATCAACAAAAGCAAGGGATAGGGAAAGTTCAGAAATGTCAACGAACATAAACGAGTCGACAGAGTCGAAAATACAGAAGTTCCAAATCCGATCCACTTCGAATAAAAGAACTAGTAGAACCAAAAGATGTTACTTCCGAACAAGGTTCACAATAATCGAACCGAACTCGGAAAAGTCACAGCGATAACCAGATCGACCCAAAACAAGATCACAGCTCGTTCGAATGATGAACCCGAAATACAAAACAAGTTCAGAGAGTATCAACGAACACGAGCGAATCGATAGACTGGAGAAAGAGAAAATACAGAAGTCAAAATAGTATGGGTATTACCCCCGACCTCATCCACGAAATTCACAAAAACAGGATCAAGGTAACAAGACATTAAACAACCGACACATAACGGAACGATCACCGATGCACACGGTCATACCAAACCAAGCTCTAACAGCTCGCACATGCGAGACAACGTAGAAATCACTACGAGGCGGCAACATTCGACACTAACATCCCACCTCTCACAACAAATGCGTGGCAATGCCTCGACGTTCATGCCACCAATCTGATCATACTCGGGAGCAAACATCATAACGACAACGCGAACATCATACATATATACCCAGCCCTCAAACGGGAATGGATAGGTTTTAAAAACGAAAACCTCATTTTGAAAATAATTTGCAAGCACCAGTTGATTTTGAGTATCATATATCTAAAAGTAGTACAAACATCGTCATTGAGACTTTAAAAAAAATCATCTTGCGTTTGAAAAAAAAATGAAGACACCTTTCGTTAAATTAAAACTTGTCAGCTATATTCGACCTTCGGGTCTAGGCGAATGCATTTCTAAATCATTAGAAATATTTCAAAATATTTTGATCCTCAAGGTAGAATAATTTTGAAACATAGCGTGGCACTAGTAGGCATCTTGAGAGCACTGTGAGAAAATAATTTATTTTAAAAGTACGTCTCGAGGTTTATTTTCTAAGATACTCAAGGTTTTTCAGAAGTACAATAGGCCAAAATGCGCAAAATTCGCACGTATCAACATTTACTTAAACACATCATATCACACGCATCAAATCGCTCAAAATCACGACAGTGATATACAATCCTCAGGATATATTTAACAACATCGTTAAAACAACAATCGGTTTATCAAAACCGGATGGAAAACGACATCAAGAACAAGACTCCAAAAAGTCAACTCTAGGGATTCAAGAAGAAATACCTAGATTCGCGAAGAACAATGGATTAGATGATGTTAAAAATCATCTAGGATACTCCAAAACAACTTTGGATGGAAGAAAAATCAGCCCAGATGCGAAACTGAGTCGCTACGTCTCAATCTCATGGAGGAAGAAGAAGAAAAGAAGAAAAATGCAACTTCTAGACTGGTGTCCAGTATTTATACTGGACACAATTAGCGTGCGCTAATCATTAAGGTTAGCGTGCGCTATCACGGCACCAAACAAAACTCCAGACCAAAAATACACTGTTAGCGTGCGCTAACCCCAAGCGTTAGCGTGCGCTAACAATTCACAGAGACAACAACAGGACATATCAGAAAAATTACACGCCGTAAACCCTTCTCACAAGGATTTACCAGGCTAAACATGATTTCCCATCTCATTTCGAAAATGCTAAAAATACCAATGACGGTGATATTTTCCAAAACTCATAAACTCATTTGTCAAACCATCATGAAATATTCAAGGCCAAAATGCCAAAACTTAATTCAAGGAATCGGTTTTACGAAATAAAACTCAGTTTGCAAAATACCGAAAGCCGTTTGAAAGAACTCACGCAGCAGATAAAATACCGTACGAAAATACGTCAGCAGTGACGACACTCCTCGTAAACCAAATACGAGAGTCTAATAAACACACATCGTGAAATCAAAATCCACAGAAGGATTCCATCATTCAATCGACTAATCATACAAATAACTCGTGTCACACGAGGCACAATACAAGGAAGGGAGTTTTACATCCATAGGTCGCACGTAAGTGACGACCGCCCCTCGATACTAATCACGACCAATGATCTCAAATGACGCGTCGCGATGCGACTAAGTCAGACAAAATCCGACGAGACAAAACTCAACAAACACAACTTGACTCGACAGCCTAGGTTTCCCTAGGCTAATCTGATTTTAAAATCGTATACTCTAGTTATTCGAAAATAAAACCGGTAAGTTAAAAAATCGTTTTCAAGACCCTTTTAAACACGACAAGGGCTTAACAACGGTAGCATTTTATAAAATGTCCTAAAACACTTTTATACACGACCTTTAAATACGACACAAGGTTTTATTTGAAAATACAAGGCTGGCTCGCCCAAATTCATGTCGCTTTTCAAAAACCCACAATATGATCAAGCCTAAGAAATTTTTAAGCATGCACGCCACATGTATTATTATTAATAGAAACACATTGGTTGTAAATAATAATAATTAGCCAAGTACTAACAATTCCCGAACACACGCATATACGGCATTCTAAAATCACCAGTTCAACAAGCGCAACTCGGAAACACTAATTCTAAGCATATGTCAAACTTATCTCTTCAAGTTTAACAGCATAACTGATGAACACCGATTCGAACACATGTCGAAACCATCTATGTGAGTTTCTCAACAAACTCTGCCATCGACACCTTTCCCGGAACATGTCAATGTTCAAAACATTCACATCATACTGCACCCCTCGGTGTCCAAACCATCAGTACGTTCGGCTCAACATACATTTAGTATATCGCAATTATCAAACACAGATTCCATCATACAACAAAAGACTAGAGAGTCAAGCCCTCTCACAATATACCACGGAGCAATTCTCGAATCTTTCGATCACCAACGATCCCACCAATGCTAGGAAGTTTAGCGATGGAAGGCTCGCAAAACGACCAACGGTCAACCCCAGAATGGCGCACATACTCCAGAGAGATAAAGGACTGCGCAATACTAGAATCAAAAGTGCACGAACCGGATGGATCGAAAAACAACTCGACGATAAGTACGAGAGAGACAATCACAGTTCAAGAAGTGGAAATACAATACGAGAAAACAAGAGGATCGAGTAAGGAAAACTTACAAGCGCTGGATGTACTGAGATGTCGGCAGCGGTGTGACAATGTGCAAAACAAAATGCAAATAGACCCAAATTAACCGACAAGCCTAGGTATCCATAAACCCAACCTGTCTCCGATACCATTTTCTATAACACCCCCAAGATATTCGAGGTGTATTACAGCGCCGTGGACCCCTACATGGGACCCACCAGGCTAACACAAGAAATCACCTCTCGACTAACCGTCTCGGTTAGCAGGGAAACAAATATTAACAACAAGAACATAAAACAACACGTCCGGTCCAACCAGCATAAATAACATCAACCGACAAATACGGTAACTCCAGCGAAGACCAATCACAATCCGAAAGGAAAAGCCTAAGTACTCGCGAGTACAATCTATAAGTTTACAATTTGGAAAACAACCACATCAAAAGAGACGGTAGAAATTAACAAGACTCGATTGCACATGTCAACAACCTTGGCCGACATCCTCGTACCATCCCAGCGCCCGCTCGTCTAGCTGAACATAACCTGAAATCCATAACAAGAATTTCCCCGACAACGGGTCCCCATAGGGGTTAGCAATTACGCTAGTACAAGTAATCAAGGCAAACCAATCGCTTACACATTTCATAGTACATGCACCAATATCATTTCGAAAAACCAAAACAAGACATGTCTTTTCCGGAAACAAACAGTCACAATTAATTTGCCTAGGACCGGGACGAAGCCACGAATCCCACTCGAGGCCTCTAAGGACCCTCCCGAGCTGGCCACATTCATAAAACAAACCAAGCACCACACGTCACCTAGGACCGGGACGAAGCCAGGAATCCCACTCGAGGCCTCTAAGGACCCTCCCGAGTTGGCTAGCGAATCAAACTCATGAATCCAGGACGAAGCCATAGATTTCCTCGAGGCCCCGTCGGACCCTCCCGAGTTGAGTAAAGCACACACAATATACATTACCATTTCACGTTAAGCATAAAGGTTTCCAAGAATTACTTGCCTTGAATTATTGACGACGCAACGAACGGAAAGGAAAGTCACCGACGAACGCTAGGAACCAATGAAACCGAACCTAACGATTCGAAGAATACAATCACAACCATTTCTAAATGAATACGGAATTGGAATACACTCGAAAACCCGCCTACGATTCATGTATATTCGTATATAAACAACAACGAGGGCGGACCACAACCAAACCCTCTCGATTCCGTAAAAATCACGAAATATACCATGAATCCGTAGGGAAACTAAGAATACCAACAAGATTAATCATATTCATCATGAATTAATCAACAAAACGGGACGAATCAGACAAAAACACGAAAACCCCCAATTTTACCAAAAGTAGGGTTCTAAAGATCTAACCTTGATTCGTTGGATCAAGGGATGATATCGGACGGATTATTGATGATATAACCTCAATAACTCCATGGATATGTTGTTAAACAACATGGCTTCAAGCTTAGAACACGCTCAGCTGCGGAAGAGGAGAAGAAGAAGGTGAAAAATGGCAAGAAAAACGTCTACAGGGCCTTTTATAGGGGTTGACTGTCCTGCCGGGCACGGCCCGTGCCGATCGGCACGGTCGTGTTGCATACCGCCGACAGGACTCGACCGTGTCCTCGCTTGACACGGTCGCGCGCGTTGGGCCTTCCGACGATGACTCCGTCCGACAGACTTCGGATGACTCGACCGTGTCCTGGGACACGGTCGGGCGTCTGGGCAGTCGCTTCTGGCTTATCCGGAAGAGTACGGCACGGGCCGTGTCGGAGGACACGGTCGGGTCCTGAGACAGAAACTTCGGCATTTTCCTGACGAGTACGGCACGGGCCGTGTCGGACGACACGGCCGAGTTCGGCCGGCAGTGATCGGCCAATAACGAGCGGGTGAGCTAAAACGACCATAACTCTCTCGTCCGGAGTCCGATTGACTCACCGTTTGAACCATTGGAAAGCTAACTCGATGCTCTATAATGTTGCAGAGATTTAGAATTTTTGGAGTTACCAAAAATTAATGGTGACTTCACAAAGTCGAACTCATACTTAGAAAAGTCGTTTAGTAATCCTGAACTCAACAAAACGACACCGAAACCCGAACCTGAATACGAACCGAAGATACGGTTACGAAGTACTCACAAAGAAGAATCTAAGAGCTAGTAGGACACACGATTCCGACCACCCGAAGGCTCGAAATTCAACAACGGAAGGTAATTACCCCAAACTTTGGGAAATTACGAAAATGGCCCAAATGCCCGAAAATCACCATACGACAACGAATAATCAAACCGAAGCTCACAACACGTATAACAACGTTAAATGAACTTACGAAAAACCCCAAACGACAGTTTCGAACGAGATTCGCAAGAACCGAACTCAAGCGCGGAAAAGTCGCTAAAAAGCACGGAACTCAACAAAGCAGCACCGAAACGAACTCGGATGACAAAAAGTGCAGAATTAAATATTCTCCGAATGACGAAACGGTCATGATAGAGTTGTCAAAACGAACTTCCTCCGAAAAAAGAAAATTACCGAAATTTGAAATTGCGGATATTACATTCTACCCTCCTTAAAAGAAGTTTCGTCCCGAAACTTAAAACAAGTAGGGGGAGCAATATACCCGCCAGGAAAACTCAACGAGATACACAAAAATAGAAAACTCGCGCCCAACGGCGAAACGCTGCAAGAAACGCAAAGAGACATACAGCGTGAAAACACGCTCCACGACTACCAACACAATGTCGCCGTTAGGGATACAATAAAACCAACAAATGACAAGCGTCATCAAACGGATAATATAGCCAAGTCAATTGTCCGACAATCACAAAACACAACGAACGAAAGTCAGTATGATTGACCAACCCAACGGTACATCAATCGAAACGCGAGCCAATCGCTGAACTAATACTGAATTCCACCGCCCAAGGGTTGGAAGATCGAAAAAGAGACTAATTTCCCAAACTTAAGGGAATTAGGAAGGAGCCTGAATGCTCAACGATCACAAAACGAGAACAAAAACTGAACAAGCAAACGATCGAGACAACAAAAATCGAACAATCATGTCCGAAACACGAAGGATAATAAAAACTCAAACAACAACTCCCAGGATGATCTGGTGAGAACTACAAGGAATGCATTCCCCTAAGATCCACAGGATAGGGAATAGCGATTGAAAAGTCACAGCGACAAACGAGTTATTCCAAAACAATACCACACTAGTTCGATCAACAAAAGCAAGGGATAGGGAAAGTTCAGAAATGTCAACGAACATAAACGAGTCGACAGAGTCGAAAATACAGAAGTTCCAAATCCGATCCACTTTGAATAAAAGAACTAGTAGAACCAAAAGATGTTACTTCCGAACAAGGTTCACAAGAATCGAACCGAACTCGGAAAAGTCACAGCGATAACCAGATCGACCCAAAACAAGATCACAGCTCGTTCGAATGATGAACCCGAAATACAAAACAAGTTCAGAGAGTATCAACGAACACGAGCGAATCGATAGACTGGAGAAAGAGAAAATACAGAAGTCAAAATAGTATGGGTATTACCCCCGACCTCATCCACGAAATTCACAAAAACAGGATCAAGGTAACAAGACATTAAACAACCGACACATAACGGAACGATCACCGATGCACACGGTCATACAAAACCAAGCTCTAACAGCTCGCACATGCGAGACAACGTAGAAATCACTACGAGGCGGCAACATTCGACACTAACATCCCACCTCTCACAACAAATGCGTGGCAATGCCTCGACGTTCATGCCACCAATCTGATCATACTCGGGAGCAAACATCATAACGACAACGCGAACATCATACATATATACCCAGCCCTCAAACGGGAATGGATAGGTTTTAAAAACGAAAACCTCATTTTGAAAATAATTTGCAAGCACCAGTTGATTTTGAGTATCATATATCAAAAAGTAGTACAAACATCGTCATTGAGACTTTAAAAAAAATCATCTTGCGTTTGAAAAAAAAAATGAAGACACCTTTCGTTAAATTAAAACTTGTCAGCTATATTCGACCTTCGGGTCTAGGCGAATGCATTTCTAAATCATTAGAAATATTTCAAAATATTTTGATCCTCAAGGTAGAATAATTTTGAAACATAGCGTGGCACTAGTAGGCATCTTGAGAGCACTGTGAGAAAATAATTTATTTTAAAAGTACGTCTCGAGGTTTATTTTCTAAGATACTCAAGGTTTTTCAGAAGTACAATAGGCCAAAATGCGCAAAATTCGCACGTATCAACATTTACTTAAACACATCATATCACACGCATCAAATCGCTCAAAATCACGACAGTGATATACAATCCTCAGGATATATTTAACAACATCGTTAAAACAACAATCGGTTTATCAAAACCGGATGGAAAACGACATCAAGAACAAGACTCCAAAAAGTCAACTCTAGGGATTCAAGAAAAAATACCTAGATTCGGCGAAGAACAATGGATTAGATGATGTTAAAAATCATCTAGGATACTCCAAAACACCTTTGGATGGAAGAAAAATCAGCCCAGATGCGAAACTGAGTCGCTACGTCTCAATCTCATGGAGGAAGAAGAAGAAAAGAAGAAAAATGCAACTTCTAGACTGGTGTCCAGTATTTATACTGGACACAATTAGCGTGCGCTAATCATTAAGGTTAGCATGCGCTATCACGGCACCAAACAAAACTCCAGACCAAAAATACACTGTTAGCGTGCGCTAACCCCAAGCGTTAGCGTGCGCTAACAATTCACAGAGACAACAACAGGACATATCAGAAAAATTACACGCCGTAAACCCTTCTCACAAGGATTTACCAGGCTAAACATGATTTCCCATCTCATTTCGAAAATGCTAAAAATACCAATGACGGTGATATTTTCCAAAACTCATAAACTCATTTGTCAAACCATCATGAAATATTCAAGGCCAAAATGCCAAAACTTAATTCAAGGAATCGG
This sequence comes from Orobanche coerulescens, assembly GCA_033398695.1. Classification (NCBI taxonomy): domain Eukaryota; kingdom Viridiplantae; phylum Streptophyta; class Magnoliopsida; order Lamiales; family Orobanchaceae; genus Orobanche; species Orobanche coerulescens. Next base: position 134,845,434 of record CM065806.1, on the reverse strand, counting down.
TTTTACGAAATAAAACTCAGTTTGAAAAATACCGAAAGCCGTTTGAAAGAACTCACGCAGCGGATAAAATACGGTACGAAAATACGTCAGCAGTGATGACACTCCTCGTATAAACCAAATACGAGAGTCTAATAAACACACATCGTGAAATCAAAATCCACAGAAGGATTCCATCATTCAATCGACTAATCATACAAATAACTCGTGTCACACGAGGCACAATACAAGGAAGGGAGTTTTACATCCATAGGTCGCACGTAAGTGACGACCGCCCCTCGATACTAATCACGACCAATGATCTCAAATGACGCGTCGCGATGCGACTAAGTCAGACAAAATCCGACGAGACAAAACTCAACAAACACAACTTGACTCGACAGCCTAGGTTTCCCTAGGCTAATCTGATCTTAAAATCGTATACTCTAGTTATTCGAAAATAAAACCGGTAAGTTAAAAAATCATTTTCAAGACCCTTTTAAACACGACAAGGGCTTAACAACGGTAGCATTTTATAAAATGTCCTAAAACACTTTTATACACGACCTTTAAATACGACACAAGGTTTTATTTGAAAATACAAGGCTGGCTCGCCCAAATTCATGTCGCTTTTCAAAAACCCACAATATGATCAAGCCTAAGAAATTTTTAAGCATGCACGCCACATGTATTATTATTAATAGAAACACATTGGTTGTAAATAATAATAATTAGCCAAGTACTAACAATTCCCGAACACACGCATATACGGCATTCTAAAATCACCAGTTCAACAAGCGCAACTCGGAAACACTAATTCTAAGCATATGTCAAACTTATCTCTTCAAGTTTAACAAAGATAACCGATGAACACCGATTCGAACACATGTCGAAACCATCTATGTGAGTTTCTCAACAAACTCGCCATCGACACCTTTCCCGGAACATGTCAATGTTCAAAACATTCACATCATACCGCACCCCTCGGTGTCCAAACCATCGATGCTCGCTCAACATACATTTAGTATATCGCAATTATCAAACACAGATTCCATCATACAACAAAAGACTAGAGAGTCAAGCCCTCTCACAATATACCACGGAGCAATTCTCGAATCTTTCGATCACCAACGATCCCACCAATGCTAGGAAGTTTAGCGATGGAAGGCTCGCAAAACGACCAACGGTCAACCCCAGAATGGCGCACATACTCCAGAGAGATAAAGGACTGCGCAATACTAGAATCAAAAGTGCACGAACCAGATGGATCGAAAAACAACTCGACGATAAGTACGAGAGAGACAATCACAGTTCAAGAAGTGGAAATACAATACGAGAAAACAAGAGGATCGAGTAAGGAAAACTTACAAGCGCTGGATGTACTGAGATGTCGGCAGCGGTGTGACAATGTGCAAAACAAAATGCAAATAGACCCAAATTAACCGACAAGCCTAGGTATCCATAAACCCAACCTGTCTCCGATACCATTTTCTATAACACCCCCAAGATATTCGAGGTGTATTACAGCGCCGTGGACCCCTACATGGGACCCACCAGGCTAACACAAGAAATCACCTCTCGACTAACTGTCTCGGTTAGCAAGGAAACAAATATTAACAACAAGAACATAAAACAACACGTCCGGTCCAACCAGCATAAATAACATCAACCGACAAATACGGTAACTCCAACGAAGACCAATCACAATCCGAAAGGAAAAGCCTAAGTACTCGCGAGTACAATCTATAAGTTTACAATTTGGAAAACAACCACATCAAAAGAGACGGTAGAAATTAACAAGACTCGATTGCACATGTCAACAACCTTGGCCGACATCCTCGTACCATCCCAGCGCCCGCTCGTCTGGCTGAACATAACCTGAAATCCATAACAAGAATTTCCCCGACAACGGGTCCCCAGAGGGGTTAGCAATTACGCTAGTACAAGTAATCAAGGCAAACCAATCGCTTACACATTTCATAGTACATGCACCAATATCATTTCGAAAACCAAAACAAGACATGTCTTTTCCGGAAACAAACAGTCACAATTAATTTGCCTAGGACCGGGACGAAGCCACGAATCCCACTCGAGGCCTCTAAGGACCCTCCCGAGCTGGCCACATTCATAAAACAAACCAAGCACCACACGTCACCTAGGACCGGGACGAAGCCACGAATCCCACTCGAGGCCTCTAAGGACCCTCCCGAGCTGGCTAGCGAATCAAACTCATGAATCCAGGACGAAGCCATAGATTCCCTCGAGGCCCCGTCGGACCCTCCCGAGGTGAGTAAAGCACACACAATATACATTACCATTTCACGTTAAGCATAAAGGTTTCCAAGAATTACTTGCCTTGAATTATTGACGACGCAACGAACGGAAAGGAAAGTCACCGACGAACGCTAGGAACCAATGAAACCGAACCTAACGATTCGAAGAATACAATCACAACCATTTCTAAATGAATACGTAATTGGAATACACTCGAAAACCCGCCTACGATTCATGTATATTCGTATATAAACAACAACGAGGGCGGACCACAACCAAACCCTCTCGATTCCGTAAAAATCACGAAATATACCATGAATCCGTAGGGAAACTAAGAATACCAACAAGATTAATCATAGTCATCATGAATTAATCAACAAAACGGGACGAATCAGACAAAAACACGAAAACCCCCAATTTTACCAAAAGTAGGGTTCTAAAGATCTAACCTTGATTCGCTGGATCAAGGGATGATATCGGACGGATTATTGATGATATAACCTCAAGAACTCCATGGATATGTTGTTAAACAACATGGATTCAAGCTTAGAACACGCCCAGCTGCGGAAGAGGAGAAGATGAAGGTGAAAAATGGCAAGAAAAACGTCTACAGGGCCTTTTATAGGGGTTGACTGTCCTGCCGGGCACGGCCCGTGCCGATCGGCATGGTCGTGTTGCACAGCTGGCCGACAGGGACTCGACCGTGTCCTGCTTGACACGGTCGCGGCGCGGTGGGCCTTCCGACAGTGACCCGTCCGGCCGACTCAAGATGACTCGACCGTGTCCACGGGACACGGCCGGCGTCCCGCGCCGCTCGCTTATCCGGAAGAGTACGGCACGGGCCGTGTCGGACGACACGGTCGGGTCCTGAGACATAAACTTCGGCATTTTCCTGACGAGTACGGCACGGGCCGTGTCGGACGACACGGCCGAGTTCGGCCGGCAGTGATCGGCCAATAACGAGCGGGTGAGCTAAAACGACCATAACTCTCTCGTCCGGACTCCGATTGACTCACCGTTTGAACCATTGGAAAGCTAACTCGATGCTCTATAATGTTGCAGAGATTTAGAATTTTTGGAGTTACCAAAAATTAATGGTGACTTCACAAAGTCGAACTCATACTTAGAAAAGTCGTTTAGTAATCCTGAACTCAACAAAACGACACCGAAACCCGAACCTGAATACGAACCGAAGATACGGTTACGAAGTACTCACAAAGACGAATCTAAGAGCTAGTAGGACACACGATTCCGACCACCCGAAGGCTCGAAATTCGGCAATGAAGGTAATTACCCCAAACTTTGGGAAATTACGAAAATGGCCCAAATGCCCGAAAATCACCATACGACAACGAATAATCAAACCGAAGCTCACAACACGTATAACAACGTTAAATGAACTTACGAAAAACCCCAAACGACAGTTTCGAACGAGATTCGCAAGAACCGAACTCAAGCGCGGAAAAGTCGCTAAAAAGCACGGAACTCAACAAAGCAGCACCGAAACGAACTCGGATGACAAAAAGTGCAGAATTAAATATTCTCCGAATGACGAAACGGTCATGATAGAGTTGTCAAAACGAACTTCCTCCGAAAAAAGAAAATTACCGAAATTTGAAATTGCGGATATTACAGTACCGGCTCCTCATTGGACCGCACAGCTGGCTGCTAGCAGCAGCCGCAAGCTTAAAGGCAGACAGCCCATGTGACATAAAGAAGATCGCCCCATATTATATTGCATGAAAGGCGATCGCCCGTCGGAAAACAGAGCATCTCAGCTCCTATAAATAGAAGGCTGCCTACACTTGGAAACTGGCTCTGTCTCTCTCTGATTCAGCTCATAACTTGGCTTTCTTACTCTTGGCAACAGCTATCTCTCGGCCTTTCTTCTCTCTCAGCACCTCTTACACGAAAGACAATCGGCAGAGACGAAACACGCAAAGCTTCGCTCAAGAGCTAGATAAATAGGATCTTTTACACTCATTGTAATCGCATTCTTACATTAATACTTGTATCCCCGAATATTTGTATTAATAACATCTCGCGAGAGCATTCAAGCCCGGGCCTAACAAACCCGGCAAATCTTGTGTATTTCCATTCCCACGGACGTGCTCTCGCAATTTGCTGTTGCTCGACCATTCCAGCAATATCTATCTTCGGATAATATTTCGGGCAACAACATATAAGAAGAACATATACACTACGCCATATATGGGCTTCAGTCACACCTAAAAAAGTGTGTTCACAGCCCAAAAAGTGTTGGTAAAAGAAAAAAAACAGGCTACGGCTACACTTTGACCAAATTTTAGGGTGTTACAAAAATGGCCGCTACCATAGGGGTCTACGCTAACACTTTTATAGTTTCTCGTAACACCGAGGAAAAGTGTAGTTGTAGACCCCTATGCCAACACTTTTTGGTTCTGTTCCTACACCTTAAGAGGTGTTGTTGTAGATCTATGCCAACACCGTTATCTATGTGGTGACACCATTAAAACTATAGTTGTAGACATATGGCTACACCTGTTTAGTACTACTGTAACATAAAATTGTGAAACACTTCATATTTTTGGCAACACCTTTTATCATTATGGCTACACTTGTTTCTTAAACAATTTAATATCTTTGGCTACACTATGTTATTCTTTTGCCAACACGTATATTTTTGGGGTCAATGGCTACATTTTCACAGGTCTTTTACCAACACTCTAAATGCTAAAAATCAACATATGGTATTTAAAAATAGAATTACCCATTAAAAATAAATTCAAACATACCAATACATAAAAGGTTATCAAACAACCATCCAAATACATAAACCATCCGAAATAACTACATAAATCCACAAGCCATTGTAATACATCTACTACATAAACCAACCATCCAAAATCAGACTTAAATACCATCTAGCCTTAAGTACCGTTTAAAAGCTAAGTACCGTTTAAAAGTAATGCCATATCAATCGAAAAATATAACAAAAGCTACTTAGGTTCCTTTTTTCGAATAAGCCTCCCAATCAGGTAAGATGGGCCATGTTCCTTACCACCATGAACCAATTTATTAGCAGCTTCAGCACCTTCATTTTGTAGAACTTTCTCAACATCGGCCTGTAAAAAAAACAAAACATTTGATTCAAAAAAAAATACAATAAACAATATCATCAACAGTGGAAAACATTTGAATTCAGGCCTTCCATTCGATCTATATATTTGAAGTCAGGCCTTTGACAAACATATTTGAAGTCAGGCCTTCCAAATAGACATGACATGTAGTCTACATATTTGACGTATAAATGAAATCCGGAAGAAGACTGCATACATGAATAGTAGAACATAGCAAAGGATGAGCCAACAACCTAAATAAAAGCATGTACTAACCTCGAAAGAGAGAGTTACATACTAAACACGAACTCGAACAAGTTATGCGCAATTCTAAAGGCAGAAAATAAGGAAATATTTCCAAGCCGAGGAAAATGCATTCAAACTATACCTGAGGAAGAGGATAGCAAAGCAACGATAACTATCAGTGAAGAACGGGAATCTGCGAAGCAAATGATAAGTCATATGACAATACTATTTATAAAAGAATATATCATGTTTAACTATATTTTGGAACGAACAAAATGCACCCCGAGTAATAATAGTAAACACAGACGCGACAGACCATAATACAATGCAGATAACATCATCATAGTGGCCATTCGTCAATGCAATTTATATATGCCCAAACACCGATAGCTCAAAAGACAGCAGACGTTTGTGTCCATTTTTAAAAGGAAGCAGTCAATTGATATTACAAAAGCCAGACGAGACCTAAATGGGCCGAAAGACCAGCGAGAAATTGTAAAAGAGAATGGCAGAAGGAATGTAGAAACCATCTAAGCATATAAATCAAGTCCGGATAAAGAATGCATAGATGAACAGAACGTAATATAGGACAAGTTGACAATCTAAATACAAACATGTACTAACCTTGAAAGAGATAGTTACATACCAAACACAAAGCTGAACAAAATATTTGCAATTCTAAAACATAAACGGGTTAGTTCTGTAGGTAAACAAGTTTTAAATGCGGTGAAGACATAAATCAAGGAAATGTTTCCTAGACTGAAAAATAAATGCAATCTTAATACCAAAATATACCTGAAAAAGAGAATAGCAAAATAGCTGTTGTTATCAGTGAAGAACATGAAATTTGCGTGCAAAACAGCAGTAGAGAGTATGTTCCTGTTGATGAATAGAAATGATGAAACAGATGATGATACTATTTATAAAAGAATCTGATATGTTTAACTATATTCTGGAATGAATGAAACGCATCCCCAGTAATAACAGTGTAAAAATCATTGTTCCAAACCCACAAACCCTGTGACTAAATGTAAAGTTTTACTACTAATGTAAAAACCACATTCTCATCAAACACGTCCTAAAATATTTTACTGGAACAAATATTTGAGGTTACATGGGATACTCATAAATGCTGCTAAATCAAATGGTAACAGGCTAATGAGCGAGCAATTCTAAAACCTACAAGAGAAATTCATACAAAATCACAAACACTACCTGAGCAGAAAAAATAACTAAAAAATTTAGAAAAGAATGGTTGTCAGGGCCTTTCCCCACATGTAAAAAGATCGCGCTGCCGTATAATAATCTGCTAGACTGCCACAAACATAACCACATATATAAACTAAAACACACTACATAGTCCACACATATATACCCTGACATAAAATCCAGACCACACAAACGATACACAACATGTCAGTCACGAACATTTGAACAACACATTCTACCTAAATTTGGAGTAAGAATGAACATCAGTAATTGTACTTCGAATATTTTAAGGAATGAAATAGGAAAACTCAAATTTGGAGGATGATAAAAAATCACACCTGATCCCTACCAATTTTGCACATATCATTGTAAACAAAATATAAAAATCAATAGTATATATAATATATATGAATATAGACAATAGAATATGCAGAATTATTTAAGTTGAATGTTTTACCCCTTTTTGAATAATAAGTTGAGCGTTTTACTTCCTTTGAATATACAGATATATAAAACATATGAATATATACTGTTTAGTTTTATTTTATTTTTATTTTTATTTTTTTGTATTAATTAGTTTTTATATAAATTGTATAATTTGAAAGCGGAATATGAAGAATGGCGATGAGGGTTGAATCAAGAAGTGAGAGAAACCTAGAACCGCATGTAAAAAGCAGAGGATAAGCTAAAGAAAGAATCAAGAAATCAAGAACCGAATCGCATACGTATATACACGAAAAAGACGCAAACACATAAACAAACCGAACCATATAGAAAAGTATAAAATAAAAATCACTGGAAAGTCTAAAATCAAGAAATGCGTAATGTTGAAAGCAGCAAATAGAAAGATCCCGGCAACAAGGGTTGGAAGCGGCGGCTACAAAATCAAAATCAAAATCAAAACAGGAGGAAAACGGAAAGAAATAGGAAGATGTCTAAGAAAAAAGAAAAAGAATAACAATATTTGAAAGGGAAATTTAGGCAAAGCTAACCAGCCAAAACAGAAAAACAAATGATCGGTCTAACAAACATGGAGAGGTATACACGGATAAACCTACAAAACAAACCGCAGCAACTAACAGGCCACATTAAAACACACCATAACAGATTATCCCCACCACCACCACAACAACCTATGTTAGTAGAGAAGAACACAAGTCTAAAAAAGAAAATAAATAATATCCAGTACAAACATCTACGATGTAAGTTGATCAGTAGCTGCTGAAGAAAAGATTGATATTTAAGAAAGCAAAACGAGCAAAACCTATCTGTCCCATCCATACAGGGATTGTGCTTCGCCCTAGTGGGTTTAGGGGTCTTCTTCTTCATATAGATGTCATCGGTTCGAATAGTTTGTCCAGGAGCAAAAGTGTCCGGAATACCTACATCGGGTGTTTCTTCGATGAAGGAATAAAGGAAAGCAACCGATTCAATTCGTGTGAGGTGGTGTGAGATCGGAATAGAATAACTTATTCCAAAATAAATGAATCATATACCTGTAGATGGTCTTCCTAGAGGAGATGTATGGTGGCTCATGGCTTTATTTGCACAATGTGGTATAATTCAACCAAACCAGTCCCTAATTACTATAAGTCAAACTTGCACAATCACAGGAAAACCAAAAAAATCAAACAGAAATTATAAAAAGCGCACCAAAGAAGAAGTTGGACAACAAAATAGAGGCAGCCCAAACCTAATAGACGAACTAAGAGGACAAACCTGATCGATTGGGAAAATTGAAAAACGAAGGTCACATTTTTAAAAAGGCGCGCCGGTCTTCTCAAGAAGGCTAGCGAGCTCAGCACACTATGCGGTGTCCAGAGCGCTATCGTTGTCTTCTCTTCTAGTGAGAAACCCACTCTTTCGACAGCCCAAGCATAGAAACAATCACCAATAGGTTTCTCAATCAAACTGGAAATATTCAAGTACTCATGGCTCACAGTAATTCAACGATAGCACTCAACTTCAGTACGCCACGCGATATAGGAATGCAAATATTGTTCAACCTCAGATGTACCTTGAGACGTGTTCTGGCACCAATAAATACAGACTCCTAAACAAGTCAAGCACTCTCAATATATTTACCTGTTAGTTTATAATATGTTACACTTTGACAATAACTCATAACATCACCCTAACAGTAGATGCGCCTGCTTGAGAAGCACTTGAACCTATCATGACCGCTGGCCGCAAAGGTCCAATTCCAGACAGCATCCGACCATTGTTTCTTCCACTGCCAAAGAAATAGTAGGACATTGATTGTACATATAAAATGTTCGATAAAAAACATAAGGGCAAGCTAAGGTTAAATTCAATTTTCTTCATCATAAAGAAAAAAAGAAGGAACATACTTTCTAAAGTTAGCTGGTCTGTTTTGTAAACACCACAAATCTCAGGGGTATTTTTTTACTTGCAAGATAAAATCTCACACAATTACGAATTTTAAATCATGGTTTTCGCCTACGAAAAAAGAGGGACAATCTAACAGTATGAGATCTAAATATGGAAAAAGGGAGAGACTGTGACAATACCATCCCTTCCTACAGTTGCTATAAAGCAAGAAAAGAAAGACTAAAGCAAATAAATTCCTGTCCAGATTCTTGATTCTGGGCAGACAGAACATTCAACTAAAGTGCACATACCAGCACACACCCAATGAGAGCACTCGCACGGACACATATACAAACACCTTGAAGCTATGGTTGTTCAAAGGTAGCAACACCCGAATAAATCGACCCACTGAGTGATACCCTCAAAAAACAAAATCTAACAAAAACGAAATTAGCAACAAAGAAAATATGATTAAATTTGGAGAGTGCAAAATCCGGTTGTATATTCTTCTATATTAGATGATACCTTACGAAAAGATGAAGATTGGGAGGAATGATAAGATGTAAGCTGCGCTCAAGCAGAAGACCTTACATGTGGAGGCGAGTGAAAGGACAGAGGGGATGTCAAGAATAAACAAAAGGAAAAGAAAGAAAGGCGAAAGAGGGGCTGGTGCCGGGGTTGTGGACGTTATCGGCGGTCTTTTGACGGTGGCCGGTGTGACGGTGGCTAGGAGAAAAAGAGGGAGAGGAAAAAGAGATGAATAGCGACTGCTGAAGGCTGGTGGGTGGGGTGAGGTGAAAGGGGGTTAGGGTGTGCAAGAGATAAAGCAAACAAGAAAAAACGTTTTCAGCAAGAAAAAAAAGGGAGAGGACACGTTTTCCTCCCAACGCCCCTCCAGACTTTTAGAATAGTAAATATAATATATAATATAATATAATATAATATAATAGGATAGGATAGGGTATATATATAACTTATATTTATTTTTCCTACTTATATATATAATTTATATTTATTTTACTTATATTTATTTTTCCTACCTTTATATATATATATATATATATATATGATATACGATACGAAATATATTTGTCGGTTGGCTGGTCAACGGTTGAGCTGCGAGAGAGTTGAGAGAAAGAGTTGGGAGTGAATAATTGAAGTTTGAGTCGCTTAATTGAAATATTTGGACAAAGATTGAGTCCGCCTATTTAATTGACTAATATTCGGACAATCATTGAGCTTGCCTATTTTTTATTGATTTTTAAAGATCAACGGCTACACATTTTTTAGAGACCAACGGCTACACCGACTTCAATGTTACCGTAGATACTGAATAACGTCTACCGTAACAGTGATTTATAGCAATGCTAACACCGAAAAAAAGTGTAGGCCTAGATCACTTTCAAGGCATATATGGTTACACTTTTGCTTGTAACATTGAAAAAAGCGTTGTTAAAGCCCATATATGGCGTAGTGATATCTCGGATAATTATTATTTCTTAATTCTAGTGATTAATATTTAATTATATATATTTAATATTTATTGATTTAATTTATCATGGGTGAGAGCCACAATGATTGACTCAATATGCTCGATATTTTGGCCAATATTATTATTTATTTGATAATTAATATTATAGATAGACATCGAAACAACATAATACATTACATGCCGACATGGCATAATCACGAACCATTAGACCGATTTGGTCTTTTATCACTGTCTTAAAAATCAAAAATATATAACCCTATCCAGACTCATACCCACGCAAGGTTAAAATACTTCAAAACATAGACAATACGGCAGCGAAAAAGACAATACAATGGACTCCGACTAACTGAACCCAAAACTGGCCTTCGTGTGATTAGTATCATTCGTCTTTCATCATCCCTCGTACCGATCCTGTGTCTTGCTCCCGAAAATCTGCATGTACCTGGACACAATACAGATATCCACCCCCCGATTACTCGGGGGTTAGCAAAACTCCACTGTTTCGCTAGTGCAAGTATAAAGTGCAAATACGAGCCATACCCAACACATTCCGAGAATACAATGAAATACTTCCCGAGAAATGATATTTAGTTAAAATAGTTCAAGTCTTGAGACTAGAAACGAAACAAGTAAGCACTTTGAAAACACTTCCAAATCTCGGGAGTTTTGAAAACATTAGAAATTGAAAAGTTCTTAATTCCTCGAAAGCCACTTAGGGTCACAGCCCCAAAGTTTATTTTCCAAAATACAAATCCGTTAACAAAACACGGGGTCTACGACCCAACCATTTCGATCACAAAACACAGGACCTACGACCCGATCATCTACTGCAATTCACTTACAAGGACACATTACACATAACACGTTATTCTTATGCCATTCTAGCCAAACACCAAGACTCGATATATAAAGTATCTCGACCCCGAGCAAAAAGCATTGTGATACTCCGGACATATCACAATAGTCATCAAAACATCAACATCAATCTCACAAAAACCACACTTGGTAACCCATGGTCGTGCCCCTTAGCATCGACCCCCAGAGGTCCCGTCGAACCGTCCCCACGTGGGAAACCACTTCCGCGGCCGTACCCCTTAGTATCGGCCCCTAGAGGCCCCGTCGGACCATTCCCGGGTGGAAGAACAACAACACACGCACCCAAGTCGACTTCCATGGCCGTACCCCTTAGTATCGGCCCCCAGAGGCCACACATGCCATCCCCGGGTGAAAGAACAACTCACAGATTACAAAACCACAACTCTCAAAGGTCAGACACACAAAATATATATAGTCGAGGTACCTTGCTAGAATAGCCATATCCAACACGTACTCACGACCCATAACTATAACAATTCACAAGGAAGCACAAGATCTCAACAACACCGAACGACACAACCAATATCACACAAACTCACATATTCATCCATAACCACGTGACTCCACGCACATAATGTGACAAAAGAATTACACTTTACATTTACCGATGACATAATCATACATAATGATATCACACGAAAGTAAGGTGATCCTATACTCAACACTAGCACACATATTCAACTAAGTATATTGATTCCCGACACACGCGGGTCACCTTTACGAAAACCAAGATGGTAAATATACCGATTCTTTCGAAAAATGGTCATAAATATTTATTTAGCACAAATCGATGATTAGCAACCATTATATCCACAAAACACATAATGTATGGGCAAGATACTTTCCTCGAAATCAATTTGTGAATACTCCAACGAAAGCAGCTCGGCCGAAACAGCCCCAAAACAGCCCCGAAAAGCCCCAAAAACCGACCACCTTCGCAAGAAATCAATAACAACACAATCACCATGACAATAACACCGCTACGAATCAACAACACTAAAAGAAATCTCAATCGACACTAAGAAACTACAAGGGTTCAAGGGTTCGTTCCAATAAAGCCAAAATCATGTTCCGGGTGAAACGAAATCGATAAACGAGTTACTAATCCATAAATTACAACCAATACAACAAGAATTACATGACCAATTCATCATAATCGGCCCAGAATTGAAATCAAAAGGAAAACCCTAAAATAGTTGAAAAAGGATTTTTTTGAAGAATTACCTCAATCCGACGAAGAACAATGGATTAGATGTTGTTAAACATGATCAAAACTTCAAGAATATGATGATAATCTACTCATGGATTGAAATCCCCATCAAATCGCCCAAAAAACGAGAGAGAGAAGTGAAAATGGGCTGAAAAACGCGACTGTCCTATTTATACAACTGGACAAAACGGCTCAGAAAACGGCCCAAATTAGAGCCTTATTCCAGCGCCGTGTTATAAACGACTCAGAAAAAACGGTGCAAACAGCGTCGTATTCCAGGGCCGTATTCTGACAGTGTAGACTTTGTCATTATGACCATAACTTCTCCGTCCGGACTCCGATTGACTCGCCGTTTGAACCATTGCAAAGCTAATTTGATGCTCTATCACATTGTAAAGTTTCAGAATTTTTAGACTTTATAAGCGCCGGTGGTGATCTTTCAAAGTCGACCAAATGCACAAAAATGATACTCCTCGACAAAATAATAATTATTCAATATGCAACGAAAACTAACGGACAACACCAACGATCCAAATCGAAAACGAAAACAAAACAAAGCAAGACATACTATTAGCTCGACTTACGCAGCGATAAGTCGTACCCGACGAACACCCCAACACGGTACATCGTGCCGTACCCAACATAGGGGAAAATCTCAAGAAATCGCCAACAAAACAAAATGAACGGCGCAATCGACAAAAATTCAAAGATAACCGGAACCGAGAATCTCGGGTATTACATTGTACACTCCTTAAAAGAAGTTTCGTCCCGAAACTTAAAACATGAAACAATCCAGGCAGAGCAACTCTAGATGACACATGATTCCGATAACTTGAAGATCGGGAAGGACGATACGAAGGCAACCACCCCAAAACTTTGGGAAATTACAAAATGGACCAAACACCTGAAACATCACGATAAGACAACGTATAACCAAACCGAACTTCACAAAATGTCTAACAAGGTTAAACGGACTTACGGGGAAATGCGAACAACAATTTCGAACAAGATTCACAAGAATCGATCTCAAATGCGGAAAAGTCGCCAAAAAGCACGGAACTCAGCAAAACGACACCGAAACCAACTCGGATGTTAACAAGTGTAGAATGAAACATTCACAGAAGGACGAAACGGTCACAGGCGATCCGTTAAAACGGACTCCTGCCAAAAAATAAATTTTTTACCGAAAATCAAAAATTGCGGATATTACATCATATCACCTTTAAAAGAGGATTCGTCCCCGAAACCTAAACAACGAGAACGAAATGCTGGAATAGCGACCTTCTCGGCCATATCTCCTTGGTCCTGCATCTAATATCCATGACCAACTGTACCGCAGTCACGACCGCATCCTCTGTCCCTCGGCATACTAAACGGATTCTCACTCGATACGATGCCACAACTTCGCAAAAATAACATGCTAAAGTATCAACTCAGCAAGACAATATGACATAAGGTAACTACTAACAACTCGATAAGAAAATCCACGAGGTATTCTTTTAAATGATATCATTTGAAAATCCTTGGATTTGTATGCTCTTCAAAGTAAAACTTTAAAAGTATTTTTGGTACCTCGGGTTGCTTCATCAAAACTTCTAAACAACAGACTTTAACCGTCTCATTTTGAAATCATTGGCTAAATAATGTTTTCTGTGCAACCGGCATTGTCAAAATCACCACGCCACTACACACCAGCATTACGTTAATAACAACAAGGTAGCCACGCAAGGTCATCAAACCATTCGTACATACTTTAATCAATACAGGAAACTTTCTCAAATCCGAGTTTGAAGTTTACATCGAGTGAGATTTTTCATCTTTCAATATATATTTTTGAATATAAAAATCGTATTGGTTTTTGAAATAAAATATTTTTATGATGTGAAAGATTTTTGAAAATCATGTACTCGAATTATCTGAAAATACAACAATACGTTAAAAATCATTTTGGAAAATCCCCCTAACACTACATGAAAATCAACGATGGTAACATTTTACAAAATGTCTACATGTACTTTAAAACAACTCTTTCAGATACCATCGAGGTTTTATTTGAGAATCCAAGGCCGGCTCGCCAATTCCAAATAATTTTCAAAGTATACATGGAGCCGCCGATTAATCGAACCGTCAAAACTTTGTGAAGTTTCCAGGAAAGTGTTTTTGAACACACACACAGCAGACATAATTTATCAATTCATCAAACACAATCAAATATCACCTAGCAATACGAAAAGTCTTAACATACATTCACGTACAACAGTTGTTATCACTAGACACCACGTAGAGAATACAACTACAGGTGATTTGCCGCAAAAGTTAGACCCAACGGCTAAAATGCGATTCCATAGCCTCTGCCCAGGTTGATTAGCGCGTGTTACAACAAAGATTAACGTGTGCTAAACACGCCACGTTAGCGCGCGTTAGGCTCATACTAAGCCTGTGCTAACTGCTCTAATCACCAACACGATTGCAAACATATATGAGGTAATACTAGACTCGAAGGTTACAAGTAAGCAACAACATATGAGTCTAAATGTCATCGACTCCCATAATTATAACATCTCACAAGCAACCATCAAAAGAAAATCATCCTACAAAAACGAAAATTTTACTTCTCAATAAAGAGGACTATCTCAACACATACATACCGATGGACTCAACATTCACGTTACTATTTTAATAAAAAACTGGCACCACTGCTCAACAACGAGAGCATCATCAATACACATCTTCTGACTAACATTCATGAAACCGGAAAGTTACAAACGAGAGTCACGTCTTGAGTATATTTTGTAGACCTTATTTGAGTTAAAAACTCGTGTTTTGAAAACTTATAGTATGAGATGAAAATGAAATATCGGTAGTTGAAGTCTCAAAAATTTTGACCTTGAGGTCATCATACAAAAATCAAAAAAAATTCTCCCTTGGAGAACATTTTAAAATTTTGCATGGCTCCCCGGAAGCCTTCGAAACTAAAAATTCCGAGGTTGTTACTCTTGCAAGAAAAACTGTTCGTACACGGATACATTTAGCAATATCATTCTTCATTCTAGCACAAAATGGGAATTAACAAATATATGTCACTTACTCACGATGCACCTTCAAATACTACTACATAACACAGAATTACACAGGCTCGTATAGCTCGTGGTACAACCTGTAGTAGGGAGACTTACATCCACAGATCGCACGAAGATGATGGTTGCACCCTGATACTAATCAGGGCCAACATTCCAAACGACGCGTCGCGACACGACATCAGTCAGACTCAATCTGACAAGACAAGACCCAACAATACACGACTGGACCCGACAGCCTAGGTTTCCGCAACCTAATCTCTGATACCATAAATGTAACACCCCCAGAACCTAACCGGGAATATTACACGCCGCAGACCCTCTCCGTGAGGATCCACCAGGCTAAACATCGAAACAACATAATACATTACATGCCGACATGGCATAATCACGAACCATTAGACCGATTTGGTCTTTTATCACTGTCTTAAAAATCAAAAATACATACCTATCCAGACTCATACCCACGCAAGGGTAAAATACTTCAAAACATAGACAATACGGCAGCGAAAAAGACAATACAATGGACTCCGACTAACTGTACCCAAAACTGGCCTTCGTGTGATTAGTATCATTCGCCTATCATCATCCCTCGTACCGATCCTGTGTCTTGCTCCCTAAAACCTGCATGTACCTGGACACAATACAGATATCCACCCCCGATTACTCGGGGGTTAGCAAAACTCCATTGTTTTGCTAGTGCAAGTATAAAGTGCAAACACGAGCCATACACAACACATTCCGAGAATACAACGAAAGACTTCCCGAGATAAGATATTTAGTTAAAATAGTTCAAGTCTTGAGACTAGAAACGAAACAAGTAAGCACTTTGAAAACACTTCCAAATCTCGGGAGTTTTGAAAAGATTAGAAATTGAAAAGTTCTTAATTCCTCGAAAGCCACTTAGGGTCACAGCCCCAAAGTTCATTTTCCAAAATACAAATCTGTTAACAAAACACGGGGTCCACGGCCCAACCATTTCGATCACAAAACACAGGGCCTACGACCCGATCATCCACTCCAATTCACTTACAAGGACACATTACACATAACACGTTATTCTTATGCCATTCTAGATAAACACCAAGGCTCGATATATAATGTATCTCGACCCCGAGCAAAAAGCATTGTGATACTCCGGACATATCACAATAGTCATCAAAACATTAACATCAATCCCAGAAAAACCACACTTGGTAACCCATGGCCGTGCCCCTTAGCATCGACCCCCAGAGGTCCCGTCGAACCGTCCCCAGGTGGGAAACCACTTCCGCGGCCGTACCCCTTAGTATCGGCCCCCAGAGGCCCCGTCGGACCATCCCCGGGTGGAAGAACAACAACACATGCACCCAAGTCGACTTCCATGGCCGTACCCCTTAGTATTGGCCCCCAGAGGCCACACATGCCATCCCCGTGTGGAAGAACAACTCACAGATTACAAAACCACAACTATCAAAGGTTAGACACACTAAATATATATAGTCGAGGTACCTTGCTAGAATGGCCATATTATCCAACACGTACTCACGACCCAGAACTATAACAATTCACAAGGAAGCACAAGATCTCAACAGCACCGAACGACACAACAAACATCACACAAACTCACATATTCATCCATAACCACGTGACTCCACGCACATAATGTGACAAAAGAATTACACTTTACATTTACCGATGACATAATCATACATAATGATATCACACGAAAGTAAGGTGATCATATACTAGACACTAGCACACATATTCAACTAAGTATATTGATTCCCGACACACGCGGGTCACCTTTACGAAAACCAAGATGGTAAATATACCGATTCTTTCGAAAAATGGTTATAAATATTTATTTAGCACAAATCGACGATTAGAAACCATTATATCCACAAAACACATAATGTATGGGCAAGATACTTTCCTCGAAATCAATTTGTGAATACTCCGACGAAAGCAGCTCGGCCGAAACAGCCCCAAAACAGTCCCGAAACAGCCCGGCCCAAAAAGCCCCAAAACAGTCCCGAAACAGCCCCAAAACAGCCCCAAAAACCGACCACCTTCGCGAGAAATCAATAACAACACAATCACCACGAGAATAACACCGCTACGAATCAACAACACTAAACGAAATCTCAATCGACACTAAGAAACTACAAGGGTTCAAGGGTTCGTTCCAAGAAAGCCAAAATCATGTTCTGGGTGAAACGAAATCGATAAACGAGTTACTAATCTGTAGATTACAAGCAATACAACAAGAATTACATGACCAATTCATCATAATCGGCCCATAATTGAAATCAAAAGGAAAACCCTAAAATAGTTGAAAAGGGATTTTTTTGAAGAATTACCTCAATCCGACGAAGAACAATGGATTAGATGTTGTTAAACATGATCAAGACTTCAAGAATATGATGATAATCTACTTACGGATTGAAATCCCCATCAAATCGCCCAAAACCCGCGAGAGAGAAGTGAAAATGGGCTGAAAAACGCTACTATCCTATTTATACAACTGGACAAAACGGCTCAGAAAATGACCCAAATTAGAGCCGTATTCCAGCGCCGTGTTATAAACGACTCAGAAAAAACGGTGCAAACAGCGTCGTATTCCAGTGCCGTATTCTGACAGTGTAGACTTTGTCATTATGACCATAGCTTCTCTGTCCGGACTCCGATTGACTCGCCGTTTGAACCATTAGAAAGTTAATTTGATGCTCTATCACATTGTAAAGTTTCAGAATTTTTAGACTTTATAAGCGCCGGTGGTGATCTTTCAAAGTCGACCAAATGCACAAAAACGATACTCCTCGACAAAACAATAATTATTCAACATGCAACGAAACACTAACGGACAACACCAACGATCCAAATCGAAAACGAACACAAAACAAAGCAAGACATACTATTAGCCCGACGAACACCACAACACAGTACATCGTGCCGTACCCAACATAGGGGAAAATCTCAAGAAATCACGAACAGATCAAAATGAACGGCGCAATCGACAAAAATTCAAAAATAACCGGAACCGAGAATCTCGGGTATTACACTTCCCAGCTCACAGCGCCTGGTACACCACAACAAAATGGTGTTGCTGAACGAAGGAATCGTACTTTATTAGATATGGTTAGGTCAATGATGAGTTGTTCTGATTTGCCTATTTCGTTTTGGGGATACGCCTTGGAAATAGTGGCGTACATTCTAAACTTGGTGCCTTCAAAATCAGTTCCAAAAACACCCACGGAACTGTGGAATGGGCGTAAGCCCAGTCTAGGACATGTTCTGATTTGGGGTTCACCAGCACACGTGCTGAATAAAGAAGCTGATAAGTTGGCATCTCGTACAAAAGTACGAGTGTTTGTAGGATATCCGAAGGGAACAAAGGGTGGCTTATTCTACAGTCCTAAAGACCAGAAG
The DNA here is from genome assembly GCA_033398695.1 of Orobanche coerulescens. NCBI lineage: Eukaryota > Viridiplantae > Streptophyta > Magnoliopsida > Lamiales > Orobanchaceae > Orobanche > Orobanche coerulescens. The sequence continues at coordinate 134,826,234 of CM065806.1, read as the reverse complement.
GTCATTGTTAGCAGCAATGCCCGGTTCTTAGAGGAGGACTATGTGATAAGCCACAAGCCTAAGAGTGAGGTCATTCTAGAAGAACTTAAGGGTGAGATTTCGACAATACCAATTGTGCAAACACCTAGTGTACCACGTATCGACACTATTGTGGATACGCAAACTAAGGACATGCCTCGTCGTAGTGGGAGGGTTGTTCGTCAACCTGAACGTTTCATTGGCGTGGGAGTGTCTTCAGACCACTCCCCGGACCATGATGAAACGGATCCATGTACATACAAATAGGCAGTTCACGACAAGGATGCCGAATCTTGGAAAACAGCAATGGAATCCGAAATGGGATCTATGGATTCTAATCAAGTGCGGGAGCTAGTAGAGCTACCCAATGGGGTAAAACCCATTGGAAGTAAGTGGGTCTACAAGTGTAAGAGAGGATCGAAAGGGAAGGTTGAAACCTTCAAAGCAAGGCTTGTTGCGAAAGGTTACACTAAGAAGGAGGGCATCGACTACGATGAGACCTTATCGCCAGTATCCATGCTTAAATCGATCCGGATTCTCTTAGCTATAGCTACGTATTTGGATATGGAGATTTGGCAGATGGATGTCAAGAATGCGTTTTTGAACGGGAGTCTTGATAAGGAAATCTACATGCGCCAACCTAAAGGATTCATTGATGAAGGAGAGGAGCACTTAACGTGCAAACTCAAGAGAGCCATTTATGGTCTCAAGCAAACATCAAGGTCTTGGAACGTGCGATTTGATGAGGTCATTCAATCGTATGGTTTTGAACAGTGTCCTAGTGAGGTTTGTGTATACAAAAAGTGCGATGGGAACGTGCTGGTGTTTCTTGTACTGTATGTAGATGATATACTTCTAATTGTAAACAATGTAAAGGTATTATCAGACGTAAGGGTATGGATTTCTGAGCAGTTCGATATGAAAGATTTGGGAGAAGCTGGGCATATCCTTGGTATTAAGATCTTTCGAGATCGCAAGAAAAGGATGTTGTGCTTATCTCAGGCATCCTATATTGATACGGTGCTAAAGCGGTTCAACATGGAAAATTCCAAGAAAGGTTTCTTACCTTACAGACATGGAATTCAGCTATCTAAGGCTATGTGTCCTAAGACACAGAAGGATATAGATGACATGAAGCTGGTCCCTTATGCTTCGGTAGTGGGAAGCCTCATGTATGCTATGCTTTGCACTAGGCTTTATATCTGTCATGTTGTTGGCATGGCGGCGAGATATCAGTGGAACCCAGGACCGGGACATTGGATTGTTGTCAAGCATATTTTCAAGTACCAGAGAAGGACTAGGGAGCATATGCTTGTATATCAATCAGATACACTTTGTCCTTTAGGTTACACTGACTCGAATTTCAGTGCGGACAAAGAAAAGTCGAAATCAACTTCCGGATATGTTTTCACTTTAGGAGGTGGAGCCATCAGTTGGAGGAGTATGAAGCAAAAATGCATAGCAGACTCTACCATGGAAGCCGAGTATGTAGCAGCCTCAGAGGCAACTAAAGAGGCGGTATGGCTCAAGTACTTCCTAAAGGATTTGGGTGTGATTCCTGATTGCCCAGGAGTATTACACTTTATTATGATAATACTGGTGTTGTTGCAAATTCGAAGGAACCACCGGCCCACAAAGCAAGCAAACATATCAAGCACAAATATCATATCATTCGAGATTTTTTGAAGAGAAGGAAGATTATTGTCTCCAAGATAGCATCTGAAGACAACCTAGTTGATCCTTTTAAGAAAGGGTTGCCCTCGAATTCATTTGAAGGGTATGTGGAAGGAATGGGGTTGAGATGTATGGCAGCATTGCTTTGAGTATAAGTGGGTGATAGATAGACATAGTCTAGATAGTATACATCAAAAGAATGCTTTGAGTATAAGTGGAAGATTGTTAGGGCTGTATACGTCAAAGCATACTTTATGCTTGTATTACCTAATTTCCCTGTCTTTATCTATGAGAATATTTAATTCATTTATCACATGTTTTGCATATTTATTCATGCTATGGTTATGCAAATGTAGTCTAAATTACTTTATATTGTAGATAATGTGGTGTGCCGTGTCACACAAAAGATCACATTATCAGTTCCTTATATAGTAATATTTAGTTCACAACCTATATAACATTAGACAATTATGTGAGAGGTTGCAGTATATGCTTGAGATTGGTTGGTCTTGACCACTAGCACATATTAGCGTATTCATTTTACGTTGAACAGGATCAAGGTGAGATAGATTCTTCTGTACTGACTATAAGAAGAACGTACATCTCTGATAATTATTATTTCTTAATTATAGTGATTAATATTTAATTATATATATTTAATATTTATTGCTTTGATTTATCATGGGTGAGAGCCACAATGATTGACTCAATATGCTCGTTATTTTGGGCAATATTATAATTTATATGATAATTAATATTATAGCTAGAAATCGTGTCCCGACCAGTCGGGTTGATCATGTCCCTTGAGGCACTCGAAAGGATTATTATATTAAACCCTGCAGGTGGAATTAATTTTTCGATATAATAACAAAGGTCGAGTGGTATACTCATGTATAATATATTAATTAATTAAAAGCTGTCAATAGCTTAAATTAATTAATGGACATGGAATATCTTAAACACGAGAAATAATTAATTCAAAAAGGAGCCCAATTTCGTAATTTGGGATTTTGGTAGGAAGTGCAATATTAACTTATTAGTGGACTAAGTTGATATTAATAGAGTCTTGATATTAGGAAGAGTCCTAATATTGGAAAGAAGACATCTATTGGGAGTCCTTACCATATCCTCCTTAAGGTCCCAAGAGTAGCCCAAAACAACTATAAATAAGACATTGGTGTTGGCCGATTTTTCTACTTCCAATTGCCCAAGAAAATCAATTTTTCCCTTGTGTGTTTAATTGTGGATCTTGAATTGTGTTTTGGATTCCACAATTTCGTTAACCCAATATTTTTCTAAAATACTCAAAATATTCAAGAAAAATAGAGAGAACAAAAATCATAAGTTTCTTGAGAAGAGATTTCGGCCGAACTCCATTTGTCCAAGTTTAGTCTGGTAGATTGTTGCCCACACGACATCCGGACATAGGCGGGATATACTCTAGAAGATCTCGAGGTATAAATACAAGAAGATCGGAGAGGAACACGAAGAGAACATAAATCAATCAAAAAGGGATTTTCTACCATTTTGCGTCAAAGGTAAAAATTACTGACTCCCATGCGTAAATATATTTTTTTAATTATTTATTAATCTGTTTAGTTAATTAGTTGACAAGCCTAAATAGATCCGGTTTTTCTGTTGGTTAGTTTATAAAACCTTTTATTAAATTATTCCCACCAACTTGCTTCCGCTGCGTTTTATATTTCAACACAAAGTACATATGTTAACAAGATACTGAAATGGTTCAGTATGCTTAATAGTAAGAAAGGGTTCTTACCTATGTCACATGGCATAAAGCTCAGTAAAACTCAAAGTCCTTGTTCGAAGGAAGAGAGAGATAGAATGAGCTTGATACCTTATGCTTCGGCTATAGAATCTATTATGTATGCCATAATATGTACTAGACTGGATGTATCATTTGCATTGAGTGCAGCCAGCAGATACCAGTCTCACCCTGGTGAGTCTCACTGGACCGTAGTCAAAAGCATACTTAAGTACTTGAGAAGGACTAAAGATATGTTCTTGATATATGGTGGTCAAGATAGTGACTTGGTCCTTAATAGATATGTCGATGCCAGTTTTGGGACAGACCAAGATGATTCAAAATCGCAGTCTGGATATATATTTTGCTTGAATGGTGGTGCTGTTAGCTGGAAGAGTTCCAAACAACCAACCACAGTTGATTCTATAACGGAAGCTGAGTACATAGCCGCTTCGGAAGTAGCTAAAGAAGCTGTTTGGATGAGGAAATTCATTGGGGAACCGGATGTGGTTCCTAGCATTGTTCATCCAGTAAATTTGCACTCTGATAACAATGGAGCTATTGCAGAAGCTAATGGACTAAGATCACAACAAGCATCCAAATACGTACTTAGAAAGTTTCACCTCATTCGAGATATTGTCACTCGCGGCGATGTGCGTATATGCAAAGTTCACACGGATAATAACATAGCGGATCCTTTATCCAAGCTGCTTTCTCAAGCGAAGAATGATGGTCATATTAACGCTATGGGTCTTCAGTTTATGTCTGTATATGACTAAGAGCAAGTGGGAGATTGTTAGTATAATACTCTAAGTCTACTGTTTAATAATAATGTGGAGACATTTATTATTATATAATATTGATTATATTATTGAATTAATATTCTGCTTACGATCATCAAGTATGTGACTTGATAGTAATGCTCGTTAAAGCATTAAAGAATATTTATTCTAGATATCCCTAGTAATATGATTACGAGTATGATAATAATACGATGGCTATGTTTTACTGGTCATGAACATGAGATGTTATATCATGTCATAGATACATGTAGAGACATCGTATTGGATATGACCTAACAAAGAGAATTATATATGGATTAAGTCATTATAATTCCTCTGATTGTTATATAATATTTAAGTCCTTATTACCTAAACACACTACAGTTTCCTACATAATGAGTGTCGTATTTTAACACAATACCAACATCTTTTGTAACAGTGATTAAATACGGTACGATTTATGCAGAGGGAAGTAGTTTATCCAGAAGGGACTTGTCCCTCCTATAAAACGGAGAAGATATCCATGGGTCCTTGATAAGTTAAATTGTTTAAGTGCATGACCATGCTCAAATTGATCATTAAAGAGTTACTGATAAATATTTGAATTGGACAATTGTAACTTGAGATCAAGAATATTAATTAAGCTATATAAGGTCAAATTATCCATGCCTTATGCTTAATTAGGATATCGTGCGATGAGAGGATTAAATATTACACAGTAACGGGATTTCGTTCGTACCGTCGAATTAATTCTTTTAATGCGGGTAGTCATAATGTCTATCTATAGGACGCTTATGATTTTTGAGTCTTGAAATTGTTTTTACACTCATTGTCGTATTAATTAGAACCTAGAGGGTCATACACTTAAACGAGCAGAGCTGCTATTTTGTTCCGGTTGATTATGGTTGGTGAAAGGGTTGGTGAACCCTTATCCATTTAGAGGACTATTTAAGAGTGTATTGTGATAGCCCTCACATATGACCAAACACAAGAGAAGACATATTTTTTGTAGAAAGAATCGAAAATCTGATTTTGATATTTCTCTCACTAAAAGTCTTCAAGATAATATTCAAGAGTTGAATACTCAAAAATGATCAAGAATATATCTTCATATCTTTGAAGGTTTATTCTTTGATCAAGAAAAGTATTTACAATACTCATCTCATCTTCATCTTATCTTGTGAGTTTGATCTTTAATAACATATTGAATAAGATTCATAGTTGTTATTTTAGATCAAAGTTCAAGAACATTTGAATAAAATTTTTGGTGTTCTTGTTCTTACCATAATCAAGAACATATCTATATTCAAATTGATTTAAGTGAAATCTTTATTGAATCGGAGCTAGAAATCCATTAGACGCTCGGGACTTGTTCGTTGTGTGGATACCGTAGAGGACGCTCGCTTTTTGCAACATCTCCAGAAGGCTCGATCGAAAACACGCTACAAGAGGTAACAATCTTGTTCTTCATACTTTGAGAATATACTTGGATCCTCAGTGGGTTTTACATATTATATTTATACTTTCGCTGCACTATTTTGATATATGATAAGGTCATAAATCTTATTAGTTCAGTTAAATCACAACAGATCGAACACCGCAGACCGGCCAGAATCATGCAGACCTTACCCATTCCGGAATGGGAATGGAGAGCATATCAATGGATTTTGTCACCATGTTACCAGTGACGACGGGAGGAAAGGACACGATATGGGTCATTGTAGACCGACTGACAAAGCCGGACCATTTCATTCCGATCCAGGAGACTATCGGAGTAGAGCAGTTGGCCACCATCTTTATCCCGGAAGTTGTGAGACTACATGGCGTTCCCTTAGCGATCATATCAGATAGAGACACCAAGTACGTGTCCCACTTCTGGAAAGTTGTCCACAATGCTATGGGTACTTAGCTACATTTCAGCACAACCTATCACTCTCAAACAGACGGACAGACTGAACGTACGATAGAGACCCTGGAGGATATGTTGAGAGCATGTGTACTCGATTCGGGCAAAGACTGGGTTAAACATCTCTGTTTAGTAGAGTTTTCATACAACAACAATTGGCATGCAAGCATAGGCATGGCACCCTTCGATGCGTTGTACGGTAGGAGATGCAAGTCTCCTCTATGTTGGGATGATGCTTCCGATGTAGTCTCTACCGAGTGAGATCTGATCCAGGAATCTATTAAGAAAATTTCCATTGTTCGGAAACACATGTTAGCATCACAGAGCTGCCAGAAGTCATATGCTGCGGATTGCCAGCGACCATTGGAATTTCTAGTCGGGGACCACGTTTGGGTCAAGGTATTACTAATGCGGGGCATTCGACATTTCGGCCAGAAGGTCAAATTGAGCCCGAGATTTATCGGACCATTCGAGATATTAGACCGAGTTGGTAGGCTCGCTTATCGATTAGCATTGCCGCCATCGTTAGACATAGTGCATAATATCTTCCACGTCTCCCAACTGAGAAAGTACATGTATCTACGGACAAGAATCTTAAATTATGCATTATCCGGACAGCTTTCCGCGTAATCAGACAATCAAGTCAACTGAGCTTTACTGTAACACCCCCAAAACCATATGAGAATATTACAGCGCCGTGGGCCCCACATTGGAGCCCACAAGGCTAAAATCATTTTCGCAAATGTTTAAAAATGCCAAAAGGCCCTTTTGAAAGTACACACACGCACAGCGGATAAAAACACAGTTCAAAGAATAGCGAAAAGCCATTTAGAAACATACACACACAGCGGATAAAACATAATTAAATACATTTACAGGGGAATTATAAAAACCAGAAAGAACACTCGAATCCCAACAACTACGCCATAGCCAGTATCACCGGAAAGCTCACCCCTTCACGACCGCTACTAGCTCAAACTACGAGTACCTAAAAGATAAATCCTACGACGGGGTCAGCCATAATACTCAACAATGATAACGATCACATCACAAAAACAATACATATCAATGTAATTACAAGGTAAGAATAATTCCCATGTAATCTAACCGAAGTAACCTTATCAACCTGTCACAACCATAACAATCAATTCTTACCATAACCCACGCCTCGTGTCCTTAAGTAATGAACGAATTCAAAAGTAATCACCTGTACTATATCCGAAACACTACCAAGATTTCCAAACATAAACATATCTCGAGTATTGAATAATCTGGTCGAGTTCAATTCTGCCGGCTGGGTCGCATAATCGGAACCCAATACTGATAGAAACTGATATCACACGATACATCTGCAAATCAACTGTCCCGAAACAATGGCAAGTCCCGGATATCATACAAAGCATGAATGCTCACACAGTCAATAATGATAAACAATCGATGCATCACAACGGAAATATCACTGACATGATATTTCCACACAAGATCGACAAAGGATCAACCACGAACGAGAAGACCATGATGTGGTATCTCCAACAAGATCAATGAAGAATTAATAACCGAGAATACCGACGACACGGTAAGGATCAATGAAGAATCAATAGCCGATAATACCGATGATACGGTAAACTCCAACAAGATCAATAAGAGTCGACAACCAGAAATACCAACGGTACGATAAACTCCAATAAGATCAATAAAGGGTCAACAACCGAGAATACTGACGACACAGTAAACTCTAGCTAGATCAATAAGGACCAACAACCGAGAATACCAACGATATGGTAAACTCCAAAAAGAGCAATAAGGAATCGAAAACTGAAAATACCGACGACACGGTAAACTCCAATAACATCAATCAAGGACTAATAACCAAGAATACCAACGGTGAGACCACTCCCAAACGGAATCAATAAGGATCAATAATGAACAAGATTACCAATGATAGGGTGAACTCCAAACGAGATTTATAAAGGATCAATATCAATGAGTTGACCACCGATATGGTAACTCCGAACGATATTAGTAAGGGTTCAATGGTGACAGATACATGAGCGAATAAAATCGTCAACCATATAGAAATCATATATACGGGATTTCAAAGACAATCCGAATATCGAACAGATCCAATTATACATGGACTGTAAACGACCAATCAATAAGACTCAAGATGGACGTCATGATACGCTCGATCCGGACATGTGTCCGTGTACAAGACAACCACGGGTATTGATAAATACACGTCTGGTCTCGTACCTAATCAGCCTCACGAAGTACGTCTCGTGTGCACGGTTCAATATGAGGTCGAAACCAACATATGCTACACGTACCCGTCCCGAAAATCCTACACATGAACGATCAGAACGTATCTGACTCCAGATATGCCACGATACAATATGACAACCAATCTCGAAGAAACGTATATCCAACAAGGATCAGAAGATTTTCCAAGAGGGCAACAATAACTCGATCATGAAGGACCGACACGACCACAATGTCGTATTCCATCAGACAGCAGTTCACAGCATGCTCAATAATGCATATAATAATAGCACATAAACTCCTAAGGCAGCAGCCAAGGGTCACGGAAGCATCTACTCAGGAATACTCTGGACAATATCACATAAACTCCCAAGGCAGCAGCCGAGGGTCATGGAAGCATCTACTCAGGAATACTCCGGACATAGGTGCCATTTAGGTCTTATCCCCTAACACATTTCCATTCGGGTACCATACAGGTTTTATCCCCAACACATCGGCCCCACAGATTACGGCTTAAGAAAGAGCACTTCACAAAACGTAACAAACAATGGTGCACATTCACCGCATGAAATATCAACACACACATGCAATAATGCAACATGATGATTATCATAATCTAACAACATTAATTTACCTCAAGCTGGAGACGCTAACCTTTCCACGACCAACCGTCCTGAACAAATACACGGTTTATCCAACAATCCAAAATGAAGTACAGTCCATAACTAATACCAGACCACCATCCCGAGTTCAACATCGACACGATAACTAACCTTGATATCCAACTTCTCATGCAATAGACCAAATTATAATTCACATTCCCATTTCCATTAGACATCCTTAAAATCATATACATTATGATTTATCTTAGTCCAAAAATACCATACATACCACCATTCCGACAATTCATATATTCCATAGTACCATTGCTATATGAATCATAAATGAAATGAAAACGAAATCATTTATTAACATTATGAACTGAGCAAGCATAACTTGCCTCGATACCAATTCGACGAAGCCGCTATCAATCCCGCCGTATTCGTCTATAAGTTCCGCAGCACAACGGTTAACTTCAACGATCACTAAACGCAACCTAATGCAATAATCGATTAACGATACGTTCAATAACAATCAACAACCGAAATGACCAACTAATCAAACTCGATGGTTCAACGACATCTCGATCATACGAAACCAAACCGTATCAACTCTTAACAATACGAACACAAGCCGAAATTCGGTGTTCAATGGTCCTAACAATGTCTTCAACATATATACTTCTCATAACATCATGAATTGCAACAAACTACCAAGAACATCGAGAATACTGCGATTCCATAATCATAACAACATAATCGAATCATTTGATCACCAATTCATTATCTTCCCTTAACAAAATTCTCGTAAATACCAAGAATCATCACAACAATATCAATTCAACCATCATTCATACGAAAACGTATAGAATTTTCCAAGTTCTACTCATTGAGACATTTCATCGAACAATTTGAAGGCATAATCCAATTTAATTGTTTATTCAAGGAAATACTCCAATTCGTTCCACAAAACTTCAACAATATTGAATGATTACGAGTATACAATCAAGTTCTATCAATAATCTGAATCAAAACGAAGCAAATCGGCCAAAACACCAAGAAACCTCAAGAACATCCAAAAACCAAAAGTTCATGTGTTCTTACCTTCGATCCGGGTGGAGGATGATGTTAATCCATGATTCCAACTTCCAAAACATGTTGTTATAAGTTGATTCTACTCAAAACCATCATATTTGCTAAAGAAATCGTGGATGGAACGAAGAAAAACGAAGAAATGAGCAGATGACTCGGTCCAGGCCTTATATAGGCCGAGACCTGCCGGCCAGTTACGTACGTAACCGACGGGTCCTTACGTACGTAGCCGACCGTGGCCTACCTTACTGTCCAGTTCGTTCGGCACCCTTACGTACGTAACCGGCAGCTGGATTACGTACGTAACTGGCCCTTACGGCCGTAACCGGCCACTGCCTTACGTACGTAATCGGCCAGTCCTAGCCATCCCTGCGAGTCACTACCGACCGTGATCGGCCATCCCTACGAGTCACAGCCGACCATGCTCGGCCACTACAGGTCCACTCAGCCACGACTCGGCCAACCGCCCCGTAACGTACGTAACACTTATTCTGTTGCGTACGTAATATGTACGTTGACTTGCTACAGTACAATGGTCGTGTTACGTACGTAACACGTCCTGTATAACGTACGTAACACGTATGTTGACTCACCTGTCAACATCCTCCGCCGAAAGTTGTCGACACAGGGTCCCACCTGCCGACCACGACTCGATCGTCTGATTCCCATGTTACGTACGTAATGTCTCGGCCATAACGTACGTAACTCTACCAATTTAACGTACGTAAGCTTCAACACATAACGTACGTAATGGCTTCCATACTTAGCCATTTCCAGCAATTCCTATCCAACATCTCGACATAACAAATGTGAACATACGACAATACTGAACACATATACGAAATCCCGAAAATATTCTCGTACGGTACGTCTGATGCACGATACCCCCAATTACAACTGTCGACCAAGTACGGCAATCATACAAATACCCATACGGTATATCCGACATCGAAAAACACATCAAGCATGTAATATCCTAGAATCAAAGTAACCTCGATGACATACTGGCACGACTGTCATGGTTTCCAAAATTATCCGCTCATATCGTGTCGGTCCCACTCTGTACAGTACATCCCAGATAAAATAATGCGAAAAATTCATAGTGAAATTCTAGGATATTACATATCTACCCACTTAAATAAGTTTCGTCCTCGAAAATCAAAATCCTGTCACAATCAGTATCTCAATCCCGAAATATCTCAAAATCACGACACCATACTCAAATAATCATCATCAAAACTGAAATAACTGAAAGAACACACTTACAGGTCCATGAAGTCGATGATCTTCCGTGATACCAGCATACGACTCCCATACAAAGTCTCAACACACCGGCATCGCAAATACAATAATTTGAAAATATTTCAAAAATTTTGAAACCTCCAAAATCGGTTTGACCCAAAAGTCAGAAAATCATTTTCAAAAGTCACGCTACTACCGCACCGGTAGAGCCACATAACACACAGGCCCGGGTTTTACGAAACCCAAGCTCCGATACCATCTTCTGTAACACCCCCAAAACCATACGGGAATATTACAGCGCCGTGGGCCCCACATTGGAGCCCACAAGGCTAAAATCATTTTCGCAAATGTTTAAAAATGCCAAAAGGCCCTTTTGAAAGTACACACACGCACAGCGGATAAAAACACAGTTCAAAGAATAGCGAAAAGCCATTTAGAAACATACACACACAGCGGATAAAACATAATTAAATACATTTACAGCGGAATTATAAAAACCAGAAAGAACACTCGAATCCCAACAACTACGCCATAGCCAGTATCACCGGAAAGCTCACCCCTTCACGACCGCTACTAGCTCGAACTACGAGTACCTAAAAGATAAAGTCCACGACGGGGTCAGCCATAATACTCAACAATGATAACGATCACATCACAAAAACAATACATATCAATGTAATTACAAGATAAGAATAATTCCCATGTAATCTCACCGAAGTAACCTTATCAACCTGTCACAACCATAACAATCAATTCTTACCATAACCCACGCCTCGTGTCCTTAAGTAATGAAAGAATTCAAAAGTAATCACTTGTACTGTATCCGAAACACTACCAAGATTTCCAAACATAAACATATCTCGAGTATTGAATAATCTGGTCGAGTTCGATTCTGCCGGCTGGGTCGCACAATCGGAACCCAATACTGATAGAAACTGATATCACACGATACATCTGCAAATCAACTGTCCAGAAACAATGGCAAGTACCGGATATCAATACAAAGCATGAATGCTCACACAGTCAATAATGATAAACAATCGATGCATCACAACGGAAATATCACTGACATGATATATCCACACAAGATCGACAAAGGATCAACCACGAACGAGAAGACCATGATGTGGTATCTCCAACAAGATCAATGAAGAATCAATAACCGAGAATACCGACGACACGGTAAGGATCAATGAAGAATCAATAGCCGATAATACCGATGATACGGTAAACTCCAACAAGATCAATAAGAGTCGACAACCAGAAATACCAACGGTACGATAAACTCCAATAACATCAATAAAGGGTCAACAACCGAGAATACTGTCGACACAGTAAACTCTAGCAAGATCAATAAGGACCAACAACCGAGAATACCAACGATATGGTAAACTCCAACAAGAGCAATAAGGAATCGACAACCAAAAATACCGACGACACGGTAAACTCCAATAACATCAATCAAGGACTAATAACCAAGAATACCAACGGTGAGACCACTCCCAAACGGAATCAATAAGGATCAATAACGAACAAGATTACCAATGACAGGGTGAACTCCAAATGAGATTTATAAAGGATCAATATCAATGAGTTGACCACCGATATGGTAACTCCGAACGAGATTAGTAAGGGTTCAATGGTGACGGATACATGAGAGAATAAAATCGTCAACCATATACAAATCATATATACGGGATTTCAAAGACAATCCGAATATCGAACAGATCCAATTATACATGGACTGTGAACGACCAATCAATAAGACTCAAGATGGACGTCACGATACGCTCGATCCGGACATGTTTCTCTGTACAAGCCAACCACGGGTATTGATCAATACACGTCTGGTCTCGTACCTAATCAGCCTCATGAAGTACGTCTCGTGTGCACGGTTCAATATGAGGTCGAAACCAACATATGCTACACGTACCCGTCCCGAAAATCCTACACATGAACGATCAGAATGTATCTAACTCCAGATATGCCACGATACAACATGACAACCAATCTCGAAGAAATGTATATCCAACAAGGATCAGAAGATTTTCCAAGAGGGCAACAATAACTCGATCATGAAGGACCGACACGACCACAATGTCGTATTCCATCAGACAGCAGTTCATAGCATGCTCAACAATGCATATAATAATAGCACATAAACTCCCAAGGTAGCAGCCAAGGGTCACGGAAGCATCTACTCAGGAATACTCCGGACAATATCACATAAACTCCCAAGGCAGCAGCCGAGGGTCATGGAAGCATCTACTCAGGAATACTCCGGACATAGGTGCCATTTAGGTCTTATCCCCTAACACATTTCCATTCGGGTACCATACAGGTTTTATCCCCAACACATCGGCCCCACAGATTACGGCTCAAGAAAGAGCACTTCACAAAATGTAACAAACAATGGTGCACATTAACCGCATGAAATATCAACACACACATGCAATAATGCAACATGATGATTATCATAATCTAACAACATTAATTTACCTCAAGCTGGAGACACTAACCTTTCCACGACCAACCGTCCTGAACAAATACACGGTTTATCCAACAATCCAAAATGAAGTACAGTTCATAACTAATACCAGACCACCTTCCCGAGTTCAACATCGACACGATAACTAACCTTGATATCCAACTTCTCATGCAATAGACCAAATTATAATTCATGTTCCCATTTCCATTAGACATCCTTAAAATCATATACATTATGATTTATCTTAGTCCAAAAATACCATACATACCACCATTCTGACAATTCATATATTCCATAGTACCATTGCTATATGAATCATAAATGAAATGAAAACGAAATCATTTATTAACATTATGAACTGAGCAAGCATAACTTGCCTCGATACCAATTCGACGAAGCCGCTATCAATCCCGCCATCTTCGTCTACAAGTTCCGCAGCACAACGGTTAACTTAAACGATCACTAAACACAACCTAATGCAATAATCGATTAACGATACGTTCAATAACAATCAACAACCGAAATGACCAACTAATCAAACTCGATGGTTCAACGACATCTCGATCATACGAAACCAAACCGTATCAACTCTTAACAATACACAAGACGAAATTCGGTGTTTAATGGTCCTAACAATGTCTTCAACATATATACTTCTCATAACATCATGAAATGCAACAAACTACCAAGAACATCGAGAATACTGCGATTCCATAATCATAACAACATAATCGAATCATTTGATCACCAATTCATTATCTTCCCTTAACAAAATTCTCGTAAATACCAAGAATCATCACAACAATATCAATTCAACCATCATTCATACGAAAACATATAGAATTTTCCAAGTTCTACTCATTGAGACATTTCATCGAACACTTTGAAGGCATAATCCAATTTAATCGTTTATTCAAGGAAATACTCCAATTCGTTCCACACAACTTCAAGAGTACTGAATGATTACGAGTATACAATCAAGTTCTATCAATAATATGAATCAAAACGAAGCAAATCGGCCAAAACACCAAGAAACCTCAAGAACATCCAAAAACCAAAAGTTCATGTGTTCTTACTTTCGATCCGGGTGGAGGATGATGTTAATCAATGATTCCAACTTCCAAAACATGTTGTTATAAGTTGATTCTAATCAAAACCATCATATTTGCTGAAGAAATCGCGGAAGGAACGAAGAAAAACGAATAAATGAGCACATGACTCAGTCCAGGCCTTATATAGGCCGAGACCTGCCGGCCAGTTACGTACGTAACCGGCGGGTCCTTACGTACGTAGCCGGCCGTGGCCTACCTTATTGTCCAGTTCGTTCGGCACCCTTACGTACGTAACCGGCAGCTGGATTACGTATGTAGCTGGCCCTTACGGTCGTAACCGGCCACTGCCTTACGTACGTAATCGGCCAGTCCTAGCCATCCCTGCGAGTCACTGCCGACCGTGATCGGCCATCCCTACGAGTCACAGCCGACCATGCTCGGCCACTACAGGTCCACTCAGCCACGACTCGGCCAGCCGCCCCATAACGTACGTAACACTTATTCCGTTGCGTACGTAATACGTACGTTGCCTTGCTACAGTACAATGGTTGTGTTACGTACGTAACACGTCCTGTATAACGTACGTAACACGTACGTTGACTCACCTATCAACATCCTCCGCCGAAAGTTGTCGACACAGGGTCCCACCTGCCGACCACGACTCGATCGTCTGATTCCCATGTTACGTACATAATGTCTCGGCCATAACGTACGTAACTCTACCAATTTAACGTACGTAAGCTTCAACATATAACGTACGTAATGGCTTCCATACTTAGCCATTTCCAGCAATTCCTGTCCAACATCTCGACATAACAAATGTGAACATACGACAATACTAAACACATATACGAAATCCCGAAAATATTCTCGTACGGTACGTCTGATGCACGATACCCCCAATTACAACTGTCGACCAAGTACGGCAATCATACAAATACCCATACGGTATATCCGACATCGAAAAACATATCAAGCATGTAATATCCTAGAATCAAAATAACCTCGATGACATACTGGCACGACTGTCACGGTTTCCAAAATTATCCGCTCATATCATGTCGGTCCCACTCTATACAGTACATCCCAGATAAAATAATGCGAAAAATTCATAGTGAAATTCTAGGATATTACATTTACATACGTAATTCAGTGACATTACGAATGTAATGGTCAGTGTCATTTCGGATAGTAGGTTCTGAGATTACATTACGTACGTTAACTATTTAGAAATAACGTATGTAATAGGGCTTTACATATGTAAACCGTAAGGCATAGCGTATGTAAAGCCATCCTGATGTTATATAATGACATCTCCTCTTTCATTTCTTCCAACCCTTAGACATTTCCTCTCTCTCAAATATCATTCTCCAGCTTTCTAATCGAATTCCAGCCTTTGTAGCCGCGTGTTATCATAGTAGAGTGGATTGATCAAGCTCCGGAGAAGGTTTTGAAGGTGTTGTCCTCCCATTCGTCATCGTCCTTTGTTGTTCTTCCTCGTCCCTCGTCAAGTAAGGTAAGTTTATCGAACTTTTGAATCCATCTCAGTGTTGATAGTTGAGATTGTACTAGATTTCGGATGTTTTGGGTAGTTTAGAACTCTTTGTTAGGAATACTTGTTAGATTTTGATGATGCCATTAATATAAAATCAAATGTTTATTACTTGGCAAAAATGTAAGTAAGAACCAAATGAGTATCTTCCATAGGCCAAATATGTTAAGTATAAAACTTGGCAAAATGTAAAGAAGAACCAAATGAGTATCTTCTGTAGGCCAAAAAATAGTTAGGCTAAAATCGGCTAAGTACTGAGTACAGCTAAGTCCATCAGAGAGGATCAGTCGAGTCGAGTCAGAGTAGTTCTGGTCAACACAATTTATCAGAGAAGTTTGACCAGACAGCAGCCAAGGTACCTCAAACAAGTCACCTGATCAGATAAGTCACAAATAGTGAACATCAGAGAGGTCCAGACTGCAGAGATGTTAACTGCTCATCAGCCTAGTCGAAGTAAGCCAAGTACTCCAAGTCCACGTCAGCATGCGTTGAAAAGTCAAGTATTACGGAAAGTCACATGCAACGTGAAGAGACAAATTGGAGTGATTCCCGCAAGAGATATGAATTAAAAAAACTATCCAGACCCACCTTGAAGACTTTAAACGTTTTATAATCAAAAGATTCGGCGCATCACATGCAGAGTCTTCACAACGGTCGGAAGATAGATTAAAATAATGGGAATCCAGCCTTGCAACGTTCAGAAAGATTAAACAAAGAAGTCTCCCTCCAACAGACGGATTTGTTCAAAAGATTTGCAACGGCTACAAGGAAAAAGCTCAGAGATCATGACCTATATATATCCGAAGAATTGAAGCTGAGCAATCACCGGTGCGAACATACTTTCAAGCGATCAAAGCATTCAAGCAATCAAAAAGCAATCTATAGCATCGTGAAAAGAGCGGTTCTAAAAGTTCATACTTAAAGAAGCTCTTAGTTGGAGAAGACAAAAACTCTTGTCTATAATCCTGAGTTCGGGGTACTTCACTGGTTGAAGTTAGAGACTGTAAAGGCATCCAAGGATCGAGGATCAAGAGGTGCAAGGCAGTCAAGTGTGGTACAACGGCACGGATTTCCACTGGTTGGAAGCTGTTGTAGTTTTGTTTGAATCACTGTAATATTTATCACTGGTTGAGAATTATAGTGAATTCATCTCCAACTGGTTTGGAGAAAAGTGGATTAGTAGAGGATTACCCCACCTCTGAGACCACTATAATCGCCTGCGTTCTTTACTGTTTTATTGCATCATACTTTAACTGCTGCATTCATTGCTAAGTGTTTCATTAGTTGCTTTCTATTCGTCATCAGCTGACTTCCGCATATATTAAAGAACAAACGACTCCAAGTTATTTGTTTACCTATCAGCTGAAGAAACTCACTCTTCGTGAAAAAGAGTTTAAGAGTTTTTACAAGTCTATTCACCCCCCCTCTAGACTTGTACCTGGACGACTTGTGACCTACAAGTGGTATTGGAGACAGGTTGGTTCATTTATTTCACGAACCAGATCTATATTAGATATATATCTTTACTCTCATTTTATAATGGAACACATGCATTCTAGACTCCCTGTGTTTTCAGTTGACGAGTATGATCTGTGGAAGATAATGATGCATGCACACTTATCTTCGATTCATGACGATATGTGGTGCATCATAGAGGATGGTCCATTCATCTTCGAGAAGGACAACACAGTAGAGGAGATCGCAGCAGGGAAGCCAGAGAAGATTCCAAAGAAGAGGACAGAGCTGACTCTCGAATAAAGAAAGCTGGCAAATCTTGATAACCGGGCCAGAGATGTGTTATATCACACTCTTGACAAATCCACCATGGTCAAGATCAAGAACTGCAAGAATGCCAAGGAAATCTGGGACACATTAGCTTTAATGTGTGAGGGAACGGAGCTAATCAAAGAAAATAAATTGTCAATCGCTATTCAAAAGTTTGACAATTTCAAAATGAAGAACGGCGAATCCATAGATCAAGTGGACACAAGGTTCACTAAGATTATTAATGAGATCAACTCCCTCGGCAAAACCTATGGCAACAGGGAAATGGCACTGAAGGTTCTCAGATCTCTCAACCCTGAATGGAGCATGAAGGCCGTGGCCATGAGAGAGTCCAATGACCTGAATAAGATAAAGATCCAAGAGCTGTTCTCTGATCTGAAGGCTTATGAGTTCGAGCTTCCAAGTTCATCCTCAACTGAGCCTGCAGAGAAGGGAATAGCATTTGCAGCCGAGTCCCCTGCCAAGAGCCTATCTAATGTAAAGCCTCCAAATCCATTAGATTTTGAGGAAGAAATGGCATTTATAATGCAAAGCTTCAGCAACTTCAGAAAGAACTACTCCAAATACAAGAAAAATTATAAGGAGAATCCAAGAAGGAACCAGAAAGCTGGAAGCTGGAAAGTAGAGTGCTACAATTGTCACAAGACAGGACACATCCAAATGGACTGTCCTGAGCTCAAGAAGGACGAAAGCAAGAAGGAGATGGGCAGAAAAGAAGATAGAAAAAAGGCCCTCATCGGAGAAGACCAGGAGCATGTCGAATCAAGTAGTGGATTCTTTTCTGATGAAGATGAAGAGTATGACTGCCTGATGGCAAACCTAGCTGATGAAGAGGTAACTTCTAAACCCACCGGTTCAAATAATAGCTCAGCCATGTCACAAGATATGGATCTGCACAAATCGGTAAATCAGTTATTTAAAGATTTTGAAACACTCAAATCTGCACACCAAACTGTATCAACAGAGAAGACTCAGCTGCAAGATGAGAATAGGCAGCTGAAAAATGATTTCGAAAAACTCAGCCTAAAACTGAATAAGGTTGAGATAATCTGAATGACTTTAAAACCAGGTGATGTTAATACAAATTGAGATAAACCGACTAACCATTTTACTTAAAGAAAAATCAATTGCACTTGCTCATGCCAAAGCCGAGTTCTGAAGTGACATGTAAATAAGACTCAGGCGCAGAAATAACCTCCCTGAAGGCGTCTTCAACCCTGGAAGAATTGTGTACCAAAAAAGGCCACTATATTCCAAATCGGGCCTTGGATATGATCCTCACACTCCTTCTAGTTCTAAAAAAGTTTATCAAGGGAGAAACAATTGTCTCGACTGTTGAGCCTACATATAAACCGATATTTAAAAATGTGCCAAGTCACATGTCTAGGCTACAGTCAGGTTACACAAGGCAGCCACCTAGACAGGCGACTAGGCAATGGCCCAGGCAAAAGCAGCAGCCCAGACAACATGCCCACTATTACCAACAACTCCCTAAAAATAGATTTCAAAATGGGAGGGGCAGATGGAAACCTCAAGGTTATTCCAATTTCCAAAATGAACAAGTGTGGAGACCTCAAAGATTTAATAAATGGTCTCAGCCTAGATTTAGAAATGGCCCACATTAACAAAAATTTGAGGAATATCCAGTATACAATCCCAACAGGAGATTCAGACCTCGAACTTACACACCTTATGAGGGTTATAATAATAATAACTACTTTCACAATCCAAGGAGAAATCAATTCTCCAGGAAAACAGCTAACCCCAAAGGACCCACACAGATTTGGGTACCTAAATCTCTGCTTGTCTGATTGCAAAAAAGGTGGAAGGACTACAACCACATCTCCACAAGCTCAAATTTTGGAGGTGAAGAATGGTTTGTAGATTCTGGATGCTCGAGGCACATGACCGGGAACAAGAAGATGTTGTCCAAATACACCAAAGAAAGAGGTCCCGATGTAACCTTTGGAGATAGCTCTAGAGGACAAACAAAGGGCTTTGGAGAGCTGCACCGAGGAAATATTGTGATATCCAAAGTTCATTATGTCAAAGGGCTCAAGTACAACCTCCTGAGCATAAGCCAGTTCTGTGACGAGAAGAACCTAGTAGTCTTCACCATCTGGAAATGTATGGTGATAGATATCTTATCTGGATAAGTAAAGCTACAAGGTTTCAGAAGGAGAGATGTGTATATGATTGATTGGAACACAGGAACACCTAACTCCTATTTTCTATCCAAGACAGTAGCTGAGAACGGATGGCTGTGGCACAAAAGATTATGTCACCTGAACTTCAAATCCATCAACAAGATCAGTTCTCAGAAGCTGGTCAGAGGACATCCAAATGAAGCATTCAAGAAGGAAGCGCTTTGTGCTGCATGTCAGAAAGGAAAGCAGACTAGAGCATCGTTCAAGCCAGTCCAGCCTACAACTCTCACAACAAGGATCTTAGATCTACTCCACATGGATCTATTTGTTCCTATCAAGCAAAGGACTCTGAGCAGCCGAAAGCATGCACTTGTAATAGTAGATGATTATTCAAGGTACACTTGGATTATCTTCCTATATAAGAAAAGTGAAACCTTCACTAAGCTACCTGAGCTGCCGAGAAGGATCCAGAATGAGAAATCTCTATCCATCATCAAGATCAGACCAGATAGAGGAGGAGAGTTTCTCCACAAGGCGATAACTGATTACAGCGATCAGAATGGGATCCAGCATGAGCTCTCTGCAGCCAGGACTCCCCAGCAGAATGGTGTTGCTGAAAGAAGAAACAGAACCCTGAAGGAAGCAGCAAGGTCCATGATTGCAGAAGCGGACCTGCCCAAAAGGTTCGGGCTGAAGTCACAACACACTGTCACACCCAGAACAGGAGTATGATAGTAGGGAGACATGGCAAAACTCCCTATGAGGTTTGGAATAATAGAACTCCTACTGTTGCTTACTTTCATGTTTTTGGTTGTAAGTGTTTCATTCACAACAACGGTAAAACATAAGTAAATGCCTTTGATGCTAAAACTGATGACGGTCTATTTATGGGATATTCACAAAGAAGCAAGGCATATAGAGTTTTTAATAAAAGAACCTTAGTTGTGGAGGAAACACCCCATGTTGTTTTTGATGAATCTACCGTTGAGTACAGGAAGCAAGTTGAACTAATTGAGAACAAGCTCAAATCAGCGACCCTTGATGAAGTCATTGTACATGACACTGGAATGGAAGACTCACCTATAGACCAGCCTGATGATCCAGCTGCAGCTGCTGAAGACCCAACTGCAGATCAGACAGGATCACCGAACCTATCTGATCCAGTTGCCGCTGATGAAGACCCAGATGTAGCTGACAAAAACTCATCTGCAGATCAGAACCAACCTGCAGATGACAAGACGATAGTTGATCCAGTTGCAGACCAGAACCCAACTGATGCAGAAATCCAACAGAGCAATCCAATAGGGGGAACAGACCCAGAAGAAGACGATATCCCCAAATGGCTCAAAGATCACCCAATCCAGCAAATCATCGGAAAGTTGACTGATGGAGTTAAGACAAGACAGTCAACTATACCAGCAGGAATGGCTATGTTCTCATGCTTTATGTCACAAATAGAACCTAAAACTACAGAACAAGCCCTAGAAGATTACTCTTGGATAAATGCCATGCAAGAGGAATTGGAGCAGATGGAAAGAAACAAAGTTTGGGAACTAACAGACTGACCTGATCACAAGAAAGTTATTGGCACCAAATGGGTGTACAAAATAAGAGTGATGAAGACGGAGCTGTTGTTAGGAATAAGGCCAGACTTGTAGCAAAAGGTTATGCACAGTGTGAAGGAATAGATTTTGATGAAACCTATGCACCTGTTGCAAGATTAGAGGCCATCAGACTATTCCTCGCATATGCTGCATTCAAGGATTTTGAAGTATATCAGATGGATGTAAAGAGTGCTTTTCTAAATGGAATCCTAGAAGAAGAAGTCTATGTAGAGCAACCCCCAGGTTTTGTCAAAGGAGACAAAGTCTATAAGCTGTTGAAAGCTCTCTATGGACTTAAGCAAGCACCTAGAGCGTGGTATGAAACATTGTCTGTGTTTCTTGAGAAAAATGGTTTTTGCAAAGGGAAGGTGGACAAAACCCTATTCAGAGTGGAGCACGAAGGCCACATATTAATAGTCCAGATATATGTGGATGACATCATATTCGGATCAACCAATCCAGAGCTATGCGAGAAATTCTCCAACCTCATGCAAGGAGAATTTGAGATGAGCATGATGGGAAAGCTTAACTTCTTTCTCGGACTACAAGTTAAGCAGATGGAAAAAGGAATTTTCATCAACCAAGCTAAGTATATCAAAGATCTGATCAAGAGATATGGAATGGAATCAGCCAAGCCAGCAAGAATTCCTATGAGTACAAGTACTCATCTGGATGCAGACGAGGCAGGCATATCAGTGGACTCAACCCACTACAGAGGACTCATTGGATATCTTTTGTACCTCACTGCAAGCAAGCCAGACATATCTTATGCTGTTGGAGTTTGTGCGCGATTCCAGTCCAAGCCGAAGCAATCATACCTAGATGCAGCCAAGAGGATAATAAAATACCTTAAGTCTACGATCAATGTTGGACTATGGTATCCCAAGGATGATAACTTCGAGCTGTCAGGATATTCAGATGCAGATTTCACAGGATGCAAAATCAACAGGAAGAGCACTAGTGGAACGTGTCAATTCCTAGGAACCAGACTGATATCCTGGTTTAGCAAGAAGCTGGTTTCTAACTCTATCTCCACTACAGAGTCAGAATACCTAGCTGCAGGTAGCTGTTGTGCACAGATTTTATGGATTAGACAGCAGCTAAGGGATTATAATATCATTGCCAATGAAGTTCCTATCTGGTGTGACAACAATAGTGCTATTGAAATAACCAACAATCCGGTTTTGCACTCAAGGACGAAGCACATTGATGTTAAGCACCACGTCATCATAGACCATGTGCTTAACAAAAGGGTTAGAGTTGAAAGAGTCAGCACAGACTACCAGATAGCTGACATCTTTACAAAACCCTTGCCAGAAGAAAGATTTTTGGAGCTGAGCAGAGATCTTGGATTACTAGATTAGGAATCTAGTACTGAAGCAAGCTGAAGCATTTCAGAGGAAGGACGGACCCAGCTGATTAAAGAAATCAGATCCTAGCTGATGAAGACAAAGGAACCTAGCTGATCAGAATATCAGGCGAGAAGTCAACTCACCTGATGTAGAGCGGTCAACAGTCAACAAATCAGACCAGCTAAGTTTTCTAAAACCGACCTCTGAATATTTAATTATTATCTGCCATATTCATAATATTATTATATTAATTTTGGTTCACAAATGGCATTTAAATATATTATTATGTGTTCGTTTCACAAGTGGCATTTTTAAAACACGCGTCAATCGCTTATTAAATCGACCTCCACGGTGGCCAATCAAAACCAACCGTCAAATTTTAAAATGGACCACCGATTCAAATTTGAAATTCAAAAGAATCTCAAAAGACGTACCACCGTTTCAAATATATTATAAATTAATCCATACATCTTTTCATCTTCTTTATAAGGAAAGCAAACCATTTACTTTACCTTTTACGCTTACCAGAAACCCTAGATTTTTCAGAGCAAAAATTCCTTGAACACCAAATACACTAAAATCTTTTGTTTGCAGAAATGGCATCCTACTTCGAAGGTGTCAACCTGAAGGCGGTCAAGGACCAAATTATTTTCTCGCTGGTCGTCAATTTTGAAGGCTTATTGGAAGCTAATCTGGAGGATTACAACGTGCTTAACCTAATCCGCGCGATGAAGCTCAATGGGATCTACCCATTCCTAGACATCAACCCTCAACATCTGTACAAGGAGGATGTTATCGCGTTCTATCGCGAAGCCTGTATAATTCAAGACGGAATTCGGAGCACAGTCGGTGGAAATCAGGTCGACATATCTTGAGAGTCGATCCGTACTGTTTTCGGTATGAAGCACCGCGGCATAGACGTCGAAGCACTCAAACAGTCTTCTGCCGAAACCTGGAAGAAGATTAAGGTGGAGAATTTGCCCGAAAAGCTGAAACTCACTGCCAAGAGGAGTGAGATTAAGAGAGTTTATCGTTTTGCGTTGGATATAACCAACAAAATAATCATGGGGATGGCCGGCAGTTATGATCAACTGCCGTCGGCAAAATTTGTGGTGCTGGGAGCACTAATTCAGGATGAAGAAATTGACTGGGCAGATTACATATTCAGGCAACTCGTTCGAGAGGTCAACATAGCCGAATGGCTTGTTGATGAGAAGAGATATAAAACAAAGCTGGCGTTTGGAACGCAGCTGAGTTGGATGCTGGAAAAGACAGGCATGGCGAAGGGAAGCACTGACCCCTTCCATCCCAATAAAAGACTTGGTCATCTGGACCAAGAGACGCTGAGAAAATTGGGAGGCACAAGGAGAGCATCCCAGATGCTGAAGGACCTACCTGACACAAGGCCATACCTGAGATATTATTCGTCAGGAGAGTCGGACCGACCTGCAGCCGACATCCCAACTGCAGTTGAGTCAGACACCAAGTCCGACGACACTCCCATAGCAGTCCGATTTAAGAGAAGGGGACCAGCCCCTGGAAAGCCATCGATCATGCAGTCATCACTAGAACCCTCTCCCAAGAGGCCCAAGAAACTGCAGTTTAGTGAGGAAGAGCAGTCTGATCATCTTACCAGCCCTACAGCCAGGTCACCAACTCACCTGGAAAACCAGCCTTCCCTAGGCAGCCTCAAGACTCAAATTGTGGCTGTACTCACCCCAGCCTACATCTCTGAGGAAGAAGAAGAAGGTCTAATAATTTCTATCCCTGAAGCCAACTATATCTTTAACCTCTTAGAAAATAATACTTTCAATCTATCCATCGAACAACTACAACTTGTTAAACCTCTAGCCTTAAAACAATCGTTCCTTGAAGTTTTTGAAGAATGGAAATTTTTGAAATCCCTATCTTTTGTCAAACTTCAAACTTTTATTGACACTTGTGGTTGGGACTACCCCCAAGCCACGGAGGATGTGCTGATAGATTTTTGTAAAACATTAGACACAATTTTGATCCTTCAGGAGGACTGGTTCATGTCCAATTTTAAAACCAACATGGACCAGTTCATCCACTGCATTATGCTTAGTATTTTTGATGGATCTTATGAGAAAGTTGTTGAGGAGGTAGTTGAAAAGGAAATTAGGATTGAGGAGGTAGATGGAGAAGAAAATAAAGAAGTTGTTGTTTCGGACGATGAAGAAGAAGAGCAGGAGGAGAGCAGAGAAGAAAAAAAGATTTTAGTTGAAAATCAACCTGAGGAAGTGGAGAAGACAGAAGAGTTGAATGAAGATGAAGAAGAAGAAGAAGAAGAAGAAGGAGAAGAAGTAGAACAAGATGAAGGAGAGAAGGAGGATGATGATGATGAAAAGGAGAATGATGATGAAGGAGAAAAAGATGGGAAGGATGATAACAATAATGATGAAGATGATGATGAGGATGATGATGATGGAGGAGATGAAGGAGCTGAAAAAGAAAATGAAAAAGAAAAGGATGAGGAAAAAGAAAAGGAAAATATTGAAGAAGAAAAGGAGAAAGAGGAAGAGAAGGCAGAAGAAGAAAAGGAGGAGGAACAGGAGAAAGAGGAAGAAAAGGCAGAAGAAGAAAAGGAGTCGGAGCCAGAACCGACACAAGAAGCTGCAGATAGATCGTGGTACACGCCCAGACACCACCTAGACGCGGAGTTAGCCGAGACTCAGATCGGGGACCCAGATAAGGCCCCATCTGAGTACCACCAGTAAAAGCTTGCGATCCAGTGGTTCAATTGCGTAAGGTTCGAGAGCACTCTCCACCGGCTCGAATATCACTGCTTGTGGATCGAGCCGATCAGCAGATAGTGAAAGATACAATTGGAGAGCTGCTGGCATCTCAGGTCACTCCTGACTTCAATCCATTAATGCAAAGATCGACACTTTGCTGCAGAGAGAAGTTCCTCAGCCTCCTCCCCCTACCAACAACAGAATGCCATTTGGCATGTCTGATTGGATGAGCAGAATAGAGCAGCAGTTGACTACCCTAGTTGATGCTGGCAAAAAGGGGGAAGATAGAGTTCAGGGGGAAGGAAGTAATCAAGGAGAGATAAGGGCAGAGCTAAGAACAAAAAGAGGCAAGATATCCTTCAAATTGAAGGACCATCAAGCCTGAAAAGGAAGGGAGGATCAGATCCAGAACAGGCTGACCAGCCTGAAGGCAAGAAAAGGAGGACTAGAGGAGGTCTTGAGCCTACTCTAGAGTGGGAAGGAAAGGAGTTGTGGTTTGTGGAGGATTTTGTTCCATATGAAGCTCTGGAAATGTGGGGATCTGCAAGAAAGAAGTTTATCAGAGACTACTACATCTGGGAAATACTCCAGGATGATAATCTCTCCCCACAGCAAATCTTTATAAATTTCATGGAGGCAGCCCATCCGCAACTATAGGCTATTCTGAAGAAACATGCTGGGAAACAAAATGCTTATCCCAGGATTCCTGTATTCACTGCCAAAGATCGTCCTACTATGGAAAGAGGAGGTGCGTTGGATGAACTTACGCTACAAAGGAAAATCAAGAAGCCATGTCTTGAGAACAAATTTTCATCCCAAGAAGAGCAAGCCTTCGCAGCTCTTGTCGTGAAAAGGAAGTATGGTCTTGCCCCAGTCGAAACAAGACCAATTGGAGCCAAACCCTTCAGACCTGCCAAACAGCCTATTCGAAGAGGCAGAGGAAGAGGCAGATGACTCTTACTTATTTTTACTTGTAATGATTTATGTACTTAAAATTTTCTTGTAAAATTCAGACATATACTTGTAAAATTAATTTCATAACAGTCTTTTTGAATTACAATTCCCAGTTGTCTCAAAAACTAGACTGACTTTAGTTTGTGTCTTGCACTTATCTGCAGACTTGATCATTTGATTACTGGGTTAAAGTTTTTCCATCATCAAAATAGGGGGAATTTGTTAGGAATACTTGTTAGATTTTGATGATGTCATTAATATAAAATCAAATGTTTATTACTTGGCAAAAATGTAAGGAAGAACCAAATGAGTATCTTCCATAGGCCAAATATGTTAAGTATAAAACTTGGCAAAATGTAAAGAAGAACCAAATGAGTATCTTCTGTAGGCCAAAAATTAGTTAGGCTAAAATCGGCTAAGTACTGAGTACAGCTAAGTCCATCAGAGAGGATCAGTCGAGTCGAGTCAGAGTAGTTCTGGTCAACACAATTTATCAGAGAAGTTTGACCAGACTGCAGCCAAGGTACCTCAAACAAGTCACCTGATCAGATAAGTCACAAATAGTGAACATCAGAGAGGTCCAGACTGCAGAGATGTTAACTGCTCATCAGCCTAGTCGAAGTCAGCCAAGTACTCCAAGTCCACGTCAGCATGCGTTGAAAAGTCAAGTATTACGGAAAGTCACATGCAACGTGAGGAGACAAATTCGAGTGATTCCCGCAAGAGATATGAATTAAAAAAACTATCCAGACCCACCTTGAAGACTTTAAACGTTTTATAATCAAAAGATTCGGCGCATCACATGCAGAGTCTTCACAACGGTCGGAAGATAGATTAAAATAATGGGAATCGAGCCTTGCAACGTTCAGAAAGATTAAACAAAGAAGTCTCCCTCCAACGGACGGATTTGTTCAAAAGATTTGCAACGGCTACAAGGAAAAAGCTCAGAGATCATGACCTATATATATCCGAAGATTTGAAGCTGAGTAATCACCGGTGCGAACATACTTTCAAGCGATCAAAGCATTCAAGCAATCAAAAAGCAATCTATAGCATCGTGAAAAGAGCGGTTCTAAAAGTTCATACTTAAATAAGCTCTTAGTTGGAGAAGACAAAAACTCTTGTCTATAATCCTGAGTTCGGGGTACTTCACTGGTTGAAGTTAGAGACTGTAAAGGCATCCAAGGATCGAGGATCAAGAGGTGCAAGGCAGTCAAGTGTGGTACAACGGCAAGGATTTCCACTGGTTGGAAGCTGTTGTAGTTTTGTTTGAATCACTGTAATATTTATCACTGGTTGAGAATTATAGTGAATTCATCTCCAACTGGTTTGGAGAAATGTGGATTAGTAGAGGATTACCCCACCTCTGAGACCACTATAATCGCCTGCGTTCTTTACTGTTTTATTGCATCATACTTTAACTGCTGCATTCATTGTTAAGTGTTTCATTAGTTGCTTTCTATTCGTCATCAGCTGACTTCCGCATATATTAAAGAACAAACGACTCCAAGTCATTTGTTTACCTATCAGCTGAAGAAACTCACTCTTCGTGAAAAAGAGTTTAAGAGTTTCTACAAGTCTATTCACCCCCCCCCTCTAGACTTGTACCTCGACGACTTGTGACCTACACTCTTGACGATAACCGAACCGTTGAAAACTATCACTAATCATAATCGTTTAACGAAATCCTATCTCAAGCTAGTACTTCATATGATTTGTGGTAATTATCGTAGTGGTGTTGTAAAACTCGTGATCGAACTTATAAACCGCCAACACCATGAAATTGTCATGTAATAGATTGTGTTAATAATTCAATTATTGTACGGTAAACTCCTTGGAATAATTAAGATGAGTTAGTTATCAATCACCGGATTAGATGGGTAGTCAAGTATACGAGGATTTTGCTAAAATCTGCTTATCCATTTTGCCCTAGGTTGAGGAATTTCGAATTCAAGTAATTAGCGAATTGATGGGACCACGGTCATAGCCATTTCCGGACCCGTTTCGGGCTCGTTTTCATCGTGTATTCCTGGAAATTAGTTTCCTGTTTTACCCGGTTTGATTTTTTGGCCCTCGGAACTTTATAGCTTATCGATTGTCGATATTTGGCATATTTTATATATTATATAACTTATCGATAATCGATATTTAGTACATTTTATATATTATATGTGCTTATGAATGCTTAAATGGTTAATGCATCGTGGGTGGTATAGCCATACTAGATCAATTAGATTGATGATTTAATTATGGTTGTAATATTCATAATACGACTTGTATGTCGTGCCTTCCTATTATCTTGTTGTAATTTCTCTTCTCATCTTACTCCCCTCGAATGTAACTCGAGGTTTCTATTACAAAATGTAAAAATATAGTTTAGAATAGTTCTATCTATAAAGGAAGACGAAGGAGACGAGCAACTTACAAGGAATTCAAGAAGAAAGGCGTTATCGAAGATTACACCGAACGATCTATTGATATTAACGAATATCATAATAGGATCTATGGCTATACCACACCACACCATATTTTTCATGTGAATGTATGAGATGCATCATATTTACATTGCATATGATTGTATGAGATGCATCATATTTGAATTAGCATATGATTGTATGAGATGCATCATATTTTTTTATTTGCTTAATAATCGTTATTTCCAAATAAATCGAACTCATTAAAACTTTTGCATGTATGTGATACATGGTAAATATTTTGAGATAATCAAATTTTGATAAAATAGTTTTATTAAAATCAATTGATATGAAACATAAGTCTCAAGAGCCAACCATTTTCAAAACACTCGTCAAACTTTCGATCATTTCTAATATAGCTCTGTCAAAGCAGGGTGTATGGATTTTATCTTAAGGAGGCGAGATGAATAAACTAGCTTATACATATGTTTTAAATGGTTAAGACTTATATAGGTTATACAAAATGGTTTTGAACCTATGGCTTATTTGGGATTAATACGATTAAAACGACATAAGATGTCATCCCAAATGATAATCTAAAGTATTTTTTAATTAGAGGAGACATGCCAAAGCTGTGTTTGTGGTTATTTGATCGTTAGATTATAATTCATATATGTGTATGTGATACATAATATTTGAGACTAACATGTTGACATAAGATGTCATCTCTATTGATAAAAACTAAACTTCTTTTAGTTGCGAGGGACATCCCATAGATGTGCTTGCATTTACTTGATTGTTAGATTTTAAAATCAATATATCTCATGAATAACTTTGCATATTAATATTGTAGAATCAATGGCGTCAATCAATACAAACTCACTGCGATTAATTATTGACAAAGAAAACTTTCTGGCACTAATTACCTTGATTGGTCAAGGAACTTGAGAATTGTTCTCAAAGCTGAAAAGAAGCAGTACATTCTGAAAACCCAATTCCTGATGAACTGGAATCAACTGCCACCAAAGCTCAAAAAGATGATTATAGTAAGCATATGAATGATTCTTTGTATGTGACATGCCTTATGCTAGCAACCATGAACTCGGAGCTGTAGATACAGTTCGAGGACATGGAAGCTTATGAAATAATGGGTCACCTTAAGGAAATGTTCCAAGAGCAAGCCCGTCAGGAGAGGTTTGTCACAACGAAGGCATTGAATGGTTGTAAAATGTCTTCACGTACTTCTGTGAGTGCTCATGTCCTTAAGATGAAGGGATACATTGAGCATCTTGAAAGGGTAGGAGCTCCTATCAGTCATGAACTCACTACAGATATGATCTTAACATCACTACCTTCAGAGTATGATCAGTTTGTAGTAAACTTCAACATGCACAACATGGAGAAAACTATTACTGAGTTGCATGGGATGCTAAAACAAACTGATACAAACATTAATAAAGTTGCTCCTATTGTTTTAATGGTTCAAAAAAAATGTAATAAAAAGAAAGGGAATAAAATGGCCTCGAAAGATAAAGGTAAGGGTAAAATGATGTTGCCTAAACCCAAACCTAAATCTTTCAAGAAGTCATCAAAACAACCCAAAGAAGGGACTTGCTACCACTGTAATGAAACTGGTCATTGGAAAAGGAATTGCAAGGTCTACCTGGAAGAAATCAGGAAACGGAAGAGCGGTGAGGCTGCTGCTTCAGGTATTCTTGTTATAGAAGTTAATTTATCTACTTCTTCATCATGGGTATTAGATACCGGTAGTGAAGCTCACATTTGTGTGAATGCGCAGGGGCTGCGCAAGAGTAGACAACTGGCAAAAGGTGAAATGGACCTACGTGTTGGAAATAAAGCAAGAGTTGCTGATATTGCCGTAGGGACTTATGATATAAAACTACCAAGTGGACTTGTATTGGAACTTAGTAATTGTAATTGTGTTCCTGCTATGGGTATAAACATTAATATCAGTTGTTGCCTTGATTTGGAAGGATATGACTTTACTATTAAGAATAGTGTAATGTCCATATTTAATAAAGGTATTTTTTATGCAGATGCCTTGATGAGTGGGAGATTATATCCCACAAGTCTTGAAAGTTCCAAATCTGTCTATAACTTGAATGTCAAAAGACTTAAATCAAATGATTTAAACCAACTATATTTCTGGCATTGTCGTTTGGGCCATATAAACGAAACATATAGCCAAACTCCATAAAGATGGAATCTTGGAAACATTTGATTTGGAAACATATTATATATGTGAATCTTGCTTATTAGGCAAAATGACCAAAGCTCCTTTCACGGGCCATACTGAGAGAGCTGCAGATTTATTGGGCTTAATACATACTGATGTATGTGGACCAATGAATACAAATGCTAGAGGAGGTATCCAATACTTCATAACATTCACGGATGACTTAAGCAGATTCGGATATATTACTTAATGAGTCATAAGTCTGAGTCGTTTAGGAAATTCAAGCAATTTCAAAATGAAGTACAAAATCAGCTAGGCAAAACTATTAAAGCACTACGGTCGGATCGTGGTGGTGAATATTTAGCCATGAATTTGACGATCATCTCAAAAGTTGTGGAATTGTTTCACAACTAACTCCACCTGGAGCACCTCAATGGAATGGTGTGTCGAAACGGAGAAACCGAACCTTGTTAGACATGGTTAGATCGATGATGGGTCAAGCTGACTTTCCAATTTCTTTTTGGGTTTACGCCTTAGAGACTGCTGTGTTCATTTTAAATCGAGTACCATATAAATCAGTTCGAAGCACACCATATGAGATATGGACATGGAAACAACCTGTTTTGTCTTTCCTTAAGATTTGGGGTTCTGAAGCTTATGTGAAGCGACTTATCATTGATAAATTTCACCCAAATCGGATAAATATTTTTTGTGGGATATCATAAGGAAACTAAAGGATATTACTTTTACATCCATCAGAGAACAAAGTGTTTGTTGCTCCATCTGGAGTATTCCTTGAGAAGGAATTTATTTCCAATAAAAATAGTGGGAGAAAAATAACTCTTCATGAGATGAGAGAGGCACAAATAGATACTGAACCTTTAGATAAAACTGATTTAAACTGACATAGAGATGCTGAGACCACTTCTATACCAGCTCCACGTAGGTCTATACGTTATCATCGTGAACCTGAGAGATATGTATTTCTCATCACAGATGAGAAAAACGTGGAACTTATGGATCTAGATGAGCCCACAACCTACAATGAAGCAACTACTAGCATTGAATGCGAAAGTTGGCCTGAAGGGATGAAATCCGAAATGCAATCCATGTATGATAATCAAGTATGGACTTTGATTGATCTTCCTGAAGGTTTCAACAATTGGTTTCAAATGGATCTGTACAAAGAAAAAGGACATGGATGACATTGTACAAACATACAAATCACGACTCATGGCGAAAGGATATAGACAGACTCATGGTATTGACTATGATGAAACCTTTTCGCCAGACATAATGATTAAATCAATTAGAATTATACTTGCCATAACAGCATATTATGACTATGAGATATGGCAAATGGATGTCAAAACCACTTTTCTTAATGGGAAGTTAGATAAGGATGTGTATATGATACAACCCGAAGGTTTTGTCGATCCTAATAATCCTATTAAAGTATGTAAGCTTCTAAAAGTCATTTATGGTTTGAAGAAGGAATCCCGGAATTGAAATCTTTGTTTTGATGAAAAAATCAAAGAGTTCGGTTTCATTAGAAATCAAGACGAACCTTGTGTATACAAGAAGATTAGTAGGAGCGCAATTATTTTTCTAGTACTCTGTGTGGATGATATCCTACTCATTGGCTAAAGTGTTAAACTTTGGCTAAGTAAATGTTTTACAATGAAGGACTTAGGAGAAGCTGCCTATATACTAGGTATAAGGATTTATAGAGATAGATTTAAAAGGCTTCTTGCCCTATGTCAAAGTACATATGTTAACAAGGTACTGAAACGGTTCAGTATGCTTAATAGTAAGAAAGGGTTCTTACCTATGTCACATGGCATAAAGCTCAGTAAAACTCAAAGTCCTTGTTCGAAGGAAGAGAGAGATAGAATGAGCTTGATACCTTATGCTTCGGCTATAGGATCTATTATGTATGCCATGATATGTACTAGACCGGATGTATCATTTGTATTGAGTGCAACCAGCAGATACCAGTCTCACCCTGGTGAGGCTCACTGTACCGTAGTCAAAAGCATGCTTAAGTACTTGAGAAGGACTAAAGATATGTTCTTGATATATGGTGGTCAAGATAGTGACTTGGTCCTTAATGGCTATGTCGATGCCCGTTTTGGGACAGACCAATATGATTCAAAATCGCGGTCTGGATATATATTTTGCTTGAATGGTGGTGCTGTTAGCTGGAAGAGTTCCAAACAACCAACCACAGCTGATTCTATAACGGAAGCTGAGTACATAGCTGCTTCGGAAGCAGCTAAAGAAGCTGTTTGTATGAGGAAGTTCATTGGTGAACTGGATGTGGTTCCTAGCATTGGTCATCCAGTAAATTTGCACTGTGATAACAATGGAGCTATTGCAGATGCTAAAGAACTAAGATCACAACAAGCATCCAAATACGTACTTAGAAAGTTTCACCTCATTCGAGAGATTGTCACTCGTGGCGATGTGAGGATATGAAAAGTTCACATGGATAATAACATAGCGAATCCTTTATCCAAGCTGCTTTCTCAAGCGAAGAATGATGGTCATATTAAGGCTATGGGTCTTCAGTTTATGTCTGTATAGGACTAAGAGCAAGTGGGAGATTGTTAGTATAATGCTCTAAGTCTACTGTTTAATAATAACGTGGAGACATTTATTATTATATAATATTCATTATATTATTGAATTAATATTCTGCTTACGATCATCAAGTATGTGACTTGATAGTAAAGCTCATTAAAGCATTAAAGAATATTTATTCTAGATATTCCTAGTAATATGATTACTAGTATGACAATAATACGATGGCTATGTTTTACTGGTCATGAATATGAGATGTTATATCACGTCATAGATACATGTAGAGACATCGTATTGGATATGACCTAACAAAGAGAATTATATATGGATTATGTCATTATAATTCCTCTGATTGTTATATAATATTTAAGTCCTTATTACCTAAAGACACTACAGTTTCCTACATAATGAGTATCGTATTTTAACACAATACCCGCATCTTTTGTAACAAAGGACCATACAGTTTATGATTAGATACGGTATGATTTATGTAGAGGGAAGTAGTTTATACAGAAGGGACTTGTCCCTCCTATAAAACGGAGAACATATCCACGGGCCCTTGATAAGTAAAATTGTTTAAGTGCATGGCCATGCTCAAATTGATCAATAAAGAGTTACTGATAAATATTTGAATTGGACAATTGTAACTTGAGATCAAGAATATTAATTATTGTATATAAGGTCGACTTATCCATGCCTTATGCTTAATTAGGATATCGCACGACGAGAGGATTAAATATTACACAGTAACGGGATTTCGTTTGTGCCGTCGAATTAATTCTTTTAATGCGGGTAGTCATAATGTCTAGCTATAGGACGCTTATGATTTGTGAGTCGTAAAATTGTTTTTATAATCATTGCGTATTAATTAGAACCTACAGGGTCATACACTTAAACGAGCAGAGGAGCTATTTTGTTCCGGTTGATTATGGTTGGTGATGTAATACCCGCATTTTTCTTTTCTCGGTATTTTCTTTTTGCGGTGTATTTTCATTTTTGGCAACTCGCTTGTAACCGTATTGACGTATCGAAAATATTTAGTGTTGGACTTTTTGCCGTCCGGTCTAGTTCCGGACTCATTAATTCAATTCCGCGTTTTATGTTATTACGTCGCTTTTTCGTTCGATTCTTGTAATCGTTGATCGGAACCACCGTTAGGGGTTGCCGAAGATCCATTTCATGTTATTGAGCTTGTTGTGAGCTTTTGTTCGGTGTTTCGACCGCGTATTGTACATTTCGGATCTTTTGGGCCGTTTTGTAATTTCCCAAAGTCTTGGGCAATTACGTTGTTGATGTTGTTCCAAATCCCGGACAGTCGGGAGTACGTTCTCTTCAGCATTTGAGTTCATTGCCTGGAATTATTTACGTTCGTACCATCGTGAATTGTTCACCGTTGTATTTCGATTCTTTTTCGGTACCTCCCTTGTCTATTTATGGCCTGTACTTCCCAAGAAGGGATGTTACGTACGTAACACACCTTTTGGTTACGTACGTAATGGCCTAGTGTAAAGCAGTACAGGCATTTCTGCCTTTTTGGTTACGTACGTAAGGCCCTTATGGCTTACGTACGTAACACAGCTTACATACGTTAGCAAGGTGGCTAACGTATGTAACGCGTCCTGTGTTATAAACCAAGGAGTTGACCGATTTCGGTCATTTTTCATCCTTCTCCTCTTTTCTGACTCGTTGGAGACTTTCTTGGTGTTTTCCGGCGATTTGAAGCTTAGCAATTCCGAGCCATCATCTTCTTCGAGTTTTTGGAGTATATTATCAACATCTAATCGTGTTCTTCGTCTTTAATTCGAGGTAAACTACTACAACCTTGTTTATGGCTAAATTGGGGGTTTCCACATTTTCGTCCGATTCGTTACGTATGATGGATTAATTCATGATGAATATGATTAATCTCGTTGGTATTATTGGTTTTCCTACGGATTCATGGTATATTTCGTGATATTTTTGTAATCGAGAGGGTTTGGTTGTGGTCCGCCCTCGTTGTTGTTTTTATACGAATATACATGAATCGTAGGCGGATTTTCGGGTGTATTCTAATTCCGTATTCGTTTAGAATTGGTTGTGATTGTGTTCTTCGAATCGTTAGGTTCGTGATTGTCGGTTCCTAGCATTCGTCGGTGTTTTTCTTTCCATTCGTTGCGTCGTCTATTATTCAAGGCAAGTAATTCTTGGAAACCTTTATGCTTAACGTGAAATGGTAATGTATCTTGTGTGTGCTTTACTCACCTCGGGAGGGTCCAACGGGGCCTCGAGGGAATCTATGGCTTCATCATGGATTCATGAGTTTGTTTCGCTAGCCAGCTCGGGAGGGTCCTTAGAGGCCTCGAGTGAGATTCGTGGATTCGTCCCGGTCCTAGGTGACGTGTGTGCTTGATTTGTTTTTATGAATGTGGCCAGCTCTGGAGGGTCCTTAGGGCCTCGAGTGGAATTCGTGGCTTCGTCCCGGTCCTAGGCAAATTGATTGTGACTGTTTGTTTCCGGAAAAGACATGTCTGGTTTTGGTTTTTGAAATGACATTGGTGCATGTAATATGAAATGTGTAAGCGATTGGTTTGTCTTGATTACTTGTACTAGCGTAATTGCTAACCCCTCTGGGGACCCGTTGTCGGGGAAATTCTTGTTATGGATTTCAGGTTATGATCATCCGGACGAGCGGCCAGGGACGATCTGAGGATGTTGGCCAGGGTCGTTGACATGCGCATTTGAGTCCTTTTATTTCCGTTATTCCATTCGATATGGTTGTTGTCCACTTTTGAAACTTATAGATGGTACTCGCGAGTACTTAGGCTTTTCTCTTCGGATTATGATTTGTATTCGTCAAAGTTATTTATGTTTGCCAATTTTGATTATTCCGCCGGTTGTACCGGGCGTGTTAATTGATTTTCAACTGGATGATGTGTGTTTTTACTGTGGTAAGTTGTGTCTAGCCTGGTGGGTCCCATGTAGGGGTCCACGGCACTGTAATATACCTTGAATACAGAAAATGGTATCGGAGCACTAGGTTTATGGATACCAAGGCTTGTCGGTTATTTGGGTCTAGTTGTGTTTTGTTTTTCATATTGTCACACAGCTGCCAGCATCTCGGTACTTCTAGTGCTCGTAAGTTTTCTTATTCGGTCCTTTGTTTTCTTGCATTGTATTTCCGCTTCTTGAATTGTAGTTGCTTTTTCCTCCCTTACTCATCACCAATATACTTCTGTTATCTCTTAACACCAGTATGGATGCCGGAGAAAACCGTGGTCGTGGTCGTGGTCGTGGACGCGGCCGAGGACGTGGGGCAGCTGGTGGGGCGGCCACGTCGCATTCTTTGGCAGCCGGCAGTATCGGCGACCGTCACAGTCATGCTTCTTCTCAGGAGCGCGCCGACCTTGGTATTGCGGCCGTTATGCAGCAAATGGTAATCCAAATGGCGGCGATAGCTCACGTGGTTCAGAACCCAGATCCGGCCTACGCTAATCGGGGTGGAACGAACCGTTGGCTTCAGGATGTCATCAAGATGCATCCTCCTCAGTGTTAAGGAGCTTCGGACCCGATCTGCTAGGAGAGGTGGATCAAGGAGATATCTAAAGTCTTCACTGCTACCAACTGTCCCGAGGACCGTAAGGTCCCTATTGCCCAGTACTTTCTCACTAGGGACGCTACGGATTGGTGGGAGGCCGTTGGGCCCAAAGACCATGTTGCTTTGTGGGCCGAATTTTAGGAATTGATGGAGACTGAATATTGCCCATGGCCGGTTAGACAGGATCGAGTCCATGCTTTCTATGATGCTCAACCACAGGATATTCCCGTATCCCTAGCTATTGCCGATTGTAACAAGGAGTTGGGCTATGTGAAGACCTAAGTTGTCGAAGAGAGCGACAAAATTTTCCATTTTTCCAGGCGGATGAAATTGTCAATTCGGGACTACATGTCTGGGCTCGTCTGTACTACTTTGAAAGATTATCAGAGTCGAGCTCTTGCCTATGATATGTCTGTGACGGCCAGTGCTGCGGTTCGCGTGAGTAAGAAACAGAAATCCGCCAGGAATTTCTCGGGTCACAAGGGTGGAGGTCAACAGAGATATCAATCTGCAAATATTCCTGGGGGTGGTTCGACCCGTTTTTCTGGAGTCTGTCGGGGTACCGCCAGTACCTCCGTTCGGGAACCCAGATGCTTTAACTGTGGCAAGCCAGGCCATGGGAACTGGCAATGTCCTCGTCCGCCTTTGACTTGTCATACTTGTGGTCAGTCGGGCCACAAGGATTCTTTTTCTGAACAGATCAGATTGATTCGCGGCGCCCGTTCCTCTCATCCAGTGCCTATGGAACCGAGTGTGAACTAGGGCTCGTTCGCTCCGCAGTCTCCGCCGAGTGTTAGCTGAGGGAGAGGTCGGGGTCAGCCTGCTAGAGGGGTAGCTTCCAGTGTCGGCTCTGCCCCTCCATGTATCTATGAGATGAGAAGGGCCGATGATCCAGCGGCCACTGTGGCGACAGGTACCGTTCATATCCATACCCATCCTGTCAGTGTGCTTTTTGATTGGGGTGCTACGCATTCATTCATTTCTCTGGAGTGTGTGCGCCGTTTGAGTCTTGACTGTTTATCGCCTTGCGAGCCTTTCATCGTTACACTTCCTAGCAGTGATAGAATCGTCGGTGATCGAGAGGTCCGGGACTGTTCTGTGTTTATTTGTGAGAGGGCTTGGCTCTCTAATCTTATTGTTTTGGGTATTGAGGGTGAGGATTTAATTCTCGGGGATGATTAGCTCGAGCGTCATGGTGCAATCATGAACTACCGCACGAGAATCATCACTATGTTAGCCGGGGATGGCACCGAGCACTTTTTCGCGGGGCGAAAGAGGGGGAACCAGAAACTTGTTATTAATGCTTTAAAGGCGATGAAACTCCTGCGGAAGGGGTGTACTGGTTATTGGTGCTACGCCTTGAAGGCAGAGAGTGGTGGAGTCGAGCTTTCATCGATCCCAGTTGTTAGTGAGTTTTCCGACGTCTTTCCTGACGAGTTACCGGGACTGCCACCGGACCGTGAGGTAGAGTTTTCTATCGAGTTAAAGCTGGGTGCGGCTCCAATTTCGAAGGCGCTGTATCGCATGGCACCTTCCGAGATGGCTGAGTTGAAGAAGCAGTTGAGTGAGCTTCTGGAGTCAGGGTATATTCGACCGAGCACTTCGCCTTGGGGTGCACCGGTTTTGTTTGTTCGGAAGAAGGATGGTTCACTACGTTTATGTATCGACTACCACGAGCTAAACAAGGTGACCATCAAGAACAAGTATCCTCTGCCGAGGATTGATGATTTGTTCGATCAGTTGCAGGGGGTTGTGGTATTCTCGAAGATCGACTTGAGATCGGGGTACTATCAGCTTCGGGTGAAGGAGTCCGACATTCCGAGAACAGCTTTTCGGATGAGATACGGATACTATGAGTTTGTAGTTATGCCTTTCGAGCTAACTAATGCACCGGCCGTGTTCATGCAGTTGATGAACAAGGTCTTTATCGAATATTTGGATAAGTGTGTCATCGTCTTCATTGATGATATCCTTATTTATTCGAGGAGCGAGG
The DNA here is from genome assembly GCA_033398695.1 of Orobanche coerulescens. Lineage (NCBI taxonomy): Eukaryota > Viridiplantae > Streptophyta > Magnoliopsida > Lamiales > Orobanchaceae > Orobanche > Orobanche coerulescens. The sequence goes on along the minus strand of CM065806.1, from coordinate 134,786,449 downwards.
AGGATCACGCGTATCATTTGCGAGTAGTGTTGGACATTTTGATGACCGAGCAACTATATGCAAAGTTCTCGAAATGTGAGTTCTGGCTGAAGGAAGTGATGTTTCTAGGTCACGTGATTTCAGCCGAGGGTGTTCGTGTGGACCCGCAGAAGATTGAGGCAGTGTTGGATCGGGCACCGCCTAAAAACGTGAAGGAGGTCCGTAGTTTCTTGGGTTTAGCTGGCTACTACCGTAGGTTCGTCGAGGGTTTCTCAAAACTAGGTCGTCCACTTACACAGTTGCTTCAGAAGTCCGAGAAGTTCGTCTGGAATGACGAGAGGCAGTCAAGTTTTGAGGAGCTGAAGAGGCATTTGACTTCAGCCCCGATTTTGGCATTGCCATGTGGCAACGAAGGTTTTTTCGTTTATAGCGATGCTTTGGGTCAGGGCCTTGGGTGCGTGTTGATGCAGCACGGCAAGACTATTGCGTTTGCATCGAGGCAGTTGAGGCCGTATGAGCTTAACTACCCTACTCACGATTTGGAGTTAGCGGCAGTTGTTTTTGCGCTTAAGATTTGGCGTCACTATCTTTTTGGCTCTGCATGTCAGATTTTTACCGATCATAAAAGTCTGTAGTACATATTTACTCAGAGGGAGTTGAATATGAGGCAGAGGATGTGGTTAGAGTTGATTAAGGATTATGATCTCGAAATCCTTTATCATCCGGGCAAGGCAAACGTCGTGGCCGACGCCTTGAGTCGGAAACCGGTTGCATTGGGGACACTGGAGATCCTCATGCCTCGGTCCAAACTTCAGCGGGATTTGATTGAGTTGAGTGTTGAAATTTCGTTGCCTGGAGCCATAGGGCAACTCTGTGCTTTAGAGATTTCATCGTCTCTGGTCGATGAAATTAAACTAAAGCAGTTGGAGGATCCGGTGATTTTGCAAATTCGAGAGAATGATCTTAAGGGAAAGTCTCCTAGTTTTGTGATCCACGAGGATAGTGTGTTGAGGTTCCAGAGTCGACTTTGTGTACCGAACGACTTAGAATTGAGGCAGAGTATTTTACGGGAGGCCCATGCTATGCCTTACTCCATTCATCCTGGTTCGAGTAAGATATACAAGGACTTGAAGAGGAATTTCTGGTGGAGCAACATGAAGAAGGAGGTCGCACAGTTCGTAGTGAGATGTTTGACTTGTCAGCAGGTCAAAATCGAGCATCAGCGACCGGCAGGTTTATTGCAGTCACTTTCCATTCTGGAATGGAAATGGGAAGATATTTCGATGGATTTTATTACGAGTTTGCTGAGGTCGAAATTGGGCATGAACATGATTTGGGTAATTGTTGATCGACTGACCAAGTCGGCACATTTTTTCGGCATCAAGGATACATGGGGCCCGGAGAAGTTGGCTCGTGTGTTTATTGCTCAGATTGTGAGGCTTCATGGCACCCCGAAGTCTATTGTTTCAGATCGTGATGGTCGTTTTATATTGCACTTTTGGCAGGCGGTGCATAGAGTGTTGGGTACTCGTTTGCGTCTAAGTACTTCTTTTCACCCTCAGTCTGATGGGCAGTCGGAGCGCACTATCCAGACGTTCGAGGATATGTTGCATGCTTGTGCTCTCGACTGGAGCAATGACTGGGAGGAGCATTTGCCATTGATCGAATTCACGTACAATAATAGTTGGCATGCGTCGATTCGGATGGTACCATATGAGGCGCTTTATGGGCGGCATTGTTGATCGCCGATTTGTTGGAACGAAGCATCCAATTTGGTCGGGACCGAACCGGATATTGTTTTAGAGACAAGGCGGAAGGTGGATTTGATTCGAGAACAGATATTGACCGCTCAGAGTCGACAGAAGTCGCATGCCGACGTCCGTCATCGACCTTTGGAATTCGAGGTGGGAGACCACGTTTTGCTAAAGGTGTCGCTGACGAAGGGAGTTTTCCGCTTCGGAAAGAAGGGAAAGTTAAGTTCGAGATTTATTGGACCCTTCGAGATTCTCGAGCGAGTCGGTGATTTGGCATATCATTTGGCGCTACCTCCGGCCTTGAGTCGCGTTCATAACGTCTTCCATGTTTCTCAACTGAGGAAATATGTCCCGGATCCTAGTCATATCATCGACTTTGGCAAGATCGATATTGCCGAAGACATTACCTTCGAGGAGCGTCCCTTAAAGATTTTGGAGCACCGTGAGAAGCGACTGAGGCATAAGACCATTCCTTTGGTCAAAGTGCAGTGGTCGAGACATGGTGTCAAGGAAGCAACTTGGGAGATCGAGGATAGCATACGTGTTAAGTACCCCGAGTTGTTTATTTCTTAAGTTTCGGGACGAAACTTGTTTTTAGAGGGGTAGAATGTAATACCCGCATTTTTCTTTTCCCGGTATTTTCTTCTTGTGGTGTATTTTCGTTTTTGGCAACTCGCTTGTAACAGTATTGACGTATCGAGAATATTTAGTATTGGACTTTCTGCCGTCCGGGCTTGTTCCGGACTCGTTTAACTCAATTCCGCATTTTATGTTATTACGTCGCTTTTTCGTTCGATTCTTGTAATCGTTGATCGGAACCACCGTTAGGGGTTGCCGAAGATCCATTTCATGTTATTGAGCTTGTTGTGAGCTTTTGTTCGGTGTTTCGACCACGTATTGTACATTTCGGATGTTTTGGGCCGTTTTATAATTTCCCAAAGTCTTGGGCAATTACGTTGTTGATGTTGTTCCGAATCCTGGACAGTTAGGACTACGTTCTCTTCAGCATTTGAGTTCATTGCCTGGAATTATTTACGTTCGTACCATCGTGAATTGTTCACCGTTGTATTTCGATTCTTTTTCGGTACCTCCCTTGTCTATTTCTGGCATGTACTTCCCAAGAAGGGATGTTACGTACGTAACACACCTTTTGGTTACGTACGTAACGGCCTAGTGTAAAGCAGTACAGGCATTTCTGCATTTTTGGTTACGTACGTAAGGCCCTTATGGCTTACGTACGTAACACAGCTTACGTACATTAGCAATTGGTGACTAACGTACATAACGCGTCCTGGGTTATAAACCCAGGAGTTGACCGATTTCGGTCATTTTTCATCCTTCTCCTCTTTTCTGACTCGTAGGCGACTTTTGGTGTTTTCCGGCAATTTGAAGCTTAGCAACTCCGAGCCATCATCTTCTTCAAGTTTTTGGAGTATATTATCAACATTTATTCGTGTTCTTCGTCTTTAATTCGAGCTAAACTCCTAGAACCTTGTTTTTGGTTAAATTAGGGGTTTCCACGTTTTCGTCCGATTCATTCCGTATGATCGATTAATTCATGATGAATATGATTAATTTCGTTGGTATTATTGGTTTTCCTACGGACTCATGGTATATTTCGTGATATTTTTGTAATCGAGAGGGTTTGGTTGTGGTCCGCCCTCGTTGTTGTTTTTATACGAATATACATGATTCGTAGGTGGATTTTCGGGTGTATTCCAATTCCGTATTCGTTTAGAATTGGTTGTGACTGTGTTCTTTGAATATCGTGATTGTCGGTTCCTAGCGTTCGTCGGTGTTTTTTTTTCTGTTGGTTGCGTCATCTATTATTCAAGGCAAGTAATTCTTGGAAACCTTTATGCTTAACGTGAAATGGTAATGTATCTTGTGTGTGCTTTACTCACCTCGGGAGGGTCCGATGGGGCCTCAAGGGAATCTATGGCTTCGTCCTGAATTCATGAGTTTGTTTCGCTAGCCAGCTCGGGAGGGTCCTTAGAGGCCTCAAGTGGGATTCTTGGCTTCGTCCCGGTCCTAGGTGACGTGTGTGCTTGATTTGTTTTTATGAATGTGGCCAGCTCGGGAGGGTCCTTAGAGGCCTCGAGTGGGATTCGTGGCATCATCCCGGTCCAGGGCAAATTGATTGTGACTGTTTGTTTCCGGAAAAGACATGCCTGGTTTTGGTTTTTGAAATGACATTGGTGCATGTACTATGAAATGTGTAAGCGATTGTTTTGCCTTGATTACTTGTACTAGCGTAATTGCTAACCCCTCTGGGGACCCGTTGTCGGGGAAATTCTTGTTATGGATTTCAGGTTATGATCATCCCGACGAGCGAGCGCTGGGACAGTACAAGGATGTTGTCCAGGGTCGTTGACATGTGCATTTGAGTCCTTTTATTTTCGTTATTCCATTCGATATGGTTGTTGCCCACATTTGAAACTTATAGATTGTACTCGCGAGTACTTAGGCTTTTCTCTTCGGATTATGATTTGTATTCGTAAAAGTTATTTATGTTTGCCACTGTTGATTATTCCGCTGGTTGTACCGGGCGTGTTAATTGATTTTCAACTGGATGGTGTGTGTTTTTACTGTGGTAAGTTGTGTCAAGCCTGGTGGGTAATATACCTTGAATATCTTGGGGGTGTTACAGGTGAAAGGGTTGGTGAACCCTTAGCCATGTAGAGGACTATATAAGAGTGTCTTGTTATAGCCCTCACACATGACCAAACACAAAAGAAGACATTTTTTGGTAGAAATAATTGAAAATCTGATTTTGATATTTCTCTCACTAAAAGTCTTCAAGATAATATTCAAGAGTTAATACTCAAAAAGGATCAAGAATATATCTTCATATCTTTGAAGGTTAATTCTTTCATCAAGAAAATTATTTACAATACTCATCTCATCTTCATCTTATCTTGTGAGTTTGATCTTTAATAACATATTGAATAAGATTCATAGTTGTTATTTTAGATCAAAGTTCAAGAACATCTGAATAAAATTTTTGGTGTTCTTGTTCTTACCATAATCAAGAACATATCTATATTTAAATTGATTTAAGTGAAATCTTTAATGAATCGGAGCTAGAAATCTATTAGACGCTCGGGACTTGTTCGTTGTGTGGATACCGTAGAGGACACTCGCTTCTTGCAACATCTCCAGAAGGCTCGATCGAAAACACGCTACAAGAGGTAACAATCTTGTTCTTCGTACATTGAGAATATACTAGGATCCTAGGTGGCTTTTACATATTATATTTATACTTTCGCTGCACTATTTCGATATATGATAAGGTCATAAATCTTATTAGTTCAGTTAAATCACAACAGATCGAACACCGCAGACCGGTCGGAATCATGCAGACCTTACCCATTCCGGAATGGAAATGGAGAGCATATCAATGGATTTTGTCACCAAGTTACCAGTGACGACGGGAGAAAAGGACACGATATGGGTCATTGTATACCAACTGACGAAGTCGGCCCATTTCATTCCGATCCAGGAGACTATCGGAGTAGAGCAGTTAGCCACCATCTTTATCCCGGAAGTTGTGAGACTACATGGCGTTCCCTCAGTGATCATATCAGATAGAGACACCAGGTACGTGTCCCACTTCTGAAAAGCTGTCCACAAGGCTATGGGTACTTAGCTACATTTCAGCACAGCCTATCACCCTCAAACAGACGGACAGACTGAACGTACGATAGAGACCCTGGAGGATATGTTGAGAGCATGTGTACTCGATTGGGGCAAAGACTGGGTTAAACATCTCTGTTTAGTAGAGTTTTCATACAACAACAATTGGCATGCAAGCATAGGCATGGAACCCTTCAAAGCGTTGTACGGTAGGAGATGCAAGTCTCCTCTATGTTGGGATGATGCTTCCGATGTCGTCTCTACCGAGTGAGATCTTATCCAGGAATCTATTAAGAAAATTTCCATTGTTCGGAAACACATGTTAGCATCACAGAGCTGCCAGAAGTCATATGCTACGGATCGCCAGCGACCTTTGGAATTTCTAGTCGGGGACCATGTTTGGGTCAAGGTATCGCCAATGCGGGGCATTCGACGTTTCGTCCAGAAGGTCAAATTGAGCCTTAGATTTATCGGCCCGTTCAAGATATTGGATCGAGTTGGTAGGCTCGCTTATCGATTAGCATTGCCGCCATCGTTAGACATAGTGCATAATGTCTTCCATGTCTCCCAATTGAGAATGTACGTGTATAACCCAAGCCACAAGATCAATTTCGAAGAAGAAGAGATTTCTAATGATGCTACCTTTAGAGAAGTTCCAATCGCGATTTTAGATCGACGCATAAAAACACTAAGGAATAAAGCCAAACCTCTTGTTAAAGTTCAGTGGTCGCATCATGGCATTGAAGAAGCAACCTGGGAGACCGAGTCGAGTATGAGGGAGAGTCATCCCGAGTTATTTTCTTAGTTTCAGGACAAAACTATTTTAAGGAGGGTGGTATGAAATACCACGGGTATTCCATGTTGTTTTATATTGTGTACCTCGTGTTTAATAATAAATATTGTGCTCCATCGCGATGCTTGTACCATTACACATTGTGTTAAGACCGTGTTGTTTCGAATTAAACCTTGTCTGCATTTATTTATTACGGTGACGAAATTGTATGATGATTGATGACGTGTTGATGACGCACCTTGATGATGCTGAAGCAATTCCCGGTGTGAATATGACTGTGGCCAACGTCTTGTTCCCCGAGGAAATTTCCTTACGCGCCTAAAGGAAGTCACACTGTGAAGGTTAAGTATGATATGTAGCTAAGTAGTTTAAACATACCTAACGCACATTAAACTATATGCATTACGTATGATATCTACTTCGTTTTACGTACGTGAAAGGGTAAGCCTTACGTACGTTAAAAGCTTCATTCAACATACGTAAACACGTATGGCTTACGTACGTAATCCATGATTCAGTCTACGAACAAGAATCTTAAATTATGCATTACCCGGACAGCTTTCGGCGCAATCAGACAATCAAGTCAACTGAGCTTTACGTACGTAATTCAGTGACATTACGAACGTAATGGTCAGTGTCATTTCGGGTAGTAGGTTCTGAGATTAACTTACGTACGTTAACCATTTAGAAATAACATATGTAATAGGGCTTTACGTACGTAAACCGTAAGGCATAACGTACGTAAAGCCATCCTGGTGTTATATAATGACATCTCCTCTTTCATTTCTTCCGACCATTAGCCATTTCCTCTCTCTCAAATATCATTCTCCAGCCTTCCTAATCAAATTCTAGCCTTTGTAGCCGCGTGTTATCATAGTAGAGTTGATTGATGAAGATCCGAAGAAGGTTTTGAAGGTGTTGTCCTCCCATTCGTCATCGTCTTTTTTGTTCTTCCTCGTCCCTCATCAAGTAAGGTAAGTTTATCGAACTTTTGAATCCATCTCAGTGTTGATAGTTGAGATTGTACTAGATTTCGGATGATTTGGGTAGTTTAGAACTCTTGACGATAACCGGACCATGGAAAACTATCACTAATCATAATCGTTTAACGAAATCCTATCTCAAGCTAGTACTTCATATGATTTTTGGTAATTATCGTAGTGGGGTTGTAAAACTCGTGATCAAACTTATAAACCGCCAACACCATGAAATTGTCATGTAATAGATTGTGTTAATAATTCAATTATCGTACGGTAAACTCCTTGGAATAATTAAGACGAGTTAGTTATCAATCACCGAATTAGATGGGTAGTCATGTATACGAGGATTTTGCTAAAATCGTGCTTATCCATTTTGCCCTAGGTTGAGGAATTTCGAATTCAAGTAATTAGCAAATTGACAAGTTGGTTATAGTTGAATTTGTATCGTACAAATAATTAATATAGACGTTGTGGTTAAATTGACATGATAGATTGATAATCAACGAATTGAGGATTTAAGTAATTCGCATTATTATTAAACGTACAATTTTGGTTTCAATATTATGAATCGAACTAGGTTGAGAATTCAATCGGGACGGGGTAATTGTTGATATTCGTCATTATCACCATGAGGTATTGATCGACGAATATGTAATAGGTTGAGCTCTCGATTGTGGGCATTCGAGCCTTTGTGGTATCAAGGAATTACTCTCGTCGGAACTAAGGCAAGTGATACCTTGCTCAGACTATGTTATGTTAAATTCCAAAATTTAATGTGTGTCACTATTTGTGGAACTTGTTTTCGTTTTACTTACCCATGTCCGGAGTATTCCTGTGTAGATACTTATGTGACCCTTGGTTGCGACATTGCGAGTTTATGTGTTGATATACCGTATGGAACTGTGTTGAGTGATAAAACTTGAATGGTACCCACGACCGAAGTATTCCTATGTAGATACTTCCGTGACCCTTGGTTGAGATCGTGGGAGTTTATGTGTTGATAAAAAAGATAATGTCGAGTATTCTGTGATCTATTGCCAAACCGAATAATAATATTGTACTGCGGAGTTATCTTATTCTGTCAATGAATTTTTGTTCGTATTGTCTGACCTAGGTTGGCTGGCACGATTTCGTCGTGCCAGGCAAATTTGTTGAATATGTGCAGGATATTCCCGAAGGTTCCGGTCAGGCTTGAGCAGTGTTGGGGAGGAGCCTTGTTATTTCGTTTCTTAAAACTGAATTCTGAAACATTTCACGTTTATGTAATAACCGTGTATGCGAACTTGTTTTTCTAAAGTATTTTGTTTCGTAATTGTACCATCGTGGAGTTACTTTCATAAAAATTATTTAATGGAGAAAATCTAAAGTACTAAAAATTGCCTTGTGGGTCCCACACGGGATTCATGGCACTGTAATGTTCCGATAAGTTTTGGGGGCGTTATAATACACCGATAGCTCATGGAAAACTCGTGATAAAACTCATCATGGACCACAAATCTAGGGGCTTTCCCTTACGTTACTTTATCCTGGATTCTTAATAAGAACGCGTTCGTACCCTGCTTCTTCCTCATGGTTTCATCTAGAGATAATGAAATCTCAAGTGTATAATGTTGCCCTTGCACATGTTATTACCAGACCTCGATCTTTGGTGCCAAAAACTCTTGTTACAATTTATTCTGAACTGTCAAACGAGCAAGCATCTGTTCTTGCACTATCTTGCCCCTCAAGGCATAGGCAACCATGTTTGCCTTATCCGTGTGGCATAAGATCTCGATATCATAATCCTTGATCAACTCTAATCACCGTCTCTGACGCATATTAACTCATTATGAGTAAATGTATGCTTCAGGCTCTTATGGTTGGTGAAAATCTGATAAGTGACCACATACAAGTAATGGTGCCAGATTTTCAGAGTAAACACTATAGGTGTTAACTCCAAGTCGTGGGTCGGGTAATTGACCTCATAAGGTCGCAACTATCTCAATGCATGGCAATTACTTTCCCATCTTACATTAACACGCATCTAAGGCCATGCCCCGTTGCATATCTATATACCAAGAACACCTCTGTCCTTTGTGGTAAAACCAAGACAGATGCCAAAATTAATCCACTCTTGTGTTCATCAAAGCTCTGTTGACACACCTATGACCACTTGTACTTCTTATTATTTCTCAAAAGATTAGTCAGTGGCTGAATGATCTTGGAAAAACCTTCCATAAACCATATGTAGTAGCCTGATAAACTAAGAAAACTTCGAACTTCATTCACATTCTCTAAAGATATGCAATCTCAGATAGCATCCACCTTTTGTGGGTCAATACTAACCCCATCAGCTGAAATCACATGCCCGAGAAATATCACCTCAGACCTTCAGAACTCACATTTGGAAAACTTTCCATAAAGCTATACTCTTCCACATCAAGATCCTGAAGGAGATGATGCTCATGCTCCTCATGGTTTCAAAGTAAATAAAAAATGTCTTTAATGGAAATAGCCACAAAACGAATTCATATAATCAGTGAGGACTCGGTCCATTAATTCCATATAAACTGGCAGCACATTTGTCAACTCAAATCGTATCACCACAAACTCGTAGTGTCCATATCAAGTATCAAAAGCGTTCTAAAAATATATGACTCTTGGATCCTCAACTGATGATCGCCGAATTAAAAACAATCCTAGAAAATAAGATGACACCCTGAAGCTAATTCAGAAGATCATTGATATGGGCAAATGATACATTTTCTTGATTGTTACCCTATTCAACTTGTTGGAACATTTTATTACGCACATTCAATTTAGAGATTTTGATGATAAGTTTCTAAACAAAGAAAAACAAAAACGAATCAAGAATAAGACGAAGAAGCACGAGCTAGACATAAGAATATTGAATTAAAGCAAAAACACATATAACGTACGCTATGGAACAAGGCTAACATACGCAACGAAGACCCAGCTGAAGTCAGCCGAGAAAGACATGCTTAATGCACGATATGGTGCAAGGTTAACACACGTTATGCATGGATCTAACGTACGTAATAAGGAACACTTAACATACGCTATGCAAGGTGAATTTCAAATTCAAATGAAATCAATTGGTTGGATTGATTCTAAATAGTCCAAAAGCATGTAACGGATATGTACAGTTAATGTACGCTACGAGGTGTTCTTAATGTACGCTAAAGCATGTGACATCATGGAGTACGTCATCATATCAACGGCTATCTAAGGTTGATATAACGTATGCTACGGTGAATATAAACATATGCTACATAAGAGATAGAATCTACTGGATTAAAATGAAAATAGATAATGTATGCTACAGGGAAGTGTTACGTATGCTAAACAGCATTACATACGCTATGAAGGAAGCATAACGTACGCTAAATCAGAACAGGGAGCAACGGCTAGTTTGGCTCTCAAGCCTATAAATACCAAAGCATTTGGTATTATTTAGCAACAACTTCAAGAAAAGTATCCATACATCAGATATTGTTATATTCATTATTGTTGTTGTTATCGAGCTTAATTCATAAGAGATTGAGTGTTTAATCCACTCAACTAAACACGAGAGAAAAGAAAAGATTATAGATTTGATTCGGTGTTATTATGATCGTGGATACGGAATTGTTAGAATCATAATCTAAATCCATGTGAGGTTTTTCTCTAGTACCGATAGAAAGCTATACAGGTTGATTCCTTATCCGATAGAAAAGAAAAACGGTTTATCTTGGACCGACATAAAGACAAGATTGTAACGGTTTATCTTGGACCAGTAGAAGACAATATTGTAACGATTTCCCTCGGACAGATAGAAGACAAGGTAGAAAGGTTTATCTTAAGCCTACAGAAAAAGATACGAAGATAGGATGTAAGCACATTGCCGAACCTCTATATATCGCTGTGTCATTTACTTTAAGCACTTAATCGCTTCCGCAAATGCAATAGAATTCTATATTCTTAACCGCACTATTCAACCCCCCTTCTAGTGGCGGTACCAACCCAATAATTGGTATCAGGGCAGATATCTCTTATAGTCGGGTTAATATCCAAGGAGAAAAAGATCCAATGGCACTTCATTATGCCCTGGTCGAAGGCCTCGCCTTAAACCGACCTCCATTTTTTGATGGATCAAATTTTATGGCGTGTAAAAAGAAGATGTCAATATTCATTCTAGCCTATGATATTGAGCTCTGGAAAGTCATCTGTCTTGGTCCGAAAAATTCCCACAAATTCCAATGTTACTCTAAAAGGCTTCGAAGAATACGATGATACGGATTGGAAGAACAACCATTACAATACCAAAGCAACACAATTGTTTTATTGTGCTTTAAACACTGAAGAACACAATCGTATTTCCTCGTGTGATAGTCCCAAAGAAATTTGGAGAATGTTAGAGGTAACTCACGGAGGAACAAATCAAGTCAAGGAGATAAAGATAAATATGCTTCTTCACGACTACGAGCTTTTCATAATGAAAGATGAAGAGTCCATCACCAATATGCTAGACCGATTTTCTATCATTGCAAATGGACTAGCATGCTTTGGCAAACCCTTATCGATTAGTAAAAAGGTCAAGAAACTTTATGATCACTACCTCGTGAATGGGACGGCACGGTTACAGCAATTATGGAATCTAAAGATCTCAACACTCTTGATCTTAGCGCTCTTGTTGGTTCGCTAATAATTTATGAAATTGTCCTTAAATCTCGAAACACGAAGCCGAAACCGAAAGAAAAATCTATAGCTTTAAAAGCTAAAATGATATCAAGAAACGAAGAAGCTATCCCGGTTGATGACAATGATGAAGAATCAACATTTTATGCCAAAAACATCAACAAGTATCAAAACTTAATAAACCGGAGAAGAAGAGACTTCAACTCACAAGTTCAGAATGAGTCAAATCGATTCGACAATAATTGTTGCTAATGACAAAAAGGGGGAGAAGAATGAGGAGAAAAATAAGAGGAAAATATAATGAGGGAGAAGAAGAGAAAAAAAGAAGGAATGATGGGAGAAGAAAACTAACGAAATGGACAAAGTCGGAAACTTTGATGTTTACATTTTTTTGTATTTTTTCAGGTATTGTAATATCCGCAATTTCAAATTTTGGTGATTTTCTTTTTTTTGGCGGGAGCTCGTTTTGACGACTAGCTCGTGATCATTTCGTCATTCCGAGAGTATTTAATTCTGCACTTTTTGTCATCCGAGTTCGTTTCGGTATCGTTTTGTTGAGTTCCGTGTTCTTAAGCCGTTTTTCCGTACTTGAGTTCGATTCGTGCGAATCTCGTCCGAAATTGTTGTTTCGAGTTTCTCGTAAGTTCATTTAATAATATTATTCATGTTGCGAGCCTTGGTTTGGTGTTTCGATCATGTATCGTGTATTTTGGACGTTTTGGGCCATTTTCGTAATTTCTCAAAGTTTGGGGTAATTACTTTCCGTTGTCGAATTTCGAGCCTTCGGTGGTCGGAATCGTGTGTTCTCTTAGTGCTCGAATTCGTCTTTGCGAGTACTACATAACCGTATCTTCGATTCGTATTCAGGTTCGGGTTTCGGGGTCGTTCGGGCCGTCGGAGTTGGCCGGCAGTCATAGCGATGCAGGCCTGGGCCAGTAAGCCGCAGCGAGTTACGGCCGGTAGTGCTTGGCAGTTACGTACGTAAGGCCGGTTATGTACGTAAGGCCCTGGCCGGTAACGTACGTAACGGGCCGGCAGATTTGGGGCAGTTGGTTCGACCATGGCCGGTTACGGCCATAAGCCATGGCCGATTACGTACGTTACGTGCCCGGCAGTCAGCCTATTTAAGGCCAGCAGACGTTTTTTTTCACCATTTTTCTCACTTCGTTCTTCTTCTTCCGCGGATGGAGACTTCTTGGGCGTGGAGATATGCTGTCATACAACAAATCCATGAAGTCTTGGAGTTCATATCATCAATCATCCATCCTATAACATCCTTTGATCGAGCGAATCAAGTCAGATTTTCTAGAAATCTAGTTTTGGGGAATTTGGATGTTTTGGTTGTTTTCATCCATTTAATCCGATTTAACTTAGGATTGTGATGGATTTATGATTATTTAGATGTATTACATCATTTCCCTTGTTATTCCATGGTTGGATCGTATCGATTTGTTGTTTTAGTCGAGTTCTTGATCGACGCCTTGAAGGTGTCCGATAGAATGTCATAGAGGGGTTTTCGGACGTTCTACGATTATTCTTCCTCGTATGATCGTTGATTTATTAATTATATGATGCTAGGTCGAGTTTCTTGCGAATAAACCATGTTGAACCCTTCCGTTCGTTGTTTTCTTCAAGCTTTCCGATCGAGAGTGTATTCATTGTCTTCGCCGTAGAATTGTGGGCGTTCGAGGTTTCCCAACTGAGCCGTGTTCGTTGGAGTGTCCGGTATCGATTATCGAGGCAAGTATCTTGCCCATACATTACGTGTTTTGTGGATATAATGGTTGTCAATCGTCGATTTGTGCTAAATAAATATTTATAACCATTTTTCAAAAGAATCGGTATATTTACCATCTTGGTTTTCGTAAAGGTGACCCGCGTGTGTCGGGAATCAATATACTTAGTTGAATATGTGTGCTAGTGTCGAGTATAGGATCACCTTACTTTCGTGTGATATCATTATGTATGATTATGTCATCGGTAAATGTAAAGTGTAATTCTTTTGTCACATTATGTGTGTGGAGTCACGTGGTTATGGATGAATATGTGAGTTTGTGTGATATTGGTTGTGTCGTTCGGTGTTGTTGAGATCTTCTGCTTCCTTGTGAATTGTTATAGTTCTGGGTCGTGAGTACGTGTTAGATAATATGGCCATTCTAGCAAGGTACCTCGGCTATATATATTTTGTGTGTCTGATCTTTGAGAGTTGTGGATTTATAATCTGTGAGTTGTTCTTCCACCCGGGGATGGCATGTGTGGCCTCTGGGGGCCGATACTAATGGGTACGGCCACGGAAGTGGACTTGGGTGCGTGTGTTGATGTTCTTCCACCTGGGGACGGTTCGACGGGACCTCTGGGGGCCGATACTAATGGGTACGGCCGCGGAAGTGGTTTCCCACCTGAGGACGGTCCGACGGGGCCTCTGGGGGCCGATACTAATGGGTACGGCCATGGGTTACCAAGTGTGGTTTCTGTGATATTGATGTTGATGTTTTGATAACTATTGTGATATGTTCCGGAGTATCACAATGCTTTTTGCTTGGGGTCGAGATATATTATATATCGAGTCTTGGTGTTTGGCTAGAATGGCATAAGAATAATGTGTTATGTGTAATGTGTCCTTGTAAGTGAATTGCAGTGGATGATCGGGTCATGGGCCCTGTGTTTTGTGATCGAAATGGTTGGGTCGCGGACCCCGTATTTTGTTAACGTATTTGTATTTTGGAAAATGAACTTTGGGGCGGTGACCCTAAGTGGCTTTCGAGGAATTAAGAATTTTTCAATTTCTAATGTTTTCAAAACTCCCGAGATTTGGAATTATTTTCAAAGTGCTTACTTGTTTCGTTTCTACTTTCAAGACTTGAAGTATTTTAATTAAATATCATATCTCGTGAAGTCTTTCGTTGTATTCTCGGAATGTGTTGTGTATGGCTCGTATTTGCACTTTATACTTGCACTAGTGAAACAGTAGGGTTTTGCTAACCCCCGAGTAATCGGGGCGTGGATATCTGTATTGTGTCCAGGTACATGTAGGTTTTCGGGAGCAAGACATAGGATCGGTACAAGGGATGATGAAACACGAACGATACTAATCACATGAAGGCCAGTTTTGGGTTCAGTTAGTCGGAGTCCTTTGTATTGTCTTTTTCGCTGTGGTATTGTCTATGTTTTGAAGTATTTTACTCTTGCGTGGGTATGAGTCTGGATAGGGTTATGTATTTTTGATTTTTAAGACAGTGATAAAAGTCCAAATCGGTCTAATGGTTCGTGATTATGCCATGTCGGCATGTAATGTATTATGTTGTTTTGATGTTTAGCTTGGTGGATCCTCACGGAGAGGGTCTGCGGCGTGTAATATTCCCGGTTAGATTCTGGGGGTGTTACATTTATGGTATCGGAGCTTAGGTTGTGGAAACCTAGGCTGTCGGGTCCAGTCGTGTAATGTTGAGTCTTGTCTTGTCAGATTATGTCTGACTGAGTTGTGTCGCGACGCGTCGTTTGAAATGTCTGTCGTGATTAGTATCAGGGTGCAAACCATCATCTTCATGCGATCTGTGGATGTAAGTCTCCCTACTACAGGTTGTACCACGAGCTGTACGAGCCTGTGTGATTCTGTGTTATGTAGTAGTATTTGAAGGTGCATCGTGAGTAAGTGACATATATTTGTTGATTCCCGTTTTGTGCTAGAATGAAGAATGATATTACTAAATGTATCCTTGTATGAACTATTTTTCTTGCAAGAGTAACAACTTGGAAATTTATTTTGTTTCGAAGGCTTCCGGGGAGCCGCGTAAATTTTTAAAATGTTCTCCAAGGGAGAAATTTTTGTTTTGATTTTTGTATGATAACCTCAAGGTCAAAATTTTTGAGACTACAACTACCGATATTTCATTTCATCTCAAACTCTAAGTTTTCAAAACATGAGTTTTTAACTCAAATGAGGTCTACAAAATATACTCAAGACGTGACTCTCGTTTGTAACTTTTCGGTTTCTTGGATGTTAGTCAGAAGATGTGTATTGATGATGTTATCGCCGTTTGGACGATGGTGCCCAGTATTATAATTAAGATGGTTGTGTGAACGTCGAGTCATTCGGTATGTGCATGTTGAGATAACCCTCCATGATGAGCGTAGAAATTCCGGTTTTAAATGACAATTGCCTTTTGATGGTTACTCATGAGGTGTTGTAATTATGTGAATCGATGGCTTCGAGATTCGAATGTTGTTGTTGTTTATTTGTGACCTTCGAATCTAGTAATGTCGTATATATATTCGCAATCATGTTGCTGAAATAGAACAGTTAGCGCACACTAAGTGTGAGGCTAGCGCGGCTAATGCAGCATGGGTAGCGCACGCTAAATATTTGTTGTAGCGCGCATTAGTTAGCCTGGACAGAGGCTAGAGAACCATGTTTCTTTTAACTGTTAGGCCTAACCTTGGCAGTCGATCACCTGTAACTGTATTCTACTTGTGTTGCCTAGTGATGACCATTGTTTTGTGTGAACATGTGTGTGACTTTTCGTTGCGCTAAGTGATAATTGATTTTGTTCAGTAATTTGATAAATTATGTCTGCTGTGTGTGTGTTCGAAAATGTTTTTCCTAAAACGTTCAGAAGTTTGTGCAAGTTGCGATAGAATCAATTTTTGAAACTAATTTGACGTTGCGATTAAGTCGGCGGCTTCGTATGAACTTTGGAAATTCCGGCCTAGGATTTTCAAATAAAACCTCGACGGTATTTGAAAGAGCTGTTTTAAAGTACATTGAACATTTTGTAAAATATTACCGTCGTTGATGTTTGTGTAGTGTTGGGAGAATTTTCGAAAATGAATTTTTACGTATTGTTGTATTTTCAAATAATTCGAGTAAATGATTTGCAAAAATCTTTCACATCATAAAAATATTTTATTTCAAAAACCAATATGATTTTTATTTTCAAAAATATATAGTGAAAGAAGAAAAATCTCACTCGATGTAAAGTTCAAACTCGGATTTAGAAATGTTAGAGTATGTAAGAACGGTTTGATGATCTTGCATGGTTAACTTGTTGGTTGTTAACGGTGGTGATGATGCGTAAAGGCATGATAATTTTGATAATGCCGGTTACAAGGAATTATTATTTTTGCAAATGATTTCAAATGACACGGTTAAAATATGTTGTTTGCAAGTTTTGATGAAACAACCCGAGGTACCAAAAGTACTTTTAAAATTTATTTTGATTAGCATACAAATCCAAGGATTTTCAAAAGATTTCCTTTAAAAGAATACCTCGTGGATTTTCTTATCAAGATGTTATTAGTTACCTTATGTGATATGTCGTGCGGAGTTGGTACTTTAGCATCTTTGCGAAGTTGTACCACCGGATCGAGTGAGAATGCACTTCGTATTCCGAGGGATAGAGGACGCGGTCGTGACCGCGGTACAGTTGGTCATGGAGATCAGATGCGGAACCAAGAAGATATGGCCGGGAGGGTCGCTATTCCAGCACTTCGTTCTCGTTGTTTAGGTTTCGGGGACGAAACCTCTTTTAAAGGTGATATGATGTAATACCCATATTTTTGTTCGCTTCCGTCTCGTTCGAACGTATCGACTCGTATCGATTTCTTGTGAACCATGTGTAGAATTAACACCTCGTGGTTCCTACGAGTTTATTGATGTCCTGATTTAAGGTGTTAACTTCAGAGTTGATCATTGTTGTTCGATCATTGTTATTCGTTCGTCGTTGACCAATCATTATTGTTTGATCCCGTAATCATGATTATTGAACATCTGGGCCACTTCGTAATTTCCATAAGTGTTGGGAAATTGTCTTCGTATTTGATCTTCCAAACATTCGAGGTTATTGGAGTTACATTCTTGTTCAACGTTGGACTAGTGTTTTGATTGTTGTATTGCTCGGGTTTATCAACCATTGTGATTCATGTTCGTTGCTTTTCGTAAACACTCTTGCGTATTGAATCGGTCCGCAGTAGCCTTGTACTGCATGGAGCTCTTATGCGCTGTCAGTATCAGATAACGTGTGTTATCTAGTGTCGCCTTTCTTTTGTTTTAAGTTTCGGGACGAAACTTCTTTTAAGGAGGGTAGAATGTAATATCCGCAATTTCGGATTTTGGTGATTTTCTTTTTTTCAGCGGGAGCCCATTTTGACGACTCGTTCGTGATCGTTTCGTCATTCCGAGAGTATTTAATTCTGCACTTTTTGTCATCCGAGTTCGTTTCGGTATCGTTTTGTTGATTTCCGTGTTCTTAATCGGTTTTTCCATACTTGAGTTCGATTCTTGCGAATCTCATCCAAAACTGTTGTTTCGAGTTTCTCGTAAGTTCATTTAATAATATTATTCATGTTGCGAGCCTTGGTTTGGTGTTTCGATCGTGTATCGTGTATTTCAGACGTTTTGGGCCATTTTCGTAATTTACTAAAGTTTGGGATAATTACTTTCCGTTGTCGAATTTCGAGCCTTCGGGTGGTCGGAATCGTGTATTCTCTTAGTGCTCAAATTCGTCTTTGCGAGTACTTCGTAACCGTATCTTCGGTTCGTATTCAGGTTAGGATTTCATGGTCATTCGGGCCGTCAGAGTTGGCCCCGGCCGAGTCATAGTCGGGCAGTCTGGGCCCAGGCCGGCACTGGCCGAGTTATGGCCGGTAGCGCTCGGCAGTTGCGTACGTAAGGCCGGTTACGTACGTAAGGCCCTGGCTGGTAACGTACGTAATGGGCCGGCAGATTTGGGGCAGTTGGTTCGGCCATGGCCGGTTACGGCCGTAAGCCATGGCCGATTACGTTCGTTACGTGCCCGGCAGTCAGCCTATATAAGGCCAACAGACGTTTTTGTTGGTATATTATCGGATATTTGTGCCGTTTTGTGCGGAAGCAAATATAAATTGCGGAAAATAAATCACACAAGGATTTGTAGAGGTTCGGCTATTAACGAAGCCTACGTCCTCTCTCGATGTATCTTTTTCCTTAGGCTTAAGATCAAAGCCTCTACGCCTCTCTTCTATCGGTCGAGGGATTACCGTTACAAGCTCGTCTTCTATCGGTCCGAGTAAAACCGTTTTTCTTTTTCTAATGGATAAGGAATCAACCACTCTAGCTTTCTATCGGTACTAGATAAACCTCACTAAGATAGCGATTGTGATTCTAACAATGCCGGATCCTTGATCCTAATAACACCGAATCAAATCGTATCTTTTATTTTTCTCGCTCGTGTATGATCTTGTGTATAACACTCAATCACTCTTAATTAAGCTCAAGAACAACAACTATAATGTTTACAATGATACAACACGTATGTATGATTTGCTCAATGTTGTTGTATGGAATAATACCAACTCCTTGGTATTTATAACCTTCTTCCTCCTTACTAGCCATTGCTGCTAGTTGACTAGCTTGCGTGCGCTAGCTATTCCTTCTTAGCGTGCGCTATCGCACATTTTTGCTTTAGCGTGCGTAATGTCTTTCATGTAGCGTGCGCTAGACTGTTCCCAGTTTCAGTCCAGTAGCTTCGTTTCTTCTTTAGCGTACGTTATGCCTTCTGCCTTACGTACGTAACCCTCTTGTATTAACGTGCGTTAATAACACATTGTAGCGTGCGCTAATCCAATATATCCGTTGCATGGATTGTCAAAGTATCCGTTTGATATGCTGACTTTGACCTGCCTTTCCCAACGTTCTGATTGACTTGATTCAAACATCTTAGCGTGCGCTATTCATACTTTGTAGCGTGCGCTAATGCTGACTTCATTGCATACGTTATTCTGTGTTTGAATTCCTTCACAACGGTAACAAGGCTCGATAGCGTGCGTTAATGATAACTAGTAGCGTGCGCTATCTCATCAGCTGACTTCACTTCAGCTTACTTCGAACTTGGCTGATATGCAGATTTCTTCCCGTTAGCGTGCGCTAACATATATGCTTTAGCATGCGCTAATGCAGTACAGATTGCAACTTTTTGCGTCTTCGTCTGCTTCGTTGTTTTGCTTCGCCTCGATGTTGTTTTGTTGTTTAGCAACTGTAATCATCAAAACACAAATTAAATAATGTGTGGAATAAATATTCCAACAATCTCCCCCTTTTTGATGATTACAAAACAACTCTTGAATTGGATAAAACCTGAGAAAAATAGTATATGTATATTTCTACGAATCAAAGTTTTCGGCTTTGATCGTTTCGTTAGTTTCTCCAATTCTCTTTTCTTTTCGACATCTCCTTTATTTTTCGACTTCATCGTTTTTCAATTTTTCAACTCCCCCTATCTGTATGCTTTTCTCATTTTTATCTCAATTCATCTACTTCTCCCCCTTTTTGTCTTCATCAAAAAGTATAAAAATATAGAGTATATCAAATGAAATATAAATATGCATGATACCAATTTATGCATTAATAAGGGTATAAGCTCTCCCTCAAAATATTATTTATCCCTCAAAATTATTCCTTCTCCCCCTTTGTAAAATATCATTTGTTAAAATTTATTTTTGGGGATCCAACCTATAGTTGGTTTTTCTTTTGAAACGTAGATGATATTTGAAATGTTTGTTCCTTTAGGAACCCAAATCTTTTTAATTTTTATCGTCCGTCTTGGGCTTTTGCAATTTGAAATGTGATGCCCGATTTTCAAACATTTTTCGCATCGGGGTATTTTGAAATTGACGGATTCATTTTTCGAACGTGGTTTGAATCCCAACCCCTCTTTATTTAAAGTATATTTTTGAACACATAACATTTGTTCAAATTTATCGTTGCCGCACGAGAATTTCTTTGTCAAAATTTTTAGTTCATCTTGAACTTTTAAAAGATCATTTTTCAAAATATTTTCATTTTCAAGGCATTTCGAATGATCAATTTCGACAAATTTCCCTTTTTCAAGTATTTTGGAATTTTCAATTTCCAAAGTTTTATATTTAGACTTGAGGGATTTAATTTCATTTAAAGCATTTTGATAGTCCGTATGTAATAACTCGAATGCTTCAAAGAGTTCGTCGTAGGAGTTACTTACTTGGCTTTCGACGTCGCTATCGTTGAATGAACTCCGGGCCATGAGATCGAGATTATTTTGTTCAAGAAAATCTTCATCGGGATCTTCGTCACTCCATGTTGCGATTAGAACCTCATTTTGCTTTACACGACAGTTTTTAGCAAAGTGGCCTGGTTTGCCACATAATCGACAAGTCTTTATCTGGTTTCTTGATTCCCGCTTGAATATCCTTCTTTCTCCGGTTTAATAAGTGTTGGAACTTATTAATATTTTTGGCATAATATGCCATTTCTTCATCACTTTCGTCCACCGGGATTTCTTCTTTCTTTTTCGACATTTTCGCCTTGAAGGCTATCGACCTCTCCTTCGGTTTCGGTTTGGCATTCCGAGATTTTAGGACAATCTCGTAGTTGATAAGAGAACCAACGAGAGCACTAAAATCGAGAGTATTTAAATCTTTTGATTCCATTATTGCCGTAACCGTACCGTCCCATTTTCGAGGTAGTGATCGGAGAATTTTCTTTACTTTCTCACTACTCGAAAGTGGTTTTCCAAAACATGCTCATCCATTAGTGATGACCGAGAATCGGTCGAGCATAATCGAGATGGATTCGTCGTCCTTCATTTGGAATAATTCATAATCATGAAGGAGCATGTTTATCTTCGTCTCTTTGACTTGAGACGTACCTTCGTGTGTTACCTCAAGCATTTTCTAAATTTCTTTGGCACTATCACACGATGATATCCGGTTGTGTTCTTCCGGATTTAAGGCACAATAAAGGAGTTGAGTTGCCTTACAATTGAAATGGTCATTTTTCCAATCGGAGTCGTCATATTCTTCAAAAGTTTTAAGCGTACCATTGGAATTCGTCGGGATTTTGGGACCAAGGCAAATCACCTTCCATAATTCGATATGGAAAGCTCGGATGAAAATAGACATTTTCTTCTTCCAAGTCATGAAATTTGATCCATCAAAAAATGGTGGTCTGTTGAGAGCAAGGCCTTCGACTGGAGCCATTTGAAACGCCATTTTGGATCTTCTCCTCGGATGTTAAGCCGCGTATTGGAGTACCGCTCCGATACCAATTGTTGGTATATTATCGGATATTTGCGCCGTTTTGTGCGGAAGCGAATATAAAATGCGGAAAATAAATCACACAAGGATTTATAGAGGTTCGGCTGTTAACGAAGCCTACGTCCTCTCTCGATGTATCTTTTTCCTTAGGCTTAAGATCAAAACCTCTATGCCTCTCTTCTATCGGTCGAGGGATTACCGTTACAAGCTCGTCTTCTATCGGTCCGAGTAAAACCGTTTTTCCTTTTCTAATGGATAAGGAATCAACCACTCTAGCTTTCTATCGGTACTAGATAAACCTCACTAAGATAGCGATTGTGATTCTAACAATGCAGGATCCTTGATCCTAATAACACTGAATCAAATCGTATCTTTTCTTTTTCTCGCTCGTGTATAATCTTGTGTATAACACTCAATCACTCTTAATTAAGCTCAAGAACAACAACTATAATGTTTACAATGATATAACACGTATGTATGCTTTGCTCAATGTTGTTGTATGGAATAATACCAACTCCTTGGTATTTATAGTCTTCTTCCTCCTTACTAGCCGTTGCTGCCAGTTGACTAGCTAGCGTGCGCTATCGCACATTTTTGCTTTAGCGTGCGTAATGTCTTTCATGTAGCGTGCGCTGAACTGCTATTCCCGATTTGATCCGGTAACCGTTTCTTCTTTAGCGTACGTTATGCCTTCTGCCTTACGTACGTAACCCTCTTGTATTAACGTGCGTTAATAACACATTGTAGCGTGCGCTAATCCAATATATCCATTGCATGGATTGTCAAAGTATCCGTTTGATATGCTGACTTTGACCTGCCTTTCCCAACGTTCTGATTGACTTGATTCAAACATCTTAGCGTGCGCTATTCATACTTTGTAGCGTGCGCTAATGCTAACTTCATTGCATACGTTATTCTGTGTTTGAATTCCTTCACAATGGTAACAAGGCTCGATAGCGTGCGTTAATGATAACTAGTAGCGTGCGCTATCTCATCAGCTGACTTCACTTCAGCTTACTTCGAACTTGGCTGATATGCAGATTTCTTCCCGTTAGCGTGCGCTAACATATATGCTTTAGCGTGCGCTAATGCAGTACAGATTGCAACTTTTTGCGTCTTCGTCTGCTTCGTCGTTTTGCTTCGCCTCGATGTTGTTTTGTTGTTTAGCAACTTTAATCATCAAAACACAAATTAAATAATGTGTGGAATAAATATTCCAACAGTTTTTTTTCACCATTTTTCTCACTTCGTTCTTCTTCTTCCGCGGCTGGAGACTTCTTGGGCGTGGAGATATGTTGTCATACAACAAATCCATGAAGTCTTGGAGTTCATATCATCAATCATCCATCCTATAACATCCTTTGATCGAGCGAATCGGGTCAGGTTTTCTAGAAATCTAGTTTTGGGGAATTTGGGTGTTTTGGTTGTTTTCATCCGTTTAATCCGATTTAAATTAGGATTGTTATGTATTGATGATTATTTAGATGATTATATCATTTCCCTTGTTATTCCATGGTTGGATCGTATCGATTCGTTGTTTTGGTCGAGTTCTTGATCGACGCCTTGAAGGTGTCCGATAGAATGTCATAGAGGGGTTTTCGGACGTTCTACGATTATTCTTCCTCGTATGATTGTTGATTTATTAATTATATGATGCTAGGGTCGAGTTTCTTGCGAAGAAACCGTGTTGAACACTTCCGTTCGTCGTTTTCTTCAAGCTTTCCGATCGAGAGTGTATTCATTGTCTTCGCCGGAGAATTGTGGGCGTTCGAGGTGTCCCGACTGAGCCGTGTTTGTCGGAGTGTCCCGTATCGATTATCGAGGCAAGTATTTTGCCCATACATTACGTGTTTTGTGGATATAATGGTTGCCAATCGTCGATTTGTGCTAAATAAATATTTATAACCATTTTTCAAAAGAATCGGTATATTTACCATCTTGGTTTTCATAAAGGTGACCCGCGTGTGTCGGGAATCAATATACTTAGTTGAATATGTGTGCTAGTGTCGAGTATAGGATCACCTTACTTTCGTGTGATATCAGTATGTATGATTATGTCATCGGTAAATGTAAAGTGTAATTCTCTTATCACATTATGTGCGTGGAGTCACGTGGTTATGGATGAATATGTAAGTTTTTCTGATATTGGTTGTGTTGTTCGGTGCTGTTCAGATTTTGTTCTTCCTTGTGAATTGTTATAGTTCTGGGTCGTGAGTACATGTTAGATAATATGGCCATTCTAGCAAGGTACCTCGTCTATATATATTTTGTGTGTCTGACCTTTTAGAGTTGTGGTTTTGTAATCTGTGAGTTGTTCTTCCACCCGGGGATGGCATGTGTGGCCTCTGGGGGCCGATACTAATGGGTACGGCCACGGAAGTGGACTTGGGTGCGTGTGTTGATGTTCTTCCACCTGGGGACGGTTCGACGGGACCTCTGGGGGCTGATACTAATGGGTACGGCCGCGGAAGTGGTTTTCCACCTGGGAACGGTCTGACGGGGCCTCTGGGGGCCGATACTAATGGGTACGGCCACGGGTTACCAAGTGTGGTTTCTGTGATATTGATGTTGATGTTTTGATAACTATTGTGATATGTTCTGGAGTATCACAATGCTTTTTGCTTGGGGTCGAGATACATTATATATCAAGTCTTGGTGTTTGGCTAGAATGGCATAAGAATAACGTGTTATGTGTAATGTGTCCTTGTAAGTGAATTGCAGTGGATGATCGGGTCGTGGGCCCTGTGTTTTGTGATCGAAATGGTTGGGCCGTGGACCCCGTGTTTTGTTAACGGATTTGTATTTTGGAAAATGAACTTTGGGGCTGTGACCCTAAATGGCTTTCGAGGAATTAAGAACTTTTCAATTTCTAGTGTTTTCAAAACTCCCGAGATTTGGAATTGTTTTCAAAGTGCTTACTTGTTTTGTTTCTACTTTCAAGACTTGAACTATTTTAATTAAATATCATATCTCGGGAAGTCTTTCGTTGTATTCTCGGAATGTGTTGTGTATGACTCGTATTTGCACTTTATACTTGCACTAGCGAAACAGTGGAGTTTTGCTAACCCTCGAGTAATCGGGGGGTGGATATCTGTATTGCGTCCAGGTACATGCAGGTTTTCGGGAGCAAGACACAGGATCGGTACGAGGGATGATGAAAGACAAATGATACTAATCACATGAAAGCCAGTTTTGGGTTCAGTTAGTCGGAGTCCTTTGTATTGTCTTTTTCGCTGCCGTATTGTCTATGTTTTGAAGTATTTTACCCTTGCGTGCGTATGAGTCTGGATAGGGTTATGTATTTTTTATTTTTAAGACAGTGATAAAAGACCAAATCGGTATAATGGTTCGTGATTATGCCATGTCGGCATGTAATGTATTATGTTGTTTCGATTTTTAGCCTGGTGGATCCTCACGGAGAGGGTCTGCGGCGTGTAATATTCCCGGTTAGATTCTGGGGGTGTTACAGGTATAAATTCCATCGAAGTATTGTTGTTTTGTCATCATAAAAAAGGGGGAGATTGTTGGAACAATTCATTCCACACATTCAATTTAGAGGTTTTGATGATAAGTTGTTAAACAAAGAAAAACAACAACGAATCAAGAAGAAGTCGAAGAAGCATGAGCTAGACAGAAGAATATTGAATTGAAGCAAAGACACATATAGCGTACGCTATGCGACAAGGCTAACGTACGCAACGAAGATCCAGCTGAAGTCAGCCGAGAAAGACATGCTTAATGCACGATATGGTGCAAGGTTAACACACGCTATGCATGGATCTTAACGTACGTAATAAGGAACACTTAACTTACGCTATGCAAGGTGAATTTCGAATTCAAATGAAATCTCTAAATGGTCAAAAAGCATGTAACGGATATGTACAGTTAGCATACGCTACGAAGTGTTGTTAACATACGCTAAAGCATGTGACGCCATGGAGTAGGTCATCATATCAACGACTATCTAAGGTTGATATAACGTATGCTACGGTGAATAATAGAAGCTACTGGACTGAAATGAAAAGCAGATAACGTACGGTACAGGGAAGTGTTAACTATGCTAAAGAGCATTACGTACGCTATAAAGGAAGCATAACGTACGCCAAAGCAGAATAGGGAACAACGGCTAGTTTGGCTCTCAAGCCTATAAATACCAAAGCATTTGGTATTATTTAGGACAACAACTTCAAGTAAAGTATTCATACATCATATATTGTTATATTCATTATTATTGTTGTTATCGAGCTTAATTCATAAGAGTTCGAGTGTTTAATTCACTAAACCAAACACGAGAGAAAAGAAAGGATTATAGATTTGATTCGGTGTTATTAGGATCGTGGATCCGGCATTGTTAAAATCTAATCTAAATCCAACTGAGGTTTTTCTAATACCGATAGAAAGCTAGACAGGTCGATTCCATATCCGATAGAAAAGGAAAACAGTTTATATTGGACCGACATAAAGACAAGATTATAACAGTTTATCTTAGACCAATAGAAGACAAGATTGTATCGGTTTCCCTCGGATAGATAGAAGACAAAGTAGAAAGGTTTATCTTAAGCCTACAGAAAAAGATACGAAGACAGGATGTAGGCACATTGCTGAACCTCTATATATCGCTGTGACATTTACTTTAAGAACTTAATTGCTTTCGCAATCGCAAAAGAATTCTATATTCTTAACTGCACTATTCAACCCCCCTTCTAGTGGCCCTACCAACCTAACAAGAAGGTCCAATGGCGCTTCATTATGCCCCGGTCAAAGGCCTCGCCTTAAACCGACCTTTATTTTTTGATGGATCAAATTTTTTGACATGGAAAAAGAAGATGTCAATATTCATCCGAGCCTATGATATTGAGCTCTAGAAAGTCATCTGTCTTGGTCCAAAAATTCCCACAAATACCAATGTTACTCTAAAAGGCTTCGAAGAATACGATGATGCGGATTGGAAGAACGACCATTACAATAGCAAAGCAACACAATTGTTTTATTGTGCTTTAAATCTGGAAGAACACAATCGTATTTTCTAGTGTGATAGTGCCAAAGAAATTTGGAGAATGTTAGAGGTAACTCACGAAGGAACAAATAAAGTAAAGGAGACGAAGAGAAATATGCTTCTCCACGAATACGAGCTTTTCATGATGAAAGACGAAGAGTCCATCACCAATATTCTAGACAGTTTTCTATCATTGCAAATGGACTGGCATGCTTCGTAAAACCCTTATCGATTAGTGAAAAGGTCAAGAAAACATTACGATCACTACCTCACAAATGGGACGACACGGTTACAGCAATTATGGAATCAAATGATTTCAACACTCTCGATTTTAGCGCTCTTGTTGGTTCGCTAATATTACAAGATTGTCCTTAAATCTCGAAATACGAAGCCAAAAACAAAAGAAAAATATATAGCTTTAAAAGCTAAAAAGATATCAAGAAATGAAGAAGCTATCCCGGTTGATGACGATGATGAAGAATCGGCATTTTATGCCAAAAACATCACTAAGTATCAAACTTATTAAACCGGAGAAGAAGAGACTTCAACTCGTAGGTCCGGAATGAGTCAAATCGATTCGACAATAATTGTCAAAATTGTGGAAAACCCGGCCACTTTGCGAAACATTGTCGTGGCTCGACTTCTAAGAAGGAAGTACTAATAGCCACCTGGAGTGACGAGGATGAAGAAGAAGATAATATCCAAAACAATCTCGCACTCATGGTAAGGAGCTCGTTTGACGATAGTGACGATGAAAGCCAGTTATCTACCTCGTCTCACGACAAACTTTTTAATGCTTTCGAACAATTACATACGGATTTTCAAAATTCGCTAAAAGATAATAAATCCCTTAAAATTAAAAATAAATTTTGTAAGACGAAATCTCCAAATTACAAGAAAAATAAAAATTTATTGAAACTTATCATTCTCTATGCATTGAAAATGAAAATAATTTAAAGAATGATTTATTAAAAGTTTAAAATGAACTCAAAAATTTAACGACCAAATTTTCTCACGGAAATGAGAAATTTAAAAAATTACTTAGTGTTCAAAAAATTTCATTAAATAAACAAGGTTTAGGATTCAAACATAATGATTAAAATGAATCCTTAAATTTCAAAATACCCCAATGTGGTAAATATTTAAAAATCGGGTATCACATTTCAAACTGTAAAAGCCCAAGACGAATAATCAAAATAGAGAAAATATAGATTTCAAAAGGAACCATAATACCAAACCTCGTCTATTTACCAAATGTAAAACAACCAAGAGTCGGTTGAATCCCCAAAATTCAAAATTAATTATTTCAAAATCAATTATTTCAGGGGGGGTTGTACCTATTTCTTTTCATGTTTAATTTTTCATTTATTTTATGATTTTCATGCACTTTTTTACTAATGACAAAAAGGGGGAGAAGAATGAGGAGAAAAATAAGAGAAAAATATAATGAGGGAGAAGAAGAGAAAAAAAGAAGGAATGATGGGAGAAGAAAACTAACGAAACAGACAAAGCCGGAAACTTTGATGTGTATATTTTTTTTGTATTTTTTCAGGTATAAATTCCATCGACGTATTGTTGTTTTGTCATCATCAAAAAGGGGGAGATTGTTGGAACATTTTATTCCACACATTCAATTTAGAGGTTTTGATGATAAGTTGATGAACAAAGAAAAACAACAACGAATCAAGAAAAAGTCGAAGATGCACGAGCTAGACAGAAGAATATTGAATTGAAGCAAAAACACATATAACGTACGCTATGCAACAAGGCTAATGTACGCAACAAAGACCCAGCTGAAGTCGCGAGAAAGGCATGCTTAATGCAAGATATGGTGCAAGGTTAACACATGCTATGCATGGATCTTAATGTACGTAATTAGGAACACTTAACGTACGCTATGCAAGGTGAATTTCGAATTAAATTGAAATCAATCTGTTGGATTGATTATAAATAGTCAAAAAGCATATAACAGATATGTACAGTCAACGTACGCTATGAGGTGTTGTTAACGTACGCTAGAGCATGTGATGTCATGGAGTAGGTCATCATATCAACGGCTATCTAAGGTTGATATAACGTATGCTACGGTGAATGTTAACGTATGCTACGTAAGAGACAAAAGCTATAGGACTGAAATGAAAAGCAAATAACGTACGCTACAGGGAAGTGTTACGTACGCTAAATAGCATTACGTACGCTATGAAGGAAGCATAACGTACGCTAAAGCAGAACAGGGAGCGACGGCTAGTTTTGCTCTCAAGTGTATAAATACCAAAGCATTTGGTATTATTTAGGACAACAACTTCAAGCAAAGTACTTCATATATCAGATATTGTTATATTCATTATTGTTGTTGTTATCGAGCTTAATTCATAATAGTTCGAGTGTTTAATTCACTCACCCAAACACGAGAGAAAAGAAAGGATTATAGATTTGATTCGGTGTTATTAGGATCGTGGATCCGGCATTGTTAGAATCATAATCTAAATCCAAGTGAGGTCTTTCTAGTACCGATAGAAAGTTAGGCTGGTTGATTCCTTATCTGATAGAAAAGGAAAAGGGTTTATATTGGACCGACATAAAGACAAGATTGTAACGGTTTATCTTGGACCAATAGAAGACAAGATTGTAACTGTTTCCCTCGGACAGATAGAAGACAAGGTAGAAATGTTTATTTTAAGCCTACAGAAAAAGATACGAAGACAGGATGTAGGCACATTACTGAACCTCTATATATCGCTGTGTCATTTAGTTTAAGCACTTAATCACTTCCGCAATCGCAAAAGAATTCTATATTCTTAACCGCACTATTCAACCCCCTTCTAGTGGCGGTACCAATCCAACAGTTGGTATCGGGACGGGTATCTCTTACAGTTGGCTTAACATCCAAGGAGAAAAAGATCCAATGGCGCTTCATTATGCCCCGGTCGAAGGCCTCGCCTTAAACCGACCTCCATTTTTTGATGGATAAAATTTTATGACGTGGAAAAAGAAGATGTCAATATTGAGCTCTGGAAAGTCATCTGTCTTGATCCAAGAATTCCCACAAATTCCAATGTCACTATAAAAGGCTTTGAAGAATACGATGATACGGATTGGAAGAACTGTAACATCCCCAAAACCGTATGGGAATATTACACGCCGTAAACCCTTTCCGCAAGGATCTACCAGGCTAAACGTCCATAAACAACCAAATGCTTGCCCGGCTAGGGTCAAACAACATAATAATACAGACTGTTAAGGTCATATACACATAAACACACAGACCGATGGGGTCACACAACTCTATCAACAGGACTGACTCACAACATTACCCACACAGGGGTCGAAATACAATACAGCGGAAGACTGAATCAACTCTAACAATACAACTAAACTCTACCAACTCTCAACTCTTGATTAGTATCGCAGCTCGTCATCCACTTGTGCCAATCCTGTGATTGCTCCCCTGAATCTGCATGTACCTGGACGCAAAACAGACATCCACCCCCCGAATACTCGGGGGTTAGTAAAACTCCACTGTTTTACTAGTGCAAGTATCAAACCATACGAAATGTAACAAGCAAATAGCAACTACGAATTTAATATGGAAATCAATTATCAAAATGTTCCCGAGAAGTTTTAGAATTTCGAACTCAAATAAGAGATATTTGAAAAGGAACACATCATCTCGGGGATTTTTACAGCAGAAATTCTTTTGGACCTCGAGTCCCAATTTACAAAACCTTTTCGTAAACATTAGGGCCTTAGCCCGATTCTCGTTTCAAAGCATACTAAATAATATATCATTATGAGTCCGAGATCCATATTTAAAATGTTACCCGAACAATCACTGCTACACGATCATTGTTCGTACACATCATGTACCGAACTCCGGAGGCCTCGACGGACCCTACCCGGACCACACACACTGTTCGTACACATCATGTACCGAACTCCGGAGGCCTCAACGGTCCCTACCCGGCCACACACACTGTTCGTACACATCATGTACCGAACTCCGGAGGCCTCAACGGACCCTACCCGGCCACAACATCATTCGTACACATCATGTACCGAACTCCAGAGGCCTCGTCATACCCTACCTCGATCACACACCTTGTCCGTACACGTCATGTACCGGACTCCAGAGGCCTCGTCAGACCCTACCTGGATCACACACTTTGTTCGTACACATCATGTACCGAACTCCAGAGGCCTCGCTGCACCCTACCTGGAACACACACACATCGACACGACACAATTCATAATCATTAAATGTCAAGCCATTCCACATTACAATGAAATGTACAATCAAGTATGTAAACCAAAACAACACAAATATCATGATCATCACAACGACTCTTAACCAACATAACACACATTCGGTACACAATACATTGAACAACCACGTGTACAACCATCTCATATGTACATCGCAATCCTGCACAAATGGCACAACGCCTAACACGGATACCAATATATCACTATTATCACAAAGCCTTCAAATTTCGGAAAACACAACCAACTCAAACGGAACATATTTACGGAGGCAAGCAAAATCGTCATACATATCATACGTAATTACTAGTCGCAAGATACAAGTCGTATAATAAGATACTTGCCTTAATAACCGCTACCGAACGCTCCGAAGAACACGGTTCGACCGGGAAGCTCGAACCCCAAAGAAGGCGAACGGAAGGGTTCCGACTCGAGTTCTTCACAAGAATTCGTTCCTAAGTCACAACGATATCAATTCAATCACAATTCTACGAAAACGTATGGAACTTCCCAAGTTCTACCCATTGAAGCATTTTATCGGACACTTTGAGGGCATAGGCCAATTTGATCGATTATTCAAAGAAATACTCAAATTCGTTCCACAAAACTTCAAGGGTATTGAATGATTACGAGTTTACAATCAAGTTCTAACAATAATATGAATCAAAACGAAGCAAATCGGCCAAAACACCAAGAAACCTCAAGAACATCCAAAACCAAAAGTTTAGGTGTTCTTACCTTCGATCCGGGTGGAAGATGATGTTAATCTATGATTCCAACTTCCAAAACATGTTGCTCTATGTCATATCCATCCAAATCCATCCATTATTGACGAAGGAACGCGAAGAAACGAAGAAAAAGGGTGAAAATGGCCGGATGACTCGGTCCAGGCCCTTAAATAGCCGACTGCCGGCCGCCACGCACGTAATCGGCCAAGGCCTACGCACGAATCGCCAAGGCCGAACTCTGACCGATTCGCCGGACATGTTACGACGTAATCGAAGGTCAGCATGCACGAACGCATTACGGCCGCTATCGCCGCCATTACGGCCGTTACTCGGCCAGCTCGCACAGTGCCTCGGTCGATCCGACGGTCCGAAAAATCCCGAAACTCCGACCTGAGCGTAAACCGAAAACACGATTATGAAGTACTCGCAAAGACGAATCCGAATACTAAGAGAACACCCGATTCCGACCACCCGAGGGATCGAAATTCGACAACGAAAGTAATTACCCCAAACTTTGGGAAATTACGAAAATGGCCCAAAACGTCCGAAATACCTGATACACGATCGAAACACCAAACCGAAGCTTACAACATAAATAATAACATTAAATGAACTTCCGAGAAACTCGAAACAACGGTTTCGGACGAGATTCGCGAGAATCGAACTGAAGTGCAGAAAAGTCATTTAAGAACACGAAACTCAACAAAACGATACCGAAACGAACTCGGATGACAAAAAGTGTAGAATTAAATATTCTCAGAATGACGAAACGGTCAAAAGCGAGTCGTCGAAACGGACCTCCGCCGAAAAATGAAAATTACTGGAAATCCGAAATTGCGGATATTACATTCTACCCTCCTTAAAAGAAGTTTCGTCCCGAAACTTAAAATAAGTAGGGAGAAGCAATATCCCAACAGGAAACCTCAAAGAGATACACAAGAAACGCATAACTTTCGCCCATTGGCGAAACGTTACAAGCAATGCGAAAGAATATACAGCGTGAAAACACGCCTCACGACGATCATAACAACACCACCGGCAATGATTCAAAACATTAACAATCAATTAACGACGCATCACATACCACATCATATGCACACATTTAATCAAAGAAACGTACGCGACAATAAGTCGCACCCGACTAAAACGGCTATGCGTAAACAAATAGAGTATTACGATAGAAATCATTCCGATTCTCATCAACAAGAAAATGTCCGACGTCAAAACACAAACAATTCAAGATAACAGAAAATGAGAATACCGGATATTACATTCCATCATACAAAAAATAAGTTTCGTCCCGAAACTTAAACTAAGGTTATCACAGTGATACGAAACAAAATATAACGACACATAATAAAATACCATGCTCATGACCTCGTGGTCCACTGACACGCCTCCGTAGGTTCAACAACTAAACGGGAACATACACAAAACAAAATATCATTCAACAAGTTCCAAATGTAAAAGCGTCACAAAAAAAACATCTCTACACGCGAAACAATTCGTGTAGCGAGTACCAAAAGCACTATCACTAGACATCACTGGGCCCTCCGGAAGTAGGAATAGAATTCCGGTCCCTTATCATCTCGGCAACAATCTCGCAGTACTGAACTCGATGCCCCTCGTGTCCACAATTATAACAAGTCACTGGCGGTTTCTTACAATGCGCGCGTTCATGGCCTAGAACGTTACAATTGAAACACCTAGGAGCATTACCAGAACTCAAAGACACCGACTTGGGTCTTTTGGGTACTCTAACTGACTGAGAAGGTCCCATACTCGGCTGATACGAGGGTTGAGGTGTGGTGTAATACCCGGTTGTAATTCATTCATTTTCATTCAGTAATTATCAGTCTGTAATCGTCACTCAGTAATTCTCACTCATTAATAATCACTCATCATTCATGAATCACTCATTTGCGTTCAATGTTGGCATGTTGTAATCGTATATCAGTTACCGATCGTCATGTCATCTCCGTTTAGAGATCGACGGGAGCATTATTATTTTCATCGTGATTGGTAGTCGTACTGGGAGCATCATCCATGGCTTGTGTTAGACTTGTTCATTTTCACATTCGTATGTTATGTCGGATCATTCATCAGTCGTATCGTGGAATCGGAGTTATCGGAATTTTCAACTTGGCCAGCATCGAGTTACTACCGTAAGGACTTTGGGTTACGGCCGTAATAAGGGTTCGTGTTCGTGCCATTTGGGACGAAAGGGACTTACGGCCGTAAGGTCCCGTGGTACGGCCGTAAGTTGAGCGTGCGGCCGTAAGGTGGCCGGTTATGGCCGACGCTGGCCCAAAGAAGCTACCGAGACATTTTCGGCCGAAGGTGAGTTACGGCCGTAAGGATGGTGAGATACGGCCGTAAGTAGTGTTCGTAAGTTTTGGGTGTTGTCGACCAGGTGACTTACGGCCGTAAGGGTTGCGGCATACGGCCGTAAGTCGAGTGCGAGTTGGCGATTTGCACGGCCAGACGCGGCAGTGCGGTGGTGCCCGGCCGTTGACGAAGAGGGCTTACGCCGTAAGATTTGGCGGATACGGCCGTATCATCCGAGTTACGGCCGTAAGGTGTACGTTACGGCCGTAAGGGTGTCGACGGATATTTTTGACGAAGGCGGTTACGCCTGTAACTCAGATCGATTACGGCCGTAAGGTCGCCGGCAGCTTTCTGACGGCCGAAGTTATGGCCGCACGAGTTGGCGATTACGGCCGTAAGGCCGTTGACTTGGAAAGTTACGGCCGTAAGAGGGCCGAGTTACGCCGTAACTTCCGGCAGATTTCTAATGACTTGGCCAGGTCATTTCACTTCACTTTTTCATTTTTTTCCTTCTTCATCCGAGAGAGAGGGTTGAGAGAGAGATTTCATCATCATCAATCACTTGAGTGTGTAATCTTAATCATCTTCATTCCTTTGGGAAGCTTGGATACTCGTTATTACTCGTGTTCATCGGATCGAAGTGGTTGGATCTTCAAGAGGTAATTTCTTTAACACCTTGGATTTCGATTTTGTGTTGAGATGTGATGTTTTGGACGTTATAATCATGTTTTATGAAGGGATATGTATATGATTATGAGTTTGTATAAGGATTCATTGGATTATTGAGGGATTTATTCTAGAACACTTTGAATATCGAGTTGGATTTGGGGATTTCCGATTAATAGTTGTTATAATCACGTTTTTGGATATTCTTAACGGACTATTGATCGTATTGGAGATGTTTTATTGATTTGAAGCACTTCTTGGGGATTTGAGATTGGTATTGTTGAGGTTTAGTTGTAATCAATCGAAGTTGGACTCAAAGTGTTCGATATAATGCCCCTATGAACTTGGTTTAATCGTATCGACGTCTTGAGTTCGTTATATTCGTGTTTAATTCGTTATTGACCGGATTGTTGGTAATTGGATTGAATTAAGGTTGTTCGAGCGACCGGTATCTTGGTTGGGACGTTGTTCGTGGACGGACATTCATCATCGGTATTGAGTAAGTTAATTCTTACTCGGTTAAAAGGATATTCATTCCTTTTGTCGTTGTTCATTCATAATCATAACTCATTCATCATTGTATTAATCGTATCAAAACTCGTCATTGTCAATTAATCACCTCAGTCATAAGGAACGACGGTTCCGATCATTTCATTGAGCTATCATTCATTTCACCATCATACAATCTTGGTGAGTCATTATTCATTTTCGTTGTCACTTTTGTCGTATTGTAGCATTCCGGGTCATACTGGCGTGCCGGGTTGGTATGTGTAGGATTTTCATGTCGGGCACATTATAGTCGTGTGTTGGTTGGTGACCTCACATTGGACTGTGCACACGAGTCGATTGCTCGTGAGACTGATTAGGTACAAGACCACGCGTGTTTGATCGTTGGTGGCTTGTGCACGGACACATTTCCATCCCGGGCGTAGTGTGGCGCCATTCCTTTGAGCCGTACTGATTAGTCGATTCATATAGCATGTTTGATTGCGTATGTTTTGACAGAATAATTCATAATTTCAGATATATCATGATTGTGTATTTTCAACCCTTGAGGATTGTTGTTCTGTATAACTGACCCCGTTTGGGGATATTGTTTTTCAGGTCATGGCAAGGCAAAGGCGCAGGGAGAGCACGTTGACGGCGGAGAGTCCCAGTGATACTAGAAGGGGGCCCCAATCCTTTCACCATTTATTCATCATTTATGTTTTCTTTATTATTCCATGCAGACATTCCTTTCAAATACTCATTTCATTCAAAGGTCGTGTATTTTATCGTCACATAAGATACACAAGTATTCTATATTATCCAGGTGTGTTGTATGAAACTCCTAATCGGAGTAATTGATGTTATAATGTGGTTCGGTACTACATTTACCTGTGTAATTCATCCTTTTCATTCGCCCGTGGGTCCCAATGGGGTCCACGACCGTAATATCCGCCCGGTTTGGGGTGTTACAGAGTTGGTATCGGAGCGTGGTTTGAATACTACCCTCCAAGTCATGTCTCATTTGAAATCATCGTCATCGGACTAGTATCATTGGACTTTCGCGTCACGTGTGACTCGTGCAAATGCCGAGCCAATCGGACCAAGAATCGTAAGATTTCTAATGCCATGGTATAATTTCGGCATTAATCATTCATTCATAATTCATCGCTTAACAATCCTCATTCATCAATTTCAATTGTGATCAAGTCGATAATGTTAACTCATTAATCACTCAATTCATTTCATTACTCGATTGTTGATCTTGAAGATCATATCATCAATCTTGTTAAATTGTTCAAGATAATCATTTCGAATTTTATCGATAATCATGTCACGTCAATTAATCATTCATGTAATCGTATGTGAGCGCGTATGCTCATTTTCATCATTTCATAATGTAATTATAATGTGATACTCATGCGAGATATATAATCATCATATGACTTTCCACTTCGGTATGGAGAGGGCCGGGCAGAGGACGTGGAGGACGAGGCCGTGAGCGGGCCGAATCCCGAGAACTCGTGCGAATACCCGTGCAAATGCCAGAATAATGCTAACTCATCGAGCAATGACGCCGCCACTCACTCACACGACGCGATCATTCATCGTCAGGAGTCGCACTGGACACGGCTCGGTCGAGGGTGTTCGGGTCGACCCACTCGCATTTATGCAGGGCATGATGGCCCAAATGACCCAGATGGCTCAGTTGATGGATACGATGCATAACTCCGTCAATCAAAATCAGCAGGCTCCTCCGCCGCCGCCTCAGAGGCAAGAGAGGGGTGTAAGCAATATCATCAGCGATATCTCTCGCCAGCGACCACCTACTTTTGAGGGCTCATCTGAGCCGGCGGATATTGTTCACTGGCTTGAGCATTTTGAGAAGTTATTTGCTATGGTGGATTGCCCCGAAGGGCATAAAGTTTCAGTTGCGTCTTACTATCTCGGTAAGAGCGCTCATTCATGGTGGTTATCGTTGAGACCCACAGACGGAACATGTACTTGGGATCAGTTCAAGACTCTCATGATGGAGAGGTACTATCCGGCCCCACTCGGGAGGCCAAGTTGTCGGAATTACTCACTCCCGACCTTTCGGCGGATGATGACGTTCTCGCCTTCGCCGAATAATTTCCTGAACTTCTTCCGTTCGCATCATCTATCATTCAATCAGAAGCGGACTAGATCAAGTATTTCAGCAAGAGGCTGAAACCCCGTATGAGACTTCAGTTGCTTAATCATAACTGTACCACTCGCCGAGTTCATTGAGAAGGCTCTTACTTACGAGCTTACGGCTAAGGAAATTGCTAAGCGGAACCTTCGTCGCTAGCAAGAAGTCCAAGAACTCAGAATCGGCGGTAGTCGTGCCACTTTCAAGAAACCGCGGGCGGGCTCTACTTTTTCGAGCGACCTCCCCGGCGTCTAAACCCGCGGAATCTCGGCCGCGAGCGGCCTCGGCCATCACTTGTTTCAACTGTGAAGAACAGGTCATTTCAGCACCAAGTGTCCGGCGATCATCACGTGCCACAACTGTGGGATTGCTGGGCATAGGGCCCGCTTTTGCCGTAGGGACTCTAAACCCACTCCGGCGTCATCTCAAGCCCTGTGTCATTCGGGTGCGTAATCAAAGCCACTCACTCGGGCTGCTCAAGACGACAGGAGCTAAAGGCGGAGCCAAGAGCTATCGACGGAGCATCCGGTTCGGGGTCCGGCAATCGCCGAATTTATGAGATGAAGAAGACCGTTTATCATGAGGCACGGATGATCTCTGGTACACTAGTTATTCGATATCATACTGTGTGCACTCTTTTTGATAATTGTGCATCTCATTCATTCATTTCCGAGTCATGTTTGAGTAGACTACGACTGGGTAGTGCTACTAGTTGTGAGCCATATGTCATTGGCCTACCTGATGGTAGACGCATTATCGGTAACAGAGAGATTCAGAATTGTCCGATCTCGGCCATGGTCGTATAGCCGCCGACCTAATCGTAGTAGATTTACCGAGGGACGACATCATCTTGGGTATTGATTGGATGGATCGTCATGATGCCATCATTAGTGTCCGAAAGCGTTTGGTCACTATCATTTCGCATTTATGGAGTTGAATATGTGTTTCGTGAGGTAATCCTACTGCTCGCAAAGTCATTAATTTGATGAAAGCGAAGATTAATCAATCGGGGATGTGTCGGTTATTGGTGCTTTATGGCCAAAACCGAGAGGTCATCGATAATGTTAACGGATATTCCGGTGGTGAGGGAATATGCCGATGTTTTTCCGCACGAGTTACCTGGTTTGCCTCCACAGAGGGATGTGGAATTCACGATTGAGTTGGAGCCTGTACGTCCCCGATATCGAAGGCACCGCACCGGATGGCCCCGACCGAAATGCAGAATTAAAGAACCAACTTGAGGAGTTGTTCGAGAAAGGTTATATCCGACCGAGTGCCCCCGTGGGGAGCACCGGTGTTGTTTGTCAAGAAGAAGGATGGTTCATTCCGCATGTATTGATTATCGGGAGTTGAACAGGTGACGATCAAGAATAAGTATCCCTTACCCCGTATTGACGATCTCTTAGATCAACTTCAGGAGCTTCGTATTTTCCAAGATCGACTTAAGATCCGGATATCACCATTCGGATTCGGGAGTCGGATATCGCGAGGACGGCGTTCGAACACGCTATGGTCATTATGAGTTCGTAGTTATGCCGTTCGGGCTAACTAATGCACTGCGGTATTCATGGAATTGATGAATCGGGTTTTCATCGACTTTTTGGATCAGTTTGTTGTTGTCTTCATCGACGATATTTTGATTTATTCTCGTAACCGAGAGGATCACGAGGTTCATCTTCATCGTGTTCTCGACGTGTTGAGACGAGAGCAACCGCTTGGAAAGTTTTCCAAATGTGAGTTCTGGATGTCCGAAGTGACTTTTCTCGGACATGTAATCTCATCGACGGAGTTCGTGTCGACCCTCGAAGACGGAGGCTATTCGAGATTGGTTACCTCCGAAGAATGTTAAGGAAATCCGGAGTTTCCTGACTAGCGGGTTATTATCGGCGATTTGTGGAAGGATTTTCCAAAATTGCTCAACCATTGACGAACCTTTTGCAAAAGGATAAGAAATACACGTGGTCCGACACGTGTCGGGCCGAGTTTTGAGGAACTCAAGAGTCGGTTAATGTCAAGACTGTACTTTCCTTGCCGCAGGGACGGAAGGATTTGTGGTGTATAGTGATGCGTCGGACGGGGTCTCGGATGTGTGCTCATGCGAACGGGAAAGTTATTGCCTATGCTTCACGGCAATTGAGGCCTTACGAGGTTAATTATCCGACCCACGACACGGAGTTAGCAAAGTGGTGTTCGCTGAAGATTTGGCGTCATTATCTTTATGGCGTTACTCGCCGATATTCACCGATCATAAGAGCTTAAAGTATATATTTACTCGAAGGAGTTAAATATGCGCCAGAGACGGTGGTTGGAATTAATCAAAGATTATGATATCGAGATCCTTTACCACCCGGCCAAGGCGAATGTTGTCGCCGAAGCCTTGAGTCGTAAGTCCGTTCAGGAGCAGATGCTTCCCCGTTTAACAGTTCAGAAGGAGCTTCAGCCGGAATTCCTTAGACCCGAAATCGAGGTCTGGCTTCAGCGAGTTCAGGGGCAGCTGTGTATGTTAGAGATTTCATCATCTCTTGAGGATGCAATCCGATAGTATCTGGGTTCGGTCCCTTCATTGTTGCGCTGCAGAGAGGATGTGGCTCTGGGGATAGCCCCTGGATTCGTGGTGCTCGAGGATGGACTTTTGAGATTTATGAATCGGTTGTGCGTACCGTCGGATGACGAGTTGTCAAACTCGATTTTGAGAGAAGCTCATGCTACCCCTTATTCTCGTTCATCCGGATCCAAAGAAGATGTACAAGGACTTGAAAGCAATTACCGGTGGAGTAATATGAAGCGAGAAGTCACGAACTGCTTTCGAGATGCTTAACCTGTCAACAAGTTAAGATTGAACATCGGCGACTGGATGGGTACGAAACCTCTTCCTATTCCCGAGTGGAAGTGGGAAGACATTTCTATGGATTTCATCACGAGTTTGCCGACGAGTCGTCGTGGCATGAACACGATCCGGGTGATCGTGGACCGCCTAACAAAATCAGCTCATTTCCTTGAGATCAAGGATACGTGGGTCCCGAGAGACTGGCTCGATTGTTCATCAAGGAGATAGTGAGACTGCACGGTACTCCTAAGAGTATCGTTTCCGATCGTGACGGACGATTTGTGTCTCATTTTTGGAAATCAGTTCACCGTGCTATGGGAACTCACTCAATCTCGATCGCTTTCATCCTCAAACCGACGGCAATCGTGAGAGGACTATTCGTGACACTAGAGGACATGTTGAGGGCATGCGTCCTCGATTGGAAGGACGATTGGGAAGACCAAATACCATTGATCGAGTTCACTTATAATTATAGCTGGCATTCTTCCATTAAGATTGCACCTTAAGAGGCCTTTTACGGTCGTGGTTTTCGGTCTCCTTTTTGTTGGGATGAATTGTCAGAATCAATCGGCACCGAGCCCGATATGCTTATAGCCGCCGGAGAAGGTAGCTTTAATCGAGTCGTATGTTGGCCATTTCGAGTCGATGTAATCTATGCGTATAATCGTCGTCGACCACTAGAGTTCGAGACGGGTGACCACGTTTTGGTCAAGGTATCCCCGAGTCGAGGTATTTTCCGTTTTGGGAAGAGGGGAAAGTTGAGTCCGAGATTCATTGGACCGTTTGAGATTTTGGATCGAGTGGGCAAGTTAGCTTATCGATTGGCTTTACCTCCGGCGTTGAGCCGAATTCATAATGTGTTTCATGTCTCTCAGTTGCGGAAGTATGTTGCCGACCCGAGTCACATACTCCAGTTCGACGAAATCGAGATCGCCGACGATCATTCATATGAGGAACGTCCTATTCGAGTTCTAGAGCGGCGAATCAAACAGTTGAGGAATAAGACGATTCCTTTGGTTAAAATTCAATGGTCTAGACACGGAGTCGAAGAGGCTACTTGGGAAACCGAGGATAGTATGCGGGAGAGTTATCCCGAGTTGTTGACCCTTAGTTTCGGGGACGAAACTCTTTTTAAGGGGGGGGGGTATGTAATACCCGGTTGTAATTCATT
The DNA here is from genome assembly GCA_033398695.1 of Orobanche coerulescens. NCBI lineage: Eukaryota > Viridiplantae > Streptophyta > Magnoliopsida > Lamiales > Orobanchaceae > Orobanche > Orobanche coerulescens. Next base: position 134,744,951 of record CM065806.1, on the reverse strand, counting down.
CATTTTCATTCGAATTATCACCGTAATCGTCACTCAAGAATTCTCACTCATTAATAATCACTCATCATTCATGAATCACTCATTTGCGTTCAATGTTGGCATGTTGTAATCGTATATCGATTACGATCGTCATGTCATCTCCGCTTAGAGATCGACGGAGCATTATTATTTTCATCGTGATTGGTAGTCGATCGGGAGCATCATCCGTGGCTTGTGTTAGACTTGTTCATTTTCACATTCGTATGTTATGTCGGATCATTCATCACCGTATCGTGGAATCGGAGTTATCGGAATTTTCAACTTGGCGGCCGATCGAGTTACGGCCGTAAGGACTTTGGGTTACGGCCGTAACAAGGGTTCGTGTTTCGTGCCATTTGGACGAAAGGGACTTACGGCCGTAAGGTCCTGTGGTACGGCCGTAAGTTGAGCAGTGCGGCCGTAAGGCTGGCCGATTCTGGCCGTACGCTGGTCCGGCAAGCTACCGAGACATTTTCGGCCGAAGGTGAGTTACGGCCGTAAGGATGGTGAGATACGGCCGTAAGTAGTGTTCGTAAGTTTTGGGTGTTGTCGACTGGGGTGACTTACGGCCGTAAGGGTTGCGGCATACGGCCGTAAGTCGAGGCAGGTACGGCCGCACGAGTTGGCCAGACGCGGCAGCGTGGTGCCCGGCCGCTGACGAAGAGGGCTTACGCCCGTAAGATTTGGCGGATACGGCCGTATCATCCGAGTTACGGCCGTAAGGTGTGCGGTTACGGCCGTAAGGGTGTCGACGGATATTTTTGACGAAGGCGGGTTACGCCCGTAACTCGTGATGGTTTCGGCCGTAAGGCTGTCGGCAGGCTTTCGGAGTTACGGCCGCATTTAGTTTGGCTACGGCCGTAAGGCCGTTGACTTGGAAAGTTACGGCCGTAAGAGGGCCGAGTTACGGCCGTAACTTCCGGCATTACTTAATGACTTGGCCGGTCATTTCACTTCACTTTTCATTTTTTCCTTCTTCATCCGAGAGAGAGGGTTGAGAGAGAGATTTCATCATCATCAATCACTTGAGTGTGTAATCTTCATCATCTTCATTCCTTTGGGAAGCTTGGATACTCGTTATTACTCGTGTTCATCGGATCGAAGTGGTTGGATCTTCAAGAGGTAATTTCTTTAACACCTTGGATTTCGATTTTGTGTTGAGATATGATGTTTTGGACGTTATAATCATCTTTTATGAAGGGATATGTATATGATTATGAGTTTGTATAAGGATTCATTGGATTATTGAGGGATTTATTCTAGAACACTTTGAATATCGAGTTGGATTTGGGGATTTCCGATTAATAGTTGTTATAATCACGTTTTTGGATATTCTTAACGGACTATTGATCGTATTGGAGATGTTTTATTGATTTGAAGCACTTCTTGGGGATTTGAGATTGGTATTGTTGAGGTTTAGTTGTAATCAATCGAAGTTGGACTCAAAGTGTTCGATATAATGCCCCTATGAACTTGGTTTAATCGTATCGACGTCTTGAGTTCGTTATATTCGTGTTTAATTCGTTATTGATCGGATTGTTGGTAATTGGATTGAATTAAGGTTGTTCGAGCGACCGGTATCTTGGTTGGGACGTTGTTCGTGGACGGACATTCATCATCGGTATTGAGTAAGCTAATTCTTACTCGGTTAAAAGGATATTCATTCCTTTTGTCGTTGTTCATTCATAATCATAACTCATTCATCATTGTATTAATCGTATCAAAACTCGTCATTGTCAATTAATCACCTCAGTCATAAGGAACGACGGTTCCGATCATTTCATTGAGCTATCATTCATTTCACCATCATACAATCTTGGTGAGTCATTATTCATTTTCATTGTCACTTTTGTCGTATTGTGGCATTCCGGGTCATACTGGCGTGCCGGGTTGGTATGTGTAGGATTTTCATGTCGGGCACATTATAGTCGTGTGTTGGTTGGTGACCTCACATTGGACTGTGCACACGAGTCGATTGCTCGTGAGACTGATTAGGTACAAGACCACGCGTGTTTGATCGTTGGTGGCTTGTGCACGGACACATTTCCATCCCGGGCGTAGTGTGGCGCCATTCCTTTGAGCCGTACTGATTAGTCGATTCATATAGCATGTTTGATTGCGTATGTTTTGTGAATAATTCATAATTTCGTATATATCATGATTGTGTATTTTCAACCCTTGAGGATTGTTGTTCTCAGATAATCGACCCGTTTGGGGATATTGTTTTTCGTGTCATGGCAAGGCAAAGGCGCAGGGAGAGCACGTTGACGGCGGAGAGTCCCAGTGATACTAGAAGGGGGCCCCAATCCTTTCAGTCATTTATTCAGTCATTTATGTTTTCTTTATTATTCCGCTGCAGACATTCCTTTCAAATACTCATTTCATTCAGTGTCGTGTATTTTATCGTCACATGAGATACACAAGTATTCTATATTATCCTGGGTGTGTTGTATGAAACTCCTAATCGGAGTAATTGATGTTATAATGTGGTTCGGTACTACATTTACCCTGTGTAATTCATCCTTTTTCATTCGCCTGGTGGGTCCCAGTCGGGGGTCCACGGCACTGTAATATCCGCCTGGTTTGGGGTGTTACATGTGGGAATCCCAATTCCCTTACTTCCCGATGCGTCATCGGAAATCTTCTGCTTTTTCGCTACCGATACGGACTCGGTAGACATTATAGCCATCTCAAACGCCAAGGCTCGATCCTGATAGTCCCTCAAGGTTGTACACATAAAAGGAGCCATACACTGCCGAATCTGAGGTTTCATACGCATATCGAAATAACGAACCTTATCCGCCTCACTTTTCACCTGATCCCGAACATAACACAGTTGTCGATTATAATCGACTATCGCCTGGGACATCGACACGTCTCGGGGCGTAGCCGAGAAAAACTCGACAATCCTACGCTCTTTAACAGGCGGCGGACAATACTCGGCCTCCATGGCAGTTTTGAATTCAGTCCATGTAGCGGTACGATCACTAGGCGCTACGGCCTCCCACCCGCAGCCTTCCCTGTCGAGTAGGTATTGAGCAATAGGCACTCTTCTCTCATCGGGGCAAGCTACAGCATCAAATGTTCTGTCCAACTGGAAGAGCCAATTCTCCCAGCCTAACGAGTCTGAAGAACCTACAAAACGGGGCGGGTGCATTCTCATCACATCTCGTAACCACTTACCAGCTCCGTTATCTTCATCCGGAATCCCGTCTCGATGTACGGTCTGATTCATATGCGCCAACCGGTCGGTCACGTGACGAAGGATGGTGGCGGCGCCAATATCAACATTACCTCTGGATGATTGCTGCTGATCACGACGACGACTACGACCACGTCCTCGGCCACGGCCTCTCGGCATACTGGACGGACGACCAAAAAAAAAAAATAACACATCCAAACGAATATCACAACGTCAAGATAAGACAATAAATAGCAACACGTTAAAACATCAACTCCAAGTCATCACACAAGTGCACGAACTAACACTGTAATTTTAGAACTTCATAAAAAAAATAATCCACACAGTCACATCAACAGAGATGTTTAGATTTTACCAAATCAAACGCGGTCAAAACCACACACGTATCGCAGGGATCAAACACTAACAACAAAAATAAAATGTTTCCGAGGTATTATTCAAATGATAAAAATTTTAAAATTCTCAAGTTTGAAAAAAAAAATTGGTGAAATGAAATTTTTGAAAACACTTATAATACCTCGGTCGTTTAATTAAAATCATGTATCTCATTATCAAAACTGTTTTGATTGAAGCTATTTGCAAAACAACACATCGAGGCTTCAATCTTCTCGCTAGACGATATCAAAATGACCTCATCGATATCATTATCTTTGCTAGCGTTATACGGGTAACAACATGTTACCACGCCATCCATCACCGATATATCAACAGAGATTAAATAATCAAGGCACGGGTACAACCGTAATAACAAATTTCTACCGGTCACCAAAAGTTAACGGCCGTAATAACATGCGCTTACGCCCGTAATAACTTCGAGCTTACGGCCGTAATAGAAAACATCTTACGGCCGTAACATCTAGCCGCAGACTGCAGAATTGTCACAGAGCCCCCAACACACAAACACATAACATTTAAATTCGAAAATTAGGTCGCTTTTGCAAAACAAGATTTTTCCAAAAATTTTGATTTCCACAAAAATGCTTAAATCGTAGTCTTTAAGGAAAAACGCTTTCAAAGCTACCCGTAGTGTATAATTACAACAATCCAAAATAGTCGATATTAAAACCACATGCCCAAATGGCAAAATGTGGTCGCCAATTCAATCACATACATCTCATGGCATCAAGTTTAAACACACAGCAAAATCATTCATCGGAGTTTCCCACAAACTCTACCGTAAAACCCATCAAGGTTCACAACTTTCACACCCTACCAACCCACATGGGGGTTCAAGGGCCAAACATCAATACATCTAGTTCTATACACGTACAGCGTATCCAAGTATCGAATACAACTTCATTACACAACACCGTGTAAATAAAATTATGCACCACAAATATCACACATAAATGAAATCATGAACACAGATATTATGCATAAAAGAGGAGACTTACGTCCACAGGCCGCACGGAGATGACGGTCGCCCACGATACTAATCTCATCCGAAAACATATCCAACACGTTGTGACTGCGCACAACTCAACTTGTCACTGACGACTCGAACGACAAGACAACACATTACTCGACAAATCACGACTTGACTCGACCCGACAGCCTAGGTTTCCGCAACCTAAGCTCTGATACCATAATTGTAACATCCCCAAAACCGTATGGGAATATTACACGCCGTAAACCCTTTCCGCAAGGATCTACCAGGCTAAACGTCCATAAACAACCAAATGCTTGCCCGGCCAGGGTCAAACAACATAATAATACAGACTGTTAAGGTCATATACACATAAACACACAGACCGATGGGGTCACACAACTCTATCAACAGGACTGACTCACAACATTACCCACACAGGGGTCGAAATACAATACAGCGGAAGACTGAATCAACTCTAACAATACAACTAAACTCTACCAACTCTCAACTCTTGATTAGTATCGCAACTCGTCATCCACTTGTGCCAATCCTGTGACTGCTCCCCTGAATCTGCATGTACCTGGACGCAAAACAGACATCCACCCCCCGAATACTCGGGGGTTAGTAAAACTCCACTGTTTTACTAGTGCAAGTATCAAACCATACGAAATCTAACAAGCATATAGCAACTACGAATTTAATACGGAAATCAATTATCAAAATGTTCCCGAGAAGTTTTAGAATTTCGAACTCAAATAAGAGATATTTGAAAAGGAACACATCATCTCGGGGATTTTTACAGCAGAAATTCTTTTGGACCTCGAGTCCCAATTTACAAAACCTTTTCGTAAACATTAGGGCCTTAGCCCGATTCTCGTTTCAAAGCATACTAAATCATATATCATTATGAGTCCGAGATCCATATTTAAAATGTTACCCGAACAATCACTGCTACACGATCATTGTTCGTACACATCATGTACCGAACTCCGGAGGCCTCGACAGACCCTACCCGGACCACACACACTGTTCGTACACATCATGTACCGAACTCCGGAGGCCTCAACGGTCCCTACCCGGCCACACACACTGTTCGTACACATCATGTACCGAACTCCGGAGGCCTCAACGGACCCTACCCGGCCACAACATCGTTCGTACACATCATGTACCGAACTCCAGAGGCCTCTTCATACCCTACCTGGATCACACACCTTGTCCGTACACGTCATGTACCGACTCCAGAGGCCTCGTCGACCCTACCCGGATCACACACTTTGTTCGTACACATCATGTACCGAACTCCGCAGGCCTCGCTGCACTACCGAACACACACACATCGACACGACACAATTCATAATCATTAAATGTCAAGCCATTCCACATTACAATGAAATGTACAATCAAGTATGTAAACCAAAACAACACAAATATCATGATCATCACAACGACTCTTAACCAACATAACACACATTCGGTACACAATACATTGAACAACCACGTGTACAACCATCTCATATGTACATCGCAATCCTGCACAAATGGCACAACGCCTAACACGGATACCAATATATCACTATTATCACAAAGCCTTCAAATTTCGGAAAACACAACCAACTCAAACGGAACATATTTACGGAGGCAAGCAAAATCGTCATACATATCATACGTAATTACTAGTCGCAAGATACAAGTCGTATAATAAGATACTTACCTTAATAACCGCTACCGAACGCTCCGAAGAACACGGTTCTACCGGGAAGCTCGAACCCCAAAGAAGGCAACGAACGGAAGGGTTCCGACTCGAGTTCTTCACAAGAATTCGTTCCTAAGTCACACAATTCTACGAAAACGTATGGAACTTCCCAAGTTCTACCCATTGAAGCATTTTATCGGACACTTTGAGGGCATAGGCCAATTTGATCGATTATTCAAAGAAATACTCAAATTCGTTCCACAAAACTTCAAGGGTATTGAATGATTACGAGTTTACAATCAAGTTCTAACAATAATATGAATCAAAACGAAGCAAATCGGCCAAAACACCAAGAAACCTCAAGAACACCCAAAAACCAAAAGTTTAGGTGTTCTTACCTTCGATCCGGGTGGAAGATGATGTTAATCTATGATTCCAACTTCCAAAACATGTTGCTCTATGTCATATCCATCCAAATCCATCCATTATTGACGAAGGAACGCGAAGAAACGAAGAAAAAGGGTGAAAATGGCCGGATGACTCGTCCGTGCCCTTAAATAGCCGATTCGGCCGCCACGCACGTAATCGCCAAGGCCTACGACGAATCGCCAAGGCCGAACTCTCTCGACCGATTCCACGGACATGTTACGATGTAATCGGAAGGTCACGCACGTAATCGCATTACGGCCGCATCGCTGAGCCATTACGGCCGTTACTCGCCAGCTCGCCACAGCCTCGGTCGATCCGACGGTCCGAAAAATCCCGAAACTCCGACCTGAGCGTAAACCGAAAACACGATTATGAAGTACTCGCAAAGACGAATCCGAATACTAAGAGAACACCCGATTCCGACCACCCGAGGGATCGAAATTCGACAACAAAAGTAATTACCCCAAACTTTGGGAAATTACGAAAATGGCCCAAAACGTCCGAAATACCTGATACACGATCGAAACACCAAACCGAAGCTTACAACATGAATAATAACATTAAATGAACTTCCGAGAAACTCGAAACAATGGTTTCGGACGAGATTCGCGAGAATCGAACTCAAGTGCGGAAAAGTCATTTAAGAACACGAAACTCAACAAAACGATACCGAAACGAACTCGGATGACAAAAAGTGTAGAATTAAATATTCTCAGAATGACGAAACGGTCAAAAGCGAGTCGTCGAAACGGATCTCCGCCGAAAAATGAAAGTTACTGGAAATCCGAAATTGCGGATATTACAAGAACGACCATTACAATAGCAAAGCAACACAATTGCTTTATTGTGTTTAAATCTGGAAAAACACAATCGGATTTCCTCGTGTGACAGTGCCAAAGAAATTTGGAGAATGTTAGAGGTAACTCACGAAGGAACAAATCAAGTCAAAGAGACAAAGATAAATATGCTTCTCCACGACTACGAGCTTTTCATGATGACAGACGAACAGTCCATCACTAATATGCTAGACCGATTTTATGTCATTACAAATGGACTAGCATGCTTCGGAAAACCCTTATCAAGTAGTGAAATGGTCAAAAAAATATTACGATCACAACCTCACGAATGGGACGGCCCAGTTACAGCAATTATGAAATCTAAAGATCTCAACACTCTTGATCTTAGCGCGCTTATTGGTTCGCTAATAAATTACAAGATTGTCCTTAAATCTCGAAATACGAAGCTAAAAACAAAAGAAAAATATATAGCTTTAAAAGCTAAAAAGATATCAAGAAATGAAGAAGCTATCCCGATTGATGACGATGATGAAGAATCGGCATTTTATGCCAAAAACATCACTAAGTATCAAACTTATTAAACCGGAGAAGAAGAGACTTCAACTCGTAGGTCCGGAATGAGTCAAATCGATTCGACAATAATTGTCAAAATTGTGGAAAACCCGGCCACTTTGCGAAACATTGTCGTGGCTCGACTTCTAAGAAGGAAGTACTAATAGCCACCTGGAGTGACGAGGATGAAGAAGAAGATAATATCCAAAACAATCTCGCACTCATGGTAAGGAGCTCGTTTGACGATAGTGACGATGAAAGCCAGTTATCTACCTCGTCTCACGACGAACTTTTTAACGCTTTCGAACAATTACATACGGATTTTCAAAATTCGCTAAAAGATAATAAATCCCTTAAAATTAAAAATAAATTTTTGTAAGACGAAATCTCCAAATTACAAGAAAAAATAAAATATATTGAAATTGATCATTCTCTTGCCTTGAAAATGAAAATAATTTAAAGAATGATTTATTAAAAGTTCAAAATGAACTAAAAAATTTAACGACCAAATTTTCTCACGGAAATGAGAAATTTGAAAAATTACTTAGTGTTCAAATTTCGTTAAATAAATTAAGGTTTAGGATTCGAACATAATGATAAAAACGAATCCTTAAATTTCAAAATACCCCAATGTGGTAAACATTTAAAAATCGGGCATCATATTTCAAACTGTAAAAGCCCAAGAGGAACAATCAAAATTAAAAAAAAATGAATTCCAAAAGGAAACATAATACTAAACATCGTCTATTTACCAAATGTAAAATGACCAAGAGTCGGTTGGATCCCCAAATTTTAAAATTAATTATTTCAAAATAATTGATATTTAGCTCAGGGGGAGTTACTTTTTTTAAAAGGGGAGATATTTTTGGGGGGGCTTTTTCCCATTTCTTTTCATATTTAATTTTTCATTGATTTTATTTTTTTCATGCAGTGTTTGCTAATGAAAAAAGGCGAGAAGAATGAGGAGAAAAATAAGAGAAAAATAAAATAAGGGATAAGAAGAGAAAAAGAGAAGGAATGATGGGAGAATAAAACTAACGAAACGGACAAAGCCGAAAACTTTGGTCTCTATATTTTTTGTATTTTTGCAGGTATGAATTCCATCGAAGTATTGTTGTTTTGTCATCATCAAGAAGGGAGAGATTGTTGGAAAATTTTATTCCATACACTCAGTTTAGAGGTTTTGATGATAAGTTGCTAAATAAAGAAAAACAACAATGAATCAAGAAGAAGTCAAAGACGCACGAGCTAGACAGAAGAACATTGAATTGAAGCAAAAACACATATAACGTACGCTATGCAACAAGGCTAATGTACGCAATGAAGACCCAGCTGAAGTCATCCGAGAAACACATGCTTAACGCACGATATGGTGCAAGGTTACCGCACGCTATGTGTTGAGCTTAACGTACGTAATAAGGAACACTTAACATACGCTATGCAAGGTGAATTTCGAATTCAAATGAAATCAATCCGTTGGATTGATTCTAAATAGTCAGAAACCATGTAACAGATATGTACCGCTAACGTACGCTAAGAGGTGTTGTTAACGTACGTTAAAGCATGTGACATCATGGAGTAGGTCATCATATCAATGGCTATCTGAGATTGATATAACATACGCTATGGTGAATGTTAAGTACGCTATAAGAGACAGAAGCTACTGGACTGAAATAAAAAGCAGATAATGTACGCTACAGGGATGTGTTACGTACGCTAAACAGTATTACGTATGCTATGACGGAATCATAACATACGCTAAAGAGATAGTTTGGCTCTCAAGACTATAAATAACAAAGCATTTGGTATTATTTAGGACAACAACTTCAAGCAAAGTATTCATACATCAGATATTGTTATATTCATTATTGTTGTTGTAATCGAGCTTAATTCATAAGAGTTCAAGGGTTTTATTCACTCAACCAAACACGAGAGAAAAGAAAGGATTATAGATTCGATTCAGTGTCATTAGGATCATAGATCCGGCATTGTTAGAATCATAATCTAAATCCAAATGAGGTTTTTCTAGTACCGATAGAAAGCTAGAAAGGTTGATTCCTTATCCGATAGAAAAGGAGAATGATTTATCTTGGACCGACAAAAAGACAAAATTATAATGGTTTATCTTGGACCGATAGAAGATAAGATTGTGATGGTTTCCCTCGGACCGATAGAAGACAAGCTAGGAAGGTTTATCTTAGGCCTATGGAAAAAGATACGAAGAGAGGACGTAGGCATATAGCCGAACCTCTATTTATCGCTGTGTCATTTACATTAAGCACTTAATCGCTTATGAAATCGCAAAAAAATTCTATATTCTTAACCGCACCGTAACTAATACACATATGTAAAGATCTATGCTTTGCTATACAAACAACACTTATGCCTCCCCGCAAGCCTTATCGATTATTTCTCTAGCTGATTATTAAGATCCTGCATCTCACTCAGGGCCATATGATACGGTGATTTCAAAAGTGGGGATATGCCTTTCTCCAACTCTATCGTGAACTCGACATTACACTGTGGGTGAAAAACGGGCAACTCATATGAGAAAATATCGGGGAAGTCTTGAACTAACTGACTTTTTAGCCAACTAAACTGGTTCTACATTTGTTTTAGTCATATATTACCAATAACCAGCATATCCCTGACTAAGAATTTCACTACTTTCATCTCATTGATGACACTCACGGAACGATCGGGATAATTACCCCGAAAGACACACTTAAAACCATTGTTAAAAGTGATGGTCACTAAGAACATCATTATTATTGGAACAATATTTTTTAAATTATTTTATACATTTTGATGATGAGTCATTTAACCAAAATTTACTTAACATATTTTTCCTTCATTTAACGTACGTAAACAACCCTTCTATAACGTACGTAACATTCACAGTTTTTGCAAGTAATTTTATACAGGTAACATACGTAACACACTAAGTATAACGTATGTAACATTTGAACATTCTGCCCGTTGCAAAAAGTCATTAGCCGTTACAACAAGTCTTCACATTCAACGGATCTCTGAATGGAAATTAACGTACGTAAGCCTCTCTTACGTAACGTACGTAATGGATTTTATCGGATGTCACTGGACTATTTCTCACAGTTTGTTACGGCTGCTACTCAAGCTATATAACGTACGTAGAAGACATAATGTACGTAATCAAGGCTTCATAACATACGTAAGTTGTGCAACTATTCCAGCGGGAAATTTAGCTCATGAAGGCTATAAATAGCACACTTCAAGGATTTGTAAAACACACAAGTTATCTGAGCTTACAAGCATACTCAAGCTATTTCAAGCAAATATTTCGAGAGATATACATATTCCATATAGTGATACGAGAAGATTTTCTTCAATATTTCATATCTATATTCTTGTATCAAATAGCGATATATCTTGTAAAGTCGGGTTCCTACTGGCAATTGTTTTACTATAAGGTTGTCTTGTACCCAGAAAAACAAGAGAGTTTTAGTGAGGTTGTTCTTGAGCCCGGAAATCAAGAAATTGTAAGAGTTGGCACTAAACTAGAAAGTGCATTCTAAGTTTCTAAGAAAAGTCCTAGTCGATAAAACTAGGTAGGGGACGTAGGCTTCGTTAATAGCCGAACCTCTCGAACAATTTCTTGTGTTCTTTCTTTTCCGCATTTTACTTACTCTGATATTTTAGCTTCCGCACAAAAAGAGTTCAAAACTCTTATCCGCACTATTCAATCCCCCTTCTAGTGGCGGTACTAATCTAACAATTGGTATCAGAGTGGTTTCTTTTTCACCGGATTAACACTCGCGAGAGAAAAGATCCAGAAATGGCCTTTATCCACTCCTCCCTTGAAGGCAACGCTCTCAATCGCCCTCCCTTCTTCGATGGCTCAAACTTTATGACATGGAAGAAGAAAATGTCCATATTCATCTGAGCTCATGACATTGAAATATGGAAGGTCATTGCTCTTGGACCTACCATTCCTAAGAAGCCAGATGGCTCGATCAAAAGCTTTGAAGAATACGACGATACTGATTGGAAGAACGATCACTTCAATAGTAAAGCTACTCAACTGCTTTACTATGATCTCAACCCAGAGGATCACAATAGAATATCTTCTTGCGAGACGGCTAAAGAGATCTGGAAAATGCTCGAAATTACCCATGAAGGAACGAGTCAAGTGAAGGAAACAAAAATCAATAGGCTTCTTCACGATTATGAACTCTTCACTATGAAAGAAGAAGAAAGCATTACTACTATGCTTGACCGCTTCTCGGCTATCACAAATGGGTTAGCTTCCTTCGGGAAACCTATATCAAGTAGTGATAAAGCCAAGAAAATCCTTCAATCTCTACCAAGAGAATGGGACGCTACTGTTACGGCTATCATGGAGTCGAAAGATCTCAACACCAATGAATTCAGTGCTCTCATTTGATCTCTCATCAATTACGATATTGTCATTAAATTTCGAAGTTCGAAACCAAAGCCCAAAGATAGAGAAAGGACGATCGCCTTCAAAGCAAAAGAAGATAGCGATCTTGAAGATGAACCTATCGAAGAAGAGGATGAAGAAACCGCCTTTTATGCCAAAAACATAAAGAAATTCAAAAATCTTCTACAAAGACGCCGGAGGGACATCAAACAAGAACCAAGGGATGAATGCAAGAAGACTCACTTCCCACAAAATAAAAGGTTTGACAATACTTGTCGTAGGTGCGGCGTTCCAAGCCATTTTGCTAAAGATTGTCGTGCTGTTGCTCCAATGAGTTCATCTAAACCACCTTACGAAAAGTTCAAAAAGAATGAAGTCTATGTCGCTACATGGAGCGATGATGATGAGGATGATGAACCTCAAGTTCAAACAAATCTTGCTCTAATGGCCCGCGCATCCAAAGATAGCAATGAAGAAGTCGAGGTTAGTGATTCTTCTCATGAAGAACTTCTTGATGCTTTCGAATCTTTCAACAATGAATACGAAAAAGTTTGCAATAGTAATAAAGATTTGAAAAAGAAAATAAAATCTCTTGAAAGTGAAAATTCAAAATTATTGAAAAACAAGGATGTATCAATTGATCATACAAATTGTTTGGAAACCGAGAAAATTCTTAGAGATGATTTACACAAAACTCAGAAAGAATTGAAACTTTACGTTAGAAAATTCTCGTGTGGTAATGACAAATTCGATCAACTATTATTTGGTCAAAAAATTTCTCTTTCAAAACAAGGACTTGGGTATAATTCATTTTCAATGAAAAAGTCCTTAGAAATTACCACGAAAGATTCGGACACTTTAAAAACGGGAATTCCATCATGTCCAAAATGTTTAAAACTAGGATATACCGAAACATACTGTAGAAGTTCTAGACGAACTATAAGGGTCAAGCAAATTTGGTGCCAAAAGGGACCGTTGTTAAAAATCAAGTTTTTTGTCTAACTCCTCAGGACCCAAATTAGCCTGGGTACCTATAAAATGGAAGAAAATTATTTTTGTAGGTACAAGCAAGGAAGACAACATTATCAAATAAATGGCATGTTGATAGTGGATGTTCAAATCACATGAGTGGCAATGAACATCTCTTCATGGAGCTGAAAAAGGAAGATCGTGGCTGTGTAACCTTTGGCGATAATAAAAAGGGCCAAATAAAAGGGATAGGTAAGATCGGTAAGAAACCTTTACCTACCATTGAAAATATTCTATTTGTTGATTGTCTTTGCCATAGTCTTCTAAGTGTTTTCCAACTTTGTGACACCGGTCTTAAATTAATTTTTGAAAGTACGCATTGCACTGCAATGAGAAAAGACCAAATCGTTTTCATTGGATTACGTTATGGAAATATTTATATTGTTGATCTCCAAGATGAATCTTCTATCAATGAAAAATGTTTACTTTCATACGATGAAAATGCTGTTATTTGGCACCGAAAATTGGGACATGCCTTTTTACCACTTCTTTCAAAATTGGCCAAAAACGACATTATCCGTGGTCTATCAAAATTAAATTTCAGAAAAGACCACATTTGTGAGGCCTGTATTAAAGGTAAACATGCTAGAGGCTCGTTTAAACCGAAAATGGAAATTTCCACTAGTCGCATTCTTATTAATTCATATGGATTTGATTGGTCCGTCTCGACATACTAGTTTAACAGGTAAACTTTATACTTTAGTTCTTGTCGATGATTTTTCGAGATTTACTTGGGTAAAATTCTTGGCAAATAAAGATGATGCATTTAACGAGTTTGTTAAGTGGTGTAAGGTTACCCAGAAGGAAAAAGAGTTACCAATTATCGCCATCTGAACCGATCATGGTGGAGAATTTGATTCTAATATTTTTGAAGATTGGTGCGATAATTATGGTATTAGGCACAATTTTTCGACACCTCGGACACCTCAACAAAATGGAGTTGTCGAGAGGAAGAATTGCTCTCTAGAATAAATGAGCCGGGCAATGCTCAATGAATATGGTCTTCCTGAATATTTATGGGCCGAAGCCGTTAACACCGCCTGTTATGTTATTAATCGAGTCCATCTCTGGAGGAACAAAATGATGACTCCATATGAGATATTTAAAGGTAAAAAGCCCAATTTATCTTATTTCCACCCATTTGGTTGTAAAGTATTTATTCATAATAATGGTAAGGATAATTTGGGTAAGATATTGGAATATTTCTTGGTTATTCAACTAACAGTAAAGCGTATTGTGTATTTAATTGTAGAAGAGGCTCGGTAGAAGAGTCAATTCATGTAAAATTCGATGATTCAGTTTTACCCCCGAGAAAGGTTGTTTTTTATGATGATGCGGTATGGTTCTGGCTAAAGAAGTGTCAGAAGTATCAAAGGAGTTGGAGAAGCTCGACGTAAGCTCGGACAAGCAGGAGGAGAATACTTACAATCTTCCTAAAGATTGGGCAAATGTGAAAGACCATCCAATTGAACAAATTCTCGGAAAAATCGATGAAGGTGTACGAACTAGGAGAAATATAAATGATTGTATTAACAATATTGCGTTTATCTCTCTTACAGAACCAAAGAATATCGATGAAGCCATAAATGACGAGAATTGGACTATTGCTATGCAAGAAGAGCTAAACCAATTCGAAAGAAATAATGTTTGGGAATTAGTTCAGGCACCGGTAGACAAATCAATCATTGGTACCAAATGGGTTCATAAAATTAAAACCGATGATGATGGTCTCCCAATTAAAAATAAATCGAGGTTGGTCACCCAAGGTTATAATCAAGAAGAAGGCTTGGATTATAAACAAACATTTGCTCCTGTTGCTCGTCTTGAGGCAATTCGTCTTCTCTGTACCTTTGCCGCATACAAGAAAATCAAACTCCATCAAATGGATGTAAAAAGTGCGTTCCTAAATGGAATCATCCAGGAGGAGGTGTATGTCAAGCAACCGCCGGGTTTTGAAGATTATGATCATCGAGATCATGTGTACAAGCTCCATAAAGATCTCTGTGGATTAAAACAAGCTCCGAGAGCATGGTATGATCGTTTAAGCACTTTTCTTATTTCAAATGGGTATAAAAGAGGTAATGTTGATAATACCCTATTTATTAAGAATTTAGGTGATGATATGATTATTTGTCAAATTTAAGTAAACGACATTGTTTTTGGTGCAACTAACGAATCCTTGTCCCAAGAATTTTCAAATCTTATGAAGGGAGAGTTCGAAATGAGTATGATGGGAGAGTTGAAAAACTTTCTCGGACTCCAAGTTAGGCAACTCAATGATGGAATATTCATTCACCAATCCAAGTACGTCAATGAGCTCCTAAAGAAATTTAAGATGGAAGATTGCAAAGAAATATCTACTCCTATGTCTTCCACTCTTAAACTCGACAAAGATGAAAAAGGTAAGTCTATTGACCAAAAATAGTATCGAGGTGTGATCGGCTCTTAACTTTATTTAACTGCATCTAGACCCGATATAATGTTTGCTACTTGCTTATGTGCTCGTTTTCAAACGAATCCTAAAGAATCCCATTTCATTGCATGCAAAAGGATTTTTTGTTATTTAAAATATACTGTTGGCTTAGGTCTGTGGTATCCTTCTAATATTGATTTTCAAATTTTTGCATATCGTGATGCCGATTTCGATGGATGTAAAATTGATAGAAAGAGCACCACCGGAACTTATCATTTTATGAGTTCATGTTTAATTTAATGGGGGAGTAAGAAACAAACTAGTGTCGCTACTTCCACAGCTGAAGCTGAATATGTGGTTCTGGAAAGTGCATGTGCACAAGTCCTATGGATCAAAAATCAATTACTCGATTATGGCATTGAGCTTAAAAATACTCCTATTTTTTGTGACAACACAAGTGCCATTAATTTAAGAAAAAACCCCATTTTGCATAGTAGGACAAAACATATAGAAATTTGTCACCATTTTATTCGTGACCATGTCCAAAACGGGAATGTACGTCTCCAATTTGTTGGTACTAATGAACAATTGGCGGATATTTTTACAAAACCATTACCCGAAGAAGCTTTCAATTTTATACGCATAAACTTAGAAATGGGACATGTTGATCATTTTTGAGTTTTGCATATTCATATCTACATTAAATGGTCATTAAAAATGGGACATCATCGAAAGAAAAACACTGCTCATTTGGTCATGCTTACAGACGTTAAGGCAGGTATATTACGTACGTAATATGACATTACGTACGTAACAGGTGTTTGGGCTACGTACAACGGTCTTCAGGTTTTAGTACAGGAAATTCAGGATTTTTCGCTATGTACGTTAGTTACACGGTATAGCGTACGTAAGAGGCTTTTACCCTGCTACTTAAAAACCCCTTTTGACAGTTTCCTATTCATTTCATCCTAATCCCTAAATCGGCTGCGACGAACCCTACCCTTCTCCTCACAAATTCCGACCAAGCTCTCATAAATTCCGTTAATCTCTATCAATGGCATCCAGAATCAGCAAGAAACGTAGAAGCGAGACCTCTCAATCATCTTCCTCGCCTTCAGGAGAACCTACCTTTCGAAATGCTCAAGCTTACAAAATCTTCAACGAAGTGCTTATCGATGAAGAGGTAACTCCAAGCCATCACTTCGATTTTGAATCCCTGAATTCTATTGGTATTGGAATCGAAGAATTTTTCGACATACTCGGTACTAACCATTTTGTTAGTCTCGCCCGACTTGTTTTTGTGGATTGCGTAAAAGAATTCTAGGCGAATTTTTCCGTGACTTATGATTTTGACGGTTTAGCCGTAGTTAATGTAACACCCCCAAATCCCATTGGGTTATTACAGTGCCGTGGACCCCACACCTAGAGATCCACTAGGCGAACATGACTAAAATATATTAAAATTAACCAACAAGGGAAATCACAGTCCCTACCATGATATCCGACACAGTATTCCGATAAGGAATTTTAACGACAATGATCGGCCTACATGGCTAAAATGAAAATACAACCACAACCCATGAGCCTTGCTCGGGTAATACATAATGACAATGACTGACAAACTGGAGAACACTCCAACTGACTGACCAACATGAACAACTCTGACTAGTATCGTTCGAATGCCTCGTCGCCATCATCATGCCCCTGTGTATCAACTCTCTCCTCGCAAGCACCTAAAACATGAAAACATGTTTCGCCCCCACAGGGTCAGTCATCCAGATAATGAACATCAAATATATGTATAACATGATATGCATCCAAAGGCAGAATGAAAAGATACAATGATAATGATAATACGAGATGCTCACAACCCAAGGTAAGAACCGAGCAATCGTGAAACACTATGCCCACGGCATACTATTAATACATGTTCGACAAGTTAGAACGTAAATGCCCAACGGCGAATCATAATTATAGAGTACCACAATGAATTACACGACATGAACCAAACCAGAACTGAATTACTTATGAATCACAATGCCCGAAGGCTCCAATGAAATTACCAAGACAATCACAATGGCATGAAAGCCACTCAGCCGAAGCTGTCAAATATCACAATCACATGAAGCCAAAACAGCACGAAGCCGTTATCGATTAGGGCCGAAGCCACGGCACGAAGCCGTATCACAATTAGGGCCGAAGCCACGGCACGAAGCCGTATCACAATGAAACCATCCAATAGCCGTTGACCTACTGAGCTGTAGGTGTTGGGGGAAACAACCGCGAAGGTTCAGGCCCCACCAAACTTACCCCATATTGAAACCATCCAATGGCCGTTGACCTACTGAGTTGTAGGTGTTGGGGGAAACAACCGCGAAGGTTCAGGCCCCACCAAAAATGAAACCATCCAATGGCCGTTGACCTACTGAGTTGTAGGTGTTGGGGAAAACAACCGCGAAGGTTCAGGCCCCAACAAACTTACCCCATAATAAAACCATCCAATGACCGTTGACCTACTGAGTTGTAGGTGTTGGGGGAAACAACCGCGAAGGTTCAGGCCCCACCAAACTTACCCCATAATGAAACCATCCAATAGTCGTTGACCTACTGAGTTGTAGGTGTTGGGGGAAACAACCGCGAAGGTTCAGGCCCCACCAAACTTACCCCATAATGAAACCATCTAATGGCCATTGACCTACTGAGTTGTAGGTGTTGGGGGAAACAACCGCGAAGGTTCAGGCCCCACCAAACTTACCCCATAATGAAACCATCCAATGGCCGTTAACCTACTGATTTGTAGGTGTTGGAGGAAACAACCGCGAAGGTTCAGGCCCCACCAAACTTACCTCATAATGAGCACTAGTCGAGACTAGCCTCCAAACATAATTAATCACAAACGGCAACGATCCCAAGATTAACGAATTCACGAGAATGATAGTGTGCTGCCTTGATTCGGTCAACACAACAACAATGACTCACGGATGGGTACCGTCCTCGGCGGTCCCAATTCAATACCTCGATTACCTTAGAATGGTCAATCGGTAACAACGACATAACGGATGGGAACTGCCCTCAATAGCCCCAATTCAATACCTCGATTGCCTTAGAATAGCCAACCGATAATAATGATGCAATGAATGACTCGATACTTCGATCATCTTGGAATGGCCAATCGACAACAATGATGCAGCGGATGATTCAATGAATGACTGAGCGCTTCGATTGCCTTAGAACGGCCAATCGATAAGAATGATAAAATGAATGATTTGAATACATCGATTTCCTTAGAACGGCCAATCGATAACAATGACATGAAGAATGCCTCAGCACCTTTAATCGGTTACCGACGACGAAGGTGAGAGATGAATATGTTAATGCCTTCAATTGGCCAATACAACGTCAATGACAAAACACCAACATCGATAACAATGATTACGACGACGTCTTAGATCTACATCAATATCACAACAATAATCGATACATCAATGCCGCGAATCGGCTATCGACAATACCACTAACAACGAGTATCACAATGCCTTAAACCGGCCGTTAACGAACAATAATAAACATTTGGCATAATTGCCGAAAGGTATCGTATCGAACGATCTCTTAATATCAATGAATTTATGAAGTGACTAAGTCTCGGAATGATACAACACATTCATACACATATATGCTAACATTAATCTCATTGACTAGTACAAGTATAAAACTTGCCTCAAACCGAAGGCGAGAAGGTACTTCCACGATCAACGTCCTTAATGAAATTATCGGCCGCTCGAACAACCTTGAAAAACACAAATACCAACAATTCTCTTAACACACGAATCAAGCATGATCACAACCAACTCAAAAGTTGATAAAACAATACCCGAAACTCATTGGGGCATTTAAACAAACGCGTTGTAAACAATCTCCAATTGTTTACAACCAAAACTCAATTAAATTCGAAACCAACTTCCAATGAATGATTCAATCCAACAAAACCTCATGAATACTATCAATAATCCAATAGGAATACTTAAATCGAGATTTCAACAACATCTAGTCGAAAACCCCCAAAATTCCAAAGTCAACCCGTAAGGGTTCTTGAACAATTCCTCAATGATTCCGAAATTCCGAAAATTACACCAATGAATCCATAAGATATAAATATTCAAGATAGATAATTCATATCTAACATATCCCAACATAAAAGCAAGCTAACTCGAAGAGATCGGGGATAAAACCTTCAAATCCCAAAATTCAAGATTAAATGAAAAATTACCTTGATTTAGAGTGATGAAACTGATTAGATGATGATTAATCCAACCTAGGAGCTTGAAGATGATGCTAGATGATTGCAGCTCGAAAAGACCTTTCCGAATCGCCCAAGCTTGTCCGAAATGGTTGAGAAATGAAGAAATGACGAAGGTTGGACTGAACTGTCTTATTAATACTGTCCCAGCTTAGCGCACGCTATGACCTGATATTTAACGTGCGCTAGCGGTTTACTGGGCAGTACAGTGAGCTCTGAAATGCCTCGTTAGCGTGTGCTACGACTTGGTAGCGTGCGCTAACACCTTACCGATAGCGTGCGTTATCCCAAATTGTTAGCGTGCGCTAACTGATGTCTGATACTCAAAAACTGCAGTCCAGAACCTACTGTCTTCTGCCTTGCACGCGTTAGCGTGCGCTACAACTGTTACTTAGTGTGCGTTACCAGCACAGTTAGCATACGCTACTTACCACTCGTAGCGTGCGCTACGAATTTCCCAAATCAGCCCAGTACCTTCTGGACTGTCTGCCTCACTTGCGCTAGTGTGCGCTAATACTGAATCATAGCATGCGTTACCTGCACCCCATTAGCGCGCGCTAACCAGTATGTGTAGCGTGCGCTACCTCTCAAACTAAAAATTAAAACATGATGATGATGATGACAATAATCTCGGCTCGATCTCAAATAGTAATGAATGACGAATAGCAACTGATATGCGATTCCAAAGTATGCCGAACAACGGTCACGACTGAATGAACATGAATGATGAATGGGTATTACTGAGTGAAAAAAAAATTCTGAGTGACAGTTACTGAGTGATGATAAATGAATTCACAACCGGGTATTACATACTCCCCCCTTAAAAAGAGTTTCGTCCTCAAAACTAAGGGTAAACAACTCGGAATATGAACTATCCATCATGATCTGAAAACAATAATGCCCAAATAGTCCTCGGGACGCCCAAGTCCCCAAGACTTGACGTCTCGAATCATAGTGAACGATTTCCCAAATTATCACGAAATCTTGAGTACAATGCCAACGGGACGAATTCTCAACAAATGACCCAAATCTCAAGATTCTCGAATATGATCATAATAAAACAGATCAACAATAAATGATTCACAGTCACGATACATTATTACGGATAGATTTACATCCAAAAACAAGGTTACATCTCAAATGTACCCAACATCGATATCCTTCCATATCATCGATCTCCTCTATCTCAACGATTTGAGGTATATCCGAAGATGAACTTGCCGCTAAATATGATCTCAGAAGGTCACGAGAATGAGAGTGACTAAAATGAACGATGAATGATAAATGACTATAAATCCGACAAGGATTAAGAATGACTCGCCAAGGTGAATTAATAACGTAATGAGTGATGGCTCAATGAAGTGATTGGAACCGTTGTTCCTCGTGAATGTAATGATTGGTTTCATAATGACAAGCCTCAACAGGATTGATGTATAATGAATGAATTATATGAATGAATGAACGACAACAAAATGAATGATTATACTATTACTGAACAAGAATTAACTTGATCAAACCAGTGATGAATGTCCTATTGTATCACAGTTAAAGCAAACAACAGTCGAACTCGTCGTCTGAGATGAAGATGCTCTCCCAGCACGAAGACGGCTAGAAAACGATATCTTGGACGTCGGAGTCCGATGTCCCTCTGACAACTCTTTCCATACCAAGGCAGGAAAGTCACGTGATAATTACAGATCTCATATGAAGATTACATTATCATTATGAGACGGAATGATAATAATGAGCATACACGCTCTAACACAATGAATGCATTAATAATGCAATAAAACAATCGTCGACATGACGCCGGAATATGATAAGATCGCATGAAAGATCAAGTGAGGTGACAAGACTATCTGATGAAATTCCTGAAATGATTACCTTGAACAAGTTAACAAGGTTGAAAATTTGATTCACAAGATCAACAACTGAACCGTGAGATGGACTGGATGATTAATGAATTAATTGAACAATGAGATTGACTGAGTAATAATGAATTAACTGAGTGATGAGATTGACTGAGTGATGAATGAATCAATTGAGCAATGGGATTAACTGTAATGAATGAATTGACTGAGTGATGAATGAATTGACTGAACAATGAGATTGACTGAGTGATGAATGAATTAATTGGACAATGAGATTAACTGAGTGATGAGTTGACTGAACAATGAGATTGACTGAATGATGAATGAATTAATTGAACAATGAGATTAACTGAGTGATGAATGAATTGACTGAGTAATGAGATTGACTGAGTGATGAATGAATTGACTGAACAATGAGATTGACTAAGTGATGACGGAATTGACTGAGTGATGGATGAATTAACTGAGCAATGATATTGAATGGTTGATGAACGAATTAACTGAGTGATGAATGATATTGACTGAGTGATGAGATCAAAATGATTATTGAGGATTATTAACTGATGAATGAGTTGATCCTTAATGCTTACACAAGTCACACGTGCTCCAAAACAATTAGTCATGAATCAGTCATAACACTAATATCACATATAGGTTTCAACAAAGCATGAATAATTAATGACATGATGAATGTATGAATATAAAGAGAATCGAGTCCTTACATAGGTCATACGAAGCTTCGAGGTCTCACGATACTAGTCTTCACTGACGATGACTCGATGAATGAATGACTCGTGCATTCGTATAAATTTCACGACTCACAAAACCCGACTGTCCAGATTGTCATAACCTGACAGTCCCACTACTACCGCATCGGTAGAGCCACATAACTCACATATCAGGGTATCTCACAACCCAAAATCTCTGATACCATCTTCTGTAACACCCCCAAATCCCATTGGGTTATTACAGTGCCGTGGACCCCACACCCGGAGATCCACTAGGCGAACATGACTAAAATACATTAAAATTAACCAACAAGGGAAATCACAGTCCCTACCATGATATCCGACATAGTATTCCGATAAGGAATTTTAACGAAAATGATCGACCTACATGGCCAAAATGAAAATACAACCACAACCCACGAGCCTTGCTCGGGTAATACATAATGACAATGACTGACAAACTGGAGAATACTCCAACTGACTGACCAACATGAACAACTCTGACTAGTATTGTTCGAATGCCTCTTCGCCATCATCATGCCCCTGTGTATCAACTCTCTCCTCGCAAGCACCTAAAACATGAAAACATGTTTCGCCCCCACAGGGTCAGTCATCCAGATAATGAACATCAAATACATGTATAACATGATATGCATCCAAAGGCAGAATGAAACGATACAATGATAATGATAATACGAGATGCTCACAAACCAAGGTAAGAACCGAGCAATCGTGAAACACTATGCCCACGGCATACTATTAATACCTGTTCGACAGGTTAGAACGTAAATGCCCAACGGCGAATCATAATTATAGAGTACCACAATAAATTACACGACATGAACCAAACCAGAACTGGATTACTTATGAATCACAATGCCCGAAGGCTCCAATGAAATTACCAAGACAATCACAATGGCATGAAAGCCACTCAGCCGAAGCTGTCAAATATCACAATCACATGAAGCCAAAACAGACCGAAGCTATTATCGATTAGGGCCGAAGCCACGGCACGAAGCCGTATCACAATTAGGGCCGAAGCCACGGCACGAATCCGTATCACATTTAGGGCCGAAGCCACGGGATGAAGACGTATCACAATGAAACCATCCAATGGCCGTTGACCTACTGAGATGTAGGTGTTGGGGGAAACAACCGCGAAGGTTCAGGCCCCACCAAACTTACCCCATAATGAAACCATCCAATGGCCGTTGACCTACTGAGTTGTAGGTTTTGGGGGAAACAACCGCGAAGGTTCAGGCCCCACCAAACTTACCCCATAATGAAACCATCCAATGGTCGTTGACCTACTGAGTTGTAGGTGTTGGGGGAAACAACCGCGAAGGTTCATGCCCCACCAAACTTACCCCATAATGAAACCATCCAATGGCTGTTGACCTACTGAGTTGTAGGTGTTGGGGGAAACAACCGCGAAGGTTCAGGCCCCACCAAACTTACCCCATAATGAAACCATCCAATGGCCGTTGAGCTACTGAGTTGTAGGTGTTGGGGGAAATAACCGCGAAGGTTCAGGCCCCACCAAACTTACCCCATAATGAAACCATACAATGGCCGTTGACCTACTGAGTTGTAGGTGTTGGAGGAAACAACCGCGAAGGTTCAGGCCCCACCAAACTTACCCCATAATGAAACCATCTAATGGTCGTTGACCTAATGAGTTGTAGGTGTTGGGGGAAACAACCGCGAAGGTTCAGGCCCCACCAAACTTACCCCATAATGAGCACTAGTTGAGACTAGCCTCCAAACATAATTAATCACAAACGGCAACGATCTCAAGATTACCGAATTCACGAGAATAATAGTGTGCTGCCTTGAGTCGGCCAACACAACAACAATGACTCACGGATGGGTACCGTCCTCGGCGGTCCTAATTCAATACCTCGATTACCTTAGAATGGTCAATCGGTAACAACGACATAACGGATTGGAACTACCCTCGATAGCCCCAATTCAATACCTCGATTGCCTTAGAATGGCCAACCGATAACAATGATGCAATGAAATGGCCAATCGACAACAATGATGCATCGGATGATTCAATGAATGACTGAGCGCTTCGATTGCCTTAGAACGGCCAATCGATAAGAATGATACAATGAATGATTTGAATACATCGATTTCCTTAGAACGGCTAATCGATAACAATGACACAAAGAATGCCTCGACACCTTTAATCGGTTACCAACGACGAAGGTGAGAGATGAATACGCTAATGCCTTCAATTGGCCAATACAACGTCAATGACAAAACACCAACATCGATAACAATGATTACGACGACGTCTTAGATCGACATCAATATCATAACAATAATAGATACATCAATGCCGCGAATCGGCTATCGACAATACCACTAACAACGAGTATCACAATGCCTTGAACCAGCCGTTAACGAACAATAATAAACATTTGGCATAATTGTCGAAAGGTATCGTATCGAACGATCTCTTAATATCAATGAATTTATGAAGAGACCAAGTCTCGGAATGATACAACACATTCATACACATATATGCTAACATTAATCTCATTGACTAGTACAAGTATAAAACTTGCCTCAAACCGAAGGCGAGAAGGTACTTCCACGATCAACGTCCTTAATGAAATTATCGGCCGCTCGAACAACCTTGAACAACACAAATACCAACAATTCTCTTAACACACGAATCAAGCATGATCACAACCAACTCAAAAGTCGATACAACAATACCCGAAACTCATTGGGGCATTTAAACAAACGCATTGTAAGCAATCTCCAATTGTTTACAACCAAAACTCAATTAAATCCTAAACCAACTTCCAATGAATGATTCAATCAAACAAAACCTCATGAATACTATCAATAATCCAATAGGAATACTTAAATTGAGATTTCAACAACATCTATTCGAAAACCCCCAAAATTCCAAAGTCAACCCGTAAGGGTTCTTGAACAATTCCTCAATGATTCCGAATTTCCGAAAATTACACCAATGAATCCGTAAGAATATAAATATGCAAGATAGATAATCCATATCTAACATATCCCAACATAAAAGCAAGCTAACTCGAAGAGATCGGGGATAAAACCTTCAAATCCCGACATTCAAGATTAAATGAAAAATTACCTTGATTTGGAGTGATGAAACTGATTAAATGATGATTAATCCAACTTAGGAGATTGAAGATGATGCTAGATAATTGAAGCTCGAAAAGACCTTTCCGAATCGCCCAAGCTCGTCCGAAATGGTTGAGAAATGAAGAAATGATGAAGGTTGGACTGAACTGTCTTATTAATACTGTCCCAGCTTAGCGCACGCTATGACCTGATATTTAGCGTGCGCTAGCGGTTTACTGGGCAGTCTAGTGAGCTCTGAAATGCCTCGTTAGCGTGCGCTACGACTTGGTAGCGTGCGCTAACACCTTACCGATAGCGTGCGTTATCCCAAATTGTTAGCGTGCGCTAACTGATGTCTGATACTCAAAAACTGCAGTCCATAACCTACTATCCTCTGCCTTGCACGCGTTAGCGTGCGCTACAAATGTTACTTAGCGTGCGTTACCAGCACAGTTAGCGTACGCTACTTACCACTCGTAGCATGCGCTACGAATTTCCCAAATCAGCCCAGTACCTTCTGGACTGTCTGCCTCACTTGCGCTAGCGTGCGCTAATACTGAATCATATCGTGCGTTACCTGCACCCCATTAGCGCGCGCTAACCAGTATGTGTAGCGTGCGCTACCTCTCAAACTGAAAATTAAAACATGATGATGATGATGACAATAATCTCGGCTCGATCTCAAACAGTGATGAATGACGAATAGCTACTGATATGCGATTCCAAAGTACGCCGAACAATAGTCATGACTGAATGAACATGAATGATGAATGGGTATTACTGAGTGAAAAAAAATTCTGAGTGACAGTTACTGAGTGATGATAAATGAATTCACAACCGGGTATTACAGTTAACTCCCTTGTCCGTGCTAAACCAATTTTATTCGATGCGGCTAAATTATCCGAACTTTTTGGCCTCTCTAATGAGGGATTTCGTTGTAAAGGAGAATTTGCCGCTCTTGATGAAGTTATCGACTATTCTCTTTACAGCAATGAAAACCATGGAGTTCATGAGTCTGAGGTCTATGATTTCTTGACGGACAAGGCTGTCATTGAAGTACATTCGGGCCATTTTGAAAATAATGATTTCGGAATAAATATTCGTTTACTTCACGATGCTATCACTCGTTGTCTCATGCCTAAAGTGAATGCTCAGCATCGTCTTGTAAACATAGATATGGAAATCATTTATCATGTCTGGAAGGATCATCACGTTAATTTTGCTTCAATCGTGCTCAAGTTGTTCATGGGAAAAGGACAAATCTTCCACAAAAAGAGCTATGCCAAGGTCGATCGACAAAGGAAAAATTTTAAGAGACTTCCGTGAACGCCGGAGTCGATCTCACAGGGCTTCATGTGGAAAAAGGAAATATGGAATACCGTTTGGATCAATTTTGACTGAAATATTCGAGAATGCTGGAGTCGATCTCACAGGGCTTCATGGGGTCCCCATCCCGAGGGGGAGCCTCATTACCAAAGGGACCATCCGAACCATGAGGTACCTCCGTAAGAGAAACTGTGAATGGATTTACTTCGCGTACATCAAGGATGACGATCACCTAGTTGATGGTGGTGTCCTTCCGAGACCGGAGGAGAGGATCACGTCTCGAGGGATTGATCATACTCGGCCTCGTCCTTCGTCTCAGCTCGGTCCTTCTTGCCTGAGACAAGAAAGCTCCTCATCCAAGATGGTCGCTCGAATGGATAAATTAGAGAAAGAGATGAGCGAGATAAAGCTTATGGTCAAAATCATTTGCACTCATTTTGGGATCCCGCCGACACCTCCGGAAGCGCACCTTGATTAGTCGTTTTCTCTTTCCTATGATGATGTTTCGGTTTTGTTGTTAGACCAAACATTCCATGCATATTTGCTGTCATAAACTATTACTCTCTTTATTTCTAATGAATGTGTATGTTGTTTTGACTATTTCTATTCCTATGTATTACTACTTGTGGTTATTTGTTAATATTCATTGTTTTGAAATTCGTTGACTATTTTGTGTCTCGCTTGCTTTTACAGGATCTCTCGACTTTTTGTTAATGACAAAAAGGGGGAGAAAAATATGTCTCGTTTTTGAAATAACCCTTGTTCGTTTCAGGGGGAGTCTTACTCAGGGGGAGAGTCTCTTAAAATTTTTCGGATCTTTCAAAACTCATCTTTTTCAAAAACTCCCATACATAAATTTTGTCATCATCAAAAAGGTGGAGATTGTTGGAACAATATTTTTTAAATCATTTTATACATTTTGATGATGAGTCATTTAACCAAAATTTACTTAACATATTTTTCCTTCATTTAACGTACGTAAACAACCCTTCTATAACGTATGTAAACACTCACAGTTTTTGCAAGTAATTTTATACAGGTAACGTACGTAAGAAACTCAGTATAACGTACGTAACGTTTGAACATTCTGCCCGTTGCAAAAAGTCATTAGCCGTTACAACAAGTCTTCACATTCAACGAATCTCTGACTGGAAGTTAACGTACATAAGCTTCTCTTACGTAACGTACGTAATGGATTTTATCGGATGTCACTGGACTATTTCTCACAGTTCGTTACGGCCACTACTCAAGCTATATAACGTACGTAGAAGACATAACATACGTAATCAAGGCTGCATAACGTGCGTAAGCTGTGCAACTGTTCCAACGGAAAATTTAGCTCATGAAGGCTATAAATAGCACACTTCAAGGATTTGGAAAACACACAAGTTATCTGAGCTTACAAGCATACTCAAGCTATTTCAAGCAAATATTTCGAGAGATATACATATTCCATATAGTGATACGAGAAGATTTGCTCCATTATTTCATATCTATATTCTTGTATTCAAAGAGCGATATGTCTTGTAAAGTCGAGTTCCTACTCGCAATTGTTTTACTATAAGGTTGTCTTGTACCAGGAAAAACAAGAGAGTTTTAGTGAGGTTGTTCTTGAGCCCGGAAATCAAGAAATTGTAAGATTTGGCACTAAACTATAAAGTGCATTCTAAGTTTCTAAGAAAAGTCCTAGTCGATAAAACTAGGTAGGGGATGTAGGCTTCGTTAATAGCCGAACCTCTCGAACAATTTCTTGTGTTCTTTCTTTTCTGCATGTTACTTACTCCGATATTTTAGCTTCCGCACAAAAAGAGTTCAAAACTCTTATATGCACTATTCAACCCCCCTTCTAGTGGCGGTACCAATCTAACAATTATGATGATTCATTGAATCAATCCCTAATATTATACCATATTTAGGTAAATCCACCACAATCAAATCTGACAACCACTCACAGTCCTTCATCCAAATCGGGCAGTTTTTAACTTCATGATTCCCAACAATCTTTCTACCATCAACTAGACCAGTCATATATGGATCGCTCTCGACAACATTATATATATGCAATCGACTCGTATTACATGCAAATATAAAAGAATGCACAACACCAATATAAAAAAGAGAGTATAGACATTATTGAGAAAGAATCGCAAGTGTACCTGCAATCATCTTGGCCTCTGGATCTTTGGCCTTCTTCATCTCATAGATTATGGGTTTGCGAACATGGTGCCAGATGCACCAGCTTGACTTCCTCGACCTATGTCCCCAGAGACTTGTGGTAAGGATATAAACGGGCACAATCCTGAACAATAGACTGCATTTGGGTGTCTGAAGCCATCGAAGCACTCCACGTCCACCACAGCAAAATTAGGCATGTGACCAACACCCCCACATGTGTTACAAGTAATAGCTGGCCTGGAACATTTGGAGCTGACATGATTATGCTCTCATAATTAAAACAAACAACGGACGAACTGGAAGCTCGGTAATGCGATCCCATTGGCTCAATATAGCTGCTCCAAATATGTAGGGCCAGTCAGGGGCTTCTTGAAAGTTGCCCTACTATCCTCGTTCTGGTTTTGGTTCCTCAACTAATTGCTGGAAAACGACGATTGCTATTAGCAATTTCTTTCACGGTAAGCTCAAAATCGAGATCTTTCACGATAAATCAAGATAACATTGTGCAGAGGTGATTAATCAACTGAGTCCGCATTCAAGGTTTTAACCTCGTAATGAAGTACTTGATCTTGTCTGTGTAACACCCCCAAAACCATATGGGAATATTACACGCCTTAGATCCCTTTTCACGAGGATCTACCAGGCTATACCTTACAAAACGACCAAATGCTTGCCCGGCCAGGGTCAAACAATAAAATAGTACAGACCGTTATGGTCACTTACACATGAATACAGGGACCGATGAGGTCACACAACTCAATCAACAAACTGGCTTAAACAACATTACCCACACAAGGGTCGAAATACAATACAGCGGAAGACTGAAATCAACTCTGACAACACAACCAAAAATCAAAACAACTCTGGACTCTTGATTAGTATCGCAGCTCGTCATCCACTTGTGCCGATCCTGTGACTGCTCCCCCAAATCTGCATGTACCTGGACGCAAAATAGACATCCACCCCCCGATTACTCAGGGGTTAGTAAAACTCCACTGTTTTACTAGTGAAAGTATCAAATCATACGAAAAGTAACGAACAAACATTAATCAAAATTCAAACACAATATTCAAGTATCAAATTATTGCTGGGGTTTTAATAAGGGTATTTAAGATAAGAAGCATTTCAAAAATAAGTTCATCACCTCGGAAATTTTGGAATTTCAAAACCTTTAAAACTCTTAGTCCCAGTTCACAATCCTTTCAAAGGAAGGGTTGAGGGCTTTAACCCAAATCTTGTTTAATAAATCAACAGTTCACAATACGGAAAACATTTACTCAATCTTAGGACTCGGTCCAACATTCATTTTCATAAAACTTTTCCTTTCAAAACATTGATTTGAAAATAAACATGTTCATGACACCGTGATCCACTGTCACGTGTCTCCGTAGGTTCAACAACTCGCACGGACTACACCACGCACAAATAATCGAACATAATCAATTCCGACACCGTGATCCACTGTCACGTGTCTCCGTAGGTTCAACAACCCACACGGACTATTCCAATCACAACAATCACACACACAGTCCTGACACCGTAGTCCACTGCCACTTGTCACCGTAAGCCCCGTCGTGCTCACCCGGTTGGACGCACTGTGTCCGAAACTCATGGTCCACTGCCATGCGTTATCGTAGGCCTCGTCAGACCAGCACGATTGGACCTCAGTACCTCACTAAGTTCTGACCCCGTAGTCCACTGCCACGAGTCCTCGTAGGTCCCGTCGAACCAACACGAGTGAACTTAGCGGTCACACACATATTTACATTCACATTCACATTACATACGACAATGAGCACAGTTAATCAATCACGTTGATCACCACAAAATCGTACATCACATGCACATAACACAACCTCGACACTCGCAACAACTATCATCAACCAACGACACACAACCAACATAACACACGATCGGTACACAATACATTGCACAACCAAGTGGACAACCATCCCATATTTACGTCGCAATCCTGCACAAATGGCACAACACCTAACACATATACCAATATAACACTATTATCACAAAGCCTTCAAATTGCGGAATACACAACCAATTCAAACGGAACATATTTACGAAGGCAAGCAAAATCATCATGAATCTCATACGTGATTACTAGTCGCAAGATACAAGTCGTATAATAAGATACTTGCCTTAATAACCGCTACCGAACGCTCC
Organism: Orobanche coerulescens; assembly: GCA_033398695.1. Taxonomy (NCBI): domain Eukaryota; kingdom Viridiplantae; phylum Streptophyta; class Magnoliopsida; order Lamiales; family Orobanchaceae; genus Orobanche; species Orobanche coerulescens. The sequence continues at coordinate 134,713,334 of CM065806.1, read as the reverse complement.
GAAGAACACGGTTCGACCGAGAAGCTCGAACCCCAAAGAAGGCAACGAACGGAAGGGTTCCGACTCAAGTTCTTCACAAGAATTTTGTTCCTAAGTCATATCAATGATAAATCAACCATCGTACGATGAATAATAATCGCACAACGCCCAATCCCCCCTCTAAGACCTTTTGTCGGACACTTTCAAGGCGTCGACTAAGAACTCAACCAAAACGACGAATCAATACAATCCAACCGTGGAATAACAAGGAATTCGATATAATATAGCTTAACAATCATCAATCCATCACTATTCTGAGTTGAAACGAATTAAACGGACAAATCGAACAAAATCCCCAAAACTAGTTTTTAAGAAAACTTACCCTGATTCGGCCGATCGGATCAAGTTATGGAATGATTAATCGATGTTATGGACTCATGAACTTCATGGATTTAAAGTGGAACAACATCTCCTCGTGCCTCCCAAGTCCCAGCCGCGGAAAGGAAGTGAAGAAATAGGAAAAATCGGTGTAAACCCGACTGTCCTGCCATATATATACTCCTGCCGAACACGGCGCAGCAAATGGCCCACACCAGCGCCGTGTCTACCGCCGGTGCGCGACCTGACCGACATGGCGCAACACCCGGCGCAAGGTGCCTGCGCGTATGTCTCGGCCGTATCCGACACGGCGCATCACCTGGCGCAAATCTTGCGCGGGTTCTCGTCCGTGTCTTGGCAGACTTGCTGGTCCTGGCCGACCCGGCGCAAGACACGGCGCTCGGAAGCGCCGTTTCGCACAGGTCCGGCCAGCAACCTCCAGTTGCAAAATGATCCCGACACAAACCAAAAATTACGACAGAACCACAACGACGATCCAAACAATCCCGAAACCCGAACCTGAATACGAATCGAAGATACGATTATGAAGTACTCGCGAAGACGAATTCGAGCACTAAGAGAACACACGATTCCAACCACCCGAAGGCTCGAAATTCGACGACGGAAGTAATTACCCCAAACTTTGGGAAATTATGAAAATGGCCCAAAACGTCCGAAAATCACGATACGTGATCGAATAACCAAACCGAAGTTCACAACACGTCTAACAAAGTTAAACGGACTTACGGGAAACTCGAAATAGTAAGTTCGAATGAGATTCACAAGAATCGAACTCGAGTGCGGAAAAGTCATTAAGAAACACGGAACTCAACAAAACAATACCGAAACGAACTCGGATGACAAAAAGTGCAGAATTAATCATTCTCATAATGATGAAACGGTCCCAAGCGAGTCGTCGAAATGGACCTCCGCCGAAAAAAGAAAATTACCGGAAATCGAAATTGCGGGTATTACATACTACCCTCCTTAAAAGAAGTTTCATCCCGAAACTTAAATCAAGAAGGGAGAAGAAATATCCCGCCACGAAAACTCAACGAGATACACAAGAACCGAAAAAAAAATTGCACCCAACGGCGAGACGTTACAAGCAACGCAAAGGAATATACGGCCCCACGACGACTAACACAACGCCACCGACTATGATTCAAAACAACGAGTAATTAACAACACATCACATGCACACCTTTAATCAAAGAAACGCACGCGACGACAAGTCGCACCCGACCACAACGACTATGCGGTAGAAACAAATATAGTATTACGATAGAAGTCACTCTGATTCTCGTCACAAGAAAATGTCCGACGTCAAGACACAAACAATTCAACATAACATAAAACGAGAATACCGGATATTACATTCTATCCTATTAAAAATACGTTTCGTCCCGAAACTTAAAATAAAACATCATGGTAGAATAAAAACAAAACCAAAAAGTTCACGCAACAAATATCAATCTCTACACGAATTACAGCACGAAGTATGATACACAACTACATCACTGGGCACCACCGGGCACTCCCCGAGTAGGAACGAAAACCCGATTCCCGAACATCTTGGCAACGGTCTCACAATGCACCGCTTGGTGCCCCAGTTGGCCGCACTTAAAACAATTAACCAAAGGCGAACGACAATTCTGTCTACATGGCCTACACGGCTGCAGTTAAAGCAGGTCTTCACACCGATCGTCTTACTCGCCTCTGGAGTAAGGTTCTTAGACTGGTCAACCAAACTAGGAGTGCTCCCAGAAAGAAACTGCGAAGCAACAGGCTCACGGATCTCACTTCTCTGGCCTCTTGAAAAATTACTCGAGGTCTTCTGTCTCTTACTCTCTGCATCAGATTCCGTCACAGAAACGGCCATCTCAATGGCTAAAGATCGGTCCTGATATTCCTTCAGGGTGGTAAACATAAGCGGAGCCATACTCTCACGGATATGGGGTTTCATGCGCATATTGAAGTATCGGACCTTGTCCGCTTCACTTCTCACTTGATCACGAACATAAGCCAACTGTCGATTATAATCGACTATCACCTGGGATATTGACACATCTTGGGGCGTAGCCGAGAAAAACTCAACGATCCTGCGTTCACGAACAGGCAACGGACAATACTCTGCCTCCATGACGGTCTTAAACTCAGCCCATGTAGGTGTACAATCTGCAGGCACTACAGCCTGCCACCAGTATGCAGCTTCTTTGTCGAGCAGGTACTGAGCAATGGGTACCCTCCTTTCATCCGGACAAGCTACAGCATCAAATGTTCTGTCCAACTGGAAGAGCCAGTTTTCCCAACCTAACAAGTCAGACGAACCCACAAAATGGGGCGGCTGCATCCTCATCACATCTCATAACCACTTACTGGCTCCGTTATCCCCATTTGGGTTCTCATTCCGACGTACGGCCTGATTCATCTGCACTAACTGGTCAACCACCTGACGAAGGGTGGTGGCGGCGCCAACGTCAATGTTAACGCTGGCTGAATGAGAATGTCCCTGATCTGTACTGAGCTGATTGGTACTCGGCAAGGAGTGAGTCGCCCTCTCATGCTCCTGATTACGACTACCACCACGGCCTCGGCCTCGACCCCTCAGCATACTGAACGGGCAACCATTCAGAACAACAAAATAAATACCACATAATCAACATAGGGCAACAACCAGTAGCACAATAAAGTATTCACTCCAAGTCATCACACGAGTACACGAACTAACAATGCAATAATAGACTTAAATTTAAAAGTAATTCACACGGTTACACCAACAGAGGTGCACGACTTTTACCAAAATGTAACACCCCCAAAACCATACGGGAATATTACAGCACCGTGGGCCCCATATTGGAACCCACAAGGCAAAAATCATTTTCGCAAACGTTTAAAAATGCCAAAAGGCCCTATGAAAGTACACACACGCAGCGGATAAAAACACAGTTCAAAGAATACCGAAAGCCATTTAGAAACATACACACACATCGGATAAAACACAATTAAATACATTTGCAGCGGAATTATAAAAACCATAAAAGAATACACAATCCCAACAATCACGCCATAGCCAGTATCACCGGAAAGCTCATCCCTTCACGACCGCTACTAGCTCGAACTCCGAGTACCTAAAAGATAAAGCCCACGACGGGGTCAGCAATAATACTCAACAATGATAACGATCACATCACAAAAATAATACATATCAATGTAATTTACAGGGTAAGAATATTTCCAATATAATCTCACCGTAGTGACCTTACCAATCCATAACAATCCATATCACATCAATTCTTACCATAATCCACGCCTCGTGTCCTTAAGTGATGAATGAATTCAAAAGTAACCACCTGTACTGTATCCAAAACGATACCAAAATTTCCAAACTTATCATATCTCAAGTATAGAATGATCTGGCCAAGACTAACTCTGTCGGATGGGTCGCACAATCGGATCCCAATCCTGATAAAACCGATATCACACGGTACATTTGCAAATCAACTGTCCCGAAACAATGGCAAGTCCCGGATATCAATACAAAGCATGAATGCTCACACAATCAATAATGATAAACAATCAATGCATCACAACAAAAATATCAATGACATGATATTTCCACACAAGATCGACAAAGGATCAATTACGAACGAGAATACCATGATGTGGTAACCCCAACAAGATTAATGAAGAATCAATAACCAAGAATACCGAAGACACGGTAAGGATAAATGAAGAATCAATAACCGAGAATACCGACGATACGGTAACTCCAACAAGATCAATAAGAGTCGACAACCGGAAACACCAACGGTACGATAAACTCCAATATGATTGATAAAGGGTCAACAACCGAGAATACTGACGACACGGTAAACTCTAACAAGATCAATAAGCACCAACAACCGTGAATACCAACGATACGGTAACTCCAACAAGAGCAATAAGGAATCAACAACCGAGAATACCGACGACACGGTAAACTCCAATAACATCAATCAAGGACTAATAACCAAGAATACCAACGGTGAGATAACTCCCAAACAGGATCAATAAGGATCAATAACGAACGAGATTACCAATGACAAGGTGAACTCCAATGAGATTTATAAAGGATCGATATCAATGAGTTGACCATCGATACGTAACTCTGAACGAGATTAGTAAAGGTTCAATGGCGACAGATACACGAAAGCATAAAATCGCCAACCATATACAAATCATATATACGGGATTTCAAAGACAACCCGAATATCGAACAGATCCAATTATACATGGACTGTGAACGACCAATCAATAAGACTCAAGATGGACGTCACGATACGCTCGATCCGGACATGCGTCCGTGTACAATCCAACCACGGGTATTGATCAATACACGTATGGTCTCGTACCTAATCAGCCTCACGAAGTACGTCTCGTGTGCACGGTTCAATATGAGGTCGAAACCAACATATGTTACACGTGCCCGTCCCGAAAATCCTACACATGAATGATCAGAACGTATCTGACTCCAGATATGCCACGATACAACATGAAAACAAATCTCGAAGAAACGCATATCCAATAAGGATCAGAAGATTTTCCAAAAGGGAAACAATAACTCGATCATGAAAGACCGACACGACCACAATATCGTATTCCGTCAGACAATAGTTCACAGCATGCTCAACAATGCATATAATAATAGCACATAAACTCCCAAGGCAGCAGCCAAGGGTCACGGAAGCATCTACTCAGGAATACTCCGGACAATATCACATAAACTCCCAAGGCAGCAACCGAGGGTCACGAAAGCATCTACTCAGGAATACTCCGGACATAGGTGCCATATAGGTCTTATCCCCTAACACATTTCAATTCAGGTACCATACAGGTTTTGTCCCCAACACATCGGCCCCACAGATTACATCTCAAAGAAAGAGCACATCACAAAACGTAACAAACAATGGTGCACATTCACCGCATGAAATATCAACACACACATGCAAAAATGCAACATGATGATTATCATAATCTAACAATATTAATTTACCTCAAGCTGGAGACGCTAACCTTTCCACGACCAACCACCCTGAATGAATACACGGTTTGTCCAAAAAATCCAAAATACAATACAGTCCGTTACGAATACCAAATCACCATCCCGAGTTCAACATTGGCAGGATAACTAGCCTTGATATCTAATTTCTCATATAATAGACCAATTATGATTCACGTTCCCATTTCCACTAGACATCCTTAAAATCATATACATTATTATTTATCTCGGTCCAATCATAATATACGTACAATCATTCCGACATCCCATATTCCACGATACCATTGCTATATGAATCATAAATGAATGAAAACGAAATCATTTATTAACATTATGAACTGAGCAAGCATAACTTGCCTCGATACCAATACGATGAAGTTGTTACTAGTCCCGTCGTCTTCATCTACAAGCTCCATAGCCCCGACTCACCGCAGCACAACGGTTAATATCAACGATCACCTAACGCAACCTAATACAATAATCAATCAACGATATGTTCGATAACAATCAACAACCGGTATAATCAACCAATCAAACTCAATGGTATCTCGATCATACGAAATCAAACCATATCAACTCTTATCAATACGAATACAAGCCGAATTTCGATAATCAATAGTTCTATCAACGTCTACAACATTCTTGGTTCCAACTTCAATCTTAAATTCGGATTAACACGGCTCATTCTTGCAAATTCATAGGAATACAATTACCGGCTATCATCATGAATAATCATATACCAAAATTAACCGTAATCCTTCCAATTTACGGACATATATCATTCAAGAATTCTTCAAGAACACGAACTGGTCCATAATCATGTTTGAAGCCAACAAAACGACGTAATTGAATGTGTTCTAACATCTAATCATCATCTGATCCATAATCCAAGGCATGTATCATTTTGTTCTTCAATATACGATTCGTATAATCTCAAAATCATAACATCAACACCATAATCATCACTATATGGAGAAGAACATCAACGCTAACATCAAAATCCGAATTCAAGGAGTAAAATTCATCAACATACCTTTTGAAGAAGAACCACAAGGATCAAACACTTCAAGAATCATTAACATCTTCATATCCAAGCCTCAAATTCATGCTCTCAAGCTCCTAGCCAAGTTAAAAGTGTCTAGAATACACTTACAAGTGAAGAAGGACGAACTGGGGTGAGAGAAATGAGTTTCCTTTCGTGAGCAAATGAAAGACCAGCTCTTATTATATAAACTGCGCATCTCGTTACGTACATTAAGTCCCAATCTTAACGTACGTAAGGCCTTGACGTACGCTATATGTCCTGTATAGCGTACGTAATCGTCATCCAGGGCTAACTGTACTATTTTGTACCTTGCGTTACGTACGTAATACCATCACTGTAGCGTACGTAATGTAGCAGTTGACTTGCTACAGTATCAACCCATATTACGTACGTAATATGCCATGCATAGCGTACGTAATGCCGAGGTTGACTCGCCTGTCCACAGCCTGCGCCGAAAGCAGCCAACACCGGGTCCCACCTGCCGACCACAGCTCGATCCTGTCCGAATCCCTTCTTAACGTACGTAATGTACATTCCTTAACGTACGTTAATCCTGCTTACTTACGTACGTAAGACTCCTTACATAGCGTGCGTAATGGCTTTCATACTTGGACATTTATACCCCTGTCTGTCGTCTCAATAAACCAAACACATACATGAGACATACCGAATATAAATACTCGTTCCGATAACATTTCCATACGATACATCTGATGCACGATATCCTCAATTACAACTGTCGACCAAGTACGGCAATCATACAAATACTCATACGGTATATCCGACATCGAAAAACACACCAAGCATGTAATATCCTAGAATCAAAATAACCTCGATAGACATACTGGCACGACTGTCACGGTTTCTAAAATTATCCACTCATATCGTGTCGGTCCCATTCTGTACAGTACAACCCAGATAAAATAATGCGAAAAATTCATAGTGAAATTCTAGGATATTACATATATACCCACTTAAATAAGTTTCGTCCTCGAAACTCAACACCTGTCATAATCAGTATATCAATCCCGAAATATCTCAAAATCACGACACCATACTCAAATAATCATCATCAAAACTGAAATAACTAAAAGAACGTACTTACAGGTCCGTGAAGTCGATGATCTTCCGTGATACCAGCATACGACTCCCATACAAAGTCTCAACACACTAACAACACACCGGCATCGCAAATACAGCAATTTGAAAATATTTCAAAAATTTTGAAACCTCCAAAATCGGTTTGACTCAAAAGTTAGAAAATCATTTCCAAAAGTCACGCTACTACCGCACTTGTAGAGCCACATAACACACACGCCCGGGTTTTACGAAACCCAAGCTCCGATACCATCTTCTGTAACACCCCCAAAACCATACGGGAATATTACAGCGTCGTGGGCCCCATATTGGAACCTACAAGGCTAAAATCATTTTCGCAAACGTTTAAAAATGCCAAAAGGCCCTATGAAAGTACACACACACGCAGCGGATAAAAACACAGTTCAAAGAATACCGAAAGCCATTTAGAAACATACACACACAACGGATAATACACAATTAAATACATTTGCAGCGGAATTACAAAAACCAGAAAAGAATACACAATCCCAACAATCACGCCATAGCCAGTATCACCGGAAAGCTCATCCCTTCACGATCGCTACTAGCTCGAACTCCGAGTACCTAAAAGATAAAGCCCACGACGGGGTCAGCCATAATACTCAACAATGATAACGATCACATCACAAAAACAATACATATCAATGTAATTTACAGGGTAAGAATATAATCTCACCATAGTAACCTTACCAATCCATAACAATCCATATCACATCAATTCTTACCATAATCAACGCCTCGTGTCCTTAAGTGATGAATGAATTCAAAAGTAACCACCTGTACTGTATCCGAAACGATACCAAAATTTCCAAACTTAACATATCTCAATTATAGAATGATCTGGCCAAGACTAACTCTGTCGGCTGGGTCGCACAATCGGATCCCAATCCTGATAAAACCGATATCACACGGTACATCTGCAAATCAACTATCCCGAAATAATGGCAAGTCCCGGATATCAATACAAAGCATGAATGCTCACACAATCAATAATGATAAACAATCAATGCATCACAACGGAAATATCAATGACATGATATTTCCACACAAGATCGACAAAGGATCAACTACGAACGAGAATACCATGATGTGGTAACCCCAACAAGATTAATGAAGAATCAATAACCAAGAATACCGACGACACGGTAAGGATCAATGAAGAATCAATAACCGAGAATACTGACGATACGGTAACTCCAACAAGATCAATAAGAGTCGACAACCGGAAACACCAATGGTACGATAAACTCCAATAAGATTGATAAAGGGTCAACAACCGAGAATACTGACGACACAGTAAACTCTAACAAGATCAATAAGGACCAACAACCGGGAATACCAACGATACGGTAACTCCAACAAGAGCAATAAGGAATCGACAACCGAGAATACCGACGACACGGCAAACTCCAATAACATCAATCAAGGACTAATAACCAAGAATACCAACGGTGAGACAACTCCCAAATAGAATCAATAAGGATCAATAACGAACGAGATTACCAATGACAGGGTGAACTCCAACGAGCTTTATAAAGGATCGATATCAATGAGTTGACCATCGATATGGTAACTCCAAACGAGATTAGTAAAGGTTCAACGGCGACAGATACACGAGAGAATAAAATCGTCAACCATATACAAATATATATATGGGATTTCAAAGACAACCCGAATATCGAACAGATCCAATTATACATGGACTGTGAACGACCAATCAATAAGACTCAAGATGGACGTCACGATACGCTCGATCCGGACATGTGTCCGTGTACAAGCCAGCCACAGGTATTGATCAATACACGTCTAGTCTCATACCTAATCAGCCTCACGAAGTACGACTCATGTGCATGGTTCAATATAAGGTCGAAACCAACATATGCTACACGTGCCCGTCCCGAAAATCCTACACATGAACGATCAGAACGTATCTGACTCCAGATATGCCACGATACAACATGACAACAAATCTCGAAGAAATGCATATCCAACAAGGATCAGAAGATTTTCCAGGAGGGAAACAATAACTCGATCATGAAAGACCGACACGACCACAATATCGTATTCCGTCAGACAACAGTTCACAGCATGCTCAACAATGCATATAATAATAGCACATAAACTCCCAAGGCAGCAGCCAAGGGTCACGGAAGCATCTACTCAGGAATACTCCGGATAATATCACATAAACTCCCAAGGCAGCAGCCGAGGGTCACGGAAGCATCTACTCAGGAATACTCTGGACATAGGTGCCATATAGGTCTTATCCCCTAACACATTTCCATTCGTGTACCATATAGGTTTTGTCCCAAACACATCGGCCCGACAGATTACATCTCAAAGAAAGAGCACATCAGAAAATGTAACAAACAATGGTGCACATTCACCGCATGAAATATCAACACACACATGCAATAATGCAACATGATGATTATCATAATCTAACAATATTAATTTACCTAAAGCTGGAGACGCTAACCTTTCCACGACCAACCACCCTGAATGAATACACGGTTTATCTGAAAAATCCAAAATGCAATACAGTCCGTTACTAATACCAAATCACCATCACGAGTTCAACATTGGCAGGATAACTAGTCTTGATATCTAATTTCTCATATAATAGACCAATTATGATTCACGTTCCCATTTCCACTAGACATCCTTAAAATCATATACATTACGATTCATCTCGGTCCAATCATAATATACGTACAATCATTCCGACAGCCCATATTCCACGATACCATTGCTATATGAATCATAAATGAATGAAAACGAAATCATTTATTAACATTATGAACTGAGCAAGCATAACTTGCCCCGATACCGATACGATGAAGTTGTTACTAGTCCCGTCGTCTTCATCTACAAGCTCCGTAGCCCCGACTCACCGCAGCACAACGGTTAATATCAACGATCACCTAACGCAACCTAATACAATAATCAATCAACGATACGCTCGATAACAATCAACAACCGGTATAATCAACCAATCAAACTCAACGGTATCGCGATCATACGAAATCAAACCATATCAACTCTTATCAATACGAATGCAAGCCGAATTTCGATAATCAATAGTTCTATCAACGTCTACAACATTCTTCGTTCCGAGTTCAATCTTAAATTCGGATTAACACGGCTCATTATTGCAAATTCATAGGAATACAATTACCGGCTATCATCATGAATAATCATATACCAAAATTAACTGTAATCCTTCCAATTTACGGACATATATCATTCAAGAATTCTTCAAGAACACGAATTAGTCCATAATCATGTTTGAAGCCAACAAAACGACGTAATTGAATGTGTTCTAACATCTAATCATCATCTAATCCATAATCCAAGGCATGTATCATTTTGTTCTTCAATATACGATTCGTATAATCTCAAAATCATAACATCAACACCATAATCATCACTATACGGAGAAGAACATCAACGCTAACATCAAAATCCGAATTCAAGGAGTAGAGTTCATCAACATACCTTTTGAAGAAGAACCACAAGGATCAAACACTTCAAGAATCATTAACATCTTCATATCCAAGCCTCAAATTCATGCTCTCAAGCTCCTAGCCAAGTTAAAAGTGTCTAGAATACACTTAGAAGTGAAGAAGGATGAACTGGGGTGAGAGAAATGAGTTTCCTTTCGTGAACAAACGAAAACCCAGCTCTTATTATATAAACTGCGCATCTCGTTACGTACGTTAAGTCCCAATCTTAACGTATGTAAGGCCCTTGACGTACGCTATATGTCCTGTATAGCGTACGTAATCGTCATCCAGGGTTAACTGTACTATTTTGTACCTTGCGTTACGTACGTAATACCATCACCATAGCGTACGTAATGTAGCAGTTGACTTGCTACAGTATCAACCCATATTACGTACGTAATATGCCATGCATAGCGTATGTAATGCCGATGTTGACTCGCCTGTCCACATCCTGCGCCGAAAGCAGCCGACACCGGGTCCCACCTGCCGACCACGGCTCGATCCTGTCTGAATCCCTTCTTAACGTACGTAATGTACATTCCTTAACGTACGTTAATCTTGCTTACTTACGTATGTAAGACTCCTTACATAGCGTACGTAATGGCTTTCATACTTGGCCATTTCTGCCCATGTTTGTCGTCTCAATAAACCGAATACATACACGCAACATACCGAATACATATACTCGTTCCGATAACATTTCCATACGATACATCTGATGCACGATATCCTCAATTACAACTGTCGACCAAGTACGACAATCATACAAATACTCATACGGTATATCCGACATCGAAAAACACACTAAGCATGTAATATCCTAGAATCAAAATAACCTCGATAGACATACTGGCATGACTGTCACGGTTTCCAAAATTATCCACTCATATCGTGTCGGTCCCACTCTGTACAGTACAACCCAGATAAAATAATGCGAAAAATTCATAGTGAAATTCTAGGATATTACACAAAATAAACACGGTCGAGACCACATACATGTCATTGAGACTAGACACTTGTAACATTCTTCAAAAATAAAAATTTTCCGAGGTATTTGTTCAAATGTTAATATTTTAAGATTTACGAGTTTCGAAAGATTTTGCTGGGATGAAATTTTGAAAGCACTTTGTTTAATACCTCGGTCATTGAAATGGGAACGATACCTAACAACGTATCCCGCCACTTGGGCATACAACCCAGATTTTCTGACGAGAATTATAACATAGCAACTTACTGCACGACTTAATCTCAATACATAAACACATAACGTTCTAATTTACGAAAGCCAAAGTTGTTTTGCAAAACAGAAATTTTCCAAAATCCTTTGGTTCATAACCAAAACGACAGTAATATTTCGCAATATCTGAAGTACTTCAAAACACATTTTCCAAATACCGTCTGATGATGCCATTTGAAAATACACGACCAATTTGTCAAAAATTTAACCGATTTTAAAATCCATATAAACCATGGTTTTTACTGCACCATCAAAATATTTTACACAGTAGCAAACGATTTCCACAAAATGTTCAAACTCGTAAAGTCCTACAGGAAGAACATTCTAAAACCTACCCATAACGGCATAAACATAACAATCTAAAAACAATCAAACTAAAAATCACATGCCCAATCGGCAAATAGGGTCGTCAATCCAATTGAATACATCTCACAGCATCAAGTTTAAACATACAGCAAAACCATTCCTCGGAGTTTCTCACGAACTCAATCGTTGATACCTTATTCGGAACCCATCAGGGTTCTCAATTTTCCACACCATACCACCCCATACGGTGGTTCAAAGGTAAAACAACAATACGCCCAGTTTTTATACATATACTATGTGTCACAAGTATTATACACAACTATATTACACAACACCGTGTAAGTAAAATTATGCACCATAATTAACTCACTAAAATAAAATCATGATACACGGATATCTCGCATAAAAGAGGAGTCTTATGTCCACAGGCTGCACGGAGATGACGGTCGCCCACGATACTAATCTCATCCGACAACATATCCGACACGTTGTGACTACGTACAACTCAACTTGTCACCCGACATCTCGAATGACAAAACCACACTATACTCGACAAATCACGACTCGACTTGACCCGATAGCCTAGGTTTCCGCAACCTAAGCTCTGAAACCATAAATATAACACCCCCAAAACCATATGGGAATATTACACGCCGTAGACCCCTTTTCACGAGGATCTACCAGGCTATACCTTACAAAACGACCAAATGCTTGCCCGGCCAGGGTCAAACAATAAAATAGTACAGACCGTTATGGTCACTTACACATGAATACACGGACCGATGAGGTCACACAACTCAATCAACAAACTGACTTAAACAACATTACCCACACAGTGGTCGAAATATAATACAGCGGAAGACTGAAATCAACTCTAACAACACAACCAAAATCAAAACAACTCTCGACTCTTGATTAGTATCGCAGCTCGTCATCCACTTGTCCCGATCCTGTTACTGCTCCCCCGAATCTGCATGTACCTGGACGCAAAACAGACATTCACCCCCCGATTACTCGGGGGTTAGTAAAACTCCACAATTTTACTAGTGCAAGTATCAAACCATATAAAAAGTAACGAGCAAACATTAATCAAGAATCAAACACAATATTCAAGTATCAAATTATTCCCGGGGTTTTAATAAGGGTATTTAAGCTAAGAATCATTTCGAAAATAAGTGCATCACCTCGGAAATTTTTGAATTTCAAAACCTTTAAAACTCTGAGTCCCAGTTCACAATCCTTTCAAAAGAAGGGTTGAGGGCTTTAACCCAAATCTTGTTTAATAAATCAACAGTTCACAATACGAAAAACATTTACTCAAGCTTAGGACTCGGTCCAACATTCATTTTCATAAAACTTTTCCTTTCAAAACTTTGATTTGAAAATAAACATGTTCATGACACCGTGATCCACTGTCACGTGTATCCGTAGGTTCAACAACCTGCACGGACTACACCACACACAAATAATTAAACATAATCAACGACACCGTGATCCACTGTCCCGTGTCTCCGTAGGTTCAACAATCCACACGGACTATTCCAATCACAACAATCACATACACAGTCCTGACACCGTAGTCCACTGCCACATGTCACCGTAAGCCCCGTCGAGCTCACCTGGTTGGACGCACTGTGTCCGAAACTCATGGTCCACTGCCATGCGTTATTATAGGCCTCGTCAGACCAGCACGATTGGACCTCAGTACCTCACTAAGTTCTGACCTCGTAGTCCACTGCCACGAGTCCTCGTAGGTCCCGTCGAACCAACACGAGTGAACTTAGCGGTCACACACATATTCACATTCACATTCACATTACATACGACAATGAGCACAGTTAATCAATCACGTTGATCACCACAAAACCGTACGTCACATGCACATAACACAACCTCGACACTCGCAACAACTATCATCAACCAACGACACACAACCAACATAACACACGATCGGTACACAATACATTGCACAACCAAGTGTACAATCATCCCATATTTACGTCGCAATCCTGCACAAATGGCACAACACCTAACACGTATACCAATATAACATAATTATCACAAAGTCTTCAAATTGCGGAATACACAACCAATTCAAACGGAACATATTTACGAAGGCAAGCAAAATCATCATAAATCTCATACGTGATTACTAGTGCGCGACCTGACCGATACGGCGCAAAACCCGGCGCAAGGTGCCGGTGCGTATGTCCCGGCCGTATCTGACACGGCGCATCACCCGGCGCAAATCTTGTGCGGGTTCTCGGCCGTGTCTTGGCAGACTTGCTGGTCCTGGCCGACTCGGCGCAAGACACGGCGCTCGGCAGCGCCATTTTCAGCGCCGTTTCGCATAGGTCTGGCCAGCAACCTCCAGTTGCAAAATGATCCCGACACAAACCGAAAATTACGACAGAAGCACAACGATAATCCGAACGACCCCGAAACCCGAACCTGAATACGAATCGAAGATACGGTTACGAAGTACTCGCGAAGATGAATTCGAGCACTAAGAGAACACACGATTCCGACCACCCAAAGGCTCAAAATTCGACAACGGAAGTAATTACCCCAAACTTTGGGAAATTACGAAAACAGCCCAAAACGTCCGAGAATCACAATACGTGATCGAATAACCAAACCGAAGTTCACAACACGTTTAACAAAGTTAAACGGACTTACGGGAAACTCGAAACAGTAATTTTGAACGAGATTCACAGGAATCGAACTCGAGTGCAGAAAAGTCGTTAAGAAACACGGAACTCAATAAAACAATACCGAAACGAACTCGAATGACAAAAAGTGCAGAATTAATCATTCTCGGAATGATGAAACGGTCCCAAGCGAGTCATCGAAATGGACCTCCGCCGAAAAAAGAAAATTACCGTAAATCGAAATTGCGGGTATTACAGTCTGCCTCCGTCCAAATAATTGAAACGGAAAACGAAGAAGTTCCTGAAAATTCTCAGCAATAGATAACACATGGAAAGATTTGAGTTCAATAATTCTGACAGCTTGGTCTCCCTAAGAGGGCCCAAATAGTACCTCTCCAACTTTAGAGTCTTGAACTCAACCCAACTATAAACACCATCGGTGGGTATCACAGATAGCCACCATGAGTGAGCGCCCTAAACAGCCGCTTGGTTTTATTCCATACATCCAATCATGTCAAATAGTTTCTCAAAGTGCTCGAGCTAATGATCGATATCAGCCGATTCAGATGAACCCTCAACAGTAGATGGGCACTGTGGAGAGATGTCGGCAATATCCTACTCCCCTCCCCCGAGCCAGAGGTGGTAGCTGGGGGTCTCTCTATTGACCGTGCGCTGTAGGGCTGCATAGTCTCCATTAAACATGCCAAATGTCTCATTTGGGCAACCATGCCCTGCATCTATAATTAAGAGTCTTCTCACACACCCTTATTATGTTCAGTTATGTGGGTATCAAATGAGAGCCATTGGCCATTGGCCATTGGCCATTGGCCATGGGTGAAATGGTAGCGCTATCAATTGAATAGGCGGCACCGCTGGACGCCGAACTCCTATATGTTGATGCATTCATATGTGTTAACTCATGGTTCTGGGCTTTAGCTGACTCCACGGTCTCTGCCCCTTCTGCCACATCATCTAGTTCCTTTTTCCATACTGAGCATAGCTCAATTACATCTCATCAGACAATCAATAAAATGCTAAGTTCATATAAATAATGAGCCACACGCCCCCAATCATAATCATCAGTTAAACAACAAGGCCATCTGTGTCTCATAAGTCTTGAACATCGATATGAAGTTGGAACAAAAATTTCAATTGAGAATAGCAACAAAGTGATGGACTACAACATGCTCATAAAGATTGAATAAACAATTTAATTCATTGTTCCCATAATTAAACAAGAATCACTTATCATATCTCATATGTAGGGCTCGACACTGCACAGGTCACACGTTTCAATACTAGTCCGAACAATGAGTCATAAGGAGAAACGATCCAAATGCGAAGTACTTAAAACAAATCCCTGATACCATCTTTTGGAACACCCTCTAACTACGCGAAACACATTTTTTCAATAAGAAACAACGGAACACAACTGTAGTACCTAACCACATTACACTACAAGATACTCTGATAGGGAGTTTATACAGTACTTGGCCAACTACGTCAAACAGTCAATGTGATCATCCAAAAATACAAGTATAATCCATATGAATATAGATTATACCAAATCAATACAAATCATAAGGTACAAAGAGTACAGTGCAACGGAATGACAATACAACAACACAACAGGAATCAAGACAACTCAGGTTCTTAGACTAGTATTCTTGAGACCCTTTGTCTTCACCGTGTTATATTGTGCCCTTGCCTTGCGTTGACCTAAAATATGATAGAATACACACTTATCGAAAACCCACATGGTCAGATAGGCAATATAAAAAGACAAGGGTAAAGTAATAAAAAACATACCCTTGTAGTTCTTTGATTAAATGTTGATGATGAGTTTTCCACAAACTGAATTTTGCAAGCCTTCTTGAAAAATTTCCGAGCACCGAAAATACCATGCCTCCACTAGCCACGCGCCGGAAGATAGTCGGAAAAACTTATATATATTTATTCTCTAAGAATACGGGTAGAAATATATATATATATATATATATATATATATATGAGCTTAAAATTATTTATAACACTCTAATTGTATAAATATATTTTTCTCTCAATTTTTCTTCTCAGTTTTTCTCTAAGAAAATGATGAAGAAGAACAAAAACCTCTCGCCTCTCAAATGTGGCTACCGTGAGATGATTATGAAGATGGAAGGATGATTATGGTGGTGTGGATTATATTAAGAGAAGTCCACACATACAACCAAAAAACCTAAACATAAAATATACACCAAGTGTATATATTCTCAACCCCACCAAAATAATCATATCTTACATAAAACCAAAACATGAGATATATTAATGAGGGGGTGGCCAACAAGAAATAATAGAGTAGGTTTGTTTCGGTCCATGAAACAGACTGTCGTGTATCTAGTCTGATAGATACACCTCGATAGGTTTCAAATAAAATTAATACAATTAATTAATCTAATTAATTAATCATATTCAAATATTATTTCCCCAAGAAATAATTATTTATGAATTAAATTAATTACCCATTAATTTATCTAGTTCACCAAACCGATTTTATTTATCCAATAAATTAAATTAGACATCTACAACAACATCTAAGCCTTAGTCCCAAAATGATTTGGGGTCGGCTAACATGAATCAAACTTTGAAACCGTCAATAATCGTTACATAAATAACATAAAAGGAAAAAAGAGGGAAAAAGTAGAGAAAAAAGCAAATAAAAAAAGAGAATGAATGGAAAAAAAAAAAAAAGAAAAAAAAAAGAAAAAATAGAAAAAAAAGAAAAAAAGATAACATGAAATAAAAGAAAATAGGAATTTAAAAAAAAAAAAAAAAAAAAAAGAATCAGACTCCATCCACCATCCGTATTCTTTCCCGCCACATTTGCCTCTCCAACGCCATACTTTCTCCAATTCCAAGAAACCGCATATCATTTTCAATCATCTTTATCCAAGTTTTCTTGGGTCTTCCTCTACCTTTCACAACATTACTTGCTCCCCAACTTTCTAGCCTCCTCACTGGGGCATCAATAGGTCTTCTTCTCACATGACCAAACCATCGTAATCGATTCTCCATCATCTTGTCTTCTATAGACGCAACTCTTACCTTCTCTCCGATCACCTCATTTCGAGCCGATCCTTTTTGTATGACCACACATCCATCGTAGCATACGCATCTCGCCACATTCATCTTTTGAACGTGACTGCTTTCTGACCCAACACTCGGTGCCATATAACAATAGCAGCCTAATTGCCGTGCGGTAAAATTTACCCTTTAATCTATGAGGCATGCCGATCACATAAAACCCTGTGGCACTCTTCCACTTCAACCACCCCGCCTTTATTCTGTGAGCCACATCGCCATCTAGCTCTCCATCCTTTTGGATAATAGATCCAAGATACCGAAGAAAGTGGATCCATGAACAACTTTCCCATCAAATGTGATCATCCCCGCCTCTCTATCACTGTTTTCGCTAAACCTACACTCCATATATTCAGTCTTACTTCTGCTCAGCCTAAAGCCTCGAGCTTCCAAAGTATCCCTCCAAAGTTCCAATTTCTGTTGCACTCCAACCTTCGTTTCATCAATCAACACAATATCATCTGCGAACATCATACACCACGGAACGTCATTTTGAATTTCTCTTGTCAATTCGTCCATGACTATGGCAAAGAGAAAAGGACTAAGAGCAGATCCTTGATGCACCCCAATCGTAATAGGGAATTCTTCTGTCCTCCCAACATTAGTACGTACACTTGTAGTAGCTCCCTCATACATGTCCTTTATAATGTCAATATATTTCCGCGATACACCCTTCTTTGCTAAGGCCCACCAAAGTACTTCTCTTGGTACTTTATCATATGCCTTCTCTAAATCAATAAAAACCATATGCAGATCTTTCTTTTTATCTCGATAATGTTCCATCAACTGCCGGATAAGATAAATTGCTTCCATGGTCGATCTTCCAGGCATAAATCCAAACTGATTTTCTGTTATCTTCACATATTTCCTGATCCTTTGCATGGTCACACTAATTTTATCGCCAAATTAAATTAGACATCTAATGTCTAAAAATTAATTAAGAGAGAATAATCTCAAATTAATCTGTCGTCTCTCTAATGCGCGACTCGGTAGGTCTGTCTCAGTAAGCAATGGTAGGGACCAAAGAGTCATAGCACTATCTAGCCAGTCTGGCAGCCTACACTGTAACCTTACTGAGAATGAATAAACCAGTATACATATAAACCCTTCTTTCATATGTCCCGATCAAATCATAAGGTCACGGTCAGTCAAACCCTATCTGTATTTTGATGCTATGCCTGAGTTAGTGCAAAATGAGACCATTGAGCTCTTGTGTATCCAATACAAAAGGCTCCAATGCTTTGGCCAAAAATTTATGATATCATGTGCCAATAACTGCATAGGACATATACATGTTCAATTACAGGATAAAAAATCATATCTTGGTATTTAGTAGAACCTGCTACTTGCCAGTTAAGATGAATGTCGAGGTTGACCCTCACCTTTCGGTTTTCTGGGACGAACTACTCTAGTGAAAATCTTAACATCACAAGCACATCTCTACTAAATCCTCAAGTCGAAGGTTTACGAATACCTATCACAACCTTTCGATTCCGTCATTGACTGTCCTAGAGTGAAATCCATGTGATGAATCGAGGGTGAGTCGGTTCGAGTATACTAATCACATTAGCATACCTACAACATGTGCTCCCACTAACAATTAGTGATGGGCACTTTCAAAGTCAAAGAACACGTCAAACAAGTCTTCACATAAACTTAATGCTCAGTCAAGTTTTATCGACTTACGAATGATTAAATATTTAAGCAATAAACTTTTCCACTGCCGATTCCCTTGTCCAATATGGAGTGGAATGTTTGCTCTAAAATACATGAACTCGTTTCTATATATATTTACGAGTCAGGAATGTCAGTGACTATAGTAAATAAGGAAACAAATAATTGCCTTCAAATAAGAATTTGCATAATTACAAGTACAATATGTCCTCTCTCATACATCCTATGAGTGGCATTCGAGGGCATATTCCTAAAAATCTCCCACTTGCACTTAATACCACACATTATGGTATCTAATACCCATATTTTTCAGATGACGCTCCAAGCTTATCTGAGAAAGTGGCTTGGTCAGTGGATCAGTGACGTTGTCTTCTGAGTCTACTCTATCTAGCACAATGTATCCTTTCCGAACAAATTCTCTCATGATATGATACTTTTTTTCAATATATTTTGTACTGTTGTGAAACCTCGGCTCCTTGGCATGTGCTACAGGTCCGTTGTTATTGCAAAATCGGAACAGGCAGCTCAGCACATGGTATCACTTCAAGTTCACCCACAACTTCTTAATCCAAAACCCTTCCTTAGAGGCCTCTGAGGCCGCTTGATACTCAACCTGACAGGTGGAATCGGCGGTCGCGCTTTGCTTGGCGCTTCACCAAGATACTGCTCCTTTATTAAGAGTAAATATGTAGCCAGAAGTAGACATCGAGTCGTTTTTCTGTCCCTGGACGTCTGAATCAGTGAAGCCCGTCACATTCAATTCTCCAGCACCATACATAAGAACCAGATCTCTAGTCCTTCTTAAGTACTAGAGAACGTTCTTTACGGTGATCCAATGTTCCTTTGGGTTTGCCTGAAACCTACATATCGCACTCACAGCGTGTGGAATGTCAGCCCCCGTACACAACATAGCATACATAAGGCTACCCATGGTCGAAGCATATGGTATAGTACTGATTTCCTTCCGTTGTTCCTCATTTTAAGGACACATCTTCGAAGTGAGTTTTATTCCATGTCGCATCGGAAGGAACCCTCTTTTAGATTCATCTATCTTAAACCGCTTTAACATTTTATCTATGTAGAGGGCTTGAGAAAGACCTATCATTCTCTTTGCTCTATCCCAGTATAGCTGAATCCCAAGAATATAGGTAGCTTCTCCCAAGTCTTTCATGGAGAACCTACTCGATAGCCAAGCTTTCACAGAACTGAGCATTCCCACATCATTTCCTATTAGTATAATATCATCTACATATAATACTAAGAATGTGATCTTGCTCCCACTAACTTTCTTGTATACACAAGGTTCCTCTTCATTTTGCATGAAGTCAAACTCTTTGACAACCTCGTCAAAACGAAGGTTCCAACTATGAGCCTGCTTCAGTCCATAAATAGAACACTGAAGCTTGCACACCTTATGAATATCGACCTCGGACAAAAAGCCTTTAGGCTGCTCCATATAGATCTCCTCCTCGAGGAATCCAATAAGGAAATCCGTCTTTACGTCCATCTGCCATATCACATAATCGTGGTAAGCATCTATAGCAAGCATCACTTGAATAGACTTGATCATAGCTACGGTCGAGAAGGTATCGTAGTAACTGATCTCTTCCTTTTGGGTATAACCTTTGCCACAGGCCTAGCCTTATAGGTGTCAACCTTGCCATCCCCGTCAGTCTTTCTCTTGTATATCCACTTGTTCCCAGTTGGCACTATGTCCTTGGGGAGGTCTACTAGAATCTACATCTGATTGACATGCATCGAGTCTATATCACCTTCCATAGCTTCCCGCTATTTCGCGGAGTCTACATCCACTCTCGCTTGTTCATAGCTCGTGGGGTCGGTCTCTTGGCTATCACCTGGAACCCATCGTCCCAGATGGGAATATAATGAAACGTGCCTTCATGGATCTTGCTTCCAACTTGTCCATCTTAGTCTTCTTGATATCAGCGGGACATCCCCAAATCTTAATGTGATTAAGACTTGGTTTCCTACCCTCCCACATGTAATACCCGGTTGTAATTCATTCATTATCATTCAGTATTAATCAGTCAGTAATTATCACTCAGTAATTTTCACTCATCATTCGTGATTCATTCAATTGCGTTCACTGTTGGCATGTTGTAATCGTATATCAGTTACCGATCGTCATTTCATCTTCGTTTATAGATCGAGACGGGAGTATTATCATCTTCATCGTGTTTGGTAGTCTTGTACTGGAAGTATCATCTTTGGCATGTGTTGGACTTGTTCACTTTCACATACGTATGGTATGTCGGATCATTCATCAATCGTAGCGAGGAATCGGAGTCATCGGATTTTCACCTTGTCCATCAACGAGTTACGGCCGTAAGGATTGTCGGATACGGCCGTAACAGGCCATTTTGGACGAACGGGACTTACGGCCGTAAGGTTGCGGCATACGGTCGTAAGTTGAGCAGGTACGGCCGTAAGGCTTGGCCGGATACGGCCGTACGTGTCGAGCAGGGTGCCCAGGCATTTTTGGCCGAAGGCGAGTTACGGCCATAAGATGGGCAGGATACGGTCATAAGGTGTGTTCGTGTTTTTCATGTTGTGCCGGACGAGAGGGACTTACGGCCGTAAGGGTTGCGGCATACGGCTGTAAGACGAGGAAGGTACGGCCGTAAGGTTTGGCTGGATACGGCCGTACGTTACAGGCAGGGTGCCTGGTCATTTTCGACGAAGGGGGCTTATGCCCGTAAGTTTGGCCGGATACGGCCGTATCGTCCGAGTTACGCCCGTAAGGTGTGCAGGTACGGCCGTAAGGATGTCGGCAGGTGTTTTAGACGAGGGCGAGTTACGCCCGTAAGTCAGGTACGGATACGGCCGTAAGGCTGTCGGCAGGTGATTGGACGAAGCCGAGTTACGGCCGTACGAGTTGGTTGGTTACGGCCGTAAGGCCGTTGACCTGGGATGTTACGGCCGTAAGAAGGCCGAGTTACGGCCGTAACTTCCGGCAGTTTATAAGGAGTTGGCCAGGACTTTTTCATCATTTTCACCATTTCTTTCACCTTGTTCCGAGAGAGAGAGCTTGAGGGAGGGATTTTCCATCATCAATCACTTGAGTGTTAGATTTTCATCATCTTCATTCGTTTGGGAAGCTTGGATACTTGATTTAACTCGTGTTCATCGGATCGAAGTGGTTGGATCTTCAAGAGGTAATTTCTTCAACATCTTGGCTTTCGATTTTGTATTGAGATATGATGTTTTGGACGTCATAATCATGTTATATGAAGGGATATGCATATGATTATGAGTTTTTATAAAGATTCATTGGACTATTGAAGGATTGTTCAAGAACACTTTGAATATTAAGTTGGATTTGGGGGTTTTCGATTAATTATTGTTGAAATCACGAATTTGGATATTCATTTTGGATTATTTATCATATTGAAGATGTTTTGTTGGTTTGAAACACTTCTTGGGGATTTGATATTGGTATATTGAGGTTTGATTGTAAACAATCGAAGCTTGGCCACAACGTATTCGACATAATGCCCCAATGAACTTGGTTTAGTCGTATTGACGTTTTGAGTTCGTTGTAATCGTGTTGATTCGTATATTGAGCGGATTGTTGGTTATTGTGTTATTCAAGGTTGTTTCGAGCGACCGACATCTCATTTAGGACGTTGTTCGTGGAAGGACATTCTTCATCGGTGTTGTGTAAGTTAATTCTTACTCGGTTAAAAGGATATTCATTCCTTTTGTTGTTGTTCATTCATAATCATAACTCATTCATCATTGTATTAACCGTATTGAGACTTGTAATTGTCGAATAATCACTTCATTAACGAGGAACGGTGGTTCCAATCATTTCATTGAACTATCATTCACTTCACTATTATTTTCATCTCGGTGAGTCATTCTTGACCTTGTCGGATTATTATTCATTGATAATCATTTTGGTCATTCTCGTTCATATGACCTTCTAGGTTCATATTGCGTGGCCGCGTGCGGATGTGTGGAATTTTTAGTCGAGCACGGGATGGTCATGTATTGGGATCGATACATTGGACTGTGCACACGGTAACGATTACCTCCGTGAGACTAATTAGGTACAAGGACGGGTGTGTCTGGTCATTCGTCTTGTACACTTGCACAGAACATCACGGGCATACTATGATACTCCTCTTCAGCGTAATTCACAACTAAGGATATTTCATAACTAAAGATATATCATGATTGTGTATTTTCAACCCTTGAGGATTGTTGTTCTGTGTAACTGACCCCGTTGGGGGATTTTGTTTTCAGGTCACGGCAATGCAAAGGCACGGCAAGAGCATGTTGACGGCGAGGAGTTCCAGTGATACTAGTAGGGGGCCCCGATCTTTTCAGTCATTCATGTTGTCATTTATTTTTCCGCTGCAAATTTTCATTTGGATATTCCGTTTCATTCAGTGTTGTGTATTTTATCTTCATATAAAATATACTAGTATTCGGTATTGTCCTGGTGTTTTGTATTTAAACTCCTCATCGGAGTATTTGGTAATATAATGTGGTTCGGTACTACAATTATATTATTTAATTCATCAGTTTTCATTCGCCTGGTGGGTCCCAGTCGGGGATCCACGGCACTGTAATATCCGCCTAATTTGGGGTGTTACAGAGTTGGTATCGGAGCGTGGTTTTGAATACTACCTTCCGAGTCATGTCTCATTTGAAATCATTGTCATTGGACTAGTATCATTGGACTTTCGCGTCACGTGTGACCTGTGCAAATGCCGAGCCAATCAGACCAAGAACTGTAAGATTTCTAACGACATAGTATAATTTCTGGCAATAAGAATCATTCATTCATCATTCATTAGTCAACAATCCTCATCATCATTCATTTTGATCAGGACGATCATGTTAACTCATTAATCACTCAGTTCATTTCACAGTTCAGTGGTTGATCTGGAGGATAATATCATTAATCTTGTTAACTCGTTCAAGATAATCATTTCAAGGATTTCATCAGATAATCATGTCACCTCAGTTAATCATTCATGTAATCACTTTGTTAGAGCGCGTGTGCTCATTTTCATCATTTCTTGACGTAATCATAATGTGATATTCATGCAAGAGATATAATCATCATGTAACTTTCCTACTTCAGTATGGAGAGAGCAGGCAGAAGACGCAGAGGACAAGGCCGTGGTGCGGGCCGAGTCCCGAGAGCTCGCGTTAATACACGTGCGAACGCGAGGAATAATGCTAACTCATCTAGCAGCGACGCTGCCACTCATTCATCTGGACGTGATCATTCACTATCGGGGAGTCGTACCCAAGACACAGCTCAGTCAGAAGGTGTTCGGATTGATCCACTCGCCTTTATGCAGGGCATGATGGCCCAAATGACTCAAATGACACAACTGATGGAGACGATGCATAACTCAGCTAATCAAAATCAACAGGCTCCTCCGCCGCCACCTCAGAGGCAAGAGAGGAGTGTGGGTAGTATCATCGGCGACATCTCTCGCCAAAGGCCACCCACATTTGAGGGCTCATCTGATCCGGCGAATATTGTTCATTGGCTCGAGCATTTCGAGAAGTTATTTGCTATGGTAGAGTGTCCCGAAGGACACAAAGTTTCAGTTGCGGCTTACTATCTGGGTAAGAGCGCTCATTCTTGGTGGTTGTCGTTGAAGCCCACCGACGGATAATGTACTTGGGATCAATTCAAGACTCTCATGATGGAGAGGTATTATCCGGCCCCACTCAGGGAGGCCAAGCTATCAGAATTACTCATTCCCGAACCCTCAGCAGACGAGGATGTTCTCACCATTGCCGAGAAATTTCAGGAACTTCTTCCGTTCGCTTCATCTATCATTCACTCCGAGGCAGATAAGATTAAGTATTTCAACAAGAGGCTGAAACCCCGTATGCAGATGCAGTTACTTAATCATAATTGCACCACTCTGGCCGAATTCATTGAGAAGGCTCTTACTTATGAGCTCACTGCTAAAGAGATTGCTAGGCAGCAACCTTCATCTGCTAGAAAGAAATCGAAGAATCGTAATCAGTCTGAAGGCGGTCAGACAACCTTCAAGAAGCCTCGTGCGGGCACTACTTTCTCTGAGCGACCTCCTGTGGTGCCCAGACCGGCAGAATCGCAGTCCCGAGCGGCCAGTTCGGCCATCACCTGTTTTAACTGTAGGGATCTTGGTCATGTCAGCACCAAGTGCCCGAGGCAGACTGTCACGTGTCATAACTGTGGGATTGCTGGGCATAAGGCCCGTTTTTTCCGAAGAGACTCCAAGCCTACTCCTGCGTCATCTCAGGCCCCGAAGCAGTCAGCTATTCATAATCAGGCCACTCAGTCTGCGTCGTTCAAGACGACAGTAGCGAATAAAGGTGGAGCCTTTAGTCATCAGACGGGAGCGTCCGGTGTCGGGACTAGCAAGCCCCGAATTTATGAGATGAAGAAGACCGACGATTTAGAGGCCCGGATGATCTCAGGTACACTCGATATTCTATCTCAACCTGTGTGTACCTTTTTTTATACTGGTGCATCACATTCATTCATTTCTGAGTCATGTTTGAGTAGACTATGTCTGGGTAGTGCTACTAGTTGTGAGCCTTATGTCATTGGTCTACCTGATGGTAGAAGAATTATTGGAAATCATGAGACTCAGAATTCTCCGATTCAGCTTCATGGCCGGGTATGGCTAGTGGACCTAATTGTGGTAGATTTGTCGAGAGACGACGTCATCTTGGGTATTGATTGGATGGATTATCATGATGCCATCATTAGTGTCCGTAAGCGTATGGTCACTATCATTTCAGACGATGGGGTCGAATGTGTTTTTCAGGGAGGTAATCCCGGCTGTTCTGGTAAGGTCATTAACTTGATGAAAGCAGTGAAATTACTCAGTCAGAGGTGTATTGGTTATTGGTGCTATATGACCAAAACCGAGAAATCACCAATAATGTTGATGGATATTCCGGTAGTGAGGGAACATGCCGATGTATTTCCAGACGAGTTACCCGGTTTGTCTCCACAGAGAGATGTGGAATTCACGATTGAGTTGGAGCCTGGTATGTCTCCAATATCGAAGGCACCATACCGGATGGCCCCGACCGAAATGCAGGAGTTGAAGAATCAACTTGATGAATTGTTCGAGAAAGGTTATATCCGACCGAGTGCGTCCCCGTGGGGAGCACCAGTGTTGTTTGTCAAGAAGAAGGATGGTTCATTTCGCTTGTGTATTGATTATCGGGAGTTGAACAGGGTGACGATCAAGAATAAGTATCCTCTACCCCGTATTGATGATCTCTTAGATCAACTTCAGGGAGCTTCAATATTTTCCAAGATCGACCTAAGATCTGGATATCATCAGTTGCGAATTCGAGAGTCGGATATCGCAAGGACAGCGTTTCGTACACGCTATGGTCATTATGCGTTCGTGGTAATGTCGTTCGGGTTAACTAATGCACCTGCGGTATTCATGGAGTTAATGAATTGGGTTTTCATCGAATTTTTGGATCAGTTTGTTGTTGTCTTCATCGATGACATTTTGATTTATTCTCGTGACCGAGAGGAGCACGAGGTTCACCTTCATCAGGTTCTCGACGTGTTGAGACGAGAACAACTTTATGGAAAATTTTCCAAATGTGAATTCTAGATGTCCGAAGTGACGTTTCTCGGGCATGTAATATCATCAGATGGAGTGCGTGTTGATCCTCAGAAGACGGAGGCTATCCAAGATTGGTTACCTCCGAAGAATGTTAAGGAAATCCGAAGATTTCTCGGATTAGCCGGTTATTATCGGCAGTTTGTGGAAGGATTTTCTAAAATTGCTCAACCTTTGATGAACCTTTTGCGAAAGGATAAGAAATACACGTGGTCCAACGCGTGTCAGTGGAGTTTTGAGGAACTCAAGAGCCAGTTAATTTCAGCACCTGTACTTTCCTTGCCACAAGGGACGGAAGGATTCGTGGTTTATAGTGACGCGTCCGGACACGGTCTCGGATGTGTATTAATGCAGAATGGGAAGGTTATTGCCTATGCTTCACGGCAATTGAGACCTTACGAGGTTAATTATCCGACCCACAACCTAGAGTTAGCAGCCGTGGTTTTCGTGTTGAAAATTTGGCGTCATTACCTTTATGGCGTCACCTGTCAGATTTTCACCGATCACAAGAGTTTGAAGTATATATTTACTCAGAAGGAGTTAAATATGTGACAGAGGCGGCGGTTGGAACTAATCAAAGATTATGATATCGAGATCCTGTACCACCCGGGTAAGGCAAACGTGGTTTCCGATGCCTTGAGTCGTAAGTCCGTTCAGGAGCAAATGCTCGCTCGTTTAACAGTTCAGAATGAGCTTCAGCAGGAATTCCTTAGACCCGAGATCGAGGTCTGGCTTCAGCGAGTGCAAGGGCAACTTTGCATATTAGAGATTTCATCGCCACTGGAGGAGGCAATCAGAGAGAATCAGGGTTCAGACCCATCATTGTTGCGCATCCGTGAGGATGTGGCTCAGGGGAAAGCCCCTGGATTTGTGGTCCACGAGGATGGACTTTTGCGATTCAAGAATCGGTTATGCGTATCGGCGAATGACGAGTTGAAAAATTCAATTTTGAGAGAAGCTCATGCTACCCCTTATTCCATTCATCCGGGGTCTAGCAAGATGTACAAGGACTTGAAACAAAATTACTGGTGGAGTAATATGAAGCGAGAAGTCGTAGAATTTGTTTCGAGATGCTTAACCTGTCAGCAAGTCAAGACTGAACATTAGCGACATGCGGGTATGCTGAAACCTCTCCCTATTCCAGAGTGGAAGTGGGAAGACATTTCGATGGATTTCATCACGAGTTTGCCGACGAGTCGTCGTGGCATGAATACAATCTGGGTAATTGTGGACCGTTTGACTAAATCGGCTCATTTTCTTGAGATTAAGGATACGTGGGGTCCTGAGAGACTTGCCCAGTTGTTCATCAAAGAGATAGTGAGGCTGCACGGTACTCCTAAAAGTATCGTTTACGATCGTGACGGACGATTCGTGTCTCATTTTTGGAAATCAGTTCATCGTGCTATGGGAATTCAGCTTAATCTCAGTACCGCTTTTCATCCTCAGTCCGATGGGCAATCAGAGAGGACTATTCAGACATTGGAGGACATGTTGAGGGCATGCGTCCTCGATTGGAAAGACGATTGGGAAGCCCAATTACCGTTGATTGAGTTCACGTACAATAATAGTTGGCATGCTTCGATTAAGATGGCACCTTACGAGGCCTTGTACGGTCGTCGTTGTCGATATCCTTTGTGTTGGGACAACTTATCAGAGTCAATCGGCACCAAGCCCGATATGCTTATAGCCGCCCGTGAGAAGGTAGCTTTGATCAGGAGTCGTCTGTTGACCGCTCAGAGTCGACAGAAATCATATGCAGATAATCGTCGTCGACCACTAGAGTTCGAGACAGGTGACCACGTGTTGGTCAAGGTATCCCCGAGTCGAGGCATTTTCCGTTTCGGAAAACGAGGAAAGTTGAGTCTGATATTTATTGGACCGTTTGAGATTTTGGATCGAGTAGGTGAGTTAGCTTATCGTTTGGCTTTACCTCCGGTGTTGAGCCGAATTCATAATGTGTTTCACGTCTCTCAATTGCGTAAATATGTTGCCGACCCGAGCCACATACTTCAGTTCGACGAGATCGAGATCGCGGATGATCATTCGTATGAGGAGCGTCCTATACGAGTTTTAGAGCGGCGAATCAAACAGTTGAGGAACAAGACGATTCCTTTGGTCAAGATTCAGTGGTCTAGACACGGAGTCGAAGAGGCTACTTGGGAAACTGAGGAGAGTATGCGGGAGAATTATCCCGAGTTGTTTGACCCTTAGTTTCGGGACGAAACTCTTTTAAGGGGGGGAGTATGTAATACCCGATTGTAATTCATCCATTTTCATTCAGTATTAATCAGTCAGTAATTATCACTCAGTAATTTTCACTCATTATTAATCACTCATCATTCGTGATTCATTCAATTGCATTCACTGTTGGCATGTTGTAACCGTATATCAGTTACCGATCGTCATTTCATCTCCGTTTATAGATCGAGAAGGGAGTATTATCATCTTCATCGTGTTTGGTAGTCTGTACTGGAAGTATCATCTTTGGCATGTGTTGGACTTGTTCACTTTCACATACGTATGGTATGTCGGATCATTCATCAATCGTAGCGAGGAATCGGAGTCATCGGATTTTCACCTTGTCCATCAACGAGTTACGGCCGTAAAGATTGTCGGATACGGCCGTAACAGGCGTTTGTTGATTTCAGGCCATTTTGGATGAACGGGACTTACGGCCGTAAGGTTGCGGCATACGGCCGTAAGTTGAGCAGGTACGGCCGTAAGGCTTGGCCGTACGTGTCGAGCAGGGTGCCCAGGCGTTTTTGGCCGAAGGCGAGTTACGGCCGTAAGATGGGCAGGATACGGCCGTAAGGTGTGTTCGTGTTTTTCAGGTTGTGCCGGACGAGAGGGACTTATGGCCGTAAGGGTTGCAGCATACGGCCATAAGACGAGGAAGGTACGGCCGTAAGGCTTGGCTGAATACGGTCGTACGTTATAGGCAGGGTGCCTGGTCATTTTCGACGAAGGGGGCTTATGTAACACCCCAAACTAGGCGGATATTACAGTGCCGTGGACCCCCGACTGGGACCCACCAGGCGAATGAAAACTTATGAATTAAATAATATAATTGTAGTACCGAACCACATTATATTACTAAATACTCCGATGAGGAGCTTAATTTATTACACCAGGACACAACAGAATACTAGTATATTTTATATGAAGATAAAATACACCACCCTGAATAAATAAACGTCTCAAACGGAATTTGCAGCGGAAATACAAATGAAGAGAAATAAGAATTACTGAAATGACTGAATTAAGCGGAATGACTGGGGCCCCCTACTAGTATCACTGGGACTCCTCGCCGTCAACATGCTCTTCCCGTACCTTTGCCTTGCCGTGACCTGAAAACAAAATCCCCAACGGCCGCCATACGTAACAACAATCCTCAATGGTTGAAAATACACAATCATGATTTAACTGAAGTTATGAAATGTCCTTAGTTATGAATTACGCTGAAGAGGAGTATCATAGTACGCTCGTAATGTTCTGTGCAAGTGTACAAGACGAATGACCGGACACACCCGTCCTTGTACCTAATTAGTCTCACGGAGTTAAGCTTTACCGTGTGCACGGTCCAATGTATCGGTGAACCCAATACATGACCATCGTGTGCCCGACTAAAAATTCCACACAGCCACACCCGGCCACGCAATATGAACCCAGAAGGTCATATAAGAGAATGACCACAATGAATATCAATGAATAATAATTCGACAAGGCCAAGATGACTCAACGAGATAAAAATAATAGTGACGTGATTGATAACCCAATGAAATAATTTGGAACCGTCGTTCCTCCTGAATGAAATGATTATTCGACAATTACAAGTCTCAATATGATTAATCCCATGATGAATGAGTTATGATTATGAGTAATCAACAACAAAAGGAATGAGTATCCTTTTAACCGAGTAAGAATTAACTTACACAACAACGATGAAGAATGTCCGTCCACGAACAACGTCCTAAATGAAATGTTGGTCCCTCGAACAACCTTGAATAACACAATTTACCAATAATTCAATCATTACACGAATCAAATACGATCATAACCGACTCAAACGTCGATACAACAATATCCAAACTCGAATATATCGAAACCAACTCCAAGATGAGTATTTCAAACCATCAAAACACTTTAATGATATCAATAATCCCATAGGAATCCACAATTCGAGTTAACGACAACATCTAATCGAAAACCCCCAAGAACATCAAAGTCAACCCCAAGGTGTTCTTGAATCAAACCTCAAAATTTATGAAATCTGAAATATACACAGAATAATCCGTGGGAAAGCATTTACCCAAGGTAGATAATCCATATCTAACATATTCCATCAACAATCCAAGCTTACACGAAGAAATCGGAAGGAAAAACACAAAATCCGAAATTCTAGATCCAAGAGATTAATACCTTTGATTTGATGAGATGAAGATGATTAAATGATGATTAATCCAAATGATGAGCTTGAAGATGATGATAGATGAATACACCTCGAAGAAAACTCTCCAAATCGTCCGAAATCGCCCAAAACCGAAGAGAAAATGAGAAGGAATGATAAATGACGAAATCTGGGGTACACTGTCCAATTTATAGTGACTCCAGGTTAGCGTGCGCTAGCCCTTGTGCGTAGCCTGCGCTAACGGGTATTTTGGGTAGTCCAGTACCCACTGACCGAAAACGGTAGCGCGCGCTACGTACCTTTTTGTAGCGTGCGCTACGGCTATGCACTTAGCGTGCGCTAACCCCAAAATATTAGCGTGCGCTAACGAATTATCTGATGCCCGATCGGAGTCCGTAACCTCGTCCTCTGATCTGATCTCGGTAGCGTGCGCTACAACCAACAATTAGCGTGCGCTACTACACCGTTTGCGTACGCTAACAACCACTCATAGCGTGCGCTATGAATTAATCCAATGCAGTCCAGTAGCCACTAGACTCAACCTGATCCGTCCTTAGCGCGCGCTACACCAAATATTAGTGTGCGCTACTACAACCCACTAGCGCGCGCTACTTACCATTCGTAGCGTGCGCTACTTATAACTCACCTGCAGTCCAGTACCTTCTGGACTGCAGCCAGGGTAACATTAGCGTGCGCTAATGCTGAGTGGTAGCATGCGCTACCTGTACTCAATTAGCGCGCGCTAAAAAGAGTACGTAGCGTGCGCTACTCCTCACGCACAGCCCACAATGAAAATGACAATGATGATAAACACGGCACGAAACTCCAATTAGATTAGTGATGAATGACGATTGATACACGATACAATTACTCTGAATCGAAGCATGCCAACTATTATTATACGTGAATTCGATCAATGGTAGTTGGGCTTCCCAATCGTCTTTCCAATCGAGGACGCATGCCCTCAACATGTCCTCTAATGTCTGAATGGTTCTCTCTGATTCTCTGTCAGACTGAGGATGAAAAGCGGTACTGAGATTAAGCTGAGTTCCCATAGCACGATGAACTGATTTCCAAAAATGCGACACAAATAGTCCGTCATGATCGGAAACGATACTTTTAAGAGTACCGTGCAGTCTCACTATCTCTTTGATGAACAGCTGGGCAAGTCTCTCGGGACCCCACGTATCCTTAATCTCAAGGAAATGAGCTGATTTAGTTAAGCGGTCCACAATCAGCCAGATCGTATTCATGCCACGACGACTCGTCGGCAAACTCGTGATGAAATCCATAGAAATGTCTTCCCACTTCCACTCTGGAATAGGGAGAGGTTTCAGCATACCCGCCGGTCGCTGATGTTCGATCTTGACTTGTTGACAGGTTAAGCATCTCGAAATAAATTCTGCGACCTCTCGCTTCATATTACTCCACCAGTAATTTTGTTTCAAGTCCTTGTACATCTTGCTAGACCCCGGATGAACAGAATAAGGGGTAGCATGAGCTTCTCTCAAAATCGAGTTTTTCAACTCGTCATTCGCCAGTACGCACAACCGATTCTTAAATCTCAAGAGTCCATCCTCGTGGACCACGAATCCAGGGGCTTTCCCCTGAGCCACATTCTCACGGATGCGCAACAATGATGGGTCTGGACCCTGATTCTCTCTGATTGCCTCCTCAAGTGACGATGAGATCTCCAACATACAAAGCTGTCCCTGAACTCGCTGAAGCCAGACCTCGATCTCGGGTCTAAGAAATTCCTGTTGAAGCTCCTTCTGAACTGTTAAACGGGCAAGCATCTGCTCCTGAACGGACTTACGACTCAAGGCGTCGGCGACAATGTTCGCCTTGCCCGGGTGGTAAAGGATCTCGATATCATAATCTTTGATTAATTCCAACCACCGTCTCTGTCACATATTTAACTCCTTCTGAGTAAATATATACTTCAAACTCTTGTGATCGGTGAAAATCTGACAGGTGACGCCATAAAGGTAATGACGCCAGATTTTCAAAGCGAACACTACAGCTGCTAGCTCCAGGTCGTGGGTCGGATAATTAACCTCGTAAGGTCTCAATTTCCGTGAAGCATAGGCAATAACCTTTCCATTCTGCATGAGCACACATCCGAGACCCAGTCCGGACACATCACTATAAACCACAAATCCTTTTGTCACCTGCGGCAAGGAAAGTACAGGTGCTGACATTAACCGGCTCTTGAGTTCCTCAAAACTCCGTTGACACGCGTCGGACCACGTGTATTTCTTATCCTTTCGCAAAAGGTTCGTCAAGGGGTGATTGATTCTAGAAAATCCCTCCACAAATCGCCGATAATAACCCGCTAATCCGAGGAAACTTCGGATTTCCTTAACATTCTTCGGAGGTAGCCAACCTCGAATAGCCTCCGTCTTCTGAGGATCGACCCGATTTCCGTCTGATGAAATTACGTGTCCGAGAAACGTCACTTCGGACATCCAGAACTCACATTTGGAAAACTTCCCATAAAGTTGTTCTCATCTCAATACGTCGAGCACTTGATGAAGGTGAAACTCGTGTTCCTCCCGGTCACGAGAATAAATCAAAATGTCATCGATGAAGACAATAACAAACTGATCCAAAAAGTCGATGAAAACCCGATTCATTAACTCCATGAATACCGCAGGTGCATTAGTCAATCCAAACGGCATAACCACAAACTCATAATGACCATAGCGTGTTCGAAACGCCGTCCTCGCGATATCCGACTCTCGAATCCGCAACTGATGATATCCAGATCTTAAGTCGATCTTGGAAAATACTGAAGCTCCCTGAAGTTGATCCAAAAGATCATCGATACGGGGTAAAGGATACTTATTCTTGATCGTCACCCTGTTCAACTCCCGATAATCAATACATAAGCGAAATGAACCATCCTTCTTCTTGACAAACAACACTGGTGCTCCCCACGGGGACGCACTCGGTCGGATATAACCTTTCTCGAACAACTCCTCAAGTTGGTTCCTTAATTCCTGCATTTCGGTCGGGGCCATCCGGTACGGTGCCTTCGATATCGGGGACGTACCAGGCTCCAACTCAATCGTGAATTCCACATCCCTCTGTGGAGGCAAACCAGGTAACTCGTCTGGAAAAACATCGGCATATTCCCTCACTACCGGAATATCCGTCAACATTACTGATGACTTCTCGGTTTTGGTCATATAGCACCAATAACCGACACATCCCTGATTGAGTAATCTCACTGCTTTCATCAAATTAACGACCTTACCAGGACAGCCGGGGTTACCTCCCTGAAAAACACATTCAACCCCACCGTCTGAAATGATAGTGACCATACGCTTACGGACACTAATGATGGCATCATGGCGATCCATACAATCAATACCCAAGATGACGTCGTCTCTCGGCAAATCTACTACGATTAGGTCCGCTGGCCATACACGACCATGAAACTGAATCGGACAATTCTGAATCTCACGATTACCGATAATTCGTCTACCATTAGGTAGACCAATGACATAAGGCTCACAACTAGTAGCACTACCCAGACGTAGTCTACTCAAACATGACTCGGAAATGAATGAATGCGATGCACCAGTATCAAAAAGGGTACACACAGGTTGAGATAGAATATCGAGTGTACCTGAAATCATTCGGGCCTCTGGATCATCGGTCTTCTTCATCTCATAAATCCGGGGCTTGCTAGTCCCGGCACCGGACGCTCCCGTCTGCTGGCTATAGGATCCACCTTTAGTCGCTCCTGTCATTTTAAACGACGCTAATTGAGTGGCTTGATTCTGAACGGCTGACTGCTTAGGGGCCTGAGATGACGTCTGAGCAGGTTTGGAGTCCCTACGGCAAAAACGGGCCTTATGCCCAACAATTCCACAGTTATGACACGTGACAGACTGTCTCGGACACTTGGTGCTGACATGACCAAGATCCCAGCTATAACGGTGATGGCCGAACCGGCCGCTCGTGATCGAGATTCCGCAGTTTAGACGTCGCAGAGGTCGCTCGAAGCAGAGCCCGCACGAGGTTTCTTGAAGGTTGTCGACCGCCTTGATCGATTACGATTCTTCGATTTCTTGCTAGCAGACGAAGGTTGCTGCTTAGCAATTTCCTTAGCAGTAAGCTCATAAGTGAGAGCTTTCTCAATGAATTCGGCCAACGTGGTGCAATTATGATTAAGCAACTGTAGTCTCATACGGGGTTTCAGCCTCTTGCTGAAATACTTGATTTTATCCGCCTCTGAATGAATGATGGATGAGGCGAAAGGGAGAAGTTCCTGAAATTTCTCGGCAATGGCGAGAACATCCTCGTCTGCTGAGGGGTCGGGTGTGAGTAATTCTGACAGCTTGGCCTCTCTGAGTGGGGCCGGATAATACCTCTCCATCATGAGAGTTTTGAACTGATCCCAAGTACATGATCCTTCGGTGGGCTTCAACGACAACCACCAAGAATGTGCGCTCTTACCCAGGTAGTAAGCCGCAACTGAAACTTTGTGTCCTTCGGGACACTTTACCATAGCAAACAACTTCTCGAAATGCTCGAGCCAATTATTAATATCCGCCGGCTCAGACGAGCCCTCAAAAGTAGGTGGCCTCTGGCGAGAGATGTCGCCGATGATACTGCTCACATTCCTCTCTTGCCTCTGAGGTGGCGGCGGAGGAGCCTGTTGATTTTGATTGACTGAGTTATGCATCGTCTCCATCAGTTGTGCCATTTGGGTCATTTGGGCCATCATGCCCTGCATAAAAGCGAGTGGGTCAACCCGAACACCTTCTGACTGAGCTGTGTCCCGGGTACGACTCCCCGATAGTGAATGATCACGTCCAGGTGAATGAGTGGCAGCGTCGCTGCTCGATGAATTAGCATTATTTCTCGCATTCGCACGTGTATTCACACGAGCTCTCGGGATTCGGCCCGCTCCACGGCCTCGTCCTCCACGTCCTCTTCTTGCCCTCTCCATACTGAAGTAGGAAAGTCAAATGATGATTATATTTCCCGCATGAATATCACGTTATGATTATGACATGAGATGATGAAAATGAGCATACACGCTGTAACACAGTGACTACATGAATGATTAACTGAGGTGACATGATTATCTGATGAAATTATTGAAATGATTATCTTGAACAAGTTAACATGATTAATGATTTGATCTTCCTGATCAACAACTGAGTAATGAATTGAATTGAGTGATTAACGAGTTAACATGACCGTCCTGGTCAAAATGAAAATGATGGTTGAGGATTGTTAACTGATGAATTATGAATGAATGATTCTTGCCAGAAATTATACCATGGCGTTAGAAATCTTACAGTTCTTTCGGTCTGATTGGCTCGGCACCTGCACAGGTCACACGTGACGCAAAGGTCCAATGATACTAGTCCGATGACGGTGATTTCAAATGAGACATGACTCGGAAGGTAGTATTCAAAATCACGCTCCGATACCAACTCTGTAACACCCCAAACTAGGCGGATATTACAGTGCCGTGGACCCCCGACTGGGACCCACCAGGCGAATGAAAACTTATGAATTAAATAATATAATTGTAGTACCGAACCACATTATATTACTAAATACTCCGATGAGGAGCTTAAGTACATTACACCAGGACAAAACAGAATACTAGTATATTTTATATGAAGATAAAATACACCACCCTGAATAAATAAACGTCTCAAACGGAATTTGCAGCGGAAATACAAATGAAGAGAAATAAGAATGACTGAAATGACTGAATTAAGCGGAATGACTGGGGCCCCCTACTAGTATCACTGGGACTCCTCGCCGTCAACATGCTCTTCCCGTACCTTTGCCTTGCCGTGACCTGAAAACAAAATCCCCCAACGGGGTCAGTTACACAGAACAACAATCCTCAAGGGTTGAAAATACACAATCATGATTTAACTGAAGTTATGAAATGTCCTTAGTTATGAATTACGCTGAAGAGGAGTATCATAGTACGCCCGTAATGTTCTGTGCAAGTGTACAAGACGAATGACCGGACACACCCGTCCTTGTACCTAATTAGTCTCACGGAGTTAAGCTTTACCGTGTGCACGGTCCAATGTATCGGTGAACCCAATACATGACCATCGTGTGCCCGACTAAAAATTCCACACAGCCACACCCGGCCACGCAATATTAACCCAGAAGGTCATATGGAAGAGAATGACCACAATGAATATCAATGAATAATAATTCGACAAGGCCAAGATGACTCACCGAGATGAAAATAATAGTGACGTGATTGATAACCCAATGAAATGATTTGGAACCGTCGTTCCTCGTGAATGAAATGATTATTCGACAATTACAAGTCTCAATATGATTAATACCATGATGAATGAGTTATGATTATGAGTAATCAACAACAAAAGGAATGAGTATCCTTTTAACCGAGTAAGAATTAACTTACACAACAACGATGAAGAATGTCCGTCCACGAACAACGTCCTAAATGAAATGTTGGTCCCTCGAACAACCTTGAATAACACAATTTACCAATAATTCGATCATTACACGAATCAAATACGATCATAACCGACTCAAACGTCGATACAACAATATCCAAACTCGAATATATCGAAACCAACTCCAAGATGAGTATTTCAAACCATCAAAACACTTAAATGATATCAATAATCCCATAGGAATCCACAATTCGAGTTAACGACAACATCTAATCGAAAACCCCCAAGAACATCAAAGTCAACCCCAAGGTGTTCTTGAATCAAACCTCAAAATTTATGAAATCTGAAATATACACGGAATAATCCGTGAGAAAACATTTACCCAAGGGAGATAATCCATATCTAACATATTCCATCAACAATCCAAGCTTACACGAAGAAATCGGAAGGAAAAACCCAAAATCCGAAATTCTAGATCCAAGAGATTAATACCTTTGATTTGATGAGATGAAGATGATTAAATGATGATTAATCCAAATGATGAGCTTGAAGATGATGATAGATGAATACACCTCGAAGAAAACTCTCCAAATCGTCCGAAATCGCCCAAAACCGAAGAGAAAATGAGAAGGAATGATAAATGACGAAATCTGGGCTACACTGTCCAATTTATAGTCACTCCAGGTTAGCGTGCGCTAGCCCTTGTGCGTAGCATGCGCTAACGGGTATTTTGGGTAGTCCAGTACCCACTGATCGAAAACGGTAGCGCGCGCTACGTACCTTTTTGTAGCGTGCGCTAACCCCAAAATATTAGCGTGCGCTAACGAATTATCTGATGCCCAGTACTGGAGTCCAGAACCTACTGTCCTCTGATCTGATCTCGGTAGCGTGCGCTACAACCAACAATTAGCGTGCGCTACTACACCGTTTGCGTACGCTAACAACCACTCATAGCGTGCGCTATGAATTAATCCAATGCAGTCCAGTAGCCACTGGACTCGACCTGATCCGTCCTTAGCGCGCGCTACACCAAATATTAGCGTGCGCTACTACAACCCACTAGCGCGCGCTACTTACCATTCGTAGCGTGCTGTCACGCCCCGAGAGAAACGACCGACAGAGTGCTCGGACAGACCCGCACAGAGGGGTGCGAGGTTCAGCAGATCAACGTGCACGGGGCACGTTCGGGACAGCTAGGCCGTGTGGAGCGGTACAACCGACTGAGGGACTTAGCCGTATGGCGCGGCATGCGTGGATGTATGGCCGAGCAAGCAGGCCAACCGGGCAACAGAGTGCCCGACCGAGGGACAAGGCCATCAGGCCTGATGCGGGACAACCTGGCGGCTGGACAAGGCACGCCAGGAACCGAACGGACGAGTGCAGCGGACAGGCACGCCGCTTCGGGATAATGCGGGACAAGATGACGAGACGAGGCACATCCGAGGGCCGAGACTCGGACACGGGCGACGGACACCCGCGAGGGGTGCGCGCAAGGCGCTGGGCGCGCGCGCGGGCGGCGCGCGAGGGACGCACGGAGCCCCCTCCCCCTATAATAGGCTTAGCGGGAAAAAGCCTTGTGAGGGCAGTGGACATTGGAAAGCTGAGGAGTCCACTGTACGGAAATCATACTCGGAACATTCCAGAAACGGACCGGGATGGTCCAGAACATCGAAGATTAATCCGGAGGCATGTGTGGAAGGCCGGGCCGGATCAGGCCGGGTTACATGGAGACGGGCCGAGTCGGGCCGAGCGGGCCGGGACGGGCCAAACGAGCCAGGAAGATCCGGAAACATATGGAAGGTGCTGGAGACTCTTGGATGAGTCAAGACTTGTAATCTAGTAGATGATTCTAGACATTTGTAAAGGCTTTCATACTTAGAATACTCTAGAAATTGTAATAGTGTAGGAGGGTCTAGAAGCCTCCAAATGAGGAGGTGGAGGAAGGTTCTAGTGATAGGAGGTAGTATAAATAGGAGAAGTTGGGCTCATTTGCAGCCATCCTTGGGAACTCATTTGTAAGAGACACTTTGTAATCTCTTTGTAACTTAGTGGAAGAAAACTTTCCATTAACCATTGCCTCTCTTTCGTTGTGCCAACTTCATACTTAGCCAAATTTGGAGTGTTTAAGGCTGACTAGCAAGAGGGTTGCTAGGCCGCACGACGCTTAGGAGCATAGCAAACTCTAAGCCCGTGACAAGTGGTATCGGAGCCCATCGTTAGCCACACAAGGAGGTGTGCAGGACTGCGGGAGTCGACGCTAACGATCAGCAGGCATCATGGCCGACGGACAGATCGAGGCAGGCATCAATGTGGAGGACGGACGAGTCACAGAGGCTGACAAGGTCCGGGGACGTGGAGAAGTCCCAGCTGAAGGGAAAGCCAAGCGTGGCAAGAGCAAGGCGCGCGGTGTGGTGCCGCCGCAACACGAGGAGAACCCGGCACGAAGCCGACTTCTTGAGGATGAAGACATCCGAAAGATCATACTCACCTTAGCAAACCGCCTACCCGACATCGAGGACGACATCGAAGCTCTTGGGCAGTGCATCACTAACACCCAATTGAGCACGGAGGAACGCGTGGGTACTCTCGAGAAAGCTGTTGGCCAACTGGAAGGGCACACGTTGGGCCAGCTCGAGACCTTCAAGAGGGAACAACTCTC
Organism: Orobanche coerulescens; assembly: GCA_033398695.1. Taxonomy (NCBI): domain Eukaryota; kingdom Viridiplantae; phylum Streptophyta; class Magnoliopsida; order Lamiales; family Orobanchaceae; genus Orobanche; species Orobanche coerulescens. Next base: position 134,672,158 of record CM065806.1, on the reverse strand, counting down.
GTTGCGCAAGGAGCTAGCAACGATCGAGGATCATGTGGCAGCCAGCATGACGGAAATGCGTAGGCAGTATGCCGAGTTTTGCGAGGTAAGTGCCAAACGTTTTGAAGATTTTTGTGATAAAATCTGTCGGGCAAGCAACTCGGGCACCAACTCGAATGGTGGGCCGAAATGAACAAAGACATTTGGCGGGGCGAGGTTCGAGGGACCAAGGGTTGAGGTCCCCAAACCCAAGGAGTTCATTGGCAAGAGGGATGCCAAGTCAATCGAAGAGTTCCTGTGGCGGATGGAACTTTACTTTGATGGTCTGGGACTGACGGACGAGAAGGCCAAGGTACGGCAGGCTGCACTATATCTTGCCGACGATGCAGCGCTGTGGTGGCGTCATCGACAGGCCGGTGTTACGAAAGGAACTTGCCAACCGATCGGTACTTGGGACGAGTTCGTGTCGGAACTCAAGGCACAATTCTATCCCGAGAACACATGCTATGAGGCAAGGAAGAAACTCCGCGAGCTCAAGCACAAGACTACCATTCGGAACTATGTTCGGGACTTTACATCAATCATGCTCCAGATTCCGGACATGACCGAGGATGATCGACTATTTTTCTTCCTGGATGGACTACCGAGTTGGGTCAGGGACAGAGTACAAAGCCGTGAGGTGAAAACTGTTAACGAGGCAATCAAAGTGGCCGAGTCCCTAGCCGAATTCGAGAAGAGGAAGGAGCCGCGAACTGAGGGTCAAGCCAAAGGCGGGGGAGACACCCGCACGTCAGTACAGCAACCAGCCCAACCATCACGTGGAAGATTCGGGACGAGACCGCAACATGACGCGGACAAGCCATACAACTCGGGTGAACGCAGGGGCGCTCCCGACCAACGAGGATGCTTTATGTGCAGCGGAGCTCATCGGATGAAGGACTGTCCGAAAATGGGGAAGCTCAACGCCATGGCCGAATGTGAGGGGCCAACGACTGATCACACGGACGTGCACCAGGTAAGCACGATCCCACAACTTAATTCTGTCGTCAGTGCAGGCAGCGAGGGACCGCGGGGAAGCAAGTTGATGTTCGTGGAAGGAACCATCAACCACCAACCCATCAAGGCCTTGGTCGACACGGGAGCCGACTACAACTACATCACTGAGGCCGAAGCCAAGAGATTGGGACTACTTGTGCAGCCATGCAAGGGCTGGATGAAATCCAATAATGGACCAGCAGTACCGGTCACAGGGGCAGCAAACGGAGTGCGAATCGTGCTCGGAGACTGGGAAGGCCGAGTGCATTTCAAGGTCACCACGATGGACGATCGGGACCTCATTTTGGGAATGGACTTCCTAGAGAAGAACAATTTTGCCTTTTTCCCAAAAGCAAAGACACTATGGGCGAACGGTCAGAACAAACCCATCATTATCCCCTTGACTGTGGAACAAGTCCCGTACGCAGCGATGACGACACTTCGATTTCAGAAGAAGCTGACCGAAGAGGAAATGCCGATGTACTGCCTGGGATCAATGCGGTACATCGAGGCACCGAGTGGCAGCACGCGTCGACGGGGACGTCGACGGAACAGGCGGGGGAGAGTGTCACGCCCCGAGAGAAACGGCCGACAGAGTGCTCGGACAGAGCCGCACAGAGGGGTGCGAGGTTCAGCAGATCAACGTGCACGGGGCACGTTCGTGACAGCTAGGCCGTGTGGAGCGGTACAACCGACTGAGGGACTTAGCCGTATGGCGCGGCATGCGTGGATGTATGGCCGAGCAAGCAGGCCAACCGGGCAACAGAGTGCCCGACCGAGGGACAAGGCCATCAGGCCTGATGCGGGACAACCTGGGCGGCTGGACAAGGCACGCCAGGAACCGAACGGACGAGTGCAGCGGACAGGCACGCCGCTTCGGGACAATGCGGGACAGATGACGAGACGAGGCACATCCGAGGGCCGAGACTCGGACACGGGCGACGGACACCCGCGAGGGGTGCGCGCAAGGCGCTGGGCGCGCGCGCGGGCGGCGCGCGAGGGACGCACGGAGCCCCCTCCCCCTATAATAGGCTTAGCGGGAAAAAGCCTTGTGAGGGCAGTGGACATTGGAAAGCTGAGGAGTCCACTGTACGGAAATCATACTCGGAACATTCCAGAAACGGACCGGGATGGTCCAGAACATCGAAGATTAATCCGGAGGCATGTGTGGAAGGCCGGGCCGGATCGGGCCGGGTTACATGGAGACGGGCCGAGTCGGGCTGAGCGGGCCGGGACGGGCCAAACGAGCCAGGAAGATCCGGAAACATATGGAAGGTGCTGTAGACTCTTGGATGAGTCAAGACTTGTAATCTAGTAGATGATTCTAGACATTTGTAAAGGCTTTTGTACTTAGAATACTCTAGAAATTGTAATAGTGTAGGAGGGTCTAGAAGCCTCCAAATGAGGAGGTGGAGGAAGGTTCTAGTGATAGGAGGTAGTATAAATAGGAGAAGTTGGGCTCATTTGCAGCCATCCTTGGGAACTCATTTGTAAGAGACACTTTGTAATCTCTTTGTAACTTAGTGGAAGAAAACTTTCCATTAACCATTGCCTCTCTTTCGTTGTGCCAACTTCATACTTAGCCAAATTTGGAGTGTTTAAGGCTGACTAGCAAGAGGGTTGCTAGGCCGCACGACGCTTAGGAGCATAGCAAACTCTAAGCCCGTGACAGTGCGCTACTTATAACTCACCTGCAGTCCAGTACCTTCTGGACTGCAGCCAGGGTAACATTAGGGTGCGCTAATGCTGAGTGGTAGCGTGCGCTACCTGTACTCAATTAGCGCGCGCTAAAAAAAGTACGTAGCGTGCGCTACTCCTCACGCACAGCCCACAATGAAAATAACAATGATGATAAATACGGCACGAAACTCCAATTAGATTAGTGATGAATGACGATTGATACACGATACAATTACTCTGAACGATGAATACCATGATTGAATATGAGTGACAAATGATCATTAATGAGTGAAATTACTGAATGATAAATACTGAATGATAATTACTGACTTACAACCGGGTATTACAGCTTACGCCCTTAAGTTTGGCTAGATACGACCGTATCGTCCGAGTTATGCCCGTAAGGTGTGCGGGTACGGCCGTAAGGATGTCGGCAGGTGTTTTAGACGAGGGCGAGTTACGCCCGTAAGTCAGGTACGGATACGGCCGTAAGGCTGTCGGCAGGTGATTGGACGAAGCCGAGTTACGGCCGTACGAGTTGGATGGTTACGGCCGTAAGGCCATTGACCTGGGATGTTACAGCCGTAAGAAGGCCGAGTTATGGTCGTAACTTCCGGCAGTTTATAAGGAGTTGGCTGGGACTTTTTCATCATTTTCACCATTTCTTTCACCTTGTTCCGAGAGAGAGAGAGAGCTTGAGGGAGGGATTTTCCATCATCAATCACTTGAGTGTTAGATTTTCATCATCTTCATTCGTTTGGGAAGCTTGGATACTTGATTTAACTCGTGTTCATCGGATCGAAGTGGTTGGATCTTCAAAAGGTAATTTCTTCAACATCTTGGCTTTCGATTTTGTATTGAGATATGATGTTTTAGACGTCATAATCATGTTATATGAAGGGATATGCATATGATTATGAGTTTGTATAAAGATTCATTGGACTATTGAAGGATTGTTCAAGAACACTTTGAATATTAAGTTGGATTTGGGGGTTTTCGATTAATTATTGTTGAAATCACGAATTTGGATATTCATTTTGGATTATTGATCATATTGAAGATGTTTTGCTGGTTTGAAACACTTCTTGGAGATTTGATATTGGTATATTGAGGTTTGATTGTAAACAATCGAAGCTTGGCCACAACGTATTCGACATAATGCCCCAATGAACTTGGTTTAGTCGTATTGACGTTTTGAGTTCGTTGTAGTCGTGTTGATTCGTATATTGAGCGGATTGTTGGTTATTGTGTTATTCAAGGTTGTTTCGAGCGACCTACATCTCATTTAGGACGTTGTTCGTGGAAGGACATTATTCATCGGTGTTGTGTAAGTTAATTCTTACTCGGTTAAAAGGATATTCATTCCTTTTGTTGTTGTTCATTCATAATCATAACTCATTCATCATTGTATTAACCGTATTGAGACTTGTAATTGTCGAATAATCACTTCATTAACGAGGAATGGTGGTTCGAATCATTTCATTGAACTATCATTCACTTCACTATTATTTTCATCTCGGTGAGTCATTCTTGACCTTGTCGGATTAGTATTCATTGATATTCATTTTGATCATTCTCGTTCACATCACCTTCTGGGTTCATATTGCGTGGCCGGGTGTGGATGTGTGGAATTTTTAGTCGAGCATGTTGGGAATAGTGCCCTAGGACATTCGATGTGCCTAGATTTGTAATTGGCACATTTAAATAAAGTTATTTGATATCATTTATTTCTCGTTGATTATTATAATGTGTGCATGTTTTAATATTATAATAATCGAATAATAGTTATTCACGAATAATAAGATTATTCAAATGTCCCTGGTAAAATCGCGTTGAGTAGAGACTCAAGTGATTAATATACTAGTATAAGTTTGATTGATAATCATCGGATGATTATGCGTATGGTACGGATCAATCTTATGGGTATTGGTTGGAGAACTAATACTGGACCGACCCGCATTGAGATCACTGCATGGAAATGTCATAAGTGAATCTCAATACAGTATGTCAATAAATCCTTGAACCTGAGATTATCATAGAGTCCAACATGATAACTGCTATGCCTTGACGTAATCCAACGTCATCTGAAACATGGTGATCATAAAGGTTAGCGATCGGGATTAGTGGAAGTCATGTAGAGGGCAATGAATAATCAAGATGGGGATTTGTCCCTCTCTTAAGTGAGAGAGATATCTGCTGGGCCCCTCGATAAGTAGGACTGAAGGAAATGCATGGCCATGCTCAAATGAAGAGTCATTTGATTCAATCATCTACTTAAGATCGAGAAAGCATTTGAACATAAATAAGTATGACAGACTCCATGACTTAGTTCAAATATGATATCGCGTGACAAAGGGATTTGACACGTTAAAAGGTTTAATGGACTATTAACTTATATTATTTGGGTAATCATAATGTCTTACTAGAGGCCGCTTATGATTTATTATTTAATAAGGTATTAAATAATTGCCAACATAATATAAGCCTTTTGGGTCACACATACGACAATTATAGACAAGTAGGAATAAATATCAACTGGGAATAATAAATATAATATTGGATATTATATTTATAAGGAGATTAAATAATAAGTAATATATATAATATTGGATATTATATATATTGTATTATTTAATAAGTTGAGGGGCAACTAAGCAAATACTAGATTATTGAATCTAGGGTTTACTTAGTATATATATATATAAGGTCTTGGACAAGGAGTTGTTATGAGAATACAAGACCTAAAAATCGGCCCTTCAAGGAGAAGAAAAATCGGCCATCTACATCATATTGTAGGAGAACGGAGTCGGTCGTCTCTCTTCCCTTAGTTGATCTTGATCAATAGTACAATCCTTCTAGTAAGGAATTTGTGTTGTACTATTTATCAATATTATTCGTAAGGATCTAGCAATCCGGCTTGTGGAATTGTTCGTGTGTGGATCACCAAAAGAGGAAGGAGATATTCATCTACTTCTAGTCCGGATCTAGAATTGTTCAATCGGATTAAGGTAATTCGATTAACTCTTTTATTAAACAATTAAATTACTGCATGAGATCCTAAATTGGGTTTTCACATTTATTGTTCCGCTGCGTTTTTACTCCGATTATTTTGTATTCGATACATAGAAAACCCAACAGAGCACGCGATGGTCATGTATTGGGATCGATACATTGGACTGTGCACACGGTAACGATTACCTCCGTGAGACTAATTAGGTACAAGGACGGGTGTGTCCGGTCATTCGTCTTGTACACTTGCACAGAACATTACGGGCGTACTATGATACTCCTCTTCAGCGTAATTCATAACTAAGGATATTTCATAACTAAAGATATATCATGATTATGTATTTTCAACCCTTGAGGATTGTTGTTCTGTGTAACTGACCCTGTTGGGGGATTTTGTTTTCAGGTCACGGCAAGGTAAAGGCACGGGAAGAGCATGTTGACGGCGAGGAGTCCCAGTGATACTAGTAGGGGGCCCCGATCTTTTCAGTCATTCATGTTGTCATTTATTTTTCCGCTGCAGATTTTCATTTGGATACTCTGTTTCATTCAGTGTTGTGTATTTTATCTTCATATAAAATATACTAGTATTCGGTATTGTCCTGGTGTTTTGTATTTAAACTCCTCATCGGAGTATTTGGTAATATAATATGGTTCGGTACTACAATTATATTATTTAATTCATCAGTTTTCATTCGCCTGGTGGGTCTGAGTCGGGGATCCACGGCACTGTAATATCCGCCTAATTAGGGGTGTTACACCACATCTCATGTGGGGTCTTACGAATGGACTTGGAAGGACATCTATTAAAGATACAAGCAGCAGTAAAGAGCCATAACCCCACAGGTACATAGGTAAGTCGGTGTAGCTAAGCATGGAACGAACCATGTCCAACAATGTTCGGTTCCTTGTTTCTGATACACCATTTCACTGAGGAGTTCCTGGAAGTGTAAGTTCTAACACTATTCCGTACTCCTTTAGGAACTCGTCAAACTCTTTACTCATATACTCGCCATCTTGGTCTCACCGAAGTGCTTTGATAAGATTACCAGTTTGGTTTTCGACTAGTGCTGTAAATTCCTTGAATTTCTCGAAAGCCTCGGATTTATGTTTCATTAAGTACACATAACCATACCTAGTATATTCATCCGTGAACGTAATGAAAATACTAATATCCGTCACGTGCTGCTTCCAGAGCACCACATACATCGGTATCCAAGTTTATCAACGGCTCTTTCAAAGCTTCCTATGAAGGAGGACTTAATCATTTTGCCTTTAAGGCAAGATTCAAAAGTTGGAAAGAGATCCAAACCAATGGGCCCGTAAGTTCATCCTTTTCCATTTTGTAAACCTTGGTCTGACCAATATGACCAAGTCTAAGATGTCATTTCAAAGCTTCATTAGTTTTATCCCTACCACACTTCCTAGTCATAGTGTTCACAACGGCTTTGTTACCTAGGTTTAGATGATACAGTCCATTTAACAATGTAGCAGTGCCTACTAATTTATTTCCAAAATAAATTTTGCAAGTACGATCACCAATGAAAAATGAAAAGCCTTTCCGATCCATGACCGGAATAGATACAATATTTTTATGCCACTTTGGCAAAACAAGTACATCATCTAACATTAAAACGAAGCCGGATTCCAAATCCAAAAGAAGTGATCCTATATCAGTTGCTGCGACACTATGCCCGCTTCCGACAGTAATCATCACTTCCGACAGTAATCATCACTATGAGTTTTGAAATAGAGATGTATATGAAGTTTAAGTTGTATGTTTGTGGTGAAAGACCAAATCGTCTAATGGTTCGTTATTTAGCCATGTCGGCAAGTAATGTGATGTCATGTTTCTGTAATTAGCCTGGTAGATCCTCACGGAGAGGGTCTGCAGTGCTGTAATATTCCCGAGTGGATTGAGGGTGTTACAACCCTAGCTCCAGCTGAATAGTCCCTACAGATCCCTATTTAAAAACTTCAGCATACTTGTCTTATGCTCTAGCTGACTAAGCCGTACAGATCCCTATCCGAAGACTTGAGCGTACTTGTCATCGGCTCAATCTGAATAGGCCGTACGGATAACAATTTTAAGTCTTGGGCATAACTGCGCTCAACTTGAGTTGAGCATGTCGTACGGATCTCTATTCAAATAGTTGGGTTTACTTCTCATCAACTCAATCCGAGTAAGCCGTACGAATACCTTTTTGAAGAATTGGGCGTGCTTTCTCTCAGCTTGAGATGAGTAAGATGTATGACTCCCTATTTTAGGACTTGGGCGTACTTACCCCCCAGTTTGATCTGAGGAGGCCTTACAAATCCTTATTTGAGGACTTGGACGTACCTGCCCTATGCTCGATCCGAGCAGGCTGTACGGGTCCCTATTTGAGAACTTGTGTGTACTTACCCTGAGATCGAGATAAGCATGTTGTACAGATCTATATTTGAATACTTGGGCGTACTTGCCCTCAGCCCGAGATGAGTAGGCCGTATGATCCTTATTTTAAGAGTTGGGCGCAATTGCGCACAACATGAGCTGAGCATGTCGTACATATCTCTATTTCAATATTTGGGCATACTTTCCATCAAATCGATCTGAGTAAGCAGTACTAGTCCTTATTTTAATACATGTGCGTGGTTTCCCTCAGCTCGAGCTGAGAAAGCCATATGACTCCTTATTTTAAGACTAGGGGATACTTGGCCCCAGTTCGATTTGAGTAGGTCGTACAGATCCCTATTGGAAAACTTCGACATACCTGCCCTAAGCTCAATCCGAGCAGGCCGTACGGATCCGTATTTGAAGACTCATGTGTACTTACCCGAAGCTTGTACTAAGCATGCCGTACAAATATATATTTGAATACTTGGGCGTACTCGCCGTGATCTCGAGCTGATAAGGCTGTGCGGATCCCTATTTGAAGACTTGGGCGTACTTGTGCTCAACTCGACTTGAGAACTCTATACGTATCCATATTTGAAGACTTGAACATACTTGCCATAAACTTGGGATGAGTAAGCCGTGCATATCCTAATTTGAAGACCTGGTCATACCCGCACTCAACGCGAGCTGAGCAAGCTGCACAAATCCTGATTTAAGCACTTATTGGTACTTTCCCTCAACTCGAGCTGAATAAGCCGTACGGGTTCCCATTTGAAAACTCAGCTGATTAGGCCGTACAAATCACTATTTGAAGACTTGATCGTACTTGCCTCAGCTCGAGTTGAGTAGGCCGTATAGATCCCTATTTTAAGACTTGTGCGCAATTGCCCTCAACTTGAGCTAAGCATGTCATACGTATCTCTATTTCAATATTTGGGCGTACTTCCCATCAACTCGATCTGAGTAACCCGTATGGATCGATATTTGAAGACTTGTTCTTGCTTTCTCTCAGCTAGAGATGATTAAGTTGAATGACTCCCTATTTTAGGACTAGGGCATACTTTCCCCCAATTTGATTTGAGTAGGCCATACAGATCCTTATTGGAAAAATTCGGCGTACCTGCCCTAAGCTCAATCCGAGCAGGCCGTACGGATCGTATTTGAAGACTTAGGTGTACTTACTCGGAGCTCGTACTGAGCATGTCGTACAGATCTATATTTGAAGACTTGGGCATACTTGCCCTCAACTCGAGCTGATCAGCCTGTGCGGATCCCTATTTGAAGACTTGGGCGTACTTCTGCTCAATGCGAGCTGAGTAGGTTGCACGAATCCTGATTTAAATAGTTATTGGTACTTTCCCTCAACTCGAGTTGAATAATTCGTACGGGTTCCTATTTGAAAACTTAGGCATACATTACCTTTGCTCGAGCTGATTAGGCCGTACAAATCACTATTTGAAGACTTGATCGTAGTTGCCTCAGCTCGAGTTGAGTAGCCGTATGGATCCCTATTTAAAAAATTAGGCGACTTACCCTAGCTCCAGCTGAATAGGCCGTACATATCCCTATTTTAAAACTTCAGCATACTTGTCCTCAGCTCTAGCTGAGTGGGCCGTACGGATCCCTATTTGAAGACTTTGGCGTACTTGCCCTCAATTCAATCTGAGTAGACCGTACAAAAAATAATTTTAAGACTTGGGCATAACTGCGCTCAACTTGAGTTGAGCATGTCGTAAGGATCTCTATTCAAATATTTGGGTGTACTTCCCATAAACTCGATTCGAGTAAGCCGTACAGATCCTTATTTGAAGACTTGGGCGAACTTGTGCTCAATTCGAGTTGAGCACTCTATATGTATCCCTATTTGAAGACTTGAACGCACTTGCCATAAACTTGAGATGAGTAAGCCGTACAGAACCTTATTTGAGGATTAGATATACCTCCGCTCAATGCGAGCTGAGTTGGTTGCACGGATCCTGATTTAAACAGTTATTGGTACTTTCCTTTAACTCGAGCTGAATAAGCCGTACGGGTTCCCATATGAAAACTTAGGCATACTTTACCTCTGCTCGAGCTGATTAGGCCGTACAAATCACTATTTGAAGACTTGATCGTACTTGCCTCAGCTCGAGTTGAGTAGTCGTATGGATCCCTATCTAAAAAATTAGGCGACTTACCCTAGCTCCAGCTGAATAGGCTGTACAGATCCCTATTTGAAAACTTCAGCATACTTGTCCTTAGCTCTAGCTGAGTAGGACGTACGGATCCCTATTCGAAGACTTGGGCGTACTTGCCCTCAACTCAATATGGGTAGGTCATACAAAAAATAATTTTAAGACTTGGGCATAACTGCGCTCAACTTGAGTTGAGCATGTCGTAAGGATCTCTATTCAAATATTTGGGTGTACTTCCTATAAACTCGATCCGAGTAAGCCGTATTTATACTTATTTGAAGACTTGGGCGAACTTGTGCTCAATTCGAGTCGAGCACTCTATATGTATCCCTATTTGAAGACTTGAACGTACTTGCCATAAACTTGAGATGAGTAAGCCGTACAGAACCTTATTTGAGGATTAGATATACCTCCGCTCAATGCGAGCTGAATTGGTTGCACGGATCCTGATTTAAACAGTTATTGGTACTTTCCTTTAACTCGAGCTGAATAAGCCGTACGGGTTCCCATTTGAAAACTTAGGCATACTTTACCTCTGCTCGAGCTGATTAGGCCGTACAAATCACTATTTGAAGACTTGACCGTACTTGCCTCGGCTCGAGTTGAGTAGCCGTATGGATCCCTATCTAAAAAATTAGGCGACTTACCCTAGCTCCAGCTGAATAGGCCGTACAGATCCCTATTTGAAAACTTCAGCATACTTGTCCTTAGCTCTAGCTGAGTAGGCCGTACGGATCCCTATTCAAAGACTTGGGCATACTTGCCCTCAACTCAATCTGGGTAGGTCATACAAAAAATAATTTTAAGACTTGGGCATAACTGCGCTCAACTTGAGTTTAGCATGTCGTAAGGATCTCTATTCAAATATTTGGGTGTACTTCCTATAAACTCGATCCGAGTAAGCTGTATTTATACTTATTTGAAGACTTGGGTGTGCTATCCCTCAGCTCGAGCTGAGTAAGCCGTATGACTCCCTATTTTAGGACTTGGGCGTACTTGCCATCAGTTTGATCTGAGTAGGCCTCACATATCCTTATTTGGAGACTTGGGCGTACCTGCCCTAAGCTCAATCCGAGCAGGCTGTAGGGATCCATATTTGAAAACATGTGTGTACTTACCCTGAGATCGAACTGAGCATGCCGTATAAATCTATATTTAAAGACTTGGGCGTACTTGCCCTTAGCCTAGGATGAGTAGGTCATATAGATCCCTATTTTAAGACTTGGGCGCAATTGCCCTCATCCTGAGTCGAGCATGTTGTACGGACGTACTTCCCATAAAGTCGATCTGAGTAAGCTATATGTATCCTTATTTGAAGACTTGGGCGTGCTTTCTCTCAGCTCGAGCTGAGCAAGCCGTATTACTCCCTATTTTAGGACTAAGGCATACTTGCCCCTAGTTCGATTTGAGTAGGCCGTACAGATGCCCTAAGGTCAATCCGAGGAGGCCATATAGATTTGTATTTGAAGACTTAGTTGTACTTGCCCGGAGCTCATAATTAGCATCCATACAGATCTGTATTTGAAGATTTGGGCATACTTGCCCTCGGCTCGAGCTGATCAGGCTGTTCGGATCCCTATTTGAAGACTTGGGCTTACTTCTGCTCAATTCGAGTTGAGCCTCAATACATATCCTTATTTGAAGACTTGAACGTACTTGCCATAAACTTGAGATGAGTAAGCCCTACAGATCATTATTTGAAGACCTGGGCATACCTGCGCTCAACGCGAGCTGACCAGGCTGCACGAATCCTGATTTAAACACTTATTGTTACTTTCCCTCAACTCTAGTTGAATAAGCCGTAGGGGTTCTCATTTGAAAACATAGGCATACTTTACCTCTGCTCGAGCTGATTAGGCCGTACAAATCACTATTTGAAGACTTGATCATACTCGCCTCAACTCGAGTTGAGTAGGTCGTATGGATCCCTATTTAAAACATTAGGCGACTTACCCTAGCTCCAGCTGAATAGTCCCTACAGATCCCTATTAAAAAACTTCAGCATACTTGTCCTAAGCTCTAGTTGAGTATGCCATACGAATCCCTTTCCAAAGACTTAAGCGTACTTGTCCTAGGCTCAATCTGAGTAGGCCGTACGGATAATAATTTTAAGTCTTGGGCATAACTGCGCTCAACTTGAGTTGAGCATGTCGTACGGATTTCTATTTAAATAGTTGGGTGTACTTCCCGTCAACTCAATCCGCGTAAGCCGTACGAATACCTTTTTGAAGAATTGGGCGTGTTTTCCCTCAGCTCGAGATGAGTAAGCTGTATGACTCCCTATTTTAGGACTTGGGCGTCCTTACCCCCAGTTTGACTGGAGTAGGCCTTACAAATCCTTATTTGAGGACTTGGGCGAACCTGCCGTATGCTCGATTCGAGCAGGCTGTACAGGTCCCTATTCGTGAACTTGTGGGTACTTACCCAGAAATCGAGTTGAGCATGCCGTAAAGACCCACATTTGAATACTTGGGCATACTTGCCCTCAGCCCGAGATGAGTAGGCCTTATGGATCCTTATTTTAAGACTTATGGATCCTTAAATAGTTATTGGTACTTTCCATCAACTCGAGCTGAATAAGCCGTACGGGTCCCGAAATTTTGCTTCTATCAACTTATACTATAGAGCTTTACTTCAGTGGCATGTAATATGATCCCAATTCAATAGGAACTTCAACCGTCCAAACACATAAGACCACATTTGTGTGAAGAAACACCATTCTGTTATTTCATCAAAAAAGTGGATTCAATAGCTTAGTAACTCACTTAATATGCAAATATAGGACTGTGTCGAGAGAAAAATAACAACAATATCTTGAATTCTACAACTTCTGATTTCCAACCTTCATAACTGAAAACTGAAAATGCCTACAAGTGTATTACTATTGATAGGACTCAAGTTGGCCCTTCACAAGGTAGATTCAATATTTAAAAAAAAAAACATATAACTTCAAATGAAACAAAAGTTAAATCCACAGGTCAAGGGCTTGAGAGTACTTCATGCTTACATACCTTGTTTCTTTCGGCTGATTGAGAGTCGTGACAGTATGAAAATGTGAAAAGCCCTGCTGATTTGATTAATAAAAGAAAAAAGTAAGAATAGATTAGGGATTTAGAGGATAAAAATATATGAAGAAGAGTGCCGATCTACCATAATCTTCAAAGAACTGGCCATAATTGAGGAGGTTGCGGAGAAACCACCGCACGGCGGTGACAGTTCAGGAATAAGATCGAAGTCCAATAGGAGGAGACGGGTGATTACGTTAGTTGGATGGATTTGTGAAATTGTGGATAGAGTGAGTACTTGCTCTTAGATTTAGGTTTTCATACCGCCAAATGAAAAGAGAATGTGGGAGTTATTCCGCCAAAAGTCTAAATTGGTCAATTTTGTTTGAGGAGAAAGTAAAAGACAGCAAATTAATTGTATTGATAACAATGAATAGAGGGGCCTTTATATAGGCATTACAAAGAGAGTCTTTCCATACATAAGATTCCTAGTTAAGGTAAGACATCTAACAGGATCCAACTACTTATGGAAGAGTCCAGAACCTTCCATAACTCTTATCCCCCTACAACTAGTATTAGGTAAGACACCAATACGGGAAGGATTTCCCGGAATATTCCCCCTGTGTCGAACGCTAATACTAACAATGGTGCAGAAGATGTTGCCTTCGTAAAAACCTATTCCAAGCCAAAACAAAACCCCATGGAAAAACAAAGGTTTGATGAGGAAAAGATTGCAACGCACCAACATAACATGTCGTGTATACTCCCCATGATGTATACATAACGACTCCCCCTGATGAGTACCTCAAATCATAGGAGTCAGATGCCAAGTTGCCCTCACAACTATACCAAGGAAAAACCCAGTGGGAAAAATACCTCTTGATTTAAGTTGAACAGAAGTACAACGCATCATTGTATGGATGTTCTCATAGGTCGCCTCGTTAAAAACCTTACCAAGTGAAAACCCAATGGGAAAAACAAACCTTGGTCTAAGGACAAAAAGAGCGCGACACATCCAAAGTGCAGAGTCGCTAAAGACTTATCAAGTTTTCCAAAGTCTTGACCTCCATGCACTAAATCAGTCATTACTTCTTCGATTCAATAGATATCAACGAAACTGTAAGAGCTTATGAAAACTAGACACTCATAGCTTTTCATTCACATACAGAACGTAACCTAGATCGACCTGAGCAAATCACAAAACTCTATCGAAGTTGACTCAGCAAATTACCGGACATATCCTGTCCTACTTTGCAACAATAGTCATATGTCACTCAACATGATGGATGTGATCAAATGGTTGGTTTCCTCGGAAAGTAGACACAAACCTTTCCAATGGTACCAATTTCACCATTTTCCATCAAGTGAGCTGCCCTGTAGATCATATGGGAGATAGACCAACACATTATGGGCAGATTCGGGTATCAGTTTTCAAGTGTCCTTTTTATCGAGATAGAGCGAGCCTCATGCTTCTTGTCAATCACAGACATTGCGTGAGCGCATCCTAGGCCATCATCACAGTGGCTTTACCGGATTATTACGAATGAGTACATTGAGTCAAACATGAGTACATAATACCGTACTTTTCTCTTAAGACTGCATCATCACTTAAGTGAGCCAAGTCTTATGATGACTTCGACTAATCATTGGGAATCATATAGGCATTACTTTATCGTCTCTTAGGGAAACCGTCCCTTAGATTGCCTTAAACCGATTGATGAATACGCATCATCAAGTGTCCCCAAGATTCTTTCATTCTTAACTTTGGATTTAGCGGAATCTCTTAGTCTCACAAGAGTACATCACTATAAACCCTTAGTTTTACACGCAAAAGCTTCATATCTCTTTCAAATCAAGTATATACTTAGTATGCGTCCCCGACAATCACTTGTCGTCGCACTCCGTGGTCAGGAGCCACTTGATTTGAGTCTGATCCACCACGAGATTCTTTTTATCACTTAACTTAGTTCCCCACTAAGATAAGATTTTACCACAAGCTGCACGTCAGTTTTTGGGAAACTATCTAACTGAGAAGATAGTGGATGCTATAACATCCATTACGATAGCACAACTAAGTTTCGTGTCATCGTAGTCGATTCCAGTGCGTTCATGAGAAACCTCGCGCCATGAGGTGAGTTTAACTCCTTCTCTCACTCGCTTTAACAAAGTATACGGATAGATCTTATCTTTGGAGTGTCGGCACCACTTCAACAAAGGGCTATCACTTTGTTCATACTGGAGTCGCATATATTTCCATTTTAGGCCAAGGCTACAACATTGTAGACTTTCAACGAAGTATGGTTCGATTAAACTCACATTCCACGTCCTCATGAACCGGCTTTATTCATAGAGTACTCTTTATGGATTGGCATTCATTGAGGCGTCCCCCAATGATGACTGTAATCCAGAATCACATGAGACGGATGAGTTCATTTGATCATATGATCAAGTTTCATGTACCAAGCTCGCATACATTCTTAGCGAGAGTATTTATCGAACCAAGTGGCATCCCAATACTCGATGAGATCCACAGCCTAGTAACACCATCTACCACAATTTGTGGTGTTACCATATCACCATTTATAGGTGACGAACGTCCATGACCGGACACAATCCTTGCAAACATGTTTGCAGCATGTATTTAATCTCGTCACTTTAGGAAACTTGGTGAGGCACAGTAGGGACAAACTACGACAATTCCAAGTCGTTCTACTCGAACATGATCGTTCGCATCTCCCCCTAACGACGGGAAGACTGGCTCATCAAAGTGACTTACGAGATCGTCTGCCAAGGTACATTTTAAGCGGACTATGAGTGAAAGCGCATGTCATATTCATCATTTATAACCCATCATAATGCGTTGTGGTGACGCACTTTTGGCACATGAACATGTGGACGATAAAGGTTTTCAGTGTTAACACAATCCAGTTAACAAAATGCATACTGTTACACTCGTAACTAAGCATTTGAATGATGATAGGTATAGGTGAATATGACATGTTGACCTATGCTACATAGCCGTAGCTACTGGTCTTGAGAATCCAATAAAACCGCCATCATGCACCACCGGGATCGAACATGAAGAAACGATTGAACCGATGATAGGCCGTTGGTTTTATCGAACCTCTAGTGCTTTCTTGAAGAGTTCACTCCCTTCACCAGCCCCAAACACCTCAAAATTTCATGAGCATGTATAAACGGGTGTTTAGGATTCCAAAACCATCAACCTTGTGGTAAAAAACCGATCGAAATGATATCGAACTGGTTGTTGGGACGGCTGGTGGTATGTGAAAACTTCATTTAAGTGGTTCACCTCCTTCCAAGTCTCCAAATGGCATCAAAATTTGTGAGAAGGTAGCCTTGGATGTGAGGAAGTATTTGTTAAAATTTCACTTTAAGACTTGGTCTAAAAAGTGGGTGAACCGACCTTTACAATGACTGGTCCGCAAGTTGGACAACCATAACTCAGGTTTCATCAACTTATCAATCATTGTCAAAGGAACAACATAACATATAAATGTTATTACTTGAGTACGACCATTTGTGAACACCATCATAGCATCATAAGCCACCCAGGCTAATACTTATGATCATGTATGTATAAGGACTCGGTGAAAAGGGAGGACTCAGCACCATGCTTATGCGAGTCGCTACATAATTCTCTTTAGCATAGGAGGGTGTCATCTCCTAATCGTGCCAAAGAATAGGCTTTAATAAATGAACATGGCTAAGAAGGATCATCGGGGGGGTCTTTGGCATCATACATACTTATGAAAGCAAGACGCGGATGACATAAATAACATCATCGGTCATGAGCCCTGCTCACGACTCCACCAATGTACTTTGGTGTCTTTGATCCAACTAGTTTCTTTGTTCAAAGAAAATGATGTCCATGATAATACCGTGGTATATGGATCATCAAACTGTCCAAACTCCGGACTATTAAAGCCTAAATGTGTCAATGTCCCAATACATCTTCTGGTTACCAAAACCGATGCAAGCCGAACCATATTGACTCATGAATATTTTTCTTTTCACATATCCAATACAAGTGATGCATAAGATTTTATTCTCACAAATAACAATGAGATGCTATGAGTGATACACTTTGGCATATATATCATCGAGTCATAACATGGTTCAATTGTTACGGAACATGTGTGACTAGAAA
Source organism: Orobanche coerulescens (assembly GCA_033398695.1). Classification (NCBI taxonomy): domain Eukaryota; kingdom Viridiplantae; phylum Streptophyta; class Magnoliopsida; order Lamiales; family Orobanchaceae; genus Orobanche; species Orobanche coerulescens. The sequence goes on along the minus strand of CM065806.1, from coordinate 134,654,731 downwards.
ACGCCATTCGGCATTCAACAACTTGAGTATTATACCACTCATTGATTGTGATGACTTAGTCATCATAGTCATAATGGATTTATACACCGAAATCCAAAAATATCATGTTCCTTGAAAATAGCTTAATACGCACTCAATTTCGCTTGCAAAATTTTACAAATATAAGCATAGCGAACACTCTAACAACATAGAGATTTTATACTTGATATGATCAAAATGATCTATCATATTAAGTGCATAACATGGCAAGGTTATATGCCTAAGGGGCAAAATTACGACACAAGCATGGTGTAGCACTACCATGCACACGCTCGACCTTCTTATAAGGGTGCGTATTTTGGGCTTCCCCAAGGAAACTGTTTTTCAACATTTGAAAGATGATAGTTTAGCGTACAACGCATACCAAAAACCGTATCATCTATGGCAAATTCGGCCAGAAAGAGGTTAAAAAATATGTGTCATAAGACCACTTGCAAATTCAAGATGGGAACCAAGTTGGTTGGGACAAAAGTTAGCACAATTGCTGGAAATAAAATTCCGCGCAGCTTGACCTTTGTTCACTAAAACAGCGATAACTCCCTTGTTAGGAAGGCTATGGATGAACGGTCAGATGTTCTGGAAACTAGACTTCAGTATCTTTCTATCCATATATTGTGCACCACACGAATCATTAAACTCAGATTACAGTGCATGTTTTAATTGGCTGTTTAGTTTTTCCCAAGTTTAGTGAGAAAACAAGGTTGATACCATATCCAATGGCATAAGTGTTGATGCAAAAACATGGCAATGACAGCCATATGTGCGTTTAAACGCAGCAGGGTATTCGATTTCTTATCTCGACTAATGATCCTTTCGGTAACTCCAACTTGGTAGACTTGCAGAGAAAGTAGGAATGTCGAGTACTGACTAAATTGTTTAAAAACCACTGATTCCGTTTGAACTTTCAAAGCATAAACAAATACCAAGAAGGATGCGCCTAGTCATGATCAAAGGTGTAGAAAAAATCCACCAAAGTGCATCAATCAACCAAGTATTTTAATTCTCAATTTGCAAGTATACGTCATAATAGCCATGTTATATAGATACAACGCGGTGCATCATAATTAAGCATTTTGAACCATGAGACATAATGAGTATACCATAACCAACTTGTCTTGACCATCCAATAAGATCGACTAAACATAGTCAAATGTATAAGGCACATGCCTTTACAAATACCCGGAGAAGTATTCGGATCTATAGTCATACGAACTATAATCGAGGTCAACGAATTCATGTATTTACCGCAATATGCCATTGCTTTACATGTTGAAACTCATGAGAATTACTCGTACATTCTTTCATATATCATATTGCAAGGAGACGGTGCATGTCTACACCCACATGCAATATTTTATTTTAATAGGATGAAAGATGGAGTTTTCCAAGTATGGTATTGGGTCAAGACCAACGTGGTGGTCGCTCAATTCAACGTGACAAATCCGTCACAAATCGATTTTAATCACGACATATCCGTCGCAATCGATGTTTGTCCCATTTCTACGTCACAAATTCGTGACTAATCATGAACAAGTCATAACTTTACCGTTACCGACAATGTTCGTTTTATTTAATTGTTGGTTTAAAATCGACAAAACGGCGACATCAAATCGCACCCAAAACGTGGTGTATGCAACAACCACAACTATCGACTTTCAACAATTATCCGTGACTCCCCCAGGACCGTCACACAGTTTACTTCGACATCCGAGAGTGATACCACCTCTCATTGTCTCATCCACCGCAAAGTAGCGTGGGAGATAAAGAACCCAAATACCCAATTCCCAAAAAGAAAATTTCCCAAAAGAGAGGAATTGAAAAACGGGAACTTTAATAAAGTCTTACGGGTACTTGGTTCCATATATGCTTTGATCCTTGAACGGGAGATTCTCTCCATATGAGCAACATATTTCCGTGGGTACTCCATTCTATATTTACTTTGATCCTTGAACGGGATAAATATGGCTTTTTCTCCATAGCGTGCACATCATCATGAGTGACGTATTTTCCTATATACACGTAAAACATAAACATGTAAGATTCATAAGTATACAAATTAATGAACAAATGAATCATTAATTAGGAAAAGATAAAGAGTTGAGAAACGCCCGGATAGGGCTACTGGGCTCGATAATTCGGCCGAAAAAGGACTCCAGCGCCGCGATGCAGCAGCTCGGTATTGGATGAGGTCGGATCTCCAAATTTCCTCGTAAAAATCGGCTTCTGTTCGGCAGTAGATTCAGTAATCAATATTACAGAAAATCCGATCTCCACCGTTGAATATACAGATATTTGTATTGGGAAGTTGCTGTCAAAATTTCACACCGATCCGACGGTTAACGAATCGGGAAACGTGATTTTCGTATGACTGCGCTGTGCAGAAAATTTACGCGCGAAATATTCTCGTCTCTCGATTTTTTTTCTTTCGTTGGACGATCCGACGGTGCTTCGATCAGATCGGGTCGCAGCCTTAGGCAACAGTTGGTTGGATGAAAACGGGACTGTCGAGCAGGTCGGGTCGACAACCGGGTCGGGTCACAACCGGACTGGATTGGATCGCGACTCGGGTTCGGGCTGGGCAGCAATTGGCTCAGGTACAAACCGGGGCGGGCCAAACACGGGCTGGTCAGTCGGGGTTCTGCCGCGATTTCTCATCACCGGTAGTGTCGACGGTGAGGTCGATGGATCCCCAATCGGCGCCGTACAGGACAGAGGTTGGACGGATGTGTAGGAGGATGACGGCGTCACCGGGGCGTAGGTAATTTTGAACGGCCCATGTAACGGCGAAGGCGCTCTCGTCGCTGAGATCGACGGCGATGGCAATCTTTCGGTGGGCGCCGGCGGTGGGTGGTCTTCTTGTTGAGGAAGGTGAAGGCGGTAACCAACCAATCTGGTTACTCTCGGCGGTCCGCGGTGGTTTTCCCAGCCGGCGGCGATCGGGATTAGGGTTTTCGATTTTTTTTTGATTTTTTTTTTTTCGGAATTTCTGAATTTCGGACGAATTTTTCCTACTCAGTTGAGATACTACGTGCTGATAACGTGTTTGAGGAGAAAGTAAAAGACAACAAATCAATTGTATTCATAACACTGATAGAGGGGCCTTTATATAGGCATGACAAAGAGAGTTTTTCCATACATAGGATTCCTAGTTAAGGTAAGACATCTAAAAGGATCCAACTACTTATGGAAGAGTCCAGAACCTTCCATAACTTTTATCCCCTACAACTAGTATTAGGTAAGACACCAATACGAGAAGGATTTCCCGGAACAAATTTCAATTAGATTTAATTAAGAGTCTCCAATAATTATCATATAGATTCTTATTGTTAAGTGACCTAAATTAAATGTTTCTATATCTAATTTTTGTTGTAGTGTCTAGATGATTTGAACATATTTTATATTACTCAAATATATTTTAGATGACTCGAATATATTTTATACTTTCTCCGTTCTTTTATTATTGCAACGTGTTGACTATTACACTGTTCACATACTCTCTTTTGACCATCTTTTGTGATTTATACATATGAAAAAATATAGTCATGTGGGATCTTGTTAGATTCATCTCGAAATATACTTTCAAAATATCAACTTTTTATAATTTTTAAAAGTAAGAAATTGAAGATATTAATAATCAAAGTTGTGCATTAACAAACGTGAAAGAACTGAGGTAGTATTATATAAATATAATTTAAATGACTCAAATAAATAATTATATTATATTTTAAATAACTCAAATATAATTTTATTACTTCAAATATATTTTAAATTATTTAAATATATTTAAGTGATTCACAATATTCGAAGATATGACACCCATATATTATTTAAATAAATAATTCAATATATTGAAATAAAGATAAAAAGTAAAGATTTAAATATTAGAAAGAGTTGTGATGTGGTACAAGACAACAAATCCCTAACACAATCATCATAACTACTAGGCCACCTCACGATGATATAACAATAAATATTTTTTGATTGTTGTGAAAATACTTGATAAGATTTGCCATTTTAGTTTTTTTTTTTTTTTGACAAGTTTGCCTCAGTGGAAATCCTATACATAATCCAATCTCTATGCCCGGGTTTGAACCCGGGGAAATCCCAACACAAGTACTCTTAATGAGATACTTATGACCGACTCCTCTAGGAGGTCGTTGGCATTTGCCATTTTAGGTAATACTCCTTTCCTTCCTAAGGAAGTACTAACTATTGAAATAAAATTGGTGTATTTTAGGAGAATGATTGGATGTGATAACTGTGTAAGTTTTGTAAATATTGAAGTATATGGTGTAAATTAAAAGAAACAAATATTATAAACTTTTATTTGATATAATTTAAATTATTTAATGAAATATTGTATTTTCAAATGGATATTTTTTAAACCAAATAGTAGGGGTGTTCAAAAATATCCGATATCCGATCCGAAATATCCGACAATTCGAAGTTCCGGATATCCGAAAATTCGGATATTCGATAATTCGGATATCCGAAGTTCGGATATCCGGAACTTCGGATTCGGATATCGGATAGTAGTTTTCAGAAAAATCGGATATTCGGATATCCGAAATATCCGAAAAGTCCTACAATTTTTATTTTTTGATATTTTCACTAATAAAAAGTATTCGGATATTCGGATATCCGATATCCATATCCGAAGTTTTTTTCGGATATTCGGATATCTGATATCCAAATCCGAATATTTTTTCGAATATAAGGATATCCGAACAAAAATTTTATTTTTTTTCCGGATATTCGGATATCCGATATCCGTATCCGAAATTTCGGATATCCGAAAACCGGATATCCGAAATTTCGGATACGGATATCGAATATCAAAATCTACTATCCGAATTTTCGGATATCCGAAATTTCGGATATCCGAAAGTCCGGATATCCAGTTTTGAACACCCCTACCAAATAGTACATGGATGAATGGAGTAGTAAAGATTTTACATCGCCGAATAACACGCTGGATCTTGCTCTTTCCACCTGCTTATTAATTGCTTGTAGTACTACAGAGATCATTTTCCTAATTCACATGTAACTCTTTTTTTTCTTTTCTTGTTTTCATTTGATTATGAAGTTTTTACACATGTATTATACGGTACCGTATAGGTTGAGTTTGGATCCTCTCCAGTCACTGAATTGTCCAGTTCAATCTGGACCGTTCAGATCACACACACCCGCTCGGATGTGTGTGCGCGCGCGCTGGAGGGTCCGGATCTCTCCAGTCCTCTCCCAAAATGAAGAGGATCCGCGCTCGTATAGGTTGGGTCCATGGTACACCTCATGTAGTGCATCCTTTGTTGGATGCACTACACGTGACGTGCATGGAGGGTGCAGATCGATACTCCCTCTAGTGCATCAATCTGCACCGTCCATGCATGTTACGTGTAGTGCATCCGGCAGGGGATGCACTACATGAAGGTGTACCATGGACGATATATATATATATACTACCTCTGTTTTCTTATAATTGCAACATCTGAATTTTCACGCTTGTCAATACATATTATTAATATCTTTAATTCTTTATTTTTAAAAATTAAAAGAAGTTGATATTTTGAAAATATATTTCGTATACAATGTTTCTTCATATATATAAATCAAAAAAGATAGTTAAAAGAGGGTATTTGAACAGTGTAATAGTCAACATCTATACTTCTATTAAAAGAGAGTCGTGACACATGTCACTTTGTAAGTTTTTTGATTTTTTATTTTAAAATAAAGTTTATATATAGAGATGTATCTTAAATTTTCAAAAAAAATTATAGATATATATTGTGGGAGTTTTATTCCACAACTTACACTCATCTACCAATAAAAAATTCTTTCTTTATTTTTTTAGCTTAAAATTTTAAATGTTTATAATTTTTTAAATCAAGTTTATTTTTAATGAAAAACATATCAAATTAATTTTTATTTCATAATTTTCAACTAGAAAAAATTATATTAGAAAAAATATGAATATTTATTTTCAGTAAAATTAATTTATGCAAAATAAAAATATATTAACTCATTTATTGCTTACATAAAAAATAAATTATGATATTTATTTAATTATAATAACTAAAAATAATAAAACATACACTGCACACACACACATATATTAAGATTTAATCACGTATTACTTTCGTCCCCAAAATTTGTTCCTACTTTTTTTTGGGTATATCCAGGAAATTTGTTCATGTAATGGACGCTAATTGACTTAACACTCCGCTAATGTGGTACTCTTTCTTGAATTATATTACACCCCATAATACACTCAATAAGTCTTTTATTAATATTACGCTAATATGATACTCATGTCGAAAATCATCAAAAATAAATTTAGAGATCGAGAAATTATTTTCTAATAAGAGAATATCTTATGCGGTGCATCGCACCGGAGAAAATCCAGTTGATTAAAAAAAGAACGTAGTTGCTGGACACTCTGTTGTTGGTCTCTCATCATCTCTAGTACGACAATTACCACCTAAGCAGTAAACTAAAATGACACAAATCTCATTATATACCCCGAAAAACATGGGCAGAACGATGTTCGCAGAAAATCCAACTCCATGGGGCGTTCCCTTTTATTCCCTGCCCTCTTCATCCTCTTCCTCGTACTTTCCGCCTCCGCCCACGGCGGCCACTCTGACACCGACGTTGATTCTGGGTCGCCGTCGGAGAAACCTAAGTTGAGGTTGCGGTCCTTGATTCTGGTGAAAATATGGTGTTTGATACTTATGTTTGTCGGGACTTTTGCGGGTGGGATGTCTCCGTACTTCATGACATGGAACGAGGGTTTTTTGGTATTCGGGACGCAATTTGCTGGCGGAGTGTTTTTGGGGACAGGGCTGATGCATTTCCTGAGTGATTCGAATGAGACTTTTAGGGAGTTGACCAGTAAAGAGTACCCGTTCGCTTTCATGCTCGCGAGTGCTGGATATTTGCTAACTATGTTGGCTGATTGCCTTGTATCTCATGTTTATGGCAAGTGTGAAACTGACCATGGCTCTGCTAATGGCGGTGTCGACTTTCAAGGTGTGCTGATATTTTTTTTTTTTTTTGGGCTTTTTATATAGTCATCTGATCTAGGGTCTACTTTTTCTATTCAATTTTTTTATATTTTACTCATTATAAAGAAGGTTTGAAGCATCATTTCGAATTGATCTATTTTTCACTTATCTTTTTAATTAACTGATATTAAAAATATAATTATAAGAAATATTATATAGATCTTAATTTGATATTCAGGTTTTATTTGGAAAGTAGAACTTTTATTGCGGTAAAATAATCCCAATATATTTTTAAATCAGACTCTTCAACTCTGAAGAAGAGTATATCGTGTTTGTGGTGGGATTTGACTAGTTTGGATAGAGTCTATGTTACAAGAAGATAGTTCGTCACTTGTTAAATTTGAATGTTTGGTGCCTTTGTTGTGACTGACATTTTCTTTTCTATAAATAAATGGTTATGAGTTATCCTAATTATATCCATGATAAAAGACAACTGGTTTAAATATTAAATGTTATTTTCGGCATATATCGTTATCATCTGTACCTTAATTCTATGTTTGGGTCCGTGGCGTGAAGATAATAGTGTTAATTCATGGTCAAGATCAGTAGACACTATAAAATGATAGAGGCAGACTAGCAATTTTGTGCGCCGAACTGTATGTATATATATATATATTATATAATATAATATTGATGCCTCTCTTCATAGGTCAGATTGTGGCACAATCAGGATTGTTTCCATATGTGTTTTGAGTAGGGATGTCAATGGATCGGGTAGGGTACGAATATGCCTCCTCCATATCTTACCCTATTTGATTCGGATCGGGTTCGGGTATTGTCCATTGGGTAATCGGGTGCGATGGGTATTCGATCTTAGTATACCCTATATTTAAGAATATAAATATTTTTAATATATATCATATATACATATAATGTAATTAATAAATTCAATTTATTATAATAAATATTAAAAATATAATATTTTATATAATAATATATATAACATATAATATAATATAATATTTATGTATAATACATAATAATAATATATTTTTCACAGAAACAACCTCCCTACCGTAATAAGTAGGGGCATGGTCTGCGTACATCTTACCCTCCTGCACTCGCGGCGGGATATCTTTGGGTATGTTTGGTTTGGTTTGGTTTTTACATAATAATATATTTATATAATTCAAATGGGTACGCGAGTCGGGTATTCGGGTAATATACTAGACTCATACCCTACCCATACCCGACCATAAAATTTCGGGTTCGGTCGATACCCGACCCGATTTCGGGTTTATCCAGCGAGTAGGATCGGGTACGAATAAAGTTGACATCCCTAGTTTTGTGTCTGAGTCATGATGAGCCTTACTTTTCAGTACGAGACTTTAGCATTAGTCATAACATCAAAAAGCTTGGCAATATGCAATGTGTTGGGAAAAATACCGACAAACGTCACGTCACAATGAATAATGCGGAACCTCGTTTGACAAATTCTCACTCTTCAATCGTAACTTTGTGGTTACCGACGAGTAGAGCAACAATTACAACTCGATAAAAATAATACAAATGATATTCGAAAGCGATAAATAACGAGACACAATTTTAGCGTGGAAAGCCCCTCAAGGCGAGAGTAAAAACCACGGGACCGAAGCCGCTAAAATCCACTATCACCAATACACACAAAATACACAATCGTCCCTAATACAAACTAGGGGTATACACCAATCGTCCAATACTTGGTAATAAATGTTCTTCAAGTATTTGGAATCAACAACAACAACAAGATCGAGAAAAGAAATAACCGTAAATAGCTTACACAAAGAGTTAACGAAATACCCGAACTTCCGGACTCAAAATCTCGATCTACACTGGTGAAAAGATTTGCCCAATAGCTACCAAGCTCTTGTCAAAAGATCACGACGATCCGACCGATAAATCTCCGGGAAAATGAAGAAATGTATTTCTCTCTCTTGTTTCTCTCTCTATCTCTCTCTCTCTCTTGTTCTTCAAAGGTGTGTAATGATAATAATGATGAAATCCCGCTGCAAAATCTGCATAAAAGGCCACCCATTTGCTGAGTTGACCCGTGTGCCGCGGCCCGGCCAAAGTGTGCCGCGGCACACACCAAAAAAACACGCCCAGGGGTATCGGCAGGGGCTGCGGCCCGGCAGGAGGGTGCCGCGGCCCAGAGTACAGGCCACTCGGCCTTGAGAAACATGTAACGGGGGCCGCGGCTCGGCAGGGATGTGCCGCGGCCCAGGGTGATCGGCAAGTGGCGATCGGCGAGTTTGGCAGGCGATCGCGAGGCCGCGGGGTTGATCGGCGAGGCGCGGCCAGTCTGATCTCGGCAGAATGTCTTGAGTGATTTGGGCCGCGGCTCGCGGTGTGTCTGCCGCCCTACAGGTCTGGTGAGAAAAATGACTTTTCAAGCGTAGTGCCACGGCCCGGAGGGTTTGTGCCGTGGCCCGAAGTCCAGTCGACTCCGAAAATGCCTATATTTCGGAAATTACTCCTACAAATCTCCCCCTTTCCGGAATATAGGTAGAGTTCGCCATCCCGACGATCGAACAACACACTCTCACCTTCTCTCTACTCAACGCCTTGGTTAACATATCGGAACCATTATCATCGGTATGAACTTTATCAAGTTCAAACAAACCATCCTCCCTCGTGTAATACCCGGTTGTAATTCAGCCATTATCATTCAGTAATTATCAGTCTGTAATTGTCACTCAGTGTATTTTCACTCAATTATAATCATTCATCAATCATGTTCTTTCACCGTGTTCACCGTTCGTATAAACTTCGAGTTGAGTATCGTTATTGTTCATCGTTTCAACTTTCCTCATATGAGTTCGACTTTGTTAGATCACCATTAATTTTTGGTAATTCCAAAAATTCTAAATCTTTGTAATATTATAGAGCATCGAGTTAGCTTTCCAATGGTTCAAACGGTGAGTCAATCGGAGTCCGGACGAGAGAGTTATGGTCGTTTTAGCTCAACCGCTCATTTTCGGTATTGGCGATCAACTGCCGAGCAGGCGGGCCGTGTCGTCAGGACACGGCCCGTCTGCGTACTCGTCGGAAAGTGCCGGCGTCGCCTCGGGACCCGGCCAGTGTCGTGCAGCACGGCCAGTCGAGCTCTTCGGATTAACTGTCGCGCCCGAGAGGCCGGCCGTGTTCGGGACACGGTCGAGTCATTGTCGAGCGCCGCGGACGGGTCACTGTCGGTGAGGCCCCTTCGCGCCTCGGCCGTGTCAAGCGGGACACGGTCGAGTCCTGCCGGCCATTGCGCGCCACGACAGGTGTCGGGCGGGCACGGTCGAGCCTCTTGGCCGTCCCTATAAATTCTTTTTTTGAGCATTTTGAGCTCATTTCTCCCATTTTTCCATCTTCTTCACCTGCAACCGAGAGAGAATACTTGAGGGAGAGATTTCTTCATCAATTATCATTTGAGAGTATATTTTCATCACCTTCAATCATTCGGGAAGCTTGGATACTCGATTAAACTCGTGTTCTTCGGATCGAAATGGTTGGATATTCAAGAGGTAATTTCTTCAACACTTTGGACTTCGATTTTGTGTTGAGTTATGATGTTTTGGACGTTATAATCATGTTATATGAAGGGATATGTATATGATTATGAGTTTGTATAAGGATTCATTGGATTATTGAGGATTATTCAAGAACACCTTGAATATCGAGTTGGAATTGGAGATTTTCGACTAATTGTTGTTATAATCACATTTTGGATATTCATAACGGATTATTGATCGTATTGGAGATGTTTTGTTGGTTTGAAACACTTCTTGGGGACTTTGATATTGATATATCGAGGTTTGATTGTAAACAATCGGAGTTTGGATACAACGTGTTTGATTTAATGCCTCTATGGACTTGGTTTAATCATATCGACGTTTTGAGTTCGTTATATTCGTGTTTGATTCGTGTATTGATCGGATTGTTGGTAATTGTATTGAATTAAGGTTGTTCGAGCGACCGATATCTCAATTAGGACGTTGTTCGGGGAAGGATAATTGTCGCCGGTGTTGTGTAAGTTGATTCTTACTCGGTTAAAAGGATATTCATTCCTTTTGTTGTTGATCATTCATAATCATAACTCATTCATCATTGTATTAATCATTTTGAGACTTGTAATTGTCGGATAATCATTTCATTAGCGAGCGGCGGTTCCAATCATTTCATTGAAAACTATCAATCACTTCATTATCACTTTCGTATCGGTGAGTCATTCTTGACTTTGTCGGATTATTATTATTCATTGATATTCATTATGGTCATTCTTGTTCATATGACCTTCTGGGTTCATATTGCGTGGCCGGGTGCGGATGTGTGGAATTTTTAGTCGGGCACGTGATGGCCATGTATTGGGAGTGATACATTGGACTGTGCACACGGTAACGATTACCTCCGTGAGACTAATTAGGTACAAGGACGGGTGTGTCCGGTCATCCGTCTTGTACACTTGCACAGAACACTACGGGCGTACTATGATACTCCTCTTCAGCGTAATTCATAATTAAGAATATTTCATAACTTCAGTTAATTCATAATTGTGTAATTTCAACTCTAGAGGATTGTTGTTCTGTATAACTGACCCCGTTGGGGGATTTTATTTTCAGGTCACGGCAAGGCAAAGGCACGGGAAGAGCATGTTGACGGCGACGAGTCCCAGTGATACTAGTAGGGGGCCCCATTCATTCCGTTTATTTCAGTCATTTCAGTCATTTCCGTCATTTGTATTTTCCGCTGCAAATTCCGTTTGAGATGCTTATTTGTTCAGGGTGGTGTATTTTATCTCCATATAAAATATACTAGTATTCTGTTTTGTCCTGGTGTAATGTACTTAAACTCCTCATCGGAGTACTTGGTAATATAATGTGGTTCGGTACTACAATTATATTATTTAATTCATCATTTTCATTTGCCTGGTGGGTCCCAGTCGGGGATTCACGGCACTGTAATATCCGCCTAGTTTGGGGTGTTACAGAGTTGGTATCAGAGCGTGGTTTTGAATACTACCCTCCAAGTCATGTCTCATTTGAAATCATCGTCATCGGACTAGTATCATTGGACTTTCGCGTCACGTGTGACTGTGCAAATCGAGCCAATCGGACCAAGAAGCGTAAGATTTCTAATGCCATGGTATAATTTACGGCAATAGTCATTCATTCATAATTCATCGATTAACAATCCTCAATCATCATTGTCATTTTGACGGGGCGGTCGAGTTAACTCATTAATCACCAATTCATTTCATTGTTCGATTGTTGATCGGGAAGATCGAATCATTAATCTTGTTAACTCATTCAAGATAATCATTTCAATAATTTCATCGAGATAATCATGTCACCTCGATTAATCATTCATGTAATCACCGTGTTAGAGCGCGTATGCTCATTTTCATAATCTCATGTCATAATCATAACGTATATTTCATGCGGTGAATATAATTATCATGTGACTTTCCTACTTGAGTATGGAGAGGGCAAGAAGAGGGCGTCGAGGACGAGGCGTGGAGCGGGCCGAATCCGAGAGCTCATGTGAATACACGTGCGGCGAGGAATAATGCTAATTCATCGAGCGGCGCCGCCACTCATTCACACAGACGCGATCATTCACTATCGTGAGTCGTGCAGGACACGGCTCGATCGGAGGGTGTCGGGTTGACCCACTCGCTTTTATGCGGGGCATGATGGCCCAAATGACCGGATGGCTCGGTTGATGGAGACAATGCATAACTCCGTCAATCAAAATCGCAGCTCCTCCGCCGCCACCTCGGAGGCAAGAGAGGAATGTGAGTAATATCATCGGCGATATCTCTCGCCGAGGCCACCTACTTTTGAGGGCTCGTGCAGGCGTGAGATATCATTCATTGGCTCGAGCATTTGAAGTTGTTTGCTATGGTAGAGTGTCAGAAGGACACAAAGTTTTTGCGGCTTACTACAGGTAAGAGCGCACATTCTTGGTGGTTATCGTTGAAGCCCACCGAAGGATCTTGTACTTGGGATCGATTCAAGACTCTCATGATGGAGAGGTATTATCCGGCCCCACTCGGAGAGGCCAAGTGCCGGAATTGCTCACCCCGACCCCTCGCAGACGAGGATGTTCTCGCCATTGCCAGAAATTTCAGAACTTCTTCCTTTCGCCTCATCCATCATTCATTCGGAGGCGGATAAGATCAAGTATTTGAGAAGAGGTGAAACCTCGTATGAGACTTGATTACTTAATCATAATTGCACCACGTTGGCGAATTCATTGAGAAAGCTCTCACCTACGAGCTTCTTGCTAAGGAAATTGCTAAGCGGCAACCTTCGTCGCTAGCAAGAAATCGAAGAATCGTAATCGATCACAAGGCGGTCGAGACAACCTTCAAGAAACCCCGTGCGGGCTCTGCTTTTTCGAGCGACCTCGGTGTCGTCTAAACTCGCGGAATCTCGATCACGAGCGGCGATTCGGCCATCACTGTTACAGCTGGGGATCTTGGTCATGTCGGCACTAAGTGTCCGAGACGATCATCACGTGTCATAAGCGTGGAATTGTGGGACATAAGGCCCGTTTTGCCGTAGGGACTCCAAACCTACTCGACGTCATCTCGGGCACCTAAGCGATCGGGCGTTGAATCGGAACCACTCAATCGCGTCGTTTAGAGCAGCGGGAGCGACTAAAGGTGGAGCTTTTAGCCATCGAGGCAGGAGCGTCGGTCTGGGACTAGCAAGCCCGGATTTATGAGATGAAGAAGACCGATGATCCCGAGGCCCGAATGATCTCGGGTATACTCGATATTCTATCTCAACTGTGTGTACCCTTTTTGATCTTTGGTGCATCGCATTCATTCATTTCCGAGTCATGTTTGAGTAGACTACGTGCAGGTAGTGCTACTAGTTGTGAGCCTTATGTCATTGGTCTACACGATGGTAGGCGAATTATCGGCAATCGTGAGATTCGTAATTGTCGGTCGAGTTTCATGGTCGTGTATGGCGCGGACCTAATCGTGGTAGATTTGCCGAGAGGCAGCGTCATCTTGGGTATTGATTGGATGGATCGTCATGATGCCATCATTAGTGTCCGTAGCGTATGGTCACTATCATTTCGAACGATGGGGTTGAATGTGTGTTTCGGGAGGTAATCCCATTTGTTCGTAAGGTCATTAATTTGATGAAAGCGGTAAGATTACTCAATCGGGGATGTGTCGGTTATTGGTGCTATATGGCCAAACCGAGAAGTCGCAGATAATGTTGACGGATATTCCGGTGGTGAGGAATGTGCCGATGTTTTCCGACGAGTTACTGGTTTGCCTCCACAGAGGATGTGGAATTCACGATTGAGTTGGAGCACAGTACGTCCCGATATCGAAGGCACCGTCTGGATGGCCCGACCGAAATGCAGAGTTAAAGAACCAACTTGAGGAGTTGTTCGAGAAAGGTTACATCCGACCGAGTGCGTCCCGTGGGAGCACCGGTATTGTTTGTCAAGAAGAAGGATGGTTCATTTCGCTTATGTATTGATTATCGGGAGTTGAGCAGGTGACAATCAAGAATAAGTATCCCTTACCCCGTATTGATGATCTCTTAGATCAAGCTGCGGGGAGCTTCGATATTTTCCAAGATCGACTTAAGGTCTGGATATCATCGATGCGGATCCGAGAGTCGGACATCGCGAGGACAGCGTTTGAACACGCTATGGTCATTATGAGTTTGTGGTTATGCCGTTCGGATTGACTAATGCACTGCGGTATTCATGGAGTTAATGAATCGGGTTTTCATCGACTTTTGGATCGGTTTGTTGTTGTCTTCATCGATGACATTTTGATTTATTCTCGTGGCCGGGAGGAACACGAGTCTCACCTTCATCGAGTGCTCGGCGTGTTGAGGCGAGAACAACTTTATGGGAAGTTCTCCAAATGTGAGTTACGGATGTCCAGTGACGTTTCTCGGACACGTAATTTCATCGACGGAGTTCGTGTCGATCCTCGAGAAGACGGAGGCTATTCGAGATTGGCTACCTCCGGCGTTAAGGAAATCCAAGTTTCCTCGGATTAGCGGGTTATTATCGGCGATTTGTGGAAGGATTTTCTAAAATCGCTCAACCCTTACGAACTTATTGAGGAAGGATAAGAAATACACGTGGTCCGACGCGTGTCGTGAGTTTTGAGGAACTCAAGAGCCGGTTAATGTCAAGACTGTACTTTCCTTGCCGCGAGGGAACGGAAGGATTTGTGGTTTATAGTGATGCGTCGGACGGGGTCTCGGATGTGTACTCATGCGAGCAGGAAAGTTATTGCCTATGCTTCACGGCAATTGAGACCTTACGAGGTTAATTATCCGACCCACGACACTGGAGCTAGCGGTAGTGGTGTTCGCTTTGAAGATTTGGCGTCATTACCTTTATGGCGTCACCGTCGGAATATTCACCGATCATAAGAGTTTAAAGTATATATTTACTCGAAGGAGTTAAATATGCGTCGAGAGGCAGTGGTTGGAATTAATCAAAGATTATGATATCGAGATCCTCTATCACCGGGCAAGGCGAACGTCGTCGCACGCCTTGAGTCGTAAGTCCGTTCGAGAGCGGATGCTTGCCCGTTTAACGATTCGAAGGAGCTTGGCGGGAATTCCTTAGACCCGAGATCGAGTGCAGCCGTGAAGTTCGAGGGCGGCTTTGTATGTTAGAGATTTCATCGTCACTAGAGGAGACAATTCGAGAGAATCAGGATTCGGACCCATCATTGTTACGCATCCGTGAGGATGTGGCTCAGGGGAAAGCCCCTGGATTTGTGGTCCACGAGGATGGACTTTTGAGGTTTAAGAACCGGTTGTGCGTGCCGACGAATGACGAGTTGAAAAACTCGATTTTGAGAGAAGCTCATGCTACCCCTTATTCTGTTCATCCGGGGTCTAGCAAGATGTATAAGGACTTGAAACAAAATTACTGGTGGAGTAATATGAAGCGAGAAGTCGCAGAATTTGTTTCGAGATGCTTAACTTGCCAGCAAGTCAAGATTGAACATCAGCGACCGACGGGTATGCTGAAACCTCTCCCTATTCCCGAGTGGAAGTGGGAAGACATTTCTATGGATTTCATCACGAGTTTGCCGACGAGTCGTCGTGGCATGAATACGATCTGGGTGATTGTGGACCGTTTAACTAAATCAGCTCATTTCCTTGAGATCAAGGATACGTGGGGTCCCGAGACTCGCCCGATTATTCATCAAGGAGATAGTAAGGCGCATGGTACTCCTAAGAGTATCGTTTCCGATCGTGACGGACGATTTGTATCTCATTTTGGAAATCGATTCACCGTCTTATGGGAACTCGGCTCAATCTCGATCACCGCTTTTCATCCTCGGTCAAGCGGACAATCGAGAGAGGACCATTCGGACATTAGAGGACATGTTGAGGGCATGCGTCCTCGATTGGAAAGACAATTGGGAAGCCCGACTACCTTTGATCGAGTTCACGTATAATAATAGTGGCATGCTTCGATCAAGATGGCACCTTACGAGGCCTTGTATGGTCGTCGTTGTCGATCTCCGTTGTGTTGGGAAGACTTATCGAGAATCAATCGGCAGAGCCCGATATGCTTATAGCCGCCGTGAGAAGGTAACTTTGATCGGGAATCATTTGTTGACCGCTCGAGTCGGCGAAATCATATGCGTATAACCGTAAATGCGACCATTAGAGTTCGAGACGGTGACCACGTGTTGGTCAAGGTATCCCCGAGTCGTGGTATCTTCCGTTTCGGGAAGAGGGGAAGTTAGTCCGAGATTCATTGGACCGTTTGAGATTTTGGATCGAGTGGGCGAGTTAGCTTATCGTTTGGCTTTACCTCCGGCGTTGAGCCGAATTCATAATGTGTTTCATGTCTCTCGATTGCGGAAGTATGTTGCCGGCCGAGTCACATACTTGATTCGATGAGATCGAGATCGCCGACGATCATTCATATGAGGAGCGTCCTGTGCGAGTTTTAGAGCGGCGAATCAAACAGTTGAGGAATAAGACGATTCCTTTGGTTAAAATTCAGTGGTCTAGACATGGAGTCGAAGAGGCTACTTGGGAAACCGAGGATAGTATGCGGGAGAGTTATCCCGAGTTGTTTGACCCTTAGTTTGAGGACGAAACTCTTTTAAGGGGGGGTGTATGTAATACCCGGTTGTAATTCAGCCATTATCATTCAGTAATTATCAGTCTGTAATTGTCACTCAGTGTATTTTCACTCAATTATAATCATTCATCAATCATGTTCTTTCACCGTGTTCACCGTTCGTATAAACTTGAGTTGAGTATCGTTATTGTTCATCGTTTCAACTTTCCTCATATGAGTTCGACTTTGTTAGATCACCATTAATTTTTGGTAATTCCAAAATTCTAAATCTTTGTAATATTATAGAGCATCGAGTTAGCTTTCCAATGGTTCAAGCGGTGAGTCAATCGAGTCGGACGAGAGAGTTATGGTCGTTTTAGCTCAACGCTCATTTTTCGGTATTGGCGATCACGCCGAGCGAACTCGGCCGTGTCGTCCGACACGGCCGTCTTAGTACTCGTCCGGAAAGTGCGGCGTCTGCCTCGGGACCCGGCCGTGTCGTGCAGCACGGCCAGTCGAGCTCTTCGGATTAACTGTCGCGCCCGGAGGCCGGCCGTGTTCGGGACACGGTCGAGTCATTGTCGGCGCCGCGGACGGGTCACTGTCGGTAGGCCCCTTCGCGCCTCGGCCGTGTCAAGCGGGACACGGTCGAGTCCTGCCGGCCAGGCTGCGCGCCACGGCCGTGTCGAGCGGGCAGTCGAGTCAACCCCTATAAATTCTTTTTTGAGCATTTTGAGCTCATTTCTCCCATTTTTCCATCTTCTTCACCTGCAACCGAGAGAGAATACTTGAGGGAGAGATTTCTTCATCAATTATCATTTAAGAGTATATTTTTCATCACCTTCAATCATTCGAAGCTTGGATACTCGATTAAACTCGTGTTCTTCGGATCGAAATGGTTGGATATTCAAGAGGTAATTTCTTCAACACTTTGGACTTCGATTTTGTGTTGAGTTATGATGTTTTGGACGTTATAATCATGTTATATGAAGGGATATGTATATGATTATGAGTTTGTATAAGGATTCATTGGATTATTGAGGGATTATTCAAGAACACCTTGAATATCGAGTTGGAATTGGAGATTTTCGACTAATTGTTGTTATAATCACATTTTTGGATATTCATAACGGATTATTGATCGTATTGGAGATGTTTTGTTGGTTTGAAACACTTCTTGGGGACTTTGATATTGATATATCGAGGTTTGATTGTAAACAATCGGAGTTTGGATACAACGTGTTTGATTTAATGCCTCTATGGACTTGGTTTAATCATATCGACGTTTTGAGTTCGTTATATTCGTGTTTGATTCGTGTATTGATCGGATTGTTGGTAATTGTATTGAATTAAGGTTGTTCGGCGGCCGATATCTCAATTAGGGCGTTGTTCGGGAAGGATAATTGTCATGGTGTTGTGTAAGTTGATTCTTACTCGGTTAAAAGGATATTCATTCCTTTTGTTGTTGATCATTCATAATCATAACTCATTCATCATTGTATTAATCATTTTGAGACTTGTAATTGTCGGATAATCATTTCATTAGCGAGGAACGGCGGTTCCAATCATTTCATTGAAAACTATCAATCACTTCATTATCACTTTCGTATCGGTGAGTCATTCTTGACTTTGTCGGATTATTATTATTCATTGATATTCATTATGGTCATTCTTGTTCATATGACCTTCAGGTTCATATTGCGTGGCGGGTGCGGATGTGTGGAATTTTTAGTCGGGCACGTGATGGCCATGTATTGGGAGTGATACATTGGGTATGCACACGGTAACGATTACCTCCGTGAGACTAATTAGGTACAAGGACGGGTGTGTCCGGTCATCCGTCTTGTACACTTGCACGAGAACACTACGGGCGTCTTATGATACTCCTCTTGGCGTAATTCATAATTAAGAATATTTCATAACTTGATTAATTCATGATTGTGTAATTTCAACTCTTGAGGATTGTTGTTACGTATAAGCTGACCGTTGAGATTTTATTTTCAGTCACGGCAAGGCAAAGGCACGGGAAGAGCATGTTGGCGGCGAGTCCAGTGATACTAGTAGGGGGCCCAGTCATTCCGTTTATTTCGATCATTTGATCATTTTCCGTCATTTGTATTTTCCATTGCAAATTCCGTTTGAGATGCTTATTTGTTCGGTGGTGTATTTTATCTCCATATAAAATATACTAGTATTATTTTGTCACAGTGTAATGTACTTAAACTCCTCATCGGAGTACTTGGTAATATAATGTGGTTCGGTACTACAATTATATTATTTAATTCATCATTTTCATTTGCCTGGTGGGTCCCAGTCGGGGATTCACGGCACTGTAATATCCGCCTAGTTTGGGGTGTTACACCTCGGATCCAATGATACCTCACATCGATATGTTTCGTTCTCTTGTGAAAAGTCGCATTCTTAGCCAAATGAATCGCACTTTGACTGTCACAAAGAACCACATAACGTCGTTGTCGGAAGCCTAGCTCTCGTAAAAATATTTTTAACCATAAGAGCTCTTTACACGCTTCCACTGCCGCAATATACTCGGTCTCCGTGAAGAAAAGCCGTCTTGACATCCATTTGCTCGACCTCAAGATCAAGGCTAGCTGCAATTCCAAGGACCAATCGAATTGATCCTATCTTCACAACCGGAGAAAAAATCTCGTCAAAATCAATGCCCTTCTTTTGACTAAATCCTTTCACTACGAGTCTAGCTTTGTGTGGGGGCAACGAGGTATTCTCCTCCGACTTAACTCTATACACCCACTTGTTCCTCAAAGCTCTCTTGCCTTTCGGCAACTTTACCAACTCGTACGTGTTATTCTCATGCAAGGAACTCATCTCGTCTTGCATGGCATCCATCCACTCTTTCTTCTTTTCATCCTCCATAGCCTCCGCAAAATATTCGGGCTCTCCCTCGTCGGTGAGTAAGACATTCTCATCGGCGGAATAACGAGAGGAGGGATGACGGTCCCTCGTCGACCGCCTATGTGGAACAAAAGATGGCATGTTCGTCACGGGTAGCTCGGGATGAGCTCCATCGGTGTCATCTTGCCTCAATTCATCGTTCTCACCGTCATCATGTTGTTCATTATTTTGGACGTCATCTCCAACGGGTGTCTCAACATTTTGTGGAGGAACGGGGTCCAAATCAATAAGATCATAGTCGTGTTTCGGAGCCGACTCTCCATTCTCAACATTCTTCATTGTTTGATCTTCAACGAAAACAACATCTCTTGACCGAACAAGCCTCTTTGTAACCGGGTCATACAATCTATACCCGAATTCATTAAGCTCGTAACCAATAAAAATACATGGCTTCGTCTTGGAGTCAAGTTTGGACCTCTCATCATTCGGAATGTGAACAAAAGCTTTACATCCGAAAACCTTTAAGTGGCGGTATGAGATATCTTTACCACTCCACGCCTTATCCGGGACATCAAACTCCAAAGGAACACACGACGTCAAATTAATAACATGAACCGCCGTGTTCAAAGCTTCTCCCCAAAACGACTTTGGCAATCCTGCATGTGAGAGCAAACAACGAGCTCTCTCGACCAAAGTCTGGTTCATTCTCTCCGCCAAGCCATTGAGTTGCGGAGTCTTCGGGGGCGTCTTTTGATGTCGGATCCCTTGTTCTCGGCAATATTCATCAAAGGGTCCGGTGTACTCTCCACCATTGTCCATCCGGATACACTTTAGCTTCTTCCCGGTCTCTCTTTCCACCGAGGCATGAAATTGTTTGAAAGTGTCTTAACACTTGATCTTTGGTCTTCAAGGTGTATGCCCACACCTTCCTGGAGTGATTGTCGATGAATGTGACAAAATATCGGCAACCACCGAGCGTCCTAGTCTTCATAGGACGACAAACATCGGAATGAACAAGATCAAGTACATTTTCCTTCCGTGAAGGAGTATGACTCTTAAAAGTAACTCTCCTTTGCTTCCCGGCTAGACAATGAGAGCATCTTTTTACGTGTACCTTGTGAACCCCGGACAACGCCTCCTTCTTCGACAATAGCGCCATTCCTTTCTCACTCATATGACCGAACCTCTTATGCCATAGCTCGGCCATGTCGTCATTGTCGATTGTGTTCACGGAATTAGTCGTGACCTTCAGAAGTGTCACGTACAATTTTCCTTCCTTTTGACCTCTGACGACAATCAAGGAGCCTCGAGTGAGTTTCCACACTCCCTTGCCAAAACCACTATGATAACCATATTCATCGAGTAAACCAACGGACATAACATTAAGTCTCATATCCGTAACATGTTTTACATTCCGTAAAACAAGTTCCATTCCGGTGTCGAATCTCAAATGCATATCTCCCACTCCAATAATCTTGGATAACCCTTCGTTACCCATCTTGACTATACCAAAGTCACCTGGAGTGTAAGAGGAATAGAAATCTCTACGTGATGTAACATGACACGTAGCTCCACTATCGACCACCCAACTCCAATCATCTCTAGCAAGATTCACCATATCATAGTCGCAACATACAAAGAATTCTTCGGTAGTAGTATTAACTTGGCTTTATCATTACTACCGCTTTCCTTCTTTTGTGAATTTTCTCGGCCTTGGCGATTCTCCTTCTTCAATTGTCGGCAAAATTTCTTTGTATGCCCTTTCTTACCACAATGGTAACATTCGATATTGGCATACTTCCCCCGGGAACTACTCCTTTGTGGCCCTCTATTACTCGGACCTCTACTTTGACCTCTCCCCCGTCTTTCGGTAACTAGAACATCCGACTGTGACGAAGATCCTTGTGCTTTTCTTCGGACCTCCTCATTCAACATGTTCCCTTTTTAGCTAATTCCATCGAAATGACTCCATCGGGGGCGGAGTTAGACAACGACGTTCGAAACGTCTCCCAAGAATCCGACAATGTGCCTAACAACCACAAAGCTTGCACCTCCTCTTCGAATTTAATTCCCATTCCGGCAAGTTGATTAATTATGCCTTGGAATGCATTTAAATGATCCGATAGAGGAGTCCCGTCTCGAAACTTAATGAGGAATAACTTATTATTCCCTGTCTTCCGAGCATACAATTGCTCGAGTTTGTGCCATAACTCTCGAGCATCCTTCTCTCCACTAATATGGTTCAAAACATTGTCATCCACCCATTGTCGAATATATCTGCAAACTTGGCGATACAAAATAGTCCACTCCGCGTCGGACTTCCCTTCCGGTTTATCTTTGCTAAAAACCGGTAAATAATAATCCTTCACGTATAGAAGGTCTTCCATCTTCCCATTCCATACGTGGTAGTTTGAACCGTTCACGTTAACCATTCTACTCGTGTTGGCTTCCATCTTACAATTGAGATACTTAAACAACCACGAAACAACAAATCTCGTGGCTCCGATACCACTTTGTTGGAAAAAATACCGACAAACGTCACGTCACAACGAATAATGCGGAACCTCATTTGACAAATTCTCACTCTTCAATTGTAACTTTGTGGTTACCGACGAGTAGAGCAACAATTACAACTCGATAGAGCGATAAATAACGAGACACATTTTTAGCGTGGAAAACCCCTCAAGACGAGAGTCAAAACCACGGAACCGAAGCCTCTTAAATCCACTATCACCAATACACACAAAATACACAATCGTCTCTAATACAAACTAGGGGTATACACCAATCGTCAAATACTTGGTAATAAATGTTCTTCAAGTATTTGGAATCAACAACAAGATCGAGAAAAGAAACAACCGTAAATAGCTTACACAAAGAGCTAACGAAATACCCGAACTTTCGGACTCAAAATCTCGATCTACACCGGTGAAAAGATTTGCCCAATAGCTACCAAGCTCTTATCAAAAGATCACGACGATCCGACAGATAAATCTCCGATAAAATAAAGAAATGTATTTCTCTCTCTTGTTTCTCTCTCTATCTCTCTCTCTTGTTCTTCAAACGTGTGTAATGATAATAATGATGAAATCCCGCTGCAAAATTTGCATAAAAGAACACCCATTTGCTGGGTTGACCCGTGTGCCGCGGCACACCAAAAAAACACGCCCAGGGGTATCGGCAGGGGCCGCGGCCCAGCAGGAGAGTGCCGCGGCCCAGAGTACAGGCCACTCGGCCTTGGGAAACATGTAACAGGGGTTGCGGCTCGGCAGGGATGTGCCGCGACCCAGGGTGATCGGCAAGGGTTGATCGGCAGGTCCCGGCAGGGTTGATCGGCAGGGGCCGCGACCCAGAGTACAGTCTCGGCCAGAATGTGCTGAGTGATTTCGGGGCCGCGGCTCGGCTGTGCTGTGGCCCGACAGTGTAAAGTGAGAAAAATGACTTTTCAAGCGTAGTGCCACGGCCCGGAGGGTTTGTGCCGTGGCCCGGAGTCCAATCGACTCCGAAAATGCCTATATTTCGAAAATTACTCCTACACAATGACCTCCTTTTCACATGTTCCTTCGTCATTTGGTTGTCATTTCCATTTTCCTGGTGCGATAGGAAATAAGGAAGGGCTCAGAGGTGCTAACCTATGCCAATGAGACTATTGGTGCACCCACGACCCCAATTACACTCATGATTTTAATACTGAGTCTTAGAACATTGCATTGGTGTAGACATATAGGCTTTTTGTTATCCTTTTGATGGAAAGGTGCATATAACATGTAGGTTTGTTTTTCTCACTATGTCTCATCTCTCTCTTTTTTTCACAGCAAATGGTCACAACGCAGATGTCAACCTTAATAAGCGGAATTCGCAGGTGAGATTTAAAATTAAAATACAACTAGTACAATTTCTAAGAAAATATACACGCCATGTCCTCCAATAAATACAAACCCATCTTGTGTCGCTCCTCCTCCTCCTCCTCCTCCTTATGTGTTTCTGTTTGTTTTACATGCCTCATTTTAGCTCCTTTGTTATCACAGGATCACGATGCAGAAGCCCATTTCACAAAATCCTCACTTACAACCGCTTCTTCAGTCGGGGATAGCATCTTGCTAATTGCTGCGCTGTGCTTCCACTCCGTGTTCGAAGGGATTGCGATTGGAGTGGCGGAGAAGAAATCAGACACCTGGCGGTCTCTATGGACTGTATGTCTCCACAAAATATTTGCGGCCGCTGCAATGGGAATAGCTCTTCTCAGAATGATTCCGGACCGGCCGCTCCTATCTTGTGCCGCTTACGCTTTTGCATTTGCTATTTCCAGTCCGGTAGGTGTGGCGGTAGGCATTATAATAGATGCCACGACTCAAGGTGCAGTTGCGGACTGGATTTTCGCGATATCCATGGGCCTAGCTTGTGGTGTGTTCATCTATGTTTCTATTAATCATCTACTCTCCAAGGGATATAAACCTCAGAAGATGGTTTCCTTCGACACTGGGGGATATAGGTTTCTGGCTGTCTTGTTGGGGGTTGGGGTAATTGCTGTTGTCATGATCTGGGATACCTAGCTAGCAGCTCTTTATTTGACTTGCTATATTTTACCTTCACAATCACACGTGGTAATGTTGCTTTTCCTTTTTCTTTCTCCCCTTGTTTTCTGTCGGACTTATTTTGCTGTATGTAGTCTAAAAATTTATAAGCTCAAGCAATAAAGAAGATTCCATT
The DNA here is from genome assembly GCA_033398695.1 of Orobanche coerulescens. Lineage (NCBI taxonomy): Eukaryota > Viridiplantae > Streptophyta > Magnoliopsida > Lamiales > Orobanchaceae > Orobanche > Orobanche coerulescens. Next base: position 134,630,000 of record CM065806.1, on the reverse strand, counting down.
AGCTTGAAAGAATCAACTCTATTATCAGTCTACTGCAGATATGCCTCCTTTCAGCAGCAAAACCTTTCCTCCAGTAACTCTGGAAGGTGGTTGTTCGAGTACATAATTGCAATACTGTGAACGCTATCTAATGAAACCTCGATTGCGAACTTACCTTAAAAATGAGCCGTGGCTTGTTGTAGTTGTAACTGTAAGTAAATTAAATTTGCGGCCAATCAAATGGCGACACGTGTATAAGTACAAATTAAATTAATTTACTATTTATATTTTGAGGATTTAATTAAATTAAGTTTCAAATTAAATAATTAAATTATTAATATTTAATATACGTGGTATGAGTCAGTCAAGTCAAACGGATATACGGATACTCGTAGTTGGTAAGCATACAGTTGACTTACCACACATAGGAAATCAAATATTATCTCGTCAAAAATGAAAGAAATAGAGATAAACCATGTGGCAAAGATGACCAACCAAATCGACACTGCCCAAACAAATCACGCCATGTAGCAAAAAATGACCAATCAAATCACGCCATATGGCAAAGATGACCAATCAAACTGATGTTAGTCAACCAAATCACGCCATATGGGAATGAGGATCAATCAAATTGATATTGACCAACCAAATCATGCCATGGCAAAAATGATCAATCAAGGTGGAAAAGCCTTCTCTTCACACCTATAAAAGGAAGCCTCCTTCACAACAACAACGATGAATATCAAACAACGGCAACAAGCTTAGAAAGCTCAAGAAGGCTCCAGAATTCTCTACAGAAATATCAAGGCAATATTCACAACCCATAAGCGTTCTTCATGCAAATTTCCTGGAAGCGATTTTCAATCAGAGATCAAGGTGCAAAACCCCTCCGATCCAACGTTTCTCACGAAGGTGTTCTTGAAGATTCAAAGGAGCTTCAACACGTTCTTCGCACAAATCATCCTGAAATTATGTTCGAACAGAGATCAAGGTGTGAAACCCCTCCGATCAAGCGTTTCTCCCAAAAGTGCTCATCACAATTTCTTGAAGAATCAAAAGTCTTCTTGAAGATTTGAAGACGTTCTTCCTAAAAGTCAAAGACATTATCCAGAGACTCCTCAAAGCAACGTTCAATCCAAAACAAGACACAATTCCTTGGATTCAAGTTAAAACTCCCCAAATTCAACGATGTACGAAATCAGAGCGAAGACTACGCCCCAAAATTCGCTCAAGAAAAAGTCAGCCACGAAGAGAAGAACTAGAGAAATTAAATTAGAGATTTTAATCCATAATTTTTCACATTTTAGATCAAAAAAATTCAAGTTGTAATCTATTTTCACACTTTTAAGAAATTTGTCGTTACAAATTCTACCCAAAGGTGATCATTGGTGATCATCATAATTTCTTGAAGAATCAAAGGCGTTCTTGAAGATTTGAAGACGTTCTTCTTAAAAGTCAAAGATATTTATCCAGAAACTTCTCCAAAGCAACGTTCAATCCAAAACAGGACATAAGTCCTTGGATTCACGTTAAAAATCCCCAAATTCAACACCGTACCAAATCAGAGCGAAGACTACGCCACAAAATTCGTTCAAGAAAAGTCAACCATGAAGAAAAGAATCAGAGGAATTAAATTACAGAATATAGTCCACAATTACTACAATTTAGACCAAAGAAATTCAAGTTGTAATTCATTTTTGCGGTTTTTACTTTAAAGACACGGAATTTGTCGTTACAAATCTGGCACACCTGATAGGACTAGGGGTGGCAAAATATACCGAAATGTCGAAATACCGAATTTACCGAACCGAAAATTACCGAAATTACCAAAAAATTTGGTATACCGAATTTTCGGTACAGTATAGTACTGTACCGAAAATTTTCGGTACGGTAACGGTATGAAATTTTTTATTTTCGATATTTCGATGTATACCGAAATTCTAAAAAAATCGGTATTTCAATATATATATATATATATATATATATATATATCAGTACATCGGTATTTTTGGTATTTTATTTGTTCGGTATTTCGGTATATCAAGATTTTTAAGATATTTTGGTAATTCAGTATTTCGATAAGTTCGGTATATACCGATATCGAAATAAATTTGGTATACCAAAATTTCGGTACGGTGTCGGTATGGATCGAAAGCGATACTGAAATTTCGATATACCAGATTTCGGTATATCTAAACTTTCGGTATGGTATCGATATGAATTTTATTGTACCGAAATTTTTGGTACGGTATACGATATTGGCAAATACGTTCGGTACGGTACGGTATACCATCCCTAGGTGGGACTCATCTACCTCTCAGCTCTTTTCTTCCCAAGTTAAATTTCAAGATGGTTTCTAAAAATATTTTTGTGGAAAGGACCGATCCTTCAAAAACATCAACTATTAATGCCATTACAAGGATCATGATGAAAAGATCACATTCACAAACCTCATCAGGTACAAACCTATCGACAGGAACTACAGCGAACAAGCCATACCATGCCATTGAAGGTGAAGAAGATGACTACTTGTTCCACTCCTTGCTCCTTGTAAGACTCTTCATCAACCTCGAGTATAGCCCCAGTCATGATGACGAATGTTTCAACGGTTGATGAGCAACTTGCTAGCATCATGAAAGCTATCGAAGGACTCTCCAAGCATGTTCAAGATCAAGAAACTCGGATTTCTCACTTGATGAATAAGGTGGACCATGATGATACAAGCCATACAAATGAGAAGCAGATGGAGGAGCCGAAATATGTTGAAATATCAACCACACATCAAGGTGCAGAAACTAAATTCACTGAAAAAAGATTTCTAAATTTCTTCAGACGGAGGGATAAATATCGGCCAGTTTAAGGATCTCGTACTTGGAACGATAAAGGATAGATATAAAGAAGGCTCTAAATCATCATTTACTTATACCTAGCCATACACCATGAGAGTTGACAGCTAACCAACACTTGTCAGTGGAAAGATGAACTTGTGATCGATTATTTTAATCGATGGAGGATATTGATCCTGAATTGAAAATATCGACTATCCGAGGCTTCTACAATCGAGATGTGTATCCAAGGTATGCATTGGGGTCTTCGTTACATTATTCGAGGAATCCAGCCAAGGACCTTCGAAGAGTTGGCGACAAGAGCTCACGACATGGAGCTAAGCATGGACACAACTGGAGCTGATGGACCACCAATCCAGGAATCACGAAAGTTCAGAGACAAGCAACAAGTCAATAAAGGGGGTAGAACTTTTGTTAAAACCCCGAATAAAGAATCCATGCAAATAAACGCAATAACTGTCAAGTACCATAGAAACAAGAAATATAGAAATGACAAAGGGAAAGGTGTTGTCCAAGAAATGGGGCAAAGGAAAATGACTTCAAAAGAAATGCAACAGAGGCAATATCCATTCTTAGACTCGGATGTCCTATGAATTTTTGATGATTTGTTAAAAGATAATCTTATCGAGTTACCAGAAATGAAGCGACCAAAGAAAGCTAGACGTACCGATGACGCACAGTATTGTAGGTACCACAGACTAGTAGGCCACCCAGTTCAAGATTGCTTTATCTTCAAAGATAAAATCATGCAGTTGGCCGAACAAGGCAAAATCATATTGGAAGACGAAACATCTGTGAATCTTGTAACTATCAATGAGGCAGACTATAATATCCTTTCATGACATATGACGAGTGGAGAGGAAAATAAAGACTGTCAATCTCAAGATAAACCTTCTGGCGAAAGCAAAGAATGCATCTTGGCAGTACTATTTACGGAAGAAGGTTTGCTACTTGGTCCACAACCCCACAACCGACTATTGTTTGTAATTGGATATGCCAAGGAACATAAGATTAATCGAATGTTAATAGATGGAAGTTTCAGGAGCAAACATCTTGCCTTTGAGAACGATGAAGAAGTTGGGCATACCAGCAGATAAACTCACAAGCAGTCGTTTAATGATCCAAGGGTTCAATCAAGAAGGACAAAGAGCTCTTGGCACAATTATCCTTGATTTATTGATCGATGGAATTGCCTCAGTCGTACTCTTCCATTTCCTAGATGCAAGTGTTAGGAATATGCCCTCGAATACCACTCAGAGGATGAGAGAGTGAGAGCATTGTATTGTAATTTTGGACATTTATTAAATAAGGCATTTATTATAACTATATTATTGTATATCACTGGCATCGTGATTTGGTATATAGAATATAGTCCTTGCATTCGAGAGCAAATCTTCCAATCCTTATGGAGATAAGGACATAGGCACTGGAAGTGTTTAGGGCTCGAATGCTTAATTGGTTGGAAGTCGATAAAAACTTAACTGAGCAGTAAGTTTAGACAAGGCTTGTATAACGTGTATTTTGACATGTAGAGTGTCTGTCTTCACTAAGGTTAGTGGGAGCACACATTATAGGTATGCTAATGGGATTAGTATACCCGAACACGGCTCACCTCGATTCAATCACATGGATATCACTCAGGGATTGTCAATGACTGAGTCGAAAGGTTGTGATGGGTATATATGGACCTTTGGCTTGAGGTTTCAGTACGAGATGTGCTTGTGACATTAAGTTAGTCATTGGAGTAGTTCGATCCAATCACCGGTTGGTGGGGTCAACCTCGAAGTACAACTTAGTGGGCAAGTAGTAGCATCTAGTGAATATCAAGATAGGATTCTTTCTCATGTTAATGAGCAGGTAAATGTCCTATGTGGTTAATGGAAAATGAGATCATAAGTCCTTGGCTAAAGCAATTAGATCTAGTTGTATTTGATACACGAGGGCTCCGTGATCTCGATTGGCATTCACAAATGCATAGAGTCAAGTTACAACAGGGTTTGACTTTACCGTGACTCTAATACTTGATCGGGACATATGATTGAAGGATTTATACGTATACAGTATTTATAACGATTGGTTTTGGAATAATCATAATTATTCGTTCTCAGTTAGATTACAGTGTGAGCCACGGGACTGGCTAAGTATTATTCACACTCTCTCATTGCTAACAAAGACGAACCTATAGAGTCGTGCACACAAGATAGACGACGGAATATTTGAGCTTATTCTCTCTCGGTTAATATTGGACATTGGATGTCTAAATTAATTCAGTCTCATGAATTAAAATAAATTACTTGGTAATTATTTTTAATTCATATTAATTCTTAGAGAATTTATATTTAAATAAAATTAATTAATTAGTTAATTAATTGTATTATCTTTTAAACGAACTAAGGTTTATCTATTAGACTAGATACATGAGGGTCTGTTTCACGGAGCGAATCGAACCAATACTAAAATATCTCATCTTGGCCGCCCCACACTCCTCTCATTATTGTGATGAAGTATCAAATTTGTCTTTATGCCATTTTGATATTATGTGTGGGGTTTTAATTAATCTATTTAATGAATGAACTACGGTTGAATTATGAGGTGATGAGTGTGTTGTGTATTATATATATCAACCATCATCGTTCATCATGATTGAGCTGAATCAAGGCAGATTTCTTGCTGCAAAAATGTGAGGGAGAGAAAGGAAGAGAAAAAAATATTTTTCTTCATTTTTCATACTTGAATACAAAATGTATTCTTGAGTGAAAAATTATTTTCATACACTTAAAGTGTTTATAATTCTTATATGCTTCTCCTTTCAACTTCTAGTCGTGTTATTGAAGAACAAGATGATAGGAATATTTTCGTTCGATTATCTGGCGCGTGATACGTAGAGGCACAGTGATTTCGGTGCTCCAGAATTTATAAAAGCTCGTTCGATTGGATTCGTGTTCGTGCTCGGAATCAAGAAGAAATTATCAAAGGACTACGAGGGTATGAATTCTTTGTTTTATCTTCGTCAATTTTATTTGTTCGTATATACGATGCTTGACCGATCCGTTTTAGGGGTTCAGTTTTTACCCGGTTAGACGGCTATATTTTTTCCGCTGCGTTACTCATTTTTATTCTCCGAATCCCAATAGTGGTATCAGAGAGAGGTCCATGCGATCGTATATATTTGCATTTGGAATGCTTGGTTGTTTGCTTTTATGATATAGAATCATAATTGTTTTAATTGTTAATGTTTAATTGTTCATCTAAGATTCGTTTTTCATGATTTTATGTTATAATGTGAATCTATTTTTCTTTTGAAAAACTTATTTATAAGTGTAATATAAAAAATTAAAAAATATAATTTTTGGATTCGGGACAAAAGACGAGTCAAAAAAAGTGGCCAGACCCTGCAGCTCGGGGCTGTCAGAAATAGGGCTGGGAAAAATACCGAAAATATCGAAATACCGAAATTATCGTATCGAAAAATATCGAAAATATCGAAATTTTCGGTATACCGATTTTTTCGGTACGGTATGATACCGTTACCGGTATTTTGATGAATTCAGTATGAGATTTTGAAATTTTCGATATATCGAGGTATACCGAAAATTTTCAGATATCTGAAATTTTTTTCGACATGTACCGAAAATTTTCGATATACCGAAAAATTATCGGTATATCGAAATTTTTCAATATACCAAACTCTGTATAGTATATTGAATTTTTTTGATATATCTTAAAATTTTCGGTATACCGCAGAAGTTTCGATATACCAAAAAATTAACGGTATACTGGCTTGATTTCGATATACCGATATTTCGGTACAATAACGGTATGTATATAGGTCATACCGAAATTTTCGGTATACCGAAAATCGGTATACCAAAAATCGGTATACCGAAAATTTCGGTATGGTAACGGTATGATTTTCATCATACCGAAAATTTCGGTACGGTATACAGTATGAATGAAAATTTTCGGTATACCGTACCGAACCACCCCTAGTCAGAAACAAAATAATATAACGGTTGTGTGAATTAATTGGATTGATTCAAATAGATAGATCAGTTTTATATTGATTAGATCAATATTTAGATGAATTATTTTTGCCATTAATTTTAATGTAATTGTTGCATTGTTATTTGAATGGTGATGTAGTTCATGGATTAGTTTATTGAATCTTTATTCGATGGGGTTGTAATGACCGTTTTGAGCCAATTTATTTTCTTTAGTAAAGTTGTATAGGATGCAAAGTTTATTAATGTAATAAATTAGCTACGATGAAGAGTCGAGGACGAACCTCCATGAAGACGAAGATTCAAGATCTGTAATTAGATACTTAGATTTTTATTGAGTCGTGACTCGGTACTTAGGAACGATCCATGAACTGCATGTTGTTAGATTTATGTTGTGTATGTTTTCATATAGTATGACAAACAAACAAACAAACCGTCAAACCGCGCTTATAAACGGATTAATGTGCAAAGTGTAACGTATAATCGCGTTATACTCCCACTTACAAACACTAAGTTATAAAGATTACGGGGTTTCCTACCCTCCGTCAAACTCATGGAAAATTGAAATCTAAACCGAAATATTATTCTTCCGAGTATGTCGGGATAATATTTTTGGGGAAGGTCGATAAATTCCTAGAGTGCATTAGATGCCTTTGGTTGTGACGAATCAAACCCCTAGAAACCGTATGGGTTGTCGGGTGAGATTCAATTGTCAGACTAATATGAGTTGACGGTTTAAACTTAGATAGTTCAGCGAGCCATAGAAATCGTATGGGTTGAGGGCAAGTGAACTATGGGTAAAAGAAGATCAATCATCCATTAGATAGGTTGGTATTATTCACCACTTTATAAAGAATGCTAGAATAGAAACTGAATAGGTTGCCCTCTATTAAACTTTGTAAAGAACTCGATCACCACTATGAAGTCAATCGTGACTTCCAGATTTCACATGGGAGTGTGTAAATGCCGATAAAATAGTGGGAGCCGAGTTATGAATAAATAAAGTCCTTAAATATTTACTCGGATCATAATTAAACAATCACTAATGAATCTTAAATTATTCTCTGCAGTAAAAAATCATCTCTCAAAATAACAGTGGACCCACTCGCAATACTACTTGAAAAGAACACCTTGACTGATCCGAACTATGTGGACTGGCTTCGGAATTTGAGGATTGTCCTCGCTATAGAAATGCTAGGATACGTCTTGGAGGCGGACATCCCAACAGCTCCTGCAAGAACCCGAGCAAATTAGGAAGAAGCCGATGCCCATGAAAAATGGGTAAAAGGGGGCGTAAGAGTGCGCAGGTACATGTTAGGCTCAATGACTAATGAGCTTCACTGTGCCCATGAAAAGATGGCGTCTTCGAGATCCATCTTAGCGCACCTTGCTGAGCTCTATGGAGATCATAGTCAAACTGCTAGATATGAGATATCGAAGCAATTATTCGGCGCCAGGATGAAGGAAGAAGAGAGAGTTGGGGACCATGTCCCCAAGATGATCTTGATGATTGAGAGATTAGAAGCTCTTGATTTTCAAATGCATGCATCTCTTTAAACGGACCTTATCCTGCAGTCACTTCCTGACTTCTTTTCTCAATTTGTCATGAACTTGAATTGCAATGAGATTGCGTGTAACTTAGATGGGCTAATGAACAAATTGATGACTACCCAGTCTCAGATGAAGAGAAAGGAAAAATAAGTTGCAATTGTTATTTCTTCTCGGACTTGGAAGTCCAAGAATATGAAGAAAAGGAACAAAAAGCAATTAGGTCCAAAAGCCAAGATCGATAAGATAAGGGCAAAGCCACAATGGTTCAAAAGATCAAGGGGGCCATGAGATGTGGAGAGGTAGGAAACCAAGTCTTAATCACAATAGGATTTGGAGTTGTCCTGCTTATGTGAAGAAGACTAAAGTAGAGAAATTAGAAGTAAGGTCTGTGAAAAGTTGTTTCATATGATATCCAGGGGATTCCATGTGATATCTATTCTACATGCACGAAGATTATAGGATCATTGTTTCTTTACAAGCACACTTTCTGGAAGATGAGTTCATTGAGGAAGGAGGCGCAGGTAGAAATATTTCTTTACAAATAAAAGAAACACCAATTGAGACACATGTGCAAGTTATTGGAATCGAACCTTCTGAAATACAAACACAACCTCACAGGTATGGTAGAACTTCTCAATTACCTGAAACGTATGGCTATCTGCATCATGAAGAACTGGGTGTCCATGAAATGACAGAAAGTAGTCAAGAGAATGATCCTACTACATACGACCAAGCGATAGTAGATGTTGACTCTGCGAAGTGGCAAGAGGCTATGTAAGCTGAGATAGACTCAATGCATGCTAATCAGGTCTGGATTTTAGTGGATCATCCTAAAGGCATGGTGCCTATTGTAAATAAATTATCTACAAAAGAAATACTGATGGAGATGGCAAGGTTTATACCTATAAGGCCAGGCTTGTGGCAAAGGCTTATTCCCAAAGGGAGGGAATCGATTACTTCGAAACCTTTTTGCTTGTAGCCATAATTAAGTCTATTTGCATGATGCTTTCCATAGCGGCCCACTTAGCTTATCAAATATGGCAAATGGATGTGAAAACAAAGAGGAGATTTACATGGAACAACATAAGGGATTCATATCTGAAACCAATATTCATAAAGTATGCAAACTTCAGCGTGTCATTTATAGACTGAAGCAAGCTTCACGAAGTTAGAATCTTCGTTTTAATGAGATGGTGAAAGAGTTTGACTTTGTCCAAAATGAAGAGGAGCCATGTATTTACAAGAAGGTTAGTTGGAGCAAAATTGCGTTCTTAATACTATATGTGGATGGCATTTTACTTATAAGAAACGATGTATGAATGCTCAGTTCTGTGAAAGCTTGGATTTCTAAAGAGTTCTCAATGAAAGACTTGGGAGAAGCCACCTATATTATGGATATTCGTCTCTACCGGAATAGAGCGAAAAGAATGTTAGGTCTTTCCAAAGCCTTCTATATAGAAAAGATTCTGAAGCAAGTTAGGATGGAAGATTCTAAGAGAGGGTTCCTACCTATGCGACATGACATAAAACTTTCCTTAGAAATGTATCCTCAAAGTGAGGAAGACAGAAAGGAAATGAGTAGGGTGCCCTATGCTTCGGCAGTGGGTAGGCTCATGTACGCTATGATTTGTACTAAACCGGACATAGCCTATGATGTAAGCGTAGTAAGACATTTCCAGTCAAATCTAGGACTTGGACTACTGTAAAGAACATTCTTAAGTACCTGAAGTGGACTAAAGACTTGGTTCTTACGTACGACGGTGGAGAGCTAAAAACCAAGAGCTATACAAATTCAAATTTTTCGGGAGACATGGATGCGAAGATGTCCACTTCAGGGTATATCTTTACTCTGAATGGTGGAGCAGTATCTTGGAGAAGTTCCAAGCAAAGCGCGACTGTGATCTCTATATGTCAAGCCGAATATTAGGCAGCCACAGAGGCTATTAAAGAAGCTTTTTGGATTAAGAAGTTCACTGAGGAACTTCAAGTGGTTCCTGACGCAGAGAAGCCCGTGATGCTGTTTTGCAACAAAGACAGAGCTGTTGCACAGGATAAGGAGCCTAGGGATCACCACAACACCAAATATATTGAGATAAAATATAATTTTATTAGAGAAATGGTTCAGAAAGGGAATATTATACTGCAGAGAGTAGACACAGCAAATAACGTTGCTTATCCACTGACCTAGTATCTCAGATGGTCTTAGAGCAACATCTGGGGAGTATAGGTATTAGATACCATAATTGTGGCACTGAGTGCAAGTGGAAGATTGTTAGGAATTTGCCCTCGAATACCACTCGTACAGTGATAGAGTGAGAGCATTGTATTATAATTATGAACATTTATTAAATAAGACATTTATTATTACTATATTATTGCATATCACTGGCATCATGATCGGTATATAGAATAAATAGTCCTTGCATTCGAGAGCAAACATTCTACTTCTTATGGAGATAAGGAGATAAGCACTGGAAGTATTTAGGGCTCGAATGCTTAATTAGTTCGCAAGTCGATAAAAACTTAACTGGGCAGTAACTTTAGACAAGGCTTGTATAATGTATACTTTGACATGTAGAGTGCATGTCTTCACTAATCTAAGTGGGAGCATACATTATAGGTATGATAGTGGGATTAGTATACTCGAACACGACTCACCTTGATTTGGTCACATGGATATCGCTCAGGGATTGTCAATGACTGAATCAAAAGGTTGTGATAGGTATTCGTGGACCTTTGACTTGAGGTTTCAGTAGGATATCTGCTTGTGGCATTAAGTTAGTCATTAGAGTAATTCGATCCAATCACCGGTTGGTGGGGTCAACCTCGTAATGCAACTTAGTAGAAAGTAGCAGTCTCTACTGAATACCAAGATAGGATTATTTCTCCTGTTAGTGAGCAGGTAAATGTCTTATGTGGTTAATGACAAATGGGACTATAAGTTTTTGGCCAAAGCAGTTAGAGTTAGTTGCATTTGATACACGAGAGCTCGGTAATCTCGGTTTGTATTAACAATTGCATAGAGTCAAGTTACAATAGGGTTTGACTTTACCGTGACCCTAATCTTGATCGGGACATATGATTGAAGGGTTTATATGTATACAGTATTCATAACTATTGGTTTTGGGATAATCCTAATTATTTGTTCTCAGTTGGGTTACAGAGTGAGCCACGGGACCGGGTAGGTGTTACTCACACTCTTTGGATCCTTCCATTATTAACTGAGACGAACCTACAAAGTCTCGCACACAGGATAGACGATGGAATATTTTGAGCCTATTTTCTCTTGGTTAATATTGGATACTACATGTCTAAATTAATTTATAGGATAAATTTAATCGGTCTCGTGAATTAAAATAAATTACTTGGTAATTGAATTTAATTCATAGTAATTCTTAGAAAATATATATGTAATATAATTAATTTATTAGATTAATTAATTGTATTATTTTTGAAATGAACCAAAGTTTATCTATCGAACTAGATAAATATTTCACGGACCGAAACAAACCAACACCAAAATATCTCATCTTGGCCGCCCCACACCCTCTCATCATTATGATGAAGTATCAAGTTTGTCTTTATGCCATTTTGATATTAAGTGTGGGGTTTTAATTAATTTATTTAGTGAATTAATTATGGTTGAATTATGAGGTGATGAGTGTGTTTGTGTATTATATATATTAACCATCATCATTCATCATGACTGAGCTGAATCAAGACTGATTTCTTGCTGCAAAAACGAGAGGGAGATAAAGGAAGAGAAGAGAATATTTTTCTTCAATTTTCATAGTTGAACACAAAGTGTATTCTTGAGTGAAAAATTATTTTCATATACTTGAAGTATTTATAATTCCTATAAGCTTCTCCTTTCAACTTCTAGCCGTGTTCTTGAAGAACAAAACGATAGGAGATTTTCCTGTCATCTATTCGACGCGTGATACGTAGAGGCACAGTGATTTCGATGCTCGGAAATTTCCCAAAGCTCGTTTGATTGGATTCGTGTTCGTGCTCGGAATCAAGAAGAAATTATCAAAGGACTGCGAGGATATGAAGATTCTTTGATTCTGATCTTCGTCAATTTTATTTATTCGTATATACGATGCTTGATCGATCCGTTTTAGGGTTCATTTTTTATCCGATTAGACCAGTTATTTTTTCCGCTGCGTTACTCATTTTTATTCACCGAATCCTAACAACAAGGACATCTTACAATTTGCTCCTAGGACGCCCGTGATTACGTGAGAATGCCGTAATACCCTCAGCATTGCACCAATGCCTTCAAGTATTGTGAAGACGGCAATGTAAAAAGAGTGTTTGGTGATGATAAGCCTTTCATCGATGCTGAATCGTATTTTGCTGATGCTAAGTACTTTTTCAAGAGTACGAAAACTAGTGAGACTGAAGAGGGCCTGTCACAAGCAATAACAAAGGACGTACTAGTCAAAGATTAAAAGAAATGATCTTGCATCTCTGATTAATAAATGCAAACAACCTCCAAAAGATACTGAAGTGTTGAGAGAACTGACACTGCCTCTGACCAAGATTGATGCATATAGACAACCACTCAAATGATTCACTCGTCCTACCCAAGGAGGTGGCACATAACATAGAGAGATACCAGAAGCTGTGATGATGAAGTCATATAGTCCTCATGTTTTCAACCTCTTGGTTAAGGCTCGATACGATCCACATGGGAGCTCAACGTCGAAGGACACATCCCAAGAATTTAAGGAATTCAGACCTAATATTTTTTTTGATAAATAAAATATTTTTATTAACCAAGAGAACGTTTAAAGTACATCCACCAAACAGAAACCATCAAAATAATAGAATTACAACTAATTCCCCAAATATTTCAAAACTGCTGCCTTATTTGCTCCTGCAATTGTGATAAACAATTGGCATTGACGAACAACTTGATCCTCAGTACATTCCTTGGACTGAAATCGGCGCTGATTACGTTCCTTCCATAAGCAATAAACCAAAGTGGATACAACCAACCGATATATGAGCTGCTTCCCAGTCTTAGATTTGCATTCGGTGTCCATATATATAAGCTCTTATTTCCATTCCAAGCTCTGTTGATGAAGTTGACTCCAAACAGCTACCTTATTCCATACTTGAGTATAATAGCAACACTTAAAAAACATGTGATCAAGAGTTTCATTTTCTGAGCCCCACAAGATGCACACTTGGTCACAAACAACCCCCAAATTTATCTAACCGATCACACGTTGATAACCTTCCAAGAATAGCAAGCCATGTAATAAATATAAACTTGGGAGGAGCAATGTTATGACTTACCATTCGATGCCATGAAACTTTAGGAGCAGGCCCTCTCAACTCAAGATAAGTCCTACGAATAGAGAAGATCTGCTTTGTCAAGCTACTCGCTCCATCGCTAAGTAGGTTACAAAACTGAGCAGCTTTCAAGATTTTTTTAATGATCCATGAAGCCTGAGATGGAATCCTCAAAGTCATCAGGTTTTGGCCCTTTACATAATATTCATTCACCCACTTTATCCATATCCTATCCTTCTTCATTGCCAAACACCACGAAAGCTTTAGAATAGCAGCTTTGTTCCAAGTTTTCATGTCTGTAAGGTTCCAACCTCCTGCAGCTTTAGGTAAGCACATGTTATCCCAAGAAACCAACACTCACTTTGTTAAACCGGACTGCCGGACAGAGGAAGTTTCGACAAGCTGCTTGAATCATTTTGAGGATCTTCTGAGGTAGTAAAAAGATTTGACTCCAATATGACTGAATGCTAAATAGAACAGATTTGATGAGTTGAATGCGGCCTACATATGAAAGAAGTTTTGATGACCAACATTCAATTCTCGCCATAATTTTCCGAATAAGGGGGTCGCATTGTACTATAGTAAGCTTCTTGGAAGATAATGGAACTCCCAAGTATCTGAATGGGAGCTCACCCTTTTCCATACCAGATTCTTCTAAGATGGTGAGTTGACCTTCATGTTTCACTCCACCAAAATAGATAGAGCTCTTGCTTTCATTAAGTCCAGAGACCACAGAGAATTTTTGAAATGCAGCAAGTAATTTCCCAACTGACACTACATCTCCTCGTGTAAACAATAAAAGGTCATCAGCAAAGCATACATGTACTAAACCTAGTCTCTTGCATCTAGGATGAAAATGAAAAGTTTTATCTGTCTTGAGCTCCAACAAGCATCGATTTAGATATTCCATGCATAATACAAAGAGGTAGGGAGAAATAGGGTCACCTTGTCTGAGACCTCTCTTAGCTTGAAAGGGAGCAGAGATAACACCATTGACATTCACTGCATACGCCACTGTCGTTAAGCAAGCAAAAATCCAATGCACAAACTGGTATGGAAATCCCAATTCAAGCATAAGATATTTCAAGAAGGGCCACTCTACAGAGTCATATGCTTTTTGAACGTCAATCTTTATCATGCAGCGTGGTGAAATTCCTTTTTTTTCATAACCTTTAATAACCTCATGGCTCAGAATGATGTTGTCAAATATTGATTTGCCTTTGACAAACGCAGACTGATTCCCACTAATCAAACCATCCAAACACACTGCATTCTATTTGTCAAAGTCTTCGAGATGATCTTATAAAGCACCGAGCAGCAAGCAATAGGCCTGAAGTCTTTAACTGAAGAAGCCGAGCTACTTTTAGGGAGAAGAGAAATCAGAGTAGTGTTAAGTTCATGTGGCAAAAATCCTGTATGATAAAACTCTTGCACAGCCTCTATAATGTCAACCCCAATAACATCCCAAGTATGTTGAAGAAAATATACATTAAAGCCATCAAGTCCAGGTGCTTTCATAGGATTCATGCTGAAGAGGGCATCTTTTATTTCCGTACCAGAAAATTGAGCACAAAGTAGAAGTTGCTGGCTGTGATTTAGAACAACCCCTCTAGCAATGATTCCTTTGTTGACCATAGGCAAGGACTGAGCTGCACTTCCCATTAACTTCATATAGAACTGTTTCACTTCAGCTTCCATTTGTAATTGAGAAAGGCACCGTGTTCCATCCGCTCTATACAAAACTTTGATTGCATTTGCATTTTGTCTAGCCTTAGTATAGACATGAAAAAACTTTGTGTTGTTTTCTCCCAACTTAATCCAATCAGCTCTGGATTTTTGTTGCCAAATTCTTTCCTCCACTTTGCTCCATTTCTCCAAGTCAGCCAAGATCTGTTTCTCTTGAAGAATCAAATCATTGTTGAGCAAATCAGTTATTAGTCGCTCTTGAATGTTACTTAAGTCAGTTCTGGCCTGGACGATTTTATCACTGAGATTTTTGAAATGTTAAGTATTTAGTTGCTTCAGTGGCTCTTTCAACTTCTTAAGTTTAAACCAAATATTGAGCAAATTCAGACCTAATATTACTCGGAAAATAATAAGGAAAATCATTTGTTGCATCAAGGATACAAAGAATGGCCTGAGATATTCCCCCCATAGTCCAATTCGCATTGCAATTAGAATAGCAAATACAAATTATATTACTAAAGATGAATCTTCGACAACTGAAGATGTATTTGATGTGAATGGCAAGAAAAGGAGAATAATTCGAGTCTTTCAAAGATTAAGGTCACATAAAAGAAATAACAAAAAAAATTGGGAGTTACCAAGCTTTCCAACTTCTCAAAACTTTGAAGCTTGATCCCATTTTGTATGAAGCGAAAAACTATCTTGATTAAATCATACGAAAAGTGTCAAAGGCTAAGATACAAACAATTATCTACACTCGGGATGAGGAATATGATGATATGGAAAGTGTGGCTTCATAGTTCGTTAAATGGAAGAGGCCCTTCAAAGTACATCACTAATGCTAATATCATGAAAGCAATCATAGTTAGAGGTAATGGTGGCCGAATAAGACCAGGTGTTATCATTAAAAACCATGGAATCCGACAAAAATATGGTCATGGTAAATCATATCACCATATGCAAAGAAACACCAAAAATAGAAGAAGATGTAGAGGATGCTTCTCCAGAACTTGAATAAGGTGTTAAGTCTAATGTTGACAAGCTAAAAGAGGTCAATTTGGGAGATGATAATGATCTATGATCGATTTACATAAGTGCCTTGACGACAGTTGAGGAAGAAGAAGCATACACCAAACTCTTACAAAAATTTAGAGATGTGTTCGTATGGTCGTACAAGGAAATGACAGGTTTAGACCCAAAAGTTGTGGTGAATCACTTGGCAATAAAGAAAGGGACTCGACCAGTCAAGTAGGGCCAACGTCGATGTTGGCCAGAGTTTGTCCCACTAATTGAAAATGAAGTGAACAAACTCATTAAAGTCGGGTTCATTCGGGAAATGAAGTATCCAGCATGGATTTCCAGCATTGTTCCCAGTAAGAAAGAAGAACGATCAAATTCGAGCATGTGTCGACTTTCGTGACCTTCCCTTGCATACCCCAAGGATGATTTTCTGGTACTCATTTCCGAACTCATGATTGATGCTACTATGGGCCACAAAGTTCTATCTTTCATGGATGGATCATCAGGTTACAATCAAATTCGCATGTCGCCAAGTGATGAAGACCTCACAACATTTCGCATTCCCAAAGGGATATAGTGTTGTAAATTAATGCCATTTGGTTTAAAGAATGCGGGTGTGACTTACCAGAGAGCGATGTAAAAGATTTTTGATGACATGCTACACAAAAATATTGAGTGTTATGACAATGACTTAGTGGTGAAGTAGAGAAAGAGAAAAGATCATCTGAAAGACCCGAGACAAGTCTTTGAACGTGTAAGACGTTACCAACTCAAGATGAACCCATTGAAGTGCGCTTTTAGGGTTACGTCTGGAAGATTCCTCGAATTCATCATCCGCCATCAAGGCATCAAGATTGAAAAGGCAAAAATCGATGCAATCCTAAAAATGCCAAAACCTCGCAACATCCACGAGCTCAGAAGTCTACTAGGAAAATTGGCTTATCTAAGGAGGTTCATTTCAAACCTGGCCGGCCGATGTCAACCATTCAGCCATCTTATGAGGAAAGAAAACTCGTTTAAATGGGATGAAACCTGCAAGAATACTTTTGGGAGTATAAAAAATTATTTGGTGAGGCCCCCTGTGTTAGTCGCTCCAGTACATGGGCGACCATTGACTCTCTACATAGCTGCCCAAGAACGTTCAGTTGGAGCCTTACTGGGCAGTAAATGGTGATGGGAAAGAATGTGCTCTCTACTACTAGTGCAGGTTGATGGTTCCAAATGAGCTGAATTATTCACCAATCGAAATCTTCGTGATTCAGAAATTGAAACACTACTTTTAGGCTCATAACATCCGTTATTTCAAAAGTAAATCCATTGAAATTTGTCATGTCAAAACCATTTCTTTCTGACCGACTTGTGCCTTCAGCTGCAATAATTTTAAATTATGTATGTTCCTCGGAAATCTATGAAAGGACAAATATTGGTAGATTTCTGAGCCGACCATCCAATTCCTGCCGAGTGGGAGTTATTTGACGACCTTCCTGATGAGGATGCCTTGGCCACTGAAACCACTCCTCCTTGGAAGATGTACTTTGATGGAGCTTCTCACAGAGAAGAAACCGGTGCTGGAGTGGTACTTATGACAGCCAATGGCGAAGTTTTGCCATATTCATATTCCTTAGATGAAAATTGCTCCAATAATGTAGTCGAATATCAAGCCCTTATACTCGGTCTAGAAATAGTAGTGGATATAAAGAAATTGCACCTTAGAGTGTATGAAGATTCATTGTTGGTAGTAAACCAGTTATATGGGTTATATGAAGTCAAGAAACCTGAATTGCTCCCTTATCACGATTATGCACAGAGGCTTATCAGTTGGCTTGGAGATGTGGAAATTGAACATGTGCCAAGAAGTGAAAACAAGTAAGCTGACGCTATAGCAAAGTTTGCCTCAACTATAGTGATTCCTAGAGCATATATCTGTATCCATGTTGTAGAAGTTGGGTCACACCATCAATCTTCAATGATCTAATAGATAAAGAAGTTGAAACTCGTGTTGTGGAAGTCTTAGAAATTAAGGAGGATTGGCGTCAACCATTAATGGATTATCTGAAAAATAGAAACTACCCGATGATGCACACCAAAGATTCGACATCCGACATCGTGCACTTCGGTCTATTTATTATAAAAGCACACTTTATCGAAGGTCAGTTGATGGCATATTCTTGAGATATCTAAGTGAAGAAGCTATTCATGCAATGGAGGAAGCTCATTTCAGAATCTATATAGCTCATCAGTCGGGACCCAAACTACATTTCAGAAGAAAGAGAATGGGTTCCTACTGGTCGACAATGTGAGAGATTGCATGGATTATGCGCAAAAAATGCTAGCCATGCCAGTTTCACGCAAACTTAATTCATCAATCTCCTGAGTTGTTACACCCAACTATTGACTCATGGCCATTCGATGCCTGGGGATTAGATGTTGTAGGTCCTATAATACCCGAGATTTTTGTTTCTGATTATTTTGAATTATTTGCCGTTTGTGTCGATTATTTTGATCTGTTGATGATTATTTGGAATTTCTATTTATTATGGGCGGTATGATGGACCGTGTTGTGGTGTTCATCGGATATGACTTGATGTTTTGTAGGTCGTAAAGGTCGTGTATATGCATGTGTGACATGGAATATTGTACTCTGTTGTCTTTTCGCCTCTTTGAGGGCGTTGTGACCCCTTGTTATCATCCCCTCTCGAGTTGGTTATGTTCTGGGTGCTTTCGGAGCCATGTCGGGCTCGATATTAGTCCCTTAGTGTAGCACACGAGCAGATGCTCGTGCGTGATGCTCGTGCGCAACCAGTGCACCAGATAGTGTAGTCTGGCCAAGGACAGGGAAGCATGCGCAAGCCACACGAGCAGGTGCTCGTGCATGTTGTTTGATGTTGGGCAGAGGCCTAATTCACGACCAGACGCACGAGCATTGGTCGTGCGTGATGGTCGTGCGTCCCTGTTAGTATAAAACGGGATAGACCGGTTTTCTCACCTCATTTCACCTATTTCTTCACTTCGTCTCGCGGCGGGTGATCGAGTGAACTAGGGTTCGAGGCACTGGTCGATTCTACTACATCCTAATGTGTTTTGGGAAGGCTCTAGGTGATCATAGCAATGTCTAATCCTTCTTCTTTGTTGAATCGAGGTAAATTCTTGATTTTTCTTCGGGTTGACTTTTTGGAGATTTGTTCTTGATTTTGATCTTAGTCCGATTTTTATGAATCGGTTGGTGTAGTATAATGTTATTAATCGTGTTCTATGGATTATATATCCATATCTCGAGTTTGTTTAACTCGATTGACGATTCGAGTGTTCTTGGGAATTATTGAACATTTAATGTTCGATTAAATGTTCCAATGAGTTTTCCTTGATAGTTTGGCGTGATTTCAGTTTTTGTTGGTCTTGAACCTCGTTGTGATCATGTTTTCATTGTGTCTTGCGGAGTTTGTAGGTTTCCGAGATTTTTCGGGAGAGCCGTGTTCGTGGGAGTTTCGTTAACGATTATCGAGGCAAGTGTTCTTGTCTATACGATTTATATCTTGTGAATTGAAGTTGAGTAATGTAATTATAACAATTTGGTTATCCTAGTTGATTCTGCATTTTGTGAATTGCCGTCGTGGATGTCTAGTTATGTGTTGCTTGTATTCGATCGTCCCTTGTTTTGGTATTATATCGATTGTGATGATCTAGTTAGTTTATTATACTTTTGATATGTATTGTGACGAGTTGGAATTGATGAATATATTATGTGTTTGATTGTTCCGGTCGTGAATATGTGTTGACAGTGAAGTTGTGTTCATTGGATAATACACTTAGGTGTGTATTATGATATATTGAGAATCATTGTGTTGATGATGTGTTGCTTATGCACCTTGTGGCTTGATTGAACGTGTACTATTCGTGATAGCTGTTGTGTTGTCGATTGTGTGTATATATGGAAAGCCATACCGGGCCGAGATTATCCAACCTAAGGATGTCCGACGGGGCGTATAGGGTTTTGTGCCTTGAGGGGCGAAACACGGATAATCGTCGGATCGTGCATATGAGTGAGAAAGCTTGTAATGTTCACCCAGGGATGTCCAACGGGGCGTATGGGGATTATTACCTTGAGGGGAGGATCGTGAACGTGAGGTTATCCACCCAGGGATGTCCCACGGGGCGTATAGGGTTTCGTGCCTTGAGGGGCGGAACACGGATAATCATTGATTTATGCAGAAATGAATGTTGAGCTGAGATTATCCACCTAGGGATGTCCGACGAGGCATATAGGGTTTCGTACCTTGAGGGGAGGAACATGGATAATCATCAATCGCAGTGAAACTATTTTTGGGTTGGTGAACCCTAACGATTTATGGACTGATATGGAAGTTATTTTGGAATACTAATTTGTTTTGAAGTCAAGTGTTTTGAAAGGTTGTTTTACGAAAAATGGCTTAGGACCGAGAACCAATGGATTTGAAATGGTTTTTTAACTAAGGACGCGATATCCAAAAAGGTTTTCCATTTTATAAACTTTTGTAATGTGAGACGAGATTCGGGTTGAGACCCTAATATTTGGAAAAAGGTTTACAATTTCGGACTTGAGGTCCTAAAAGGGTTCTTTATTTTCAACATCGCCCGAGATGATGATTCGTTTCTTTTAAAGAATTGAGTTTGTTTTCTAAGCATTTAAACCTCTCGGGAATGTTTTGACAATTGATTATCGTACTGGATTCATGATTGATTTTGCTTGATATATTTTGTACACTATTATACTTGCACTAGTAAAACAGTGGATTTTTATTAACCCCCGAGTAATCGGGGGTGGATGTCTGTTTTGCGTCCAGGTACAGGCAGGTTCGGGGGAGCAGTCACAGGATCGGCATAGAAAGTGACGATATACGATACTAATCAAGAGTTGAGAGTTTGGTCGAGTTATGTTGTATCGACCGTGTTATAGTCAAACTTCTACTGTTGTGTATCTTTACCCCTGCATGGGTATCTATTGTAAGAGCGGTATTTCATCTCGTTTGCATTGGTCGTGTGACCTCATCGGTCCGTGTGGTTGTATTGTAATTGACCTTAATGGTCTGTATGATTGTAATGATTGACTCCGGTCGGTCAAGTTTTTGGTAATTCTGTGTTGTTTAGCCTGGTAGGTCCTCGTGGGGAGGGTCTACGACATGTAATATTCCCATATGGTCAGGGGGTGTTACAGTTATGGTATCGTAGCTTAGGTTGCAGAAACCTAGGTTGCCGGGTCGAGTTGAGTCATGTTTTGTTTCGAGACGTCGAGCGACAAGTTGATTTGTGTGTTTGCACATTATGTCGTCTGTGCTGTTGGTTGAGATTAGTATCGTGGGCAACCGTCATCTTCGTGCGACCTATAGATGTAAGTATCCTCTTTTATGTGCGATATTTGTGGTTCATAGTTTTGTTTATACGGTGTTGTGAGATGGAATCCATGTTTGACATTTGTGGTATATTATGTGTGTACCGATTGAGATATATTGACTGACTGAATTCTGAGTGATGTAATGTGTTGCAAATTGCTGAATGTTGATGTGTTTTAGAAAGTGTGTTAGTGATAGGGTTCGTTGAGAACCGAGGCAGGTTATGCCGACTTTTGTTTGCATTTGGTGTTATGAAGTGTTGTTGAAACTATAATTTTGAATGCCGGATAAGCATATGTTTGAGAGTTGAATGCTTTTGGTTAATTGTGGTTATTTATTGATAATGTGTCATTAATAGTTTTACCCGTTGAGTGTGTATGTTTGAAAATGGTTTCTAAAAATTCATCGACTTGAGTATGTTGTGTCGAGAATTATTCGTCTCAATAGGCGATCGCCTCAGAGACCAGGCGACCGAGCCAGAGTCCAGCAGCCAAGGCAGATCTGCCGACCGAAGTTCCCAGGACAAGTCCCGGTGCCGAGCGATCGACACCTAAGGCGATCGTCTCTCGGTGCTTGACGATCGACCCCTGGTGACCGAATGACGACCGCCTCATGCCACGCAAAGCCATCGATCGTCCAGTCGGCGAAGGCCGAAGCTCGAAGCAAGGACCCATGTGCAGGTCCGCGACAGGCGCCGCAGGGCATGGATCGTTGACCACAGCCTGTCACCATCTTTTCACCAACCGACAGACCCGCCGAAAGGTGTACAGTGGGACTACCCGTGACAGCAACTCAGGACGCGTGTTGGCTCCTCACTGGACTGCACAGCTGGCTGCCAGCAGCAGCCGCAGGCTTAAAGGCAGACAACCTATGTGACATAAAGACGATCGCCCCTTATTATATTACATGAAAGGCGATCGCCCGTCAGGAAACAGAGCATCTCAGCTCCTATAAATAGAGGGCTTCCTGCACTTGGACACTTCTTCTGGTTTTTCCCACAACTTGGCTTTCTTACTCTTGGAAACAGCTATCTCTCGGCCTTTCTTCTCTCTCAGCACCTCTTACACGAAAGACGGTCGGCAGAGACGAAACACGCAGAGCTTCGCTCAAGAGCTAGATAGATAGGATCTTTTACACTCACTGTAATCGCATTCATACATTGATATTTGTACTCAAACGCATTGGCATTAATAACATCTCGCGAGAGCATTCAAGCCCGGGCCTAACAAACCCGGCAAATCTTGTGTTATTTCCATACCCACGGACGTGCTCTTGCAATTTGCTGTTGCTCGACCATTCCAGCAATATCTATCTTCGGATAATATTTCGGGCAACAACAATTGGCGCTATAGGAAGGGGATCTTAACCCTCATTTTTATTCCTACCGTCTCGAAGAACACTCACTGTTCTCTGGGGCATATACCTGAAGAAATACTCACTGTTCTTCAGAGAAAGCTTTTAGAATCATGACTTCTGCCTCTGCATCGAAGAAAGCCGCTGGCCAATCCACCAGATGCCTCATTCCATCTCAATCCGAGCCACAGCCTATGGCGGAGGGTAGCCGCCGCGGTCCGAGACTCTCGATCCCGCCCCCGAGGGACGGCCCAAGCCTCTCGCTTGATCAGTTCCAAATAGCGGAACAGATCGAAGGAGCCCTGGCCATCCTATGGGAGCGACGGAGAGCTTTCGACGCGCCACCCGCTATAATCCCCTCGGCCATCCACCGCGTGACCAAACAGAAGTTCAAGGGGTTACTGACCGAGCGATCGCTAGGAGGATCCCATTCGCAAGAAGAGGCGCTCGCCAGCCGGGGAACATCTATTTTCAGCCGCCAAGGGAGCGACCTGTCATGGCGACCGGGGCAGTCCGGCCCCAGCTACGAGACGACGGAGCTCGAGTCCGTCACCAGGAGTTCGGCGTATCCATCTCCCATAAGGCAGGCCACCCATTTGGCTCCTCCTCGCCAAAGAACCGAGGTCGGCAACAGTGGAGTCAGTAGATTGGTGCACGATCGCCTCGGCTCCCGCTCCGAAAGCCGAGCCACGAGCGACCAAGCTACAGCAAAGGCCGTGATGCAACGCCAGCTCGACAACATGAAGGCGCTCTTGGAATCTGGGGCAGGCGCCAAGAGAAAGATCGAGGGGCCGAGCGAGCCACTCGCGGTCCACATCGAGCTCGCCCCCGTGCAGCTTAAGATCGCTCCTCCGCAAACACCTCTGTACGAGGGGAGATCGGACCCCGAAACTCACCTGATCAAGTTCCGCATCTACATGACCGGGTGTGGGGCATCAGACGCGACCAGGTGCCGAATGTTCCCACTGACGCTGGACGACCTTGCCCACAGGTGGTACGCCTAATTGCCGCCGCGATCCATCAATTCCTTTGATCAACTGGTGAACCGCTTCACAGCTTACTTCGCCGCCAAGGTCGCTCGGCCGGAAGGTCCCCATCGCATGATGCAAATCAGGCAGGGAGAAGAAGAGTCCGATGCAGACTACATCGACCAGGTAGACGAGATCATCCTCAACGGCATGCCCGTAAGCAGTGAGATCGCCCTCTACTCGGTCTTAGGGGGATTCCATGGTCTTTCGCCTATGTTCAGGCATCTTACGAAGAACCATCCCCCGACCTACGCGATCTTCCGTGCTAAAGCCGCAGACTTTCTGGCCAGGCAAAGGTTTCTTCTCAACCTATGAGCAGCGCGATCGGCAGCCGAACTACGATCACCAGTCTTCCAGCCCGATCGCCGTTGTCAAGCAACATCACCAAAACTGGAGGACTCGCTCGCCATCTACAGTTCATCATATAAAATGTTGGACTAAGGCACGAGATCGCCTCCCCCGCACAACGTACACCATCGAAGGTCGGCATTTAACACGACGATCCGAAGTGGAAGAGTGTAGCCATGGTCCTGGTGGTCGATGGAACCGACTTCTTAGGCCATGCAAGGTTCCTTTGGTCTGAGATCCCTCGCCCTTCGTTTAAATACGAGGCGGGCGTAGTCGAAGGACCCTCCAAACAAATCAGTGGACATGATCGCCCGCCCTCAACGGTTCATCATCTAATTTGGTGAACCCAGGCAACACGACGCGTCACTACGCCCATCTCAACGTATACCATCGAGGATTGCCATCTAACATGACGATCCAAGGTATAAAAGAGCTAACTAGCCACGGACGTGGAGTCGATTAATCCGACGACGCCCCGCGCAAGGACTTCTCCAGACCAAGACCGCACGCCCTTCATTTAAATACGAGGCGAGGCGCAGCATAACGGAGGACCCTCACAATAAAATGAGTCACGCGACAGACAATGTCGCTCTCGCACAAGACATGGTCATGGAGTCGGTCCATCAAACTCCGCGACTGTGCACGGTTCCTTAACGATGAAACTATCAAGTTTCTAAGAGGGATCGGCAAAATTATTTATTGCAGGTACAAGACCGAAGATAGCTAGCCAATCGACCAGATCGCACAAGTCCGAGACTAAAATCCGCTCAACGGATCGCCCGTCTTCATCCTACACGATCGCCAGCAAGAACCACCTCACCCCGTGTCTTCAACATCGGAGCAAGCTGGGGGGCAATTGTTGTGTCGAGAATTATTCGTCTCAACAAGCGATCGCCTCAGAGACCGGGAGACCAAGCGAGGGTCCAGTAGCCAAGACAGATCTGCCGACCGAAGGTCCCAGGACAAGTCCCGGTACTGAGCGATCGACACCTAAGGCGATCGTCTCTCGGTGCTTGGCGATCGACCCCTGATGACCGACCAAATGACGACTGCCTCGTGCCACGCAAAGCCATCGATCGTCCAGTCGGTGAAGGCCGAAGCTCGAAGCAAGGACCCATGTGCAGGTCCGCGACAGGCGCCGCAGGGCATGGATCGTTGACCACAGCCTGTCAGCATCTTTTCACCAACCGGCAGACCCACCGAAAGGTGTACAGTGGGACCGCCCGTGACTGCAACTCAGGATGCGTGCTGGCTCCTCACTGGACCGCATAGCTGGCTGCCAGCAGCAGCCGCAGGCTTAAAGGCAGACAACCCATGTGACATAAAGACGATCGCCCCTTATTATATTACATGAAAGGCGATCACCCGTCAGGAAACAGAGCATCTCAGCTCCTATAAATACAGGGCTTCCTGCACTTGGACACTTCTTCTGGTTTTTCCCACAACTTGGCTTTCTTACTCTTGGCAACAGCTATCTCTCGGCCTTTCTTCTCTCTCAGCACCTCTTACACGAAAGACGGTCGGCAGAAACGAAACATGCAGAGCTTCGCTCAAGAGCTAGATAGATAGGATCTTTTACACTCACTGTAATCGCATTCATACATTGATATTTGTACTCAAACGTATTGGCATTAATAACATCTCGCGAGAGCATTCAAGCCCGGGCCTAACAAACCCGGCAAATCTTGTGTTATTTCCATACCCACAGACGTGCTCTCGCAATTTTCTGTTGCTCGACCATTCTAGCAATATCTATCTTCGGATAATATTTCGGGCAACAACAGAGTATGTTGTGGAAAAATCAATTTTCAAAATGTTTTGACAGTGCGGTTAAATGGCGGCTTTGTGTGTGGATTTTGAAAAATGATTTAAGTTTTTGGTAAGTCGACCTCATATTTTCGAGAGAGACCTTGTGACGGTATTTGGAAGAAATGTTTCGAGGTATTTTGCTCATTTTGTAAAAATATTATCGTCGGGAATTTTCTTTGTCGTGGATGGGAGAATTTTTGAAAATGATTTTTAACGTATTGGTCTTATTTTAAAATGACTTGTGTATATGATTTTAAAAAATTTCACACCGTAAAACTTTTGTATTTCAAAATAAAGATGTGATTTTCATTTTCAAAAATAAAAGTGAAAGATGAAAAATCTGACTCGACTTAGACTTTAAAATTTGGATTTGGAAAGATTTTCTGAATTGAGTTAGTTAACGCACGTTAACCGTAGGTCAAGCGCGCGTTAAGTTACAGTGTGTGTATGATCTAGATTATCACTTAAGGCGATGACTAGAGTTGGGACTAATGTGATTGTGTGAGGCCAAGTTGCCTTGATATACTTGTTGTGTTGGCATTCTCGCTAGCAGATTTCGGCTGTACACCTAAATGTTGTGAGTACATGGGTTGATTTGCTTGTAACTTATATGATGTTATTCTGACGTGATCGTGGATTCATGGAAATGATTAGTGCGAGTATGAGTGGTTTCCCACCCGGGGATGGTTCGGCGGAACCTCTGGGAGTGCGGGTTACTTGTGCGATGATATTTTAGTGTTTGGTGTTATGTGGTAAAATGTGGTTGCCCTGTGTGTTGCTACTGATGATGATGATACGTGGTGAAATGGTTATATTGAGGAAACTATTTTCGAGGAATTTGATATCCTAAAATATTGTTTGGCAAATGATTTCAGAACGAAACGATTATGATATATATGATTTATGGTCTTGATAAAACAGCTGAGGTATTAAAAGTATTTTCAAAATTTTTTTTTGGAAAATCAAAAGAATTCAAGAATTTATAAATGCTATTATTCAGACTGATACCTCGTGGAGTTTTAAATAAATAATATTATGAATGATTGACTACAATAATGTGTAGTTTGTTACGATCGTGTTTGTATCAGTAATGTCGTAACTTTTCTGTGGATATGGTTATATGATTTGTTTATGACTATAAGTTATAATTGTTGTGGCGGTAGTTCTTGTATTCATGTAGTTACACGGAATGGATATTTTTGTGGTGTTGTTGTTTGTTGCCATGTGGTGCGGAGTTGGTATTTTGGTATGTTGTTTTGTGATGTCATGTTTTATTATATCTGGCGGTTGTATGTTCGGTATGCCGAAGAAATGAGATTGTCGTCGTGGTAGTAGCCATGAATGTGGTAAGGTAACTCGTTCGTTATCGAGCATCGATCAGCCCAGTGCATATGGTCGTGAAGACCAGTCGCGTGATCAAAACAAGTAACTGGAGAGAATATCGATGGTAGCGGAGATCCAGCGTTTGAAATGGTTAACATTGATGGAGTTTACGTCCGTGGCAAGAAAACGGAAGACTTCTCGAGATTCATCGTGAGGTAAAGGAACTGGAGTTCCTAAACCTCGACCCTCTTGTCGATCGTTTGTGGGACCTTCGCCATCGATCGGAGGATCAAAGGGTTCCAAGTCGCTATCATTAACTTTCGGTAGTGCGACGAGGTGTTTCAACTGTAACGTTCTGAACCATGTTTGTGCGAATTGTAAGAAGCCTCCGGTGACTTGCTATAATTGTGGACATGAAGTGCATCGAGTCCAGTACTGGGAAGGAGTATTTGGTGCGTTTCGGACTCAAGCTTCAACACTGATGTCGAGATCGACTAGTGGAGATCCTTGACAATTGTGTTTCTTGCTACTTGCTTGTTTTCTTCTTGTTGGCCTTTGTTTTACGTTTCAGGACGAAACTTATTTTTGTGGGGTAGAGTGTAATAAGCGTGATTTTCATTTCCGATTATTTTGAATTATTTTCCGTTTGTGTCGATTATTTTGTTTCGTTGATGATTATTCAAAATTTCTCTTTATTATGGGTGGTATGATGGACCGTGTCGTGGTGCTCGTCGGATGCGACTTGATATTGTGTAGGTCGTACAGGTCGTGTATATGCATGTGTAACATGGCCTATTGTAATCCGTTGTCTTTTCGCCTCATTGAGGGCGTCGTGACCCTTGTTATCGTCCCCTCTCGAGTTGGTTATGTTCTGGGTGCTTTTGGAGCCGCGTCGGGATCGATATTGGTCCCTTAGTGTAGCACACAAGCAGTCCACAAGAGAAGATGCTCGTGCGTGATGCTCGTGCGCAACCATTCACTACACCATATATGACCTATTGCAAGTCCATTACATGTTTGTGTTGCATAAAGTGTTGCTATAGATAAGAAATTTGTTATTTATTGCAATATTTCCGAAAAGTGTTGTATAAAATGGGAAAGTGTTGCAAGCCTAAGAATCATTTTGAAAATTTTAGAACTATTGCACTACATTACAAAAGTGTTACAATACACGTAACAATTTTGGTCAACTTGAGCCAAATTTGCAGACGGGAAAAATTAGTAGCAAATATTTTGGGACCAAAACTTCTATTACACAAAACTAAGGGGTGTCAATAATTCAAGAATTCTCCTCTCTTCCACCTATCTCGTCAACGAACATTGAAACCAGAAAACTTGTGGTAGGACAGGCCGAAGCAGACCCACTGGGAAGAGAGAAAGAACTCCGAAGTAGCCGACCTACTTTTTTGGAGTACAGGCTAGGAGAAGCTACAAGAACAAGGAACAACTACTCCTCCGACAAAGGAGAACCGGGTAGCCGCCCTTTCCGATCTCAAATCATTTTTTTTTTTAATTTTAGCATATCTGTGCAAATAATCGGGTTTTTTTTAAGTCATTTAACCCTGGCGTCTTATCTTCCGATTGGAATTGCAAGGCAGCAATCATCTGTAGCGGGCTAGCTCACTGCCTCACACCACTCTTAAGAATTGGCACCGCACCCTAAACCTCTGGTCACTTCACTTGGCTTTCATGCCCGACTTGTTGTTATTTAGTAGGATTTTGTGGGATTAGTAGGATCTTGTGGGAATTTTATGTTAATATTATTGTATTTTGTGCTAATTTTGTCATAATTTGGTGTTGATTAGTGGGAATATTTTTTGTTAATGAGTGGAATTATGTGTTAATTTTGGGAACATTTTGTGTTAGTTTTATATTGTCTCTGTATATTTTGATGTATCTCTGCATCTTAATTCCTTCTGATTTCTATTTCTTGATAATGATACTGAATTTACGTAAAAGATTTTTGTATCTCTATTTTATCCTATATTGATAATTTGGTGGTGTGGAAGGTTACTAAGCAATTTTATTCTTCTGAATCGACAAAGCGGATGTCTGATAGTGTAATATTGATCTAGTTTTTTATTTCCTGGCGATGTCTAGCCTCGGTACTATAGTTTTGCTTGTGGAATCTGTGAATATTGCTCCACCTTCTAAAGGGAATCACTAATAGTTTGTGTCAATGGCAGACAATTTTCCTGCCTGTAGTAGGTCTAGTCGATCCTGATCAATTGAAGCCTGGTGATCTTGTTAGAGTAAACAAGGACAGTTATCTGATCTTAGATACATTGCCATCTGAGTATGACTCTCGTTTCAAGGCTATAGAGGTTGATGAGAAACCAACTGAAGACTACAATGATATTGGAGGCCTGGAGAAATAGGCAAGTTAATCATCTTTAGATCTATTAATAAAAAGATAGTCAATTTTCTCTAATATATATACTTTTTTCTGTTACTATGTTGTGATTTATGCAGATTTAAGAATTGGTCGAGGCAATTGTATTGCCTATGACACACCAAGATAGATTTCAGAAACTAGGAGTTCGTCCACCAAAGGGAGTCCTCTTATGTGGTCCTCATGGGACAGGTAAAACCTTAATGGCTCGTGCATGTGCGGCCCAAACAAATGCTACTTTTCTGAAGCTAGCACGTCCACAGCTTGTACAGGTGTGATATTTTGATTTTTTTGGGCTTTTCTTAATGGTCCGGATATTTTTCCTTCATTAGCTGGTGAAATGTGATGATCTTATCTTCAACCACCAGTGCATATAATGATCCGGATATTTTTTGTTGTTGCATATAATACTGCTGTAAGTGTAAATGATTTGATTTTCTAAACAATAAAGCACCGGACTTGGCTTCGTATATTTACAGCTGATTATTATTATTGAACTAGGTGCTTGTCTGAGAATCAGGCGTTAATCAACCGAGCGTCTAGCCTTTGTAATCTTCTTCGGTCAGTGTGCTGAGTTATTTACTGGTTTAAACTATATAATCTAGTAGTTCCATATGGCATACAATAGATGGGGTAAATGATATAAGGGGGATGTGATTCAATAATGATGAATAGGAGAAAGCTTATGAGAGTGAAGATGGCCGAAGATAGTAGATACATGTTAGGCAGAAGAGAAAGAGAGGGAATAGTTAGTTACAACCACCTAAAAATCAAATTGAATTCCAAAATTTATTGGAGTGAATATATAGTTTAATTATATTACGTCTCTCATCTTTGGATGATCCCAATTCCATGATTCATACTTTTGCCTGTTGAAGTTCTTTTGAATATTATTATCCTTGTGATGCTTATTTGATTTTGATATTGGTCTGACATAAGCATGCAAAATGATGGATTTACCCACTATATAGGGTTTCATTAGTTTCTTTCGGGTCTAAGAATACATTTTTGTAGGCTTGCAATAGGTCATATATGGTGTAGTGAGTGCACCAGACAGTGTAGTCTGGCCAAGGACAGGGATGCACGAGCAGGTGCTCGTGCATGCTGCTCGTGCGTGTTGTTTGATGTTGGGCAGTGGCCTAATGCACGACCAGACACACGAGCATTGTTCTTGCATGATGGTCGTGCGTCCCTGTTAGTATAAAACGAGACAGACGGGTTTTCTAACCTCATTTCACCCATTTCTTCAATTCTTCTCGCGGCGGGCGATCGGGTGAACTAGGGTTCGAGGCACTGGTCGATTCTACCCCATCCTAATGTGTTTTGGGAAGGATCTAGGTGATCATAGCAACGTCTAATCCTTCCTCTTTGTTGAATCGAGGTAAATTCTTGATTTTTCTTCGGGTTGACTTTTTGGAGATTTATTCTTGATTTCGATCTTAGTCCGATTTTGATGAATCGGTTGGTGTAGTATGATGTTATTAATTGTGTTCTATGGATTGTATATCCATATCTCGAGTTTGTTTAACTCGATTGACGATTCGTGTGTTCTTGGGAATTATTGAACATTTAATGTTCGATTAAATATTCCAATGAGTTTTCCTCGATAGTTTGGCGTGATTTTAGTTTTTGTTGGTCTTGAACCTCATTGTGATCATGTTTTCATTGTGTCTTGCGGAGGTTGTAGGTTTCCGGGCTGTTTCGGGTGAGCCGTGTTCGTGGGAGTTTCGTTAACGATTATCGAGGCAAGTGTTCTTGTCTATACGATTTATATCTTGCGAATTGAGGTTGAGTAATGTAATTATAACAATTTGGTTATCCTAGTTGAATATGCATTTTGTGAATTGCCGTCGTGGATGTCCAGTTATGTGTTGCTTGTATTCGATCGTCCCTTGTTGTGGTATTATAACGATTGTGAAGATCTAGTTAGTTTATTATACTTTTGATCTGTATTGTGACGAGTTGGGACTAATGAATATATTATGTGTTTGATTGTTCCGGTTGTGAATATGTGTTGACAGTGAAGTTGTGTTCATTGGATAATACACTTAGGTGTGTATTGTGATATATTGAAAATCATTGTGTTGATGATGCGTTGCTTATGCACCTTGTGGCTTGATTGAAGGTGTACTATTCGTGATGGCTGTTGTGATGTTGATTGTGTGTATATGTGTAAAGCCATACGGGGCCAAGATTATCCAACCTAGGGATGTCCGACGGGGCATATAGGGTTTCGTGCCTTGAGGGGCGAAACATGGATAATCGTCGGATCGTGCATATGA
Source organism: Orobanche coerulescens (assembly GCA_033398695.1). NCBI lineage: Eukaryota > Viridiplantae > Streptophyta > Magnoliopsida > Lamiales > Orobanchaceae > Orobanche > Orobanche coerulescens. The sequence goes on along the minus strand of CM065806.1, from coordinate 134,597,712 downwards.
GTGAGAAAGGTTGCAATGTTCACCCAGGGATGTCCGACGGGGCGTATGAGGATTTGTACCTTGAGGGACAGATCGCGAACGTGAGGTTATCTACCTAGGGATGTCCGACGGGGTGTATAGGGTTTCGTGCCTTGAGGGGCGGAACACGGATAATCATTGATTGTTGCGGAAATGAATGTTGAACTGAGATTATCCACCTAAGGATGTCCGACGAGGCATATATGGTTTCGTACCTTGAGGGGCGGAACATGGATAATCATCAATCGCAGTGAAACTATTTTTGGGTTGGTGAACCCTAACGATTTATGGACTGATATGGAAGTTATTTTGGAACACTAATTTGTTTTGAAGTCAAGTGTTTCGAAAGGTTGTTTTACGGAAAATAGCTTAGGGCCGAGAACCAATGAATTTGAAATGGTTTTGTAACTAATGACGCGACGTCCAAAAAGGTTTTCCATTTTATAAACTTTTATAATGTGAGACGAGATTCAGGTTGAGACCCCTATATTTGGAAAAAGGTTTACAATTTCGGACTTGAGGTCCTAAAAGGGTTCTTTATTTTCAACATCGCCCGAGATGATGATTCGTTTCTTTTAAAGAATTGAGTTTGTTTTCTAACCATTTAAACCTATTGTCGTACTTGATTCGTGATTGCTTTTGCTTTATACATTTCGTACACTATTATACTTGCACTAGTAAAACAGTGGAGTTTTACTAACCCCCAAGTAATCGGGGTGGATGTCTGTTTTGCGTCCAGGTACAGGCAGGTTCGGGGGAGCAGTCACAGGATCGGCATAGAAAGTGACGAGCTATGATACTAATTGAGAGTTGAGAGTTTGGTCGAGTTATGTTGTATCGACCGAGTTATAGTCAAACTTCTGTTGTTATGTATCTTTACCCTTGCGTAGGTATCTATTGTAAGAGATGTATTTCATCTCGTTTTCATTGTTCGTGTGACCTCATCGGTCCATGTGGTTGTATTGTAATTGACCTTAATGGTCTATATGATTGTAATGATTGACTCCGGTCGGTCAAGTTTTTGGTAATTCTGTGTTGTTTAGCCTGGTAGGTCCTCGTGGGGAGAGTCTACGACATGTAATATTCTCATATGGTCTGGGGGTGTTACAGGTCCATTGACAAAGTCAGCTGGGGGTCATCTCTACATTTTGGCTCCTACAGATTATCTAAGTGGGCTGAAGTTGTGCCTTTGAGAGAAGTGAAAAAAATGTTGCTGACTTCATCCGATAATATCATCTACAGGTATGGGGTTTCCCGCTACATCATTCATGATAATGGGAAGGCATTCACCAACACCCATATTGACAAGCTTTGTGAGAAACTGGATTTTAAGCAAATAATTCAATGTATAATGCAGCCGCAAATGGGATAGCTGCGACCTTCAACAAAACTTTGTGTAATATGTTGAAAACGTTATATCTAAATCAAAACAAGAGTGGCACGAAAAAGTAAATGAAGCTTTATGGACATACCGAACTACTTACAGAATACCAACACAAGCTACTCCTTACTCCTTGGTATATGGTGTTGAAGCTCTTGTTCCCTTGGAAAAGCAAATTCCATCTCTAAGGATGGCTATACAAGAAGACTTGACTGAAGAAAAAAATGCATGTTTGTGTCTTGAGGAGTTGGAATCATTTGATGAAAATAGGCTAGAAGCACAACAAAGACATGAGTGTTACCAAGCTCGCATTTCAAGAACGACAAGAAAGTCAAAATGTGCTCTTTTCAAGTTGGTGATTTAGTACTTGATGTGAGAAGACCCATTGTGGTAACCCACTGAATGGGAAATAAATTCCTACCCAAGTGGGTGGCCCTCATGTCACGAATGAAGTTTATAAAAATGGTGCATATAAGCTAATTTCTAAAGACGACGTTAATATTGGTCCCATAAATAGGAAGTTCTTGAAACATATTATTCATAATACAAAACAATGCTCCAAGAAACACGAGCCTAAACTGTTAGTTACTCCGGTTCGCATGAGTATAAATTGTGTATAAAAACAACATAAGATAATTACATGTGGTTAAAATGTTAACTTATCCCACTAAAAATATTTAGGTGGTTAAATAATTAAATACCAACTTTGTCTAAAGTGGTTAAAGAATAGTCACTCCTGGCCCGCATGAGTAGAAAATGTGTATGGCTTCGTGCCCCTCAAATTAAATTATACATTCTTTGAACTACGTTATGACTTGATGCTCTTTAATGAGGTGCGTAGGCAGCTTGGAAAATCTCTAAGCTCAGTCATGATTCAATCAATTTGTTCATTTTCATAAAAGATTGAAGCACTACAGCGGCATGCAAAATGAAAGAGGAAATTGATTTGACAAATCAAGAAAATCAGTGACATAAAGCAAGCAAAAATGATTATAAAATAAACTAAGCAAACGTATTCAATTCTACTAAACCAAAGCCGCCTCTAAATTACACTTTGATATCTTCAAGTCTTCAGCTGTGGAGTCTTCCAAAATAGGGGTGTTGTTAACGGTAGCAAGGTTCCCTTCAGCAGTTTGGGTCTTAACCTTGGTGTATTGAAGAGATTGTTGGCATTGTTGCAAGGATTCAAATAGATCCGCCCTCATCTTGACAACTCATCAAGTTCTTTTTCCTCCCCATTCCGTCATACCCATGATGACGCATCATCCCAAAGTTGGCAAGTGAATCACCACGTCGAGTGTAGGATTATGGTGGTTGGTCGCCTTCAAAATCCAGGCTTTGGAATATTCTTGCTTTGTGTGACCTCTTGAGTCCATTCATCTAAGTGGTACTTATTAATTACAAATTTTACGGGCTCCGCATATTTACCAATGACAGGTGGATAAACAGCTAAATGGGTCCCGTTGTCCAAAGGGTGGCTCTCATTATCAAGGATGATCAAATGACGGGTACCGGAAGTTGTTATAGTTGTCTTGAAGTGAACCATGATGGAAAATCAAAGTAGGGAAAATAGCAGCTGCAAAATAAATAGAGAACGATGTTATACAAAAAAAGAATAAAAAAAGTCCAAACAAATACATACTATATATATAGGGTCAGTATAAAAAAAAAACGAAAAAGAAATGAAAAAAACGGTTCAAAGAATACACATACATAGGTGCGCATGGGCGCGCGCGCGCACACACACACACACACATATATATATATATATAATTTTAATTCCTTTAAAATCCATAATTGTTGAAAGGGATCGCCAGATATTTATTCTCATGAACCCAGAATGAAGTAACCATAAAGATTAATTTTGACTACTATAATGAAAATTGCAGAGGAAAAACATAATAATGAAACGACAGAGGTTTCATGGACAAAATTGCAGCCTTATCTTAAATAATCTATTAATAACAGTAGGATTCCTGGACCTGAACAAACCAAAAGAAAAATTACGGTGGTTTGGATAAAAGCAGTGGGGAAGAGGAAAACTTTGAAGTATTAGAACAAGACAAACAAACGACGAAAAAGAATGAAATTGAAGAATCAAAATGGAGACGATAAAGGAATTTTTTTATATAGAATAACAAGATTCACATCAAGATATAAAAGGAAATAAATAAACAGAGCGATATTATTGGATTCTCGGAATGGTTTCTAGAGAGAAAGAAATATGTAGAAATTAACTAACAAATAAAATATATTTAAGTAGGTAGTTGTGTGATGCTGCCAAAACGTATCGGATCAGTCTTTATCCAAGCGGTTCGGATAATTCCGGCGAGTGAACTTCCTGATCTGACTTACACAAGAAACACATGAACTGAGTTGGGGCTTCACCGGTGAAGGCCCTCCGGCGTGAGAGTAAGTATATTGAATATGGTGGAAATAATTTGATTGTATTGAGAGTCAAGAATTCTGTGTATACCACTATTTATAAGCATGGATGTTGCCACCCTAATTTGTGGAGAAAGTCACGGAGTCCGTGTTGATATTGGACTTTATGTAAAGTAGAATCCTGATAAGGATCCTGTTCGTAGTTTCCTTGTGGAAAAAGAGTACTTGTTAGATAAGGATATCTTTATTTGTCTTTATCTGGGATTTCGCCAGATTCCGCGTGCTTGAAGGATAAGACCTTCATATACCGGCAAGTGAGAGAGACTAAGGGATCTCGGCTCGTTCTGTCCCTAGGCCGAGTTGGCATGATAAGATGGTCGCCTGATACGATCTAGACCTGAATCGGAATTGAGGCAAGCCGAGTTAGGATATCTGGCCTTCAGGTCGGCCTAGATGTCATTACGCAGGGTTGAGAAGTTTACTGATCTCGGCTTATTTTGTCACTGAGCCGAGTCGACGCAACAATTTGGTTTCCTGAACCAAGTCTTGGCTTGTGCCTCAGCTGAGGCACACCGAGTGTGGTCCTGGTTTTCAGGTCGGCCTCGACGTCATGCTCTATGCCGAGCTAATAAGTTTATTCATGAGCTTTGTAGGGTCTTGATTTATGGGCCTTGCTGGGCTTTATACTCGAGCTCTCCAGATCCATGTAATCAATTCGGTTTATGTCGTTCAGTGGCCCCCGAGTTTCTATCTCGGCAGGCCGAGTAGGAACTCAAGTCCATCCATCATTCAGGGTTTTGGTTGCTTCTTTGAAGCCGGCTTTGCTTGGTGTTATGTCTGTCTTGACCTGCTTGGATGTCCCACTGAATTTTAAGGGTCCTATCATACTAATCGCTTCGTGTGCCATCATAAAGTTCGACGGCGCACAAGTGGCGAGATGAAGGAACATTCTTCCGAATTTCGGGTCCAGGCCGGGTTGGGACAGGCACGTGATCAAGGTCGAGAGTCAGCATGGCTGGGAGTTTACGACACTCATTAATTAACCGCATCGGCCTTCGCGCATTTCATGAGCCAGACTGGAGTGCCGATTTGTTTGCGAAGCTCGAGCAGTTCTCCTCCATTGCCATTCGTAACTGGGCCGAGCTGGAGACGAATTTTCGGTACCATGCTCAGGCCCGACTACTGAGGGGGACAAGTGCTTAAAAGCCGTGGACATCGTAGGATGTAATTTTCTTCATACGTGCTCGCTTTCTTTTTTCCTCCCGTCTCATCATGGGCTAACATTTACTTTTGTGCAGAATTCTCAATGGAGTACATCCAGAAGGTTGATAAGGAGCACGTCGACCTGGTCATGGCAGCTCGTAAGAAGAAGAGGTTGTCCCGGTTGAGGGGAGTTGAGAATATGCATGCCTTCATGGAGGCTTGGCAAAAAGAGCTGCAAGATAAGGGGGAGTCGTTGGTTCCTCCTCGGCTTTCATTCTTTCTGATGCCGAGATTAAAAATCTGGTCGATTCTTTCATTGTTGCGCCCATTATGTCTGGGTTTTATTCGACCATTCGCTCCGGGGCCATCCTGAAGCTCGGGGGACCGGTCATTAAGCGCGCCATGAATACGTATTATATTAAGCGGCTTGTTGCTGACAAGCCGAGCTCGCTTCAGCTCTTCAACAGGAAGGGTTTAATTCTTAGTGAGGTACTGTTATCCTGTCTTGGTCTTTCATCCTTTAAATTTCCTTTCTGCAATCTGTTTGAGATGAGTTTGTTTTCTTTTTGTAGCTCGCCTCCATAGCCCAGCATGAGTATGCCATGTTTAGGCAAGTCGTGGATCTAGCGGACAAGAATGAGGCGGCGGCTAAGTCTGCTTAGGAATCTACTACCAAGCTCACTGAGAAGGTTGATGCCCTGGAGGGGGAGAAGGCTTCTCATGACGTGGTGCTGAACAAGGCCGAGCTGAAGGTCGAACAGGCCGAGGCGGCCAGAAAGTCTGCGCTTGAGGACTTGGAGAAATTAAAGGAGGCTTTGCTGCAATATGAGTCTGCTAGGGAGATTCCTGAGGCCGAGGCCGAGGCAGAGAGGAAGAGGGCCGAGCTCTTGGTGTTGGAGAATAATGTCGTGGATGAAAGGCTGGCTTTTCTTGAGGAGAGCTTGCCTGGCAAAGAGGAGGCCGTCGTCGAGCGATAACGAAAGAGTAAGCAGTATCGGGATGGCTTGGCTGATGAAGCGGGCTCCATCTACGGCGATGCTTGGTCCAATTTATCTCGGATTTACATTGACCCAGAAGTCGAGGTGCCTCTGGAGAAGCTCGCTCGGCTCTTCATCCAAGATCCATAGAGTGCTGAAGCCCGGGCTGCTCACTCCGTAGTCCCTTATTCTGAGAATGCTCTCAAAAACATAAGGGCTAAGGATTCTCAGGAGGGGAAGCCGACATGTGATCCCCCAACTCCTCAGAAGAACAATTTTGACGACTTGATAGCACTGGCCGAGGAGGAGGATGGCGCCGGGCTGAACCCGATCGTTTTGTCGGCCTTCATGTTTTCATGCATTCTTCTATTTTTGGCCATATTTTCAACCCGGTGTGGGTGTTCTTGCCATATCTGTTTCTGTACATCTGTTTATGCGATCTGTGCTTAAGTTTCTTATCTCGCCAATCGAGAATGTACTTGTTTGCAATTAACCAATTGTGAACAGATTAATAGTCAGTCCGGGTAGTTGATGTCAGCCTTTCTAAATGTATTTCAAGGGGAGGGATTGTCCTCATCAGTCCCGACGGAAAAAGTTTCACTAATGCTGTGCGTTTCAGCTTTCGTGCGGCTAATAATGAAGCCGAATACGAAGCCTTGGTAGGCGGGCTCGATCTGGCCCTCGCCCTAGATGTTCGTCGCCTCCATATCTTCATGGACTCCCTTTTGGTCGTGAACCAAGTCAAGGGAGAATATGAGGCACGTGGCGAACAGATGGTCAAATACCAAGAGCTGGTCGCCGAGATGTGCACAAAATTTGAAGAAGTGCTAATCGAACAAGTCCCGAGAGAGCACAACTCCCAGGCCGATGCTCTTTCCAAACTAGCATCATCGGATGGGGCAACCGACTTCTCCAATATCCAAATCACAAAGTCAGCAAGGCCGGCGATCGACAGAAGCCTGGTTACCACGATTGCCATGGCCGAGGAGAACTGGATGACTCCGTTCATCAAATACTTAAAGGACGGAATGGTCCCTGACGACCGTGTTAAAGCTCGCCAACTCCAGCTCCGTGCGACCAGATATACCCTATTGGACGACCGACTTTACAAGCGAGCCTTCAGCCTTCCCCTCCTCAAGTGTGTTACACCGGAGGAAGGTCGGCTCGTTTTAGCTGAGATCCATGACGGGATTTGTGGAAACCATGCGGGCGGGCGAGCTCTCATCCATAAGAAAACCAGACAAGGGTTTTTCTGGCCATCACTTCAGAAGGATGCAATCGCCTATGGCAGATCGTGTCACAGGTGCCAGATAATGGGCCCAAACATCAAACACTCCCCCGAACAGCTCACCTCCATGTACAACCCTTGGCCATTTGCGCAATGGGGCATCGACCTTATTGGTCCCCTGCCGACGGCCTGTGGGGTCAGAATTTGCTATCGTAGGGGTCGACTATTTCACCAAGTGGGCAGAGGCCGAGCCACTAAACAAGATCGGCCAGGAACAGGTGATCAAGTTTATCTGGAAAAACATCATATGCCAATTCGGTCTGCCCCAAGCCATCATCTCCGACAATAGAAAACAATTCGACGGCCTAGAAGTCATGCAATTCTGTGAAAAGTGGGGAATCAAAAGGTTATTCTCAGCGCCCTATCACCCTCGCATTTAACGGGTGTAGAGGCAGTGAATAAGATCCTCAAACACACGATTAAGGCGCGACTCGAATCCAGGCAAAGACGATGGGCGAGCGAGCTCCGAGACGTTTTGTGGTCCTACCGAACGACGACCCGCAATTCAACCGGCGAAACCCCATTCGCCCTTGCCTTCGGAACAGAAGCGGTGATTCCTTCAGAAATCGCCGTCCTCAGCCATCGAACCGAACAGGAGATGATGACCGACAACGATGTGGCCCGACGAATCGACCTAGACATGCTCGAAGAACGACGGCTGACCTCAGAAATGAAGAACACAATCCACAAAAGGAGAGCCGAGAAGTTCTTCAATTCAAAGGTCAAAGAAAGAAGGTTTCAAGTGGGCGATCTCGTCCGCAAGAAGATCCAAACCCACACAGGCGTTTTCGGTCCGAACTTGGAGGGACCTTTCAGAGTATCCAGATGGCTAACTAAAGGAGCCTACGAACTGGAACATCCTGACGGTACTCCGGATCAATACCCCTGGAACGCCGTGCATCTGAAAAAATACAAAGAGTGATAATTTTGTATTCAATTTCAATGATGTACAAGGAATATAATGAGATTTTTTCCTACCCCATCTATTCTGGCGATCGCCTCACCAGGCATACCGCCTACCGCCGACGATCGTTAATCATGACGATCCGAGGTCAAATCAATGCAGCCATGGTCCTGGAGGTCGATGGAACCGACAGCTTCGCCCATGCAAGGTTCCTTTGGGCTGAGATCGCCCGCCCTTCGTTTAAATACGAGGCCGGCGTAGCCGAAGGACCCTCCAAAATAATCAGTAGACACGATCGCACGTCCTCAAGGTACATCATCTAACATGGTGAACCCAGACAATGCGACGTGCCACTACCCCCGTCTCAACGTACACCGTCGAGGGTCGCCATCTTCATGGCGGGCCGATGTGGAAGAAGAGCTGACAAGCCGCGGACGTGGAGTCGAATAAGCCGACGACGCCCTGCGCAAGGACTCCTCCAGACCAAGATCGCCCGCCTTTCGTTTTAACACAAGGCAGGCGTAGCCTAACAGAGGACCCTCACAAAAAGTGAGTCGCGGGATACACAATGTCCCTCGCACACAAAGACACGATTGGGGAGGTCGGTCCATCGAACACCCCAACCATACATAATTCTTCAGAATCGGCAAAACTGAAGATAGCTCGCCAGACAAACTAGTTTTTGTTTCCTTACTTACAATAAATAAACAAAAACAAGGGGGCAGAGATGGGTTGAGCTAATCCCGAATACGATCGAACAAAAAGGAACCACGCAAGATCGGCTTCGCTCAAACACACACAGGACGATCGGAGTCGTTCGACAAAAATTACAAGTAAGAATTCCGATTCAAAACATATCAATGCTTTCAACACTCAGACAATCGGTCGGATGAACAAAACGTTGAAAACAATCATACACGTACTTGTAAAAATTGCACGCAAACATTCAAAGGCGATCGTATGTAAAGAGACAGTATGAAAAGAGGAACATTTTATTCATAACGCAAGTTTCGTACATTACGGGGCCCGAAGGCATTACAAAAAAGTACAAGTTACAGAGGAAACCAAAAATATCTCTCAAGGCCCCGCCGGCTGGTCATCGCCCTCAGGTTGCGGATCGGCTTGGGCCCCCCCATCGGCCTCGGGATGAATGAGTTTACCAGTATACCAACTCAAGTCGATCATGAAGTCGACAAAGTCAAGGATCGGCAAGGAGAACTCCGGGTGCAGAGGATGCCTGAGGGCATAGGATTTGAAGCTCTCTATCAAGGGACCGATCTCGATCCCTGCCTTTTTAGCGGCTCGAACAGCGTCAGTATAGGCCAAGTAATAAGCGAACTCGCCGACGAGCGCAATGTTGAGGTAGGGATCGGCCTCGATCGCCTTCAGCTGCCCCTTCAACCCCTCGGCCGTCTTCTCAGCCTCCGCCAGCTCGACCACCTTGGCGGCATTCTCACCCTTGGCCTTCTCCAGATCCTTCTTCGCTGCCTCCAGCTCACCGCTGAGCCGATCCACCGTCGCCTTCAGACCGGCCGCCTCCTCCTGCGAAGCCTCATACTTTTGGCGGGTTTCCTTCTCCTGATCACGCGACCGGTCGGCAGCCTCCTTAGAGCGGCTCAGCTCTTGCTTCAATCGGTCAACGTCCTGTTTAGCCCTTTTGGCCGTCTCCGCATACTCCTTCTCCATAGCCTGGATCCGGTTGGCAAACTCAATGTTTTTGTTCCGGGCGGCCTCGAGGTCGCTATGGAGACGAGCAGTGGAGGGTCGCCCCTCAAAATCCCTAGCGGCTTGGATGGCCATCGTCGCCGTCTGGAGAGCCAGGGCAACGGTCGCCTGCATGGCATCTCCAGATCGTCGACGAGCGATCGCATCAAGATCGGTCGTCCAGGCCTTGGGCAGAGAGGTGATAGCCTGCTGGACGTAAGTAGGCACGTCGAGAGATGTTTGCGGAGCCTTGCTCGACAAAAAGTCCAGCACCATAGGAGCGACGTCCGGGTCGGCAAGACGAACCCTGCAGCACAAACCAAAGAAACCAAGGAGTTAGCCTATACCTTGCTCGGAATGCCTAACTCAGAAAATTTTGATCCTTTCTTACCTGTTGACTAGCTCGGGATCGCGACCAAAATAAGGCTTGCCCCGAGAGGTTTCCGCCTCAGCGATCGCCACCTTTTTCGTCGGGCCGCCTGATGACCGGGAGCCGGGCGCCGAGGGCCTAGGGCCTGATCGCTCCGTCATCGGGATGGCAGAAATAGGATCCGCAGCAACCGGAGACTCAAGAATGGATACATCCGCTTCAGTAATCGACGGGGACTCCTCCGACCTCCGCCTCTTGCGGCGCTGAAGCTGTTCCTCTCCCTGAACCATCGGCTCGGCGACCGGCACCTCAGCAGGCCTCATCACCGGAGCAGGGCGAGACGTCGTCGCGGGAACGCGACCAGTCTTCTTGCCCAAGTGAAGGCGACCGATGAGTCCTGGATTCGACATAGCAATCTCTGGCGGTGGCTCGGCAAGTCGGGGAAAATAAAACTCTGTCAAAGAAGAGGTACAAAGAAGTCAGACGACAACTTAAACGATACGACCTCCTGGAGACGATCGTCAAAGTAAGGAAGCACCACTTAAGCTCATACCTGGAACTTTCAAGTGACGGGGGAAGCAAAACAATCGAGCCCCCAACCGATGAGCTTCGTTACCAAGTGAGCGAATGTCAATAAAGGAATCCGGCAAGGCACGGATCCGCTCCCAAACGATCAAGAAATCAAATGGAAGGTCGCCGATCGCTGGGACGAGAGGTCCTGCAAAAAGAAAACAAAATTAGATCAGTCCAAGACAAGCTCAATCAAGGGGAGAGTTAAAATCCTTACTCGGATTCCTCTCCCGGAAAGTGGTAGGGATCTCCAACTCCTCATTCGGCCTGTCACTCGATGCCGATCACCACGCCCCGACGACCCAGCACCATTTAGCCAGGTCACCCCTGGTTTTGCTCGGCACACCGAGGACCACTCTCCCTATTCGGCCTTGGATATGATTGCCGCCGATCGACCCTTTCTGCACGGCCAGTTTAAACAGATAATTCATCTCCAGCGCAGTAAGGAGGCGGAACAACCGGTGACCGCCAAACAGTGTCAACGTGTAGATGACCTGTAGCCAAGCGTTCGGCGTCAGTTGAAGAGGCGCCAAATTCCAGGCGATCAGCAAGTAGGAGACGGCGAATGGAAGAGGAAATCGCAGACCAGCCTCCATAATCATCTCGTTGAGAGATGGGTCGAGCTAATCCCGAATACGATCGAACAAAAAGGAACCACGCAAGATCGGCTTCGCTCAAACACACGCAAGACGATCGGAGTCGTTCGACAAAAATTTCAAGTAAGAATTCCGATTCAAAACATATCAATGCTTTCAACACTCAGACAATCGGTCGGATGAACAAAACATCGAAAGCAATCATACACGTACTTGTAAAAATTACACGCAAACATTCAAAGGCGATCGTATGTAAAGAGACAGTATTAAAAGAGGAACATTTTATTCATAACGCAAGTTTCGTACATTATGGGGCCCGAAGGCATTACAAAAAAGTACAAGTTACAGAGGAAAATAAAAATATCTTTCAAGGCCCCGCCGGCTGGTCATCGCCCTCAGGTTGCGGATCGGCTTGGGCCCCCCCATAGGCCTCGGGATGAATGAGTTTACCAGTATACCAACTCAAGTCGATCCCGAAGTCGACAAAGTCAAGGATCGGCAAGGAGAACTCCGAGTGCAGAGGATGCTCGAGGGCATAGGATTTGAAGCTCTCCATCAAGGGACCGATCTCGATCCCTGCCTTTTTAGCGGCTCGAACAGCGTCAGCATAGGCCAAGTAATAAGCGAACTCGCCGACGAGTGCAACGTTGAGGTAGGGATCGGCCTCGATCGCCTTCAGCTGCCCCATCAACCCCTCGGCCGTCTTCTCAGCCTCCTCCAGCTCGACCACCTTGGCGGCATTCTCACCCTTGGCCTTCTCCAGATCCTTCTTCGCCGCTTCCAGTTCACCACTGAGCCGATCCACCGTCGCCTTCAGACCGGCCGCCTCCTCCTGCGAAGCCGCATACTTCTGGCGGGTTTCCTTCTCCTGATCACGCGACCGGTCGGCAGCCTCCTTAGAGCGGCTCAGCTCTTGCTTCAATCGGTCAACGTCCTGTTTAGCCCTTTTGGCCGTCTCCGCATACTCCTTCTCCATAGCCTGGATCCGGTTGGCAAACTCAATGTTTTTGTTCCGGGCGGCCTCGAGGTCGCTATGGAGACGAGCAGTGGAGGGTCGCCCCTCAAAAGCCCTAGCGTCTTGGATGGCCATCGTCGCCGTCTGGAGAGCCAGGGCAACGGTTGCCTGCATGGCATCTCCAGATCGTCGACGAGCGATCGCATCAAGATCGGTCGTCCAGGCCTTGGGCAGAGAGGTGATAGCCTGCTGGACGTAAGTAGGGACGTCGAGAGATGTTTGCGGAGCCTTGCTCGACAAAAAGTCCAGAACCATAGGAGCGACGTCCGGGTCGGCAAGACGAACCCTGCAGCACAAACCAAAGAAACCAAGGAGTTAGCCTACACCTTGCTCGGAATGCCTAACTCAGAAAATTTTGATCCTTTCTTACCTGTTGACCAGCTCGGGATCGCGACCAAAATAAGGTTTGCCCCGAGAGGTTTCTGCCTCAGCGATCGCCATCTTTTTCGTCGGGCCGCCCGATGACCGGGAGCCGGGCGTCGAGGGCCTGATCGCTCCGTCATCGGGATGGCAGAAATAGGAGCCGCAGCAACCGGAGGCTCAAGAATGGATACATCCGCTTCAGTAATCGACGGGGACTCCTCCGACCTCCGCCTTTTGCGGCGCTGAAGCTGTTCCTCTCCCTGAACCACCGGCTCGGCGACCGGCACCTCAGCAGGCCTCTTCACCGGAGCAGGGCGAGACGTCGTCACGGGAACGCGACCAGTCTTTTTGCCCAAGTGAAGGCGACCGATGAGTCCTGGATTCGACATAGCAATCTCTGGCGGTGGCTCGGCAAGTCGGGGAAAATAAAACTCTGTCAAAGAAGAGGTACAAAGAAGTCAGACGACAACTTAAACGATACGACCTCCTGGAGACGATCGTCAAAGTAAGGAAGCACCACTTAAGCTCATACCTGGAACTTTCAAGTGACGGGGGAAGCAAAACAATCGAGCCCCCAACCGATGAGCTTCGTTACCAAGTGAGCGAATGTCAATAAAGGAATCCGGCAAGGCACGGATCCGCTCCCAAACGATCAAGAAATCAAATGGAAGGTCGCCGATCGCTGGGACGAGAGGTCCTGCAAAAAGAAAACAAAATTAGATCAGTCCAAGACAAGCTCAATCAAGGGGAGAGTTAAAATCCTTACTCGGATTCCTCTCCCGGAAAGTGGTAGGGATCTCCAACTCCTCATTCGGCCTGTCACTCGATGCCGATCACCACGCCCCGACGACCCAGCACCATTTAGCCAGGTCACCCCTGGTTTTGCTCGGCACACCGAGGACCACTCTCCCCATTCGGCCTTGGATATGATTGCTGCCGATCGACCCTTTCTGCGCGGCCAGTTTAAACAGATAATTCATCTCCACCGCAGTAAGGAGGCGGAACAACCGGTGGCCGCCAAACAGTGTCAACGTGCAGATGACCTGTAGCCAAGCGTTCGGCGTCAGTTGAAGAGGCGCCAAATTCTTGGCGATCAGCAAGTAGGAGACGGCGAATGACAGAGGAAATTGCAGACCGGCCTCCATAATCATCTCGTTGACAGCAACCATATCCTCGGGCGGTTGGTCGGCACGTTCATTCTCCGAGGGCACGTGCAAGGAAACGTCAGAGGGGATGTAATATTTGGCCCTCCAACGGCTCAGGTCTTTCTTGGTCGCCGTACTCCGGATCTTTCCAAGAGTCCACGGAGACGGGACGGCGGCCTGAAAAACCGTCCGCTTCACATGTTCGTAAGGGTGAGCGGCGGAGTAGGCTTCGAAGTCAAATTCCAGACAGGGTCCGGCGATTGCTTCCATCATCTGAGCGAAAGCCACATAGGCAGGGCCGAATCTACTCTCTCGTTCCGAGGCCGCCCGCACCAAATCATCCTCATCCACCGGCGAGCCCCCCTGCTTCGCCGTCGCCGCCGTCCTCGCCACTTCGGCCTCGTTGAAAAGTTCTTCAAGTTCTGCCGGTGCAATCCCCGCACGAATAGCTTCAACGGCCGTCTCCATATCCACTCCAACGGGAATCTCTTCCCGTTCAGGCGACGCTACGGCAGCGGAAGAACTTCCGGTCTCGAAGGTTTTGGATCCTCCCGACATATTATAAAAAGAAGGGGGAGATAGAAGATTGATTTTTCTTACCTAGAGAAAAGAAGAAGATCGGCACAAGAAGCTCCAGAAATTTTTGCAGAATTTCGACTATGGATGCAAGGACGCATAAAGAGTGAAGGAGAAGAAGCCCTGGCCCTTTTATAGATGGAGGCAGGGGTCCAAATGCAAATAGGAGAAATCTCGAGGGCTGGATCGCAACCTTCACGTGGGGACACATTAAATGCTGCCCTCGAATCCTGCGTACGCGTCTTTTCGAGGGCACGCCAGCCGACAAGTCTGACAAACCGTCGGACTCCCCCAACAGCGGCGCGACGCGTGTCCCTGCCACTTTTAGAAAGCCCGCCTTCATTTCCCGCTGCTCCCGGTGCGAAAGGAGATCGTCCAGATTTGAATTCAGATCGCCTGATCGGCTAAACATTGGCGATCGCCAACAGTGCCACCTCACCCCGTGTTTTCAACATCGAGGCGACCTGGGGGGCAATTGTTGTGCGGCGATTAATACGCCTCGATAGGCGATCGGCATCACGATCAGAGAAGCCAACTATGGAAGACATACTCTGGAGAAACTCCTAGATTTCGGCACAATACGACGACCGTCTTTTGGTACCCAGCGATCGTATTTTGATATCTGACGATCGTCTTTAATGAGCGAACCAGAGGCGATCGTCTCGTGCCACGTATGGATCCAGCATCCGTCAAAGTCGTCGAAGACCGAATCTTGGACGGTGGCCCACGTGCGGATCTTCAAAGGATACCGACAGATAGGACCTTTGACCCCAGCCTGTCACCTACCACACCTACCGACAAGGCCGCCGAAAGGTACAAAGTGGGTCCTCCCCAGACAGCTGCCCAGGACGCGTGCTGGCCTCCCATTGGCTCGCACAGCTGGCTCCAGCAGCAGCCCCAGACTTTAAGGGAACATCCCCACGTGACGGGACGATCGGCCACCTTATTATAATATAAAAAATGGTGGTCGCCCGCGATCGCCTGAGGGGTCCCAACTACCTTGTCCCCTATAAATAGAGAGCTCACTGCAGCAGCCAAAGGGACGAGAATTTACTACGAATTCAGTGCAAAATACACACAAAGGAGAATCAAAAACTCTTTTGGCAACCACTTATACATTCATAGTGATATTCATACACATTTTATCATACATCCCAAGCAAGAACTCACAGATTTACTTATCTGGTTCTTTCGGCAATCTACGCGCTCTACAGCCTAGATAACTAGAAGTCTTTACACTCCTTGTAATATATTCTAACATTAATATTTGTACTCGACAGTATATCTATTAATAACATCTCGCGAGAGCATTCAAGCCCGGGATTAACAACCCCGACAAATCTTGTGTTATTTATTTTCTCACGGAAGTGTTCTCGTATTTGTTTGTTACTCGATCATTCCAGCAATACTTTCTCCGGATAATATTTTGGGTAACAACAGTTTGGAACTGGTCGAGAGAAAGGCTAGGGACATCCCTCGGGCGCGAGATCGAGAGTCTCGCGTCGCCGCGGCTATCCCCTGCCATAGGCTGGGGCTCAGATTGAGTCGGAACGAGACGTTCGGCAGTTCTGAGAGTGGCTCTCTTCGCTGTGGTGGCAGACACCATGATTCTGAAGGCTTCTCCCTTGAAGAACAGTGAGTGTTTCTTCAAGTATGTGCCCCGGAGGACAGTGAGTGTTCTTCGAGACGGTCGGAATAAAAAATCAAGGTTAAGATGCCCCTTATTCTAGCGCCAATTGTTGTTACCTAAAATATTATCCGGAGAGAGATATTGCTGGAATGGATGGGCAGCAAACAAGGTTGCGAGAGCACGTCCGTGGGAATGGAAATAACACAAGATTTGCCGGGTTTGTTAGGACCGGGCTTGAATACTCTCGCGAGATGTTATTAATACGAATACGTTTGAGTACAAATATTAATGTAAGAATGCGATTACAAAGAGTGTAAAAGATCCTAGTTATCTAGCTGTTGAGTGCTTGCCAGAAGAACTAGAGTTGCTCTGAGTTCTTGTTCTCGTTTCTGCCGACCGTCTTATGGGTTAAGAGGTCTCGAGAGTGAGAGAGAGATATGTCCGAAGTGTATAGCGTTGCCAAGACTGAAAAATGCAGCGAGCCCGATAGCTTTCCAAGTGTCGGAAGCCTTCTATTTATAGGAGATGGGATGCCTTTAATCCTGACGGGCGATCGCCTTTCTTGTAATATAAAAAAGGGGCGATCGTCTTCTAGCACATGGGCTGATTGCCTTAAATTCCGCGGCATGGGCTGGCATACAGCTGTGCGGACCAATGAGAAGTTTGCACGCGTCCTGAGTTACTATCTCGGGCGGTCCCACTTTGCACCTTTCGGCTGGTCTGTCGGTAGGTGAGATTGGTGACAGGCTGTGGTCAACGATCCATGTTCTGCGGCGCCTTTTCCGGATCTGCATGTGGGTCATTGTCCGAGCTTCATCCTTCGCCGACTAGACATGCTGGCTTCGCGTGTCATGAGGCGGTCGTCATTGGCCGGGCACCAGAGTCGATCGCCAGGTGCCAAGAGACGATCGCCTTAGATGTCCATCGCTCGGCACTGGGACCTTTGATCGGCCAATCTGCCTTGGTCTATTCGACTTTGGCTCGGTCGCCTGGCGTTTGTGCCGATCGCCTGTCGAGGTGTATAAATCTCGACACAACAGTCTCTATGTCAAGTTGGGGAGAGTAGACCGACTTCATGATATTCATTTTTCTCAAAAAGAAGAGACTGAGTAATAAATGGCATTTATCTGCACAGGTCGGCCGACTCGTACGGAGTACTAAGTGCAGTTGATATGCACCGTTGACTTCGTATCGGTTAGTCGAATGCGTTGATTACAAAATAGGTGTCAAATTTTTGTGGTAGATCGACCTAATAGAGTAGTAGAACAATACCCAATTTTTATACTTACGAGGCTTTACGAACCCGTGCGTTGCACAAATTGTATCTAATTGTTGATTGCGTAATGTTCGAGTAAATTGCTGAGTTGTTACCGTGATGGTGAGGCTAAAATATACATCAATGTATAACATGGGCTGCCTCGGTAGGAGTTTATTAATTTTTAGGTAGATTTACCATTTTTTGGATTTATTGCGTTGCACACATTTTGTATTTGTTTGTTCGTCGCTTAATTTATTATGTTTTTTTAACCTTAACCTATTATAACAAATAGCAATAACTCAACACTAACCCACTCTTGTCAGCCCAAATTTTCAGATCCATGTTAATAATGAATTGAATACGAAAAAACAAATAACTACAAAATTACTTTTGCTTAAAGGTTAAAACTTGTTTAATAAAATATACTAAGCATAAAAGACATGAAGCAACAACTTTAAATCAATTTTGGTAAACGTTTAGTCGATTTCTAGAATGACAGATTTTGAATATATACGTTTTAACAGAATATGTTCCGATAATACGTAATTATTCTTATCCGTATCCCTTCATTTATTGGTAATATATGACAAATATTCCACAGATTACAAACTATTGCAACCTATTAATATTAATAATTAATTAGAGCAATATTTACAATTGGATTACTTTTATATACTTTTCGAGCCCAATTCGAAAGGGATACCCGGCCCAGACAAATTAATTAAACCCGATCCAAACACATTACATACCCGGTAAAACCCTATTATCACTTCATTTGTGATAACCCTACTCTTTCCAATTCCAATCCACCCCCTCTTTTCTCCTCACACCAAACTCATGTCCTCCACACAAAATCGATCTCATCATCATCTACCATTATAACTGATTATATGAAAAACAAATACAAAGACATCAATACCTGTACTTTGTCTTCAGTTTCTGCATAATACGAATCAATAGAGAGTTTTAATGCTTCAAGATCCTTTGGAGGGTCTCGGGTAAGATCTACTTGTGTTTTTCATTTTTGATTTTGTTATTTTTTCTTCGAATCAAAGAGAGATTATAACATAGTGTAACACCCCAAATGGCGGTTATTACAGTGCCGTGAATCCCACACTGGGACCCACCAGGCGATATCCAAAACAGGTTAAATAAATGTTATTTGTGATACCGAATCACAACGAAAAGTCATTTCTCCGATTAGGAGTTTATTAAAATGTGGCCAACGGCCTTACAACACACAGGATCCGAAAAGAAAAAGTATAAACCATATGGAGATGGAAAATACTTCAAATGTCAAATACAACCAAAAGTAATTTAAACGGAACGGGAAATAATACAACACGGTTTAACATAACCGGACAACAAAGATGAGGGGCCCCCGAACTAGTATCCTCCGTATCCTTCGCCGTCGACATGCTCTTCCCGTGCCTTGCCCTTGCCTCGACCTAAAATACAATACAAGTATTTCGCCCAACACAGGGTCAGATATACATGATAATCAATTCTTCTGACATATACAATTCACATATATAGATTTCAAAGAAATCATTCCGACTATCAATCATACCCCTCGGGCGTATGAAACGAACAGTCACAAGCATCCAATACTATGGACGATTTATGGTATGGCTCAAAGATGGACATCACAGTACGCCCGATCCGGAAATGTGTCCGTGCACATGTCCACCCCGTATATGGAATCCAGAATATACGTCGGACAATGTACCTAATTAGCCTCACGAAACTACGTCCCGTGTGCACACCCAACGCGGAATAATATCCGCCGATGACTATATGTGCCCGGCTAAAAATCCTACACAATAACCAATCGAACGCAGATATGATTCCGGATATGTCACGATACAACATGACAACGAACTCAACAAATCACATATCCGATTAAGGATCAAGAAAAACTCACCGAAGTGAAAATAAGGCCAATGAGATCAATGATTCAAAACGACATACTTGGGAATGCAACCCCATGAAGAAAACGGAATAACGTCAAGGGCGATTGTCAAATAAACATTTCATGAACAATTCATACATATGAAAAATATAACCATCAGAAGAATCTAATCATCATTATAACCAAGCAAGATAACTTGCCTCAAATCCGTAAGTGAAAGATAGTCCTTCTCCAAATGACCAAACGGACGGTATCCTCAGTTAAACACTCAATCGAACGAGCAACCTTGAATGAAACGTAATTCATTCAATAATATATTCACATAATATTAATATCAATTCGTAGGAAACGACGCCCGCAACCTACTCGAATAATTCCCCCCCCGTGATGAATACCTTAACGATTTATGAAAGGTTTCAAAACAACTAATTCATCTTCCAAAATCTGATTATCATACCAAAAGTGCCTTGAAATTCTCTTGATATTCCATGAACAATAACATCTTCAATTTGCCAATAAAATTGGTTTAAATCAAATTCTCATGTTCTTCAACATCTCTTATTACCAAAGAGGATAGTCATAAAGGATTTGATACTCAATCTACCATGATAGTACCATTCATAACCTTGACATCATCTACTTAAGAACACAATCTACTTAGCATTATGATGAACTACACTCTAAGTTATCAACACAATAGATTGGTGAAAAGTTATTGTTGTAATTATCAAAACCTTTATCAATCTTCAAAGACTAGTGAAACTGAACAATCATGATTTGTTAAAGCTTCTAAAGTTTCTGGACTAGATCACCTAATCTCATTTTTAACATCATCAAGTTCTTCTCAAGGTAAATAAATACTTAAAATGGTGTTTAATCATTTTATGATATTAAGTTCTTGATTAAATCCAGTTATGAAGAAGTTAACCGATCCATCAAAGTTCTACTGAGCTAAATTCGTCCAGAAGTTGAGTAATGACAGCTACAAACATGATTAAAATCACTATATCATCAAGAACACCTCTAACAAACCCTTATTTAACATATTCATCAAAATGCTTAAAGAGTTTTATTATAACCATGTTTTACTTGCTTAATCTACTCTAGGTGAAGTATTTTTCGACACTAATAATCAACATAAGAAAATAATGCAGAGAAGAAAACACACCAACCTCCAGAAATGAAGAATAACTTCAATGATATGAGAGAATATATCCCGAGCTTAAAAATAACTCCAAGTTTCCAAGAAATGAGCTCCACTCCGATATTCAAGGCTTAGAAACAAGTTGGTGAAGGTTTATATTGTTTTTAGAGTGCAGAGGGATGATATGAGAAGAGAGAATTTCGGTTTGGTTCGTGGAGAAATGAAAAACAGTAGTCCTATAAATAGATCAGCGAGACTTAGCGCACGCTATCAGGACAGTTTAGCGTACGCTAAGGCCCTTACGTACGCTATCCGGTCGATATAACGTACGTAAACGGCTTACAGTGGCTACTGTCTTGAATTATTGCAGGCCGTTAGCGCACGCTAATGAAGAATGGGTTAGCGCACGCTAGTAAAAGTAGATTCTCTCCGACATGACACTCGGACTTAGATCGCATGCATGCTACCGGTTAAAAGGCTCACGTGTTGAAGTCAATCACGCGATTCCTTCTTAGCGTACGCAACCGAGGAAAACCTTACGCAAGCTAATGCACAGAATTAGCGTACGCTAATCTTAATGTGTAGCGTACGCTACACTAACAAAAATTCTAAAATGCACATCCTAATAACAACGAATCGTCACATATGAAATAACAACGATATGATATTCAAATCCATAATACCTCAATATAATACTTAAATGCAACGATTTATGATAATCAGATTATCCGAATAATACAACGACAGGTAAAAATGAAAAGTTACAGTCGGATATTACATACTCCCCCCCTTAAAAAGAGTTTCGTCCCCGAAACTTAAGGGGTAAATAACTCGGGGTATCTTGCTCGCATACTATCCTCGGTCTCCCACGTAGCCTCTTCGACTCCGTGTCGTGACCACTGAACTTTCAGTAGCGGAATCGTCTTGTTCCGCAATTGCTTGATTCTCCTCTCGAGTATCCGTACAGGACGCTCCTCGTACGAATGATCCTCTGCTAAATCAATGTCTTCGAATTGAAGTACGTGGCTCGGATCAGCAACATATTTCCTCAGCTGAGAGACATGAAACACGTTGTGAATTTTACTCAAGGTCGGTGGCAAGGCTAGTCGATAGGCCAGATCACCTACACGCTCCAGAACCTCAAACGGCCCAATATACCTTGGGCTCAGCTTGCCCCTTTTTCCGAAACGAAAAACACCTCGAGTAGGAGACACCTTCATTAACACATGATCACCAACCTCGAACTCAAGCGGTCTACGACGATGGTCAGCATATGACTTCTGTCTACTTTGAGCCGTTAACAACCGACTCCTAATCAAAGTGATCTTCTCTCGGGCGGCTAACAACATATCGGGTTCCGTACCCAGAGATTCCGACAGTTCGTCCCAACACAAAGGGGACCCACAGCGACGGCCATATAATGCCTCATACGGTGCCATCTGAATCGAAGCGTGCCAACTATTATTATAAGTGAATTCCACCAAAGGCAGCTGGGCTTCCCAATCGTCCTTCCAATCAAGAACACATGCTCTCAACATATCTTCTAGAGTCTGTATGGTTCTCTCCGACTGACCATCAGTCTGTGGATGGAAAGCCGTACTGAAATTCAACTGCGTACCCATCGCACGATGAACTGCCTTCCAGAAGTGTGACACAAATCGCCCGTCACGGTCTGATACAATGCTCTTGGGGGTACCGTGTAGTCTCACAATTTCCTTAATAAACAGCTGGGCCAATCTCTCGGGGCCCCATGTGTCCTTAATTTCCAAGAAGTGAGCTGATTTGGTCAGACGGTCCACAATCACCCAAATCGTATTCATTCCTCGACGACTCGTCGGCAAGCTAGTGATAAAGTCCATAGATATGTCTTCCCATTTCCATTCAGGAATCGGGAGCGGTTTCAGCATTCCTGCGGGTCGCTGGTGCTCAATCTTAACCTGCTGACAGGTCAAACACCTCGAAACAAATTCGGCAATCTCACGCTTCATATTTCCCCACCAATAATTCTGCTTCAAATCCTTATACATCTTGCTAGAGCCCGGGTGAATAGAGTACGGGGTAGCATGGGCTTCTCTCATGATACAGTTCTTCAATTCTTCGTCAGCGGGTACACAAACTCGATTCCTAAAACGTATCAATCCATCCTCGTGGATCACGAATCCAGGGGCTTTCCCCTGGGTTACCTCATCCCGAATCCGAGATAAGAATGGGTCCGTAATTTGCTTTGATTTGATCATATCATCAAGAGACGAAGAAATATCAAGGGTGCAAAGTTGTCCCTGAACACGCTGTAACCAAACTTCAATTTCTGGCCTCATAAGGTCCAACTGCAATTCCCTCTGTGCTGTTAAACGACTCAGCATCTGCTCCTGTACTGTCTTACGGCTCAATGCGTCGGCAACCACATTTGCTTTACCCGGATGATAAAGGATTTCGATATCATAGTCCTTAATCAATTCTAGCCATCTTCTCTGCCTCATGTTCAACTCCTTCTGAGTAAAAATGTACTTTAGGCTCTTGTGGTCCGTAAAGATCTGGCAGGTAACTCCATAAAGATAGTGACGCCTTGATTTTCAAAGCAAACACCACTACCGCTAACTCCAAGTCGTGGGTCGGATAGTTAACTTCATAGGGTCGCAATTGTCTCGATGCATAGGCGATTACTTTCCCTTCCTGCATTAGTACACATCCCAGACCCTGTCTCGACGCGTCACTATACACCACAAATCCTTCCGTTCCCTTTGGTAAGACCAAAACAGGTGCCGAAATCAATCGACTCTTGAGCTCTTCAAAACTCTTCTGACATGCTTCTGACCACAAATACTTCTTGTCCTTCCGCAGTAAGTTGGTCATCGGTTGCGAAATTTTAGAGAATCCCTCCACGAATCGTCGGTAGTAACCTGCTAGGCCGAGGAAACTACGAACTTCCTTCACGTTCTTCGGTGGTAGCCAATCTCGAATGGCTTCCGTCTTTTGTGGGTCCACTCTCACCCCTTCGGCTGATATCACATGCCCGAGAAAGACAACCTCAGGCATCCAGAACTCACACTTAGAAAATTTCCCATAAAGTTGTTCTCGCCTCAAAGTATCGAGAACTTGGTGAAGGTGATTCTCGTGCTCCTCGTGGTCACGAGAGTAAATTAGAATGTCGTCAATGAAAACGACTACAAAGCGATCCAGATAGTTAATAAAAACTCGATTCATCAACTCCATGAATACTGCCGGTGCATTAGTCAGTCCAAATGGCATCACCACGAACTCATAATGCCCATAGCGAGTACGGAATGCTGTCTTCGAAATGTCGGACTCTCGAATCCTCAACTGATGATAACCAGATCTTAAGTCGATCTTAGAAAACACGGCAGCTCCCTGAAGTTGGTCCAATAAATCGTCAATACGAGGCAAGGGATACTTGTTCTTGATGGTTACCCTGTTCAGCTCACGGTAATCAATACATAAGCGTAGGGATCCATCTTTCTTCCGCACAAATAGCACTGGTGCTCCCCAAGGGGACGCACTAGGTCGAATATAGCCTTTGTCAGTCAACTCCTGCCGGGTTCACAATTCTTGCATCTCAGTCGGAGCCATACGGTACGGTGCTTTTGAGAGCGGGGACGTACCTGGTTCTAACTCAATAATAAATTCCACGTCACGATGAGGAGGTAAGCCTGGCAACTCGTCTGGAAATACATCGGGGTAATCTCGGACTACCGGAATGTCGGCCAATTCAACTGATCGATCGGCTGATTTGGTCATGTAGCACCAATAACCAATACATCCTTGATTAAGCAGTTTCGCTGCTTTCATAGCGCTGATGACTCTCCCAGAACGACTGGGATTATCACCTCGAAAAATACACTCGAATCCATCATCAGAAGTGACGGTAACCATCCGCTTGCGGACACTGAGTATTGCATCGTGACGATCCATCCAATCGATGCCCAAGATTATATCATCCTTAGGTAGATCGACTACAATCAAATTTGACAACCACTCACGGTCGTTCAAACGAATCGGACAGTCCTGGACTTCACGATTTCCAATAATTCTTCTACCATCAGGTAGACCAATCACGTAGGGCTCGCAATTGATAACATGGTCTAGAGGCAAACGACTTAAACAAGAAGAAGATATAAAGGAGTGTGAAGCACCGGTATCAAAAAGAACGCACACAGGCTGGGAGTGGATCTCGAGTATACCTGAAATCATGCTGGCCTCGGGATCATCAGCTTTCTTCATCTCGTAAATCCTGGGTTTCGCAGTACCGGCACCAGGTGTACCACTTTGATTCCCACGGCCCATTCCCTTATTCGCCCCGGTGGTCTGATAGGAAGCGGACGGAGGCATCCGGTTCTGGACAGAGGATTGAATAGGAGTATGAGATGCCACTGGATCATGTCCGGGCCCATTCCCCGCAAAACGAGCACGGTGACCATTCTTTCCACAAGTATGGCATGTGATGGCAGGCTTTGGGCAATTGAAATTGGTATGCCCCTGGCCCCCACAGTTATAGCACACAACAGATGAGGGGACCGCTCGAGAGTGCGATCCAGCTGGCTTCGACGCCATGGGTGGACGATCAGAGGGGTTTGGCAATGACCAGGGCTTCCTGAATGTCCCGGTTACTCTCGGTCGATTCTGGTTCTTGGATCTTTTGTTGTTGGACGGTGGTTGTTTCTTGGAAATCTCTTTCGCGGTGAGTTCGTATTCAGCCTTCTCGATGAACTCGTAAGGTAGTACATGGTGATTCAACACCGCATTCTAATTCTGGGTTTATGCATCTTGAGAATGTATTTGATTTTGTAGGCCTCTGTTCGAATAATTGTCGTAGCAAAAGGAAGGAGTGCCTGGAATTTCTCAAAGAATGATAATACATCATCGTCTTCGACGGTCTGGGTTCAAAAGTTCCGACAGCTTTGGCCTCACGGAGTGGCCCCGGATAGTAACGGTCTAGCATGAGGTTTTTAAATTCCTCCCAAGTGTAAACACCATCACCGGCCTTACCAAAGCCACTGTATGAGCGCCTTTGCTAAGATAATACGCGGCTACCGAGACGCGATTCTCTTCCGGCATCCACCATCCGAAAAGTTTCTCAAAATGCTCGATCCAATGCAATGTCGCAGGCTCGAGGAGCCTTCAAAAGTCGGTGGTCGCTGGCGAGAGATGTCGCTGATAATCCGACTCACGAGTCCGCCAATCACAGGAGGAGGATGAGCCCCCTGCTGCTGGCCAGTAGCGGCCCTCTGCATAGCTTCCATTAGTTGACCCATCTGGGTCATCTGTGTCATCATGCCCCGCATTACGACGTAAGGATCGACACGTGCATCCCCGCGCCCACTGTGGTGCGATTGTTCCCTAGAAGGTGAACCACTGTCTGCGGAACTCTGATCCGCATTCGCGCGTCTGTTGGCTCGAGGTATTGGGATTCGGTCCCTTCCGCGGCCTCGTCCCCCTCTGCCACGACCTCGCAGATTTCTTTCCATACTGAAAGAGTCGATCATAATGGTAACTATAAGTACAGTTCAAGATACCAAAATTCACGCTGAATTAATAGTAACAAGGAATCACATATTAAAGGAAAATGGTTATCGACACCACAAATGTCGCACCGGGTATCATATCGGTGTCAAGTCGAACAATTTCAATTATACAATACATTCAGCATTTACCTCGGATTATCAATCAGATAAATCCTGTCACAATTCCTTGAAATAACATGATCAACAAAGAGATCCTATACAGATATCAATATCATGCCGAATTAAACCATGGCTCATAAAGTACATACCGCATTTGGCTCGCAGTGGTCGCGCTTGCACAGTCACACGTGACACGAAGGTTTCTTGATACTAGTTCATTTCTCAATGACTCATGAAAGAAAACGACTCTCCGATACCATCTTCTGTAACACCCCAAATGGCGGTTATTACAGTGCCGTGAATCCCACACTGGGACCCACCAGGCGATATCCAAAACAGGTTAAATAAATGTTATTTGTGATACCGAATCACAACGAAAAGTCATTTCTCCGATTAGGAGTTTATTAAAATGTGGCCAACGGCCTTACAACACACAGGATCCGAAAAGAAAAAGTATAAACCATATGGAGATGGAAAATACTTCAAATGTCAAATACAACCAAAAGTAATTTAAACGGAACGGGAAATAATACAACACGGTTTAACATAACCGGACAACAAAGATGAGGGGCCCCCGAACTAGTATCCTCCGTATCCTTCGCCGTCGACATGCTCTTCCCGTGCCTTGCCCTTGCCTCGACCTAAAATACAATACAAGTATTTCGCCCAACACAGGGTCAGATATACATGATAATCAATTCTTCTGACATATACAATTCACATATATAGATTTCAAAGAAATCATTCCGACTATCAATCATACCCCTCGGGCGTATGAAACGAACAGTCACAAGCATCCAATACTATGGACGATTTATGGTATGGCTCAAAGATGGACATCACAGTACGCCCGATCCGGAAATGTGTCCGTGCACATGTCCACCCCGTATATGGAATCCAGAATATACGTCGGACAATGTACCTAATTAGCCTCACGAAACTACGTCCCGTGTGCACAGTCCAACGCGGAATAATATCCGCCGATGACTATATGTGCCCGGCTAAAAATCCTACACAATAACCAATCGGAACGCAGATATGATTC
The DNA here is from genome assembly GCA_033398695.1 of Orobanche coerulescens. Lineage (NCBI taxonomy): Eukaryota > Viridiplantae > Streptophyta > Magnoliopsida > Lamiales > Orobanchaceae > Orobanche > Orobanche coerulescens. The sequence continues at coordinate 134,570,589 of CM065806.1, read as the reverse complement.
CGGATATGTCACGATACAACATGACAACGAACTCAACAAATCACATATCCGATTAAGGATCAAGAAAAACTCACCGAAGTGAAAATAAGGCCAATGAGATCAATGATTCAAAACGACATACTTGGGAATGCAACCCCATGAAGAAAACGGAATAACGTCAAGGACAGTGTCAAATAAACATTTCATGAACAATTCATACATATGAAAAATATAACCATCAGAAGAATCTAATCATCATTATAACCAAGCAAGATAACTTGCCTCAAATCCGTAAGTGAAAGATAGTCCTTCTCCAAATGACCAAACGGACGGTATCCTCAGTTAAACACTCAATCGAACGAGCAACCTTGAATGAAACGTAATTCATTCAATAATATATTCACATAATATTAATATCAATTCGTAGGAAACGACGCCCGCAACCTACTCGAATAATTACCCCCCCTCCGTGATGAATACCTTAACGATTTATGAAAGGTTTCAAAACAACTAATTCATCTTCCAAAATCTGATTATCATACCAAAAGTGCCTTGAAATTCTCTTGATATTCCATGAACAATAACATCTTCAATTTGCCAATAAAATTGGTTTAAATCAAATTCTCATGTTCTTCAACATCTCTTATTACCAAAGAGGATAGTCATAAAGGATTTGATACTCAATCTACCATGATAGTACCATTCATAACCAAAGATCATCTACTTAAGAACACAATCTACTTAGCATTATGATGAACTACACTCTAAGTTATCAACACAATAGATTGGTGAAAAGTTATTGTTGTAATTATCAAAACCTTTATCAATCTTCAAAGACTAGTGAAACTGAACAATCATGATTTGTTAAAGCTTCTAAAGTTTCTGGACTAGATCACCTAATCTCATTTTTAACATCATCAAGTTCTTCTCAAGGTAAATAAATACTTAAAATGGTGTTTAATCATTTTATGATATTAAGTTCTTGATTAAATCCAGTTATGAAGAAGTTAACCGATCCATCAAAGTTCTACTGAGCTAAATTCGTCCGTGGTTGAGTAATGACACTACAAACATGATTAAAATCACTATATCATCAAGAACACCTCTAACAAACCCTTATTTAACATATTCATCAAAATGCTTAAAGAGTTTTATTATAACCATGTTTTACTTGCTTAATCTACTCTAGGTGAAGTATTTTTCGACACTAATAATCAACATAAGAAAATAATGCAGAGAAGAAAACACACCAACCTCCAGAAATGAAGAATAACTTCAATGATATGAGAGAATATATCCCGAGCTTAAAAATAACTCCAAGTTTCCAAGAAATGAGCTCCACTCCGATATTCAAGGCTTAGAAACAAGTTGGTGAAGGTTTATATTGTTTTTAGAGTGCAGAGGGATGATATGAGAAGAGAGAATTTCGGTTTGGTTCGTGGAGAAATGAAAAACAGGCTGGTCCTATAAATAGATCATGCAGACTTAGCGCACGCTATCGGGACGCTTAGCGTACGCTAAGGCCCTTACGTACGCTATCCGGTCGATATAACGACGTAAACGGCTTACGGTGGCTACCGTCTTGAATTATTGCAGCCGTTAGCGCACGCTAATGAAGAATGGGTTAGCGCACGCTAGTAAAAGTAGATTCTCTCCGACATGACAAAGCTGACTTAGATCGCATGCATGCTAAAAGGCTCACGTGTTGAAGTCAATCACGCGATTCCTTCTTAGCGTACGCAACCGAGGAAAACCTTACGCACGCTAAGGCACTGAATTAGCGTACGCTAATCTTAATGTGTAGCGTACGCTACACTAACAAAAATTCGAAAATGCACATCCTAATAACAACGAATCGTCACATATGAAATAACAACGATATGATATTCAAATCCATAATACCTCAATATAATACTTAAATGCAACGATTTATGATAATCCGATTATCCGAATAATACAACGACAGGTAAAAATGAAAAGTTACAGTCGGATATTACACATAGTTGTTATAAATCTTATCTTTCTTTTTCGGATATAAAAGAGGCTAAGCTTCAAAAGATGGATCGATGATGATGTACTTCTCTTCATGTTTCAATCTTAAAAGGTCTAAGATGTTGTTGTTATACACGAAAGAGAAGAAGAAACTGAGATCTTTTATTATTATTTGTTCGCTTCGAGTTATGGCTGTGTTTGGAGATGTGATTTTTTGATGTAGTTGAAGTTGTTATTGATTGTGTTCGAGTGGTGAGATGGGTTTAGGATATTCTTGGATTTTATGGTCTTGTAATATCTTGTGAAACACGAAAGAAACTTATAAGATCTTGTTGTCTTTTAAGTTTCGGATCAATGATGGTAATTTTTTCGTGTTATGGATCTTGTAAAGGTCTTTGAATTTTATGTTGTATTTCCGTTGCTCTTTTTCCTGCTTTCTTTCATATCAACTCCAGTATCGTCATATACACAGCTTGTGTCATCTACATAAATGGAAACAGTTTTATACTACTTTCAATTTTAAATCCAGTCACGATAAAAACAATAACTCGTAAACAATTTGACTTTCATGAACTACTGCATTTTGACTCTCAAAATTCAAAACAAAATAATTTCATACTTTTTGACAAAAAAAAAGAAAATTGTTTGTTGTTTATGTGAGGTGGTGGAATGGATTAGGATAGATGTGGATTTGTTTGGTTATTTATAATCTTCCAAAAACCAAGTATAAAGTCACATTTAAAGATTTATTGGTGTAAATGTTTCAAATTCTTTTGGGTGTAAATGCTTCGAAGATGGTTCGAATTCGTAACAGCAGGATGTTGAAAAGATTGAGCAAACTAAAAGACTAATTGGATTCACTTTTTTTTATTACATTAAGTACACCTGGAAATCAGAAAGTTTGTATCATAACCGAACCATCACAACATTCAATTGAGACCTCTTTGTATTTTTTCGAGCTTAGAAGAGATTGTACCTTACTTTCTTTTATGCACATTCACTCTTCCACCTTAAATTAAGCCACTCAATCTTTAAGTAGTATAGATAACAAATAGCAATAACTCAACACTAACCCACTCTTGTCAGCCCAAATTTTCGGATCCATGTTAATAATGAATTGAATATCATGTGAGTTATGCGATCTTGCATATTTACAGCTCTAAACTCATCACCAACAGTTGCCCCGGTGATTTTACTTTCAGCCAGAGGTTTTAGAATTATACCCAACACTCTTACTCCTTCCATATAGGCAGAAGCAACAGCTCGTCCCATTAATCCTAGACTTCCTCCTCCGTAAACTACATGAATGCATTTTTCTCCTAAGGTACGACCCAAGTTGTGGGCTGCTTCAGTAAAGCAAGCCTCTTTTCCATAACTAGCTCCAGCAAAAATGCAGACTGTGTAAATTTTTTTGTGGAATATGATGATTCCATTTTTGAAAAGAAATTTATTAGAGAGAAAAAGAGAAAAGTACAAGTTTGAGGGATGAATAAAAGAAACAAGCACAATGCTTATTTATAGAAGAAAAATGAGGTAAAATTGTTTAAAAAGTTTGTGATTGCGTTGATTGCGCTTCAACTACTCAATAGAATAATGAATGCATTTATTGCGTATCACCTTTTTTTTATTCAGAAAATCTCACCAACAGACAAAATTTAAAGATACTCACGTGTATGTACAATAGTTGTGATTTTGTCTCACATCTTCCTCTGATTTTACGTTCAGAAACGGCTTAAACGCCTTCTATGAGTCAGGGAGAAGCTTCCCATCCAATTTTCTTCCAAATTGGCAAACAGGGTCTTTTAACGTCGGATTCCCAAGACGTTGTTCATATTATGATTTGAATTTATTCCACAAACATCGAATTCCATAATGTACGAGTCCACTAGGATGCATGTCAAGAGAAATTTCGATATTATATAAATTCTCTTTATTCAGACCATCCTTAATGAATTGAATTTTATCTTCTCTGTTTGTAGATGGAATTCCTAAAGATCGGCATTTTAAATTACAGTTCCATCTAGCACATTTATAGCAAACGACTATCATCTTTGCTCATCGTTTCTTGGCATATGAACTTTTTCCAAGCCCTGGTAAAAATCTAGTCGGTATTTCTGTGAATTCACCTGCTATTCTTACTTTGGCTTCAATTATGAATCTAATATCAAAAGGTATGCTTTTATTCATAAGCAACCTCATCCTTTCAATTCTTGCTTTGTAGATTTTTAAAATTACTTTTTTGCTTAGAAAGGGAAATATTTTTTCAATATTATTCAAAGTTTCATCCATGACAATAAAAAATGAAAAAGGATAAAATATCTACAAATATCAGTTGTTGTGGGAAACTAAAAAATTCGACTTTAATAGTCACGGAGTACCGTTATCCGCCACTTGACCGGACAGACACAATTGAGTACTAAGTTACAACGTCGAGAAAATGTATCCTATAACAATAGTTCACAATGTAAGATTTCAAATATAACACTTATACTTCCCCGGCAACGGCGCCAAAAACTTGACACGGTCTTAAGTGTAACTATCGCAAGTGCACGATATCGTATCAAGTAGTAAGTGGACTTTTTGAGTCCGGTTTATCGATCCCACGAGGAAGTTTAGGTTATATATTGAATTATACACTATTTAACTATTTGTTATATAGATTTATAAGATTGAAACACACAATTTAAGAGTTTGGTTTGACAATTGCAAAGAAAATGCAATAATAGTTCTAATATTCAAGGAAATGAAATATTACACTAATAATAGATTAATAAAAGATATAATGAAATAGTTGGGATTACAAACATAGTTCATCATTAGTTATAGAAGATGTATAGGAGATCATAAGATGAATTTACTTATTATGTTGTGTAGATTCGATTTTCCTTAAAAAGACGGTTTCTCTTTCGAACTATAAAACGCCCCTTATATATTGAATCAATCCACTATATTTGTATGTTGATTGGCTTCAATACATAGCATTAGGTTTTATGAAAATAACTCAAAGAATCATCTAAGGTCTTGAGGTATATTTCTATCTCCTAGAACAACTTAGAGTGAAGATCATCTGATCTAATCAAACATATTTTCTTTCGAAATATATGAAGACCATAAATATCGTCATTTATTGGCCAAATAAATAAAGATTGGTAAAACAATGAAAATCACACACAATAATAAATAATTCATAATTGATCTTTATACAAACTTAAATAACATGACTAACCTTGTTTATAATCCCAACTTAAGTAACTTAGCCCATGAAGGGTTTAATAAACATAATACAAGCTTGAGTGGTCATTAATAGTTGATAAAGGGAAAGAATTGGTCCTAACTCCCTTACTAGATAAAGGAGAAAGAAACAATAAACTCCCTCAACAACATAAGCTAAACCACACTTACACAAATCACTCAAGAACACAAGTGTGTTCTTCACACAAAAATAAAATATTACAAAAAGTGGAAAAATATATGATGAATGATGAATGATGATGGATCTAATGGGTCTATTTATACACCTAAAGTCATCTAATAGCTCCAAAACTCCAGCATTATTACATTAGATCGGATCAATGCCAGCCATCCCCTCAATAATAGACCAAAAGTATAAAAAATTAGGCAATGATCAATAATCTGCCAAGAGTTACGACCGTAACATTGAGGAGTTACGACCGTAACTATGATGACTTACGGCCGTAACATTGAGGAGTTACGGCCGTAACATGGCTACGGATTTTTGCTTTGTGAATTACGCCCGTACTTTATGATGTTACGCCCGTATGGAGTTTTAGACTTCATTTTCAGCCCATAATTTCTTAGACTTTGCGTTTTTGCCCCAAATCTTCTTCGGATGATAACTTTTGATATATAACTCTGATTTTGAATCCGGAAAGACTGTCGAACTCGTCTCGGAAAGCCCTACAACATGAATACATAAAAATTTAACAAAGATAATATTTTATAAACATGTTATTTCTTGAGTAAATCAGTAATTCAATCCGATTAAGACTAAATTTACATCTTCATCCGATAAAAGTAAAATTATTAAAAACTAATTAATTAAAAGTAAAAACGAGTAGACTAGCTCAATTATGGGTGAAATTTATCGATACAAACTATGGATAAGTGTATAAAACTGACACTTATCACACCCCCAAACTTGAATTCTTGCAAGTCCCGAGCAAGACTCTTTATTATTCACGCTCCAAAAATAAAAATAAAAATAAGACAAAAATAAGAAAAATAATACACACATAAATTAAAATATAAAAAGATAAAAGGAGATCAAAATGCCATTAGTACACAACAGCCAACTTTATACAGTAGAAAGAAATGAATCAAGATTCAAAATAAATCTACTAATGATTTTGAAGTTAAAACACGGTTTTATTTTGTAATTCCAAATTCAAGGTTTTCCCCCAAAAGGTTGATTATTTCTTTCTCACTCGTGATACACACGACTCCCTTTAATGGTTGCTCTCGACCACTCGTTTATTTTTCGACTCAATATGAAGAAGAATTTCATTGGCGTCATCAAATATTGTGATTGTTCACGAAATTGAGTGTATTGAAATTCAGCCGCTAATTAATTCAAATATGCTCATCAACTACATCCCTTTTAGTGATAGTTTTCACACCGTTATTTGCTAACGTGTAGCTCTTTTCACCAACACAATTTCCATTTTTTTTAGGTGATAGCTTTCACACCGTTATTTGCTAACGTGTAGCTCTTTTCACCAACACAATTTTTTTCATCTTTTTTTAGGTGATAGCTTTCACACCGTTATTTGCTAACGTGTAGCTTTTTTCACCAACACAATTTTTTTCATCTCTCTTTTTTTTAGGTGATAGCTTTCACACCGTTATTTGCTAACGTGTAGCTCTTTTCACCAACAACCTCTTTTTTATTTTTTTTTAGGGAATAGAATTTTTGCCGAAAATCATTTATTAGCTAAGCATGAAAAATCAAAAAGTCCACAAATTAAGTAAATTTCAGTTCTATTTTTCATCAACCGAATGATTCTTCTTTTCTCAAGGTAACGAATGACTCGATTTTAAATAATAACTACAAGGCTTGGAAAGAGAGATTAAGGATCAAAAATTTTTGGAATATACAATTTTTTTACCGATTAAAACGATTTTAGAAACTTGTATATAGCTAACTTATTGGTGTTATGGCCAGATCTAGAAATCTCATAAATCAAAATAATATATATATATATATATATATATAGTAACACCCCCAATCCGCTCAGGGATATTACACGCCGTAAATCCTTTCCTCAATGATCTACCAAGCTGGTAACAACATATAACAACTCAACCATGCCTTTAAGGCTAAATGACTCAGTAGACCGATTTGATCTTTCAACAAATACATACAACTCAAATACAACTCATGCCCACGTAGGGGTCAAAATACAACCACACCCGTACAACGGGAACAATATAGCAGCGGAAAATAAAGTACAACTGAACCAATACATGATGTACGGTTTCTCATGTGATTAGTATCGATCATCTTTCATCATCCTTCGTGCCGACCCTGTGTTATGCTCCAAAACCTGAATGCAAAAACAAACATCCACCCCCCGAATTCTCGGGGGTTAGCAAAACTCCACTGTTTTGCTAGTGCAAGAACAAAGCGCAAATACGAGCCATACAATTCACATTCCACGAACGATAATAATTCGGAATCCTCAAAGATTCAAATACAACAGGATGAACACTTCCCGAGGCAAGAGTTTGAGTAAAGACTTCCCAAAATTTCAAGATCAAAATATCAAGGGAAATAATTTATAAAATGATTTGAAATACCATCGGGTGTTTTAATAGAAAACAATTTAGGATTATCAAATCCCACTTTTCAAAATCCAAAAGACAAAAGGGGTCACCGCCCCAAAGGTTTACTTTCCATAAAATAACCTTTACCAAACCGTTGGGATTTTAGCCCCAAATCCGTCAAATGACCTTTACAAACCTGTTGGGATTTTAGCCCCAAATATCATCAACTCACAGTACACAAGAACGACCACAAGGTTCGTCTCCCAACATCAAAATCCATAAATAAAGGATTTAAAACAAACAACAAAATACTCCAGTGCCATCCTAGCCAAGTAAGCCAAACGAACAAGTTACCTCTTACACACTTAGTCGATGCATGCAATCATGAAAACCATTCAAAAGCACTCATTTCCGGAAATGCCAATATCAAATCACATTTGCAAAATGCACCACAATTAACCGTCGATCCACGTCTCCGTGGACCCCTACCGAGACCCCGTCGGATCTAACCCGTAGTGGTTAAAAGCAAGCTCGTCGATCCACGTCTCTTGTGGACCCCTACCGAGACCCCGTCGGATCTAACCCGTAGTGAGCATACACACACACATTACTCATGCAATACTAACATGCTAAGAATGTAAGTTCATTAAGAATACTCACTAGAGATGGCCATTAACTCGACACCATTATCAAACTCTTCAAAAACACCACAACAATGATTAAATACGGAATACACGATCCCATAACTTTAAACACAGGAGTATCATCATCAAAGACTTCAACGTTCAAAATAATCAAATCATAATCAATTCCCAAAACACAACGTTCACAAAACACACACGCGTTTTGAAAGAGAGCTTTTAACGAGGCCAAACCGAAATCTTTTGAAACTTCATTTCAAACAAACAAACAAACACACCAAGACGATCAACGATCATCGTATCCATAAAATAAGAAAAGTATGGGCAAGGTACTTGCCTCGAATAAGAACAACGCGAAGAATCGACCGAAGTAGGTTGACACGAACCGACTACGAACCCGCCGACTCCACCGATCGCCAACTCGCGTTCATAAACTACGAGGGACAATAACAATAATGAAATGAATTCCAAAGTACGACCCAAAGCCGCTGAATTCAAGGAACGAATGACGAAAATTCAAGGATTTTCCCCAAAACGGCCAAGAACACGATTCGTCCCGTCAAAACCCGAAAACGGAATTCCAAGATGAAATATGGATATACAATCCATAGAATATGTTTAACAACATCATTTAACCATAATCGATCCATCGAAAACGGATGAAAAACGAGATCGAGGACAAATCCACCGAAAAGTCGACTCGAAGGAAATCAAGAAATATACTTCGATTCGACGAAGAACAATGGATTAAATGATGTTAAACACAAGAATACTACCAAGATTAATCATACCCATCATGAATTAATCAACAACACGGAACGAATCGGACGAAAATGCAAAAACCCCCAAATTCACGAAATTAGGGTTCTAAGAAAGGTTACCTTGATTCGCTGGATCAAAGGACGATAACGGATGATTGATTGATGTTATGAACTCAAGAACTTCGTGGATTTGTTGTCAAACAACATGGCTCGAAGATCTCCAAGTCTCCAGCCGCGGAAGAGAAAGGTAGGAAATGAAAAACGAAATGAAATGTGACTGCTCTGTCACATTTATACTGGGCCGGACTAGCGCGCGCTAGGCTGCCGAGCTAGCGTGCGCTATCGGCCCAGGCCGCAGTCCAGTGCCCACACTGCCCTACTGACTCGGCCAGGTAGCGTGCGCAGTCTTCCGTCTGTAGCGCGCGCTACCTTCCGGTCATAGTGTACGCAATGCCCGACAGTAGCGTGCGCTACCTGCCGAGCCTGACTGATTCCAGAACCACTGGACTCCACTGCCCAGACCCGATAGCGTGCGTTAGGCCAGCCGGTAGCGTGCGCTACACCTGCCGGTTAGCGCGCGCAGCCTTCCGGCCGTAGCGTGCGCTACGCCGGTTCCTGCCGCACCTGTCCGGCCGGTGCCCGCAATCGTCCGGCCAGTCCCGCAACCGTCCGGCCAGTACCTCACCACCAGGGTTCGAAGACCCGATTTCCGAAAACGTACGGAACGAACACGACGAAAAGTTCGCGGACAACATCAACGGCCCGGAATGAAAACATAATACCATAATTAGTCATACGCGACCAAGAAACGGGTCGAGACAACAATTACAGATACGGATACCCGTAACTTTCAAGAAATTACAAAATGGCCCAAAATGCCCGGAAATCACGATACGTGATCGAATAACCAAACCGAAGTTCACAACACGTCTAACGAAGTTAAACGGACCTACAGGAAACTCGAAACAGCAGTTTCGAACGAGATTCGCAAGAATCGAACTCAAGCGCGGAAAAGTCGCTAAAATGCACGGAACTCAACAAAACGACACCGAAACGAACTCGGATGTCAAAAAGTGCAGAATTAATCATTCTCAGAATGACGAAACGATCACGAGCGAGTCGGCAAAACGGACTTCCGCTGAAAAAAAAATACCGGAAATCGAAAATTGCGGATATTACATATATATACTAAAAAAATAAGGCAAATAACCAAAATAATCAAAACACACCAAAATACCGACACACCAAAATAATTAAAACATAATACCCCCAAACTTGAAAATAAAACTGTCCTCAGTTTTTAAAAAAAAATAAAAATAGAAAAAATAAAATAAATAAAAAATAAAATAAAAAGCAATGGAGAAAAGCATAATACTCCCTGTTATGAAAGTTGATGCTTGAGCTAATGCCTTTTAGAATCTGCAAGAGAATAAATATACGAGGCACACAACAAAAGAAAATAAAATATACTCGGAAGTATAGCACAATTTTTAAGATGCACTTCAAGAAAGTCAGAAGAGTCGCCTTATGCTGCCATCAATGCTTTTATAAAAAAACAATAAAAATTACAGCAATAAAATAACAATACATAAATCGCGAATAGATACGCATCAAGAGATCAAGAAGAAACTCCTTAAGCTGCCATCATTTAGCACAATTTTTACACACAACAGAAAGTAAAAATACAAGAGGTCTGACATGGGTTATCAAAGGGAGAGGAATGAATCCACTTTTCGTTTTCTCACAGTAAAATCTTCCATCCAGACAATTTTAGCTAGAGCTGGATCTGGTTGAGGAACAAATTCAATGAGTTTTTTGATTAGTTCTTCTGGTGTTGTTTCAACGACTATGATTCGTTTAGCACGCTCGGAAATAAAACCCTTTTCAGCAGAGTACTCGATGAAAGATAGTAAACCATCAAAGAAACCATTGACATTAAGCAGACCTATTGGTTTTTGATGAACATTTAGCTGGGCTCTGGTAACCACATGAAAAAATTCCTCAAGAGTGCCCAAACCACCGGGAAGGGTGATAAAGGCGCCAGAATTATTTATCATGTGAGTTATGCGATCTTGCATATTTACAGCTCTAAACTCATCACCAATAGTTGCCCCGGTGATTTTACTTTCAGCCAGAGGTTTTGGAATTATTCCCAACACTCTTACTCCTTCCATATAGGCACAAGCAGCCGCCCGTCCCATTAATCCTAGACTTCTGCCTCCGTAAACTACATGAATGCATTTTTCTCCTAAGGTACGACCCATGTAGTGGGCTGCTTCATTCAAGCAAGTCTCTTTTCCATAACTAGCTCCACCAAAAATGCAGACTGTGGTAAATTTTTTTGTGGAAGATGATGATTCCATTTTTGAAAAGAAATTTATTAGAGAGAAAAAGAGAAAAGTACAAGTTTGAGGGATGAATAAAAGAAACAAGCACAATGCTTATTTATAGAAGAAACATGAGGTAAAATAGTTTAACAAGTTTGTGATTGCGTTGATTGTGCTTCAACTACTCAATAGAATAATGAATGCATTTATTGCGTATCACCTTTTTTTTATTCAGAAAATCTCACCAAACGACAAAAATTAAAGATACTCACGTGTATGTACAGTAGTTGTGATTTTGTCTCACATCTTCCTCTGATTTTACGTTCAGAAACGGGCTAAACGCCTTCTATGAGTCGGGGAGAAGCTTCCCATCCAATTTTCTTCCAAATTGGCAAACAGGGTCTTTTAACGTCAGATTCCCAAGACGTTATTCATATTATGGTTTGAATTTATTCCAGAAACATCGAATTCCGTAATGTACGAGTCCACTAGGATGCGTGTCAAGAGAAATTTCGATATTATCTAAATTCTCTTTATTCAGACCATCCTTAATGAATTGAATTTTATCTTCTCTGTTTGTAGATGGAATTCCTAAAGATCGACATTTTAAATTACAGTTCCATCTAGCACATTTATAGCAAACGGCTATCATCTTTGCTCATCGTTTCTTGGCATATGAACTTTTTCCAAGCCCTGGTAAAAATCTAGTCGGTATTTCTGTGAATTCACCTGCTATTCTTACTTTGACTTCAATTATGAATCTAATATCAAAAGGTATGATTTTATTCATAAGCAACCTCATCCTTTCAATTCTTGCTTTGTAGATTTTTAAAATTACTTTTTTACTTAGAAAGGTAAATCTTTTTTCAATATTATTCAATGTTTCATCCATGACAAAAAAAATGAAAAAGTATAAAATATCTACAAATATCAGTTGTTGTGGGAAACTGAAAAATCCGACTTTAATAGTCATGGAGTACCGTTATCCGCCACTTGACCGGACAAACACAATTGAGTACTAAGTTACAACGTCGAGAAAATGTATCCTATAACAATAGTTCACAATGTAAGATTTCAAATATAACACTTATACTTCCCCGGCAACGGCGCCAAAAACTTGACACGGTCTTAAGTGTAACTATCGCAAGTGCACGATATCGTATCAAGTAGTAAGTGGACTTTTTGAGTCCGGTTTATCGATCCCACGAGGAAGTTTAGGTTATATATTGAATTATACACTATTTAACTATTTGTTATATAGATTTATAAGATTGAAACACACAATTTAAGAGTTTGGTTTGGCAATTGCAAAGAAAATGCAATAATAGTTCTAATATTCAAGGAAATGAAATATTACACTAATAATAGATTAATAAAAGATATAATGAAATCGTTGGGATTACAAACTTAGTTCACCATTAGTTATAGAATATGTATAGGAGATCATAAGATGAATTTAGTTATTATGTTGTGTAGATTCGATTTTCCTTAAAAAGACGGTTTCTCTTTCGAACTATAAAATGCCCCTTATATATTGAATCAATCCACTATATTTGTATGTTGATTGGATTCAATATATAGCATTAGGTTTTATGAAAATAACTCAAAGAATCATCTAAGGTCTTGAGGTATATTTCTATCCCCTAGAACAACTTAGAGTGAAGACCATCTGATCTAATCAAACATATTTTCTTTCGAAATATATGAAGACCATAAATATCGTCATTTATTGGCCAAATAAATAAAGATTGGTAAAACAATGAAAATCATACACAATAATGTAACACCCCGAGATATTTGGAATAATTACAGCGCCGTAAACCCTTTAGATAAGGATTTACAAGGCTAATTTTAAAAGAAGTGTAAAAACAATACAATTGAACAACTGAAGTTCAAATACAGATTTGATTCAACCGATCAAATAGTTAATTTATACAACCATATCGAAAGGACATTATTAAAACAGACGTACTCGAGTACTGAACGAAACAAGAAAACAACTCTTCGACAACAATAACATCAATCACATCACTGAGCCATCTCATCGTCCCGGTCTGTGTTGGCCGCCTCCGCTCCTCGACCACCTGAACATCAAAACAATGTCCACCCCCGAAGGGGTTAGCAAAACAATGCTAGTACAAGTATCATCATACAATAAATCATCAATACATCATAAAACATGCAAACCGGACTTCCGCCACCGGAATCCAACGATGCGAATCCTCACGATTCCATCAACACAATACATGGTAATCCAAAGATCCAGCGCCTCAAAGATAGATCCCCATGATGATCCCGTCGGACCAACGCATGGTGGAAAACCTGTCCAACGATCCAGCGCCCTCAGCATAGATCCCCATGATGATCCCGTCGGACCAACGCATGGTGGACATTCGATCCAGCGCCCTCAGCATAGATCCTCATGACCCCCCTCGGATCATTTATACCATAATCAACAATTATGCATACACATATGCATTTCCATATGTTCATCAATATAACAACGAATATCACGAGTATTCTCGTAAATACATATCATATTCAACAATATGAATAAAACCACAAGCATGATAAATCGAACTCGACATATGATACTTGCCTCGAAAATGGCAAGGGCAAAACACTTCAAAGATCTCGACACACTCGAAGGCCGCCTCCTTCGATCAATGTAACAAGCTCGAACCTTAACAAAAGGAACGATATACAAATCATCTTAAGTCGAACGATGGCCTAACAATTCGGTCTACGGTCGAAAAGATCAAAAATAACCAATCGCTTCGATCGCTTAGCGCGCGCTACGTACTCTACGTAACGTGCGCTAAGACGGACTGTTAGCGACGCTATCGTATAAGACTAGCGTGCGCTAGCCACGGTCTGGCGCCTAACTCGGCTGGTCTCATAACGTACGCTACGTACGTTTGGGCGATCGACCCGATAGCGCACGTTAACTTACACGTGTTAGCGTGCGCTACTCTTGCATGGCGTAATACCGCGAAGCTGGGTTGAAGGGTGGAAAAACTCATGAATTCTACCGTGATAATACAAGTCATCTACGGCAAAACATGCTAACAAGGTTTGTGGAAGATTCCATTATCATGAGGTACAAATATACGGATAATCAACTCAACATCATATCCTTTCTACGATTTCCAAGAAATAACCTAAGTTCCATTTGTTCTATGTTCCAAAACACATGATTCCATCGTGTAAACGTATCAACCGGGTAGATATCCGATTATTGATCAATACTTGATTTGAACATGCTTAGGAGTCCTATAATAAGATGGTTCAAAGGTTCATACGATATATAATGCCGATACGTCAAAAGTATCCTTCTAACATGTGATGACCGATTATAAACGAATTACTTGTTTATCAAAACATGATTTAAACTTCCTTAGGACATTACTAACATTAGTGAAGAATCACCTACCTCAAGGTAGTGAAGAATACGGAGGAAAACGAAGCGATCCAACACCGAAGGCTTGAACACCAAGCTCCAATGATAAACGATCTTCAATCTCGAGCTAGGAGGTTGATATGAAGTGTTTAGGACGAAGGGAATTATGATCTAAGTGTAAGAGTTCGGGTTATGGGAGGAGAAAAACTTAAATCTCGAATAGGATGATGTCCTATTTATTATAAATGGCTATTAGCGCGCGCTAGGCCACGCTCGTAGCGTGCGCTAACGGCTCATTGGACTAGATCGCACTCGGCACTTAGCGTGCGCTACGCATCGACACCAGGCGTGCGCTAAGGCGTTGACTCGGCTTTTCCCGAAGCCGTCCAGTACATCCGACACAATCCGGCGGGGTCCCGGCCAGATCTCACCTACCGCACGTCCCAATCAATTTGACCACGCATAGCGTGCGCTAATTACATTCAGTAGCGTGCACTATGAAACCATGTTAGCGTACGCTACCCTTAGCCTGTAGCGTGCGCTACATGCACAGAATTTCAACCCTACAAATCACAACCATGAAATTAAACGCTCGGCAACATCGGATTATGAAATACGGAGAATAATACTTAGACAAAAGTACAATCATTACAATATCGCAAGTTCCAATTACATAACAGAAATCTCGGGCATTACATCCTTCCTCCCTAAAAAGAAGTTTCGTCCCGAAACTTATGATGAAAACAACTCCGGATATTTAGCCTTCATACCGTCCTTCGTTTCCCAAGTGGCCTCTTCGACTCCATGTCGTGACCATTGTACTTTAACCAAGTGTATTGGTTTATTCCTCAATTGTTTGATCCGGCTCTCAAGTATCTTGATTGGTCTCTCTTCGAAGGTGCCATCATTAGCTATCTCGATCTCGTCGAAATCAATGACGTGACTGGGGTCCGGTACATACTTTCGCAGTTGGGATACGTGAAACACATTGTGAACGTGACTCAGCGATGGCGGTAAGGCCAACCTGTATGCTAACTCCCAAACTCTCTCTAGGATCTCGAATGGTCCGATATATCTCGGACTTAGCTTACCTCTTCTCCCAAAACGGAAAATCCCTCGTGTAGGAGACACCTTCAATAGTATGTGGTCTCCAGCGTCGAACTCTAGAGGGCGACGACGTACATCGGCATAAGACTTCTGTCGACTCTGGGCAGTCAACAGTCTTTCTCGAATCAAGGCTATCTTCTCTTTAGTCTGAATAATCAATTCTGGTTCCGTCCCGATCAAATCCGAAGAATCATCCCAGCACAGGGGTGACCGGCATCTTCTCCCGTACAAAGCTTCAAATGGTGCCATCTTAATAGAAGCATGCCAACTGTTATTATAAGTGAACTCGATCAAGGGCAAATGAATTTCCCAATCAACCGACCAATCTAATGCACAAGCTCTAAGCATGTCCTCTACTGTCTGAATGGTCCTTTCGGACTGACCGTCCGTTTGGGGATGATAAGCTGTGCTAAAGTTGAGCTCAGTCCCCAAAGCCTTGTGAACTGCTCTCCAGAAATGTGACACGAAACGGCCATCTCGATCCGAAATAATGGTCTTCGGTGTCCCGTGCAATCTGACTATCTCCGCAATAAATATTCGTGCCAATCTCTCGGGTCCCCATGTATCTTTAATTCCCAGGAAATGAGCCGACTTGGTTAGTCGATCAACTACAACCCAAATCATGTTCATTCCCGTTCTAGTCCTTGGCATACTAGTGATGAAATCCATCGAGATATCCTCCCACTTCCATTCAGGGATCGGGAGCGGCTTTAACATTCCAGCAGGTCGCTGATGTTCAATCTTAACCTGCTGACAAGTCAAACACTTCGAAACGTACTCCGCTACGTCTTTCTTCATATTCCCCCACCAGAAGTTTTGCTTTAAATCTTTATACATCTTACTACTGCCTGGGTGAATAGAATAGGGCGCGCTATGAGCTTCCTTTAAAATTGTCCGTCTCAAATCATCATCCTCGGGAACGCAAAGTCGACTCTGAAATCTCAAAACCCCATCGTCTTGTATCACGAATCCTGGGGCTTTCCCTTTCTTTACTTCGTCATATAATCGAAGGATCAGAGAATCGTTCAGTTGTTTAGACTTGATCTCCTCGACTAATGATGAAGTCAGTTTCATCACATAAAGTCGCCCTTGGATTTCTGGTGCCCATACCTCAATCCCCTCGCGGATCAGTTCTCGTTGAATACTGGGTTGGGACGTAAGTGCTTCCAACACTCGAAGGGAAACAGGTTTACGGCTCAAAGCATCGGCTACTACATTTGCTTTCCCCGGATGATAGAGAATCTCCAAGTCGTAATCCTTGATCAATTCTAGCCACCTTCTCTGCCTCATGTTTAATTCTTTCTGACTGAAAATGTATTTGAGGCTCTTATGATCTGTAAAGATCTGACAATGAGTGCCGTACAAATAATGCCGCCAGATTTTCAAGGCAAAGACCACAGCAGCTAGCTCCAGATCATGAGTAGGATAATTAACTTCGTACGGTTTCAATTGCCGAGAAGCATAAGCAATCACTTTATCCCTCTGCATCAACACGCAACCCAAACCCTGATTCGAAGCGTCGCTGTATACCATGAATCCATCAGTTCCCTCTGGCAGTGCTAATATAGGTGCTGTCGTTAGTCTCCTCTTAAGTTCGTCAAAACCAGCCTGGCACTTCTCATTCCACGTGAACTTTTGAGTTTTCTGTAACAGCTGAGTGAGCGGACGAGCAATTTTGGAAAATCCCTCTACAAAGCGGCGATAATATCCAGCAAGTCCTAAGAAGCTTCGGACTTCTTTCACGTTGCTAGGAACTTCCCATTCCAAGATTGCTTCAACTTTCTTCGGGTCCACCTGAACTCCGTCGGCTGATATCACATGCCCAAGGAAAGTTACTTCCTTAAGCCAGAACTCACATTTAGAAAGCTTAGCGTACAGCTGTTCCTTTCTCAAGATGCTCAAAACCACACGTAAATGTTCAGCATGTTCCTCTGCGTCCCTCGAATATATCAAGATGTCGTCAATGAAAACGACCACAAATTTATCCAAGTACTCCAAGAATACCCGATTCATTAATTGCATGAATACTGCAGGAGCATTGGTAAGTCCAAACGGCATCACTACGAATTCATAATGCCCGTACCGGGATCTGAAAGCAGATTTCGGTATATCCGATTCCTTAATTCTCAACTGGTGGTATCCCGATCGCAAGTCTATCTTCGAGAATACCCTTGCCCCCTGCAGTTGATCAAACAAGTCGTCGATCCGAGGTATAGGATACTTATTCTTGATTGTCATCTTATTGAGTTCCCTGTAATCAATACACAGTCGTAGGGATCCGTCTTTCTTCCGGACAAAGAGAACGGGCGCTCCCCAAGGAGAAACGCTCGGTTGAATATAACCCCTCTGCAACAATTCCTCCAGTTGTTTCTTGAGTTCATACATCTCGGTTGGCGCCATGCGGTATGGGGCTCTGGAAATAGGAGCTGCTCCAGGCTCTAGTTCGATAGTGAATTCCACTCCCCTCTGCGGAGGTAACCCAGGTAGTTCGTCAGGAAATACATCTGAGAACTCATTCACAACTGAAATGGACGAGAGCTCTACCCCTTCCTCTTTCTTCATGGCATAGCACTGCAGTCCGTGACATCCCTGCTTGATAATTTCACGGCTTTCATTGCTTTGATCAATTTTCCCGAGCTTCCCGGTCTCCATCCTCGGAATAAGTGTTCAGATCCGTCATCAGCAATGATGGAAATGACTCTCTCTCGGTAATTCAGCACAGCTCCATAACGGTTGAGCCAATCATCTCCGAGAATTAAATCGTCACCGCAGATGTCAACCACAATAAGATTCGATGGCCAATCTCTTCCTTCTATAGATACTGGGAAATCCTTAGCTTCTAAGGTTCCCACAATTTTCTCTCCGCTCGGTAATCCCACAACATAAGGTTCACAATTATACAAGCACGAGATGTTCAAACGATTAACACAGTTCAAAGATATAAAAGAATGCGTAGCTCCCGAATCGAACAAGACACTAACTGGTTGCAAAAGGATCTGAATCGTACCTGATGCAACAGCTGTGTTCTGATCATCAGATTTCCTCATCTCGTACAGGCGTGGAGGAGCGGACCCAGCACTGGATGCCTCTCTCTTCCCAGCGTTCTGCTGCTGAAATCCACTTTGCTGCGTCTGGTTCACACTCGTCTCTTTCGGGACTGGAGCTGGAGTACGAGTACCAAAAGATCGGGTCGCATTTCCACAAAATGTTGCGCGATGTCCTTCCTGTCCACACTCGAAACAAAGTTACGAAAGCGCGAAACAATCACGTCGAACATGTCCCGCCTTGCCACGGTTGTAACACTTCTTCCTGCGTCGAAGCTTGATCGGTCTTGCCGAACTTCTTTCCTCCTCGAATAGGATGCGGAGGTCTCCTGGATGAGTGAAAAGGGGACTGACCCCGGCGGGGCCCGCTATTCTTATTCTCCATGAAGTTGCCAGACACCTTCTGTTTCTTTGCTTCCGTCGATTTCTCTCACCGCTTCCTTCATATCGTAGGCCAACGCCTTGTCCTGATACTGCCTCAAGGTGGTACAATCAAATCCGGACATATATTGCTGAATTTCCGGCTTCATTCGCATGTCAAAATGGAAAATCCTTTCCGCCTCGGTCCTGACCAGGTGACGCACATAAGTCAGCTGGTGATTAAAAGTCTTAATCACTTCCGTCACAGATGCTTCCGAATTTTGCGGTGAGAAAAACTCCCGAACTCGGGCTTCTCTAACTGGACGAGGACAATACTGTGCCTCCATCATCACTTTGAATTCCGTCCAGTCAACATTGTGCTCCTCTGGTCGAATGGCCTCCCACCAGTCGAAAGCCTCCCCGGTCAAAAGATACTGGGCGACCGGAACCTTCCTATCGTTGGGACAGTTAATCCCTGCAAAAATCTTTTCCAATTCCTTCAGCCAATGATCCCACGAAAGCGTCTCAGCGGAACCGTCAAATTTCGGAGGATGCAATTTGACCACCTCGGTAAGCCATTTATCTCCCCGATTATCCGCGTTATGCTGCTGTCCCATCGCCGTCTGCATGCGATCCACAACTTGAGCAAACTGGGTTATCTGGGCAACCACCTGCTGAAGTACTCCCGGCACATTAGGGTCTGCATTATTATTTGCCGATCCCTGCTGTCCCCCGGAATGTGAATCCGTTTGGCTAGCGGCTATCTCAGGAGTAGATACCGACTCTTCTTGCCTCGCATTTCCACGTCCGCGTCCACGACCGCGTCCGCGTCCACGACCTCCTCTCAACATACTGTAAACATAAATACTCAATGTCCAGGGCAAACGTTCTAAAAGTAGATCCATCAATGTTTACAAGACATAAATTAAATAAAACAGTAGTATTCGAGATTAGGAATCTTACAACCACAGTCCACTTGACGATCTTTGGCTCGCGGTGATGTTACGACGACCAATAATTAATAACGTAAATGCACCCAATTAACCCGATTGCCAAGATATCCATAAATCTTAGCTCGATACCATATTCGTAACACCCCGAGATATTTGGAATAATTACGTACCGTAAACCCTTTAGATAAGGATTTACAAGGTTAATTTTAAAAGAAGTGTAAAACAATACAATTGAACAATCAAGTTCAAATACTGATTTGATTCAACCGATCAAATAGTTAATTTATACAACCATATCGAAAGGACATTATTAAAGCAGACGTACTCGAGTCGAACGAAACAAGAAAACAACTCTTCGACAACAATAACATCAATCACATCACCGAGCCATCTCATCGTCCCGTCAGATCTTGTGTTTCCTCCGCTCCTCGACCACAAGAACATCAAAACAATGTCCACACCCGAAGGGGTTAGCAAAACAATGCTAGTACAAGTATCATCATACAATAAATCATCAATACATCATAAAACATGCAAACCGGACTTCCGCCACCGGAATCCAACGATGCGAATCCTCACGATTCCATCAACACAATACATGGTAATCCAGCGATCCAGCGCCCTCAGCATAGATCCCCATGATGATCCCGTCGGACCAACGCATGGTGGAAAACCTGTCCAGCGATCCAGCGCCCTCAGCATAGATCCCCATGATGATCCCGTCGGACCAACGCATGGTGGACATTCGATCCAGCGCCCTCAGCATAGATCCTCATGACCCCCCTCGGATCATTTATACCATAATCAACAATTATGCATACACATATGCATTTCCATATGTTCATCAATATAACAACGAATATCACGAGTATTCTCAGAAATACATATCATATTCAACAATATGAATAAAACCACAAGCATGATAAATCGAACTCGACATATGATACTTGCCTCGAAAATGGCAAGGGCAAAACACTTCAAAGATCTCGACACACTCGAAGGCCGCCTCCTTCGATCAATGTAACAAGCTCGAACCTTAACAAAAGGAACGATATACAAATCATCTTAAGTCGAACGATGGCCTAACAATTCGGTCTACGGTCGAAAAGATCAAAAATAACCAATCTGCCTGGACTGCTTAGCGCGCGCTACGTACTCTACGTAACGTGCGCTAAGACGGACTGTTAGCGTACGCTATCGTATAAGACTAGCGTGCGCTAGCCACGGTCTGGCAGTCTAACTCGGCTGGTCTCATAACGTACGCTACGTACGTTTCGGGCGTTAACTGACCCCGATAGCGCACGTTAACTTACACGTGTTAGCGTGCGCTACTACTGCATGGCAGAATACCGCGAACCGAAAACTGGGTTGAAGGGTGGAAAAACTCATGAATTCTACCGTGATAATACAAGTCATCTACGGGCAAAACATGCTAACAAGGTTTGTGGAAGATTCCATTATCATGAGGTACAAATATACGGATAATCAACTCAACATCATATCCTTTCTACGATTTCCAAGAAATAACCTAAGTTCCATTTGTTCTATGTTCCAAAACACATGATTCCATCGTGTAAAACGTATCAACCGGTAGATATCCGATTATTGATCAATACTTGATTTGAACATGCTTAGGAGTCCTATAATAAGATGGTTCAAAGGTTCATACGATATATAATGCCGATACGTCAAAAGTATCCTTCTAACATGTGATGACCGATTATAAACGAATTACTTGTTTATCAAAACATGATTTAAACTTCCTTAGGACATTACTAACATTAGTGAAGAATCACCTACCTCAAGGTAGTGAAGAATACGGAGGAAAACGAAGCGATCCAACACCGAAGGCTTGAACACCAAGCTCCAATGATAAACGATCTTCAATCTCGAGCTAGGAGGTTGATATGAAGTGTTTAGGACGAAGGGAATTATGATCTAAGTGTAAGAGTTCGGGTTATGGGAGGAGAAAACTGAAATCTCGAATAGGATGATGTCCTATTTATAATAAATGGCTATTAGCGCGCGCTAGGCCACCTTTCGTAGCGTGCGCTAACGGCTCATTGGACTAGGCGTACTCGGCACTTAGCGTGCGCTACGCATCGACCAGAGCGTGCGCTAAAGGCGTTGACTCGGCTTTTCGAAAGCCGTCAGTACATCCGACACAATCCGGCGGGGTCCCGGCCGATCTCACCTACCGCACGTCCCAATCAATTTGACCACGCATAGCGTGCGCTAATTACATTCGATGGCGTGCACTATGAAACCATGTTAGCGTCGCTACCCTTAGCTCGTAGCGTGCGCTACATGCATGTAATTTCAACCCTACAAATCACAACCATGAAATTAAACGCTCGGCAACATCGGATTATGAAATACGGAGAATAATACTTAGACAAAAGTACAATCATTACAATATCGCAAGTTCCAATTACATAACGTAAATCTCGGGCATTACATCCTTCCTCCTAAAAGAAGTTTCGTCCGAAACTTATGATGAAAACAACTCCGGATATTTAGCCTTCATACCGTCCTTCGTTTCCCAAGTGGCCTCTTCGACTCCATGTCGTGACCATTGTACTTTAACCAAGTGTATTGGTTTATTCCTCAATTGTTTGATCCGGCTCTCAAGTATCTTGATTGGTCTCTCTTCGAAGGTGCCATCATTAGCTATCTCGAGCTCGTCGAAATCAATGACGTGATCGGGTCCGTACATACTTTCGCAGTTGGGATACGTGAAACACATTGTGAACGTGACTCGGCGATGGCGGTAAGGCCAACCCGTATGCTAACTCCCAAACTCTCTCTATGATCTCGAATGGTACGTTTTATATCGGACTTAGCTTACCTCTTCTCGCAACTCGTAAACTCGCTCGTGTTGGAGACACCTTCAATAGTATGTGGTCTCCAAAGTCGAACTCTAGAGGGCGGCGACGTACATCGGCATAAGACTTCGTCGACTCAGGCGGATCAGCAGTCTTTCTCGAATCAAGGCTATCTTCTCTTTAGTCTGAATAATCAATTCAGTTCCGTCCCGATCAAATCCAAGAATCATCCCGGCCACAGGGGTGACCGCATCTTCTCCGTACAAAGCTTCAAATGGTGCCATCTTAATAGAAGCATGCCAACTGTTATTATAAGTGAACTCGATCAAGGGCAAATGAATTTCCCAATCAACCGACCAATCTAATGCACAAGCTCTAAGCATGTCCTCTCTTTATGCGAATGGTCCTTTCGGATCGACCGTCCGTTTGGGGATGATAAGTCATGCTAAAGTTGAGCTCGATCCCCAAAGCCTTGTGAATCGCTCTCCGTAAATGTGACACGAAACGGCCATCTCGATCCGAAATAATGGTCTTCGGTGTCCCGTGCAATCGACTATCTCCGCAATAAATATTCGTGCCAATCTCTCGGGTCCCCATGTATCTTTAATTCCCAGGAAATGAGCCGACTTGGTTAGTCGATCAACTACAACCCAAATCATGTTCATTCCCGTTCTAGTCCTTGGCATACTAGTGATGAAATCCATCGAGATATCCTCCCACTTCCATTCAGGGATCGGGAGCGGCTTTAACATTCCAGCAGGTCGCTGATGTTCAATCTTAACCTGCTGACAAGTCAAACACTTCGAAACGTACTCCGCTACGTCTTTCTTCATATTCCCCCACCAGAAGTTTTGCTTTAAATCTTTATACATCTTACTACTGCCTGGGTGAATAGAATAGGGCGCGCTATGAGCTTCCTTTAAAATTGTCCGTCTCAAATCATCATCCTCGGGAACGCAAAGTCGACTCTGAAATCTCAAAACCCCATCGTCTTGTATCACGAATCCTGGGGCTTTCCCTTTCTTTACTTCGTCATATAATCGAAGGATCAGAGAATCGTTCAGTTGTTTAGACTTGATCTCCTCGACTAATGATGAAGTCAGTTTCATCACATAAAGTCGCCCTTGGATTTCTGGTGCCCATACCTCAATCCCCTCGCGGATCAGTTCTCGTTGAATACTGGGTTGGGACGTAAGTGCTTCCAACACTCGAAGGGAAACAGGTTTACGGCTCAAAGCATCGGCTACTACATTTGCTTTCCCCGGATGATAGAGAATCTCCAAGTCGTAATCCTTGATCAATTCTAGCCACCTTCTCTGCCTCATGTTTAATTCTTTCTGACTGAAAATGTATTTGAAGCTCTTATGATCTGTAAAGATCGACAATGAGTGCCGTACAAATAATGCCTTGATTTTCAAGGCAAAGACCACAGCTGACTAGCTCCGGATCATGAGTAGGATAATTAACCCGTGCGGTTTCAATTGCCGAGAAGCATAAGCAATCACTTTATCCCTCTGCATCAACACGCAACCCAAACCCCGATTCGAGCGTCGCCGTATACCATGAATCCATCGGTTCCCTCTGGCGGTGCTAATATAGGTGCTGTCGTTAGTCTCCTCTTAAGTTCGTCAAAACCACTGGCACTTCTCATTCCACGTGAACTTTTGAGTTTTCTTGTAATGAGTGAGCGGACGAGCAATTTTGGAAAATCCCTCTACAAAGCGGCGATAATATCCAGGCCAAGTCCTAAGAAGCTTGACTTCTTTCACGTTGCTAGGAACTTCCCATTCCAAGATTGCTTCAACTTTCTTGGGTCCACTGAACTCCGTCGGTGATATCACATGCCCAAGGAAAGTTACTTCCTTAAGCGAACTCACATTTAGAAAGCTTAGCGTCTGTTGTTCCTTTCTCAAGATGCTCAAAACCACACGTAAATGTTCGGCATGTTCCTCTGCGTCCCTCGAATATATCAAGATGTCGTCAATGAAAACGACCACAAATTTATCCAAGTACTCCAAGAATACCCGATTCATTAATTGCATGAATCTGCAGAGCATTGGTAAGTCCAAACGGCATCACTACGAATTCATAATGCCGTCTCGATCTCAAAGCGATTTCGGTATATCCGATTCCTTAATTCTCAATCGGTGGTATCCCGATCGCAAGTCTATCTTCGAGAATACCCTTGCCCCCTGAGTTGATCAAACAAGTCGTCGATCCGAGGTATAGGATACTTATTCTTGATTGTCATCTTATTGAGTTCCACCGTAATCAATACACGGTCGTAGGGATCCGTCTTTCTTCCGGGACAAAGAGAACAGGCGCTCCCCAAGGAGAAACGCTCGGTTGAATATAACCCCTCTGCAACAATTCCTCCAGTTGTTTCTTGAGTTCATACATCTCGGTTGGCGCCATGCGGTATGGGGCTCTGGAAATAGGAGCCGCTCTAGGCTCTAGTTCGATAGTGAATTCCACTCCCCTCTGCGGAGGTAACCTGTAGTTCGTCAGAAATACATCGAGAACTCATTCACAACTGAAATGGACGAGAGCTCTACCCCTTCCTCTTTCTTCATGGCATAGCACTGCAGTCCGTGACATCCACCTTGATAATTTCACGGCTTTCATTGCTTTGATCAATTTTCCCGAGCTTCCCGGTCTCCATCCTCGGAATAAGTGTTCAGATCCGTCATCAGCAATGATGGAAATGACTCTCTCTCGGTAATTCAGCACAGCTCCATAACGGTTGAGCCAATCATCTCCGAGAATTAAATCGTCACCGCAGATGTCAACCACAATAAGATTCGATGGCCAATCTCTTCCTTCTATAGATACTGGGAAATCCTTAGCTTCTAAGGTTCCCACAATTTTCTCTCCGCTCGGTAATCCCACAACATAAGGTTCACAATTATACAAGCACGAGATGTTCAAACGATTAACACAGTTCAAAGATATAAAAGAATGCGTAGCTCCCGAATCGAACAAGACACTAACTGGTTGCAAAAGGATCTGAATCGTACCTGATGCAACAGCTGTGTTCTGATCATCAGATTTCCTCATCTCGTACAGGCGTGGAGGAGCGGACCCAGCACTGGATGCCTCTCTCTTCCCAGCGTTCTGCTGCTGAAATCCACTTTGCTGCGTCTGGTTCACACTCGTCTCTTTCGGGACTGGAGCTGGAGTACGAGTACCAAAAGATCGGGTCGCATTTCCACAAAATGTTGCGCGATGTCCTTCCTGTCCACACTCGAAACAGGTTACAGCAGGCGCGAAACAATCACGTCGAACATGTCCCGCCTTGCCACAGTTGTAACACTTCTTCCCTGCGTCAGAAACAGTCGGTGCTGCCCGGAACTTCTTTCCTCCTCGACTAGGATGCGGAGGTCTCCTGGATGAGTGAAAAGGGGACTGACCCCGGCGGGGCCCGCTATTCTTATTCTCCATGAAGTTGCCAGACACCTTCTGTTTCTTTGCTTCCGTCGATTTCTCTACTGCTGCTTCCTTCATATCGTAGGCCAACGCCTTGTCCTGATACTGCCTCAAGGTGGTACAATCAAATCCGGACATATATTGCTGAATTTCCGGCTTCATTCGCATGTCAAAATGGAAAATCCTTTCCGCCTCGGTCTGACCAGTGACGCACATAAGTCACCGGTGATTAAAAGTCTTAATCACTTCCGTCACAGATGCTTCCGAATTTTGCGGTGAGAAAAACTCCCGAACTCGGGCTTCTCTAATCGACGAGGACAATACGTGCCTCCATCATCACTTTGAATTCCGTCCAGACAACATTGTGCTCCTCTGGACTAATGGCCTCCCACCAGTCGAAAGCCTCCCCGGTCAAAAGATACTGGGCGACCGGAACCTTCCTATCGTTGGGACACTTAATCCCAGCAAAAATCTTTTCCAATACCTTCAGCCAATGATCCCACGAAAGCGACTCAGAGGAACCCTCAAATATCGGAGCATGCAATTTGAACACATCGTTAAGCCATTTATCTCCCGATTATCCGCGTTATCTTTCTTTGTCCCATCGCCGTCTGCATGCGATCCACAACTTGAGCAAATCGGGTTATCTGGGCAACCACTGTGAAGTACTCCCGGCTCATTAAGGTCTGCATTATTTTTGGCCGATCCCTGCTGTCCCCCGGAATGTGAAACCGATTGGCTAACAGCTATCTCAGGAGTAGATACCGACTCTTCTTGCCTCGCATTTCCACGTCCGCGTCCACGACCGCGTCCGCGTCCACGACCTCCTCTCAACATACTGTAAACATAAATACTCAATGTCCAGGGCAAACGTTCTAAAAGTAGATCCATCAATGTTTACAAGACATAAATTAAATAAAACAGTAGTATTCGAGATTAGGAATCTTACAACCACGATCCTTGACGATCTTTGGCTCAGCAGTGATGTTACGAACGACCAATAATTAATAACGTAAACAGACCCAATTAACCCGACTGCCAAGATATCCATAAATCTTAGCTCTGATACCATATTCTGTAACACCCCGAGATATTTGGAATAATTACAGCGCCGTAAACCCTTTAGATAAGGATTTACAAGGCTAATTTTAAAAGAAGTGTAAAAACAATACAATCGAACAACTGAAGTTCAAATACAGATTTGATTCAACCGATCAAATAGTTAATTTATACAACCATATCGAAAGGACATTATTAAAACAGACGTACTCGAGTACTGAACGAAACAAGAAAACAACTCTTCGACAACAATAACATCAATCACATCACTGAGCCATCTCATCGTCCTGTCGGTACTGTGGCTGCCTCCCCGCTCCTCGACCACCTGAACATCAAAACAATGTCCACCCCCGAAGGGGTTAGCAAAACAATGCTAGTACAAGTATCATCATACAATAAATCATCAATACATCATAAAACATGCAAACCGGACTTCCGCCACCGGAATCCAACGATGCGAATCCTCACGATTCCATCAACACAATACATGGTAATCAATCGATCCAGCGCCCTCAGCATAGATCCCCATGATGATCCCGTCGGACCAACGCATGGTGGAAAACCTGTCCAGCGATCCAGCGCCCTCAGCATAGATCCCCATGATGATCCCGTCGGACCAACGCATGGTGGACATTCGATCCAGCGCCCTCAGCATAGATCCTCATGACCCCCTCGGATCATTTATACCATAATCAACAATTATGCATACACATATGCATTTCAATATGTTCATCAATATAACAACGAATATCACGAGTATTCTCAGAAATACATATCATATTCAACAATATGAATAAAACCACAAGCATGATAAATCGAACTCGACATATGATACTTGCCTCGAAAATGGCAAGGGCAAAACACTTCAAAGATCTCGACACACTCGAAGGCCGCCTCCTTCGATCAATGTAACAAGCTCGAACCTTAACAAAAGGAACGATATACAAATCATCTTAAGTCGAACGATGGCCTAACAATTCGGTCTACGGTCGAAAAGATCAAAAATAATCAATCTGCCTGAACTGCTTAGCGCGCGCTACGTACTCTACGTAACGTGCGCTAAGACGGACTGTTAGCGTACGCTATCGTATAAGACTAGCGTGCGCTAGCCACGGTGGCGATCTAACTCGCTGGTCTCATAACGTGCGCTACGTGCGTTTGGGCGTTAATCGACCGATAGCGCACGTTAACTTACACGTGTTAGCGTGCGCTACTACTGCATGGCAGAATACCGCGAACCGAAAACTGGGTTGAAGGGTGGAAAAACTCATGAATTCTACCGTGATAATACAAGTCATCTACGGGCAAAACATGCTAACAAGGTTTGTGGAAGATTCCATTATCATGAGGTACAAATATACGGATAATCAACTCAACATCATATCCTTTCTACGATTTCCAAGAAATAACCTAAGTTCCATTTGTTCTATGTTCCAAAACACATGATTCCATCGTGTAAAACGTATCAACTGGGTAGATATCCGATTATTGATCAATACTTGATTTGAACATGCTTAGGAGTCCTATAATAAGATGGTTCAAAGGTTCATACGATATATAATGCCGATACGTCAAAAGTATCCTTCTAACATGTGATGACCGATTATAAACGAATTACTTGTTTATCAAAACATGATTTAAACTTCCTTAGGACATTACTAACATTAGTGAAGAATCACCTACCTCAAGGTAGTGAAGAATACGGAGGAAAACGAAGCGATCCAACACCGAAGGCTTGAACACCAAGCTCCAATGATAAACGATCTTCAATCTCGAGCTAGGAGGTTGATATGAAGTGTTTAGGACGAAGGGAATTATGATCTAAGTGTAAGAGTTCGGGTTATGGGAGGAGAAAAACAGAAATCTCGAAAAGTATGAAGTCCTATTTATAAAAAAAGGCTATTAGCGCGAGCTAGGCCCTGATATTATCGTGCGCTAACGGCTCATAGGACTATACTGTAATCGGCACTAAGAGTGCGCTACGCAGCGACCAGAAGCGTGCGATCAGGCTTTGACTCGGCTTTTCCCGAAAGCCGTCCAGTACATCCGACACAATCCGGCAGGGTCCCGGCCAGATCTCACCTACCGCACGTCCCAATCAATTTGACCACGCATAGCGTGCGCTAATTACATTCAGTAGCGTGCGCTATGAAACCATGTTAGCGTACGCTACCCTTAGCCTGTAGCGTGCGCTACATGCACAAAATTTCAACCCTACAAATCACAACCATGAAATTAAACGCTCGGCAACATCGGATTATGAAATACGGAGAATAATACTTAGACAAAAGTACAATCATTACAATATCGCAAGTTCCAATTACATAACAGAAATCTCGGGCATTACAAATAATAAGTAATTCATAATAGATCTATATACAAACTTAAATAACATGACTAACCTTGTTTATAATCCCAACTTAAGTAACTTAGCCCATGAAGGGTTTAATAAAGATAATACAAGTTTGAGTGGTCATTAATAGTTGAAAAAGAGAAAGAATTGGTCCTAACTGCCTTAGTAGATAAAGGAGAAAGAAACAATAAACTCCCTCAACAACATAAGCTAAACCACACTTACACAAATCACTCAAGAACACAAGTGTGTTCTTCACACAAAAAGAAAATATTACAAAAAGTGGAAAAATATATGATGAATGATGAATGATGATGGATCTAAGGGGTCTATTTATACACCTAAAGTCATCGAATAGCTCCAAAACTCCAGCATTATTACATTAGATCGGATCAATGCCAGCCATCCCCTCAATAATAGACCAAAAGTATAAAAAATTAGGCAATGATCAATAATCTGCCAAGAGTTACGACCGTAACATTGAGGAGTTACGACCGTAACTATGATGACTTACGGCCGTAACATTGAGGAGTTACGGCCGTAACATGGCTACGGCTTTTTGCTTTGTGAATTACGCCCGTACTTTATGATGTTACGCCCGTATGGAGTTTCAGACTTCATTTTCAGCCCAGAATTTCTTAGACTTTGCGTTTTTGCCCCAAATCTTCTTCGGATGATAACTTTTGATATATAACTCTGATTTTAAATCCGGAAAGACTGCCGAACTCGTCTCGGAAAGCCCTACAACATGAATACATAAAAATTTAACAAAGAGAATATTTTATAGACATGTTATTTCTTGAGTAAATCAGTAATTCAATCCGATTAAGACTAGATTTACATCTTCATCCGATAAAAATAAAATTATTAAAAACTAATTAATTAAAAGCAAAAACGAGTAGACTAGCTCAATTATGGGTGAAATGTATCGATACAAACCATGGATAAGTGTATAAAACTGACACTTATCACACCCCCAAACTTGAATTCTTGCAAGTCCCGAGCAAGACTCTTTATTATTCACGCTCCAAAAATAAAAATAAAAATAAGACAAAAATAAGAAAAATAATACACACATAAATTAAAATATAAAAAGATAAAAGGAGATCAAAATGCCATTAGTACACAACAGCCAGCTTTATACAGTAGATAGAAATGAATCAAGATTCAAAATAAATCTACTAATGATTTTGAAGTTAAAACACGGTTTTATTTTGTAATTCCAAATTCAAGGTTTTCCCCCAAAAGGTTGATTATTTCTTTCTCACTCGTGATACACACGACTCCCTTTAATGGTTGCTCTCGATCACTCGTTTATTTTTCGACTCAATATGAAGAATAATTTCATCGGCGTCATCAAATATTGTGATTGTTCACGAAATTGAGTGTATTGAAATTCAGCCGCTAATTAATTCAAATCTGCTCATAAACTACATCCCTTTTAGTGATAGTTTTCACACCGTTATTTGCTAACGTGTAGCTTTTTTCAACTGTAATATCCGGATTTATTACTGTGTATTTTACCTGTATTCGAACCCTGTATTATTCGGAATTGTAATCTTGATGATTGGAGTATGATATTTCTTGCATTGGCATCCTTGTACTTGAGTATTGCAACATACCAATTTTCTCATGCAAACTCGTGATAGCGCACGCTAAGAATGTAGCTTAACGCACGGTATCGAGCTACTACTAGCGCACGCTAGTTATGTAGGAGTTGCATGCGCTAAGCACTCAATTATTGAGCGGGGCGGCTAGCACATGCGCCAGCCGGGACATGGGTCCGGATAAGATTCCCGCGGACGAACCTAGACAGTTTTGAAGTCAACTTTTATTAGCGCGCGCTAAGGAATGCTTAGTAGCGTGCGCTAATTAGCTAAAGTGCAGAATATTATAAATGAGACAACAACCCGTTTTGGCTTACATTTCATTCGTCCATTCTTCATTCTTGAGAGGCCAGAGAGCTATAATAATCCTTCTACACACTTAGAACACATCTTATTGATCCTTGTATATTGGTTATCACTTGTGAGTGATCATTGAAGTGGAATAGCACCTTGGAGTGGCATACAACCAACCGGAGTCGGATTCTACCTTACGGTTCAGTGATTTTCGTCATATTAAGGTATGTTCAGCCTATCTCCAGACTTAGAGTTGGATTCTAAAGAATTAGATGATCATGTTAACAAGATATTGATTTTCACTAGTGAATTATTCAACATGCATCATGTTTGGAATATAGAGATGGTTATGCCTCAAGTACCTTGATTATGAACACCATGATTCGAATCCTATTACAATGAACAAGTAAAGGAAGCTTCTATCATTGGTAATCCAAATCTAGTAGATGACTTCATAGCAATCATGGACTTGACTTTAACATCATTATTGTTAGATGAATCTAAAGGATTGATCATGGAAGGATTTATCTAGTATAGATGGAATGTTAAACAATTACAGTATGATAATTTTGATTGATATTAAGGTGTCGATATCCACCGTTAAGCCTTTCGAATTGTCGTATGAAGATTGTAGTCGAAATGGAAGATGGTTTCATAATAGTATACATATCCTTGAACCCGAAGTTGTTGTTATCCGTTAGATCATTCATAGCCGTATGAACATGATATTCATGGAAGTAACATGAACTAACACTGAGGATTTCAATTGGTATAATCATGTTGAGGTCCGTCTCATCGCCCAGTGATGGCGCCATGCGAGTTAGCGCACGCTAAGCTATGTAGATTAACATGCGCTATCGAGCACGAGTTAGCGTCGCTACGTTTGGTACGTAACGACGCTAGGCCTGACGAGCGATCGGCCCGATCAGTGAAGTACTGACCATGCATAGTTAGCGTACGCTAGGCTTTGTTGTTTACGTGCGCTATCGAGCAGATTCAACGCACGCTACACAGAGTACTTAGCGTGCGCTAAGCAGTTCAGGCAGATTACATTTTATGAGCTTTTGACCATAAATCGAATTGTTAGACATTCGTACGATGTGAGATAAATCCTATATTATTTCTTTTGTTAAGGTTTGAGCTTGATACGTGATTGATTGAGGGGGGACGACCTTCGAGTGTTCGTTTTCGTGGAAGTATTGTTCTTATCTTCAAATCAAGGCAAGTACCTTATTTGTTTTATGTATTGATGTTATACATATTGTTGTGCATGTATGTCGTTGTTGTATGTCCACCTCGTGTTGGTACGACGGGATCATCGGGGGATCTATGCTAGCGTGCGCTGGATCATCGGACGGGTTTTTCCACCACGGGTTGGTCTGACGGGATCATCGTGGGTTCTAGGCAGTGAACGCTGGATCGACGGAATTACCATGTGTATGTTATGATATCATGTTGTGATTATCAGTTGTATATGTTATGTTTGAGTTTCTTGCAGGAGAAGACTCGTTTGACATTTTATCATTTACGTTATTATTATTATTCTGCGTGTGACGTTGAATAATATGTTGTGGTACTTGTACTAGCATCTTTGTGCTAACCCCTTCGGGGGTGAACATTTTGTTTATGTTCAGGATCCAGGAGAGCGGGAAAACAACCACTGGAGCTGCATGACGACGAGGGTGCAGAGTGATGTTCCGGCCGAGTTTATTTGTCTATTGTTTATTGGTTATTTCAATAAGTACTCGAGTACGAAGTCATTTATGATGAATTTGAATTTGGTGATGTATTATTAAGTCCCTGTTGAACAAATTGTACTTTCAGTATTTGGTCAGAACTGTTGTATCTTAATTCCGATATTTCCATTCGTTAGTATTTCTTAATGTCTGTTCAATTCTTCAGCCTTGTAAATCCTTATGTAAAGGATTTACGGCACTGTAATATTCCTGAATATATCGGGGGTGTTACAGAATATGGTATCGGAGCTAAGATTATGGATATCTTGGCCGTTGGGTTAAAATAGGGGTCATTTATGTCTTTTGAGGTAACCGGCCGTGAATGACATCACTGCATTGCCTACGTCTTCATGCGAACGGTGGTTGTAAGTTCCTAAACTCTACATCGTTCTTTACATGTTGTGTCTCTTTATACTCGAATATTATAAAGATGTTGTTTCCTGTATATTGAGTATTTATGCTTACAGTATGTTGAGAGGCGAACGTGGACATGGTCGCGGTCGTGGACGCGGACGAAGAAATGCTGAAAGGGAAGCGTCGCCTTCTAATCAGGCTAGTCATAGCTCAGGTGAGCCGCAACAATCTATTAATAACGAACCGGAACCTGCTGTACCAGAGATCCTTCGTCAAGTGGTGAACCAGATGACTCAGTTCGCCCAAGTCGTGGACCGAATGTAAGTGGCGGTGGGACTACAGCAGGGAGAGAGACAGCAAGGGATCCCAGACATGGGAAATCGAGGTGACCGGTGGCTGCAAGAGGTGGCGAAGATGTAACCACCCAAATTCGACGGTATTTCTGAGACTCCCACCTGGGACCATTGGTTGAAGGAACTGGAGAAAATCTTTTCCGGAATTAACTGCCCAAACGACCGGAGAGCCTCTATCGCTCAATACTTTCTGATAGTGGAAGCGTCCGAATGGTGGGAAGCCATCCGGCCTGTAGACCATGATGCTGATTGGACAGAGTTTAGATTGATGATGGAAGCTCAGTATTGCCCTCGTCCTGTGAGGGAAGCCAAAGTTCGGGAGTTTTTCTCCGCTCAGCCTTCAGATGTGCCAGTATCCCAGGCAATTAAAACGTTTAACCAGCAGCTGGCATTTGTTCGACATCTGATCAGAACAGATGCAGAAATGATGATCCATTTCGATATGAGGATGAAACCAGAAATCCAGAGGTATATGTCCGGATTTGAATGTACCACACTCCGTCAATACCAGGATAAGGCGTTGGCGTATGAGATCAAGGAAGCAGCTATGGAGAAATTTTCGGAATCCAAGAAACAGAAAGTCTCTGATACTTTTACAGAGCACAAGAACAGCGGGCCCCGTAAGGCCCAGTCATCCATTCACTCTTTCAAGAAACCTCCGCACCCAGTTAGGTGCGGAAAGAAGTTCGGAGCGACATCAACTATTACTGATGTTACCAGGAAATGCTTTAACTGCGCCCAGACGGGACACTATCGACGGAATTGCCCCCTACCTGCCGTGACTTGTTTTTATAGTGGACGAGAGGGACATCGGGCAGTGTTTTGTGAAGAGGCTGCAAAGTCTTTTAGAGCCCGTACACCACATCCAGTCCAGAAGGAAGCCAGTATCCAACAGACGCAGCAAAGTGTTCAGATGCCTCAGAATTTCGGCCGCGGACGAGGCAGAGGACAATGGGACCGAAAGGGGACATCGAGTGCCGGATCTGCTCCCCCACGTTTGTACGAGATGAGGAGGACAGACGATCACGATGCTGCTGTCGCATCAGGTACTGTCCAAATCCTTTCCCAGCCAGTTAGCATTTTATTCGATACAGGAGCTACACATTCTTTCATATCTTTGTCTTGTGTCAATCGTTTGAATATTTCCGGTTTGCATACTTGTGAACCTTATGTTGTTGGTTTACCGAGTGGAGAGAGGATTGTCGGGAACTTAGAAACTAGAAATTTCCCGGTATCATTTGGAGGCAGAGAGTGGCTCTCAAATTTGATTGTAATAGAAATGCAAGGATACGACCTGATACTCGGAGACGATTGGCTTAATCGATATGGAGCAATTGTAAACTACCGAAGGAGGAATTTCTCGCTGATCGCTGACGATGGTTCCGAAATATTGTTCGAGGGGTGAAAACAGGGAAGCTCATGAAAATTGATCAAGGCAACGAAAGCTGTCAAATTGTTGAAACAGGGCTGTACCGGATATTGGTGTTATGCAATGAAGAAAGAAGACGAAATTACGGAACTTTCATCCATTCCTGTTGTGAATGAATTTCCAAATGTATTTCCTGACGAGTTACCTAGACTACCTCCACGAAGAGATGTAGAATTTACCATTAAGCTGGAACCCGGAGCTATACCAATTTCTAAGGCACCGTATCGTATGGCACCTACTGAGATGTATGAACTGAAAAAGCAGCTGGAGGAGTTACTGGACAAAGGCTATATTCAGCCAAGCGTTTCGCCCTGGGGAGCGCCAGTTCTTTTTGTCCGAAAGAAGGATGGATCACTTCGACTGTGTATTGACTATCGAGAGCTGAACAAAATGACGATTAAGAACAAGTATCCGTTGCCACGGATTGACGATCTGTTTGACCAGTTGCAAGGGGCACCAGTATTTTCAAAAATTGATCTGAGATCAGGGTATCATCAGCTGAGGATTAAGGAATCTGATGTTCCGAAATCAGCGTTCAGAACTTGCTACGGACATTATGAGTTTGTAGTGATGCCGTTTGGTCTCACTAATGCACCTGCTGTATTTATGCAATTGATGAACCGAGTGTTCATCGAATTTTTGGTCGTGTTCATTGATGACATTCTGGTATATTCTAAGAGCCCGGAAGAACATGTGCAGCATTTGCGGATTGTATTAGAACTTTTGAGAAGCGAGCAATTGTACGCCAAACTTTCTAAGTTTGAATTCTGGCTAAAGGAAGTAATGTTCCTCAGCCATGTGGTGTCAGCTAAAGGAGTCCGAGTAGATCCTCAGAAGATCGAAGCAATTATGGATTGGAAGCCTCCAAAGAACGTGAAAGAAGTCCGAAGTTTCTTAGGACTTGCTGGGTATTATCGTCGGTTCGTGGAAGGGTTTTCCAAAATCTCCCGCCCACTTACTCGACTCCTGCAGAAAACTCAAAAGTTTGAGTGGAACGAGTCGTGTCAGACTAGTTTTGATGAATTAAAGAAGAGATTGACGACGGCACCAATTCTATCACTTCCACAGGGGACTGGAGGATTCATAGTTTACAGTGATGCTTCGAACCAAGGACTAGGATGCGTATTGATGCAGAATGACAAGGTGATCGCTTTTGCTTCACGACAGCTGAAACCTTATGAAGTGAATTACCCAACACATGATTTGGAGCTAGCAGCAGTAGTTTTTGCTTTGAAGATCTGGAGGCATTATCTGTACGGGACTCACTGTCAGATCTTTACGGATCACAAGAGTCTCAAATACATATTCAGTCAGAAAGAGTTGAACATGCGGCAAAGAAGATGGTTAGCGCTGATCAAGGACTATGACTTGGAGATTTTGTATCATCTAGGCAAAGCAAATGTAGTGGCCGATGCACTCAGCCGCAAACCTGTTTCTATTCAGATACTGGAGACGCTGTGTAACACCCCCAATCCGCTCAGGGATATTACACGCCGTAGACCCTCTCCTCGAGGATCTACCAGGCTGATAACTAAAATCAAACATCTAGACGTCGCCATTCAGGCTAAAATGACACAGTAGACCGATTTGGTCTTTCAATAATAACATACAACTCAATTCCAAACACATACCCACGCAGGGGTCAAAATACAATAAACTCCCGTACAACGGGGAAAAGATACTGCAGCGGAAAAGAAAATACAACTAGACCAATACAACATCAACGGATCCTCGTGTGATTAGTATCGTTCATATTTCATCATCCTTCGTGCCGACCCTGTGCCATGCTCCAAAACCTGAATGCAAAAATAGACATCCACCCCCCGAATACTCGGGGGTTAGCAAAACTCCACTGTTTTGCTAGTGCAAATAAAAAGTGCAAATACGAGCCATATAATTCAAGTTCCACGAATAACAATAACCAGGAATCCTTAAAGATTAAAATACCACGAAACGCATACTTCCCGAGGCAAGAATTTGAGTAAAACTTTCCAAATCCGAAAGATCACAAATAGCGAGAATGGTTTGCAAAATGGTTTAAAATACCCTCGGGAGTTTTAATAGAAAACAAATTAGGATTATCAAATCCTTCTCTTTCC
Source organism: Orobanche coerulescens (assembly GCA_033398695.1). Lineage (NCBI taxonomy): Eukaryota > Viridiplantae > Streptophyta > Magnoliopsida > Lamiales > Orobanchaceae > Orobanche > Orobanche coerulescens. Next base: position 134,532,706 of record CM065806.1, on the reverse strand, counting down.
AAAATCAACAGGGTCACAACCCAAAGGTTTTATTTTTGCAAATAGAAAACCGACAACAATTCACAGGGCCAGAGCCCAACATCACGTGTCCTCAACGGACATAAAATCAACGAAACGTAATCACGCACGCGCATCGCCTAGGACCGGGACGCTACCACAGACATCCCACTCGAGGCCTCGAAGGACCCTCCCGAGCTGGCTAGCGAAACAAATCACAACATCTCACGGTTGGATCAATCACTTGTTGCATCGTGGCCACATGATCGCATGCCATGTGCCACCGTAGATTATCTCAGGCTCTCACGGTTGGATCAATCACTTGTTGCATCCTGACCACATGATCACGTGCCATGTGTCACCGTAGACCTTTAACCATATCCACACATTCACACAAATAACACAACGCAAATACCAAGTGCATCATCAACACCAAATATATCCATAGGATCCACATAGTTCACAAACCACACCATTCACAAAACACACGCATTTTGAAAGAGGGCCTTTAACAAGGCTAATCAAATCTTTTGAAAGTTCAATTCAAACGACCACACAAACACATTTAGACGATCACCAATTATCATATCCACAAAACAAGAATCATATGGACAAGGTACTTGCCTCAAAATCGGCACGCAAGTATCCCGATGAACACGGCTCAACCGGAAAGCTTCGGAACGCCCAATGCTAACGAAAAGGAAGATGACAACGAACGGAAGGGTTCAACACGGTTTATTCGCAAGAAACTCGACCCTAACAACATATAATCCATAAATCAACAATCATACGATGAAGAATAATCGTAGAACGCCCGAAAACCCCTCTATGACATTCTACCGGACACCTTCAAGGCGTTGATCAAGAACTCGACCAAAACAACGAATCGATACGATCCAACCATGGAATAACAAGGGAAAAGATATAAAACATCTAAATAATCATCAATCCATCATAATCCTAAGTTAAATCGGATTAATCGGACGAAAACAACCAAAATACCCAAATTCCCCAAAACTAGATTTCTAGGAAATCGGCGGTCGGTAGATCGGAGGATGTTATAGGACGGATGATTGATGATATGAACCTCAACACTTCATGGATTCATTGTCCAACAACATGTCTAGATGATTCACACACCCACAGCCGCGTACGGGAAGAAAAAGAATGAGAAATGGCTGAAGAAAAACGCTGCTAGGCCTTAAATAGCCGATCGCCGTAGGGTTACGTACGTAACCGGCCATGGCTTACGTACGTAACCGGCCATGGCCGAACTCACTGCCTGGAAATGCCGGAAGCGTTACGTACGTTACCGGCCAGGGCCTTACGTACGTAACCGGCCTTACGTACGTAACTACCGATCACTACCGCACGTTACTCGGCCAGGGCTGGCCTGGCCCGAGCATGCCCGGCCATGACTGTAATATCCGACTGTAACTTTTCATTTTTACCTGTCATTGTATTATTCGGATAATCTGATTATCGTGAATCGTTGCATTTAGTATTATGTCGTGGCATTATAGATTTGAATATCATATCGTTGTTAGTTCATTTCAAATGTGATGATTCGATGATAATTAGAGAGTTGTATTTTCGGATTTTTTTTGTTGATGTAGCGCACGTTACACAGTAAGATTAACGTACGCTAATCCTGTGCATTAGCGTGCGTAAGGTTTCCTCGGTTGCGTACGCTAAGAGGGAATCTGGCAGCAGTTGACTTCAAAGACGTGAACCCTTTTAACCGTTAGCATGCATGAGATCTAAGTCCGAGTGGCGTGTCGGTGAGAATCTACTTTTATTAGCGTGCGTAACCCATTTCTCATTAGCGTGCGCTACCGGCTGCGATAATCCAAGACAAGAGCCACCGTAAGCCGCTTACGTACGTAATATCGACCAGATAGCGTGCGCAGAGGCATTAGCGTACGCTAAAGCTGTCTTGATAGCGTGCGCTAAGATGCATGATCTATTTATAGGACCAGCACCTTTTCATTTCTTCACGACCCAAACCGAATTTCTCTCTTCGCATATCATACCTCTGCACTACCAAAGCAATATAAATCTTCACCAACTTATTTCTAAGCCTTGAATCTCGGAGTGGAGCTCATTTTCTTGGAGATTTGGAGTTGTTTTTAAGCTTGGAATATATTCTCTCATAGCATTGAAGTTGTGCTTCATTTACGGAGGTTGGTGTGTTTTCTTCTGCAATATTTTCTTATGTTGATTATTAATGACGAATTATACTTCACCTAGAGTTAGATTAAGCAAGTAAAACATAGTTCTAATCCAACCTTTTTAACACTTTTGATGAATATGTTAAATAAGGGTTTGAGATGGAGGTGTTCTTGATGAATAGTGATTTTAATCATGTTGTAACTACCATACTTATCTTGTTGGACGAATTTAGCTCAGTAGGACATTGTTGGATCGGTTAGCTTCTTCATAACTGGATTTAATCAAGAACTTGATATCATGGAGTGTTTAAACACCATTTTAGATATCTATTTACCTTGAGAAGAACTTGATAATGTTAAAGATAGGATTAGATGATCTAGTTCAGGAATCTTAGAAGCTTTAACAAATCATGATTGTTCAGTTTCACAAGTCTTTGAAGATTGATAAGGATCTTGATAATTTCAACAATAACTTTTCATTAATCTAATGTATTGAGAACTTAGAATATTTTGATCATCATACTATAATTGGTGAATTCACCATCATGTTAATGAATCCTCCAGCCCTGTAACAAAGACTTTGATAACCTTCATGAGTATGGTGTAATCTCAGAACTTATGAACTTGTTATTAGCTTAAAAGTCAATTTAAATGAGAGGAGAATAATCATAATGTGCAGATTTTACCTTTCAACCTTTTAATGTTTTGGAAAGTTTAATCATCATAAGATGATCTTAACATCATGATTGGTTATTCAACATACCCTTGATAGAACTCTTGCTTATGATGAACCATGCGAACATTCGGTAAATATTGTAAACCGATTCTTATAGTTGTATTGATGTTAGAAGGACTCCTGGCATAAGGTATCAATAATTTGTAGTAACAAACTATTCTGAAGGATTGTAGGTTCTTACTAATCCTATATTGATAATTATACGAATATGTTTTGAGAAAAATGTATTTCGTTTAAGGTTGTTTGTTCGAGTAAAACTTGTCGAGGACCGTTCGTTCGTTCCGATAAGAAGAGGACTATTCTCGTCTCCGTATTAAGGCAAGTTATCTTGCTTGGTTATAATGATGATTAGATTCTTGTGATGATTATACATTTCATGTGTATGAATTGTCCATGTGACGTTGTCGTGATTTGATATTGTCCTTGACGTTATGGGATTGCATTCCCAAGTATGCCGTTTTGAATCGTTGATATCGTTGGTCCTTATTTTCACTTTGGTGAGTTTTTCTTGATCCTTATTTGGATGTGTTATCCTTTGAGTTTCGTTGTCATGTTGTATCGTGACATATCCGGAATCATATCTGCGTGCCGATTGGTTATTGTGTAGGATTTTTAGCCAGGCACACGATGGTCATGCGTGGATGTTTCCGCATTGGACCGTGCACACGAGACGTTAGTTCGTGAGGCTAATTAGGTACATTGTCCCACGTATATTTCTGGATTCCGTATACGGGGGTGGACATGTGCGGACACATTTCGGATCGGGCGTCTTGTGATGTCCATCTTGAGCCATAATGTTAATCGTTCACGAGACCATGTATGATTGGATGTGTTCGATATTTTGTGATCGATTGTTTCATACGCGAGGGATATGATTAATAGTCGGAATGATTTTCTTGAGATCTATATATGTGAATTGTATAATGTCGAAGAATTGATTATCATGTATATCCGACCTGTGTTGGGCGAAATACTTGTATTGTATTTTAGGTCGAGGCAAAGGCAAGACACGGGAAGAGCATGTCGACGGCGAAGGGTTCGGAGGATACTAGTTCGGGGCCCCACATCTCTTGTTGTCCGGTTATGTTAAACCGCGTTATGTTAACTCCTGTAACATTTAAATTACTTTTTGGTTGTATTTGACATTTGAAGTATTTTCCATCTCCATATGGTTTATACTTGTTTTTCGGATCCTGTGTGTTGTAAGGCCGTTGGCCATATTTTAATAAACTCCTAATCGGAGAAATGACTATTCGTTGTGATTCGGTATCACAAATAATATTTATTTGACCTGTTTTGGATATCGCCTGGTGGGTCCCAGTGTGGGATTCACGGCACTGTAATAACCGCCATTTGGGGTGTTACAGAAGATGGTATCAGAGAGTCGTTTTTTTTTGAGTCATTGAGAAATGAACTAGTATCAAGAGACCTTCGTGTCACGTGTGACCTGTGCAAGCGCCTGACCCTACGATCCAAATACGGTATGTACTTTATGAGCCATGGTTTAATTACTGGCATGATATTGATATCAGTATGGGTCTCCCTGTTGATCATGTTATTTCAAGGAATTGTGACAGGATTTATCTGATTGATAATCCGAGGTAAATGCTGAAATTATTATACAATTGAAATTGTTCGACTTGACACCGATATGATATTCAGTGCGACAATTGTGGTACCGATAACCATTTTCCCTTTAATATGTGATTCCTTGTTGCTATTAACTTAGCATGAATTTTGGTATCTTGAACTGTACTTATAGTTACCATTATGATTGATTCTTTCAGTATGGAAAGAAACCTGAGAGGTCGTGGCAGAGGGGGACGAGGCCGCGGAAGGGGCCGAATCCCAATACCTCGAGCCAACAGACGCGCGAATGCGGATCAGAGTTCCGCAGACAGTGGTTCACCTTCTAGGGAACAATCGCACCACAGTGGGCGCGGGGATGCGCGTGTCGATCCTTACGTCGTAATGCAGGGCATGATGACGCAGATGACCCAGATGGGTCAACTAATGGAAGCTATGCAGAGGGCCGCTACTGGCCAGCAGCAAGGGGCTCATCCTCCTCCTGTGATTGGCGGACCCGTGAGTCGGATTATCAGCGACATCTCTCGCCAGCGACCACCGACTTTTGAAGGCTCCTCTGAGCCTGCTGACATTGTGCATTGGATCGAGCATTTTGAGAAACTTTTCCAGATGGTGGACTGCCCGGAAGAGAATCGCGTCTCGGTAGCCGCGTATTATCTTAGCAAAGGCGCTCATACCTGGTGGCTTTCAGTAAGGCCAGCTGATGGTGTTTGCACATGGGAGGAATTTAAAAACCTCATGCTAGACCGTTACTATCCAGGGCCACTCCGTGAGGCCAAACTGTCGGAACTTTTGAACCCCGACCCGTCTGAAGACGATGATGTATTATCTGTTGCTGAGAAATTCCAGGCACTCCTTCCTTTTGCCACGACAATTATCCGAACAGAGGCCGACAAGATCAAATACTTTCTCAAGAGGCTTAAACCCCGAATGAGAATGCAGCTGTTGAATCACCACTGTACTACCTTACCGGAGTTTATCGAGAAGGCTCTGGAGTACGAACTCACCGCGAAGGAGATTTCCAAGAAACAACCACAGTCCAACAACAAAAGGTCCAAGAACCAGAATCAGACTAAGAGTAACCGGGGGACATTCAGGAATCCCCTGTCATTGCCAAACCCCTCTGATCGACCACCCATGGCGTCGAAGCCAGCTGGATCGCACTCTCGAGCGGTCCCCTCATCTGTTGTGTGCTATAATCATGGAGACCAGGCATTTCAGCACCAAATGCCCGAAGCCTGCCGTCACATGCCTTACTTGTGGCAAGATTGGTCACCGTGCTCGTTTTTGCAGGGGTGGGCCCGGACATGATCCAGTAGCGTCTCATGCTCCTATTCAATCCTCTGTCCAGAACCGGACGCCTCCGTCCGCTTCCTATCAGACCACCGGGGCAAATAGGGGAATGGGCCGTGGGAATCAAAGTGGTACACTGTGCGGAACTGCGAAACCCAGGATTTACGAGATGAAGAGAGCTGATGATCCCGAGGCCAGCATGATTTCAGGTATACTCGAGATCCACTCCCAGCCTGTGTGTGTTCTTTTTGATACCGGTGCTTCACACTCCTTTATATCTTCTTCTTGTTTAAGTCGTTTGCCACTAGACCATGTTATCAATTGTGAGCCCTACGTGATTGGTCTACCTGATGGTAGAAGAATTATTGGAAATCGTGAGGTCCAGGACTGTCCGATTCGTTTGAACGACCGTGAGTGGTTGTCAAATCTGATTGTAGTCGATCTACCTAAGGATGATATAATCTTGGGCATCGATTGGATGGATCGTCACGATGCAATACTCAGTGTCCGCAAGCGGATGGTTACCGTCACTTCTGATGATGGATTCGAGTGTATTTTTCGAGGTGATAATCCCAGTCGTTCTGGGAGAGTCATCAGCGCTATGAAAGCAGTGAAACTGCTTAATCAAGGGTGTATTGGTTATTGGTGCTACATGACCAAAACAGCTGATCGACCAATTGAATTGGCCGACATTCCGGTAGTACGAGACTACCCAGATGTATTTCCAGACGAGTTGCCAGGCTTACCTCCTCATCGTGACGTGGAGTTTATTATTGAGTTAGAACCAGGTACGTCCCCGCTCTCAAAAGCACCGTACCGTATGGCTCCGACTGAGATGCAAGAATTGAAGAACCAGCTTGAGGAGTTGACTGACAAAGGCTATATTCGACCTAGTGCGTCCCCTTGGGGAGCACCAGTGTTATTTGTGCGGAAGAAAGATGGATCTCTACGATTGTGTATTGATTACCGTGAGTGAGCAGGTAACCATCAAGAACAAGTATCCCTTGCCTCGTATTGATGATTTCTTGGACCAACTTCGTGAGCCGCCGTGTTTTCTAAGATCGACTTGAGATCTGGTTATCATCAGTTGAGGATTCGAGAGTCTGACATTTCGAAGACAGCATTCCGTACTCGCTATGGGCATTATGAGTTCGTGGTGATGCCATTTGGACTCACTAATGCACCGGCAGTGTTCATGGAGTTGATGAATCGAGTTTTTATTAACTACCTGGATCGCTTTGTAGTCGTTTTCATTGACGACATTCTGATTTACTCTCGCGACCACGAGGAGCACGAGAGTCACCTCCACCAAGTTCTCGATACTTTGAGGCGAGAACAACTTTATGGGAAATTTTCTAAGTGTGAGTTATGGATGCCTGAGGTTGTCTTTCTCGGGCATGTGATATTAGCCGAAGGGGTGAGAGTGGACCCACAAAAGACGGAAGCCATTCGAGATTGGCTACCACCGAAGAACGTGAAGGAAGTTCGTAGTTTCCTCGGCCTAGCAGGTTACTACCGACGATTCGTGGAGGGATTCTCCAAAATTTCGCAACCGATGACTAACTTACTGCGGAAGGACAAGAAGTATTTGTGGTCAGAAGCATGTCAGCAAAGTTTTGAAGAGCTCAAGAGTCGATTGATTTCGGCACCTGTTTTGGTCTTACTAAAGGGAACGGAAGGATTTGTGGTGTATAGTGACGCGTCGAGGCGAGTGCAGGATGTGTACTAATGCAGAAGGGAAAGTAATCGCCTATGCATCGAGACAATTGCGACCCTATGAAGTTAACTATCCGACCCACGACTTGGAGTTAGCAAACGTGGTGTTTGCTTTGAAAATCAAGGCGTCACTATCTTTATGGAGTTACTCGCCGATCTTTACGGACCACAAGAGCCTAAAGTACATTTTTACTCGAAGGAGTTGAACATGAGGCGAGAAGGTGGCTAGAATTAATCAAGGACTATGATATCGAGATCCTTTATCATCGGGTAAAGCAAATGTGGTTGCCGACGCTTTGAGCCGTAAGACAGTGCAGAGCAGAATCTTGAGTCGTTTAACAAAGACAGAGAGGAATTGCGGTTGGACCTTATGAGGCCGTAAATTGAAGTTTGGTTACAGCGTGTTCGGGGACAACTTTGCACCCTTGATATTTCTTCGTCTCTCGATGATATGATCAAATCGAAGCAAATTACGGACCCATTCTTATCTCGGGTTCGGATGAAGTAACCTGTGGAAAGCCCACGGATTCGTGATCCACGAGGATGGATTGATACGTTTTAGATATCGAGTTTGTGTACCGACGAAGAGTTGAGGAACTCTATCATGAGAGAAGCCCATGCTACCCCGTACTCTATCCACCCGGGCTCTAGCAAGATGTATAAGGATTTGAAACAGAATTATTGGTGGGGAAATATGAAACGTGAGGTTGCCGAATTCGTTTCGAGGTGCTTAACCTGTCAGCAGGTTAAGATTGAGCACCAGCGACCCGCAGGAATGCTGAAACCGCTCCCGATTCCTGAATGGAAATGGGAGGACATATCTATGGATTTTATCACTAGCTTGCCGACGAGTCGTCGAGGAATGAATACGATTTGGGTGATTGTGGACCGTCTGACCAAATCAGCTCACTTCTTGGAAATTAAGGACACATGGGGCCCCGAGAGATTGGCCCAACTGTTTATTAAGGAAATTGTGAGACTACACGGTACCCCCAAGAGCATTGTATCAGACCGTGACGGGCGATTTGTGTCACACTTCTGGAAGGCAGTTCATCGTGCGATGGGCACGCAGTTGAATTTCGACGGCTTTCCATCCATTGCATCGATTGTCACTGGAGAGAACCATCTGAGACTCTAGAAGATATGTTGAGAGCATGTGCTCTTGATTGGAAGGACGATTGGGAAGCCCAGTGCCTTTGGTGGAATTCACTTATAATAATAGTTGGCACGCTTCGATTCGATGGCACCGTATGAGGCATTATATGGCCGTCGCCGTAGGCCCCCTTTGTGTTGGGACGAATCGCCGAATCTCCGGGTACGGAACCCGATATGTTGTTAGCCGCCCGTGAGAAGATCACTTTGATTAAGAGTCGGTTGTTAACGGCTCAAAGTCGGCAAGTCTTATGCTGACCATCGTCGAAGACCGCTTGAGTTCGAGGTTGGTGACCATGTGTTAATGAAGGTGTCTCCTACTCGAGGTGTTTTTCGTTTCGGGAAGAGGGGCAAGCTGAGCCCAAGGTATATTGGGCCGTTCGAGGTTCTGGAGCGTGTAGGTGATCTGGCCTATCGACTAGCCTTGCCACCGACCTTGAGTAAGATTCACAACGTGTTTCATGTCTCCCAGCTGAGGAAATATGTTGCTGATCCGAGCCACGTACTTCAATTCGAAGATATTGATTTAGCAGAGGATCATTCGTACGAGGAGCGTCCTGTACGGATACTTGAGAGGAGGATCAAGCAATTGCGGAACAAGACGATTCCCCTACTGAAAGTTCAGTGGTCACGACACGGAGTCGAGGAGGCTACGTGGGAGACTGAGGGTAGTATGCGAGCAAGATACCCCGAGTTATTTACCCCTTAGTTTCGGGGACGAAACTCTTTTTAAGGGGGGGAGTATGTAATATCCGACTGTAACTTTTCATTTTTACCTGTCATTGTATTATTCGGATAATCTGATTATCGTGAATCGTTGCATTTAGTATTATGTCGTGGCATTATAGATTTGAATATCATATCGTTGTTAGTTCATTTCAAATGTGATGATTCGATGATAATTAGAGAGTTGTATTTTCGGATTTTTTTTGTTGATGTAGCGCACGTTACACAGTAAGATTAACGTACGCTAATCCTGTGCATTAGCGTGCGTAAGGTTTCCTCGGTTGCGTACGCTAAGAGGGAATCTGGCAGCAGTTGACTTCAGCACGTGAACCCTTTTAACCGTTAGCATGCATGAGATCTAAGTCTGAGCTGGCGTGTCGGTGAGAATCTACTTTTATTAGCGTGCGTAACCCATTTCTCATTAGCGTGCGCTAGCGGCCTGCGATAATCCAAGACAGTAGCCACTGTAAGCCGCTTACGTACGTAATATCGACCGGATAGCGTACGCAAGGGCATTAGCGTACGCTAAACTGTCCTGATAGCGTGCGCTAAGACTGCACAGTCTATTTATAGGACCAGCCTGCTTTTCATTTCTTCACGACCCAAACCGAATTTCTCTCTTCACATATCATACCTCTGCACTACCAAAGCAATATAAATCTTCACCAACTTATTTCTAAGCCTTGAATCTCGGAGTGGAGCTCATTTTCTTGGAGATTTGGAGTTGTTTTTAAGCTTGGAATATATTCTCTCATAGCATTGAAGTTGTGCTTCATTTCTGGAGGTTGGTGTGTTTTCTTCTCTGCATTATTTTCTTATGTTGATTATTAATGACGAATTATACTTCACCTAGAGTTAGATTAAGCAAGTAAAACATAGTTCTAATCCAACCTTTTTAACACTTTTGATGAATATGTTAAATAAGGGTTTGAGATGGAGGTGTTCTTGATGAGTAGTGATTTTAATCATGTTGTAACTACCATACTTATCTTGTTGGACGAATTTAGCTCAGTAGGACATTGTTGGATCGGTTAGCTTCTTCATAACTGGATTTAATCAAGAACTTGATATCATGGAGTGTTTAAACACCATTTTAGATATCTATTTACCTTGAGAAGAACTTGATAATGTTAAAGATAGGATTAGATGATCTAGTTCAGGAATCTTAGAAGCTTTAACAAATCATGATTGTTCGCCACAAGTCTTTGAAGATAGAAAAGGATCTTGATAATATCAACAATAACTTTTCATTAATCTAATGTATTGAGAACTTAGAATATTTTGATCATCATACTAGAATTGGTGAATTCACCATCATGTTAATGAATCCTCCAAATTTCGTAACAAAGACTTTGATAACCTTCATGAGTATGGTGTAATCTCAGAACTTATGAACTTGTTATTAGCTTAAAAGTCAATTTAAATGAGAGGAGAATAATCATAATGTGCAGATTTTACCTTTCAACCTTTTAATGTTTTGGAAAGTTTAATCATCATAAGATGATCTTAAAATCATGATTGGTTATTCAACATACCCTTGATAGAACTCTTGCTTATGATGAACCATGCGAACATTCGGTAAATATTGTAAACCGATTCTTATAGTTGTATTGATGTTAGAAGGACTACTGGCATAAGGTTTCAATAATTTGTAGTAACAAACTATTCTAAAGGATTATAGGTTCTTACTAATCCTATATTGATAATTATACGAATATGTTTTGAGTAAAATGTATTTCGTTTAAGGTTGTTTGTTCGAGTAAAACTTGTCGAGGACCGTTTGTTCGTTCCGATAAGAAGAGGACTATTCTCGTCTCCGTATTAAGGCAAGTTATCTTGCTTGGTTATAATGATGATTAGATTCTTGTGATGATTATACATTTCATGTGTATGAATTGTCCATGTGACGTTGTCGTGATTTGATATTGTCCTTGACGTTATGGGATTGCATTCCCAAGTATGCCGTTTTGAATCGTTGATCTCGTTGGTCCTTATTTTCACTTTGGTGAGTTTTTCTTGATCCTTATTTGGATGTGTTATCCTTTGAGTTTCGTTGTCATGTTGTATCGTGACATATCCGGAATCATATCTGCGTGCCGATTGGTTATTGTGTAGGATTTTTAGCCAGGCACACGATGGTCATGCGTGGATGTTTCCGCATTGGACCGTGCACACGAGACGTTAGTTCGTGAGGCTAATTAGGTACATTGTCCCACGCATATTTCTGGATTCCATATACGGGGTGGACATGTGCACGGACACATTTCCGGATCGGGCGTACTGTGATGTCCATCTTGAGCCATAATGTTAATCGTTCACAGACCATGTATGATTGGATGTGTTCGGTATTTTGTGACTGATTGTTTCATACGCCCGAGGGGTATGATTAATAGTCGGAATGATTTTCTTGAGATCTATATATGTGAATTGTATAATGTCAGAAGAATTGATTATCATGTATATCTGACCCTGTGTTGGGCGAAATACTTGTATTGTATTTTAGGTCGAGGCAAAGGCAAGACACGGGAAGAGCATGTCGACGGCGAAGGGTTCGGAGGATACTAGTTCGGGGGCCCCACATCTCTTGTTGTCCGGTTATGTTAAACCGCGTTATGTTATCTCCTGTTTCATTTAAATTACTTTTTGGTTGTATTTTACATTTGAAGTATTTTCCATCTCCATATGGTTTATACTTGTTTTTCGGATCATGTGTGTTGTAAGGCCGTTGGCCATATTTTAATAAACTCCTAATCGGAGAAATGACTATTCGTTGTGATTCGGTATCACAAATAATATTTATTTGACCTGTTTTGGATATCGCCTGGTGGGTCCCAATGTGGGATTCACGGCACTGTAATAACCGCCATTTGGGGTGTTACAATGACTCGGCCGGGACCAACTCCGACGGCCCGAACGACCCCGAAACCCGAACCTGAGTACGAATCGAAGATACGGTTACGAAGTACTTGCAAAGACGAATACCAAGTGCATCATCAACACCAAATATATCCATAGGATCCACATATTTCACAAACCACACCATTCACAAAACACACGCATTTTGAAAGAGGGCCTTTAACAAGGCTAATCAAATCTTTTGAAAGTTCAATTCAAACGACCACACAAACACATTTAGACGATCACCAATTATCATATCCACAAAACAAGAATCATATGGACAAGGTACTTGCCTCAAAATCGGCACGCAAGTATCCCGACGAACACGGCTCAACCGGAAAGCTTCGGAACGCCCGATGCTAACGAAAAGGAAGATGACAACGAACGGAAGGGTTCAACATGGTTTCTTCGCAAGAAACTCGACCCTAACAACATATAATGCATAAATCAACAATCATACGATGAAGAATAATCGTAGAACGCCCGAAAACCCCTCTATGACATTCTACCGGACACCTTCAAGGCGTCGATCAAGAACTCGACCAAAACAACGAATCGATACGATCCAACCATGGAATAACAAGGGAAAAGATATAAAACATCTAAATAATCATCAATCCATCATAATCCTAAGTTAAATCGGATTAATCGGACGAAAACAACCAAAATACCCAAATTCCCCAAAACTAGATTTCTAGGAAATCTGACCTGATTCGGTAGATCGGAGGATGTTATAGGACGGATGATTGATGATATGAACCTCAACACTTCATGGATTCATTGTCCAACAACATGTCTAGATGATTCACACACCCACAAATGCTGCAGACGGGAAGAAAAAGAATGAGAAATGGTCAAGAAAAACGCCGCTAGGCCTTAAATAGCCGATCACGGCCGGGTTACGACGTAATCGCCATGGCTTACGACGTAACCGCCATGGCCGAACTCATCGCCTGAAATGCCGGCGTTACGTACGTTACCGGCCATGGCCTTACGTACGTAACCGGCAATAAGTCAGTAATCTCCGATCACTACCGCACGTTACTCGGCCAGGGCTGGCCTGGCCCGAGCATGCCCGGCCATGACTCGGCCGGGACCAACTCCGACGGCCCGAACGACCCCGAAACCCGAACCTGAGTACGAATCGAAGATACGGTTACGAAGTACTCGCAAAGACGAATACCAAGTGCATCATCAACACCAAATATATCCATAGGATCCACATAGTTCACAAACCACACCATTCACAAAACATACGCATTTTGAAAGAGGGCCTTTAACAAGGCTAATCAAATCTTTTGAAAGTTCAATTCAAACGACCACACAAACACATTTAGACAATCACCAATTATCATATCCACAAAACAAGAATCATATGGACAAGGTATTTGCCTCAAAATCGGCACGCAAGTATCCCGACGAACACGGCTCAACCGGAAAGCTTCGGAACGCCCGATGCTAACGAAAAGGAAGATGACAACGAACGGAAGGGTTCAACACGGTTTCTTCGCAAGAAACTCGACCCTAACAACATATAATCCATAAATCAACAATCATACGATGAAGAATAATTGTAGAACGCCCGAAAACCCCTCTATGACATTCTACCGGACACCTTCAAGGCGTCGATCAAGAACTCGACCAAAACAACAAATCGATACGATCCAACCATGGAATAACAAGGGAAAAGATATAAAACATCTAAATAATCATCAATCCATCATAATCCTAAGTTAAATCGGATTAATCGGACGAAAACAACCAAAATACCCAAATTCCCCAAAACTAGATTTCTAGGAAATCTGACCTGATTCGGTAGATCGGAGGATGTTATAGGACGGATGATTGATGATATGAACCTCAACACTTCATGGATTCATTGTCCAACAACATGTCTAGATGATTCACACACCCACAGCCGCGTACGGGAAGAAAAAGAATGAGAAATGGTCAAGAAAACGTCGCTAGGCCTTAAATAGCCGATCGGCCGGGTTACGTACGTAACCGCCATGGCCGAACTTCACGCTCGGAAATGCCGGAAGCGTTACGTGCGTTACGGCCGTGGCCTTACGTACGTAATCGCCTTACGACGTAATCGCCGATCACTACCGACGTTACTCGGCCGTATCGCTTCGCCCGAGCATGCCCGGCCATGACTCGGCCGGGACCAACTCCGACGGCCCGAACGACCCCGAAACCCGAACCTGAGTACGAATCGAAGATACGGTTACGAAGTACTCGCAAAGACGAATACCAAGTGCATCATCAACACCAAATATATCCATAGGATCCACATAGTTCACAAACCACACCATTCACAAAACATACGCATTTTGAAAGAGGGCCTTTAACAAGGCTAATCAAATCTTTTGAAAGTTCAATTCAAACGACCACACAAACACATTTAGACAATCACCAATTATCATATCCACAAAACAAGAATCATATGGACAAGGTATTTGCCTCAAAATCGGTACGCAAGTATCCCGACGAACACGGCTCAACCGGAAAGCTTCGGAACGCCCGATGCTAACGAAAAGGAAGATGACAACGAACGGAAGGGTTCAACACGGTTTCTTCGCAAGAAACTCGACCCTAACAACATATAATCCATAAATCAACAATCATACGATGAAGAATAATCGTAGAACGCCCGAAAACCCCTCTATGACATTCTACCGGACACCTTCAAGGCGTCGATCAAGAACTCGACCAAAACAACGAATCGATACGATCCAACCATGGAATAACAAGGGAAAAGATATAAAACATCTAAATAATCATCAATCCATCATAATCCTAAGTTAAATCGGATTAATCGGACGAAAACAACCAAAATACCCAAATTCCCCAAAACTAGATTTCTAGGAAATCTGACCTGATTCGGTAGATCGGAGGATGTTATAGGACGGATGATTGATGATATGAACCTCAACACTTCATGGATTCATTGTCCAACAACATGTCTAGATGATTCACACACCCACAAATCAGACGGAAGAAAAAGAATGAGAAATGGTCAAGAAAAAGCCGCTAGGCCTTAAATAGCCGATCACGGCCGGTTACGACGTAGCCGGCCATGGCTTACGACGAATCGCCATGGCCGAACTCACCGCTCGAAATGCCGGAAGGCGTTACGTGCGACGCACGGCCGTGGCCTTACGTACGTAACCGGCCTTACGTACGTAACTGCCGATCACTACCGCACGTTACTCGGCCAGGGCTGGCCTGGCCCGAGCATGCCCGGCCATGACTCGGCCGGGACCAACTCCGACGGCCCGAACGAACCCGAAACCCGAACCTGAGTACAAATCGAAGATACGGTTACGAAGTACTCGCAAAGACGAATACCAAGTGCATCATCAACACCAAATATATCCATAGGATCCACATAGTTCACAAACCACACCATTCACAAAACATACGCATTTTGAAAGAGGGCCTTTAACAAGGCTAATCAAATCTTTTGAAAGTTCAATTCAAACGACCACACAAACACATTTAGACAATCACCAATTATCATATCCACAAAACAAGAATCATATGGACAAGGTATTTTCCTCAAAATCGGCACGCAAGTATCCCGACGAACACGGCTCAACCGGAAAGCTTCGGAACGCCCGATGCTAACGAAAAGGAAGATGACAACGAACGGAAGGGTTCAACACGGTTTCTTCGCAAGAAACTCGACCCTAACAACATATAATCCATAAATCAACAATCATACGATGAAGAATAATCGTAGAACGCCCGAAAACCCCTCTATGACATTCTACCGGACACCTTCAAGGCGTCGATCAAGAACTCGACCAAAACAACGAATCGATACGATCCAACCATGGAATAACAAGGGAAAAGATATAAAACATCTAAATAATCATCAATCCATCATAATCCTAAGTTAAATCGGATTAATCGGACGAAAACAACCAAAATACCCAAATTCCCCAAAACTAGATTTCTAGGAAATCAACGATTTGTAGATCGGAGGATGTTATAGGACGGATGATTGATGATATGAACCTCAACACTTCATGGATTCATTGTCCAACAACATGTCTAGATGATTCACACACCCACACCGCGTACGGAAGAAAAAGAATGAGAAATGGTCAAGAAAAACGCCGCTAGGCCTTAAATAGCCGATCACGGCCGGTTACGTACGTAATCGGCCATGGCTTACGACGAATCGGCCATGGCCGAACTCACCGCTGGAAATGCCGGAGCGTTACGTGCGTTATCGCCGTGGCCTTACGTGACGTAATCGGCCTTACGACGAATCGCCGATCACTACCGCACGTTACTCGGCCAGGGCTGGCCTGGCCCGAGCATGCCCGGCCATGACTCGGCCGGGACCAACTCCGACGGCCCGAACGAACCCGAAACCCGAACCTGAGTACGAATCGAAGATACGGTTACGAAGTACTCGCAAAGACGAATCCGAGAACTAAGAGAACACACGATTCCGACCACCCGAAGGCTCGAAATTCGACAACGGAAAGTAATTATCCCAAACTTTGGGAAATTACGAAAATGGCCCAAAACGCCCGAAAATCACGATACGTGATCGAAACACCAAGACAAAGCTCGCAACATGAATATTAACATTAAATGAACTTACGAGAAAGTCGAAACAACAGTTTCGGACGAGATTCGCAAGAATCGAACTCAAGTGCGGAAAAACCGCTAAAAAGTACGGAACTCAACAAAACGACACCGAAACGAACTCGGATGACAAAAAATGCAGAATTAATCATTCTCAGAATGACGAAACGGTCATGAGAGAGTCGTCAAAACGAACTTCCGCCGAAAAAAAAGAAATTACCGGAAATCGAAATCACTGGTATTACATTCTACCCTCCTTAAAAGAAGTTTCGTCCCGAAACTTAAAATAAGTAGGGAGAAGCAATATCCACTGTCAGGAAAACTCGACGAGATACCCAAAAACCGAAAATTCGCGCCCGACGGCGAAACGCTGCAAGAAATGCAAAGAAACATACAGCGTGAAAACACGCTCCATGACGACCAACACAACGCCACCGATAGAGAAATAATAAAACCAATAAGTGACAAGCGTCATCAAACAGGTAATACAACCAAGTCGATTATCCGAACAATCACAAAACACAACGAACGAAAATCAATATGATTGACCACCCCAACGGTACATCAATCAAAACGCGAGCCAATCGCTGAAGAAATACGGAATTCCACCGCTCAAGGGTTGGAAGATCGAAAACGATACAAATTTCCCAAATATAAGGAAATTAGGAAGGAGTCTGAATGCTCAACAATCACGAAACGAGATCAACAAAAACCGAACAATCAAACGATCGAACCACAACGGTCGAGACAACAAAAATCGAACAATCATGTTCGAATCACGAAGAACAATAAAATTCAAACAACAACTCCTGTGTTCACGCCTCTCGGCTCGAGACAATATATGATCCGGTAAAAGCAACAAGATGTGATTCACATAAGATCCATAGGAAAGGGAATAGCAATTGAAAAGTCACAACGACAAACGAGTAATTTCGAAACACCACACTCGTTCGATCAATAAAAGCAAGGGATAGGGCAAGCTCAGAAAATGTTAACAAACATAAACGAGTCGACAGAGTCGAAAATATAGAAGTTCAAAATCTAATCCACTTCGAATAAGAGAACTAGTAGAACCAAAAGATGTTACACCCGAACAAGGTTCACAAGTATCGAACCGGACTCGGAAAAGTCACAGCGATAACCAGATCGACCCAAAACAAGATCACAGCTCGTTCGAACGATGAAACCGAAATACAGAACAAGTTCAGAAATTATCAACGAACACGAGCGAGTCGATAGACTTGAGAAAGAGGAAATGCAGAAGCCAAAAATAATACGGGTATTATATTCGACCTCATCTAAAAGAAGTGTCGTCCCTGAAACTCACAACAACGAAATCAATGTGACAACACAACAAGCAACTGACAGAAACATCTTTCAAAGGCCTCTCAAAGCCGATTCTGATGACTGTGCTGAAGCGCGAACTCCGAAAGTCTCGGTAGCCAGTTCACAAAACTGAATTTGGTGTTCCTCGAGTCCACACTTGAAATGTGTTACCGACGAGAAGGACAAATTTACACGTGCATGCCCCGGAACATCACGGTTGAAACGCCTCGGCTCGGCATACCGAAAATACAAATGCTAGATATAATGGGGCATAACGTCGCAAAACAACATAGCGGAGATGCCAACTCAGCACAACAAGGAATCATAATACATATCATATACAACGATTATCATCGTAAAATAAGAAACACAAACACTACAGCAACGACGGTATCGTTCGGCGACCTCAACGGCCCGAACAATAACCAGCACATAATTACAAACATTATGAAACAATCACATATGTACACAAACGTACAAACCCAAGCTTTAACAGCTCACATAGGTGCGTTAACACGCAAGCCACCACAAAATGACAACATTAAGAATCGTCATCACACCTCCCACAAGGGCTAACAAAATATATGCGTGGAGAACGACTCGACGCTCACGCCACCAATTCAATCACAATTCGGGTTAACACCGTAACGAAAGTTCGAAAACCATAAACGCATTTCCGGTCCGCAAACAGGAATGATAGGTTTTAAAAACGAAAACCACCTTATGAAAATAGTTTGGAAACACCAGTTGATCTTGAGTATCACTTTACAAAAAGTAGTGCAAACATTGTTATCGAGACTTTGAAAATCGTCTTGCGTTTGAACAAAAATGAGGACACCTTCTCTTAGTGAAAGACTTTCAGAATATCCGACCCTCGGGTCTAAGTAAAAGTGTTTATAAAACATTTGAAAATATCTCAAAATATTTTGGTCCTCGAGTTAGAAGAATTTTGAAATATATTGTGGCACCTTGGACGTACCACGAGAAAATAATTCATTTTAAAAGTACGTCTCGAATTTTAATTTTCTAAGATACTCAAGGTTTTCAAAAATAATTCAATGGGCTAGAATGCCCAAAAATTTCAGGTAATTACACGGAAATATTACACCCCCGGTTCAGCCCGGGAATATTACACGCCGTGGGCCCCGCGCCGGAACCCACCAGGCTAAAAACCATTTACAAAAACGCCAAAAAGGCTGATGACGGTATTATTTCAAAAACTTACAAAAGTCATTTAGAAAATACTAAATACCGTCATAAGAATTTCGCCAAAACGATCAAGGCCATAATGCCACAAACTCGGTTAAGGGAATCGGTTTTCAAAATAAAACTCAGTTGGCAAAAGGCCGAAAGCCATTACAAAAGAACTCACGCAGCGGATAAAAGAAATACAGTTCGACATGCACAGTCCAGCAACAATACTCATCATACGAACGAAATATGAGAGTCAAATAGTCACGTATCAAGAAATCAAAATCCATAAGAGGATCCCGTCACTTAACAAATAATCATAAAAATAGCTCGTGTCACACGAGGCTCAACACAAATAAGGGAGACTTACATCCACAGGTCGCACGAAGATGATGATCGCCCACGATACTAATCACGACCAACAAACTCAGACGGCGCGTCGCGACACGACTTAGTCAGACAAAATCCGACGAGACAAAAACTCAATAGACACCACTAACCCGACAGCCTAGGTTTCCACAACCTAATCTCTGATACCATTTATGTAACACCCCCAATCTGCTCAGGGATATTACACGCCGTAGACCCTCTCCTCGAGGATCTACCAGACTGATAACTAAAATCAAACATCTAGACATCGCCATTCAGGCTAAAATGACACAGTAGACCGATTTGGTCTTTCAATAATAACATACAACTCAATTCCAAACACATACCCACGCAGGGGTCAAAATACAATAAACTCCCGTACAACGGGGAAAAGATACTGCAGCGGAAAAGAAAATACAACTAGACCACGGATCCTCGTGTGATTAGTATCATTCATCTTTCATCATCCTTCGTGCCGACCCTATGCCATGCTCCAAAACCTGAATGCAAAAATAGACATCCACCCCCCAAATACTCGGGGGTTAGCAAAACTCCACTGTTTTGCTAGTGCAAATACAAAGTGCAAATACGAGCCATATAATTCAAGTTCCATGAATAACAATAACCAGGAATCCTTAAAGATTAAAATACCACGAAACGAATACTTCCCGAGGCAAGAATTTGAGTAAAACTTTCCAAATCCGAAAGATCACAAATAGCGAGAATGGTTTGCAAAATGGTTTAAAATACCCTCGGGAGTTTTAATAGAAAACAAATTAGGATTATTAAATCCTTCTCTTTCCAAAATCAACAGGGTCACAGCCCAAAGGTTTTATTTTCGCAAATAGAAAACCGACAACAATTCACAGGACCAGAGCCCAACATCACGTGTCCTCAACGGACATAAAATCAACGAAACGTAATCACGCACGCGCATCGCCTAGGACCGGGACGCTACCACAGACATCCCACCCGAGGCCTCGAAGGACCCTCCTGAGCTGGCTAGCGAAACAAATCACAACATCTCACGGTTGGATCAAGCACTTGTTGCATCCTGGCCACATGATCGCATGCCATGTGCCACCGTAGATTATCTCAGGCTCTCACGGTTGGATCAATCACTTGTTGCATCCTAACCACATTATCATGTGCCATGTGTCACCGTAGACCTTTAACCATATCCACACATTCACACAAATAACACAACGCAACAAAGATATCCAAACAATTCACTCAGAGGCATCAAACACTTAGCAAAACACCACGTCAAACCACAACGCACTGAAATGAAATAATATACGTCCACATGCAAATACCAAGTGCATCATCAACACCAAATATATCCATAGGATCTAGATAGTTCACAAACCACACCATTCACAAAACACACGCGTTTTGAAAGAGGGCCTTTAACAAGGCTAATCAAATCTTTTGAAAGTTCAATTCAAACGACCACACAAACACATTTAGACGATCACCAATTATCATATCCACAAAAAAAGAATCATATGGACAAGGTACTTGCCTCAAAATCGGCACGCAAGTATCCCGACGAACACGGCTCAATCGGAAAGCTTCGGAACGCCCGATGCTAACGAAAAGGAAGATGACAACGAACGGAAGGGTTCAACACAGTTTCTTCGCAAGAAACTCGACCCTAACAACATATAATCCATAAATCAACAATCATACGATGAAGAATAATCGTAGAACGCCCGAAAACCCCTCTATGACATTCTACCGGACACCTTCAAGGCGTCGATCAAGAACTCGACCAAAACAACGAATCGATACGATCCGGCCATGGAATAACAAGGGAAAAGATATAAAACATATAAATAATCATCAATCCATCATAATCCTAAGTTAAATCGGATTAATCGGACGAAAACAACCAAAATACCCAAATTCCCCAAAACTAGATTTCTAGGAAATCTGACCTGATTCGGTAGATCGGAGGATGTTATAGGACGGATGATTGATGATATGAACCTCAACACTTCATGGATTCATTGTCCAATAACATGTCTAGATGATTCACACACCCACAAACAGACGGAAGAAAAAGAATGAGAAATGGTCAAGAAAACGCCGCTAGGCCTTAAATAGCCGATCCGCCGACCGGGTTACGTATGTAATCGCCATGGCTTACGACGTAATCGCCATGGCCGAACTTCACCGCCTGAAATGCCGGAAGCGTTACGCACGTTACGCCAGGCCTTACGTACGAATCGCCTTACGACGAATCGCCGATCACTACCGCACGTTACTCGGCCAGGGCTGGCCTGGCCCGAGCATGCCCGGCCATGACTCGGCCGGGACCAACTCCGACGGCCCGAACGACCCCGAAACCCGAACCTGAGTACGAATCGAAGATACGGTTACGAAGTGCTCGCAAAGACGAATCCGAGAACTAAGAGAACACACGATTCCGACCACCCGAAGGCTCGAAATTCGACAACGGAAAGTAATTACCCCAAACTTTGGGAAATTACGAAAATGGCCCAAAACGCCCGAAAATCACGATACATGATCGAAACACCAAGCGAAAGCTCGCAACATGAATATTAACATTAAATGAACTTACGAGAAAGTCGAAACAACAGTTTCGGACGAGATTCGCAAGAATCGAACTCAAGTGCGGAAAAACCGCTAAAAAGCACGGAACTCAACAAAACGACTCCGAAACGAACTCGGATGACAAAAAGTGCAGAATTAATCATTCTCAGAATGACGAAACGGTCATGAGCGAGTCGTCAAAATGGACTTCCGCCGAAAAAAAAGAAATTACCGAAAATCGAAATCACGGGTATTACACGCTGACCTCCCAACTAAGCCTTCAACGAGAGATGATTCGAGAAGGAATTGAAGTGTGGTTACAAAGAGTCCAAGGACAACTGTGCGTGATGGAAATAACTTCATCATTAACCGAAGAAATCAAATCTAGACAGGCAGATGATCCTCTGATGATTCGGTTACGTGATGAAGTGATCAAGGGAAAGGCCCCCGGATTCATAATTCATGATGATGGATGTTGTTGCCCAAAATATTTATCCGAAGATTAATACTGCTGGAAGACGGACAACAAACAAATGCGGGAGCACTTCCGAGAGAAGATAAATAAAACAAGATTTGCCGGGTTTGTTAGGCCCGGGCTTGAATGCTCTCGCGAGATGTTATTAATACGAATATTCGTGGATACAAGTATTAATGAGAGAAATCTAAATACAATGAGTGTAAAAAGACTCTGTTGATCCGGCTCTTGAGCGAAGCTAGGTGTTCTTCGTCCGCCGTGTCTGCTCGAGGAGAACAGGCCGTGAGAAGTAAGACCGAAAGAAAGCCGTTGCCAAGAGTTGGATGTTAGCCAAGTGCTGTATATTGTTACTGTATTGAGTGCTTGGATCGTGAAGTTGCAGAGTGTTTAGAGAGTCAAAATCTCGGTGCAATGCGTAAGAGTTTTTGGTCCCTTTTCAAGTGCTGCTTGCCTTGTATATATAGAGGCCGAGAGGCCTGTCCTATTAGGCGATCTCCTTTCGGCATTTAATGCAATGGGGCGATCGCCCTAAAGGTCACGTGGGTACCGCCAAAAGTCTAAGGCTACGGTGGTGGCACCGTGCGGTCAATGAGGATCCAAAGACGCGTCCTAAGCATCACAGAGGTCCCACTTAGCTACTTTCGGCGGACCTTGTCGGTAGGTGCAGTGTAGTCACATGTCTTGTCCGCCAACTCCTTTCGCAGTGTCTGGGCCATGCCGGTAGGTGAGGTAGGTGACAAGATTGTCGGCGCCTTTTGTGGATCTCGCACGTGGGGTCGGCTTTGAGACTTGGCCTTTTCCGATGGATGGTCATCGGTGGTGATCGACACGGATGGTCTTCGGAGGTCGACATCTGCCCGGTGGATGGAGGTCGCCAAGGGTCGGCCGCCAAGGGTAGGTCGCCAGTGCCGAGAGACGGTCGATCGCCAAGGGTCGGTCGTCGAGTACCGAGAGGCGATCGTCTTGATGTCGATCGCTCGGCACCGGACTTGTCCTGGGCCCTACGGTTGCTTGATCTAGCATGCCGGGTTAAGGCTCGGCCGCTCGTCGCCGATCGGCAGCTTGCCTTGGTCGCTCGGCGATAAGTCGGCCGCTCGGCACGTAAGTCGGTCGCTCGGCCTCGGAGGCGATCGCCGGTCGGAAGGTGTTAAATCTTGACACAACAATTGCCCCTGACTTGCTCCTATGTTGAAGACATGGGGCGAGGTGGTTCTTCGGTGATCGTGTACGGATGAGGACCAGGCGATCCGAGTGACTTAGGACTCGGACTTGGGCTTAATCATGGTCGATTGGCTTAGCTATCTTTCGGTCTTGTACCGCAAAAACAACATTGGCCGATCCCCCATGGAAACTTGGTGGTTTCGCTTTATTTGAGGAATCGTGCACGATCGCGGAGATCGATGGACCGACCCCATGACCGTGTCTTGGTGCACAAAGACAATGAGTGCCTCGTGACTCACTTTATTATGAGGGTCCTCTGTTAGTGCGCCTCGCCTTGTTTTTAAACGAAAGGCGTGCGGTCTCGGTCTAGAGGAGTCCTTGCGCGGCGGCGTCGGATGAATCAACTCCACGCCCGCGGCTTGTTAGCTCTGCTTCCACCTCGGCCAACCATGGAGATGGCCGACCTCGGCAGTGTACGTTGAGACGGGGTTGTGGAATGAGTCCACTGATTAATGTTGGAGGGCCCTCGACTACGCCGGCCTCGTATTTAAACGAAGGCGGGCGATCTTGGCCGAAAGGACCTTGCATGGCGGCGGCCCGGTTCCATCGATCGCCAGGCCATGGCTTTATGATGTGCGGTGGAGGCGATCTTATGCCTTAGTCCGTCATGTTATATCTTTGGATGTAGATGGCGATCGTGTCCTCCGAATCATGGATGATGTAGCGTGATGATGGGCGATCGGCCGAAGACTTTCGATCGTCGCTCGCCGCGATCGCTTTATTCGTAGGTCGATATTGGCGATCGGGTGGGAGATCGTTGTCCGGTGCCGATCGCGCGCTCACGTGCTAAGAAGAAACCTTTGCACGGCCGTAAAATCTGCGGCTCTTGCCCTAAGGCTGCGTAGGTCGTAGGTTGGGTCTTTGTAAGATGCCCGAACATAGGCGAAAAACCCCGAAAACCTCCTAGACCGCGTAGAGGGCGGTCTCATCGCTTATGGGCTCGCCATTGAGGATGATTACGTCTACCCGGCCGATGTAGTCCGAGTCGGACTCTTCTTCTCCCCGCTTGATTTGCATCATGCGAAGGGGACCTTCGTGCCGGACGACCACGGTGGCGAAGTACTCGGTGAAGCCGTGCGCCGGCCGTTGAAGGAGCAATGGACCGAGGTGGCAATGAAGTATACCACCGGTGGGCGAGGTCGCCCAGCGTCGAGGGAACATTCGGCACTGGTCGCGTCCGATGCCCCACACCCGGCCATGTAGATGTTGAACCTCCTCAGTGCACTTGGGGTCCGATCGCCCCACGTACATGGGTGTTTGCGGGGAGCGATCCTATGCCGCACGGGGCGAGCTCGATGTCGATCGCGAGCGGCTCGCTTGGCGGCGATCGTCTTCTTGGCGCCGCCCGGATTCCGTGAGCGCCTTCATGTCGCCGACTTGACGTTGCATTGCGGCCATCGCCGTGGCTTGGCCGCTTGCCGATCGGCTTTGGGAGCAGGAGCCGAGGCGATCGTGTACCGATCTCCGGCTCACGCCGCCGACCTCGGCAATTCGGCGAGGAGCCAGACGGCTAGGGCGCCTTCCGGGAGTCGGGTAGGCCGAGCTCCCGGTGACGGACTCAAACTCCGTCGCCTCGTAGCCGGGCCGACCGCCCGGTAGACAGTCGGGTCACCGCCTGTGCGATCGAGACAGAGGTGCCCGGCGCGAGCGCCTCTTCTGCGGGACGGAGCCTCCCGGCGATTGCTCGGCAAGAGTGCCTTGAGCTTCCGCTGATCTCCCGGCGAGAGACCGGGGCGGTAGGCCGGAGGCGCGCCGAGAGCACTTCGCCGCTCGAAGGACGGCAGGCCCCTTCGATCTGCTCCTTGGTTCGAACCGATCGAGCGAGAGGCTCGGGCCGCCTTCCCGGACGTGGTCGAGCGCCTCCGCGGCGGCTACCTTCCACCATCGGCCGCGGCTCGGGACGGGACGAACAGGGGTGCAGCCGGGTGGCGGCGGCTTTCTTCGACGCGGAGGCGGAAGACATGTTTTCTGAAGGATTTCTTTTGAAGTGCAGTGAGTGTCACTTCAAATATCTGCCCCGAGAACAATGAGTGTTCTTCGGGACGGTAGGTGTAAAAATTCGAGGGTTGGATCCCCTTCTTCTAGCGCCAATTATTGTTGCCCAAAATATTTATCCGAAGATTAATACTGCTGGAAGACGGACAACAAACAAATGCGGGAGCACTTCCGAGAGAAGATAAATAAAACAAGATTTGCCGGGTTTGTTAGGCCCGGGCTTGAATGCTCTCGCGAGATGTTATTAATACGAATATTCGTGGATACAAGTATTAATGAGAGAAATCTAAATACAATGAGTGTAAAAAGACTCTGTTGATCTGGCTCTTGAGCGAAGCTAGGTGTTCTTCGTCCCGCCGTGTCCGCTCGAGGAGAAAAGGCGGGAGAAGTAAGACCGAAAGAAAGCCGTTGCCAAGAGTTGGATGTTAGCCAAGTCTTTGTATATTGTTTCGTATTGAGTGCTTGGATCGTGAAGTTGCAGAGTGTTTAGAGAGTCAAAATCTCGGTGCAATGCGTAAGAGTTTTTGGTCCCTTTTCAAGTGCCTCCGCCTTGTATATATAGAGTGAGAGGCCCTGTCCCTATTAGGCGATCTCCTTTCGGCATTTAATGCAATGGGGCGATCGCCCTAAAGGTCACGTAGTGCCCGCCAAAAGTCTAAGGCTACACTGGTGGCCACTGCGATCAATGAGGATCCGGACGCGTCCGAAGCACTCACAGAGGTCCCACTTAGCTACTTTCGGCGGACCTTGTCGGTAGGTGCGGTGTAGTCACATGTCTTGTCCGCCAACTCCTTTCGCAGTGCAGGCCATCCGGTAGGTGAGGTAGGTGACAAGATTGTCGCCGCCTTTTGTGGATCTCGCACGTGGGGTCGGCTTTGAGACTTGGCCTTTGCCGACTGGATGGTCATCGGTGGTGATCGACCTGGATGGTCTTCGGAGGTCGACATCCGCCCGGTGGATGGAGGTCGCCAAGGGTCGGCCGCCAAGGGTAGGTCTCCAGTGCCGAGAGACGGCCGATCGCCAAGGGTCGGTCGTCGAGTGCGAGAGGCGATCGTCTTGATGTCGATCGCTCGGCACCGGACTTGTCTGGGCCCTACGGCCGCTTGGCCTAGCATGCCCGGGTTAAGGCTCGGTCGCACAGTCGCCGATCGGCAGCTTGCCTTGGTCGCTCGCGCAAGTCGGCCGCTCGGCTTTGTAAGTCGGTCGCTCGGCCTCGGAGGCGATCGCCGGTCGGAAGGTGTTAAATCTTGACACAACAATTGCCCCCCAGCTTGCTCCTATGTTGAAGACATGGGGCGAGGTGGTTCTTGCTGGTGATCGTGTACGGATGAGGACGGGCGATCTGAGCTGACTTAGGACTCGGACTTGGGCTTAATCATGGTCGATTGGCTTAGCTATCTTTCGGTCTTGTACCTTCAAAAAACAACATTGGCCGATCCCCCATGGAAACTTGGTGGTTTCGCTTTATTTGAGGAATCGTGCACAGTCGCGGAGATCGATGGACCGACCCCATGACCGTGTCTTGGTGCACAAAGACAATGAGTGCCTCGTGACTCACTTTATTATGAGGGTCCTCTTTTAGTCTTAGCCTAGCCTTTTTTTTAAAAGAAATGCGTGCGTTCTCGGTCTAGAGGAGTACTTGCGCTGGGCATCGTCGGATGAATCAACTCCACGCCCGCGGCTTGTTAGCTCTGCTTCCACCTCGGCCACCATGGAGATGGCCGACCTCGACGGTGTACGTTGAGACGGGGTTGTGGAATGAGTCCACTGACATGTTGGAGGGCCCTCGACTACGCCGGCCTCGTATTTAAACGAAGGGCGGGCGATCTTGGCCGAAAGGGACCTTGCATGGCCGCGGCCGGTTCCATCGATCGCCAGGCCATGGCTTTATGATGTGCGGTGGAGGCGATCTTATGCCTTAGTCCGTCATGTTATATGCTTTGATCGTAGATGGCGATCGTGTCCTCCGAATGCGGATGATGTAGCGTGATGATCGGCGATCGGGCCGAAGACTGCCGATCGTCGCTCGGGCCGATCGCTTTATTCGTAGGTCGATATTGGCGATCGGGTGGGAGATCGTCGTCAGGTGCCGATCGCGCTCACAAAGCTAAGAAGAAACCTTTGCACGGCGTAAAATCTGCGGCTCTTGCCCTAAGGCCGCGTAGGTCGTAGGTTGGGTCTTTGTAAGATGCCGAACATAGGCGAAAAACCCCGAAAACCTCCTAGACCGCGTAGAGGGCGGTCTCATCGCTTATGGGCTCGCCATTGAGGATTATTACGTCTACCCGGCCGATGTAGTCCGAGTCGGACTCTTCTTCTCCCCGCTTGATTTGCATCATGCGAAGGGGACCTTCAGCCGACGACCACGGTGGCGAAGTACTCGGTGAAGCCGTGCGCCCGGCTCGTTGAAGGAGCCAATGGACCGAGGTGGCAATGAAGTATACCACCGGTGGGCGAGGTCGTCCGGCGTCGGAGGAACATTCGGCACTGGTCGCGTCCGATGCCCCACACCCGGCCATGTAGATGTTGAACCTCCTCGTGTGCACTTGGGGTCCGATCGCCCCACGTACATGGGTGTTTGCGGGGAGCGATCTATGCCGCACGGGGCGAGCTCGATGTCGATCGCGAGCGGCTCGCTTGGCGGCGATCGTCTTCTTGGCGCCCGCCCGGATTCCGTGAGCGCCTTCATGTCGTCGACTTGACGTTGCATTGCAGCCATCGCCGTGGCTTGGTCGCTTGCCGATCGGCTTTGGGAGCAGGAGCCGAGGCGATCGTGTACCGATCTCCGGCTCACGCGCCGACCTCGGCAATTCGGCGAGGGGAGCCAGACGGCTAGGCTGCCTTCCGGGAGTCGGGTAGGCCGAGCTCCCGGTGACGGACTCAAACTCCGTCGCCTCGTAGGCCGGGCCCGCCCGGTAGCTGTCGGGTCACCGCCCGTGCGATCGAAGACGAGGTGCCCGGTGGCGAGCGCCTCTTCTGCGGACGGAGCCTCTTGGCGATTGCTCGGCAAGAGTGCCTTGAGCTTCCGCTGATCTCCGGCGAGAGACCGGGCGGTAGCCGGAGGCGCGTCGAGAGCACTTCGTCGCTCTGAAGGACGGCCAGCCCCTTCGATCTGTTCCTTGGTTCGAACCGACGAGCGAGAGGCTCGGGCCGCCTTCCCGGACGTGGTCGAGCGCCTCGGCCGCGGCGGCTACCTTCCACCATCGGCCGCTCGGACCGACGGAACAGGGTGCAGCCGGGCTGGCGGCTTTCTTCGACGGAGGCTAAGACATGTTTTCAAGGATTTCTTTTGAAGTGCGGTGAGTGTCACTTCAAATATCCGCCCGAGAACAGTGAGTGTTCTTCGGGACGAGAGGTGTAAAAATTCGAGGTTGGATCCCCTTCTTCTAGCGCCAATTGTTGTTGCCCAAAATATTTATCCGAAGATTAATACTGCTGAAGACGGACAACAAACAAATGCGGAGCACTTCCGAGAGAAGATAAATAAAACAAGATTTGCCGGGTTTGTTAGGCCCGGGCTTGAATGCTCTCGCGAGATGTTATTAATACGAATATTCGTGGATACAAGTATTAATGAGAGAAATCTAAATACAATGAGTGTAAAAAGACTCGTTGATCCGGCTCTTGAGCGAAGCTAGGTGTTCTTCGTCCCGCCGGTAATCCGCTCGAGGAGAAAAGGCCGAGAAGTAAGACCGAAAGAAAGCCGTTGCCAAGAGTTGGATGTTAGCCAAGTGCTGTATATTGTTTCTGTATTGAGTGCTTGGATCGTGAAGTTGCAGAGTGTTTAGAGAGTCAAAATCTCGGTGCAGGCGTAAGAGTTTTTGGTCCCTTTTCAAGTGCTCTTGCCTTGTATATATAGAGGCCGAGAGGCCTGTCCCCTATTGGGCGATCTCCTTTCGGCATTTAATGCAATGGGGCGATCGCCCTAAAGGTCACGTGGGCCGCCCGCCAAAAGTCTAAGGCTACATGGTGGCCACCGTGCGGTCCAATGAGGATCCAAGACGCGTCCTAAGCACTGTCACAGAGGTCCCACTTAGCTACTTTCGGCGGACCTTGTCGGCAGGTGCAGGCCGTAGTCACATGTCTTGTCCGCCAACTCCTTTCGCAGTCTGGGCCATGCCGGTAGGTGAGGTAGGTGACAAGATTGTCGCCGCCTTTTGTGGATCTGCACGTGGGGTCAGCTTTGAGACTTGGCCTTTTCCGACTGGATGGTCATCGGTGGTGATCGACCTGGATGGTCTTCGGAGGTCGACATCTGCCAGTGGATGGAGGTCGCCAAGGGTCGGTCGCCAAGGGTAGGTCGCCAGGTGCCGAGAGACGGTCGATCGCCAAGGGTCGGTCGTCGAGTACCGAGAGGCGATCGTCTTGATGTCGATCGCTCGGCACCGGGACTTGTCCTGGGCCCTACGGTTGGCCAGTCTAGCATGCCCGCTGGGTTAAGGCTCGGTCGCCTGGTCGCCGATCGGCAGGCTTGCCTTGGTCGCTCGGCAGTAAGTCGGTCGCTCGGCCTGTAAGTCGGTCGCTCGGCCTCGGAGGCGATCGCCGGTCGGAAGGTGTTAAATCTTGACACAACAATGGAGTTTTGAGATTTCAGAACCGACTCTGCATTCCCGATGTCGATGTTCTGAAACAGACAATTATGAAGGAAGCTCACAGTTCGCCCTATTCTATCCACCCAGGCACCAGTAAGATGTATAAGGACTTGAAGCAGAATTTCTGATGGGGCAACATGAAGAAAGATGTAACGGACTATGTTTCGAAATGCTTGACTTGTCAGCAGGTTAAGATCGAGCATCAACGGCCTGCCGGAATGTTGAAGCCACTCCCGATTCCTGAATGGAAGTGGGAGGACATATCGATGGACTTTATCACTAGTATGCCGAGAACCAAGACAGGAATGAACATGATTTGGGTGATATTTGATCGTTTAACCAAATCAGCTCATTTTCTAAGCATTAAGGACACGTGGGGACCAGAGAGGTTGGCACGAGTATTTATATCAGAGATAGTTCGATTGCATGGTACGCCGAAGACCATTATTTCTGATCGAGACGGCCGTTTTGTGTCTCATTTTTGGAAAGCAGTTCATAAGGCCTTGGGGACCGAATTGAACTTCAGTACAACTTATCACCTGCAGACTGACGGACAATCCGAGAGGACCATTCAAACGGTGGAAGATATGCTGAGGGCGTGTGCCTTAGGTTGGTCAACTGATTGGGAAGTTCATCTACCGTTGATTGAATTTACCTACAACAATAGTTGGCATGCTTCCATTAAGATGGCACCATTTGAGGCATTATATGGGAGGAGATGTAGATCGCCCCTATGTTGGGACGATTCGTCAGACTTGATCGGAACAGAGCCAGAGTTGATCGTGCAGACTCGAAAGAAGATAGCCTTGATTCGTTAAAGGCTGTTGACCGTCCAGAGTCGCCAGAAATCTTACGCAGACGTACGCCGTCGCCATTTGGAATTCAGTACGGGAGACCATGTACTTTTAAAAGTTTCTCCTACTTGAGGAATTTTTCGTTTTGGAAGGAGGGGAAAGCTGAGTCCGAGATATATCGGACCATTTGAGATCCTTGAGAGAGTTGGGGAGTTGACATATAGATTGGCATTGCCGTCGTCATTATGCCATGTTCATAACGTGTTCCACGTATCCCAGTTACGGAGGTATATACCAGATCCCAGTCATACCATTGATTTTGGCGAGATCGAAGTCGCGCAGGATGGGACATTTGAAGAAAGACCGGTCAAGATACTCGAGAGTCGAGTTAAGCAGTTAAGGAACAAACCAATCATTTTGGTCAAAGTTCAATGGTCACGTCACGGAATGGAAGAAGCCACATGGGAAACGGAAGATGGCATTGTAATATCCGGATTTATTACGGTGTATTTCATCTGTATTCAAACCCTGTATTATTCGGATTTGTGGTTTTGATTATTGGAGTATGATATTTCTTGCATTGATATCTTTGTACATAAGTATAACAACATGCAAAATTTCTCATGCAAACTCGTGATAGCGCACGCTAAGAATGTAGCTTAATGCGCGCTATCGGGCTACTACTAGCGCACGCTATGCATGTAGGAGTTGCGTGCGCTAAGAACTCAATTATTGAACTGGACGGCTAGCACATGCGCCAGCCGGGACATGGGTCCGGATAAGATTCCCGCGGACGAACTTGAACAGTTTTGAAGTCAACTCTTATTAGCACGCGCTAAGGAAAGCTTAGTAGCGTGCGCTAATTAGTTAAAGTGCAGAATATTATAAATGAGACAACAACTCGTTTTGGCTTACATTTCATTCTTCCATTCTTCATTCTTGAGAGGCCAGAGAGCTATAATAATCCTTCTACACACTTAGAACACATCTTATTGATCTTTGTATATTGGTTATCACTTGTAAGTGATCATTGAAGTGGAGTTGTAATATCCTGAATTTTAGGAATACATACCGACTAAATACGGGACTTGTAAATTTATTTGAATGTATTGGAGATACATTTCTGGTCTTGGAACATTTAAAATAAGAAAGGGATACCGGAAATGTTAGTAGAAACAAGATTGGACATTTTCTCGGAGGTGTCATGGATAAATATCAATTTTGAAAAATCACCACGGATTTTTGGGATGTTAGAAAATTCTGAAAATTAACAGTATTATATAGATTTGAGTTAGCTTTCTAATGGTCCAAACAGTGAGTCAATCCGAGTTTGGACGAGAAAGTTATGGTCGAATTAGTAAAAACTATTTGCAGAACTTTAGTTCCGTCAACGAACACTCACCCGTGCAGCGATGTTACAGACATAATTCATAAATATCCAACCGTCGGATTAATATGGAATTTTTACAGTCAGTTCTAAACACATTAAACTCTATTTTGGACGGTGGAGATTGGATTTGGATGAACAATGTGACCGTAATAATTAAAAGAACGAGAGGTTCCTGTTTTTCGGATTCATATTGAGAAGTCTCGGTATTTTATAGATTTCTGAAGATTTAACCGTTGGATTGTGCTGAATTTTGGATATGTTATTTATCAAATAGTTTTATATAATATGAACGGTGGAGATTATATTTGCATTTTGTTAGCAATAGTTATGGCTCTCGGACAATAGTTGTGTTTTGAAGGATGTGTTTTGTCACATCGGTTGAGAATAAAGATGTGAAGCCTTGCTTACACTCTAAGAATGTATTTTTATCCCACATCAGTTGAGAACAAAGGGGAAAAGCCTTCTTATTCTATATAAGGAGTCTTTATGTCTTTCTCACAAGTACACCCAAGTAATACATTTTAGTCTTATTTGATTCAAATTAAATTCCTTTCTTGTATTCTCTTTAAAGAGAGTGGTGAGAAGGGTGAGAATCATGTAGACTTGTAATAGTGTAGGGTTGTCGAGTTAAAAGAAAGAAATTCTATATGATTGTAGAAATTTATCATATAGTGAAGTCTCTTTTGAGTGGATCGTGATTTTCTTCCGTATTTGGAGTTCCATTTTTGGTGGAGCAGCTGTGATTGAGTAGCTCGATGAAAGGCAAGACGTAGTCCGATTTTACTTAATTTTGGACAGCTTGTTGCCGACTCATGGTCCTTCATTTTGACCGGTTGGATCGTGTATTGGAGTTCTATATTGTGAGTTATTGCTACTGCACGTTCGGGCAGATTCGGCTTCGTCGTATCGACATTGAGGCAAGTTATTACTTGTTCAGTTATAGTGTTTCGATAAGTAATTTCAATTACATGTCATAAGTATTCTGTGTTGTATTGCATATTGACGAATGTATAAATGGAATCTTGTGAGGATTGTAGTATACAGTAGATGTTGATGATATTTGGATATTCTTGGTCGATGAGGTGCGCTTGGAAGGAATCCGAATAGAGGTATGTTTTTTTTGGTAATTGTACATAGAGGATTGTGTACGGGAAAGTATTCGTTATTGAGGTATTATACGGTATTATTGTGATATTGGGATTTTGACGAGAATCGTTGGATAAATCGGGAGTGGTAAGGTTATAGTTTGTGGTTATCATTCTCACGATGCATGACATATGATTAATTATGTTTATGTATTTGCGGTTATTTGTCGGGCATTATGGTTGACCCCGCTGTGGGACTTATTTTTCAGGTATTGGAGATTTGATAGAGCGGTCGTGAAGAGACGAGGATCCCGAATGATACTGGCTATGGCATATAGTGGGGAATCGTGTATTGACTGCTTATTTATTTTTGATGTAAAATGTATTTTCGAATCGTATTTTATCCATTGCGTGAGTTCTTTCAAATGACTTTCGGTATTTTGCAAATGGAGTTTTATTTTGTAAAACCGATTCCCTAAATCGAGTTTTGGCATTTTGGCCTTGAACGTTTTATGACGGTTTGACAAATGATTTTGTGAGCTTTGGAAAATACTACCGTCACCGGCCTTTTGGTGTTTTGAACGTTTTTAAAAATGATTTTTAGCCTGGTGGGTTCCGGCGCGGAATCCACGGCGTGTAATATTCCCGAGCTGAACCGGGGATGTTACAATTATGGTATCAGAGCCCAAGGTTTTGCGGAACCGGGCATGTGTGTTATGTGGCTCTACCGATGTGGTAGTAACGTGGTTTTTGTGTCATTGGATTTCTGGCTATTTTGAACTGTATTGTTTTGGAACTGTGTTATTTTTGAGTTCTGTTGTAGTGCTGTGTAGATTTGGTGATTGTTGGTGTTTCCGAGACCGACAAGGCAGGGAGTGAACGCCGGTGCCGTAGTCATGTGCAATGGGCGGCTCCAATCGGAAAGTGTACGCCGGTGCGAGGCACGTGTCAAGGAGCGGCTTTCGATGTGGAGTGGAACGCCGGTGATACGGGCATGTGTCAAGGAGCGGCTCATGCGCTCTAGGTGAGGAGGACACAACGTCACAAATCCCACACAAAACTTGACAGTTCTCCAAACTGTAATCTGATCTTGGCGGAGATTAATTGATTTCGAAATTGTGCGAGTAATTGCGAAAATTACCAATTTGTTGGTATTGGCATTTTATTGTGTTGAGATTTTCGAAATGGAGTCATATGCTAGTATCACGAGAGATCATCGAATTCACAGACCTGTAAGTATATTGTTCGAATTGTCCGATAATGATTGTTTACTTTTGGTGATGTTGGATTTTCTGATTAAACTGTTGTTTGTAAGAGGATTGCAAGTTTCGAGGACGAAACTTATTTTTAAGGGGGGTAGTATGTAATATCCTGAATTTTAGGAATACATACCGACTAAATACGGGACTTGTAAATTTATTTGAATGTATTGGAGATACATTTCTGGTCTTGGAACATTTAAAATAAGAAAGGGATACCGAAAATGTTAGTAGAAACAAGATTGGACATTTTCTCGGAGGTGTCATGGATAAATATCAATTTTGAAAAATCACCACGGATTTTTGGGATGTTAGAAAATTCTGAAAATTAACAGTATTATATAGATTTGAGTTAGCTTTCTAGTGGTCCAAACAGTGAGTCAATCCGAGTTTGGGACGAAAGTTATGGTCGAATTAGTAAAAACTATTTGGAGAACTTTAGTTCCGTCAACGAACACTCACCCGTGCAGCGATGTTACAGACATAATTCATAAATATCCAACCGTCGGATTAATATGGAATTTTTACAGTCAGTTCTAAACACATTAAACTCTATTTTGGACGGTGGAGATTGGATTTGGATGAACAATGTGACCGTAATAATTAAAAGAACGAGAGGTTCCTGTTTTTCGGATTCATATTGAGAAGTCTCGGTATTTTATAGATTTCTGAAGATTTAACCGTTGGATTGTGCTGAATTTTGGATATGTTATTTATCAAATAGTTTTATATAATATGAACGGTGGAGATTATATTTGCATTTTGTTAGCAATAGTTATGGCTCTCGGACAATAGTTGTGTTTTGAAGGATGTGTTTTGTCCCACATCGGTTGAGAATAAAGATGTGAAGCCTTGCTTACACTCTAAGAATGTATTTTTATCCCACATCAGTTGAGAACAAAGGGGAAAAGCCTTCTTATTCTATATAAGGAGTCTTTATGTCTTTCTCACAAGTACACCCAAGTAATACATTTTAGTCTTATTTGATTCAAATTAAATTCCTTTCTTGTATTCTCTTTAAAGAGAGTGGTGAGAAGGGTGAGAATCATGTAGACTTGTAATAGTGTAGGGTTGTCGAGTTAAAAGAAAGAAATTCTATATGATTGTAGAAATTTATCATATAGTGAAGTCTCTTTTGAGTGGATCGTGATTTTCTTCCGTATTTGGAGTTCCATTTTTGGTGGAGCAGCTGTGATTGAGTAGCTCGATGAAAGGCAAGACGTAGTCCGATATTACTTAATTTTGGACAGCTTGTTGCCGACTCATGGACCTTCATTTTGACAGGTTGTATCGTTTATTGGAGTTCTATATTGTTAGTTATTGCTACCGCACGCGTTCAAGCAGATTCGGCTTCGTCGTATCGACATTGAGGCAAGTTATTACTTGTTCAGTTATAGTGTTTCGATAAGTAATTTCAATTACATGTCATAAGTATTCTGTGTTGTATTGCATATTGACGAATGTATAAATGGAATCTTGTGAGGATTGTAGTATACAGTAGATGTTGATGATATTTGGATATTCTTGGTCGATGAGGTGCGCTTGGAAGGAATCCGAATAGAGGTATGTTTTTTTTGGTAATTGTACATAGAGGATTGTGTACGGGAAAGTATTCGTTATTGAGGTATTATACGGTATTATTGTGATATTGGGATTTTGACGAGAATCGTTGGATAAATCGGGAGTGGTAAGGTTATAGTTTGTGGTTATCATTCTCACGATGCATGACATATGATTAATTATGTTTATGTATTTGCGGTTATTTGTCGGGCATTATGGTTGACCCCGCTGTGGGACTTATTTTTCAGGTATTGGAGATTTGATAGAGCGGTCGTGAAGAGACGAGGATCCCGAATGATACTGGCTATGGCATATAGTGGGGAATCGTGTATTGACTGTTTATTTATTTTTGATGTAAAATGTATTTTCGAACTGTATTTTATCCGCTGCGTGAGTTCTTTCAAATGACTTTCGGTATTTTGCAAATGGAGTTTTATTTTGTAAAACCGATTCCCTAAATCGAGTTTTGGCATTTTGGCCTTGAACGTTTTATGACGGTTTGACAAATGATTTTGTGAGCTTTGGAAAATACTACCGTGACCGGCCTTTTGGTGTTTTGAACGTTTTTAAAAATGATTTTTAGCCTGGTGGGTTCCGGCGCGGAATCCACGGCGTGTAATATTCCCGAGCTGAACCGGGGATGTTACAATTTGTCACGGGACGGGAGTTCCGAAGCCCGTGCGGCGTCCCAGGGGCCCTCACACCCCGGGACCAACCTATCCCACATAGCATGCCAACTGGTTTCGCCCTGCCATGGGCTCATCAGGGAGACGGCATTAGTCCCCGACCAGTTGTGCCCTACCAGCAACGATCCCCTTCATAGTCAAGTCCTCGACTAGCGACAAGCTCTCCGGACTAAACCGGGTCGGCATGCCTGACTCGGCTGCACGATGCATCCGGCAAACAACGCCTTAACGCTAATGTCGCCCCTTTACCCCACTTGTGGCAAGCTAACCGAAGGCACGCCTCATTTGGGCCGGCCAACACAGACACGACATATCGGGTCGTGACATCCTCCCCACTCAAATCGCAGACGTCCTCGTGGCCGGGAAGAATGTTTCTTTCCGCACACTGTATTGTCCCACGCACACAAAACGATCGTGGCCATTCACATACGGCACCATACCCTTGATGGACAGGCTCTTCACTCGCGCGCCTCGCGCTAGCCCGCAGTGCGCCACGCACATACCGCATCACCAATCGACATCAACCTTCACCCTACGCGCTTCCCGGCGTTAGTACCTCGGTTGAACGGCATTCCCTCGCCGCCGCATTTTTCCCGCATGTCGAGGTTCCCAAATTGGCCCAGTATGATCCACGCTCTTACCCCGGTCACCGAAAGGTGGAGCTACCAAAAGTGCGCAATACAAGTGTGTCCACATACCGGACCGTCGATCTCACAAGCCTAGGACCACCTCTCATTCCGGCATAGAATCGGTTCATGTTCTCCGCCTAGAAGCCTTGTCGAGCCGCACTTTGTCCGCGCCCTCTTTGCACCGCGAGCACTCCCGCCCTCATCGGTTTCGGCAGAACTTGACCACACCCGAACCATGCCGCATCGAGAGAGGTTTCTGCCCGATACCATTTGTCACGGACGGAGTTCCGGCCGTGCGGCGTCCCTGTGGCCCTCACACCCCGGGACCAACCTATCCCACATAGCATGCCAACCGGTTTCGCCGCCATGGGCTCATCAGGGAGACGGCATTAGTCCCCGACCGGTTGTGCCCTACCAAAGAACGATCCCCTTCATAGTCAAGTCCTCGACTAGCGACAAGCTCTCCGGACTAAACCGGGTCGGCATGCCTGACTCGGCCAGACCGATGCATCCGGGCAAACAACGCCTTAACGCTAATGTCGCCCCCTTTACCCCACTTGTGGCAAGCTAACCAGAAGGAACGCCTCATTTGGACGGTCAACACAGACACGACATATCGGGTCGTGACAGGAGTAGCACCTTGGAGTGGCATACAACCAACCGGAGTCGGATTCTACCTTACGGTTCAGTGATTTTCGTCATATTAAGGTATGTTCAACCTATCTCCAGACTTAGAGTTGGATTCTAAAGAATTGGATGATCATGTTAACGAGATATTAATTTTCATTAGTGAATTATCCAAAGTACATCATGTTTGGAATATCGAGATGAATAAGCCTTAATTACCTCGATTATGAACATCATGATTCGAATCTTATTACATTGAACAAGTAGAGGAAGCTTCTATCATTGGTAATCCGAATCTAGTAGATGACTTCATAACAATCATGGACTTGACTCTAACATCATTATTGTTAGATGAATCTAAGGGATTGATCATGGAAGGATTTATCTAGTATAGATGGAATGTTAAACAACTACAGCATGATAATTTTGATGGATATAAAGGTGTTGATATCAACCGTTAAGCCTTTCGAATCGTTGTATGAAGATTTGTAGTCGAAATGGAATATGGTTTTATAATGGTATACATATCCCTAAATCCGAAGTTGTTGTTATCCGTAAGATCATTCATAATCGTATGAACATGATATTCATGGAGGTAACATGAATTATCACGGAAGATTTCATTGTTTTGATCATGATGAGAACAGTCTACTGCCCAGCAGTAAACTGCCATGCACAGATAGAGCACGCTAAGCTATGTAGATTAACGTGCGCTATCGAGC
The DNA here is from genome assembly GCA_033398695.1 of Orobanche coerulescens. Classification (NCBI taxonomy): domain Eukaryota; kingdom Viridiplantae; phylum Streptophyta; class Magnoliopsida; order Lamiales; family Orobanchaceae; genus Orobanche; species Orobanche coerulescens. The sequence continues at coordinate 134,493,345 of CM065806.1, read as the reverse complement.
ACGAGTTAGCGTACGCTACGTTTGGTACGTAACGTACGCTAGGCCATCAGACGAGTCAGTCGACTGATCAGTGAAGTACTGACCGTGCATAGTTAGCGTACTGTCACGGGGTTGGGTTTGAGCACTCGAAAGCTCTTCGGACCCGTGCGGCACTAGACTAGAATTGCCTCGATCTAGCTAGTAAGCCTAACTCACTCGGTTGCTAAGTGTGAAAGAGGGGTTTAAACACTTGGGAGTTGAGAGTAAAACACTTCACTATTTCACAAACTTTACAAGTACACAAGAATGTTGAGTCTTTGAGGGTTGGTTGCAAATGAGCCTCCCCTTCACCTATTTATACTACTCCTAAGAACCTAGAACCTTCTACTCCACCTCCTCATTTGGAGGGTTCTAGACCTATCTACAACATTACAATTCTAGAACCTAACTCTAGAATCATCCACACTTGTCTACAATATACAAGTCTTACAAACATTCTAGAGTATTCTACAAGTATAATACTAAGTACAAATCTAGAATACTCTACAATCTTCAAGTAGTACATCCTTCTAGGAGGGTCCTAGAAGGTTCTCCCATCATCCGGGCGCCCCGGCCCGTCTCTGTCCGTCCCGGCCCGCATCGTCCCGGCCCGGCCCGCACCGGCCCATCTCGGCCCGAACACCTGGGCCCGTCTCTACAATGTTCCAGACTCTTCCCGAACCTCCTGGACCAAGCCGGTCCGCTTCTAGTTGCTTCCGGTCGAGTCTTTCCTGCTGAGTGGCTCCTCAACTTTTCAATGTCTACTGCCCCCACAAGGCTTATAGGGGGGAGGGTCTCTCTCGCACCTCGCGCGCGCGCGCCCGCGCACGCCGGCCGCGCCCGCGCACGCCGGCCGCGCCCGGCATCCCACGCCCGCGTCCGCCGCCCGGCTCGAGTCCGTTCCGTTCCCGGCCTTGTCCCGTCGTGCCTTGTCCCACACGATCGCTGTAATACCCGGTTGTAATTCACCATTATCATTCGGAATTTCATTCGGTGATTGTCATTCAGTGGATTTTCACTCATTTATAATCATTCATCAATCATATTCGTTCACCGTGTTCACCGCTCGGAGAAACTTCGAGTGGTGTATCGTTATTGTTCATTGTTTCAACTTTCCTCATATGAGTTCGACTTTGTTAGATCACCATTAATTTTTGGTAACTCCAAAAATTCTAAATCTTTGCAATATTATAGAGCATCGAGTTAGCTTTCCAATGGTTCAAACGGTGAGTCAATCGGAGTCCTGACGAGAGAGTTATGGTCGCTTTAGCTCAACCGCTCATTGGCCGATCACCGCCGAACGAATCGGCCGTGTCGTCCGACACGGCCCGTGCCGCATCTCGTCCGGAAAGTGCCGAAGTGTTCGCCTCGTGACCCGACCGTGTCGCTCGCACGGCCGAGTCGAACCCTTCCGGATAAGCTGTAACCGATCGCCAAAGACGCCCGACCGTGTCGCTCGCACGGCCGAGTCATGCCGAGTCACCGCTTGGACGGGTCATCGCCGGGAGGCTCCTCCGCGCCGCGACCGTGTCAAGGGCAGACACGGCCGAGTCACTGCCGGCCGATGTCGGCGGTTGCGCGACACGACCGTGCCGATCGGCACGGCCGTGTCCGGCAGCACCAACTCCTTAAATTCGCTTTTTTCAGATTTCTTCCATTCCTTTCCCATTTTTTTCACTTGCAACCGAGAGAGGAAGCTTGAGGGAGGGTTTTTCCTTCACAAATCATTTGGGTGTTTGATTTTCTTCATCTCCTTTCGATCGTGAAGCCCGGATAATCAATCTAACGCGTATTCTTCGGATTAAAGCACTTGGATCATCAAGAGGTAATTCCTTCAACACTTTCGACTTCGATTTTGTGTTGAAATAGGATGTTTTGGACGTTATAATCATGATATATGAAGGGATATGTATATGATTATGAGTTTGTATAAGGATTCATTGGATTATTGAGGTGTTATACAAGAACACCTTGAATATCGAGTTTGAATTGTGGATTTTCGACTAATTGATGTTTTAATCACATTTTTGGATATTCATAACGGATTATTGATCGTATTGGAGTTGTTTTGTTGGTTTGAAACACTTCTTGGGGGATTTGATATTGGTATATCGAGGTTTGATTGTAAACAATCGGAGTTTGGATACTACGTGTTTGATTTAATGCCTCTATGGACTTGGTTTAGTCGTATCGACGTTTTGAGTTCGTTATATTCGTGTTTGATTCGTATATTGAACGGATTGTTGGTAATTGTATTATTTAAGGTTGTTCGAGCGACCGATATCTCAATTAGGACGTTGTTCGTGGACGGACATTCTTCATCGTTGTTGTGTAAGTTGATTCTTACTCGGTTAAAAGGACATTCATTCCTTTTGTTGTTGATCATTCATAATCATAATTCATTCATCATTGTATTAATCATTTTGAGACTTGTAATTGTCGGATAATCATTTCATTAGCGAGGAACGGCGGTTCCAATCATTTCATTGAAAACTATCAATCACTTCATTATCACTTTCGTATCGGTGAGTCATTCTTGACTTTGTCGGATTATTATTATTCATTGATATTCATTATGGTCATTCTTGTTCATATGACCTTCCTCGGGTTCATATTGCGTGGCCGGGTGCGGATGTGTGGAATTTTTAGTCGGGCACGTGATGGCCATGTATCGGGAGTGATACATCGGGTCGTGCACACGGTAACGATTACCTCCGTGAGACTAATTAGGTACAAGGACGGGTGTGTCCGGTCATCCGTCTTGTACACTTGCACGTAACACTACGGGCGTACTATGATACTCCTCTTGCCGTAATTCATAATTAAGGATATTTCATAACTTGCTTAAATCATGTTTGTGTATTTTCAACCCTTGAGGATTGTTGTTCTCAGAATCGACTCGTTGGGGATTTTGTTTTGTGTCACGGCAAGGCAAAGGCACGGAAGAGCATGTTGACGGCGACGAGTCCGTGATACTAGTAGGGGCCCGGTCATTCCGTTTATTTCATCATTTTCATTTCCGTCATTTGTATTTTCCACGCAAAATTCCGCTTGAGATGCTTATTTGTTCAGTGGTGTATTTTATCTCCATATAAAATATACTAGTATTCTGCTTTTGTCCTGGTGTAATGTACTTAAACTCCTCATCGGAGTACTTGGTAATATAATGTGGTTCGGTACTACAATTATATTATTTAATTCATCATTTTCATTTGCACGGTGGGTCCCGGTCGGGGATTCACGACCGTAATATCCGCCTAGTTTGGGGTGTTACGAGTTGGTATCGGAGCGTGGTTTTGAATACTACCCTCCAAGTCATGTCTCATTTGAAATTATCGTCATCGGACTAGTATCATTGGACTTTCGCGCCACGTGTGACTGTGCAAATGCCGAGCCAATCGTATCAAGAACTGTAAGATTTCTAATGCCATGGTATAATTTCTCGCAATAGTCATTCATTCATAATTCATCGCTTAACAATCCTCAATCATCATTGTCATTTTGACCAGACGGTCGTGTTAACTCATTAATCACCAATTAATTTCATTGTTCAGTTGTTGATCGTGAAGATCGAATCATTAATCTTGTTAACTCATTCAAGATAATCATTTCAATAATTTCATCGATAATCATGTCACCTCGCTTAATCATTCATGTAATCACCGTGTTAGAGCGCGTATGCTCATTTTCATAATCTCATGTCATAATCATAACGTATATTTCATGCGGTGAATATAATCATCATGTGACTTTCCTACTTCAGTATGGAGAGGGCAAGAAGAGGACGTGGAGGACGAGGCCGTGGAGCGGGCCGAATCCCGAGAGCTCATGTGAATACACGTGCAAACGCGAGGAATAATGCTAATTCATCGACAAGCGACGATGCCACTCATTCACCTCTAGGAGATCATTCACTATCAGGGAGTCGTACACGGGACACGGCTCGGTCAGGGTGTCCGGTTGACCCACTCGCTTTTATGCGTGGCATGATGGCCCAAATGACCCGAGATGGCTCATTGATGGAGACAATGCATAACTCCGTCAATCAAAATCAGCAGCTCCTCCGCCGCCACCTCGCAGGCAAGAGAGGAATGTGAGTAATATCATCGGCGATATCTCTCGCGAGGCCACCTAATTTTGAGGGCTCGTCGAGCCGGCAGATATCATTCATTGGCTCGAGCATTTCGAGTAGTTGTTTGCTATGGTAGAGTGTCCCAAGGACACAAAGTTTCGTTGCGGCTTACTACCCGGGTAAGAGCGCACATTCTTGGTGGTTATCGTTGAAGCCCACCGAAGGATCTTGTACTTGGGATCGATTCAAGACTCTCATGATGGAGAGGTATTATCCGGCCCCACTCGGGAGGCCAAGTCGGAATTGCTCACCCCGACCCCTCGGCCAGACGAGGATGTTCTCGCCATTGCCGAGAAATTTCAGAACTTCTTCCTTTCGCCTCATCCATCATTCATTCGGAGGCGGATAAGATCAAGTATTTCAAAGAAGAGGCTGAAACCCCGTATGAGACTTCAGTTACTTAATCATAATTGCACCATGTTGGCCGAATTCATTGAGAAAGCTCTCATTTACGAGCTTACTGCTAAGGAAATTGCTAAGCAGCAACCTTCGTCTGCTAGCAAGAAATCGAAGAATCGTAATCACCAAGGTGGTCGACAACCTTCAAGAAACCCCGTGCGGGCTCGCTTTTGAGCGACCTCCGTCGCCTAAACCCGGAATCTCGGGCCACGAGCGGCCCGCCATCACTGCTATAACCGTGGGGATCTTGGTCATGTCGGCACTAAGTGTCCGAGACACCTGTCACGTGTCATAACCGTGGAATTGTGGGACATAAGGCCTGTTTTTGCCGTAGGGACTCCAAACCTACTCGGGACGTTATCTCGTGCACCTAAGCAAACTGCTCGTAATCGACCACTCAATCGGCTGCTTAAAACGACGGGAGCGACTAAAGGTGGAGCTTTTAGCCATCAGACGGGAGCGTCCGGTGCCGGGACTAGCAAGCCCCAGATTTATGAGATGAAGAAGACCGATGATCCCGAGGCCCGAATGATCTCAGGTATACTCGATATTCTATCTCAACCTGTGTGTACCCTTTTTGATACTGGTGCATCGCATTCATTCATTTCCGAGTCATGTTTGAGTAGACTACGTCTGGGTAGTGCTACTAGTTGTGAGCCTTATGTCATTGGCCTACCTGATGGTAGACGAATTATCGGCAATCGTGAGTTTCAGAATTGTCCGATTCAGTTTCATGGTCGTGTATGGCCAGCGAACCTAATCGTGGTAGATTTGCCGAGAGACGACGTCATCTTGGGTATTGATTGGATGGATCGTCATGATGCCATCATTAGTGTCCGTAAGCGTATGGTCACTATCATTTCGCGATGGGGTTGAATGTGTGTTTCGTGGAGGTAATCCCTACTGCTCGTAAGGTCATTAATTTGATGAAAGCAGTAAGATTACTCAATCAGGGATGTGTCGGTTATTGGTGCTATATGGCCAAAACCGAGAAGTCATCAGTAATGTTGACGGATATTCCGGTGGTGAGGGAATATGCCGATGTTTTTCCGCATTTAGTTACTGGTTTGCCTCCACAGAGGGATGTGGAATTCACGATTGAGTTGGAGCCTGCACGCCCCCGATATCGAAGGCACCGCATCGATGGCCCCAACCGAAATGCAGGAGTTAAAGAACCAACTTGAGGAGTTGTTCGAGAAAGGTTACATCCGACCGAAAAGTGCGTCCCGTGGGAGCACCGGTATTGTTTGTCAAGAAGAAGGATGGTTCATTTCGCTTATGTATTGATTATCGGGAGTTGAACAGGTGACAATCAAGAATAAGTATCCCTTACCCCGTATTGATGATCTCTTAGACCAACCGCAGGAGCTTCAGATTTTCCAAGATCGACTTAAGGTCTGGATATCATCAGTTGCGGATCCGAGAGTCGGACATCGCGAGGACAGCGTTTCGAACACGCTATGGTCATTATGAGTTTGTGGTTATGCCGTTCGGATTGACTAATGCACCTGCGGTATTCATGGAGTTAATGAATCGGGTTTTCATCGACTTTTTGGATCGGTTTGTTGTTGTCTTCATCGATGACATTTTAATTTATTCTCGTGACCAGGAGGAACACGAGTCTCACCTTCATCGAGTGCTCGACGTGTTGAGACGAGAACAACTTTATGGGAAGTTCTCCAAATGTGAGTTCTGGATGTCCGAAGTGACGCTTCTGACACGTAATTTCATCGACGGAGTTCGTGTCGATCCTCGTAAGACGGAGGCTATTCGAGATTGGCTACCTCCGAAAAGCGTTAAGGAAATCCGAAGTTTCCTCGGATTAGCGGGTTATTATCGGCGATTTGTGGAAGGATTTTCTAAAATCGCTCAACCCTTGACGAACTTATTGCGGAAGGATAAGAAATACACGTGGTCCGACGCGTGTCAGCGGAGTTTTGAGGAACTCAAGAGCCGGTTAATGTCAGCACCTGTACTTTCCTTGCCGCAGGGAACGGAAGGATTTGTGGTTTATAGCGATGCATCCGGACAGGGTCTCGGGTGTGTACTCATGCAGAACGGAAAAGTTATTGCCTATGCTTCACGGAAATTGAGACCTTACGAGGTTAATTATCCGACCCATGACCTGGAGCTAGCAGCCGTGGTGTTCGCTTTGAAGATTTGGTGTCATTACCTTTATGGCGTCACCTGTCAGATATTCACCGATCATAGGAGTTTAAAGTATATATTTACTCAGAAGGAGTTAAATATGCGTCAGAGACGGTGGTTGGAATTAATCAAAGATTATGATATCGAGATCCTCTATCACCCGGGCAAGGCGAACGTCGTCGCCGACGCCTTGAGTCGTAAGTCCGTTCAGGAGCATATGCTTGCCCGTTTAACAGTTCAGAAGGAGCTTCAGGAATTCCTTAGACCGAGATCGAGTTTGGCTTCAGCGAGTTCGGGCGGCTTTGTATGTTAGAGATTTCATCGTCACTAGAGGAGACAATTCGAGAGAATCGTGGTTCGGACCCATCATTGTTACGCATCCGTGAGGATGTGGCTCAGGGAAAGCCCTGGATTTGTGGTCCACGAGGATGGACTTTTGAGGTTTAAGAATCGGTTGTGTGTGCCGCGAATGACGAGTTGAAAAACTCGATTTTGAAAGAAGCTCATGCTACCCCTTATTCTCGCATCCGGTCTAGCAAGATGTACAAGGACTTGAAACAAAATTACCGGTGGAGTAATATGAAGCGAGAAGTCGCAATTTGTTTCGAGATGCTTAACTCACAACAAGTTAAGATTGAACATCGGCGGCCGTGGGTATCTTTGAAACCTCTTCCTATTCCCGAATGGAAGTGGGAAGACATTTCTATGGATTTCATCACGAGTTTGCCGACGAGTCGTCGTGGCATGAATACGATCTGGGTGATCGTAGACCGCTTAACTAAATCAGCTCATTTCCTTGAGATCAAGGATACGTGGGGTCCCGAGAGACTTGCCCAACTTTTCATCAAAGAGATAGTGAGACTGCACGGTACTCCTAAGAGTATCGTTTCCGATCGTGACGGACGGTTTGTGTCACATTTTTGGAAATCGATTCATCGTGCTATGGGAACTCACTTAATCTCGATCGCCTTTCATCCTCAGTCCGACGGACAATCAGAGAGGACTATTCAGACATTAGAGGACATGTTGAGAGCATGCGTCCTCGATTGGAAAGACGATTGGGAAGCCCAACTACCATTGATCGAGTTCACGTATAATAATAGTTGGCATGCTTCGATCAAGATGGCACCTTACGAGGCCTTGTATGGTCGTCGTTGTCGATCTCCGTTGTGTTGGGACGACTTATCGAATCAATCGGCACCGAGCCCGATATGCTTATAGCCCGTGAAAAGGTAACTTTGATCAGAATCATTTGTTGACCGCTCGAGTCGATAGAAATCATATGCGTATAACCGCCGACCATTAGAGTTCGAGACAGGTGACCACGTGTTGGTCAAGGTATCCCCGAGTCGTGGTATCTTCCGTTTCGGGAAGAGGGGGAAGTTAAGTCCGAGATTCATTGGACCGTTTGAGATTTTGGATCGAGTGGGCGAGTTAGCTTATCGTTTGGCTTTACCTCCGGCGTTGAGCCGAATTCATAATGTGTTTCATGTCTCTCAGTTGCGGAAGTATGTTGCAGACCCGAGTCACATACTTCAGTTCGATGAGATCGAGATCGCCGACGATCATTCATATGAGGAGCGTCCTGTGCGAGTTTTAGAGCGGCGAATCAAACAGTTGAGGAATAAGACGATCCCTTTGGTCAAGATTCAGTGGTCTAGACACGGAGTCGAAGAGGCCACTTGGGAAACCGAGGAGAATATGCGGGAGTGTTATCCCGAGTTGTTTGACCCTTAGTTTCGGGGACGAAACTCTTTTAAGGGGGGGTGTATGTAATACCCGGTTGTAATTCAGTCATTATCATTCAGTAATTTCATTCGGTGATTGTCATTCAGTGTATTTTCACTCATTTATAATCATTCATCAATCATATTCGTTCACCGTGTTCACCGTTCGGAGAAACTTCGAGTGGTGTATCGTTATTGTTCATTGTTTCAACTTTCCTCATATGAGTTCGACTTTGTTAGATCACCATTAATTTTTGGTAACTCCAAAAATTCTAAATCTTTGCAATATTATAGAGCATCGAGTTAGCTTTCCAATGGTTCAAACGGTGAGTCAATCGGAGTCCGGACGAGAGAGTTATGGTCGTTTTAGCTCAACCGCTCATTGGCGATCCGCCGAACGAACTCGGCCGTGTCGTCCGACACGGCCCGTGCCGTACTCGTCCGGAAAGTGCCGAAGTGTTCGCCTCAGACCCGACCGTGTCGTGCAGCGCGGCAGTCGAACCCTTCCGGATAAGCGAGCCGGGCCGGCCAAAGACGCCCGACCGTGTCGCTCGCACGGCCGAGTCATGCCGAGTCACCGTCGGACGGGTCAGCCGGGAGGCCCTCCGCGCGCGACCGTGTCAAGCGAGGACACGGTCGAGTCACTGTCGGCCGATGTCCGCCCGGTAGCGACACGACCGTGCCGATCGGCACGGGCCGTGTCGGCAGCACCAACTCCCTTAAATTCGTTTTTTCAAAGATTTCTTCCATTCCTTTCCCATTTTTTTCACTTGCAACCGAGAGAGGAAGCTTGAGGGAGGGTTTTTCCTTCACAAATCATTTGGGTGTTTGATTTTCTTCATCTCCTTTCGATCGTGAAGCCCGGATAATCAATCTAACGCGTATTCTTCGGATTAAAGCACTTGGATCATCAAGAGGTAATTCCTTCAACACTTTGGACTTCGATTTTGTGTTGAAATAGGATGTTTTGGACGTTATAATCATGATATATGAAGGGATATGTATATGATTATGAGTTTGTATAAGGATTCATTGGATTATTGAGGGGTTATTCAAGAACACCTTGAATATCGAGTTGGAATTGGGGATTTTCGACTAATTGATGTTTTAATCACATTTTTGGATATTCATAACGGATTATTGATCGTATTGGAGTTGTTTTGTTGGTTTGAAACACTTCTTGGGGGATTTGATATTGGTATATCGAGGTTTGATTGTAAACAATCGGAGTTTGGATACTACGTGTTTGATTTAATGCCTCTATGGACTTGGTTTAGTCGTATCGACGTTTTGAGTTCGTTATATTCGTGTTTGATTCGTATATCGAACGGATTGTTGGTAATTGTATTATTTAAGGTTGTTCGAGCGACCGATATCTCAATTAGGACGTTGTTCGTGGACGGACATTCTTCATCGTTGTTGTGTAAGTTGATTCTTACTCGGTTAAAAGGACATTCATTCCTTTTGTTGTTGATCATTCATAATCATAATTCATTCATCATTGTATTAATCATTTTGAGACTTGTAATTGTCGGATAATCATTTCATTAGCGAGGAACGGCGGTTCCAATCATTTCATTGAAAACTATCAATCACTTCATTATCACTTTCGTATCGGTGAGTCATTCTTGACTTTGTCGGATTATTATTATTCATTGATATTCATTATGGTCATTCTTGTTCATATGACCTTCGGGTTCATATTGCGTGGCGGGTGCGGATGTGTGGAATTTTTAGTCGGGCACGTGATGGCCATGTATTGGGAGTGATACATTGGGTGTGCACACGGTAACGATTACCTCCGTGAGACTAATTAGGTACAAGGACGGGTGTGTCCGGTCATCCGTCTTGTACACTTGCACGTAACACTACGGGCGTACTATGATACTCCTCTTCAGCGTAATTCATAATTAAGGATATTTCATAACTTCATTAAATCATGTTTGTGTATTTTCAACCCTTGAGGATTGTTGTTACGTAATCGACCCCGTTGGGGATTTTGTTTTCGTGTCACGGCAAGGCAAAGGCACGGGAAGAGCATGTTGACGGCGACGAGTCCCAGTGATACTAGTAGGGGCCCACCATTCCGTTTATTTCAGTCATTTCAGTCATTTCCGTCATTTGTATTTTTCGCTGCAAAATTCCGTTTGAGATGCTTATTTGTTCAGGGTGGTGTATTTTATCTCCATATAAAATATACTAGTATTCTGTTTTGTCCTGGTGTAATTTACTTAAACTCCTCATCGGAGTACTTGGTAATATAATGTGGTTCGGTACTACAATTATATTATTTAATTCATCATTTTCATTTGCCTGGTGGGTCCCAGTCGGGGATTCACGGCACTGTAATATCCGCCTAGTTTGGGGTGTTACATGCTGCTCGCCCGACCTTGCCCGCGTCCCCTGCGCTGTCGGACAGTCCCGGACATGTCCCGTCCGCAATGCCCCTTGGGCGATCCGCTTCCCATAGCGGCGTCCGTGCTCCTCCCACGGCTTACTCGCGTGACTCTCCGTCCGGTCACGCCGTCCTGAAGGCTGACTCTTCACTTGCAGCCCGATGCCATCCTTGGCGTCCTGCTCGTGCCGGTCCCTCGGCACCCTGTGCGACCGTCTGCGCACACCTGTCTCGTTGTCGACTGTCGGCCGTGACATTATCCCCCGCCCATTTCGTCGACGTCCTCGGCGACGTGGCGGCCCCTCGATGAACTGAACTCCTCCAAGGTGGTAACTCGGCTCCTCCTCAAGCTTCCTCACGTACTTGAGTGCCGACATAGCTTGTCCCGAAGGCTCTGTGGTCAAGCGTATTTCCTGCAGCTTGGCTTGATCACACACGTACAGCGCCCTCTTGTGCGGAACTACGCCAACATTGTTCTTCTTCAGGAAGTCCATGCCCAGTATTATGTCCCGATCATTCATGCTCGTCACCTTGAAGTGCACGCGCGGTTCCCACGTGCCTATCTTTAGTCGCACCCCATTGGCGACCCCTGTTACTCGAACGGGTGGTGCATTATTCGACTTCATCCAGCCCCGTCCCTCGATGACCTGAAGCCCCAACCTCTGTGCTTCAGCCTCGTCAATGTAGTTGTAATCGGCCCCTGTGTCGACCAACGCCTTGACGGGTTTCCCATTGATCAGCCCCGTCGCATACATCAAGTTTCCTTCAAGCGGTGCTCCGTCCCGCGATGCCATCCCTATGGCTGAGTTCAACACCTGAAGCGCCATCGATGTTCCATCACCCTCGGCATCGTCCCGTGCCTTGGTGTACTCCATGGCGGCTACCCTCGGAAACTTCGAGCATTGCCTCGTCGAATGCTCCGTGCTCCAGCAAATCTCACATTTCTTCTTCTTCGGACACGCTGCTACGAGATGGTCTGCACTCCCGCACCCATGGCAAGTCCGAGCCCATCCTGACTGCTTGCCGTCCTTGGGCCTGGCCATCCTCGCGCCCCTATCCGCATTACCCTGGTACGACTTGTCCTGCGTACCGATGCCGTCCTCGTCCCTCCTGGACTTCCGGCTCTCCCCGGCTGGTTTCAACTCGATCAGCCGCTCCGCTATCACAATCGCCTCGGACACGTTCTGTGCCTTGACCCTCTGCACTTCTAACTTTGCCCACGGTTTTAGCCCATCCACGAACGCAAACAAAGCTTCCTGCTCACTAAGGCTAGGCAACTCCAGCACGATCTCCTGGAACTCTTTCACATAGTCCTTGATCGTCTTGCTGTGTGTCAACTCCTTCAACCCAGCCCGGACCTCAAACTCAACATTCTCCGGGTAAAACTGCCGCTTGAACTCGGCCTTGAAATCCTCCCATGTCTCCATTCGACATGTACCACGCGCGATCTCTGTTTCGCGCCTTCTCCACCACAGCAGCGCCACATCGGCTAAAAAGAATGGAGCCGTCTGCAACTTGGTCGCATCATCTACTATGCCCGATGCACCAAAGTAACGCTCCATGTTCCACAGGAAGTCATCCACTTCCCTGCCATTCCGCGATCCTTGGAACGAACACGGCCGGGGGATGTCGATTCGATGGGGTGTCGCACCCCGTTGGTCCCGACCGTGGGCCATCGCCCGCTCGTACAGTGCTGTCCTTCCTTCGATGGTCTCGATCCTCCCTACGATCTCCTCTCGAAAGGCTGCGATCGTCGACCGAACCTCCTTCCTGACAGCTTCAAGGATCTCCTCACACAAGTCGCGTCGCAACGCGTTAAGGGTGCCCGTCACCCGGTTCTCAAGCTCCTCCAATGACTCGCTCATCTCCGTCACCTGATCGGCCACGTTGCTCCACGCCTCGAGAGCATTCTCGTGCTTGCCCATGGTTTCCTCCAGCCGAGCCACTCGTGCTTCCATGGCAACACCTCTTTCCACGGACTTGTCCCTAGACCCTTTCCTGGACTTGTCCTTCTCCTGGCCGGGTTGAACTTTGGTGACGCTGGACGTAGTCTCCATCGGTCCTCCTTGCACAATACCTCTCAGCAACGTCTCAATGCGGAAGCTCCTTGAACCACTAGCGTGGCTCCGATACCCCTTGTCATGGGGTTGGGTTTGAGCACTCGAAAGCTCTTCGGACCCGTGCGGCACTAGACTAGAATTGCCTCGATCTAGCTAGTAAGCCTAACTCACTCGGTTGCTAAGTGTGAAAGAGGGGTTTAAACACTTGGGAGTTGAGAGTAAAACACTTCACTATTTCACAAACTTTACAAGTACACAAGAATGTAGAGTCTTTGAGGGTTGGTTGCAAATGAGCCTCCCCTTCACCTATTTATACTACTCCTAAGAACCCAGAACCTTCTACTCCACCTCCTCATTTGGAGGGTTCTAGACCTATCTACAACATTACAATTCTAGAACCTAACTCTAGAATCATCCACACTTGTCTACAATATACAAGTCTTACAAACATTCTAGAGTATTCTACAAGTATAATACTAAGTACAAATCTAGAATACTCTACAATCTTCAAGTAGTACATCCTTCTAGGAGGGTCCTAGAAGGTTCTCCCATCATCCGGGCGCCCCGGCCCGTCTCTGTCCGTCCCGGCCCGCATCGTCCCGGCCCGGCCCGCACCGGCCCATCTCGGCCCGAACACCTGGGCCCGTCTCTACAATGTTCCAGACTCTTCCCGAACCTCCTGGACCAAGCCGGTCCGCTTCTAGTTGCTTCCGGTCGAGTCTTTCCTGCTGAGTGGCTCCTCAGCTTTTCAATGTCTACTGCCCCCACAAGGCTTTTTCCGTCTAAGCCTATTATAGGGGGGGAGGGTCTCTCTCGCACCTCGCGCGCGCGCGCCCGCGCACGCCGGCCGCGCCCGGCATCCCACGCCCGCGTCCGGCCGCCCAGCTCGAGTCCTGTTCCCAGACTCGGCCTTGTCCCGTCGTGCCTTGTCCCACACGACTGCTGCTCGCCCGACCTTGCCCGTGTCCCCTGCGCTGTCGGACAGTCCCGGACATGTCCCGTCCGCAATGCCCCTTGGGCGATCCGCTTCCCATAGCGGCGTCCGTGCTCCTCCCACGGCTTACTCGCGTTACTCTCCGTCCGGTCACGCCGTCCTGAAGGCTGACTCTTCACTTGCAGCCCGATGCCATCCTTGGCGTCCTGCTCGTGCCGGTCCCTCGGCACCCTGTGCGACCGTCTGCGCACACCTGTCTCGTTGTCGACTGTCGGCCGTGACAGTACGCTAGGCTTTGTTGTTTGCGTGCGCTATCGAGTAGACTTAACGCACGCTACACAGAGTACTTAGCGTGCGCTAAGCAGTTCAGGCAGATTACATTTTATGAACTTTTGTCCGTAAATCAATTGTTAAACATTCGTACGACGTGAGATAAATCCTATATCATTTCTTTTGTTAAGGTTTGATCTTGTCACGTGATTGATTGAGGAGGACGACCTTCGAGTGTTTGTTTTCGTGGAAGTATTTTTCTTGTCTTCAAATCGAGGCAAGTACCTTATTTGTTTTATGTATTATTGTTATACATATTGTCGTGCATGTATGTCGTTATTATATGTCCACCTCATGTTGGTCCGACGAGATCATCGGGGGATCTATGCTAGCGTGCGCTGGATCATCGGATGGGTTTTTCCACCACGGGTTGGTCTGACGGGATCATCGTGGGTTCTAGGCAGTGAACGCTGGATCGACGGAATTACCATGTGTATGTTATGATATCATGTTGTGATTATCAGTTGTGTATGTTATGTTTGAGTTTCTCGCAGGAGAAGACTCGTTTGACATTTTATCATTTACATTATTATTATTATTCTGAGTGTGACGTTGAATAATATGTTATGGTACTTGTACTAGCATCGTTGTGCTAACCCCTTCGGGGGTGAACATTTTGTTTATGTTCAGGATCCAGGAGAGCGGGAAAACAACCACTGGAGCTGCATGACGACGAGGGTGCAGAGTGATGTTCCGGCCGGGTTTATTTGTCTGTTGTTTATTTCAATAAGTACTCTAGTACGAAGTCATTTATGATGAATTTGAATTTGGTGATGTATTATTAAGTTCCTGTTGAACAATTGTACTTTCAGTATTTGGTCAGAACTGTTGTATCTTAATTTCGATATTTCCATTCGTTAGTATTTCTCAATGCCTGTTCAATTCTTCAGCCTTGTAAATCCTTATGTAAAGGATTTACGGCGCTGTAATATTCCTGAATATATCGAGGGTGTTACAGAATATGGTATCAGAGAAAAGATTATGGATATCTTGGCCGTTGGGTTAAAATAGGGGTCATTTATGTCTTTTGAGGTAACCGATCGTGAATGACATCACTGCACTGCCTACGTCTTCATGCGAATGGTGGTTGTAAGTTCCTAAACTCTATCTCGTTCTTTACATGTTGTGTCTCTTTATACTCGAATATTAGAACGATGTTGTTTCCTGTATATTGAGTATTTATGTTTACAGTATGTTGAGAGGCGGACGTGGACGTGGTCGCGGACGAAGAAATGTTGAAAGGGAAGCGTCGCCTTCTAATCAGGCTAGTCATAGCTCAGGCGAGCCGCAACAATCTATTAATAACGAACCGGAACCTGCTGTACCAGAGATCCTTTGTCAAGTGGTGAACCAGATGACTCAGTTCGCCCAAGTCGTGGACCGAATGCAAGTGGCGGTGGGACTACAGCAGGGAGAGAGACAGCAAGGGATCCCAGACATGGGAAATCGAGGTGACCGGTGGATGCAAGAGGTGGCGAAGATGCAACCACCCAAATTCGACGGTATTTCTGAGGCTCCCACCTGGGACCATTGGTTGAAGGAACTGGAGAAAATCTTTGCCGGAATTAACTGCCCAGATGACCGGAGAGCCTCTATCGCGCAATACTTTCTGATAGGGGAAGCGTCCGAATGGTGGGAAGCCATCCGACCTGTAGACCATGATGCTGATTGGGCAGAGTTTAAATTGATGATGGAAGCTCAGTACTGCCCACGTCCTGTGAGGGAATCCAAGGTTCGGGAATTTTTCTCCGCTCAGCCTTCAGATGTTCCGGTATCCCAGGCGATTAAGACGTTTAACCAGCAGCTGGCATTTGTTCGACATCTGGTCAGAACAGATGCAGAAATTATGATCCATTTCGATATGAGGATGAAACCAGAAATCCAGAGGTACATGTCCGGTTTTGAGTGTACCACACTCCGTCAATACCAGGATAAGGCATTGGCGTATGAGATCAAGGAAGCAGCTATGGAGAAATTTTCAGAATCTAAGAAACAGAAAGTCTCTGCTACTTTTACAGAGCACAAGAACAGCGGGCCCCGTAAGGCCCAGTCATCCTTTCACTCTTTCAAGAAACCTCCGCACCCAGTTAGGAGCGGAAAGAACTTCGGAGCGACATCAACTATTACTGATGTTACCAAAAAATGCTTTAACTGCGCCCAGACGGGGCACTATCGACGGAATTGCCCCCTACCTGCCGTGACTTGTTTTGATTGTGGACGAGAGGGACATCGAGCAGTGTTTTGTGAAGAGGCTGCAAAGTCTTTTAGAGCCCGTACACCACAGCCAGTCCAGAAGGAAGCCAGTATCCAACAGACGCAGCAAAGTTTTCAGATGCCTCAGAATTTTGGCCACGGATGAGGCAGAGGACAATGGGACCAAAAGGGGACATCGAGTGCCGGATTTGTTCCCCCACATTTGTACGAGATGAGGAGGACAGACGATCAGGATGCTGCTGTCGCATCAGGTACTGTCCAGATCCTTTCCCAGCCAGTTAGCGTTTTATTCGATACAGGAGCTACGCATTCTTTTATATCTTTGTCTTGTGTGAATCGTTTGAATATTTCCGGTTTTCATACTTGTGAACCTTATGTTATTGGTTTACCGAGTGGAGAGAGGATTGTCGGGAACTTAGAAACTAGAAATTTCCCTGTATCATTTGGAGGCAGAGAGTGGCTTTCAAATTTGATTGTAATAGAAATGCATGGAGACGACCTGATACTCGGAGACGATTGGCTTAATCGATATGGAGCAATTGTAAACTACCGAAGGAGGAATATCTCGCTGATCGCTGACGATGGTTCCGAAATTCTGTTTGAGGGATGGAAACCGGGCAGCTCAGGAAAATTGATCAAGGCGATGAAAGCTGTCAAATTGTTGAAACAGGGTTGTATCGGATATTGGTGCTATGCAATGAAGAAAGAAGACGAAATTGTGGGACTTTCACCCATTCCTGTTGTGAACGAATTTCCAGATGTATTTCCTGAAGAGTTACCTGGACTACCTCCACGAAGGGATGTAGAATTTACCATTGAGCTGGAACCCGGAACTACACCAATTTCTAAGGCGCCGTATCGTATGGCACCTACTGAGATGTACGAACTGAAAAAGCAGCTGGAGGAGTTACTGGACAAAGGCTATATTCAGCCAAGCGTTTCACCCTGGGGAGCGCCAGTTCTTTTTGTCCGAAAGAAGGATGGATCGCTTCGACTGTGTATTGACTATCGAGAGCTGAACAAGGTGACGATTAAGAACAAGTATCCGTTGCCACAGATTGATGATCTGTTTGACCAGTTGCAAGGGGCAACAGTATTTTCTAAAATCGATCTGAGATCAGGGTATCATCAGCTGAGGATTAAGGAATCTGATCCGAAATCAGCATTCAGAACTCGCTACGGACATTATGAGTTTGTAGTGATGCCGTTTGGTCTCACTAACGCACCTGCTGTATTTATGCAATTGATGAACCGAGTATTCATTGAATTTTTGGATAAATTTGTGGTCGTGTTTGTAATGCCCGAGATTTCTGTTATGTAATTGGAACTTGCGATATTGTAATGATTGTACTTTTGTCTAAGTATTATTCTCCGTATTTCATAATCCGATGTTGCCGAGCGTTTAATTTCATGGTTGTGATTTGTAGGGTTGAAATTCTGTGCATGTAGCGCACGCTACAGGCTAAGGGTAGCGTACGCTAACATGGTTTCATAGCGCACGCTACAGAATGTAATTAGCGTACGCTATGCGTGGTCAAATTGATTGGGACGTGCGGTAGGTGAGATCTGGCCGGGGGAGGATTGTGTCGGATGTACCTGGACGGCTTTCGGGAAAAGCCGAGTCAACGCCTTAGCGCACGCTACAGGTCGATGCGTAGCGCACGCTAAGTGCCGAGTCTGATCTAGTCGATGAGCCGTTAGCGCACGCTACTGGCGAGGGCCTAGCGCTAATAGCCATTTATTATAAATAGGACATCATCCTATTCGAGATTTCAGTTTTCTCCTCCCATAACCCGAACTCTTACACTTAGATCATAATTCCCTTCGTCTAAACACTTCATATCAACCTCCTAGCTCGAGATTGAAGATCGTTTATCATTGGAGCTTGGTGTTCAAGCCTTCGGTGTTGGATCGCTTCGTTTTCCTCGTATTCTTCACTACCTTGAGGTAGGTGATTCTTCACTAATGTTAGTAATGTCCTAAGGAAGTTTAAATCATGTTTTGATAAACAAGTAATTCGTTTATAATCGGTCATCACATGTTAGAAGGATACTTTTGACGTATCGGCATTATATATCGTATGAACCTTTGAACCATCTTATTATAGGACTCCTAAGCATGTTCAAATCAAGTATTGATCAATAATCGGATATCTACCCGGTTGATACGTTTTACACGATGGAATCATGTGTTTTGGAACATAGAACAAATGGAACTTAGGTTATTTCTTGGAAATCGTAGAAAGGATATGATGTTGAGTTGATTATCCGTATATTTGTACCTCATGATAATGGAATCTTCCACAAACCTTGTTAGCATGTTTTGCCGTAGATGACCGGTATTATCACGGTAGAATTCATGAGTTTTCCACCCTTCAACCCGATTTTGGTTCGCGGTATTACGCCATGCAGTAGTAGCGCACGCTAACACGTGTAAGTTAACGTGCGCTATCGGGTCGATTAACGCCGAAAGCGTCGTAGCGTACGTTATGAGACCAGGAGTTAGGCGCGGGCCGTGGCTAGCGCCGCTAGTCTTATACGATAGCGTCGCTAACGGTCCGTATTAGCGCCGCGTTACGTAGAGTACGTAGCGCGCTAGCGATCGAGCGATTAGTTGGTTATTTTGATCTTTTCGACCGTAGACCGAATTGTTAGGCCATCGTTCGACTTAAGATGATTTGTATATCGTTCCTTTTGTTAAGGTTCGAGCTTGTTACATTGATCGAAGGAGGCGGCCTTCGAGTGTGTCGAGATCTTTGAAGTGTTTTGCCCTTGCCATTTTCGAGGCAAGTATCATATGTCGAGTTCGATTTATCATGCTTGTGGTTTTATTCATATTGTTGAATATGATATGTATTTCGAGAATACTCGTGATATTCGTTGTTATATTGATGAACATATTGAAATGCATATGTGTATGCATAATTGTTTGATTATGGTATAAATGATCCGAGGGGTCATGAGGATCTATCTTTGAGGGCGCTGGATCGAATGTCCACCATGCGTTGGTCCGACGGGATCATCATGGGGATCTATCTTTGAGGCGCTGGATCGGACGGAGTTTTCCACCATGCGTTGGTCCGACGGGATCATCATGGGGATCTATCTTGAGGGCGCTGGATCATTTGGATTACCATGTATTGTGTTGATGGAATCGTGAGGATTCGCATCGTTGGATTCGGTGGCGGAAGTCCGGTTTGCATGTTTTATGATGTATTGATGATTTATTGTATGATGATACTTGTACTAGCATTGTTTTGCTAACCCCTTCGGGGTGGACATTGTTTTGATGTTCGGGTGGTCGAGGAGCGGGAGGCGACCACAAGACTGGCTGTGACGATGAGATGGCTCAGTGATGTGATTGATGTTATTGTTGTCGAAGAGTTGTTTTCTTGTTTCGTTCAGTACTCGAGTACGTCTGTTTTAATAATGTCCTTTCGATATGGTTGTATAAATTAACTATTTGATCGGTTGAATCAAATCTGTATTTGAACTTCAGTTGTTCGATTGTATTGTTTTTACACTTCTTTTAAAATTAGCCTTGTAAATCCTTATCTAAAGGGTTTACGGCGCTGTAATTATTCCGAATATCTCGGGGTGTTACAGAATATGGTATCGGAGCTAAGATTTATGGATATCTTGGCAGTCGGGTTAATTGGGTCTGTTTACGTTATTAATTATTGGTCGTTCGTAACATCACTGCTGAGCCAGCATCGTCAAGTGGACTGTGGTTGTAAGATTCCTAATCTCGAATACTACTGTTTTATTTAATTTATGTCTTGTAAACATTGATGGATCTACTTTTAGAACGTTTGCCCTGGACATTGAGTATTTATGTTTACAGTATGTTGAGAGGAGGTCGTGGACGCGGACGCGGTCGTGGACGCGGACGTGGAAATGCGAGGCAAGAAGAGTCGGTATCTACTCCTGAGATAGCCGCTAGCCAAACGGATTCACATTCCGGGGGACAGCAGGGATCGGCAAATAATAATGCAGACCCTAATGTGTCGGGAGTACTTCACAGTGGTTGCCCAGATAACCCAGATTTGCTCAAGTTGTGGATCGCATGCAGACGGCGATGGGACAATGAAAGATAACGCGGATAATCGGGAGATAAATGGCTTACCGAGGTGGTAAAATTGCATCCTCCGAAATTTGACTGCCCGCCGAGACGCTTTCGTGGGATCATTGGGTGAAGGAATTGGAAAAGATTTTTGCAGGATTAACTGTCCCAAAGATATGAAGGTTCCGGTCTCCCAGTATCTTTTGACCGGGGAGGCTTTCGACTGGTGGGAGGCCATTCGACCAGAGGAGCACAATGTTGACTGGACGGAATTCAAAGTGATGATGGAGGCACAGTATTGTCCTCGTCCAGTTAGAGAAGCCCGAGTTCGGGAGTTTTTCTCACCGCAAAATTCGGAAGCATCTGTGACGGAAGTGATTAAGACTTTTAATCACCAGCTGACTTATGTGCGTCACCTGGTCAGGACCGAGGCGGAAAGGATTTTCCATTTTGACATGCGAATGAAGCCGGAAATTCAGCAATATATGTCCGGATTTGATTGTACCACCTTGAGGCAGTATCAGGACAAGGCGTTGGCCTACGATATGAAGGAAGCAGCAGTAGAGAAATCGACGGAAGCAAAGAAACAGAAGGTGTCTGGCAACTTCATGGAGAATAAGAATAGCGGGCCCCGCCGGGGTCAGTCCTCTTTTCACTCATCCAGGAGACCTCCGCATCCTAGTCGAGGAGGAAAGAAGTTCCGGGCAGCACCGACTGTTTCTGACGCAGGGAAGAAGTGTTACAACTGTGGCAAGGCGGGACATGTTCGACGTGATTGTTTCGCGCCTGCTGTGACCTGTTTCGAGTGTGGACAGGAAGGACATCGCGCAACATTTTGTGGAAATGCGACCCGATCTTTTGGTACTCGTACTCCAGCTCCAGTCCCGAAAGAGACGAGTGTGAACCAGACGCAGCAAAGTGGATTTCAGCAGCAGAACGCTGGGAAGAGAGAGGCATCCAGTGCTGGGTCCGCTCCTCCACGCCTGTACGAGATGAGGAAATCTGATGATCGAACACACCGTTGCATCGTGCGATTCGAGATCCTTTGCAACCAGTTAGTGTCTTGTTCGATTCGGGAGCTACGCATTCTTTTATATCTTTGAACTGTGTTAATCGTTTGAACATCTCGTGCTTGTATAATTGTGAACCTTATGTTGTGGGATTACCGAGCGGAGAGAAAATTGTGGGAACCTTAGAAGCTAAGGATTTCCCAGTATCTATAGAAGGAAGAGATTGGCCATCGAATCTTATTGTGGTTGACATCTGCGGTGACGATTTAAGTCTCGGAGATGATTGGCTCAACCGTTATGGAGTCATGTGAATTACCGAGAGAGAGTCATTTCCATCATTGCCGATGACGGATCGAACACTTATTCCGAGGATGGAGACCGAAGCTCGGGAAAATTGATCAAAGCAATGAAAGCCGTGAAATTATCAAGCGGGGATGTCACGGACTCGTGCTATGCCATGAAGAAAGAGGAAGGGGTAGAGCTCTCGTCCATTTCAGTTGTGAATGAGTTCTCGATGTATTTCCTGACGAACTACTCAGGTTACCTCCGCAGAGGGGAGTGGAATTCACTATCGAACTAGAGCCTGGAGCGGCTCCTATTTCCAGAGCCCCATACCGCATGGCGCCAACCAAGATGTATGAACTCAAGAAACAACTGGAGGAATTGTTGCAGAGGGGTTATATTCAACCGAGCGTTTCTCCTTGGGGAGCGCCTGTTCTCTTTGTCCTAAGAAAGACGGATCCCTACGACCGTATTGATTACAGGAACTCAATAAGATGACAATCAAGAATAAGTATCCTATACCTCGGATCGACGACTTGTTTGATCAAGCAGGGGCAAGGGTATTCTCGAAGATAGACTTGCGATCGGGATACCACCAGATTGAGAATTAAGGAATCGGATATACCGAAATCGCTTTCGGATCCCTGCAGGCATTATGAATTCGTAGTGATGCCGTTTGGACTTACCAATGCTCCTGCAGATTCATGCAATTAATGAATCGGGTATTCTTGGAGTACTTGGATAAATTTGTGGTCGCTTTTCATTGACGACATCTTGATATATTCGAGGGACGCAGAGGAACATGTGAACATTTACGTGTGGTTTTGAGCATCTTGAGAAAGGAACAGTGACGCTAAGCTTTCTAAATGTGAGTTACGGCTTAAGGAAGTAACTTTCCTTGGGCATGTGATATCGGCCGACGGAGTTCAGTGGACCGAAGAAAGTTGAAGCAATCTTGGAATGGGAAGTTCCTAGCAACGTGAAAGAAGTCCAAGCTTCTTAGGACTTGCTGGATATTATCGCCGCTTTGTAGAGGGATTTTCCAAAATTGCTCGTCCGCTCACTCATTGTTATAGAAAACTCAAAAGTTCACGTGGAATGAGAAGTGCAGTGGTTTTGGTGAACTTGAGAGGAGACTAACGACAGACCTATATTAGCTTGCCCGGAGGGGAAGTGGATTCATGGTATCTGGCCGACGCTTGAATCGGGGTTTGGGTTGCGTGTTGATGCAGAGGGATAAAGTGATTGCTTATGCTTCTCGGCAATTGAAACCGTACGAAGTTAATTATCCTACTCATGATCCGGAGCTAGCTGCTGTGGTCTTTGCCTTGAAAATCAGCGGCATTATTTATGCGGCACTCATTGTCGATCTTTAGATCATAAGAGCCTCAAATACATTTTCGATGTAAAGAATTAAACATGAGGCGAGAGAAGGTGGCTAGAATTGATCAAGGATTACGACTTGGAGATTCTCTATCATCCGGGAAAGCAAATGTAGTAGCCGATGCTTTGAGCCGTAAACCTGTTTCCCTTCGAGTGTTGGAAGCACTTACGTCCCAACCCAGTATTCAACGAGAACCGATCCGCGAGGATTGAGGTATGGGCACCGTAAATCCAAGGGCGACTTTATGTGATGAAACCGACTTCATCATTAGTCGAGGAGATCAAGTCTAAACAATCGAACGATTCTCGATCCTTCGATTATATGACGAAGTAAAGAAAGGAAAGCCCTGTGATTCGTGATACAAGACGATGGGGTTTTGAGATTTGAGTCGACTTTGCGTTCCCGAGGATGATGATTTGAGACGGACAATTTTAAAGGAAGCTCATAGCGCGCCCTATTCTATTCACCCAGGCAGTAGTAAGATGTATAAAGATTTAAAGCAAAACTTCTGGTGGGGGAATATGAAGAAAGACGTAGCGGAGTACGTTTCGAAGTGTTTGACTTGTCAGCAGGTTAAGATTGAACATCAGCGACCTGCTGGAATGTTAAAGCCGCTCCCGATCCCTGAATGGAAGTGGGAGGATATCTCGATGGATTTCATCACTAGTATGCCACGGACTAGAACGGGAATGAACATGATTTGGGTTGTAGTTGATCGACTAACCAAGTCGGCTCATTTCCTGGGAATTAAAGATACATGGGGACCCGAGAGATTGGCACGAATATTTATTGCGGATATAGTCAGATTGCACGGGACACTGAAGACCATTATTTCGGATGGAGTTGGACGTTTCGTTTCAAATTTCTGGTGAGCAGTTCACAATGCTTTGGGTAATGAGCTCAACTTTAGCACAGCTTATCATCCCCAAACGGACGGTCAGTCCGAAAGGACCATTCAGACAGTAGAGGACATGCTTAGAGCTTGTGCATTAGATTGGTCGGTTGATTGGGAAGTTCATTTGCCCTTGATCGAGTTCACTTATAATAACAGTTGGCATGCTTCTATTAAGATGGCACCATTTGAAGCTTTGTACGGGAGAAGATGCCGGTCACCCCTGTGCTGGGATGATTCTTGGATTTGATCGGACGGAACCGAATTGATTATTCGGACTCAAGAGAAGATAGCCTTGATTCGAGAAAGACTGCCGATCGCCCGCAGTCGAAGTCTTATGCCGATGTACGTCGTCGCCCTCTAGAGTTCGGCCTGGAGACCACGTACTATTGAAGGTGTCTCCTACACGAGGGATTTTCCGTTTTGGGAGAAGAGGTAAGCTAAGTCCGAGATATATCGGACCATTCGAGATCCTAGAGAGAGTTGGGGAGTTAGCATACAGGTTGGCCTTACCGCCATCGCTGAGTCACGTTCACAATGTGTTTCACGTATCCAACTGCGGAAGTATGTAACGGACCCCAGTCACGTCATTGATTTCGACGAGATCGAGATAGCTAATGATGGCACCTTCGAAGAGAGACCAATCAAGATACTTGAGAGCCGGATCAAACAATTGAGGAATAAACCAATACACTTGGTTAAAGTACAATGGTCACGACATGGAGTCGAAGAGGCCACTTGGGAAACGGAGGACGGTATGAAGGCTAAATATCCGGAGTTGTTTTCATCATAAGTTTCGGGACGAAACTTCTTTTTAGGGAGGAAGGATGTAATGCCCGAGATTTCTGTTATGTAATTGGAACTTGCGATATTGTAATGATTGTACTTTTGTCTAAGTATTATTCTCCGTATTTCATAATCCGATGTTGCCGAGCGTTTAATTTCATGGTTGTGATTTGTAGGGTTGAAATTCTGTGCATGTAGCGCACGCTACAGGCTAAGGGTAGCGTACGCTAACATGGTTTCATAGCGCACGCTACAGAATGTAATTAGCGCACGCTATGCGTGGTCAAATTGATTGGGACGTGCGGTAGGTGAGATCTGGCCGGGGGACCCCTGTCGGATTGTGTCGGATGTACCTGGACGGCTTTCGGGAAAAGCCGAGTCAACGCCTTAGCGCACGCTACAGGTCGATGCGTAGCGCACGCTAAGTGCCGAGTACAGTCTAGTCCAATGAGCCGTTAGCGCACGCTACGAGCAGGGCCTAGCGCGCGCTAATAGCCATTTATTATAAATAGGACATCATCCTATTCGAGATTTCAGTTTTTCTCCTCCCATAACCCGAACTCTTACACTTAGATCATAATTCCCTTCGTCCTAAACACTTCATATCAACCTCCTAGCTCGAGATTGAAGATCGTTTATCATTGGAGCTTGGTGTTCAAGCCTTCGGTGTTGGATCGCTTCGTTTTCCTCCGTATTCTTCACTACCTTGAGGTAGGTGATTCTTCACTAATGTTAGTAATGTCCTAAGGAAGTTTAAATCATGTTTTGATAAACAAGTAATTCGTTTATAATCGGTCATCACATGTTAGAAGGATACTTTTGACGTATCGGCATTATATATCGTATGAACCTTTGAACCATCTTATTATAGGACTCCTAAGCATGTTCAAATCAAGTATTGATCAATAATCGGATATCTACCCAGTTGATACGTTTTACACGATGGAATCATGTGTTTTGGAACATAGAACAAATGGAACTTAGGTTATTTCTTGGAAATCGTAGAAAGGATATGATGTTGAGTTGATTATCCGTATATTTGTACCTCATGATAATGGAATCTTCCACAAACCTTGTTAGCATGTTTTGCCGTAGATGACTTGTATTATCACGGTAGAATTCATGAGTTTTTCCACCCTTCAACCCGATTTTCGGTTCGCGGTATTACGCCATGCAAGAGTAGCGCCACGCTAACACGTGTAAGTTAACGTGCGCTATCGGGGTCGATTAACGCCCGGCGTCGTAGCGTCGTTATGAGACCCGGCCAGTTAGATCGCAGACCGTGGCTAGCGCACGCTAGTCTTATACGATAGCGTACGCTAACAGTCCGTCTTAGCACACGTTACGTAGAGTACGTAGCGCGCGCTAAGCAGTCCAGGCAGATTGGTTATTTTTGATCTTTTCGACCGTAGACCGAATTGTTAGGCCATCGTTCGACTTAAGATGATTTGTATATCGTTCCTTTTGTTAAGGTTCGAGCTTGTTACATTGATCGAAGGAGGCGGCCTTCGAGTGTGTCGAGATCTTTGAAGTGTTTTGCCCTTGCCATTTTCGAGGCAAGTATCATATGTCGAGTTCGATTTATAATGCTTGTGGTTTTATTCATATTGTTGAATATGATATGTATTTCTGAGAATACTCGTGATATTCGTTGTTATATTGATGAACATATTGAAATGCATATGTGTATGCATAATTGTTTGATTATGGTATAAATGATCCGAGGGGGTCATGAGGATCTATGCTGAGGGCGCTGGATCGAATGTCCACCATGCGTTGGTCCGACGGGATCATCATGGGGATCTATCTTTGAGGCTGGATCGGCTGGAGTTTTCCACCATGCGTTGGTCCGACGGGATCATCATGGGGATCTATCTTGAGGGCGCTGGATCATTTGGATTACCATGTATTGTGTTGATGGAATCGTGAGGATTCGCATCGTTGGATTCCGTGGCGGAAGTCCGGTTTGGATGTTTTATGATGTATTGATGATTTATTGTATGATGATACTTGTACTAGCATTGTTTTGCTAACCCCTTCGGGGGTGGACATTGTTTTGATGTTCAGGTGGTCGAGGAGCGGGGAGGCAGCCACAGTACCGACAGGACGATGAGATGGCTCAGTGATGTGATTGATGTTATTGTTGTCGAAGAGTTGTTTTCTTGTTTCGTTCAGTACTCGAGTACGTCTGTTTTAATAATGTCCTTTCGATATGGTTGTATAAATTAACTATTTGATCGGTTGAATCAAATCTGTATTTGAACTTCGGTTGTTCGATTGTATTGTTTTTACACTTCTTTTAAAATTAGCCTTGTAAATCCTTATCTAAAGGGTTTACGGCGCTGTAATTATTCCGAATATCTCGGGGTGTTACAGTGTTCATTGATGACATTCTGGTGTATTCTAAGAGCCCGGAAGAACATGCGCAGCATTTGCAGATTGTATTGGAACTTTTGAGAAGCGAGCAATTGTACGCCAAACTTTCTAAGTGTGAATTCTGGCTAAAGGAAGTAATGTTCCTCGGCCATGTGGTGTCAGCTAAAGGAGTCCGAGTAGATCCTCAGAAGATCGAAGCAATTATGGATTGGAAGCCTCCAAAGAACGTGAAAGAAGTCCGAAGCTTCTTAGGACTTGCTGGGTATTATCGTCGATTCGTGGAAGGGTTTTCTAAAATTTCCCGCCCACTTACTCGACTCCTGCAGAAAACTCAAAAGTTTGAGTGGAACGAGCCGTGTCAGACTAGTTTTGATGAGTTAAAGAAGAGATTGACGACGACACCGATTCTATCTCTTCCACAGGGAACTGGAGGATTTATAGTTTACAGTGATGCTTCGAACCAAGGACTCGGGTGCGTATTGATGCAGAATGATAAGCTGATCGCTTATGCGTCGCGACAGCTGAAACCTTATGAAGTGAATTACCAAACACATGATTTGGAGCTAGCAGCAGTAGTTTTTGCTTTGAAGATCCAGAGGCATTATCTGTACGGGACTCACTGTCAGATCTTTACGGATCACAAGAGTCTCAAATACATCTTGATCGTAAAGAATTGAACATGCGGCAAAGAAGATGGTTAGAACGATCAAGGACTATGACTTGGAGATTTTGTATCATCCAGCAAAGCGAATGTAGTGGCCGATGCACTCGGCCGCAAGCCTGTTTCTATTCGAGATCTTTGAGGCGACCTCCCAACTTAGCCTTCAACGAGAGATGATTCGAGAAGGAATTGAAGTGTGGTTACAAAGAGTCCAGGGAGAACTGTGCGTGATGGAGATAACTTCATCATTAACCGAAAAAATCAAATCTAGACAGGCAGATGATCATCTGATGATTCGGTTACGTGATGAAGTGATCAAAGGAAAGGCCCCCGGATTCATAATTCATGATGATGGAGTTTTGAGATTTCAAAACCGACTCTGCGTTCCCGATGATGATGTTCTGAAACAGACGATTATGAAGGAAGCTCACAATTCGCCCTATTCTATCCAACCGGACACCAGTAAAATGTATAAGGACTTGAAGCAGAATTTCTGGTGGGGCAACATGAAGAAAGATGTAGCGGACTATGTTTCGAAATGCTTGACTTGTCAGCAGGTTAAGATCGAGCATCAACGGCCTGCCGGAATGTTGAAGCCGCTCCCAATTCCTGAATGGAAGTGGGAGGACATATCGATGGACTTTATCACTAATATGCCGAGAACCAGGACAGGAATGAACATGATTTGGGTGATAGTTGATCATTTAACCAAATCAGCTCATTTTCTAGGCATTAAGGATATGTGGGGACCAGAGAGGTTGGCACGAGTATTTATTTCGGAGATAGTTCGATTGCATGGTACGCCGAAGACCATTGTTTCTGATCGAGACGGCCGTTTTGTGTCTCACTTTTGGAAAGCAGTTCATAAGGCCTTGGGGACCGAATTGAACTTCAGCACAGCTTATCACCCGCAGACTGACGGACAATCCGAGAGGACTATTCAAACGGTGGAAGACATGCTAAGGGCCTGTGCCTTAGATTGGTCAAATGATTGGGAAATTCATCTACCGTTGATTGAATTTACCTACAACAATAGTTGGCATGCTTCCATTAAGATGGCACCGTTTGAGGCATTATACGGGAGGAGATGTAGATCGCCCCTATGTTGGGATGATTCATCAGACTTGATCGGAACAGAATTAGAGTTGATCGTGCAGACTCGAGAAAAGATAGCCTTGATTCGTGAAAGGCTGTTGACCGCCCAGAGTCGCCAGAAATCTTAAGCAGACGTACGTCGTCGCCCATTGGAGTTCAGTACTGGAGACCACGTACTTTTGAAGGTTTCTCCTACTCGGGGAATCTTTCATTTCGGAAGGAAAGGAAAGCTGAGTCCGAGATATATCGGACCGTTTGAGATCCTTGAGAGAGTTGGGGAGTTGGCATACAGATTGGCATTGCCGCCGTCATTGTGCCATGTTCATAACGTGTTCCACGTATCCCAGTTACGGAGGTATATACCAGATCCCAGTCATATCATTTATTTCGGCGAGATCGAAGTCGCGCAGGATGGGACGTTTGAAGAAAGACCGGTCAAGATACTCGAGAGTTGAGTTAAGCAGTTGAGGAACAAACCAATTGTTTTGGTCAAAGTTCAATGGTCACGTCACGGAATGGAAGAAGCCACATGGGAAACGGAAGCTGATATGAAGTCCAGATATCCCGAGTTATTTTCGTCTTGAGTTTCGGGATGAAACTCCTTTTTAGTAGGAGAGTATGTAATATCCGGATTTATTACGGTGTATTTCATCTGTATTCAAACCCTGTATTATTCGGATTTGTGGTTTTGATTATTGGAGTATGATATTTCTTGCATTGATATCTTTGTACATAAGTATAACAACATGCAAAATTTCTCATGCAAACTCGTGATAGCGGACGCTAAGAATGTAGCTTAACGCGCGCTATCGGGCTACTACTAGCGCACGCAATGCATGTAGGAGTTGCGTGCGCTAAGAACTCAATTATTTAACTGGACGGCTAGCACATGCGCCAGCCGGGACATGGGTCCGGATAAGATTCCCGCGGACGAACATGGACAGTTTTGAAGTCAACTCTTATTAGCGCACGCTAAGGAAAGCTTAGTAGCGTGCGCTAATTAGTTAAAGTGCAGAATATTATAAATGAGACAACAACCCGTTTTGGCTTACATTTCATTCGTCGATTCTTCATTCTTGAGAGGCCAGAGAGCTATAATAATCCTTCTACACACTTAGGACACATCTTATTGATCCTTGTATATTGGTTATCACTTGTAAGTGATCATTGAAGTGGAGTAGCACCTTGGAGTGGCATACAACCAACCGGAGTCGGATTCTACCTTACGGTTCAGTGATTTTCGTCATATTAAGGTATGTTCAACCTATCTCCAGACTTAGAGTTGGATTTTAAAGAATTGGATGATCATGTTAACGAGATATTAATTTTCATTAGTGAATTATCCAAAGTACATCATGTTTGGAATATCGAGATGAATAAGCCTTAAGTACCTTGATTATGAACATCATGATTCGAATCTTATTACATTGAACCAGTAGAGGAAGCTTCTATCATTGGTAATCCGAATCTAGTAGATGACTTCATAACAATCATGGACTTGACTCTAACATCATTATTGTTAGATGAATCTAAGGGATTGATCATGGAAGGATTTATCTAGTATAGATGGAATGTTAAACAACTACAGCATGATAATTTTGATGGATATAAAGGTGTTGATATCAAACGTTAAGCCTTTCGAATCGTCATATGAAGATTTGTAGTCGAAATGGAATATGGTTTTATAATGGTATACATATCCCTGAATCCGAAGTTGTTGTTATCCGTAAGACCATTCATAATCGTATGAACATGATATTCATGGAGGTAACATGAATTATCACGGAAGATTTCATTGTTTTGATCATGATGAGAACAGTCTACTGCCCAGCAGTAAACTGCCATGCACAGATAGCGCACGCTAAGCTATGTATATTAACATGCGCTATCGAGCACGAGTTAGCGTATGCTACGTTTGGTACGTAACGTATGCTAGGCCATCAGACGAGTCAGTCGACTGATCAGTGAAGTACTGACCGTGGATAGTTAGCGTACGCTAGGCTTTGTTGTTTGCGTGCCCTATCGAGCAGACTTAACGCACGCTACACAGAGTACTTAGCGTGCGCTAAGCAGTTCAGGCAGATTACATTTTATGAACTTTTGGCCGTAAATCAATTGTTAAACATTCGTACGACGTGAGATAAATCCAATATCATTTCTTTTGTTAAGGTTTGATCTTGTCACGTGGTTGATTGAGGAGGACGACCTTCGAGTGTTCGTTTTCGTGGAAGTATTTTTCTTGTCTTCAAATCGAGGCAAGTACCTTATTTGTTTTATGTATTGTTGTTATACATATTGTCGTGCATGTATGTCGTTATTGTATGTCCACCTCGTGTTGGTCCGACGGGATCATCGGGGGATCTATGCTAGCGTGCGCTGTATCATCGGACGGGTTTTTCCACCACGGGTTGGTCTGACGGGATCATCGTGGGTTCTAGGCAGTGAACGCTGGATCGACGGAATTACCATGTGTATGTTATGATATCATGTTGTGATTATCAGTTTTGTATGTTATGTTTGAGTTTCTCGCAGGAGAAGACTCGTTTGACATTTTATCATTTACATTATTATTATTATTATTCTGAGTGTGGCGTTGAATAATATGTTTTGGTACTTGTACTAGCATCGTTGTGCTAACCCCTTCGGGGGTGAACATTTTGTTTATGTTCAGGATCCAGGAGAGCGGGAAAACAACCACTGGAGCTGCATGATGACAAGGGTGCAGAGTGATGTTCCGGCCGGGTTTATTTGTCTGTTGTTTATTGATTATTTCAATAAGTACTCGAGTACGAAGTCATTTATGATGAATTTGAATTTGGTGATGTATTATTAAGTTCCTATTGAACAATTGTACTTTCAGTATTTGGTCAGAACTGTTGTATCTTAATTCCGATATTTCCATTCGTTAGTATTTCTCAATGCCTGTTCAATTCTTCAGCCTTGTAAATCCTTATGTAAAGGATTTACGGCGCTGTAATATTCCTGAATATATCGAGGGTGTTACAGGCATGAAGTCCAGATATCCCGAGTTATTTTCGTCTTGAGTTTCGGGACGAAACTCCTTTTTAGTAGGAGAGTATGTAATATCCGGATTTATTACTGTGTATTTTACCTGTATTCGAACCCTGTATTATTCGGAATTGTAATCTTGATGATTGGAGTATGATATTTCTTGCATTGGCATCCTTGTACTTGAGTATTGCAACATACAAATTTTCTCATGCAAACTCGTGATAGCGCACGCTAAGAATGTAGCTTAACGCGCGCTATCGAGCTACTACTAGCGCACACTAGTTATGTAGGAGTTGCGTGCGCTAAGCATTCAATTATTGAGCGGGACGACTAGCACATGCGCCAGCCGGGACATGGGTCCGGATAAGATTCCCGCGGACGAACCTGGACAGTTTTGAAGTCAACTCTTATTAGCGCGCGCTAAGGATTGCTTAGTAGCGTGCGCTAATTAGCTAAAGTGCAGAATATTATAAATGAGACAACAACCCGTTTTGGCTTACATTTCATTCGTCCATTCTTCATTCTTGAGAGGCCAGAGAGCTATAATAATCCTTCTACACACTTAGAACACATCTTATTGATCCTTGTATATTGGTTATCACTTGTGAGTGATCATTGAAGTGGAATAGCACCTTGGAGTGGCATACAACCAACTGGAGTCGTATTCTACCTTACGGTTTAGTGATTTTCGTCATATTAAGGTATGTTCAACCTATCTCCAGACTTAGAGTTGGATTCTAAAGAATTAGATGATCATGTTAACAAGATATTGATTTTCACTAGTGAATTATTCAACATGCATCATGTTTGGAATATAGAAATGGTTATGCCTCAAGTACCTTGATTATGAACACCATGATTCGAATCCTATTACAATGAACAAGTAGAGGAAGCTTCTATCATTGGTAATCCAAATCTAGTAGATGACTTCATAGCAATCATGAACTTGACTTTAACATCATTATTGTTAGATGAATCTAAAGGATTGATCATGGAAGGATTTATCTAGTATAGATGGAATGTTAAACAATTACAGTATGATAATTTTGATTGATATTAAGGTGTCGATATCAACCGTTAAGCCTTTCGAATTGTCGTATGAAGATTGTAGTCGAAATGGAAGATGGTTTCATAATAGTATACATATCCTTGAACCCGAAGTTGTTGTTATCCGTTAGATCATTCATAGCCGTATGAACATGATATTCATGGAAGTAACATGAACTAACACTGAGGATTTCATTTGGTATAATCATGTTGACGTCCGTCTACTGCCCAGCAGTAAACTGCCATGCAGAGTTAGCATACGCTAAGCTATGTAGATTAACGTGCGCTATCGAGCATGAGTTAGCGTACGCTACGTTTGGTACGTAACGTACGCTAGGCCACAAGACGAGCCAGTCGACTGATCAGTGAAGTACTGACCATGCATAGTTAGCGTACGCTAGGCTTTGTTGTTTACGTGCGCTATCGAGCAGACTCAACGCACGCTACACAGAGTACTTAGCGTGCGCTAAGCAGTTCAGGCAGATTACATTTTATGAGCTTTTGACCGTAAATCGAATTGTTAGACATTCGTACGATGTGAGATAAATCCTATATTATTTCTTTTGTTAAGGTTTGAGCTTGATACGTGATTGATTGAGGGGGGACGACCTTCGAGTGTTCGTTTTCGTGGAAGTATTGTTCTTATCTTCAAATCGAGGCAAGTATCTTATTTGTTTTATGTATTGATGTTATACATATTGTCGTGCATGTATGTCGTTGTTGTATGTCCACCTCGTGTTGGTCCGACGGGATCATCGGGGGATCTATGCTAGCGTGCGCTGGATCATCGGACGGGTTTTTCCACCACGGGTTGGTCTGACGGGATCATCGTGGGTTCTAGGCAGTGAACGCTGGATCGACGGAATTACCATGTGTATGTTATGATATCATGTTGTGATTATCAGTTGTATATGTTATGTTTGAGTTTC
Organism: Orobanche coerulescens; assembly: GCA_033398695.1. Classification (NCBI taxonomy): domain Eukaryota; kingdom Viridiplantae; phylum Streptophyta; class Magnoliopsida; order Lamiales; family Orobanchaceae; genus Orobanche; species Orobanche coerulescens. The sequence continues at coordinate 134,459,452 of CM065806.1, read as the reverse complement.
TCGCAGGAGAAGACTCGTTTGGCATTTTATCATTTACGTTATTATTATTATTCTGCGTGTGACGTTGAATAATATGTTGTGGTACTTGTACTAGCATCGTTGTGCTAACCCCTTCGGGGGTGAACATTTTGTTTATGTTCAGGATCCAGGAGAGCGGGAAAACAACCACTGGAGCTGCATGACGACGAGGGTGCAGAGTGATGTTCCGGCCGGGTTTATTTGTCTATTGTTTATTGGTTATTTCAATAAGTACTCGAGTACGAAGTCATTTATGATGAATTTGAATTTGGTGATGTATTATTAAGTCCCTGTTGAACAAATTGTACTTTCAGTATTTGGTCAGAACTGTTGTATCTTAATTCCGATATTTCCATTCGTTAGTATTTCTTAATGTCTGTTCAATTCTTCAGCCTTGTAAATCCTTATGTAAAGGATTTACGGCGCTGTAATATTCCTGAATATATCGGGGGTGTCACATCACCAACACAATTTCCATTTTTTTAGGTGATAGCTTTCACACCGTTATTTGCTAACGTGTAGCTCTTTTAACCAACACAATTTTTTTCATCTCTTTTTTTAGGTGATAGCTTTCACACCGTTATTTGCTAACTTGTAGCTTTTTTCACCAACACAATTTTTTTCATCTCTCTTTTTTTTTAGGTGATAGCTTTCACACCGTTATTTGCTAACGTGTAGCTCTTTTCACCAACAACCTCTTTTTTATTTTTTTTAGGGAATAGAATTTTTGCCAAAAATTATTTATTAGCTAAGCATGAAAAATCAAAAAGTCCACAAATTAAGTAAATTTCAGTTCTATTTTTCATCAACCGAATGATTCTTCTTTACTCAAGGTAACGAATGACTCGATTTTAAATAATAACTACAAGGCTTGGAATGAGAGATTAAGGATAAAAAATTTTTGGAATATACAATTTTTTACCGATTAAAACGATTTTAGCTAACTTATTGGTGTTATGGCCAGATCTAGAAATCTCATAAATCAAAATACTATATATATATATATATATATATATATATATATACTAAAAAAATACCAACACACCAAAATAATTAAAACATAATACCCCCAAACTTGAAAATAAAACTGTCCTCAATTTTAAAAAAAAAAATAAAAATAGAAAAAATAAAATAAATAAAAAATAAAATAAAAAGCAATGGAGAAAAGCATAATACTCCCTGTTATGAAAGTTAATGCTTGAGCTAATGCCTTTTAGAATCTGCAAGAGAATAAATATACGAGGCACACAACAAAAGAAAATAAAATATACTCGGAAGTATAACACAATTTTTAAGATGCGCTTCAAGAAAGTCAGAAGAGTCACCTTATGCTGCCATCAATGCTTTTATAAAAAAAAAACAATAAAAATTACAGCAATAAAATAACAATACATAAATCGCGAATAGATGCGCGTCAAGAGATCAAGAAGAAACTCCTTAAGCTGCCATCATTTAGCACAATTTTTACACACAACAGAAAGTAAAAATACAAGAGGTCTGACATGGGTTGTCAAAGGGAGAGGAATGAATCCACTTTTCATTTTCTCACAGTAAAATCTTCCATCCAGACAATTTTAGCTAGAGTTGGATCTGGTTGAGGAACAAATTCAATGAGTTTTTTGATTAGTTCTTCTGGTGTTGTTGCAACGACTATGATTCGTTTAGCACGCTCGGAAATAAAACCCTTTTCAGCAGAGTAGTCGATGAAAGATAGTAAACCATCAAAGAAACCATTGACATTAAGCAGACCTATTGGTTTTTGATGAACATTTAGCTGGGCTCTGGTAACCACATGAAAAAGTTCCTCAAGAGTGCCCAAACCACCAGGAAGGGTGATAAAGGCGCCAGAATTATTTATCATGTGAGTTATGCGATCTTACATATTTACAGCTCTAAACTTATCACCAATAGTTGCCCCGGTGATTTTACTTTCAGCCAGAGGTTTTGGAATTATTCCCAACACTCTTACTCCTTCCATATAGGCAGAAGCAGCAGCTCGTCCCATTAATCCTAGACTTCCTCCTCCGTAAACTACATGAATGCATTTTTCTCCTAAGGTACGGCCCAAGTAGTGGGCTGCTTCATTAAAGCAAGTCTCTTTTCCATAACTAGCTCCACCAAAAATGCAGACTGTGCTAAAAATTTTTGTGCAAGATGATGATTCCATTTTTGAAAAGAAATTTATTAGAGAGAAAAAGAGAAAAGTACAAGTTTGAGGGATGAATAAAAGAAACAAGCACAATGCTTATTTATAGAAGAAGAATGAGGTAAAATTGTTTAACAAGTTTGTGATTGCGTTGATTGCGCTTCAACTACTCAATAGAATAATGAATGCATTTATTGCGTATCACCTTTTTTTTTATTCAGAAAATCTCACCAAACGACAAAAATTAAAGATACTCACGTGTATGTACAGTAGTTGTGATTTTGGCTCACATCTTCCTCTGATTTTACGTTCAGTAACGGCCTAAACACCTTCTATGAGTCGGGGAGAAGCTTCCCATCTAATTTTCTTCCAAATTGGCAAACAAGGTCTTTTAACATCAGATTCCCAAGACGTTGCTCATATTATGGTTTGAATTTATTCCACAAACATCGAATTCCGTAATGTACGAGTCCACTAGGATGCGTGTTAAGAGAAATTTCGATATTATCTAAATTCTCTTTATTCAGACCATCCTTAATGAATTGAATTTTATCTTCTCCGTTTGTAGATGGAATTCCTAAAGATCGACATTTTAAATTACAGTTCCATCTAGCACATTTATAGCAAACGGCTATCATCTTTGCTCATCGTTTCTTGGCATATGAACTTTTTCCAAGCCCTGGTAAAAATCTAGTCGGTATTTCTGTGAATTCACCTGCTATTCTTACTTTGACTTCAATTATGAATCTAATATCAAAAGGTATGCTTTTATTCATAAGCAACCTCATCCTTTCAATTCTTGCTTTGTAGATTTTTAAAATTACTTTTTTGCTTAGAAAGGGAAATCTTTTTTCAATATTATTCAAAGTTTCATCCATGACAAAATAAAATAAAAAAGGATAAAATATCTACAAATATCAGTTGTTGTTGTAATATCCGCAATTTTGGATTTCCGGTAATTTTCTTTTTTTCGGCGGAGGTCCGTTTCGACGACTAGCTTGGGACCGTTTCATCATTCTAAGAATGATTAATTCTGCACTTTTTGTCATTTGAGTTCGTTTCGGTATTGTTTTGTTGAGTCCCGTGTTTCTTAACGACTTTTCCGCAATCGAGTTTGATTCTTGTGAAAATCGTCCGAAATTACTGTTTCGAGTTTCTCGTAAGTCCGTTTAACTTTGTTAGACGTGTTTTGAACTTCGGTTTGGTTATTCGATCACGTATCGTGATTTTCGGACGTTTTGGGCCATTTTCGTAATTTCCCAAAGTTTGGGGTAATTACCTTCCATTGTCGAATTTTGAGCCTTCGGGTGGTCGGAATCGTGTGTTCTATCAGCTCTTAGATTCATCTTTGTGAGTACTTCGTAACCGTATCTTCGGTTCGTATTCAAGTTCGGGTTTCGGGATCGTTCGGATCGTCGTTGTGATTCTTCATTTTGTGCCCGGAGGCTTTTGGCCGGACCTGGGCGAAACGGCCCTGAAAACGGCGCTGCCGAGCGCAGTGTCCTGCACCGGGTCGGCCAGGACCGGCAGCCTGCCGAGACACGGCCGAGACACCCGGCGCTGGTGTGGGCCGTTTGCTGCGCCGTGTCCGGCAGGTGTATAAATATGGCAGAGCAGTCGGGTTTCACTCATTTTTTCTCACTCGTATTCTTCCATTCCGCGACTGAAGCTTTGATAATAATATCACTACTCGATCAATAATGGAGTAATGTTGTTATACAATAAATCCATGAAGTTTTGAGGTTCATATCATCAATAATACGTCCTATAACATCTTTTTATCGAGCGAATCAGGTCAGATTTTCTAGAAATCTAGTTTTGGGAATTTTGTTCGATTTGTCCGTTTAATCCGTTTTAACTCAGAATAGTGATGGATTGATGATTGTTAAGCTATATTATATCAAATTCCTTGTTATTCCACGGTTGGATTGCCACGGATTTGTCGTTTTATTGAGTATCTTATCGACGCCTTGAAGATGTTCGATAAAATGTCACAAAGAGAATCCGAGCGTTCTATGCTTATTCTTCCTCGTTCGTTCGTTAATTTATTGATGTTATAATGTTAGGGTCAGATTCCTTGTGAAGAACGCGATTCGGAACCCTTCCGTTCATTGTCTTCGTCGTAGTACAAGCTTCCCGGTCAAACCGTGTTCTTCGGGGTATCCGGTATCGGTTATTAAGGCAAGTATCTTATTATACGACTTGTATCTTGTGACTAATAATCACGTATGATAATTATGATGATTTTTCTTGCCTTCATAAATATGTTCCGTTTGAATTGGTTGTGTATTCCGAAATTTGAAGGCTTTGTGATAATAATATTATATTGGTATACGTGTTAGGTGTTGTGCCATTTGTGCAGGATTGCGACGTACATATGGATGGTTGTACACTTGGTTGTGCAAAGTATTGTGTACCGAACGTGTGTTATGTTGGTTGTGTGTCGTTGATTGATGATAGTTTTGTTGAGAGTATTGAGATTGTGTTATGTGCGTGTGATGTATGATTTTGTGGTGATCAACGTTATTGACTAACTGCGCTCATTGTTGTATGTAATGTGAATGTGAATGTGGTGTGCTGGAACGCTAAGTTCACTCGTGCGGGTTCGACGGGACCTACGAGGATTCATGGCACAGGTCCATGGGATCAGAACTTAGTGTGTGGTGCTGAGGTCTAATCGTGCGGGTCTGACGAGGCCTACGATGATTCATGGCACAGGTCCATGGGATCAGGACACAGTACGTCCAACCGTGCGGGTTCGACGGAACCTACGGTGACACGTGACACAGGTTCATGGGGTCGGGACTGGTTGTGGTGATTGTTGTGTTGGCTCAATCCGTGTGGGTTGTTGAACCTACGGAGACTCGTGGCAAGTGATCACGGAGTCATGAGCATGATTGATTGTTGTGATTGTTGTGATTAGTTAAGTCCGTGCGGGTTGTTGAACTTACGGAGACACGTGACAGGGGATCACGGTGTCACGAATCATGTTTTGTAAATCAAACTTTTTGTAAGAAAGTTTTAAGAAAAGAATGTTGGGCCGAGCCCCACGAGATTTATGGAAATGTTTTCGTACTGTAAATTGTTGAAATACAATTTGAGATTTGGGTTAAGACCCTAAGATTTTCGAAAGGTTTTGAAATTCTAAAAATTCCCAGATGATAATCTTATTTTGGAATGCTTCATAGCTTATCTTTCCTTGTGAAAACCTCCCGGGGATATTTTGATACTTGATTTTTATATTTGATTCACGATTATTATTTGCTTGTTGCATTTCGTATGATTTGATACTTGCACTAGTAAAACGGTGGAGTTTTACTAACCCCCGAGTAATCGGGGGGTGGATGTCTGTTTTGCGTCCAGGTACATGCAGATTCAGGGGAGCAGTCACAGGATTGGCACAAGAGGATGACGAGCTGCGATACTAATCAAGAGTCGAGAGTTGGTACAGTTTGGTTGTATTGTTAAAGTTCATTCAGTCTCCCGCTGTATTGTGTTTCGACCCCTATGTGGGTAATGTTGTTAGTCAGTTCTTTTGATAGAGTTGTGTGACCTCATCGGTCTGTGTGTTTATGTGTAAGTGACCTTAACGGTCTGTATTATTATATTGTTTGACCCTGGCCGGGCAAGCATTTAGTCGTTTATGGATGTTTAGCCTGGTAGATCCTTGTGGAAAGGGTCTACGGCGTGTAATATTCCCATACGGTTTTAGGGGTGTTACATTTATGGTATCAGAGCTTAGGTTGTGGAAACCTAGGCTATCGGGTCGAGTCAAGTCGTGGTTTGTCGAGTAATGTGTTGTCTTGTCGTTCGAGTCGTCAGGTGACAAGTTGAGTTGTGCGTAGTCACAACGTGTCGGATATGTTGTCGGATGAGATTAGTATCGTGGGCGACCGTCATCTCCGTGCGGCCTGTGGACGTAAGTCTCCTCTTTTATGCGAAGTACCTGTGTATCATGAATTTATCTAAATGAGTTAATTGCGGTGCATAATTTTATTTGCACGGTGTTGTGAATATAATTGTATTTAATCCGTGTGACATATGGTATATGTATAAAACTGGGCGTATTGTTGTTTTACCTTTGAACCACTGTGAGGGGTGGTATGGTGTGAAAATTGAGAACCTTGTTGGGTTTCGAATAAGGTATCGACGATTGAGTTCGTGAGAAACTCCGAGGAATGGTTTTGTTGTATGTTTAAACTAGATGCTGTGAGATGTATTCAATTGGATTGTGCACGTTGGACTGTATTCCTTTTTCCGCCGCGTGAGTTCTTTTGTAATGGCTTTCGGTATTTTACCGGTTGAGTTTTATTTCAAAAACCGATTCCCTTAACCGAGTTTTTGGCATAATGGCCTTGATCGTTTTGGCAAAATTCTTATGACGGTATTTAGTATTTTGTAAATGGCTTTTGTGAGTTTTTGAAATATTACCGTCATCGACCTTTTTGGCATTTTGTAAATGGTTTTTAGCACAGTGGGTTCGTAGCGGGACCCACGGCGCTATAATGTTCCGTGTAATTATCTGAAATTTTTGGGCATTCTAGCCCATTGAATTATCTTTGAAAACTTTGAGTACCTTAGAAAATAAATTTCGAGATGTACTTTTAAAATGAATTATTTTCTCGTGGTACATCCAAGATGCCACAATATGTTTCAAGATTCTTCTACCTCGAGGACCAAAATATTTTGAGATATTTCCAATGTTTTAGAAACACTTTTACTTAGACCCGAGGGTCGAATATTTCCGAAAGTTTTTCACGAAAAGAAAGTGTCCTCATTTTTATCGAATGCGAAATAGTTTTCCAAAGTCTCGATAACGATGTTTCACGATTGTACTTTTTTTGAAGGGTGATACTCAAGATCAATCGGTGTTTCCAAAATTATTTTCAAAAGGAGGTTTTCGTTTTTAAAACCTATCCATTCCCGTTTGAGGGCTGGGTATGTATGTATGATGTTCGCGTTGTCGTTATGATGTTTGCTCCCGAGTATGATCGAATTGGTGGCATGAACGTTGAGGCGTTGCCCCGCATTTGTTGTACTAGCCCTCTGTGAGAGGTGTGAACTGGTGTTTACTGTTTATCGCTCTGTGGTGATTTGCGTGTTGTCGCATGAGTGTGAGCTGTTGAAGCTTGGGTTTGTACGTTTGTGTACATGTGTGATTATTTCATAATGTTTGTAATTATGTGCTGGTTATCGTTCGGGCCGTTGAGGTCGCCGAACGATACCATCGTTGTTGTAGTATTTGTGTGTGTATTACTTTATGATGGTAATCGTTGTATATGATATGTGTTATGATTCTTTGTTGTGCTGAGTTGGCATCTCCGCTATATTGTTTTGCGACGTTATGCCCTATTGTATCTAGCATTTGTATTTTCGGTATGCCGAGCCTGTAACACCCTCAAGATATTCGAGATATATTACAGTGCCGTGAATCCCTATATGGAACCCACCAGGCTGAACAGCATCGTACTCATTGATTCACAGAAACGACAAAATAACACCTCGTCATAAAGACGCAAAACGGAATAATCCACCCGGTTCAACCGGTCAACATAACATCATCATCCAACACAAACATAATAGGCAACAATACAATCCGGACGAACAAGAACTCTTAAGTACTCGAGTACAACTATTAGTTCAAAAACCACAAAAGATGAAAAGATAAAAAGACACTAAGACGTCACTCGTGCACAATCATCACGCACGGCCATCATCCGTGTACTGGTCCAGCACCCGCTCGTCTCGATTAACCTGACCTGAAATTCATAAAACGAATTTCCCCAAAATGGGTCCCTAGAGGGGTTAGCAATTACGCCAGTACAAGTAACCAAATGAACAACTTACATCTTACACATATAGTAAATGCATGCAATCAAGAAAAGCATAGTTCCAAAACACTCATTTCCGGAAATGCCATAATCAAATCACATTTGTAAAAATGCACCACAATTAACCGTCGATCCACGTCTCTGTGGACCCCTACCGAGACCCCGTCGGATCTAACCCGTAGTGGTTAAAAGCAAGCTCGTCGATCCACGTCTCTTGTGGACCCCTACCGAGACCCCGTCGGATCTAACCCGTAGTGAGCATACGCACACACACCATTTCTCACACAATACTATTATGTCAAGAATGTAAGTTCATAAGGGTACTTGCCTCGATTAATAGACGGTGACACGAACGGAACGGAAGAATCAAGCACGACCGCGAGGAACCGACGAATGAACCTAATGATTCGAATAACACAATCACAACCACTCCTAAACGATTACGAAAATGGAATACACCCGAAAACCCGCCTACGATTCATGTATATTCGTACAAAAATAACAACGAGGGCGGACCACAACCAAACCCTCTCGATTTCGCAAAACCATGAAAATATACCATGAATCCATAGGAAAACTAATTATACCAACAAGATTAATTATATTCATCATGAATCCACCAACAAAACAGAACGGATCGGAAGAAAATCCCAAAACCCCCAAATCGCCCAAAAGTAGGGTTCTAAGAGATTTACCTTGGATTAGGATGAAAGATTCGTGTTGATGTTTATATAATACACCAAGAACTTAAGGAAGATGTTGGATGAGATGATTGGAGGAAGAAATCGCCAAGAATCGCCCGAAATCGCCACAGCCGCGGAAGGGAGGAGGAAATGGAAATAATACGCTCATCTCGGTCAACTCCCTGGTTTATATAGCCAGGGAGTGTTAGCGCGCGCTAATCCTCAAGGTTAGCGTGCGCTAACAGGATAAAAATACAGACCAAATAGTTAGCGTCCAGTCCAGTAGCCAGACTTCTGGCCGTTAGCATGCGCTACTCCAAATGTAGCGTGTGCTAATAACCTATCGGTAGCGCGCGCTCTCGACCAATAGCGTGCGCTACCTGGACATCAGCCGAGTCCAGAAGCCACTGTCAATACACACCTGATCCGGTTAGCGCGCGCTATCGACCAAACATAGCGTGCGCTAAAATGTATCGGTAGCGCGCGCTATCGACCAATAGCGTGCGCTACCTGGGCATCAGTAGAGTCCAGTAGCAAACTGCCCAGTACTGGACATCCACACTAGCGCACGCTACCGGGCGTCTCAGCGTGCGCTAACGCCCAACATTAGCGTGTGCTAGGCTACGTAGCGTACGCTAATCCACCAGTCCAGAGGACTGGAATCAGCACTGCCCCTCCCAGGGCTTGCCCTCTAGCGCGCGCTACTAAGTGACCCCTAGCGTGCGCTATGCAGTAAATATAGCGTGTGCTAGGTACGAGATATAAACGGTCCAAAATACCGGAATATGAACGAAACGTTAAACAGAACATCTCAAGATGCATTGAAACATAGAATGGATCCACGGCAACCCCGAATAGTGGTTTCGTACAACGATAACGAGAATCAGATCAATAGATGACGGGAAAGATACACTGAAAGATACACGAGGGTCACTACAACCGAGAAATACACCGAAAAATGAAGATACAAGGGAAAGAAAAATGCGGATATTACATTCTACCCCTCTAAAAATAAGTTTCGTCCCGAAACTTGAGAAACAAACAACTCAGGGTAGCTAGCACGCATGCTATCCTCGGTCTCCCAAGTTGCCTCCTCGACACCATGTCTCGACCACTGCACTTTGACCAAAGGGATGGTCTTATGCCTCAGTCGTTTCTCACGATGCTCCAAAATCCTCAAAGGATGCTCCTCGAAAGTAATATCCTCGGCGACATCAATCTCACCATAATCGATGACGTGACTAGGGTCTGGGACATATTTCCTCAACTGGGAAACATGAAAAATGCTATGAACATGACTCAAGGCTGGAGGTAACGCCAAACGGTATGCCAACTCACCGACTCACTCGAGAATCTCAAAGGGTCCAATAAATCTCGGACTCAACTTCCCCTTCTTCCCGAAACGAAAAACTCCCTTCGTCGGCGACACCTTAAGCAAAACGTGGCCTCCCACCTCGAATTCCAAAGGTCGGCGACGGACGTCGGCATACGACTTCTGTCGACTCTGGGCAGTCAACATCCATTCCCGAATTACTTCTATCTTCCGCCTCGTCTCTAAAACGACATCCGGCTCGGTCCCGACCAAATCGGACGTCTTATTCCAACAAATTGGTGATCGACATCGCCGCCCATAAAGTGCCTCATACGGTGCCATCCGAATCGACGTGTGCCAACTGTTGTTGTACGTGAATTCGATCAATGGCAAATGTTCCTCCCAATCGCTACTCCAATCGAGGGCATAAGCACGCAATATATCTTCGAATGTCTGGATAGTGCGTTCCGACTGTCCATCTGATTGGGGATGAAAAGAGGTACTCAAATGCAAACGGGTACCCAACGCCTTATGCACTGCCTGCCAAAAGTGCGATACGAAACGGCCATCACGATCCGAAACAATAGACTTTGGAGTACCGTGAAGCCTCACAATCTGCGCGATAAACACACGGGTTAACTTCTCCGGGCCCCAAGTGTCCTTGATGCCCAGAAAGTGTGCCGACTTAGTCAGACGATCTACAATCACCCAGACCATATTCATGCCCGACCTCGATCTCGGCAAACTCGTAACGAAATCCATTGATATATCTTCCCATTTCCATTCCGGAACGGGAAGTGACTGATGCTCGATTTTGACCTGCTGACAAGTCAAACATCTCGCTACAAACTGTGCGACCTCCTCCTTCATATCATTCCACCATAAATTCCTCCTCAGGTCCTTGTACATCTTACTCGAACCAGGATGAACGGAATAAGGTGTAGTATGGGCCTCACGCAAAATACTCTGTCGCAACGCTGGGTCGTTCGGCACACAAAGCCGACTCTGGAATCTCAAAACATTATCCTCATGAATCACAAACCCAGGAGACTTTCCCTTAAGAACATTCTCTCGGATTTGAGTAATCATCGGATCCCCTAACTGCTTTAGCTTAATTTCATCGACCAAGGACGACGAAATCTCTAAGGCACAAAGTTGCCCGACACCTCCAGGCAACAAAATCTCAACATCTAACTCGATCAAAGTCCGCCGAAGCTCAGACTGCGACGTAAGGATCTCAAGCGTTCGCAACGCAATCGGTTTCCGACTCAAGGCGTCGGCCACGACGTTCGCCTTGCCCGGATGATAAAGGATTTCGAGGTCATAATCCTTAATCAGCTCTAACCACCTCCTCTGCCTCATATTCAACTCCCGCTGGGTAAATATGTATTTCACACTTTTATGATCGGTAAAAATCTGACGTGCAGAGCCGAAAAGATAGTGACGCCAAATCTTGAGTGCAAAAACAACTGCCGCTAACTCCAAATCATGTGTAGGGTAGTTAAGCTCATACGGCCTCAACTGTCTCGATGCATAAGCAATGGTCTTGCCGTGCTGCATCAACACGCACCCAAGACCCTGTCCCGAAGCATCTCTATAAACAGCAAAACCCTCGTTGCCACATGGCAATGCTAAAACTGGGGCTGAAGTCAAACGTCTCTTCAGTTCCTCGAAACTTGACTGCCTCTCGTCATTCCAGACGAACTTCTCGGATTTCTGGAGCAACTGTGTAAGGGGTTGAGCTAGTTTTGAGAAGCCCTCGACGAACCTACGGTAGTAGCCAGCCAAACCCAAGAAACTACGGACCTCCTTCACATTTGTGGGCGATGCCCAATCCAACACTGCCTCAATTTTATGCGGATCCACACGAACTCCCTCGGCTGAAATCACGTGACCCAAAAACATCTCTTCCCTCAGCCAGAACTCACATTTCGAGAACTTCGCATATAGTTGCTCGGTCCTCAAAATGTCTAACACTATCCGCAAATGATGGGCATGCTCTTCCTCGTTCCTCGAATAAATAAGAATATCGTCAATAAAAACGACGACACACTTATCCAAATACTCGATAAAGATTTTATTCATCAACTGCATGAACACCGCCGACGCATTAGTTAACCCGAAAGGCATAACTACAAACTCATAATGTCCGTATCTCGTCCGAAAAGCTATTTTCGGTACGTCGGACTCTCTCACCCGAAGCTGATAGTACCCCGATTTCAAATCAATCTTCGAGAATACCGCAGCTCCCTGCAGCTGATCGAACAAGTCATCAATTCTCGGCAAGGGATACTTGTTCTTGATGGTCACCTTGTTTAGTTCGCGATAGTCGATACACAAACGTAGTGAACCATACTTCTTCCGCACAAATAGGACCGGTGCGCCCCAAGGCGAGGCGCTCGGTCGAATATACCCTGACTCAAGAAGCTCGCTCAACTGCTTCTTTAATTCTGTCATCTCTGAAGGTGCCATACGATAGGGCGCCTTAGAAATCGGAGCCGCGCCCGGCTCTAACTCTATAACAAATTCAACCTCACGATCCGGTGGCAATCCCGACAACTCGTCAGGAAATACATCAGGAAAATCACTAACGATTGGAATCGATGAAATCTCGACTCCACCACTATCCGCCTTCAAGGCGTAGCACCAAAAGCCAGTACACCCCTTTCACAGGAGTCTCATTGCCTTCAAGGCATTAATAACGAACTTCTGGTTTCCCCTCTTTCGCCCCACGAAAGATTGCTCGGTTCCGTCCTCGGCTAACATAGTGATGATTCTCGTGTGGTAGTTCATGATCGCACCATGCCGTTCGAGCCAATCCTCCCCAAGAATCAAATCCTCACCCTCGATACCCACAACAATAAGATTAGAGGGCCAATTCCTCTCACAAATAAACACAGAACAGTCTCGAACCTCCTGATCGCCAACGATCCTATCACCACTAGGAAGCTTAACGATGAAGGGTTCACAAGGAATCAAACAGTCGAGACCCAAACGGCGCACACAATCCCAAGATATGAATGAATGCGTAGCACTGGAATCGAAAAGCACACTGACAGGATGAGAAATAATATGAACGGTACCTGTCGCCACAGTAGCTGCTGGGTCATCGGCTTTCCACATCTCATAAACCCGCGGATGGGCGGAGCCGACACTAGAAGCTCCCCCTCTGGCGGTCTGACCCCGACCTCTCCCTCGACTGGCACTCAGTGGGGACTGAGAAGCAAACGATCCTTGCTTCACGCTTGGTTCCCTAGGCGCTGGAGTGGAGGCCCGGGCACCAAGAGTTCTCTCCCTCTCAGCACAGAAAACAGCCTTGTGGCCCGGCTGGCCACACTGATTACACGTCAGTAAATGGCTCAAACAAGTACGACTGACGTGGCCTGTACGACCACAATTGAAACACTTTACATCACGTAAAGGAGCACTGGTAGTTCCACGAGGACCCCCAGCGGAACGAGCTGGACCACCGCCGGCGGGGAAGTTAGCAGATTGGGATTTCTGCTGACCCCCACCCTTGTGGCCCGAAAAGTTCCCAGCAGACTTATGTTTCTTGCTCTCGCGGGCCGCCTCGCTAGCCGTCACCGACATATCATAAGCAAGGGCCCTACTCTAGTAATCTTTCAAGGTAGTACAGACAAGCCCCGACATATAATCCCGAATCTACAACTTCATCCGTCTGGAAAAATGGAAAATTTTGTCGCTCTCCTCGACAACTTGGGTCTTCACATAACCCAACTCCTTGTTAAAATCACCAATAGCTTGAGATACGGGGATATCCCGCGGTTGAGCATCATAAAAAGCATGTACCCGAGCCTGTCTGACCGGCCACGGGCAATATTCAGTCTCCATCAATTCTTGAAACTCACCAAGCAAAGATGATCTTTGGGCCCAACGGCCTCCCACCACCCGTAAGGCCCCAGTGAGAAAGTACTGGGCAATAGGGACCTTACGGTCCTCGGGACAGTTGGTAGCAGTGAAGACTTTAGATATCTCCTTGATCCACCCTTCCCAGCCAATCGGGTCTGAAGCTCCCGAAAACTGAGGAGGATGCATCTTGATAACATCCTGGAGCCAACGATCTGCTCCACCCCGATTAGCGTGGGCCTGATCCGGGTTCTGAACCGCCTGAGCTATCGCCGCAAGTTGGTTCACCATTTGATGCATAACAGCCGCAATACCAAGGTCGGCATGCTCTTGAGAAGAAGCATGGCTATGACGGTCGCCGGTACTGCTGGCTCTCGAAGACTGCGACGTGGCCGCCCCGCCGCCTGCCCCACGTCCTCGGCTGCATCCACGACCACGTCCACGACCACGGCCTCTTCCAGCATCCATACTGATGTTAAATAAGTAGCAAAATCCATACGATGGTAAGTACAAGAAAAGAACAATCACAAATCGAGAATCAAAGGTGCGATACAAGGGAATAAGGAACAGAGGAAGGAAAAAAAAAACTTACGGACACTGGTAGTACCGGAATCATGGCAGCGTGAGGATGATGTGCAAAACAAAACACAACAAGACCCAATAAACCGACAAGCCTAGGTATCCATAACCTAGTGCTCCGATACCATTTTCTGTAACACCCTCAAGATATTCGAGGTATATTACAGTGCCGTGAATCCCTATATGGAACCCACCAGGCTGAACAGCATCGTACTCATCGATTCACAGAAACGACAAAATAACACCTCGTCATAAAGACGCAAAACGGAATAATCCACCCGGTCAACATAACATCATCATCCAACACAAACATAATAGGCAACAATACAATCCGGACGAACAAGAACTCTTAAGTACTCGAGTACAACTATTAGTTCAAAAACCATAAAAGATGAAAAGATAAAAAGACACTAAGACGTCACTCGTGCACAATCATCACGCACGGCCATCATCCGTGTACTGGTCCAGCGCCCGCTCGTCTCGATTAACCTGACCTGAAATTCATAAAATGAATTTCCCCAAAATGGGTCCCCAGAGGGGTTAGCAATTACGCCAGTACAAGTAGCCAAATGAACAACTTACATCTTACACATATAGTAAATGCATGCAATCAAGAAAAGCATAGTTCCAAAACACTCATTTCCGGAAATGCCATAATCAAATCACATTTGTAAAAATGCACCACAATTAACCGTCGATCCACGTCTCTGTGGACCCCTACCGAGACCCCGTCGGATCTAACCTGTAGTGGTTAAAAGCAAGCTCGTCGATCCACGTCTCTTGTGGACCCCTACCGAGACCCCGTCGGATCTAACCCGTAGTGAGCATACGCACACACACACCATTTCTCACACAATACTATTATGTCAAGAATGTAAGTTCATAAGGGTACTTGCCTCGATTAATAGACGGTGACACGAACGGAACGGAAGAATCAAGCACGACCGCGAGGAACCGATGAATGAACCTAACGATTCGAATAACACAATCACAACCACTCCTAAACGATTACGGAAATGGAATACACCCGAAAACCCGCCTACGATTCATGTATATTTGTACAAAAATAACAACGAGGGCGGACCACAACCAAACCCTCTCGATTTCGCAAAACCATGAAAATATACCATGAATCCGTAGGAAAACTAATTATACCAACAAGATTAATCATATTCATCATGAATCCACCAACAAAACGGAACGGATCGGAAGAAAATCCTAAAACCCCCAAATCGCCCAAAAGTAGGGTTCTAAGAGATTTACCTTGGATTAGGATGAAAGATTCGTGTTGATGTTGATATAATACACCAAGAACTTAAGGAAGATGTTGGATGAGATGATTGGAGGAAGAAATCGCCAAGAATCGCCCGAAATCGCCACAGCCGCGGAAGGGAGGAGGAAATGGAAATAATACGCTCATCTCGGTCAACTCCCTAGTTTATATAGCCAGGGAGTGTTAGCGCGCGCTAATCCTCAAGGTTAGCGTGCGCTAACGGGATAAAAATACAGACCAAATAGTTAGCATCCAGTCCAGTAGCAGACTTCTGGCCGTTAGCGTGCGCTACTCCAAATGTAGCGTGCGCTAATAACCTATCGGTAGCGTGCGCTATCGACCAATAGCGTGCGCTACCTGGACATCAGCCGAGCCCAGAAGCCACTATCAGTACATGTAATACCCGAGATTTCTGTTATGTAGTTGGAACTTGTGATATTGTAATGATTGTACTTGATTTGAGTATTATTTTCCGTATTTCATAATCCGATGTTGTCGAGCGTTTAATTCC
Source organism: Orobanche coerulescens (assembly GCA_033398695.1). Classification (NCBI taxonomy): domain Eukaryota; kingdom Viridiplantae; phylum Streptophyta; class Magnoliopsida; order Lamiales; family Orobanchaceae; genus Orobanche; species Orobanche coerulescens. Next base: position 134,443,232 of record CM065806.1, on the reverse strand, counting down.
GTGATTTGGAATTAAAGATTGTAAATCTGCGCATGTAGCGCACGCTATCAGCTATGTTTAGCGTGCGCTAACGTGGGTTCATAGCGCAGGCTACTGAGTGTCCTTAGCGCACGCTATGCACGGTCAAATTGATTGAGACGTGCGGTAGGTGAGAGCTGGCCGGGGGACCCCTGTCGGTTGGTGTCGGTATGTACCTGGACGTCTTTCGGGGAAGAGCCGAGTCAACGCCTTAGCGCACGCTACAGGTATATGCGTAGCGCACGCTAAGTGCCGAGTACGTTTAGTCCAAGAGCCGTTAGCGCACGCTACGAGCAGGGTCTAGCGCGCGCTAATAGCCATTTATTATAAATAGGACAACATCCTATTCGTGATTTCAGTTCTCTCTTCTCCCATTACCCGAGTTCCTACACTTAGAACATGTCTTCCTTCATCCTAAACATCTCATATCAACATCCTGATTCGTGATTGAAGATCGTTTATCATTGGAGATTGTTGTTCAAGCTTTCGGTGTCGGATTGCTTCATTTTCCTCCGTATTCTTTACTACTTGAGGTAGGTGATTCTTCACTAATGTTAGTAATGTTCTTAAAGACGTCTGATCATGCTTAGATAGCCAGTTATTTCGTTTATGATCGGTCATCACATGATAGAAGGATACTTTGACGTATCGGCACTATCTATCTTATGAACCTTTGAACCATCTTAGTAGATTGGACTCCTAGCGTTTTCAAATCAATTTATGATCGAATCGGATATTACCCAGTTGCTACGTTGTACACGTTGGAATCATGTGTTTTGGGACTTGGAATAATCGGAACTTAGAATACTTCCTGAAGATCTTAGAAAAGATATGATATTGAGATGACTATCCGTATATTTGTATTTCACGATCATAAATCTTCCACAAACCTTATTAGCATGATTTGCCCGAAGATAACTTGTATTATCACGGTAGAATTCATGAGTTCTTCACCATTCAACCCAGTTTTCGGGTTGTAGTATTCTGCCATGCAATATTAGCGCACGCTAACACATGTGAGTTAACGTGCGCTATCGGGTCGATCGCCAAACGTCGTAGCGTGCGTTATGAGACCAGCAGTCGATCTCTAGACCGTGGCTAGCGCACGCTAGTCTTACACGATAGCGTACGCTAACAAGCCTGCTTAGCGCACGTTACGTAGAGTACGTAGCGCACGCTAAGCAGTTCAGGCAGATTGTATTTTATGAACTTTTGACCGTGAATCAAATTGTTAAACATTCATGCGACGTGAGATAAATCCTATATCATTTCTTTTGTTAAGGTTTGGCCTCGTTACGTGATTGATTGAGGAGGACGACCGTCGAGTGTTCATTTCCGTGGAAGTATTGTTATTATCTTCAAATCGAGGCAAGTACCTTGATATACGAATTATAATTACGTTGAAATCATTGTTGCTGAAGTATATGAATTATGTCATGAATATCTGTATTTATATTATATATATATATATATAGATATGTGTGGATATTTATGTAGTATTAATTGATAGAGTTGAAGGCCTGATGTGCAAAGTCTTGATGAATAACGTGTGAGTTATTGTTTATTCTGCGTAGTTGCATCGCGATTAAATTATGTGGATTGATGAACGATTTGATAATTGTGGAAACGATTGATCGTGTGCTTGGTATTTGTAATAATGTGAATAATTTTAATGATAGACGTCATATCCCGGTACCACTGAGGGCGGGGCGTGCACTCCGGCCTGTTGTACGCTGCAATGAGCGGCTCCATATGATTGGTGAACACCGGTGTTACTTAATGCGCGAGCAAGGGGCGGCTCCTGTGGGAGTGAACGCCGGCGCGGTGACATGTGCAATGGGCGGCCAATATAGTGGAGTGAACGCCGGTACACAGGTGTGCAAGGGAGGCGCCTGGCAGGCTTATTGGTAACGGATATTTGAGTGATAGCTAAGACCCCGTTACCAAATGATTTTCGAAATTTAAATCCTTGCAACTTGCTTTTAATGTTGGTCTTGATGTAGACCGCGGATTGTGTTTCTGGAGTTCGTTCCAACTCGTTTTAAATGTTGGTATCAGAGTTAATTAACCAAGGATATTTGACGAGATCTCCGAGGGTTAATTAACCAGGGGTCTTGAGCAGGATTTGTCGAATGAGAGGCTGTGCCTTTGATTGTACTGTGTTGATTATTCTGTGTATTGGGTCGAGGACCCCGTGAGATGTTGAGATTTGATCTCGTGATGATATTATTTGGATTGGGCCGAGAACCCCGTGAGATGTTGTAATGATTCACTTGTGATAGTGTTTTATCATTTGGGTCGAGGACCCCGAATAACGTTGTAATGGTTTTCTTGCAAATTGTTTTCCACATGCTGGGTCAAGGACCCGAGAGCTTTTGAAGTATTTTCTAAAATATATTTCCATCGATTTTCAAAATCCCAAGATGGCCCGAGTCAATATTAATGTGTTCGAACTTTCTTATCAAAACACTTTTCATTTTATTAAAAGGGAATTTTCGACTCCTTGGGCTCGTTTAAAGTTTCATTTGTGTTATGTTCAGACGGAGAATATGACAATGTGAATATCTTTCACCTTGTGTATGTAATACTATTCTGTGTTAGCCATTTGAATGTGTGGGTTGTGTTAAGGTTTCACATTTGTTGAGTTTGTGTTATTATTATTCGTATATCTTGTGTGTTATGTACTTGCACTAGCAAAATTCCGGTTGCTAACCCCGAAGTTTTCGGGGTGGGTGCTGTTATGCGCTCGTGTTTTGGCACTTTGGGAGCAACACAGGATTGGCCGGGAAGGAGATGGAGGACAATGATACTAATCACACGAGTTAGAGTCTTTTCTTTTGTTTCATTTTGGTCGGTATTTCTCTGTCGTTCGAGTATTCACCCTTGCATGGGTGTAGTTTTCATTTATTAAATTGAATTGTCGTTCTTTTCTCGTGTTCATCTTTATTTTCATCATTGAGATGTAAAGTTCATTTGTTTCGAATTGTTTAATGACCTTGTCGTCGTGTTGTATTTAGATTGACCCGGTCGGTCGGTCATTTTGTAGTCTAGTAGAGTTTAGCCTTGTAGATCCTTGTAAGGGCTACGGCGTGTAACATTTCCGGATGTATTCGGGGTGTTACAAATATGGTATCGGAGCTTAGGTTGGCGAAAAACCTAGGCCGTTGGGTCAAGTCCATGTCTTGTGTAAGTCGCGCGCGTCAAAGTTGTGATTAGTATCGTGGTTCCAACATCATCTTCAAGCAATCCGTGATGGTAAGCCTTCCGAATTGTAAGTCCCCTTATATACGTATTTGATTATATTGTGCTTAACGTGAACCTAGGATTTGAACTTGTTAGAGATTATATTGTTTTACGATATCACCTGCGTATACGGTTCGAGTGAGAATGGTTATGTAGTATACTTCGGTAGTCGAACATATTTATCGGTTTCTACATTTCAGTAGGATAAATCTTTGAGTGTTAATTTTATCCGCTGCGTGAGTATTTTGAAATGACTCTTGACATTTTGGCATTTTTAGTCTTGCACATTTTAACGGTATTTTTATGACGGTATTTAATATTTTACAAATGATTTTGTAAGTTTTGGAAAATGCTACCGTCATCGGCTTTTTGGCATATTTTGAAATGAATTTAAATGGTTTTTAGCCTGGTAGGTTCCGGCACAGAATCCCCGGCATGTGATATTTCCGGGCCGAATTACGAACATTTCAAAGTAGTGTTTTAAAATTTTCCTAGCATTGTAAACCTCATGATTTAATGTAGTCGTGTCGAATAGTCACGTATTTTGGTAAAAAGTTCTTTCGAATAAACATTTTGGTAGAAGAGGAAGGATTTTCAAAATTGTGGTATTTGGGACTCAACACTTTTGAAATATTTTAAATTAGTTACAATTCGATTTTCAATTTTCTTGTAAGCATTACTCGAAAATAAATTTTTTAGAGTCATTGTATAAACTTCCTCTTCCAAAACAAAGGACAGTATTTACAAGTTTTGAGCACAACGTGATTCGACTTTTGTTTCAAATTTTTTTTTTAAAAAAAGCATACGCATAATGATCGTCCTGGACGAAGGACTGGAAGTTGATTTCAGAAAATTTCGTGCTTTACGATATTACCGTTATTCTAAGGATGCTAATTAAACCTTATGTTGATAATTGTGGTATACCGTACAACCGACTATGTGATAACAATAGACGGTACTATCTGCATTAGCATGACGAGCCCTGGCGGATGTAGACATAATATAGGAAGCGGAAGAGGTGAAGTGGTTCGTACGACAACGATTCATGTTACGGTGAAGGAATATCAAGATCAGACGATAACCTATGAAACCTCCTCAGTGACCGAGCCAACGAGCGGAGAAAAGAGACCGAGGACATCTGGAAAATTTTTGGGCGGTGAAGAGATTAAGGTTCTCAAACCCCCACGTCGTTCGAATACGTCATCTTCGCGGTCGAGAATGAGCATCGGGAATCCTCACCAAGACGGTGACTCCGTAAGAAGAGAGTGTGCTTCAACTGCAACCGTACGGGACATATCCGTGTAAACTGTACCTCCCCACTCTTGACTTGTCATCGGTGCGGGTGTGAAGGCCATCGGGAGAAACATTGTGAGATAATTTCCGAATTGGCAAAGAATGCTACTCTGTCGGTGAGCAGAGCAAGTGGACGGAGAATGACCCGAAACCTTATGTCTTCTGCTGAAGAGCCTATCATAGGCTAATGAAGATTTTGTGCCGTGTTCTAGTCGTTGCTGTTTCCAACAATCGTGATTTTGATTGTTTTTCATTTTAATTGCTTTTCGTTTCCAACTCCTGTTGTTTTAAGTTTCGTGGTTGACATGTCTTCTTAATACGGGGACACGTAGTAATCGTGCTCTTCTTAGTATTTCCGATGTTAGGAGACTTTCATTGTTGATGATTCATCTGTGATTCTCTTGACAATTTCAAACTATTTGTTCCCATTCGTATGATTAATATTTCCAATGTGTTATGAACTTGAATACGGTGGGTCGAGCTCGACATGCGATTTTGGTACATCGGAGCCATTTGTGAATTTCCTTAATTCCGTGAGCTTCTACTTCTCCACTCTAACTTCTCGTGTACGCGTATAACTTATTGCCTCAATTGACATGCCTGATACTTCCTAAGTCCGATCATCGTATTTCTTTTTGAACCTTGCATTCGCGCATCGCTCGTGATATTTTGGGGTTGAGCAAGTAGATACTTTTCCTTGGTGGTTCCACCACTCTACTTTAAGTTTCGGGACGAAACTTCTTTTTAGGGAGGAAGGATGTAATACCCGAGATTTCTGTTATGTAGTTGGAACTTGTGATATTGTAATGATTGTACTTGATTTGAGTATTATTTTCCGTATTTTATAATCCGATGTTGTCGAGCGTTTAATTCCGTGATTTGGAATTAAAGATTGTAAATCTGCGCATGTAGCGCACGCTATCAGCTATGTTTAGCGTGCACTAACGTGGGTTCATAGCGCAGGCTACTGAGTGTCCTTAGCGCACGCTATGCACGGTCAAATTGATTGAGACGTGCGGTAGGTGAGAGCTGGCCGGGGGACCCCTGTCGGTTGGTGTCGGGATGTACCTGGACGTCTAACGGGCACGAGCCGAGTCAATGCCTTAGCGCACGCACCCGGGATATGCGTAGCGCACGCTAAGTGCCGAGTACAGTTTAGTCCAGTGAGCCGTTAGCGCACGCTACGAGCAGGGTCTAGCGCGCGCTAATAGCCATTTATTATAAATAGGACAACATCCTATTCGTGATTTCAGTTCTCTCTTCTCCCATTACCCGAGTTCCTACACTTAGAACATGTCTTCCTTCATCCTAAACATCTCATATCAACATCCTGATTCGTGATTGAAGATCGTTTATCATTGGAGATTGTTGTTCAAGCTTTCGGTGTCGGATTGCTTCATTTTCCTCCGTATTCTTTACTACTTGAGGTAGGTGATTCTTCACTAATGTTAGTAATGTTCTTAAAGGCGTCTGATCATGCTTAGATAGCCAGTTATTTCGTTTATGATCGGTCATCACATGATAGAAGGATACTTTGACGTATCGGCACTATCTATCTTATGAACCTTTGAACCATCTTAGTAGATTGGACTCCTAAGCGTTTTCAAATCAATTTATGATCGTAATCGGATATTACCCGGTTGCTATGTTGTACACGTTGGAATCATGTGTTTTGGGACTTGGAATAATCGGAACTTAGAATACTTCCTGAAGATCTTAGAAAAGATATGATATTGAGATGACTATCCGTATATTTGTATTTCACGATCATAAATCTTCCACAAACCTTATTAGCATGATTTGCCCGAAGATAACTTGTATTATCACGGTAGAATTCATGAGTTCTTCACCATTCAACCCAGTTTCGGGTTGTAGTATTCTGCCATGCAATATTAGCGCACGCTAACACATGTGAGTTAACGTGCGCTATCGGGTCGATTAACGCCCAAACGCACGTAGCGTGCGTTATGAGACCAACAGTCGATCGCAGACCGTGGCTAGCGCACGCTAGTCTTACACGATAGCGCACGCTAACAAGCCTGCTTAGCGCACGTTACGTAGAGTACGTAGCGCACGCTAAGCGATTGAGCATTGTATTTTATGAACTTTTGACCGTGAATCAAATTGTTAAACATTCATGCGACGTGAGATAAATCCTATATCATTTCTTTTGTTAAGGTTTGGCCTCGTTACGTGATTGATTGAGGAGGACGACCGTCAGTGTTCATTTCCGTGGAAGTATTGTTATTATCTTCAAATCGAGGCAAGTACCTTGATATACGAATTATAATTACGTTGAAATCATTGTTGTCAAGTATATGAATTATGTCATGAATATCTCGTATTTATATTATATATATATAGATATGTGTGGATATTTATGTAGTATTAATTGATAGAGTTGAAGGCACGATGTGCAAAGTCTTGATGAATAACGTGTGAGTTATTGTTTATTCTGCGTAGTTGCGTACTGGCGATTAAATTATGTGGATTGATGAACTGATTTGATAATTGTGGAAACGATTGACTGTGTGCTTGGTATTTGTAATAATGTGAATACTTGTTATGAGAGACGTCATATCCGGGTACCTCTGAGGGCGGGGCGTGCACTCCGGCCTGTTGTACGCTGCAATGAGCGGCTCCATATGATTGGTGAACACCGGTGTTACTTAATGCGCGAGCAAGGCGGCTCTGTGGGAGTGAACGCCGGCGCGGTGACATGTGCAATGGGCGGCCAATATAGTGGAGTGAACGCCGGTACAGTGTGTAAGGGAGGCGCCGCGTGCTTATTGGTAACAGATATATGAGTGATAGCTAAGACCCCGTTACCAAATGATTTTCTAAATTTAAATCCTTGCAACTTGCTTTTAATGTTGGTCTTTATTTTGACCGCGGATTGTGTTTCGGAGTTCGCTCCAACTCGTTTTAAATGTTGGTATCGAGTTAATTAACCAAGGATATTTGACGAGATCTCCGAGGGTTAATTAACCAGGGTCTTGAGCAGATTTGTCGAATGAGAGGTCAGTGCCTTTGATTGTCTTGTGTTGATTATTCGTGTATTGGGTCGATGACCCCGTGAGTTGTTGAGATTTGATCTCGTGATGATATTATTTGGATTGGGCCGAGAACCCCGTGAGATGTTGTAATGATTCACTTGTGATAGTGTTTTATCATTTGGGTCGAGGACCCCGAATAACGTTGTAATGGTTTTCTTGCAAATTGTTTTCCACATGTTGGGTCAAGGACCCGAGAGCTTTTGAAGTATTTTCAAAAATATATTTCCATCTGATTTTCAAAATCCCAAGATGGCCCGAGTCAATATTAATGTGTTCGAACTTTCTTATCAAAACACTTTTCATTTTATTAAAAGGGAATTTTCGACTCCTTGGGCTCGTTTAAAGTTTCATTTGTGTTATGTTCTCAGACGGAGAATATGACAATGTGAATATCTTTCACCTTGTGTATGTAATACTATTCGTGTTAGCCATTTGAATGTGTGGGTTGTGTTAAGGTTTCACTGTTGAGTTTGTGTTATTATTATTCGTATATCTTGTGTGTTATGTACTTGCACTAGCAAAATTCCGTTGCTAACCCCGAGTTTTCGGGGTGGGTGTCTGTTATGCGCTCGTGTTTTGGCAAATGGGAGCAACGGGATTGGGCCGGGAAGGAGATGGAGGACAATGATACTAATCACACCAGAGTTAGAGTCTTTTCTTTTGTTTCATTTTGGTCGGTATTTCTCTGTCGTTCGAGTATTCACCCTTGCATGGGTGTAGTTTTCATTTATTAAATTGAATTGTCGTTCTTTTCTGTGTTCATCTTTATTTTCATCATTGAGATGTAAAGTTCATTTGTTTCGAATTGTTTAATGACCTTGTCGGTCTGTGTTGTATTTAGATTGACCCCGGTCGGTCACCATTTTGTAGTCTAGTAGAGTTTAGCCTTGTAGATCCTTGTAAGAAGGGCTACGGCGTGTAACATTTTCGGATGTATTCGGGGTGTTACAAATATGGTATCGGAGCTTAGGTTGGCGAAAACCTAGGCCGTTGGGTCAAGTCCATGTCTTGTGTAAGTCGCGCGCGTCAAAGTTGTGATTAGTATCGTGGTTCCAACATCATCTTCAAGCAATCCGTGATGGTAAGCCTTCCGAATTGTAAGTCCCCTTATATACGTATTTGATTATATTGTGCTTAACGTGAACCTAGGATTTGAACTTGTTAGAGATTATATTGTTTTACGATATCACTGCGTATACGGTTCGAGTGAGAATGGTTATGTAGTATACTTCGGTAGTCGAACATATTTATCGGTTTCTACATTTCAAGTAGGATAAATCTTTGAGTGTTAATTTTATCCATTGCGTGAGTATTTTGAAATGACTCTTGACATTTTGGCATTTTTAGTCTTGCACATTTTAACGGTATTTTTATGACGGTATTTAATATTTTACAAATGATTTTGTAAGTTTTGGAAAATGCTACCGTCATCGGCTTTGGCATATTTTGAAATGAATTTAAATGGTTTTTAGCCCGGTAGGTTCCTACGTAATCCCCGGCATGTGATATTTCCGGCCGAATTACGAACATTTCAAAGTAGTGTTTTAAAATTTTCCTAGCATTGTAAACCTCATGATTTAATGTAGTCGTGTCGAATAGTCACGTATTTTGGTAAAAGTTCTTTCGAATAAACATTTTGGTAGAAGAGGAAGGATTTTCAAAATTGTGGTATTTGGGACTCAACACTTTTGAAATATTTTAAATTAGTTACAATTCGATTTTCAATTTTCTTGTAAGCATTACTCGAAAATAAATTTTTAGAGTCATTGTATAAACTTCCTCTTCCAAAACAAAGGACAAGATTTACAAGTTTTGAGCACAACGTGATTCGACTTTTGTTTCAAATTTTTTTAAAAAAAAAAGCATACGCATAATGATCGTCACCGACGAAGGACTGAAGTTGATTTCGAAAAATTTCGTGCTTTACGATATTACCGTTATTCTAAGGATGCTAATTAAACCTTATGTTGATAATTGTGGTATACTGTACAACCGACTATGTGATAACAATAGACGGTACTATCTCGCATTAGCATGACGAGCCACGCGGATGTAGACATAATATAGGAAGCGGAAGAGGTGAAGTGGTTCGTACGACAACGATTCATGTTACGGTGAAGGAATATCAAGATCAGACGATAACCTATGAAACCTCCTCAGTGACCGAGCCAACGAGCGGAGAAAAGAGACCGAGGACATCTGGAAAAATTTTGGGCGGTGAAGAGATTAAGGTTCTCAAACCCCCACGTCGTTCGAATACGTCATCTTCGCGGTCGAGAATGAGCATCGGGAATCCTCACCAAAGATCGGTGACTCCGGTAAGAAGAGAGTGTGCTTCAACCGCAACCGCACGGGACATATCCGTAAATCGTACTCCCCACTCTTGACTTGTCATCGGTGCGGGTGTGAAGGCCATCGGGAGAAACATTGTGAGATAATTTCCGAATTGGCAAAGAATGCTACTCTGTCGGTGAGCAGAGCAAGTGGACGGAGAATGACCCGAAACCTTATGTCTTCTGCTGAAGAGCCTATCATAGGCTAATGAAGATTTTGTGCCGTGTTCTAGTCGTTGCTGTTTCCAACAATCGTGATTTTGATTGTTTTTCATTTTAATTGCTTTTCGTTTCCAACTCCTGTTGTTTTAAGTTTCGTGGCTGACATGTCTTCTTAATACGGGGACACGTAGTAATCGTGCTCTTCTTAGTATTTCCGATGTTAGGAGACTTTCATTGTTGATGATTCATCTGTGATTCTCTTGACAATTTCAAACTATTTGTTCCCATTCGTATGATTAATATTTCCAATGTGTTATGAACTTGAATACGGTGGGTCGAGCTCGACATGCGATTTTGGTACATCGGAGCCATTTGTGAATTTCCTTAATTCCGTGAGCTTCTACTTCTCCACTCTAACTTCTCGTGTACGCGTATAACTTATTGCCTCAATTGACGTGCCTGATACTTCCTAAGTCCGATCATCGTATTTCTTTTTGAACCTTGCATTCGCGCATCGCTCGTGATATTTTGGGGTTGAGCAAGTAGATACTTTTCCTTGGTGGTTCCACCACTCTACTTTAAGTTTCGGGACGAAACTTCTTTTTAGGGAGGAAGGATGTAATACCCGAGATTTCGTTATGTAGTTGGAACTTGTGATATTGTAATGATTGTACTTGATTTGAGTATTATTTTCCGTATTTCATAATCCGATGTTGTCGAGCGTTTAATTCCGTGATTTGGAATTAAAGATTGTAAATCTGCGCATGTAGCGCACGCTATCAGCTATGTTTAGCGTGCGCTAACGTGGGTTCATAGCGCAGCTACCGAGTGTCCTTAGCGCACGCTATGCACGGTCAAATTGATTGAGACGTGCGGTAGGTGAGAGCTGGCCGGGACCCCCGTTGGTGTCGGGATGTACCCGGACGTCTTTCGGGAAGAGCCGAGTCAACGCCTTAGCGCACGCTACGGTATATGCGTAGCGCACGCTAAGTGCCGAGTACAGTTTAGTCCAATGAGCCGTTAGCGCACGCTACGAAAGGTGGTCTAGCGCGCGCTAATAGCCATTTATTATAAATAGGACAGCATCCTATTCGTGATTTCAGTTCTCTCTTCTCCCATTACCCGAGTTCCTACACTTAGAACATGTCTTCCTTCATCCTAAACATCTCATATCAACATCCTGATTCGTGATTGAAGATCGCTTATCATCGAGATTGTTGTTCAAGCTTTCGGTGTCGGATTGCTTCATTTTCCTCCGTATTCTTTACTACTTGAGGTAGGTGATTCTTCACTAATGTTAGTAATGTTCTTAAAGACGTCTGATCATGCTTAGATAGCCAGTTATTTCGTTTATGATCGGTCATCACATGATAGAAGGATACTTTGACGTATCGGCACTATCTATCTTATGAACCTTTGAACCATCTTAGTAGATTGGACTCCTAAGCGTTTTCAAATCAATTTATGATCAGTAATCGGATATTACCCAGTTGCTACGTTGTACACGTTGGAATCATGTGTTTTGGGACTTGGAATAATCGGAACTTAGAATACTTCCTGAAGATCTTAGAAAAGATATGATATTGAGATGACTATCCGTATATTTGTATTTCACGATCATAAATCTTCCACAAACCTTATTAGCATGATTTGCCCGAAGATAACTTGTATTATCACGGTAGAATTCATGAGTTCTTCACCATTCAACCCAGTTTTCGGGTTGTAGTATTCTGCCATGCAATATTAGCGCACGCTAACACATGTGAGTTAACGTGCGCTATCGGGTCGATTAACGCCAAACGTCGTAGCGTACGTTATGAGACCAGCCAGTCGATCGCCAGACCGTGGCTAGCGCACGCTAGTCTTACACGATAGCGTACGCTAACAAGCCTGCTTAGCGCACGTTACGTAGAGTACGTAGCGCACGCTAAGCAGTTCAGGCAGATTGTATTTTATGAACTTTTGACCGTGAATCAAATTGTTAAACATTCATGCGACGTGAGATAAATCCTATATCATTTCTTTTGTTAAGGTTTGGCCTCGTTACGTGATTGATTGAGGAGGACGACCGTCGAGTGTTCATTTCCGTGGAAGTATTGTTATTATCTTCAAATCGAGGCAAGTACCTTGATATACGAATTATAATTACGTTGAAATCATTGTTGCTGAAGTATATGAATTATGTCATGAATATCTGTATTTATATTATATATATATATAGATATGTGTGGATATTTATGTAGTATTAATTGATAGAGTTGAAGGCCTGATGTGCAAAGTCTTGATGAATAACGTGTGAGTTATTGTTTATTCTGCGTAGTTGCGTCGCGATTAAATTATGTGGATTGATGAACTGATTTGATAATTGTGGAAACGATTGACTGTGTGCTTGGTATTTGTAATAATGTGAATACTTGTTATGAGAGACGTCATATCCGGTACCTCGAGGCGGGCGTGCACTCCGGCCTGTTGTACGCTGCAATGAGCGGCTCCATATGATTGGTGAACACCGGTGTTACTTAATGCGCGAGGAAGGGGCGGCTCCTGTGGGAGTGAACGCCGGCGCGGTGACATGTGCAATGGGCGGCCAATATAGTGGAGTGAACGCCGGTACACAGGTGTGCAAGGGAGGCGCCTGGCAGGCTTATTGGTAACGGATATTTGAGTGATAGCTAAGACCCCGTTACCAAATGATTTTCTAAATTTAAATCCTTGCAACTTGCTTTTAATGTTGGTCTTGATGTAGACCGCGGATTGTGTTTCTGGAGTTCGTTCCAACTCGTTTTAAATGTTGGTATCAGAGTTAATTAACCAAGGATATTTGACGAGATCTCCGAGGGTTAATTAACCAGGGGTCTTGAGCAGATTTGTCGAATGAGAGGCGTGCCTTTGATTGTCTTGTGTTGATTATTCGTGTATCGGGTCGAGGACCCCGTGAGATGTTGAGATTTGATCTCGTGATGATATTATTTGGATTGGGCCGAGAACCCCGTGAGATGTTGTAATGATTCACTTGTGATAGTGTTTTATCATTTGGGTCGAGGACCCCGAATAACGTTGTAATGGTTTTCTTGCAAATTGTTTTCCACATGTCGGGTCAAGGACCCGAGAGCTTTTGAAGTATTTTCTAAAATATATTTCCATCTGATTTTCAAAATCCCAAGATGGCCCGAGTCAATATTAATGTGTTCGAACTTTCTTATCAAAACACTTTTCATTTTATTAAAAGGGAATTTTCTGACTCCTTGGGCTCGTTTAAAGTTTCATTTGTGTTATGTTCTCAGACGGAGAATATGACAATGTGATTATCTTTCACCTTGTGTATGTAATACTATTCGTGTTAGCCATTTGAATGTGTGGGTTGTGTTAAGGTTTCACGATTTGTTGAGTTTGTGTTATTATTATTCGTATATCTTGTGTGTTATGTACTTGCACTAGCAAAATTCCGTTGCTAACCCCGAGTTTTCGGGGTGGGTGCCTGTTATGCGCTCGTGTTTTGGCAAATCGGGAGCAACACGGGATCGGGCCGGGAAGGAGCTGGAGGACAATGATACTAATCACACCAGAGTTAGAGTCTTTTCTTTTGTTTCATTTTGGTCGGTATTTCTCTGTCGTTCGAGTATTCACCCTTGCATGGGTGTAGTTTTCATTTATTAAATTGAATTGTCGTTCTTTTCTGTGTTCATCTTTATTTTCATCATTGAGATGTAAAGTTCATTTGTTTCTGAATTGTTTAATGACCTTGTCGGTCTGTGTTGTATTTAGATTGACCCCGGTCGGTCAGTCATTTTGTAGTCTAGTAGAGTTTAGCCTTGTAGATCCTTGTAAGAAGGGCCTACGGCGTGTAACATTTCCGGATGTATTCTGGGGGTGTTACAGTACACACCTGATCCGGTTAGCGCGCGCTATCGACCAAACATAGCGTGCGCTAAAATGTATCGGCAGCGCGTGCTATCAAACAATAGCGTGTGCTACCTGGGCATCAGTAGACTCCAGTAGCAAACTGCCCAGTACTGGACATCCACACTAGCGCACGCTACTGGGCGTCTCAGCGTGCGCTAACTCCCAACATTAGCGTGCGCTAGGCTACATAGCGTACGCTAATCCACCAGTCCAGAGGACTGGAATCAGCACTGCCCCTCCCAGGGCTTGCCCTCTAGGGCGCGCTACGAAACATTCGTAGCATGCGCTACTAAGTGACCCCTAGCGTGCGCTATGCAGTAAATATAGCGTGCGCTAGGTACGAGATATAAATGGTCCAAAACACCAGAATATGAACGAAACGTTAAACAGAACATCTCAAGACGCATCGAAACATAGAATGGATCCACGGCAACCCCGAATAGCGGTTTCGTACAACAATAACGAGAATCAGATCAATAGATGACGGGAAAGATACACTGAAAGATACACGAGGGTCACTACAACCGAGAAATACACCGAAAAATGAAGATACAAGGGAAAGAAAAATGCGGATATTACAGAGCCGAGATGTTTCAACCGTGATGTGCCGGGGCATGCACGTGTAAATTGTCCTTCTCGTCAGTAACGCGTTTTGAGGGACACCGAATTCAGTTTTGCGAATTGGCTACTGAGACTTTCGGAGTTCGCGCTTCAGCACAGATATCAGGATCGACTCTGAGAGACCCATGGGAGATTTTCCTGTCGGATGCTTTTTGTGTTGTTACCTTGTTTCCGTTGTTGTGAGTTGCGGGGACGACATTTCTTTTATAAGAGGTCGGATGTAATACCCGTACTATATTTGACTTCTGCAGTTTCTCCTTCTAAATTCTATCGACTTGCACGTGTTCGTCGATACTTTTTGAACTTGTTTGATGTCTCAGTTGTCATCGTTCGAATTGGTTGGACCTTGTTTTAGATCGATCTGTTTGTCATCGTGACCTTTCCGAGTTTGGTTCGATTCTTGTGAACCTTGTTTGGAAATAACATCTTTCACTTTCTACCAGTTCTTTTAATGTCTGGAGTTGAAGTGGGGACTTCGGAGTCATTGTTCGAATGTTGTTGTTCGATCATTGTTATTTGATCGTTGTTGTTCGATCGTTGTTGTTCGAATGGGGTTGTCTGACTGTTGTTGCCTGATCTCGTACTGCGAAGAATTGTCGTTCACCGTTAGTCAACTGTTTCGAGTGTGGCCAAGTGGGTCACCGAGCGGTGCATTGTGAGACCGTTGCCAAGATCTTCGGGAATTGGGTTTTCGTTCCTACTCGGGGAGTGCCTGGTGGTGCCCCGTGATGTAGTTGTGTATCGTACTTCGTGTTGTAATTCGTGTAGAAATTGATATTTGTTGCGTGGACTTTTTGGTTTTGTTTGTATTCTACCATGATGTTTTATTTGAAGTTTCGGGATGAAACTTATTTTTAATAGGATAGAATGTAATGTCCGGTATTCTCGTTTTCTGTTATCTTGAATTGTTTGTGTCTTGACATCGGACATTTTCTTGTTGACGAGAATCAGAGTGAATTCCTACTGTATCTCGTTGAGTTTTCCTGGTGGGATATTGCTTCTCCCTACTTTATTTAAGTTTCGGGACGAAACTTCTTTTAAGGAGGGTAGAATGTAATATCCGCAATTTCGGATTTCCGGTAATTTTCTTTTTTCGGCGGAGGTCCGTTTCGAAGACTTGCTTGGGACCGTTTCATCATTCTGAGAATGATTAATTCTGCACTTTTTGTCATCCGAGTTCGTTTCTGTATTGTTTTGTTGAGTCCCGTGTTTCTTAACGACTTTTCCGCACTCGAGTTTGATTCTTGTGAAAATCATCCGAAATTACTGTTTCGAGTTAGACGTGTTGTGAACTTCGGTTTGGTTATTCGATCACGTATCGTGATTTTCGGACGTTTTGGGCCATTTTCGTAATTTCCCAAAGTTTGGGGTAATTACCTTCCGTTGTCGAATTTCGATCCTTCGGGTGGTCGGAATCATGTGTTCTATTATCTCTTAGATTCGTCGTTGTGAGTACTTCGTAACCGTATCTTCGGTTCGTATTCAGGTTCGGGTTTCGGGATCGTTCGGATCGTTGTTGTGATTCTTCATTTTGTGCCCGGAGGCTTTTGGCCTGACCTGGGCGAAACGGCCCTGAAAACAGCGCTGCCGAGCGCCATGTCCTGCGCCGAGTCGGCCAGGACCGGCAGCCTGCCGAGACACGGCCGAGACACCCGGCGCTGGTGTGGGCCGTTTGCTGCGCCCTGTCCGGCAGGTGTATAAATATGGCAGAGCAGTCGGGTTTCACTCATTTTTTCTCACTCGTATTCTTCCATTCCGCGACTGAAGATTGATCAATCATGGAGTAATGTTGTTAGTCAATAAATCCATGAAGTTTTGAGGTTCATATCATCAATAATACGTCATATAACATCTTTTGATCGAGCGAATCAGGTCAGATTTTCTAGAAATCTAGTTTTGGGAATTTTGTTCGATTTGTCCGTTTAATCCGTTTTAACTAGAATAGTGATGGATTAATGATTGTTAAGCTATATTATATCAAATTCCTTGTTATTCCACGGTTGGATTTCCACGGATTTGTCGTTTTATTGAGTATCTTATCGACGCCTTGAAGGTGTTCGATAAAATGTCACAAAGAGAATCCGAGCGTTCTATGCTTATTCTTCCTCGTTCGTTCGTTAATTTATTGATGTTATAATGTTAGGGTCAGATTCCTTGTGAAGAACGCGAGTCGGAACCCTTCCGTTCGTTGTCTTCGTCGTAGTACAAGCTTCCCGGTCGAACCGTGTTCTTCGGGGTATCCGGTATCGGTTATTAAGGCAAGTATCTTATTATACGACTTGTATCTTGTGACTAATAATCACGTATGATAATTATGATGATTTTTCTTGCCTTCGTAAATATGTTCCGTTTGAATTGGTTGTGTATTCCGCAATTTGAAGGCTTTGTGATAATAATGTTATATTGGTATACGTGTTAGGTGTTGTGCCATTTGTGCAGGATTGCGACGTACATATGGATGGTTGTACACTTGGTTGTGCAATGTATTGTGTACCGAACGTGTGTTATGATGGTTGTGTGTCGTTGATTGATGATAGTTTTGTTGAGAGTATTGAGATTGTGTTATGTGCGTGTGATGTATGATTTTGTGGTGATCAACGTGATTGACTAACTGCGCTCATTTTTGTATGTAATGTGAATGTGAATGTGGTGTGCTGGAATGCTAAGTTCACTCGTGCGGGTTCGACGGGACCTACGAGGATTCATGGCACAGGTCCATGGGATCATAACTTAGTGTGTGGTGCTGAGGTCCAATCGTGCGGGTCTGACGAGGCCTACGATGATTCATGGCACAGGTCCATGGGATCAGGACACAGTACGTCCAACCGTGCGGGTTCGACGGAACCTACGGTGACATGTGACACAGGTTCACGGGGTCGGGACTGGTTGTGGTGATTGTTGTGTTGGCTCAATCTGTGTGGGTTGTTGAACCTACGGAGACTCGTGGCAAGCGATCACGGAGTCATGAGCATGATTGATTGTTGTGATTGTTGTGATTGGTTAAGTCCGTGCGGGTTGTTGAACCTACGGAGACACGTGACAGGGGATCACGGTGTCACGAATCATGTTTTGTAAATCAAACTTTTTGTAAGAAAGTTTTAAGAAAAGAATGTTGGGCCGAGCCCCACGAGATTTATGGAAATGTTTTCGTACTGTAAATTGTTGAAATACAATTTGAGATTTGGGTTAAGACCCTAAGATTTTCGAAAGGTTTTGAAATTCTAAAAATTCCCAGATGATAATCTTATTTTTGAATGCTTCATAGCTTATCTTTCCTTGTAAAAACCTCCCGGGGATATTTTGATACTTGATTTTTATATTTGATTCACGATTATTATTTGCTTGTTACATTTCGTATGATTTGATACTTGCACTAGTAAAATAGTGGAGTTTTACTAACCCCGAGTAATCGGGGGGTGGATGTCTGTTTTGCGTCCAGGTACATGCAGATTCAGGGGAGCAGTCACAGGATTGGCACAAGAGGATGACGAGCTGCGATACTAAACAAGAGTCGAGAGTTGGTAGAGTTTGGTTGTATTGTTAAAGTTCATTCAGTCTTCCGCTGTATTGTGTTTCGACCCCTATGTGGGTAATGTTGTTAGTCAGTTCTGTTGATAGACTTGTGTGACCTCATCGGTCTGTGTGTTTATGTGTAAGTGACCTTAACGGTCTGTATTATTATATTGTTTGACCCTGGCCGGGCAAGCATTTAGTCGTTTATGGATGTTTAGCCTGGTAGATCCTTGTGGAAAGGGTCTACGGCATGTAATATTCCCATACAGTTTTGGGGGTGTTACAGTTGTGGGAAACTGAAAAATCCGACTTTAATAGTCATGGAGTACCGTTATCCGCCACTTGACCGGACAAACACAATTGAGTACTAAGTTACAACGTCGAGAAAATGTATCCTATAACAATAGTTCACAATGTAAGATTTCAAATATAACACTTATACTTCCCCGGCAACGGCGCCAAAAACTTGACACGGTCTTAAGTGTAACTATCGCAAGTGCACGATATCGTATCAAGTAGTAACTGGACTTTTTGAGTCCGGTTTATCGATCCCATGAGGAAGTTTTGGTTATATATTGAATTATACACTATTTAACTATTTGTTATATAGATTTATAAGATTGAAAAACACAATTTAAGAGTTTGGTTTGACAATTGCAAAGAAAATGCAATAATAGTTCTAATATTCAAGGAAATGAAATATTACACTAATAATAGATTAATAAAAGATATAATGAAATCGTTGGATTACAAACTTACTTCACCATTAGTTATAGAATATGTATAGGAGATCATAAGATGAATTTACTTATTATGTTGTGTAGATTCGATTTTCCTTAAAAAGACGGTTTCTCTTTCGAACTATAAAACGCCCCTTATATATATTGAATCTATCCACTATATTTGTATGTTGATTGGCTTCAATACATAGCATTAGGTTTTATGAAAATAACTCAAAGAATCATCTAAGGTCTTGAGGTATATTTCTATCCCCTAGAACAACTTAGAGTGAAGACCATCTGATCTAATCAAACATATTTTCTTTCGAAATATATGAAGACCATAAATATCGTCATTTATTGGCCAAATAAATAAAGATTGGTAAAACAATGAAAATCATACACAATAATAAGTAATTCATAATAGATCTTTATACAAACTTAAATAACATGACTAACCTTGTTTATAATCCCAACTTAAGTAACTTAGCCCATGAAGGGTTTAATAAACATAATACAAGCTTGAGTGGTCATTAATAGTTGAAAAAGAGAAAGAATTGGTCCTAACTCCCTTAGTAGATAAAGGAGAAAGAAACAATAAACTCCCTCAACAACATAAGCTAAACCACACTTACACAAATCACTCAAGAACACAAGTGTGTTCTTCACACAAAAAGAAAATATTACAAAAAGTGGAAAAATATATGATAAATGATTAATGATGATGGATCTAAGTGGTCTATTTATACACCTAAAGTCATCGAATAGCTCCAAAACTCCAGCATTATTACATTAGATCGGATCAATTCCAGCCATCCCCTCAATAATAGACCAAAACTATAAAAAATTAGGCAATGATCAATAATCTGCCAAGAGTTACGGCCGTAACATTGAGGAGTTACGACCGTAACTATGATGACTTACGGCCGTAACATTGAGGAGTTACGGCCGTAACATGGCTACGGCTTTTTGCTTTGTGAATTACGCCCGTACTTTATGATGTTATGCCCGTATGGAGTTTCAAACTTCATTTTCAGCCCAGAATTTCTTAGACTTTGCGTTTTTGCCCCAAATCTTCTTCGGATGATAACTTTTGATGTATAACTCTGATTTTGAATCCGAAAAGACTGCCGAACTCGTCTCGGAAATCCCTACAACATGAATAAATAAAAATTTAACAAAGATAATATTTTATAAACATGTTATTTCTTGAGTAAATCAGTAATTCAATCCGATTAAGACTAGATTTACATCTTCATCCGATAAAAATAAAATTATTAAAAACTAATTAATTAAAAGCATAAACGAGTAGACTAGCTCAATTATGGGTGAAATTTATCGATACAAACCATGGATAAGTGTATAAAACTGACACTTATCACACCCCCAAACTTGAATTCTTGCTAGTCCCGAGCAAGACTCTTTATTATTCACGCTCCAAAAATAAAAATAAAAATAACACAAAAATAAGAAAAATCATACGCACATAAATTAAAATATAAAAAGAGAAAAGGAGATCAAAATGCCATTAGTACACAACAACCAGCTTTATACAGTAGATAGAAATGAATCAAGATTCCAAAAAATCTACTAATGATTTTGAAGTTAAAACACGGTTTTATTTTGTAATTCCAAATTCAAGGTTTTTCCCCAAAAGGTTGATTATTTCTTTCCCACTCGTAATACACACAACTCCCTTTAATGGTTGCTCTCGATCACTCGTTTATTTTTCGACTCAATATGAAGAAGAATTTCACCGGCGTCATCAAATATTGTGATTGTTCACGAAATTGAGTGTATTGAAATTCAGCCGCTAATTAATTCAAATCTGCTCATAAACTACATCCCTTTTAGTGATAGCTTTCACACCGTTATTTGCTAACGTGTAGCTCTTTTCACCAACACAATTTTTATTTTTATTTAGGTGATAGCTTTCACACCGTTATTTGCTAACGTGTAGCTCTTTTCACCAACACAATTTTTTTCATCTCTTTTTTTTAGGTGATAGCTTTCACACCGTTTTTTGCTAACGTGTACCTGTAACACCCCCAATACATTCGGGAATATTACAGCGCCGTAAATCCTTTACATAAGGATTTACAAGGCTGAAGAATTGAATAAGCATAAAAAGGTACTAACGAATGGAAATAACGGAATTACAGTACATCGATTCGACCAAATACGAAACAAGACAATTTGTTCAATGTAACTCAATAATACATCACCAAATTCAAATTATCACAAATGACTTCGTACTCGAGTACTTATTGAAATAACGAATAAACGAGATAAATAAACCGGTCGGGACATCACTCTGCACCCTCGTCACCATACGGCCCAGTGGTTGTTTCCCGCTCTCCGGATCCCGAACACAAACAAAATGTTCACCCCCGAAGGGGTTAGCACAACGATGCTAGTACAAGTACGAGCATATTATTCATATCTCACGAAGAATAATAATAACGTAAACGACAAAATACCAATGAGTCTTCTCCTACGAAACTCAAACATAACATACACAATCGATAATCACAACATGATATCAATACATACACATGGTAATTCCATCGATCCAGCGTTCACCGCCTAGAACCCACGATGATCCCGCGGACCAACCCTTGGTGGAAAAACCCGTCCGATGATCCAACAGACGCTAGCATAGATCCCCCGATGATCCCGTCGGACCAACACGAGGTGGACACACAATAACGACATACATGCACGACAATATGTATAACAACAATACATAAAACAATTAAGGTACTTGCCTCGATTTGAAGACAATAACAATACTTCCACGAAAATGAACACTCGAAGATCGTCCTCCTCAATCAATCACGTAACGAGACCAAACCTTAACAACAGAAATGATATAGGATTTATCTCACGTCGTATGAATGTTTAACAATTCGATTAACGGTCAAAAGTTCATAAACTGCAATCTGCCCGAAAAGCTTAGCGCACGCTAAGTACTCTGTGTAGCGTGCGTTACGCCCGATAGCGCACGCAAACAACAAAGCCTAGCGCACGCTAACGACGCATGGTCGATTTCACCGACCACCAATCGACTTCGTTTGATGGTCTAGCGACGTTACGTACCAAACGTAGCGCACGCTAACTAGTGCTCGATAAGACGTTAAATCGCATAGCATAGCGTGCGCTATCTCGCATGGCGATTTCTTCACGAGCGATAAGAACATTCTTGCCATGAACGAAACAATGAAATCCTTCGTGATAATTCATGTTACTTCCATGAATACCAAGTTCTTACTCTTATGAATGATCTCCGTGATGATATCAACTTCAAGATGCAAATATACGTATAATCATCATGACACCATAATCCATCTTGATTACAATTCTCATGCAAAGTTGGTGATCTCCGTTGATGTATTAGATTCTACTATCATTATACATATTCGACTTCATCTTGAGGTGAACTAACAATTCCGACTTATACGAAAGAATATTTCCTAAGATGATTCTCCCTTTAAGTTCTTATAACATCTTTTCCAAATCATGATCACAAAGATAACATAAATCATACGGATTGTTAACTTCCGAATATTTCTCTCATCATTTGAAGTACTAGGATTCCAACTTCAAGGTTCCAACAATAATATCGTAATTGTAGACATCCCAATCTTCTAAACATGATATTGTTGAAATAATTCACTAATGAAATTCAATATCTCGTTAACATGATCATCATATCCATTGGAAATCCAAATCTAAGACTGGTGATAGGTTGAACATACCTTAATATGCCGAAATCACTGAACCACAAGGTGTAATCCGACTCCGGTTGGTTATGCGCCCCTCCAAGGTGTTACTTCTCTTCAATGATCACTCACAAGTGATACTCAATCATTCAATGATCACTCATAAATGTTCTAAGTGTTTAGAAGGGAGATTCTTGCTCTCTGGACTCTCAAAGATGAAGTATAGACGAAGGAAATGAAAGCCCAAGCGGTTGTTGTCCCATTTATAATATTCTGCATTATTGACAAGTTAGCGCACGCTACTAAGCATCCCTTAGCGTGCGCTAATAATGGTTGACTTCAAAATTTGTCCGGGTGCGTCAGCGGGAATCTTATCCGGACCCATGTCCCGCTGGCGCATGAGCTATCTGTCCCGCTCAATAATTGAGTCCTTAGCGCACGTTACTCATACCTGCATAGCGTGCGCTAATAATGGCCCGATAGCGCGCGTTAAGATACATTCTTAGCGTGCGCTATCACGAGGTTGTTTGAGCAATTTTGCATGATTCTATACTTATATACCACTACACCATATATGAGTTTCAGCAACACCTGAAAAACTGTGTTCAAAAGTCCAAAAAGTGTTGCTGAAGGTAGAAAAACAAGCTATGGCTACACTTTGACCAAATTCGAAAGTGTTACAAAAACGGCCGCAACCATAGGGGTCTAAGGTAACACTTTTCTTTTTTTTGGTAACATGTTAAAAAAGTGTAGCAATAGACCCCTATGCCAACACTTTTATTGTTTGTGGCTACACTAGATTTTGTGTTGCTGTAGACTTAAGGTCACACTTTTATATATTTAGTGACAGAAAGATTTGTGTAGCCGTAGACCTATGCCAACACTCATGAGGTCTAATGTAACATTAAATTGTGAAACACTTTGACATCTTTACCAACAATTTTAACACTATGGCTACACTTATATATGAACAGTTCTAACTTTTGCCAACACACTTTTAATCTTTGCCAACACAATTTTTATATTTTGCCAACAGAAAGAATTATAAATTATAGTCTATGGCTACGTTTTTGCAGGTTTTTACCAACATTTTTCATGCTAAAAAGCAAAATATTATATTGGAAAATAAATATTACCATAAAACAGTCAATACCATTAAAACAATGTCAACCATAACAACATCCAAAATATTCAATCCATAATAGCTAAGAACAAGTTACGATCGCAATCCACAAATATAACAGAACTACTTGAGTCACTTAGCTAGCATAATATAAAATGATGAGATCAGTCAAGGAGTGACATTGTCACCGCCATAGGATTCCTCGACTGATTTCTGAGAGTCATCAATCTTTAAGTTCAAATCAGGATTCTTCTCGGCCAACATTTTCATCATTTCTCGAACTTTTTGGTCAAGTTTTTATCCATCTCTTGTTGAAGTTGGGCCCTGATCCTAGCAGTTAGGTCCGCCACGTACTGATCAGCAACTTGAACGGATGGTGATACTGAAGACTTCGATTTTGGTTCCTTTTTCTGAATAAGTCTCCCAATTAGATAAGATGGTCCGTGTTCTTTGCCATCATGAATCAATTTATTAGCAGCCTCAACACTTTCCGTTTCAAGAGCTTTATTAACATCAGCCTGTAAATAAAAGTATCAAGTATTTCCCTCAAATAATTAACAGAAACATAAAATACAAACAATAACAATAATGGAAAATTATCTTAATTCATGTATCATAAGTAGTTATAATATACATTAGCTAATTTCACCCAATCTTCAAGAAAAAAAAAGCATGCATAACCGGAACCTAAACAACAGGAGCAGATAAAAGCATACATAACTGGAACCTAAAAAACAGGAGCAGAAAATAAGGAGCAGAAATCTAAACAAAAGTAAGATAAATCTATATGGTTTGCTCTTCTTCTCTCTGTTTTCATTATCAATCATATATTATATATATACACACACACATATATATATATATATATATATATATATATATCTTCCGAGATGGTATCGGAGCAGGAATGATAGAGATTAGAACAGGAGCTTGAAGTTTTCAACAAAAACATCAAACTCAGTCCGCCAAATCCTAATCAAAATAGAAAAATCAATCCTACATAGATATGTGAATAGAATCAGGATTAGGGCCTTTATGTATGATAAATTAGACAATCCAGAGGCTGGAGCCTTTCTGTATCTGATCCCAAGTATTATATGACTTCCAAAAACAATGATGAAATTATACCTTGATTATTTCCACAAGCTGACCTGACATTCTCCCCAGGAAACAATGGCTACATAATATGCATTGTCAATATTATGTCAGGTGAGTATATGAATATCCACATAAAAGGGAAACGAGCAAGTACTTCAATGACAGAAGAAATACGTAGGCAACTAACTTGGCCCAGAAGAAGCTCAGCAAGCGCACAACCAGCCGACCATATATCGATTGAAGTAGTATATTCCGTTGCACCAAAAATGAGTTCAGGAGCCCTATAAAACCGTGAGCAGATGTATGATATGTTTGCTTCACCTCTCACCTATTTTGGAAATGAAGAAGACGTTATCAAAAATACTAGGGGTGTCTAAATGGTTCCCGGTTCTCGGTTAGAACCGGAACCGAACCGGAACCGAGGCGGTTCCGGTTAACCGGAACCATATAATCGGTTAAAGGTTCGGTTTTCGGTTCCTCATTACATAATTTTTCGGTTTTCGTTCGAATCGAACAACGATTCGAACCGAAAACCGATTTCATAATATATTTATTAAATATTATTTTTATATTTTATACTTATATATTTTATTATTTTAATTTTTGTAAATTAAAAATTTAGAACTCTAATATTGTTAAATATATATTTTATATTTTGTTAAAAATTTATAATAATATATTATATATGTATTAAATATTAATTTTATATTTTATATTTTATATTTTATAATTTAAAAAAAAAAAAAAAAAAAAAAAAACGGTAGTTATGGGTTACCCGAACTGGAACCGAACTACTTCCGTGCGGTTCCGGTTAACTGAAAGTGTAAAACGGTTCGGTTTACGGTTCCACTTTTTTGGCTAAAATGGTTCCGGTTAACCGATTTTTTCGGTCCGGTTAACCGGAACCGAACCGTTTGACACCCCTTTAAAATACATTAGCAGGAAACAATATAACTAGCAGCACACTTTCAGTTAAAAACAATCAAAACATTATAAGACAGGGACAGTAAACCGTGTCGGTGCAGAACTTGAAACTGTATCACTTGCTAATATTTTACACTTCCAAAATCACATATCTTCACATGCTGAGTTTGAGGATCAACCTACCAATACATCACGGGAACATCACAAAACGGCAGTCAACTCAAAGTTCTCAGTAATTATGATCTATAAATCATACCAAAACATTTTGAGGCTTCAAGTCTCTGCGGCACACCCCGGCAACAGAATACATATAAGCCAAGCCTCTGAAAATCTGCAAAAATTGTCCTATTTATCATGTTGAAAACATACAACAATCAAATTAGAAACATCGTATAAAGGAACGAGATACTTTATTAGTAAAGTTTCACGTAGATTAGTGGCATTTTCTGGTTCGTATCACTATAACACTTCAGAACATGATACATGGTTAGAATTATCAAGTCAATGGGTTCGTGGATGAACCAGCAGCTGAAAGTTGGAGATTCTGATCCTCCAAAAATCTCTGAGAGTGAAAACTTGAATGAGAATCCCGCTTACCTCGTTGAAGATGCAAATAGTGCTGATTACGAGCTGCACTTGGAAGTAAATTCTGAATTTTCTAATACTGCAATGTTGGAGCAACAGAGAGCTTATAAATTAGAAATTCAGTTTGCTTATAAATTAGAAATTCAGTTTGCTTATAAATCACACTTCAAGAGAAAATGTCTCTAGTTTATTTTCACACTATGGATTGTTATTGAATGCCGTTTTACCATGAGATATCATTGTGTAGTAACAAAAATGTATTATATGTACATTAAGTGCCTACGCTGTTTTCTTGTCTCTCATTTGAATAAAAACTTCAGAATAAAATATACACTGTAGTGATTATGTCAATGGAATAAATGCAGCAAGGTGTTTCACTGTTCAATAGAAAACCTTCCAAGGGAATAGAGTTCTTAATAAACGCCAAAAGAGTGGGCAGTTCTCCAGAAGAAGTGGCTTGTTTTCTCAAATGTGCTTCTGGCCTGAATGAAAGCATGATTGGCGATTATTTCGGTGAAAGGGAGGAATTTCTTATGAAAGTTATGCACTCATATGTAGATTCTTTCAACTTTGAAAAAATGGGTTTTGCTGAAGCAATCAGGTTCTTTCTAAGAGGTTTTAGGTTACCGGGGGAAGCACAAAAGATTGACCGCATCATGGAAAAATTTGCTGAGCGCTATTGTAAATGCAATCCAAGCTCATTCACCAGTGCGGATACGGCTTACGTTCTTGCTTATTCAGTCATAATGCTCAACACGGATGCACATAATAGTATGGTAAAGGATAAGGTGCATTTCAGATACTTTTCTCTAGCTGAAACTGAGTTCTCTCTTTTATTCTTTCCGTTTTTAATGTGCACTTCAGATAAATTCTCGCTAAAACTGAGTTCTCTTGTTTATTCTTTTCTTTTCTCCACCATCTATTTTTCTAACATATTTGGTTGTGTTTGAAAGGGAAAATGACATGCAATCATTGTTTTGAGTAGAACCTTATTAGTATTTTCAGAATAATGGCCCCAGTGAAATATTTGATTAGAAGATTTTATATCAACTCTTCCTTTTTTGAAATACTCAAAATACCCTTGCAATGCTCAACTCTAGGCTGAAATCAGGAACTATGATTAAATCGTGCTTAAGCTAGCTCTAAAGTTCAGACCGGATCAAGTTATTAAAAAAACGAAAGACTCCCCTTCAACCAAACTAATCCAGTAAGCGGAATAGTTTAGTTTCTCTACAACTATTAGCTTAATAAGGTGATTTGGACAATCTTAAAACACCAATAAGAATCCAGAGTATGAAAACACCAATAAGAATCCAGAGAAGTACGGCTAAGTGTAAAAATCAGTCCATTGAACACCAACACATTATTAGAACACCAACACATTATTAGGTTTCAATTGTTCAATCTTTTAAACATCCAACAAAATACGCCTAACCTATTACCGAACTAATCTCCCATATAATTTAACATAGCAACATAGCAAGAAAATAACACAACAACGTAGTAACACATTAAATACAATGAAAAGTTACAAATAGCAAGAAAAATATATTGTTTTCTATACATCAACATAACATATTCAGCCCACAAATGACAGTAAAAAAGTTCAGTCAAATATACAATGTCTTAATTTATGTTCTCCTCATCAGTAATACATAGAGTTACTCTTGCTTGCCATTGCACCCATTCATTTTTCTATTTTAAATGTATGGCAATCAAATTAAAAATTATCAACATTATACCATACCACAACAAATCTGAAAATATGGAGGAAGCATTATATACCATTGCATACATTAGTTCAAAGGAAAAAAATACAGGTCTTATCTCTCAACTAAATATACACAGACAATCGAGAGGCAGACTTTGCTATGGGTAATCAGTTTATAAACCTTAATCTAATTGCATAGCTGCGTCTGAATTGACAAATAAAGAAAGGTTGAATAACTCACGATGGATGTTGCGGCGGTGATATGAATCTAAGGCGAAAAGTCGATGGCCGTTGATCTGAATCCGATGTCGGTGGTTGCAGGTGGGGACTGAATCAGACGTCTATGGTCGCCGCTGGTGAGCCCGTGGAAGTGATATGAGAGAGAAAAAGGTAAAAAAAAGTAAGATAGAGCAAGAAAAGAGAGAAATTGAGAGAGAGAAAAAGAAAGGAGGTGCAGCCGGCCGCTACTAGCTAGGTTTTTGGTACTGAAGTCTGAAGGGAAGTGAGACGAGAAGGAAAATAAAATGAGGAGGAGGAGAGGAATAAGACTGAAGATAATTGATTAATTTGGGATCCAATTTCGTCAAACTTTTTGATGACAGAGAATTTTTTAAAAAATACTATCCGAATCTGAAAAAATGGATTTCCGAATTTCGGATATCCGAAATTTCGGATATCTGATTTTTCGGTTAATTTTGGATCGTATTTTTGAATTTTCGGATCGAATATCGCGTATCAGATACTTTTTAACACCCCTAGTGGAAATTGTGTTTTAGAGAGAAAGTGTGATGAGTGAGTTTGCGTTTTTAGAAAGCGTGTTGAGTGAGTATTGACTACTGTGAGTGTATTGACCCGCTAAAATTGAAAATAATTTATTTGGACCGCCAAAAATATTTTAGCAAGCCCTCTTATTTTTTTTAGTGTTTAGTTACACTATTTTAAAATAGCAACGGCAACACCAAATTTTGTGTTGGCGTAGATATTCCATTTAGTCTATAGTAACACTAATTTTTATCAACAATAACGTTAGAAAAATGTGTAGCCTTAAATCAAATTTGACCAATTTTAAGGCATCTAAGGTTACACTTTTGCTTGTAACATCAAAAAAACTGTTGTTGAAAGCCATATATGGTGTAGTGTACAATGATATCAATGCACGAAATATCATACTCTAATAATCAAAATCACCAATCCGAATAATACAGGGTTGAATACAGATGAAATACAACGTAATAAATCCGGATATTACAGTACCTCTTTTCACCAACAACCTCTTTTTTATTTTTTGTAGGGAATAGAATTTTTGCCGAAAATCATTTATTAGCTAAGCATGAAAAATCAAAAACTCCACAAATTAAGTAAATTTCAGTTCTATTTTTCATCAACCGAATGATTCTTCTTTTCTCAAGGTAACGAATGACTCGATTTTAAATAATAACTACAAGGCTTGGAAAGAGAGATTAAGGATCAAAAATTTCTGGAATATACAATTTTCTTACCGATTAAAACGATTTTAGAAGCTTGTATATAGCTAACTTATTGATGTTATGGCCAGATCTAGAAATCTCATAAATCAAAATACTATATATATATATATACACTAAAAAAAATAAGGCAAATAACCAAAATAATCAAAACATACCAAAATACCAACACACCAAAATAATTAAAACATAATACCCCCAAACTTGAAAATAAAACTGTCCTCAGTTTTTTAAAAAAAAATAAAAATAGAAAAAATAAAATAAATAAAAAATAAAATAAAAAGCAATGGAGAAAAGCATAATACTCCCTATTATGAAAGTTGATGCTTGAGCTAATGCCTTTTAGAATCTGCAAGAGAATAAATATACGAGGCACACAACAAAAGAAAATAAACTATACTCGGAAGTATAACACAATTTTTAAGTTGCGCTTCAAGAAAGTCAGAAGAGTCGCCTTATGCTGCCATCAATGCTTTTATAAAAAAAAAAACAATAAAAATTATAGCAATAAAATAACAATACATAAATCGCGAATAGATGCGCGTCAAGAGATCAAGAAGAAACTCCTTAAGCTGCCATCATTTAGCACAATTCTTACACACAATAGAAAGTAAAAATACAAGAGGTCTGACATGGGTTATCAAAGGGAGAGGAATGAATCCACTTTTCGTTTTCTCACGGTAAAATCTTCCATCCAGACAATTTTAGGTAGAGCTGGATCTGGTTGAGGAACAAATTCAATGAGTTTTTTGATTAGTTCTTCTGGTGTTGTTGCAACGACTATGATTCGTTTAGCACGCTCGGAAATAAAACCCTTTTCAGCAGAGTAGTCGATGAAAGATAGTAAACCATCAAAGAAACCATTGACATTAAGCAGACCTATTGGTTTTTGATGAACATTTAGCTGGGCTCTGGTAACCACATGAAAAAGTTCCTCAAGAGTGCCAAAACCACCGGGAAGGGTGATAAAGGCGCCAGAATTATTTATCATGTGAGTTATGCGATCTTGCATATTTACATCTCTAAACTCATCACCAATAGTTGCCCCGGTGATTTTACTTTCAGCCAGAGGTTTTGGAATTATTCCCAACACTCTAACTCCTTCCATATAGGCAGAAGCAGCAGCTCGTCCCATTAATCCTAGACTTCCTCCTCCGTAAACTACATGAATGCATTTTTCTCCTAAGGTACGACCCAAGTAGTGGGCTGCTTCATTAAAGCAAGTCTCTTTTCCATAACTAGCTCCACCAAAAATGCAGACTGTGCTAATTTTTTTTGTGGAAGATGATGATTCCATTTTTGAAAAGAAATTTATTAGAGAGAAAAAGAGAAAAGTACAAGTTTGAGGGATGAATAAAAGAAACAAGCACAATGCTTATTTATAGAAGAAAAATGAGGTAAAATTGTTTAACAAGTTTGTGATTGCGTTGATTGCGCTTCAACTACTCAATAGAATAATGAATGCATTTATTGCGTATCACCTTTTTTTATTCAGAAAATCTCACCAAACGACAAAAATTAAAGATACTCGCGTGTATGTACAGTAGCTGTGATTTTGGCTCACATCTTCCTCTGATTTTACGTTCAGAAACGGCCTAAACGCCTTCTATGAGTCGGGGAGAAGCTTCCCATCCAATTTTCCTCCATATTGGCAAACAGGGTCTTTTAACGTTAGATTCCCAAGACATTGTTCATATTATGGTTTGAATTTATTCCACAAACATCGAATTCCGTAATGTACGAGTCCACTAGGATGCGTGTCAAGAGAAATTTCGATATTATCTAAATTTTCTTTATTCAGACCATCCTTAATGAATTGAATTTTATCTTCTCTGTTTGTAGATGGAATTCCTAAAGATCGACATTTTAAATTACAGTTCCATCTAGCACATTTATAGCAAACGGCTATCATCTTTGCTGATCGTTTCTTGGCATATGAACTTTTTCCAAGCCCTGGTAAAAATCTAGTCGGTATTACTGTAAATTCACCTGCTATTCTTACTTTGACTTCAATTATGAATCTAATATCAAAAGGTATGCTTTTATTCATAAGCAACCTCATCCTTTCAATTCTTGCTTTGTAGATTTTTAAAATTACTTTTTTGCTTAGAAAGGGAAATCTTTTTTCCAAATTATTCAAAGTTTCATCCATGACGAAAAAAAATGAAAAAGGATAAAATATCTACAAATATCAGTTGTTGTGGGAAACTGAAAAATCCGACTTTAATAGTCATGGAGTACCGTTATCCGCCACTTGACCGGACAAACACAATTGAGTACTAAGTTACAACGTCGAGAAAAATGTATCCTATAACAACAGTTCACAATGTAAGATTTCAAATATAACACTTATACTTCCCCGGCAACGGCGCTAAAAACTTGACACGGTCTTAAGTGTAACTATCGCAAGTGCACGATATCGTATCAAGTAGTAAGTGGACTTTTTGAGTCCAGTTTATCAATCCCACGAGGAAGTTTAGGTTATATATTGAATTATACACTATTTAACTATTTGTTATATAGATTTATAAGATTGAAACACACAATTTAACAGTTTGGTTTGACAATTGCAAAGAAAATGCAATAATAGTTCTAATATTCAAGGAAATGAAATATTACACTAATAATAGATTAATAAAAGATATAATGAAATCGTTGGGATTACAAACTTAGTTCACCATTAGTTATAGAAGATGTATAGGAGATCATAAGATGAATTTACTTATTATGTTGTGTAGATTCGATTTTCCTTAAAAAGACGGTTTCTCTTTCGAACTATAAAACGCCCCTTATATATTGAATCAATCCACTATATTTGTATGTTGATTGGCTTCAATACATAGTATTAGGTTTTATGAAAATAACTCAAAGAATCATCTAAGGTCTTGAGGTATATTTCTATCCCCTAGAACAACTTAGAGTGAAGACCATCTGATCTAATCAAACATATTTTCTTTCGAAATATATGAAGACCATAAATATCGTCATTTATTGGCCAAATAAATAAAGATTGGTAAAACAATGAAAACCATACACAATAATAAGTAACTAATAATAAATCATTATACAAACTTAAATAGCATGACTAACCTTGTTTATAATCCCAACTTAAGTAACTTAGCCCATGAAGGGTTTAATAAACATAATACAAGCTTGAGTGGTCATTAATAGTTGAAAAAGAGAAAGAGTTGGTCCTAACTCCCTTAGTAGATAAAGGAGAAAGAAACAATAAACTCCCTCAACAACATAAGCTAAACCACACTTACACAAATCACTCAAGAACACAAGTGTGTTCTTCACACAAAAAGAAAATATTACAAAAAGTGGAAAAATATATGATGAATGATGAATGATGATGGATCTAAGGGGTCTATTTATACACCTAAAATCATCGAATAGCTCCAAAAATCCAGCATTATTACATTAGATTGGATCAATGCCAGCCATCCCCTCAATAATAGACCAAAAGTATAAAAAATTAGGCAATGATCAATAATCTGCCAAGAGTTACAGCCGTAACATTGAGGAGTTACGACCGTAACTATGATGACTTACGGCCGTAACATTGAGGAGTTACGGCCGTAACATGGCTACGGCTTTTTGCTTTGTGAATTAAGCCCGTACTTTATGATGTTACGCCCGTATGGAGTTTCAGACTTCATTTTCTGCCCAGAATTTCTTAGACTTTGCGTTTTTGCCCGAAATCTTCTTCGGATGATAACTTTTGATATATAACTCTGATTTTGAATCCGGAAAGACTGCCGAACTCGTCTCGGAAAGCCCTACAACATGAATAAATAAAAATTTAACAAATAGAATATTTTATAAACATGTTATTTCTTGAGTAAATCAGTAATTCAATCCGATTAAGACTAGATTTACATCTTCATCCGATAAAAATAAAATTATTAAAAACTAATTAATTAAAAGCAAAAACGAGTAGACTAGATCAATTATGGGTGAAATTTATCGATACAAACTATGGATAAGTGTATAAAACTGACACTTATCACACCCCCAAACTTGAATTCTTGCTAGTCCCGAGCAAGACTCTTTATTATTCACGCTCCAAAAATAAAAATAAAAATAAGACAAAAATAAGAAAAATCATACACACATAAATTAAAATATAAAAAGAGAAAAGGAGATCAAAATGCCATTAGTACACAACAACCAGCTTTATATAGTAGATAGAAATGAATCAAGATTCAAAATAAATCTACTAATGATTTTGAAGTTAAAACACGGTTTTATTTTGTAATTCCAAATTCAAGGTTTTTCCCCAAAAGGTTGATTATTTCTTTCCCACTCGTGATACACACGACTCCCTTTAATGGTTGCTCTCGATCACTCGTTTATTTTTCGACTCAATATGAAGAAGAATTTCATCGGCGTCATCAAATATTGTGATTGTTCACGAAATTGAGTGTATTGAAATTCAGCCGCTAATTAATTCAAATCTGCTCATAAACTACATCCCTTTTAGTGATAGCTTTCACACCATTATTTGCTAACGTGTAGCTCTTTTCACCAACACAATTTTTATTTTTATTTTAGGTGATAGCTTTCACACCGTTATTTGCTAACGTGTAGCTCTTTTCACCAACACAATTTTTTTCATCTCTTTTTTTTTAGGTGATAGCTTTCACACCGTTATTTGCTAACGTGTAGCTCTTTTCACCAACAAACTCTTTTTTATTTTTTGTAGGGAATAGAATTTTTGCCGAAAATCATTTATTAGCTAAGAATGAAAAATCAAAAACTCCACAAATTAAGTAAATTTCAGTTCTATTTTTCATCAACCGAATGATTCTTCTTTTCTCAAGGTAACGAATGACTCGATTTTAAATAATAACTACAAGGCTTGGAAAGAGAGATCAAGGATCAAAAATTTCTGGAATATACAATTTTTTTACCGATTAAAACGATTTTAGAAGATTGTATATAGCTAACTTATTGGTGTTATGGCCAGATCTAGAAATCTCATAAATCAAAATAATATATATATATATATATATATATATATACTAAAAAAATAAGGCAAATAACCAAAATAATCAAAACACACCAAAATTCCAACACACCAAAATAATTAAAACATAACACCCCCAAACTTGAAAATAAAAATGTCCTCAGTTTTTAAAAAAAATAAAAATAGAAAAAATAAAATAAATAAAAAAATAAAATAAAAAGCAATGGAGAAAAGCAGAATACTCCCTGTTATGACAGTTGATGCTTGAGCTAATGCCTTTTAGAATCTACAAGAGAATAAATATACGAGGCACACAACAAAGGAAAATAAAATATACTCGGAAGTATAACACAATTTTTAAGATGCGCTTCAAGAAAGTCCGAAGAGTCGCCTTATGCTGCCATCAATGCTTTTATAAAAAAAATAATAAAAATTACAGCAATAAAATAACAATACATAAATCGTGAATAGATGCGCGTCAAGAGGTCAAGAAGAAACTCCTTAAGTTGCCATTATTTAGCACAATTTTTACACACAGCAGAAAGTAAAAATACAAGAGGTCCGACATGGGTTATCAAAGGGAGAGGAATGAATCCACTTTTCATTATCTCACGGTAAAATCTTCCATCCAGAAAATTTTAGCTAGAGCTGGATCTGGTTGAGGAACAAATTCAATGAGTTTTTTGATTAGTTCTTCTGGTGTTGTTGCAACGACTATGATTCGTTTAGCACGCTCGGAAATAAAACCCTTTTCAGCAGAGTAGTCGATGAAAGATAGTAAACCATCAAAGAAACCATTGACATTAAGCAGACCTATTGGTTTTTGATGAACATTTAGCTGGGCTCTGGTAACCACATGAAAAAGTTCCTCAAGAGTGCCAAAACCACCGGGAAGGGTGATAAAGGCGCCAGAATTATTTATCATGTGAGTTATGCGATCTTGCATGTTGGCCACTAAGTATACTGGATACAGTTTGGAAAATAGTTTAAACAACAAACTGTATGGATTTTAAATTTGAGTGCGTAGCGGAAGTCTTGGATACAGTAGGTTGCTGTGGATACAGCAACTAAGTGTATAGTGTATACTTAATATATCACAGTAATTTAAAACAGTAAAAGCTGAAGGTAAATAACACAGTAATTAAAGTGGTTCGAGGTAAACCCCTCTACGTCCACTGGTCCTCCACACAGGATTAAAAAGTTTATTATAATTACTGCGTACACAACTACGTAATTATAACAACACACACAATCAATATATCGTTCGCGCAGATTGATATAAAGATCTTAGCTTAAACCGTTCACACAGATTGGTTTTGAGCTAATGCTTTGACTTGCTTCTTCACACACAGTTCTGAAGCTTCGTCTTCTTCAATGCAAATCCTTCACACACAGTTCCGTAGAAGCACAGATTGTTCAGTCCACACAGGGCTGATCTTGAGTTTGTTCAACGTATAGAACAGATGGTGAACAACAACTTTGACTTTAAGAGCTTTCAGCTGATGAAGTGTTGTTCAGGATGATGAGCACTGTATATCTCTTTAGATCTTAATTGCAGTAAGCTTTGGAGATATGTTTTGCTCTGATGATAACTTTTGATAGCTTGAGTGTTAGGTGACTGGTTAACTAATCTTCAATGCCTTCATAAGATATATATAGTCTCTGAAGCATATATCCGTTGAGATGTATCCGTTTGAATGAGATTTCGTTCCAACGGGATTATGACACGATCCGGATTTCGCGGGATTCTGAAGATCTGAAGACTGGCAGTATTTAAATACTTTATCCTTAAGTATTTAAATACTTCTTTATTCAACGGGGCTTGACTTCTGGATATTCCTTCTTTGTCCTGTTGTGAGCTGTATGGAAGATAACTGTATTTTGAGTTTCGAGACAGTTTCCATACTTGGTCTTTTTACAAGACTTCTTGCTGTACTGAAGAGCTTTACTATATACTGATTCGAGGCAGGTCTTCGATACAGGATAGAGCCTCAAAGCTTCGATACAGTTTCCTTTACTGTATTCGGATTGGCATATATGTCAAAACCTCTTTATCAAATATCATTCGATACAGGGATCGGATATCCCATTTTGTTCGTCTGAGGTCTTTGTTTTCCCAACAATTTCCCCCTTTTTGACAATTTGCCAAGACTTACTTTAACTTTTTCAAGTCTTCTTGATGATGCCAAAACCTTCTTCATGAAGCGATCTTCTTTGATGTCTTCTGGCAGATTTCTTGGTCTTTCGTCAATAGGTCTGACTTAGTCTAAATGATGAACTGCTCGCAGGCAAGTTCGATACAGTTTAAGGATTTATTACAACTTAAGCTTATGATTGGCGCGCAGGCACAATCTTACAATGTATTCTAAGCTTACAACTGAAATTATGAACTGTTCGTAGACTAGTTCGTACAGCTTAATTTTCAATCAAGTTATCTAACTTGAGATTGCTATCAAACAATTTAAGTAATCATACATCAACACAGTAGATTACGAGTTGTAATCTTTCAAGACAAACAAACGTTTTTATTGATATTCAAAGTGAATTGAGTACAGAGTTTGCTGTTTCGAAGAGAAATTACAAAGCAAAAATAATATACATAGATTTCAGCTCCTTATCTATAATCCGCATGCCTCCATGGCTTTTTCCCTGGTTCATTCTCGGTACCACGCCACCAGTTCTGAAGAGAATCATTGCCTCGATCCTGGTATATAGCTCTTCCATCATAGGATCGATCAAAGGCAAGTATCCAGTCTTCTGGATGGGTGATCCGATCTCCTCTTCTGTGTTTGGATTTCATCTCGATTTGGAGAGGGAGTTTCCCGTCTTCTAGCATCTTCGTAAATTTATCTGCGGCCTCCGCTAACGTTTTATAGTTCTTGAAGATGGCGGATTCCCTGATGAGTTTGACAAAGTATCTCATCAGTTCGTTCTTCCTCCAGTGCTTCACTTCGTCGGCAGTAGGATTGCGGTTGGTCGGCAGACGAATTTCAGAAGGTCTCTGAATAAGAGTTTGCCAAGGGACATTGGGATCATGAAATTCCGGTCGGGAGCCTGAGATCTTAAAACTTTGGGAGGGAGGTGCTAGTTTGTTCAACTTCGGCAGTGATACTGTTTTGAGCAGCCTCAAATTCCCTTTCTTGTTGCAGCCTAATTCTCCTAGCAGCTTCTCGTGCCTCTTCCCCCTTTTTGGCTTCATCAAGACTTTTCAGGATTTCTAGAGCAGCATCCTGTTTTGTCTCGATGCTAGTCATTCTCTCTACAAGGGAGGAAAGGGTCTGCGACATTTCCTTAATGCATTTGTCGTGGCGCGTGATTGAGAGGTTTTCAATCATAGCACAAGCGGTCTTGGCTTCACTACCCTCGTTTTGTTGCTTCTTCCTTCAAAGATTGCTCCGCTTATCTTCCATGATCTTCAAAGCTTTTTGAAAACTTCGGAAAAAGAATGAATGCGTCGACAACACGAGATACTTCATGTTGAAG
Source organism: Orobanche coerulescens (assembly GCA_033398695.1). Lineage (NCBI taxonomy): Eukaryota > Viridiplantae > Streptophyta > Magnoliopsida > Lamiales > Orobanchaceae > Orobanche > Orobanche coerulescens. The sequence goes on along the minus strand of CM065806.1, from coordinate 134,405,269 downwards.
AGTGGTCATTTCTTCGGCCAGAGTATGCATCCAATTTAGTGCTTTTTCAACGGAAGATAGAGCAATTACTGCATCCTGGATGAATACAGTTTGAAGGCCAAGTGCACGCAGGCGCTCTTTTCGTGCGGCAGAAATCGGAGAATCTGGTTGGTCAAGGTCTGCAGAGCTGTTCAACCTTCTTACATTCATGGATGGGCGTGAAGTAAGTTGGACATCCTCAGGTTCGATACCGTCCTCGGATTCCACGGTTGAAGGGGCGGGAGCAGCTTCCTGTGGTTCGGCGACAGGGGGTTGAGAAGCTTCCTGTTGCGAAGATTCTTCAGCATACATGGATACAGGAGGGACTGAATCCTCCTGTTGTCTTTCAGGAATAGCTTCTTCGGTCGCAGCAGGCTCAGGTGCCTGTTCCAAAATTTCTTCTACTTCCTCGACTGGAGGGACTGATTCCTCTTGGTCGGGAATGTTCTCATGCGGTGGCGAAGGGGGATTGTCCTGGGTAGAAGGCCCTTCGTCGTCTCTGGGTGGAGAGGCATCTCGAGCTTCAGCCTATTCACGACTCATCCTCAGACCTGCTTGTAAGGCATCGTCGTCATCGTCTGAGTCATGATCTTCGTCATCTTTTGGATTAGTGGGAGAATCCTCTGACTTTTTCTTTCCTTTCCTCCGAGCGTCAGATTTGTGCAGAAGATGGTTTTCAATTAGATCCTTGCAGGAGGGATTGTCCCATCGAAGCAGCGCCTCAATTTCTGTTGAGTCTGTCACTTCTGAGACGAATCTCTCTTCGTGGCTCCAATCGCTCCAGTTGTACAGTGTATCGTACGGAGCCAGCTTGTAGCCTTTCCATTGCAAAAATCTTTCGTAGGCGTGTTCAATTTGAACCGAAAGAAGGGTCTGATTAATGATCGAGTCAGGGGAGGGACTTCGTACAACGTCTGGAGACGCTGTATCGAGGGATTCCTGTACAGGTATGGGATCCTGTACGGAAGAGGGACTCCTTACAGGGGATGGTGCCCTGAAGGAAGATGGATCCTGTACGGGTGTGGGATCCCGCAGAGGAGAAGTAGCTTTTGGCTCCAAATGGGCAGCCGACTCGCTAAAGTCTTGATCGTTGGCAGATGTCTCAATATCCGTCCTAGCCGCCAAAGGCTCGGGATCTACTGTCGATACAGTAGGAGACACCTCTTCCACAGGGGTTGGGCCCTGGGGTTCTTCGTCAGTGGGTTGAGCCACGGGGGAGAGTTCCTTGGAGGTTTTGGCAGATTTGATTTTCGAAAGCCTCCTGAGTCTCTTCTTGGGCTTCTCACCAGCAGAGTGTTTCTTGCTGTGAGATCTCTTTCGCTTCTTTGAAGATTCCGCTTCTGGGACCTTCAAGGATTCATCTCTTGGATTATCAGAAATTGGCATGTGCCTGGTTCTTGGGTGGTTGCAAGACAAGGTGCTCTGGTTATCTGTGATGAGCTTGACGCCTCCTAAGTATATTCTCGAGCTATTCTTCTTCGCATCGACGGATTGCGTCAGTCCGCACTTCGTCAGGATATAGTTCAACATTAAACCGAAAGATTTCTTCTGGGTGGCAGGTTTGCACACCTCCTCTTGTAGGCGTTTCAGGATTATTTGGCACCAATTGACCTTTTCACAGGTCAAAATAGCCACCATCATCCTGAACCTTAAGTTGGTACACATCTCGAACGCACCGGTTCGGTTTTCAATAATCCTGGAGCAAAAGTCATGAAGATACACATAAGGAAGAAGAAAGTTTTTCTTGTGACAAGTGGTTGTCACCATGTCAACAACTTTGGACCCTGTGAACAGTCCATAAAATTTAGTAATGAGCTCTTGAGACCCGAATGTCTCAAGTTTATCCATGGTCAGGCCATCAGCGGGTAGCCTGTAGATTCTCTGGAGCAGATCGTGATCGTCTGAGATCTCAACTCCCCGGATCAAAGCGATGATGTCAGCAACATGACCTCCTTGGGCCAATGACAGAAAACGGACGGCGGAGTTGAGGTAGAATTCCTCAACCAGATGGGGTTCGAATTTGTCAGCAGTCTTGCTTCCAAGGCGATAGAGGCCTTGTTGTTGAAGATGAGTTATGATATATTCCATGGGATCTGCGTCGTTGGTTTCTGAGAGAATACGCTCAATGATGACAGGTTTGGAGAAGATCCGCCCATCAATGATGTTAGCAGATTTCTTCAGAACAGGAGAAGAAGATTGTCCAGCCATTGATGTTTTCTTAAGAAAAAGGTGCAAGAGAATAATCGAAATATGCAGTAAAATGCAGAAAAATATGTAGTTTGTTTTGCTTGAGAACTCTTGAATTTGCAGAAAGCGTAAAGAGTCTCTAATGGCAGATTCAGTCCTTTTATAGTTGGGCGGCGAAATAGGGTTTTGCAGAGTACGAATGGTCAGATTTTAAGGGATGGGAACCGGTTTTGAAATCAATGGTTAAGATGGACTGAGTGTAACTGGTACGCTAATCCATTAAAATGTTTAAAAATAGAGCGGGTCCCACTTTTGACATAGGTTGATACCCTAAATGCCTAAAACAGCGGTTTAAAAATAATAAACAATTTAAAACATCGCGGCTTTTGAGATTCAGTTGTCCATATGTCGTGTAAGGCATTTAATGAACATGACGTTTGACATAAAAACAGGGCACGTGGACAAAAATTATTTTGAAAGGAAATAATATTATATTATATACTGAATCAAAATCCTATAGCATGTCTTTGTTTAGCGTCGTCTGACGTTCCCCCTCAAAAAGGTGCTTATAGGTTTTGAATTCCATACGGCAATATTTGGATTAATCTTTGTATTCATGGGTCTACTGAGATTCCCCCTTAATTATTGCACACACACATTTGTAGGATTCATATGTCTTCCTCGCTACTGATCTTTGTATTGACGATTTTGAGTGTACAAATAATTAATGTTGAATCTTGTATTCTTGGGTCTTCTGACATTCCCCCAATTTTGAGTAAAAGCGATGAAATTACTTACGGGAAGTCCGTGTAGCATTCCCAATTCTTGTCGAGCATGTTGAATCTTGCTTTGTGTCAAGCGGCTTGGTGAAGATGTCGGCCCGGTGAGCGTCTGTATGAACCTTTTCCAGCGAACATCCTTGTTCTCGACGTGATTCCTTATAAAGTGATGCTTCATGTTGATATGCTTAGTGCGCGAGTGCGAACGAGTTGTGCGTGATTGCAATTGCACTCGTGCTATCACACATGATTGGAGTCTCTCTAGCATCGATTCCATAGTCGGCGATTGTTCTTTGCATCCAAAGGATCTGCATACAAAGACTACCAAAGACATAGTACTGATTCAGCCGTGGAAAGAGAGTTAGCCAATTGCTTCTTACTGAACCAAGAAACGAGTCTAGGTCCGAGAAAGTGACAAGTTCCACTTGTACTCTTCCTATCTAGCTTGCAGCCTCCGAGATCCGAGTCGCTGTATCCAACTAAATCGAATCCGCCTTCCTTAGGATACCATAGTCCTGCATCGACTGTTCCTTTAATGTACTTCAGGATTCGTTTAGCTGTATTGAAGTGTGATTCCATAGGTGCAACTTGGTATCTCGCACACACTTCAACAGCAAACTGGATATCGGGCCTGCTAGCCGTTAGGTACAGGAGCGAACCAATGAGCTTCCTGTAGAGTGATTGGTCAAACGGCTTTCCGGCTTCATGAGCACTAATTTGCACGGAAGTTCTCATGGGGGTTGGCGAGGATTTGGAAGTGTTCATTCCAAATTTGTTGAGAAGCTCCTTGCTGTATTTCTCCTGGTTGATGAATATACCTGTAGGTAACTGCTTTACCTGCAAACCTAGGAAATAACTAAGTTCCCCCATCATACTCATTTCAAATTTACTTTGCATGAGATGAGAGAACCTTTGACATAGAGCAAGGTTAGTTGAACCAAAAATAATATCATCTACATAGATTTGCACCATAAGAAGGTCATCACCTTCCTGTATCTTGAACAAGGTTTTGTCCACAGCACCTTTCTCAAATCCGTTGTTGGTTAGATCTTTGGGACGGGGTTTCGTACTGCACTCTAGGGGCTTGTTTAAGTCCATACAAGACTTTCCTTAGCACGTAAACTAGATCGATACCGTTTGTGTTGGCAAACCACGGTGGTTGTTCAACATAAACTTCTTCTCGCAAGATCTCCATTCAGAAAGCACTTTTGACGTCCATTTGGTATACGATAAAACTCTTATGGGCGGCAAAGGCTAAAAATATCCTAATGGCTTCTAGTCTCGCTACAGGCGAAGGTTTCATCATAGTCGATTCCTTCTTCCTGACAATAGCCTTGTGCTACTAGTCTGGATTTGTTCCTTATGATAAGTCCATTTCGATCCTTTTTTTTCGAAATACCCATTTGGTTCCTATAACCGATTGGTGTGTTAGTGCAGGTACAAGAAACCATACATTGTTTCTTTCGAAACCGTTAAGCTCTTCTTCCATAGATGTTATCCAATGAGAATTGTTAAGAGCGTCTATGGTCGAAACAGTTCTGATGGGCTAAGAATACGGCGATAGTGCACATATTAAGTCTCCTAAGTTCGGATTGAGATTTCCATTCAGAAACTGTGAAACTTCAAACATTAGATTCTTCTTGTGCACAAAGTACATTTCCTTGTGTACTCTATATTCTCCTATGAGTAGAAACACCGGCATTAATGTTTCCAATGATCGGCTCTTGCGGGTGATCTCTCAACCATCTTCGGTCGGGTTCTAATTCGGGATCCCGTCAGATCGAAAGATTCTGTGGATACTGACTTCATCTTGTACAACGTCGGCTTCATCCACATCGATTCTTACAGTGCGGGGTTGATTTCTAAATCAACGATGTGTTCTATGGGTGTTGGTGGATCCAAGATAGATAGATGGTGAATGTTCGAGTGATATCATCTACTCCTGTAGGGTCATGGTGTGGTTCGTCGAACACTACATGAACTGATTCCTCGATCGTCAGCTTCCTTTTATTGAAGATTCTGAAAGCTTTGCTGATGGAGGAGTATCCTACGAATATTCCTTTATCTGATTTTTCATCAAAGGTTCTAAGTTGGTCCTTCCCATTGTTCAATACATAACACCTGCATCCAAAAATGTGAAAATACGAAACTAACGGAGTTTTGTTATTCCATACCTCATAAGCTGTTTTGTTGTGGTGCTTGTTGACGATACAGCGGTTTTGAGTGTAGCATGCTGTATTGGTTGCTTCACCCCAGAAACGCTGTGGCAATTTGCTTGCGGCAATCATTGTCCTTGTTGCTTCTTTCAGCGTCCTATTCTTTCGCTCGGCAACACCATTTTGTTGAGGTGTACGGGCAGCTGAGTATTCGTGCTGTATTCCATTCTCCGAACAGTATTTCTCTATAAAGCGGTTAGTAAATTCAGTACCTCTGTCGGAACGAATGCACACGATACTCGATGCCTTTTCATTTTGCAACTTTCTTAGGAGCTCGGGCAGCCTTGATGTTGTTTCCTTCTTCTTGCTAAGAAAGATCGTCCAAGCATACCTGGAATAATCATCAACAACAACCATGCAGTATTTCTTACCTCCCAAACTTACTGGGTCTACAGGACCGTAGAGATCCATGTGTAGCATTTCCAGCACTCTTTGGGTTGAAAGGTAGGATTTGCTTTTCAGGGTTGACTTAATTTGCTTGCCTTTCTGGCATGGTCCGCGGACGCTGTCCTTCTTGAATGACACATTTGGCAAACCTCTAACCATTACCTGTCTTGAAAGCTTGTTGATCGTCTTGAAGTTGATGTGAGACATCCTCTTGTGCCATAACCAGCTAATATCTGCAGTGCCTTTGGCAACAAAGCATGGAATTGAGGAGCTCATAGGCTTCCAGTCAGCAATGTACATATTACCTGATCTGCTTCCTGTAAGCACAACTTCCTTGGTTTGGGTGTTCTTGACTCTACAGCGATCTATATAGAACTTCACCGAGAACTGTTTATCACAGAAATGGCTAATACTAAGTATATTATACTGTAAGCCTTCAACATATGCAACATCGGTGACCTTGAATTTCCCGACAAGTAGGTTTCCTTTCCCTCTTGTTCTTCCTTTAGATTTATCACCGAAGCGAACTTTTAGACCACGACCTTCTACAAAATCAGATAGCTTGCTCCTATCTCCGGTCATGTGACGAGAGCATCCACTATCAAAGTACCAGGTATCCTCCTCTAGAATGTCCTGTAACAAAGAGATTAGGTAGATTTAGGTCCCCTTTGATTTTTGGGTCCATGTATGTTAGTTCCTTTAGGTACCCAAGCTTTCCTGGCAGCAATTGGTTTACTGTAGGACGTACTTGGTACAGTGTTGCGATATCTACGGGGGGCATATCCGTAGTCGTTATAATCATGATAATTATTATGCATGTAAAATTCAGGGTTATTATTATTATTCCAGTACGAGTGTCGTCTAGGAGGTGGAGCCATTTTCTTAGGCCTAACGACTTGTCTTACGGGTCTCCGGTTGGATTCCTAATCTTTGTTGATCTTGATCGGCATCTGTTGTCTTGAGGGATAACGGGGCTCTGTATCAATACCTCGGCAAGTCAGACCGATAGTGCTTGCCGTGCGGGCCTTTGGTGGTTGGGTCTGACCTTCCTTACGAGCAGTTTGTGTGGCTGTTGATATGCTCTGGGAGCATGCTGTTGAGTGCGCCTCACAGGTTGGAATGGCTTATGATTCCGCTGTCTAGTATAGAATTGTGGGGGCGGAATTGCAGCCTTCGGTTTTCTCGGTACAGCAGGTTCCTTCACGGGACTAGGGGTATCTTCCGATTCTGGAATGTATTCCACACTCTTGACGAACACTGTACTAGTTTTCCCTTTGTTTGAACATGAGCTGTATCCTAAGCCACTTTTATCATGAGCATGTTGCCCAGTGCTCAGAATTTCTTCCATTCTTTTGGACGATTTTTCAAACGACTTCAGAATGGTCTCAAGTTCAGTTTCTCGCTTTTCGAGAGTTGTGATTTTGGCTTGTAGTAGAACCAAATCATTTGTCTTGCTCTCATTGTGGGTTTTAACCTCATTTAGTTCATGATCAAGTTGATGATTGCTCTCCATGAGTTTTTCAAAATTGACCTTGCTGGTTTCGCAATCAAGAGACATATTTTCATAGTTTATTTTCAGCAAGTCATTTTCATCTTTCAGCTCTAAGTTTGTTAATTGAAGCTGTATATTCTCATTTTTTAGAGTCTCATGGGCCTTTTGAATGTTTTTAAATTCATTCATCATATTTTGGAAAGTATGAGATGCATTTGACGGAATAGCTGAGGTTGAACTTACCTCATCGTCGCTGTCTTCACCTTCTGGAACATCTTTGGCCATAAAGCACATGTATGCCTTATCATCGAACTCATCGTCAGATGAATCACTTTCAGTGACCACCTGAATACATTCTGCTGATTTGGATGGTGTGGGGGAGGCTTCTGATTCTCCAATCAGGGCCTTGAGCTTGTCTTTCCAAGCACGTCTTCTTTCATCTCTCTCTTGTTGCTCGGCCTCAGGCAATCTTTGGACTTTGGGATGAGGACATTTATTTGCATAATGGCCTGGTTTCCTGCAGTTATAGCACAGGTTAGCATCACCAGATGATGTTTCGGTACTTACCTTGTGGACAGGTTTGGGCCTGTAGGGAGTCTTTCCAGACTGTTTGATGAACTTTTTGAATTTATGCATGAGAAGCGCCATTTCATCTTGGGACAGGATGTCGTCGTCACTGTCAGCATTCTTGTGACTGGGCTTCGACGAGCTAGGCATGCTGTGTCGACGGTTCGATACAGCGGCGAGAGCTGTGACCTTTGAAGGAGATTCTTCAGCTTTCTCTCTTCTGTCAATATCATACTCGAAAGCTTTGAGGTCAGAGAAGAGATCGAAAGTAGATATTTCATTAAGATTACAGGATACATGCATAGTTGTGGTCTTAATGTCCCATCGGGCTGGGAGAGATCTGAAAATTTTTAAGTTCTTCTCCTTTTGGGTGTAAATTTTTCCCAACGCTTCAAGTTCACCAACAATACCAGTTATTCTGAGGTCAAGTTCCTCAAGTGTTTCAGTTGGTTTCATTTCAAAAGATTCAAATTGCTGAGTTAGTTTTGAAATCTTGTTTTCTTTTAAGAGCTCAGTTCCCTCACAAATTAACTTGAGTTTATCCCAAATTTCTTTGGCTGTTTTGCAGCTCTTTACCTTTGAGAACGTGCCTTTGTCAAGAGTGACAAATAACGCGTTCTTAGCCACGTTGTCAAGATTGGCTCGCTTCCTTTCATCTGTTGTCCATTGCTCGCGTTCCTTCTCGAGCATTTCAGCATGGGCTTGGCCCTCAATCCTTGCGGCCGGATTTACCTTCATAATCTTGATAGGACCATCCTGTATAACAAAAATCATCTCTTCGTGCATTGCTGCAAGATGAGCTTCCATTCTAATTCTCCAATCGTCAAATTCGTTAATAGAGAACATATGGACTTTGTTAATCATAGAAGTATCCATACTGATAATACAGGAATGAAAGAGACTGTTTTGAAAATAAGTGATTTGAATCTGATTCGGTTAAAAAGAAATACGACTGATTCTTTTTAGAATCAACCTCTCTGATACCACTTGTTGGCCACTAAGTATACTGGATACAGTTTGGAAAATAGTTTAAACAACAAACTGTATGGATTTTAAATTTGAGTGCGTAGCGGAAGTCTTGGATACAGTAGGTTTTTGTGGATACAGCAACTAAGTGTATAGTGTATACTTAATATATCACAGTAATTTATAACAGTAAAAGCTGAAGGTAAATAACACAGTAATTAAAGTGGTTCGAGGTAAACCCCTCTACGTCCACTGGTCCTCCACACAGGAGTAAAAAGTTTATTATAATTACTGCGTACACAACTACGTAATTATAACAACACACACAATCAATATATCGTTCACACAGATTGATATAAAGATCTTAGCTTAAACCGTTCACACAGATTGGTTTTGCGCTAATGCTTTGACTTGATTCTTCACACACAGTTCTGAAGCTTCGTCTTCTTCAATGCAAATCCTTCACACACAGTTCCGTAGAAGCACAGATTGTTCAGTCCACACAGGGCTGATCTTGAGTTTGTTCAACTTATAGAACAGATGGTGAACAACAACTTTGACTTTAAGAGCTTTCAGCTGATGAAGTGTTGTTCAGGATGATGAGCACTGTATATCTCTTTAGATCTTAATTGCAGTAAGCTTTGGAGATATGTTTTGATCTGATGATAACTTTTGATAGCTTGAGTGTTAGGTGACTGGTTAACTAATCTTCAATGCCTTCATAAGATATATATAGTCTCTGAAGCATATATCCGTTGAGATGTATCCGTTTGAATGAGATTTCGTTCCAACGGGATTATGACACGATCCGGATTTCGCGGGATTCTGAAGATCTGAAGACTGGCAGTATTTAAATACTTTATCCTTAAGTATTTAAATACTTCTTTATTCAACGGGACTTGACTTCTGGATATTCCTTCTTTGTCCTGTTGTGTGCTGTATGGAAGATAACTGTATTTTGAGTTTCGAGACAGTTTCCATACTTGGTCTTTTTACAAGACTTCTTGCTGTACTGAAGAGATTTACTATATGCTGATTCGAGGCAGGTCTTCGATACAGGATAAAGCCTCAAAGCTTCGATACAGTTTCCTTTACTGTATTCGGACTGGCATATATGTCAAAACCTCTTTATCAAATATCATTCGATACAGGGATCGGATATCCCGGCTGTTTCGATACAGGGTCTTTGTTTTCCCAACATTGCATATTTACAACTCTAAACTCATCACCAATAGTTGCCCCGGTGATTTTACTTTCAGCCAGAGGTTTTGGAATTATTCCCAACACTCTTACTCCTTCCATATAGGCAGAAGCAGCAGCTCGTCCCATTAATCCTAGACTTCCTCCTCCGTAAACTACATGATGCATTTTTCTCCTAAGGTACGACCCAAGTTGTGGGCTGCTTCAGTAAAGCATGCCTCTTTTCCATAACTAGCTCCACCAAAAATGCAGACTGTGCTAAACTTTTTTGTGGAAGATGATGATTCCATTTTTGAAAAGAAGTTTATTAGAGAGAAAAAGAGAAAAGTACAAGTTTGAGGGATGAATAAAAGAAACAAGCACAATGCTTATTTATAGAAGAAAAATGAGGTAAAATTATTTAACAAGTTTGTGATTGCGTTAATTGCGCTTCAACTACTCAATAGAATAATGAATGTATTTATTGCGTATCACCTTTTTTTTATTCAGAAAATCTCACCAAACGGCAAAAATTAAAGATACTCACGTGTATGTACAGTAGTTGTGATTTTGGCTCACATCTTCCTCTGATTTTACGTTCAGAAACGGCCTAAATGCCTTCTATGAGTCGGGGAGAAGCTTCCCATCCATTTTCTTACAAATTGGCAAACAGGGTCTTTTAACGTCAGATTTGTAATACCCCCAATCCGCTCAGGGATATTACATGCCGTAGAACCTTTCCTCAAGGTTCTACGAGGCTGGTAACAAAAACGAACAACTCAACAATGCCTTTAAGGCTAAAATGACTCAGTAGGACGATTTGGTCTTTCAATAAATACATATAACTCAACTTCAATACATGCCCACGCAGGGGTCGAATACAATACACTCCCGTACAACGGGGAAAGAATATTGCAGCGGAAATAAAATACAACTAAACCAATATGACATCAAACGGGTCCTCGTGTGATTAGTATCGTTCATCTTTCATCATCCTTCATGCCGACCCTGTGTTATGCTCCCCAAAACCTAAATGCAATACAGACATCCACCCCCCGATTACTCGGGGGTTAGCAAAATTCCACTATTTTTCTAATGCAAGTACAAAGTGCAAATACGAGCCATACAATTCAAGTTCCAAGAACAATAATAACCAGAAATCCTCATAGATTCAAATACAACGAAACAAACACTTCCCGAAGTAAGAGTTAGGTAAAGCTTTCCAAAATTTCAAGATCACAAATCAAGGGAAAACAATTTATAAAGTGATTTAAAATGCCATCGGGAGTTTTGATAGAAACAACTCAGGATTTTCGAATCCTTCTCTTTCCAAAATCAAGAGGGGTCATAGCCCAAAGGTTTCGTTTTCACAAATAAAACCAACAACAATTCACATGGTCAGAGCCCACATCACGTGTCCTCAACGGGCATAAAATCAACACAACATAATCACATACAGGCATCGCCTAGAACCGGGACGAAGCCACAAATCCCACTCGAGGCCTCTAAGGACCCTCCCGAGCTGGCTAGCGAAACAAATCACACACAGGCATCGCCTAGGACCGGGACGAAGCCACAAATCCCACTCGAGGCCTATAAGGACCCTCCCGAGCTGGCTAGCAAAACACAAGTCACAACATCTCACGGTTGGATCAATCACTTGTTGCATCCTGACCACATGATCACAAGCCACGTGTCACCGTAGATTATCTTTGGCACTCACGGTTGGATCAATCACTTGTTGCATCCTGACCACATGATCGCATGCCATGTGTCACCGTAGTTTTTATTAGGATCTCACGGTTGGATCAATCGCTTGTTGCATCCTGGCCACATGATCGCATGCCATGTGCCACCGTAGGCCCCGCCCGCATCCATACATTCACACACAGCACAATACAACACATATATTCAAACAATTCACCCAGATGCATCAAACACTTAGCAAAACACCACGTCAAACCACAACGTAAATGCAATACCAAGTGCAACATCAACACCAAACATATCCATAGGATTCACATAGTCATTCACAAACCACACCATTCACAAAACACACGCGCTTTGAAAGCAAGCCTTTAACAAGGCTAAACCGAATCTTTTGAAAGTTCAATTCAAACGACCAAACAAACACATTTAGACGATCACTAATTATCATATCCACAAAACAAGAATTGTATGGACAAGGTACTTGCCTCGAAACCACGATCGTAACAAGACGACGGATGGAATGTGATCGAACAGCCACGAACTCCCGAACACTATCAAGAACGCGATAGCACCGAAATTACTACGGGAAAACACAACACGAATCATCGATCACCAACGAAATTCAACATCGGAATCATCGAGCACCTATAACCCTCCGGAAGAAACAACAAAAACAAGATCACAACGACGACCGAGACCAACAGCACTAAGAATTACATCAAGACATTGAAAGAAACTCATTGAAACATTTAATCCAACATTAAATGTTCAATGATTTCCAAGAACACCCAAATCATAAATCGAGTTAAACCAACTCAGAATATGGATATAAAATCCATAGAACACAATTAATAACATCATTAGACAACAATCGGTTTATCAAAACCGAATGGAAAACGAAATCAAGAACAAAACTCCCAAAAAGTTAACTTGAAGGAAAATCAAGAAATATACCTTGATTCGATGAAGAACAATAGATTAAATGATGTTAAACATAAGAATACTACTAAGATTAATCATATTCATCATGGATTAATCAACAATACAAAACGAATCAGACAAAAATGCAAAAATCCCAAATTTCCCAAAAATAGGGGTTCAAGAAGATTTACCTTGATTAGGATGAAAGATTCAAGTAGAGGTCGAAAATCTACAACAAGACTTGAGGTGGATGATCTCTACAAGTTTGGGAGCACTCAAATCACCCAAAATCGCCCTTAGAATCGCCTAGGATGGTAGGAGGAAGAAGAGAGGAGAAAATGAATGTTTCTCCTCGAAAATCTGCTAAAAAGTGCAGAAAAAGCCCGTGTGTCGAGGCCCGGGTCGAGTGTGCCGCGGCCCGGGGCAAAAAAAAATGCCCAGAAATCAGCTTAGTGCCGCTGCCCGGCCAGCAGGGGCCGCGGCCCGCGGTACAGCCCGCTCCAGCACCAAAAAGGCACATGGTGCAGTCTTAGCTATTTCGACCATAACTCATTCGTCCGGGCTCCGATTGACTCACCGTTTGAACCATTGGAAAGCTAACTTTATGCTATATAATACTGGAAAGATTAAGAATTTTTGGAGTTTCCAAGAATTTATGGTGATTTTACAAAGTCGAACTCACACGTGGAAAAGTCGATTAAGAACACGGAACTCAACAAAACAATACCGAAACGAACTCGGATGACAAAAAGTGCAGTATTAATCATTCTAGGAATGACGAAACGGTCACGACAGAGTTACTAAGATAGACTTTCGCCAAAAAAAGAAAATTACCGGAAATCAAAATTGCGGATATTACACACTACCCTCCTTAAAAGAAGTTTCATCCCGAAACTTAAAACAAGTAGGGAGAAGCAATATCCCACGAGGAACATCTCAATGAGATACACAAGAACCGAAAACTTGCGCCCAACGGCGAAACGTTGCAAGCAACGCGAAGAAAATATACGGCGTGAAAACACGCTCAACGACAACTATCACAATGCCACAAGCAGGGCATAACACGATCAACCAGTGCTAAGCACCACCAACCAGATAACGCAATCAAGTCGATTACCTGAACCATCAAGAGAAAAAGGCACCCCTTGCAAGAACACTCGCATAGTCGAAAGAATAGGAATGAAACGTATAACGATCCTCAAAGGTAATCACGGAGTACTCCGACCACACCGAAATTCTCAAAAACCACATTAGGCATCTCAGTGTCCCTTCGGAGCAGAGACGCAAACTTGATCCCCGAACCCCCCAGCTACCATCTCGCAGTACACGGCTCGGTGACCCACCTGGCCACACTCGAAACCGCTGACTAACGGTGAATGACAATTCTCCGCGGTACGAAATCAGGCAACGACAGTCAGACAACCATGATCGAACAACAATGGTCGAACATAGCGATCCAAAAATAATGATAAAACAACAACGATCGAAAAACAATGATCGAACAACAACAATCGAAAAACAATGATCGAACAACAACGATCGAAAACAATGATGGAACAACAACGATCGAACCACAATGATCGAACAACAACGATCGAAAAACAATGATCGAACAACAATGATCGAACAACAACGACCAAACCACAATGATCGAACAACAACCCCGAAGTTCACACTTCAACTCGAGACATTAAAAGAGCCGGTAGAAACTAAAAGATGTTACTTTTGAACAAGGTTCACAAGAATCGAACCGAACTCAGAAAAGTCACAGCGATAACCAGATCGATCCAACACAAGGTCACGGCTCTTTCGAACGATAAAAACCAAAATACACAACAAGTTCATAAAGTATCAATGAACACGAGCGAGTCAAAAGAATGGAGAAAGAGAAAATACAGAAGTCAAAATAGTACGGATATTACCTTCGACCTCGTCCACGAAATTCACAAAAAATGGAAGCAAGGTAACAATACATCAAACAACCGACACATAACGGAACAATCACCAATGCACATGGTCATACCAACCCAAGCTCTAACGGCTCGCACATGTGCGATAATGCAGAAATCACCCCGAGGCGACAACATTCAATACCAACATCTCACCTCTCATAGAGGGCTAACACAACAAATGTGTGGAAAACGACTCAACGCTCACACCGCCAATTCAATCATAACTCGGGGGTTAACACCCTAACGAAAGTGCGAACATCATACAAATATTATCGGACCACAAACAGGAAAGATAGGTTTTAAAAATGAAAACCGCCTTTGAAAAAAAAGATTTTGGAAACACAAGTTGATCTCGAGTATCATATATAAAAATAAGTAGTACAAACATCGTCATCAACACTTTGAAAAACCACCTTGCGTTTGAAAAAAAATGAGGATACCTTCCCTTTGGTGAAAAACTTTCAGAAATATTCGACCCTCGGGTCTAAGCAAAGCATTTCTAAATAATTGAAAATATCTTAAAATATTTTTGGTCCTCAACTGGAAATTTTTTGAAATATATTGCGGCACTAGAAAGCACCATGAAAACACCACAAGAAAATAATTCATTTTAAAAGTACTTCTCGGAATTTAATTTTCTAAGATACTCAAGGTTTTCAAAAATTCAATAGGCCAGAATGCCCAAAACTCACAAAATCCTTTATCAAACCGTCATAAAACATTCAAGGCCAAAATGCCCAAACTCGATTTAGGGAGTCGGTTTTACGAAATAAAACTCAGTTTGCAAAATACTGAAAGTTATTTTGAAAGAACTCACGCAGCGGATAAAATACAGTTCAAAAATACATTAGCAGCGACACCGCTCCTTATATAAATAAAATATGATAATCGAATACCCACATATCACGAAATCAAAATCCACAGAAGGATTCCATCACTTAATGATATAATCATGCAAGCAGCTCATGTCACACGAAGCACAACACAAAGAAGGTGTAATATCCGTGTTTTCTATTTTCGGTAATTTCTATTTTTGGTGTATGTTCGTTTTGGACAACTCGCTTAGCACTGTTTTGGAATTCTGAATCTATTTTGTTCTTGGAGTTTTTCCGTCTGGGAGTTTCGAGGATGTTTTTGCATAATTTCATCTTGAATTATATCTTGCTGCATGTACGTTCGATTCTCGTAAAACTTGTTCGTTTTCATTGTTTCTTGATTTGTATAAGTTTGTATGGTTGAGTTGGTCGTGTTGAAACTTTCGGATTGTTAATCCGACGTGGTATCGCGATTTTCGGACGCTTGGGTTGTTTTGTAATTTCTTAAGAGTTTAGGGTGCCTTTAGCCTCCTTGTCGCATTTTGGACTTCCTCGGTAGTTAGAAGTGCATTTTCTTTCAACACTCAGCTTCGTTGTTATGAACACCTCGTACTTACACTTTTGGTTCTATCCTTGTGTCGCGTTTCGTCGTTGTATCGACTGTGTAGAACGTAGTGTTCAGATCCAGAATCTTCGCATGCATAACGACGTTATGCATGATCCATAACGTACGTTACGGCCTTCACATTTTAGTACAGGCTGTTTGTTACGTACGTTAACTAGTGTTGGGTTACGTACGTAACCATCATAACGTACGTTAACAGCCTGTGTTAACGTACGTAACGCGCTGTCAGGTCTTTTAATTCCTGACTTATCCCCAGTCGACTTATTTCACTCCTTTTCTTTCTTTCTCGCGACGTGAGTTTCCTTTGAGCGATTTCAAGCGATTCGTCTGGTGCAATCCGTAGAAACCTTCTAAAGGTTGATTATTGCGTCCCAAGGAAGGTTAATCATCATTATTCTCCATCTGAATCGAGGTATACATCGTTGAACCCTAGTTTTTGGGGATTTCGGAATTTTTGGCATAATTCTTCCTTTTAATCCGATTTAGCTTCGACGACTTGTTAGATTACGATTGTGTAGTCGTAAATCCCTTGTTCCCATTATAGTTTAACGGATTTAACCTAGTAATTTCTCCATCGTTAGATTTTAACCATCTTGGACTTCGTAATGACCGACAAATCGTTCCAAGGGGGTAGAATTAGGATTAGTTCTTACCTTTACGCATTATTGAGAATTGTGTATACCGTTATTGTGTTAGGAACGGATTTGGGAGGATTGTTCAGACCGAAACCTATTCCTTCGTCGTTTCCTTCGTTTCGTTTCATTCAAGACAAGTACATGTATTACATTTCGTTATGTATGTTGTGATTTTCGAAATGAATAATGAATTGTGATTTTTGGGTGCGTGAGTTGTGTTCCTTCCACCCGGAGTGTCTGACGGGATGTCTGGGGGTCGATACTAAGGGGTACGGCCGCGGAAGGGAACTTGGGTGCGTGTGTGATTAAACTTCCACCCGGAGTGTCCGACGGGATGTCTGGGGGTCGATACTAAGGGGTACGGCCGCGGAAGTGGTATCCCACCCGGAGTGTTCGACGGGATGTCTGGGGGTCGATACTAAGGGGTACGTCCATGGGATACCAGTTGTGATTTTGTGATATCGTGATGATTGGAACTGATTTGATTGCCAATGTAGTATTCCGGAATATTTATGGCAAATGATTTCTGATTGAGATGATTGTGCTAAAAACTGTATTTTGTATATAATGTTGTGTAATTGTGTACTTGCACTAGCTATTCGAATGCTAACCCCTTAAATGGGGGAAATGCGTCTTATGCATTTCAGGTACCGGGAGAGCTGAGGAGCAGGCACGGGACACGCACGTAAAGGATGGTCTGGCTTGATGATGTGGCTCAAGTCTGTAACTTTATGTTTTTTCATTGCATTTGTCGACTACTGGAATTATACTGTCTACTTTTAAACTTGGTTTAAGTCCCCTGCGTGGGCAACGAATTTGGTATTTACCTTATGTTCATGTACTCCGTTAAAATTGTTTTGGCCGAGGCCACGGCCTTACTTACTTTTGAGTGCATCGTTTGGAATTACATTGTGGTTTATGTGTCATGTGTTAGCCTGGTAGACCTCACGAGGGTTCTACGGCATGTAATGTCCCATTTGTGAATTGGGGTGTTACATTTATGGTATCAGAGATTAGGTTTTGAATACCTAGGGTGTCGGTGAATTTTGGGTCTGTCAGTTGTGTCATTAGAGTCAGTCGTTGAGCCTAATATCATCATGCTACCGTCTTTTCGTGCGACCCATGGCTGTAAGCCTCCTCGAACTCTTATATTTCCATAATCCTTTTTCTTGCGTTGTTCGGAATTGTGACTTGTGTTACCAACTTTGTGAATTGTGAATCTTTCTGATCTTGTTCTTTTCTTATTTTACTTCAGTATGTTGAGAGGTCGTGGTAGACCAGCTAGGGGACACGGCCGAGGCTGTGGTCGGGGTGCTGATAATGAGGAGGGATCACTTTCTCAGTCCTCTGCGGACTCAGCCTCTCACTCAGTGCCGTCGGGTAATAATGCCGACGCCGGGCTCTTCTTGTACTTGGCGATTAGTAGCCCAACTTACTCAGATAGCTCAGGGTGGACGCCAGAATCCGCCCCCAACACCGGAAGAGGAAGCTAGTAAGTGGCTTCAGACGGTGACTAAGATGCACCCACCTCGTTTCTCCAGATCTTCTGACTCCCTCGGTTGGGAGAATTGGCTCTTTCAGTTGTCCAGAACCTTCGATGTCGTAGCTTGTCCCGAAGACAGGAGGGTACATAGTTCCCAGTACCTCCTGGATAAGGAAGCTGCGGAATGGTGGGAGGCCGTTACGCCCTGAGACCGTCGAGCTACTTGGGAGGAATTCAAGGCTGCTATGGAAGCAGAATATTGTCCACCGCCAGTTAAGGAGCGCAGAATTGTGGAGTTCTTCACCGCTACACCTCAGGATGTGCCTATTTCTCAGGCCATCATTGCTTACAATTAGCAGTTGGGTTTCATGAGAGATCAGGTGAGGACGGAGGCTGATAAAATCCGTTACTTTAATATGCGTATGAAACCGCATATCAGGCAGAGTATGGCACCGCTCATGTGTGCCACTTTGAAGGAGTATCAGGATCGCGCTCTAGCGATCGAGATGGCCGCACCGGAATCAGAGTTGGGTGCCGAGGCCAAGAAACAGAAAATAGTTGGCAGCTTCTCAGCCGGCAAGAGTGGCCGATTTTCGAGAGCACAGTCTGCCCCTACACCTGGGAAGAGACCGTTTCACCAGCCGGGATCTCGTGGTAACTGCTCGATTCGATCCGTTGCTTCTGGTGGCAGGGTTTGTTTTAACTGCAACCAATATGAGCATTTGATGAAGGATTGCCCTTTTCCTCCAGTTACTTGCTTCACTTGCGGGCAGACCGGGCATCGGGCGACTCATTGTGAGAGGGCCACCAGGGATGTTAGAGTTCCGACTACCACTACCGATCAGAGGGATCACAACACTCCAGCTACTCATATTCCGCAGAGTTCGGGTCGTGGTAGGGGACGGGGTCAGCCGGATCGCCGTGCAGCCTCGAGTTCAGTTCGCCACCCCCGATCAGACGATGAGGCGCACAGAGGAGGCAGACATTCCGGTGGCGTCAGGTACCACTCAAATCCTTACTCATCCAGTTTCAGTGCTTTTTTATTCGGGTGATACACATTCCTTTATTGCATCGGATTGTGTGAGTCGTATTGGTTTTAACTGCTTGTTTGAGTGTGAGCCATTTGTAGTGAGTACGCCCAGCGGGGATCGTATGGTTGGGGATCGGGAAGTTAGGGATTGCCCAGTGAGGATCGGGAGCCGATATTGGCCCTCGAATCTCATTGTTATAGACCTTAAGGGTGAGGATTTGATCCTCGGGGACGATTGGTTGGATCGTCACGGTGCTATCATGAACTATCGGACTCGTACTATCTCGATCGTGGCCGAGGATGGCACCGAGCATACTCTAGTCGGTTGTAAGCCGGGTAGATCGTGGAGTGTGATTAGCGCCTTGAAGGCAATGAAACTTCTGAACCATGGTTGTGTCGGCTACTGGTGTTACGCTCTGAAGGCGGAAGATGGTGGAGTTGATTTATCGTCAATTCCAGTTGTTAGCGAATACCCCGATGTATTTCCGGATGACTTGCCAGGATTACCAACACAGCGAGAGATGGAGTTCCCTATTGATCTAGAGCCGAATGCGACCCCTATTTCTCGAGCGCCGTACCGTATGGCACCGTCGGAGATGTTAGAATTGAAGAATCAGTTGGGAGAGTTGTTAGATAAAGGGTATATTCTACCGAGCGCATCGCCTTGGGGTGCGCCTGTACTTTTTGTTAAGAAGAAGGATGGATCGCTTTGTTTATGCATCGACTATCGAGAATGAAACAAGCTAACCATCAAAAATAAATACCCTTTGCCCAGGATTGACGATTTGTTTTATCAGCTTCAGGGGGCGACAGTATTTTCGAAGATTGATTTGCGATCGGGCTACTACCAGTTGAGGATTTGGGACGTCGATATTCCGAAAGCTGCCTTTTGGACGAGATATGGCCATTACGAGTTTGTGGTTATGCCTTTCGGGCTAACCAATGCCCCAGCAGTGTTCATGCAGTTGATGAACAAAGTTTTTATTGAGTATCTGGACAAATTCGTAGTCGTCTTTATCGACGATATTCTTATCTATTCACGGAGTCAGGAGGAGCACGCCTTACATCTCCGGATTGTATTAGACACTTTGAGGGCTGAGCAGTTGTACGCGAAGTTCTCTAAGTGTGAATTTTGGCTCGAGGAAGTGATGTTCCTCGGGCATGTGATTTCAGCAGAG
Organism: Orobanche coerulescens; assembly: GCA_033398695.1. Classification (NCBI taxonomy): domain Eukaryota; kingdom Viridiplantae; phylum Streptophyta; class Magnoliopsida; order Lamiales; family Orobanchaceae; genus Orobanche; species Orobanche coerulescens. The sequence continues at coordinate 134,385,129 of CM065806.1, read as the reverse complement.
GGAGCTCGGGTAGATCCGCAGAAGATAGAGGCAGTGATGACTTGGGAGCCGCCTAAGAATGTGAAGGAGGTGAGGAGTTTTCTGGGTCTTGCCGGCTATTACCGTAGATTTGTTGAAGGATTTTCTAAGATCGCTAGACCACTCACTCAGTTGCTCCAGAAAACTCAGAAGTTCGAGTGGACTACAGACAGACAGGACAGTTTTAACGATTTAAAGAGATGTTTGACTACCGCACCCGTTTTAGCATTGCCTCAGGGGAACGCGGTTTTCGTAGTGTATAGTGATGCTTCGGGCCTTGGGCTCGGATGTGTTTTGATGCAGAGAGATAGGGTTATTGCTTATGCGTCCCGCCAGTTGAAACTGTATGAGGCGAATTACCCCACGCACGATTTAGAGTTAGCTGCGGTCGTTTTCGCCTTAAAGATCTGGAGACATTATCTCTTTGGGTCGTCGTGTAATATTTTTACGGACCACAAGAGTCTGAAGTACATCTTTAGTCAGAAAGAGTTGAATATGAGGCAGCGTAGGTGGTTAGTGCTAATTAAAGATTATGACCTCGAGATACTTTATCATCCGGGTAAGGCCAACGTAGTGGCTGATGCGTTGAGCCGAAAACCGATGGATTTACAGATGTTAGAGGTACTTACACCACAGAGTAGGATCCAGCGAGATTTGATCTGTCAGAATATTGAGGTTTGGGTTCAGAGAGTTCAGGTCCAGTTATGTGCGTTAGAGATCACTTCGTCCTTGACTGATGATATCAAGGCGAAACAAGATGATGATCCGTGTTTGGTACAGTTGAGGGAGGATGTGAGGAAGGGGAAAGCCCCTGGATTTGTGGTTCAGGATGATGGCGTTCTGAGATTTCGCGGCAGATTATGTGTACCGAATGTTATTGAGCTGAGACAGAAGATCTTGAGCGAAGCTCATACCACGCCTTACTCCATACATCCTGGTACGAGTAAAATGTACAAGGATGTGAGGAGTAACTACTGGTGGAGTAATTTGAAGACAGACGTTAGCGAGTTTGTGTCGAGATGTTTGACTCACAGCAGTTAAGATCGAGCATCGGCACCCGCTGGTTTTTGCGACCACTTCCTATCCCGGAGTGGAAATGGGAGGATATTTTTATGGATTTTATTACCAGTATGCCTAAGACTCGGACTGGAATGAACATGATTTGGGTTATTGTCGATCTACTGACCAAATCAGCTCATTTCCTGGGTATTAAGGACACTTGGGGTCCAGAGAGACTGGCACGAGTGTTTATTGCAGAGATCGTGAGATTACATGGGACTCCTAAGAGTATTGTTTCGGATCATGATGGCCGGTTTGTATCACATTTTTGGCAGGCTGTTCATCGAGCTTTGGGGACTGAGTTGAGACTCAGTACGTCTTACCACCCTTAGACTGACGGGCGGTCAGAGCGGACGATCCAGACGTTGGAGGATATGTTGAGAGCCTGTGCCCTAGATTGGAAGGATGATTGGGAGTCGCACTTGCCGTTGATCGAGTTCACGTACAACAATAGTTGGCACGCCTCGATCAAAATGGCACCATTTGAGGCATTGTATGGGAGGAGGTGCAGATCGCCGTTGTGTTGGGACGATGTGTCCGAGCTGATTAGTACCGAGCCCAATATGGTAGTTGAGACGAGAGAGAAGATTACTCTGATTCGTGATAGATTGTTGACGGCCCAGAGTCGGCAGAAGTCTTATGCCGACACGCGTCGCCGGCCGTTGGAGTTTGAGGTGGGAGATCATGTTTTGCTTAAGGTGTCGCCGACATGGGGAGTTTACCGCTTCGGCCTGAAGGGCAAACTTAGTCTGAGATATATTGGGCCGTTTGAGATTTTAGAGAGAGTGGGAGAGCTTGCCTATCGGTTAGGCTTGCCGCCGTCTTTGAGTCACGTTCATAACGTGTTTCATGTTTCCCAGCTTAGGAAGTACGTATCGGACCCTAGCCATATTATTGATTTTGGAGAGATCGAATTGGGACCCGACATTACCATCGAGGAGAGGCCGATTCAGATTTTAGAGCGTCGGGTGAAGCAACTTCGTCATAAAACCATTCCTCTGGCTAAAGTTCAATGGTCGAGACATGGATCCGAGGAATCCACATGGGAGACGGAATAGAGTATGCGGTCGAGATACCCCGAGTTGTTCGCGTTGTAAGTTTCGGGACGAAACTTATTTTTAGGGGGAGATAATGTAATATCCGTGTTTTCTATTTTCGGTAATTTCTATTTTTGGTGTATGTTCGTTTCGGACAACTCGCTTAGCACTGTTTTGGAATTCTAAATCTATTTTGTTCTTGGAGTTTTTCCGTCTGGACGAGTTTCGAGGATGTTTTTGCATAATTTCATCTTGAATTATATCTTGCCGCATGTACGTTCGATTCTCGTAAAACTTGTTCGTTTTCGTTGTTTCTTGATTTGTATAAGTTTGTATGGTTGAGTTGGTCGTGTTGAAACTTTCGGATTGTTAATCCGACGTGGTATCGCGATTTTCGGACGCTTGGGTCGTTTGTAATTTCTTAAGAGTTTAGGGTGCCTTTAGCCTCCTTGTCGCATTTGGACTTCCTCGGTAGTTAGAAGTGCATTTTCTTTCAACACTAAGCTCCGTTGTTATGAACACCTCGTACTTACACTTTTGGTTCTATCCTTGTGTCGCGTTTCGTCGTTGTATCGACTGTGTAGAACGTAGTGTTCAGATCCGGGTACTGCTGCATGCATAACGTACGTTATGCATGATCCATAACGTACGTTACGGCCTTCACATTTTAGTACAGGCTGTTTGTTACGTACGTTAACCAGTGTTGGGTTACGTACGTAACCATCATAACGTACGTTAACAGCCTGTGTTAACGTACGTAACGCGCTGTCAGGTCTTTTATTTCCTGACTTATCCCCAGTCGACTTATTTCACTCCATTTCTTTCTTTCTCGCGACGTGAGTTTCCTTTGAGCGATTTCGAGCGATTCGTCCGGCGCAATCCGTAGAAACCTTCTAAAGGTTGATTATTGCGTCCCAAGGAAGGTTAATCATCATTATTCTCCGTCCGAATCGAGGTATACATCGTTTATGGAGAGCACAGTAGGACTGCTAGATATGAGATATCAAAGCAGTTGTTCAGTGCTAGGATGAAAGAAGGGGAGAAAGTGGGAGACCACGTCCTTAAGATGATCTCTATGATTGAGAGGCTCGAGGTGCTCAACTTTAATATGGATTTATCCCTTCAAATTGATCTCATCCTTCAATCTCTACCTGACTCTTTCACGCAGTTTGTAATGAATTTCAACTGTAATGAAATTACATGCACATTAGCTGGGCTAATGAATAAACCGTGACGGCACGCCTAACATGAATACTAAACCGAGAGAGGCTTCTCTTGTGATTTCTTCTGGGCCTAAGAGGTCCAAGAACAAGAAGAAAAAGACCTACGAGCAGTACAAACCCAAGAAAGGGGTGCAAAAAGGAAAGGGCAAGGCCCGAAAGGTTCAAAAGGTAGGCGGTCCAAAACCTACGGACAAATGCCTTGAATGCGGTGAGTCACATGGCGAAGGACTTGTCCCAAGATTAATGGCGCATCGTGCACGGAACTTTTGTTTTTGAAACTAATTGTTCCGCCATCGTATATTCTCGCTTCATGGATTCTCGATTCAGTGCCACTTCTCACATTTGTACTATGAATCGGGATCTGGAACGCAGTAGAAAACTTGAAGTCGGGAAATAATGATCACCGTTGGAAGCGGACAAAGTGTCGAGGCAACCGATATCGATCAATCCTTCCGGGTTTAGAATCGGGTTTTATTTTGACATTAGATGAAGTACTTGTTTTGCCCAAGGGGCATAAAAACATTGTATCCATTCCGTCTTGGACCGGAAAGGATTTTGTTTCTTCATTGGCAATGGCGGTTGTAAAATTTATTTTCGAAATAAATTGGTTGGAACAAATACATTGTTGAATGGTTTATATCATCCGAACATGCAAAATAAAACAAAGAAAGGAACACTATAACTAGGAAACGTGGTAGGCAAGATACTAATCAAGCTCTTAAATGGCACCTTAGACTTGGTCATGTTGGTCGACCAAGGTTCGTAAAATGGAGAAAGATGGACTTTTAAGTCCATTGGGTGTAGAACCCTATCCAACTTGTGAATCTTGCCTTAGAGGCAAAATGACTAAGTTCCCTTCACGGGGACTTTTGAAAGGGTCGCGATAAACTGGATTGGTGCATACCGATGTTTGTGGTGCTTTAGAAGTAGCCCGAGACGGATATCAATATTTCATAACGTTCACAGATGATCATACTAGGTATGGGATTGTGTACTTAATGAAACATAAATCAAGCCTTTGCTAAATTCAAAGAATTTAAGGCCCTAGTTGAAAAACAAACTGGATGTCATATCAAAACACTTCGGTCGGACCGAGGTGGCGAATATATGAGCATCGAGTTTGATGAGTTCCTTAAGGAACATGGAATAGTTTCACAATTCACGCCTCCAGAACCCCACAGTTAAATGGTGTTTCGAAAGGAGAAATCGGACTTTGTTGGACATGGTTCGCTCCATGTTAAATTACACTGATTTACCTATTTACCTGTGGGGTATGCCTTACTAACCGCCTATATCCTAAATAGATGTCCTTCCAAATCTGTTCCTATCACTCCGCATGAGATGTGGAAGGGTAAGAAACCAAGCCTTAATCACATAAGGATCTGGGGATGTCCAAATTTATGTCAAAAAGGCTAAGGTGGACAAACTGGAAGCGAGGTCCATAAAAGGACGTTTCATAGGATACCCAGAGGACTCGATGGGTTATCTATTCTACATGCTAGAAGACCATAGGGTCTTTGTGGCATTACAAGCGCACTTCCTTGAGGATGAATTCATTCGGGAAGGTGGCTCGGGTAGAAATATCTCTTTGGAAGAGCATAATGAAACTCCTAAGGAGACATCGATCGGGGATCAAGAACCGAACCTATTGTAACACAACCTCCACTTCAAGGTCCGATAGGGTATCTCACTTACTCGAGAGGTATGGCTATACACATGTCGAGGAACCGGGTCTCCACGACACACCCGATAGCAAAGTGAAAACGACCGTCACCTATGACCAAGCGATAGTGGATGTAGACTACGATAAATGGAAAGAAGCAATGGAAGCCGAGATAGACTCGATGCATACCAATCAGGTCTGGACTCTAGTAGATCTTCCAACCGGCATGAGGACTATTGGAAATAAATGGATCTATAAGAGAAAGACTGATGGGGATGGCAAGGTTGATGCCTATAAGGCCGGGCTTGTGGCAAAGGGTTATACCCAAAGGGAAGGAATCGATTATCATGATACCTTCTCGCCCGTAGCTATGATAAAGTCGATTCGCATGATGCTTGCCATTGCGCCTATTATGATTATGAAATATGGCAAATGGATGTCAAAACAACTTTTCTAAATGGATACCTCGAGGAGGAAATCTATATGGAACAAACTAAAGGTTTTGTGTCCAAAGCTAATATTCATAAAGTGTGTAAGCTGCAACGAGCCATTTATGGTCCAAGCAAGCTTCTTGGAGTTGGAACCTTCGATTTGACGGCGATTAAGGACTTTGACTTGAACGAAATGAGGAGGAACCGTGTGTTTACAAAAAGATCGGGGAGCAACATTGCGTTCTTAGTACTATATGTAGATGATATTCTACTTATAGGAAATAACATAGCAATGCTCAAGACCGTGAAAGCTTGGCTTTCTAAAACGTTCTCCATGAAAGACTTGGGAGAAGCTTCCTATATTCTAGGGATCCGTCTTTACAGAGATAGACCGAAGAATGATAGGACTTTCCCAAGCCCTTTATATCGATAAAATCCCGAGAAGATTCAAGATGGATGAATCTAAGAGAGGGTTCCTTCCCATGCGACATGGAATTCATCTCACCACGAAAATGTGTCCTCAAAGTGAGGAAGACAAGAGAGAGATGAGTAAGGTACCCTATGCCTCGGCGGTGGGTAGCCTCATGTACGCTATGTTGTGTACGAGACCGAGACTTAGCCTACGCCGTGAGTATGGTAAGTCGATTTCAAGCAAACCCGGAAGGGAACATTGACTGCCGTAAAGAACATTCTTAAGTACTTAAGAAGAACTAGAGATTTAGTTCTTACTTATGGTGGTGGAGAATCAAGGTGATTGGATTCACCGATTCGATTTTCAAGGAGACAATGACGACTCTAAGTCGACATCCGGGTATTTATTTACTCTCAATGGAGGAGCAAGATCTTGGAGAAGCTCCAAGCAAACCGCTACCGCAGATTCCACCCGCTGCGAGTATCAAGTCGCCTCGGAGGCTAGCAAAGAAGCATTTGGATGCGAAGTTTATACAAGAACTTCAAGTGGTGCCTAACGCGGAGTTGCCTATATCACTATTCTGTGATAATGATGGAGCCGTCGCCCAAGCCAAGGAGCCGAGGGCTCACCACAACACCAAGCATATAGAGAGAAAGTACCACATCGTTCGAGAGATGGTGGAAAAAGGATATGTTTCATTGGAAAGAGTAGACTCGAAGACAATGTCTCTCGACCGCCGACTAAGCCATTATCTCGAGCCGTCTTAGAAAGACATCTCAAGAGCATGGGTATTGGATACCATGATGTGTGGCATTGAGTGCAAGTGGGAGATTGTTAGGAATATGCCCTCGAATGCCACTCGGGGATGAGAGAGTAAGGGCATTATACTTGTAATTATGGAATAATTAATAAAAAGGCAATACGATTCATTCACGTTTATTGTATTTCAATTGCATTCTTGACTTGGTAAACATTGAAGTGAAGTCCATGTAAATAAATCGAACATTCCATTCTCAAGTATGGGATAAGAGAAAATGTAATGGAAGTGTTTAAAGTTTATTTACGTAAATTGTTCGCAAGTCAATAAACTTAAAATGGGCATTAAGTTTTAATATGACTTGTATAATCGATGCTAGGACGTGTGCACGTCTTGATAGCATAGTTATAAGTATATTGGTGGGACCAAGATACTCGAACACGACTCATACTCGATTCACCACACGGTATTCACTCTGAGAGTCGATGACGAATCGAAAGGTTGTGATAGTATACGTGGACCTTTGACTTGAGGGTTCGAGAGAAGATGTGCCCGTGACGTTTAGTTTGTCATTAGAGTAGTTAGACTCATTTGCTTAATTGCCGAGTCGACCTCGAAGTGCGGACTATACAGCAGTGTAGCGCCTTTACCGTACGCCAAGAAAGGATTCTATCTCCTGTTAGTGAGCAGCGAATGTCCTATACGGTTAATGGCAAATAAGATCATAAGTCTTTGCCAAAGCATTCGATATAGTCGTATTAGATACACTATTAATCACGGTTTTGATTTGCATTAACACATGTATAGAGTTTAGTCAACGTAGGGTTTGACTTTACCGTGACCCAAGACTTGACCGGGACATCCGATGAAGGGTCTATACGTATATAGTATTCACGACATAATGGTTCGAATGATCCCTTCATTCGTTCTCGCCGGGGTTTACTGGCGGCCCGCTAGTCGGGCTAAGTGCCGCCCGCACTCATTGGTTCCTCCCAATGCCTACTGAGACGGACCTACGGAGTCGCGCATCGTGAGCGTTGACGGATAAATGTGAATTTATTATCTCTCTATTAATATTAGATATCGATATCTAATTATGATTTATTGGATAAATCAAATATCGGTCTTATGAATTTAAATTAAGTTACCGGTAATTAATTTAATTCATAAATTATATTTCTTAGAGAAATATATATTTGTATTTGATATAATTAATTAATTAGATTAATTAATTAATATAAATACATTGATGATTAAAAGGAGTGTATTTAACGAGTCGTTTGTGAACGTCCGTACACGAGCCGAGTGGCTCGGCTCGTTTTCTAGAAACTTCCTTGTGGCCACCCACTCCTCATGGCATGGCATCATCTTGCATATGTGTGGGAACTCACTTAGAGTTGAGATTCCCACATAATTGTGAATGATAGTTGTAAAGGAATAATTATTCCTTTATAATATATATATCATTACATTATATATGAGATGAGATGAGATAACAAAAAAAAATTCATACTCATTCATGTATGCTGCCACCGTGAGTTCTTTGAGTGAGGAGAGAGAAAAATTTTTCTTCTTCATTTTGTTCATCTTTGAGGTGAAAAGAAGTAAGAAAATTAAGAGAGAAAAAAATTCCTAAAATACTTCCTAGCCGTGTTCTTCATAGAACGGAGTGTTGTAGATTTTTCCGGCAACTTCCGACGCGTGTGAAGTAGAGGCTTGAATTTTCGGTGCTTGGAGCGAAGGGATTTCGTGTTCGGGACGGGATCGTGATCATCGTCTACACTTTACGAAGATTTATTTCAAAGGCTTCAAGGGTATGAATCTTTACCTTTCTTCGTATTTATTTTTCGTATATACGTTACTTGATCGATCCTGTTTGGGATTCGTATTTATTTCCGCTGCGTATTTCGTTTTATTTTCGGAATCCCAACAGTGGTATCGGAGCGAGGTCAATGATATCGTATATACGATTATTTGTGCATTTTGAATGCTTTTGGATGATGATTATGATTTAGAATCATATTTGGAATAATTTTAGATTTTAAATTGTTCGTTGTAGCATCACGTTTTTGGAAACGGGCCGAAAAACGAAGAAACGGGGCTGCTGGCAGTGGTGCCGGCAGCACTGCCTGGGCTGCCTGCCCAGGCTGCCGAGCGTGCTCGGCCATGACTCGGCCAGGAGCTGAGAGTGCTCGGCCAGGGGGCCGAGCATGATCGGCCAGTCTGCCGAGCAGTGGCTCGGCCAGGCAGCCCTCGGGTTTTTGGCCCGATTTTGAATCGGGCCGCGGGCTGGGCCTAAAATCGGATTGTCCGGGACTCCGTTTTAAGTTTATATTTCGTTGTAATTATTTCCCGAATTTTAAATTGGATTTTAATTTGACTAAATTAATATTTGGAATATTTTTGAGTTAAGGGAAATAAATTAAACGAGAATATTATTTTGGCGGATTACTTGAGCAATTAAAATGATGATTATTAGTATTAATTTGATTAATATCATTAAAATTGAATAGATTAATTTTATATTGATTGGATTAATATATTAATTGATTATTTAATTTTAATGCCACTTTATATTAATTGGATTAATATAGTAGAAATTGAATAGATTAATTTATATTAAAATTAATTGTTTAATTTCGTTGCCATTACATGTTGTATGGAATCCTTATGTGATGGTGATATAGCTCGTGGACTTAGTTTTTGATTTGTTCGATTCGATTGGGTTGTAAAGGCCGTTTGAGCCTATTTATTTTTACTAGAAAATTTGTATAGGATGCATTTTTTCAATGATGAAAGTATAATTTTGGGTATGACGAATACCGAAGACAACCGACCGAGAAGACGAAGAATCGAAGACAGTATTATTATATTTATTGGGTCATTCGCTTGGCCCAGATTTTAGAATTAGGTCCATGAGCTATATGTTGGTAGTAACTAGGTTACTATTTTACATTTTCATTTTGAATGATTGACAAACATACAAACGCGCGTATAATTGAATTAATGTGCAAAGTGTAACATTAATCGCGAAATTCTCCCGACTACAAACAGACTAAGTTTGAAAAAGGTTACGAGGTTTCCTACCCTCCATCAAACTCGTAGAAAATTGATACCCGTGGTGTGCTATGCTTCCGAGTTATCGGGGTAGTACATTTGGTAGAGGTTGAAAAATTCTTGAGTGCATTAGATGCCTTCGGTTGGTGATAAATTTCGCCCCTAGAAACCTGATAGGTTGCCGGGTGAGATTCAATAGTCAAACTGATAGACGTTGATGGTCAACAACTTAGATAGTCTGGATTGCCAAGAAACCTGATAGGTTGAGGGCATGAAGACTAGGGGTAAAAGAAGATCAAATCATCCGTCAGACGGGTTGGTGTTAGACACCACTTTACAAAAATTAATTGGCAAGAAACCTGATAGGTTGCGTCTGTTAAAATTTGTAAAGAACTTGATCACCACTAAGAAGTCGATCTAACCATGATTTCCGGATTATAACATGGGAGTGTATAATTTCGATAAAATTAGTGGGAGCCGAGACAAGAATTATACAAGCCCTTAAGTTTTATACTCGGTCATAATTAAACAAGTCACTAATTTAATCTTGTCTAAATCTTTGCAGAAAACAAAATTGAATCTCTCTAAAATGGCTAAAAACCCACTTGCAATACTACTTGAAAAGAATCTCCTAACTGGCCCTAACTTTGTTGGTGGTTGCGGAATCGATGATTGTACTCGGTATGGAGTCTCGGGATACGTCTTGGAGGCGGACATTCCACCGACTCCAATCCGGACTAGGGGTAATCAGAAGACATTGACGTCCATGAAAAATGGGTCAAGGATGATGTTCTAGTTCGTGGTTTTATGATGGGCTCAATGACTAATGAGGCTGCAGAGCGCACGAGAAAATGACTTCGCTAGGCGATTCTCGCACACTTGACCGAACTTTATGGAGAGCACGGTAGGATCGCTAGATATGAGATATCAAAGCGGTTGTTCGGTCTTAGGATGAAAGAAGGGGAGAAAGTGGGAGACCACGTCCTTAAGATGATCTCTATGATTGAGAGGCTCGAGGTGCTCAACTTTAATATGGATTTATCCCTTCAAATTGATCTCATCCTTCAATCTCTACGACTCTTTCACGCAGATTTGTAATGAATTTCAACCGTAATGAAATTACATGCACATTAGCCGGGCTAATGAATAAACCGGTGACGCAGTCTAACATGAAGACTAAACCGAGAGAGGTGCTCTTGTGATTTCTTGGGCCTAAGAGGTCCAAGAACAAGAAGAAAAAGACCTACGAGCGGACAAACCCAAGAAAGGGGTGCAAAAGGAAAGGGCAAGGCCCGAAAGGTTCAAAAGGTAGGCGGTCCAAAACCTACGGACAAATGCCTTGAATGCGGTGAGTGGGCCCTTTGGCGAAGGACTTGTCCCAAGATTAATGGCGCATCAGTGCACGGACTTTTTGTTTTGAAACTAATTGTTCCGCTCGTATATTACGCTTCATGGATTAAGATTCGGTGCCACTTCTCACATTTGTACTATGAATCGGGATCTGGAGCAGTAGAAAACTTGAAGGCTGAAATAATGATCAACTGTTGGAAGCGGACAAAGTGTCGAGGCAACCGATATTGGATCAATCCTTGGGTTTAGAATCGGTTTTATTTTGACATTAGATGAAGTACTTGTTTTGCCCAAGGGGCATAAAAACATTGTATCCATTCGATCTTGGACCGAAAGGATTTTGTTTCTTCATTGGCAATGGCGATTGTAAAATTTATTTTCGAAATAAATTGGTTGGAGCAACTACATTGTTGAATGGTTTATATCATCCGAACATGCAAAATAAAGCAATGGTGAACACTATAACTAGGAAACGTGGTAGGCAAGATACTAATCAAGCTCTTAAATGGCACCTTAGACTTGGTCATGTTGGTCGGACCAAGGTTGGAAAATGGAGAAAGATGGACTTTTAAGTCCATTGGGTGTAGAACCCTATCCAACTTGTGAATCTTGCCTTAGAGGCAAAATGACTAAGTTCCCCTTCACGGGGACTTTTGAAAGAGTGCCGATAAACTTGGATTGGTGCATACCGATGTTTGTGGTGCTTTAGAAGTAGCCCGAGACGGATATCAATATTTCATAACGTTCACAGATGATCATACTAGGTATGGGATTGTGTACTTAATGAAACATAAATCAAGCCTTTGCTAAATTCAAAGAATTTAAGGCCCTAGTTGAAAAACAAAGCTGGATGTCATATCAAAACACTTGGTCGGACCGAGGTGGCGAATATATGAGCACCGAGTTTGATGAGTTCCTTAAGGAACATGGAATAGTTTCACAATTCACGCCTCCGGGAACCCCACGGTTAAATGGTGTTTCGAAAGGAGAAATCGGACTTTGTTGGACATGGTTCGCTCCATGTTAAATTACACCGATTTACCTATTTACCCGTGGGGTATGCCTTACTAACCATTGCCTATATCCTAAATAGATGTCCTTCCAAATCTTAAACTATCACTCCGCATGAGATGTGGAAGGGTAAGAAACCAAGCCTTAATCACATAAGGATCTGGGGATGTCCAGCCTATGTCAAAAAGGCTAAGGTGGACAAACTGGAAGCGAGGTCCATAAAAGGACGTTTCATAGGATACCCAGAGGACTCGATGGGTTATCTATTCTACATGCTAGAAGACCATAGGGTCTTTGTGGCATTACAAGCGCACTTCCTTGAGGATGAATTCATTCAGGAAGGTGGCTCGGGTAGAAATATCTCTTTGGAAGAGCATAATGAAACTCCTAAGGAGACATCTGATCAGGGATCAAGAACCGAACCTATTGTAACACAACCTCCACTTGAAGGTCGATAGGGTATCTCACTTACGAGAGGTATGGCTATACACATGTCGAGGAACGGGTCTCCACGACACACACGATAGCGATGAAAACGACCCTGTCACCTATGACCAAGCGATAGTGGATGTAGACTCGATAAATGGAAAGAAGCAATGGAAGCCGAGATAGACTCGATGCATACCAATCAGGTCTGGACTCTAGTAGATCTTCCAACCGGCATGAGGACTATTGGAAATAAATGGATCTATAAGAGAAAAGGCGATGGGGATGGCAAGGTTGATGCCTATAAGGCCGGGCTTGTGGCAAAGGGTTATACCGAAAGGGAAGGAATCGATTATCATGATACCTTCTCGCCCGTAGCTATGATAAAGTCGATTCGCATGATGCTTGCCATTCTTGCCTATTATGATTATGAAATATGGCAAATGGATGTCAAAACGCTTTTCTAAATGGATACCTCGAGGAGGAAATCTATATGGAACGACTAAAGGTTTTGTGTCCAAAGCTAATATTCATAAAGTGTGTAAGCTGCAACGAGCCATTTATGGTCCGAAGCAAGCTTCTCGGAGTTGGAACCTTCGATTTGTGAAGCGATTAAGGACTTTGACTTGAGCGAAATGAGGAGGAACCGTGTGTTTACAAAAAGATCGGTGGGAGCAACATTGCGTTCTTAGTACTATATGTAGATGATATTCTACTTATAGGAAATAACATAGCAATGCTCGACCTTTGTGAAAGCTTGGCTTTCTAAAAGCGTTCTCCATGAAAGACTTGGGAGAAGCTTCCTATATTCTAGGGATCCGTCTTTACGAGAGATAGACCGCGAAGAATGATAGGACTTTCCCAAGCCCTTTATATCGATAAAATCTGAGAAGATTCAAGATGGATGAATCTAAGAGTGTGTTCCTTCCCATGAGACATGGAATTCATCTCACCACGAAAATGTGTCCTCAAAGTGAGGAAGACAAGAGAGAGATGAGTAAGGTACCCTATGCCTCGGCGGTGGGTAGCCTCATGTACGCTATGTTGTGTACGAGACCGAGACTTAGCCTACGCTGTGAGTATGGTAAGTCGATTTCAAGCAAACCGGGAAGGGAACATTGGGTACCGTAAAGAACATTCTTAAGTACTTAAGAAGAACTAGAGATTTAGTTCTTACTTATGGTGGTGGAGGCCGAAGGTGATTGGATTCACCGATTCGATTTTCAAGGAGACAATGACGACTCTAAGTCGACATCCAGGTATTTATTTACTCTCAATGGAGGAGCGTATCTTGGAGAAGCTCCAAGCAAACCGCTATCTGCAGATTCCACTGCCAAGCAGTATCAAGCCGCCTCGCAGGCTAGCAAAGAAGCATTTTGGATGCGAAGTTTATACAAGAACTTCAAGTGGTGCCTAACGCGGAGTTGCCTATATCACTATTCTGTGATAATGATGGAGTGTCGCCCAAGCCAAGGAGCCGAGGGCTCACCACAACACCAAGCATATAGAGAGAAAGTACCACATCGTTCGAGAGATGGTGGAAAAAGGATATGTTTCATTGGAAAGAGTAGACTCGGAAGACAATGTCTCGACCCGTGACTAAGCCATTATCTCAGCCGTCTTAGAAAGACATCGAAGAGCATGGGTATTGGATACCATGATGTGTGGCATTGAGTGCAAGTGGGAGATTGTTAGGAATATGCCCTCGAATGCCACTCGGGGATGAGAGAGTAAGGGCATTATACTTGTAATTATGGAATAATTAATAAAAGGCAATACGATTCATTCACTTGTTTATTGTATTTCAATTGCATTCTTGACTTGGTAAACATTGAAGTGAAGTCCATGTAAATAAATCGAACATTCCATTCTCGTTATGGGATAAGAGAAAATGTCTTGGAAGTGTTTAAAGTTTATTTACGTAAATTGTTCGCAAGTCAATAAACTTAAAATGGGCATTAAGTTTTAATATGACTTGTATAATCGATGCTAGGACGTGTGCACGTCTTGATAGCATAGTTATAAGTATATTGGTGGGACCAAGATACTCGAACACGACTCATACTCGATTCATCACACGGTATTCACTCTCGGAGAGTCGATGACGAATCGAAAGGTTGTGATAGTATACGTGGACCTTTGACTTGAGGGTTCGGTAGAAGATGTGCTGTGACGTTTAGTTTGTCATTAGAGTAGTTAGACTCATTTGCTTAATTCTTGAGTCGACCTCGAAGTGCGGACTATACGGGCAGTAGCGATCTTTCTTGTACGCCAAGAAAGGATTCTATCTCTGTTAGTGAGCGGCGAATGTCCTATACGGTTAATGGCAAATAAGATCATAAGTCTTTGGCAAAGCATTCGATATAGTCGTATTAGATACACTATTAATCGATCGGTTTTGATTTGCATTAACACATGTATAGAGTTTAGTCAACGATGAGGTTTGACTTTACCGTGACCGAAGACTTGACCGACATCGATGAAGGGTCTATACGTATATAGTATTCACGACATAATGGTTACGGAATGATCCCTTCATTCGTTCTCGATCGGGGTTTCTGATGCGGCCCGCTAGTGGCTAAGTCTTGCCCGCACTCATTAGTTCCTCCCAATGCCGGTGAGACGGACCTACGAGTCGCGCATCGGGAGCGTTGACGGATAAATGTGAATTTATTATCTCTCTATTAATATTAGATATTGGATATCTAATTATGATTTATTGGATAAATCAAATATCGGTCTTATGAATTTAAATTAAGTTACCGGTAATTAATTTAATTCATAAATTATATTTCTTAGAGAAATATATATTTGTATTTGATATAATTAATTAATTAGATTAATTAATTAATATAAATACATTGATGATTAAAAGGAGTGTATTTAACGGAGTCGTTTGTGAGCGTCAGGTACGAGCCGAGTGGCTCGGCTCGTTTTCTAGGAAACTTCCTTGTGGCCACCCACTCCTCATGGCATGGCATCATCTTGCATATGTGTGGGAACTCACTTAGAGTTGAGATTCCCACATAATTGTGAATGATAGTTGTAAAGGAATAATTATTCCTTTATAATATATATATCATTACATTATATATGAGATGAGATGAGATAACAAAAAAATTCATACTCATTCATGTATCTTGCCCGGTAGTGAGTTCTTTGAGTTAGGAGAGAGAAAAATTTTTCTTCTTCATTTTGTTCATCTTTGAGGTGAAAAGAAGTAAGAAAAATTGAGAGAGAAAAAATTCCTAAAATACTTCCTAGCCGTGTTCTTCATAGAACGGAGTGTTGTAGATTTTTCCGGGCAACTTCCGACGCGTGTGAAGTAGAGGCTTCGAATTTTCGGTGCTTGGAACGAAGGGATTTCGTGTTCGGGACGGGATCGTGATCATCGTCTACACTTTACGAAGATTTATTTCAAAGGCTTCAAGGGTATGAATATTTACCTTTCTTCGTATTTATTTTTCGTATATACGTTACTTGATCGATCCTGTTTGGGATTCGTATTTATTTCCGCTGCGTATTTCGTTTTATTTTCGGAATCCCAACAGTTTTCTGGGTCTTGCCGGCTATTACCGTAGATTTGTTGAAGGATTTTCTAAGATCGCTAGACCACTCACTCAGTTGCTCCAGAAAACTCAGAAGTTCGAGTGGACTGCAGACAGACAGGACAGTTTTAACGATTTAAAGAGATGTTTGACTACCGCACCCGTTTTAGCATTGCCTCAGGGGAACGCGGTTTTCGTAGTGTATAGTGATGCTTCGGGCCTTGGGCTCGGATGTGTTTTGATGCAGAGAGATAGGGTTATTGCTTATGCGTCCCGCCAGTTGAAACTGTATGAGGCGAATTACCCCACGCACGATTTAGAGTTAGCTGCGGTCGTTTTCGCCTTAAAGATCTGGAGACATTATCTCTTTGGGTCGTCGTGTAATATTTTTACGGACCACAAGAGTCTGAAGTACATCTTTAGTCAGAAAGAGTTGAATATGAGGCAGCGTAGGTGGTTAGTGCTAATTAAAGATTATGACCTCGAGATACTTTATCATCCGGGTAAGGCCAACGTAGTGGCTGATGCGTTGAGCCGAAAACCGATGGATTTACAGATGTTAGAGGTACTTACACCACAGAGTAGGATCCAGCGAGATTTGATCTGTCAGAATATTGAGGTTTGGGTTCAGAGAGTTCAGGTCCAGTTATGTGCGTTAGAGATCACTTCGTCCTTGACTGATGATATCAAGGCGAAACAGTATGATGATCCGTGTTTGGTACAGTTGAGGGAGGATGTGAGGAAGGGGAAAGCCCCTGGATTTGTGGTTCAGGATGATGGCGTTCTGAGATTTCGCGGCAGATTATGTGTACCGAATGTTATTGAGCTGAGACAGAAGATCTTGAGCGAAGCTCATACCACGCCTTACTCCATACATCCTGGTACGAGTAAAATGTACAAGGATGTGAGGAGTAACTACTGGTGGAGTAATTTGAAGACAGACGTTAGCGAGTTTGTGTCGAGATGTTTGACCTGTCAGCAGGTTAAGATCGAGCATCAGCGACCCGCGGGGTTTTTGCGACCACTTCCTATCCCGGAGTGGAAATGGGAGGATATTTTTATGGATTTTATTACCAGTATGCCTAAGACTCGGACTGGAATGAACATGATTTGGGTTATTGTCGATCTACTGACCAAATCAGCTCATTTCCTGGGTATTAAGGACACTTGGGGTCCAGAGAGACTGGCACGAGTGTTTATTGCAGAGATCGTGAGATTACATGGGACTCCTAAGAGTATTGTTTCGGATCATGATGGCCGGTTTGTATCACATTTTTGGCAGTCGTTCATCGAGCTTTGGGAGGCGAGTTGAGACTCGGTCGTCTTACCACCCTTAGGCGACGGGCGGTCGAGCGGACGATCCAGACGTTGGAGGATATGTTGAGCACATGCCCTAGATTGGAAGGATGATTGGGAGTCGCACTTGCCGTTGATCGAGTTCACGTACAACAATAGTTGGCACGCCTCGATCAAAATGGCACCATTTGAGGCATTGTATGGGAGGAGGTGCAGATCGCCGTTGTGTTGGGACGATGTGTCCGAGCTGATTAGTACCGAGCCCAATATGGTAGTTGAGACGAGAGAGAAGATTACTCTGATTCGTGATAGATTGTTGACGGCCCAGAGTCGGCAGAAGTCTTATGCCGACACGCGTCGCCGGCCGTTGGAGTTTGAGGTGGGAGATCATGTTTTGCTTAAGGTGTCGCCGACATGGGGAGTTTACCGCTTGGCCTGAAGGGCAAACTTAGTCCGAGATATATTGGGCCGTTTGAGATTTTAGAGAGAGTGGGAGAGCTTGCCTATCGGTTAGGCTTGCCACCGTCTTTGAGTCACGTTCATAACGTGTTTCATGTTTCCCAGCTTAGGAAGTACGTATCGGACCCTAGCCATATTATTGATTTTGGAGAGATCGGGTGGGACCCGACATTACCATCGAGGAGAGGCCGATTCAGATTTTAGAGCGTCGGGTGAAGCAACTTCGTCATAAAACCATTCCTCTGGCTAAAGTTCAATGGTCGAGACATGGATCCGAGGAATCCACATGGGAGACGGAATAGAGTATGCGGTCGAGATACCCCGAGTTGTTCGCGTTGTAAGTTTCGGGACGAAACTTATTTTTAGGGGGAGATAATGTAATATCCGTGTTTTCTATTTTCGGTAATTTCTATTTTTGGTGTATGTTCGTTTCGGACAACTCGCTTAGCACTGTTTTGGAATTCTAAATCTATTTTGTTCTTGGAGTTTTTCCGTCTGGACGAGTTTCGAGGATGTTTTTGCATAATTTCATCTTGAATTATATCTTGCCGCATGTACGTTCGATTCTCGTAAAACTTGTTCGTTTTCGTTGTTTCTTGATTTGTATAAGTTTGTATGGTTGAGTTGGTCGTGTTGAAACTTTCGGATTGTTAATCCGACGTGGTATCGCGATTTTCGGACGTTTGGGTCGTTTTGTAATTTCTTAAGAGTTTAGGGTGCCTTTAGCCTCCTTGTCGCATTTTGGACTTCCTCGGTAGTTAGAAGTGCATTTTCTTTCAACACTAAGCTCCGTTGTTATGAACACCTCGTACTTACACTTTTGGTTCTATCCTTGTGTCGCGTTTCGTCGTTGTATCGACTGTGTAGAACGTAGTGTTCAGATCCGGGTACTGCTGCATGCATAACGTACGTTATGCATGATCCATAACGTACGTTACGGCCTTCACATTTTAGTACAGGCTGTTTGTTACGTACGTTAACCAGTGTTGGGTTACGTACGTAACCATCATAACGTACGTTAACAGCCTGTGTTAACGTACGTAACGCGCTGTCAGGTCTTTTATTTCCTGACTTATCCCCAGTCGACTTATTTCACTCCATTTCTTTCTTTCTCGCGACGTGAGTTTCCTTTGAGCGATTTCGAGCGATTCGTCCGGCGCAATCCGTAGAAACCTTCTAAAGGTTGATTATTGCGTCCCAAGGAAGGTTAATCATCATTATTCTCCGTCCGAATCGAGGTATACATCGTTGAACCCTAGTTTTTGGGGATTTCGGGATTTTTGGCATAATTCTTCCTTTTAATCCGATTTAGCTTCGACGACTTGTTAGATTACGATTGTGTAGTCGTAAATCCCTTGTTTCCATTATAGTTTAACGGATTTAACCTAGTAATTTCTCCATTGTTAGATTTTAACCATCTTGGACTTCGTAATGACCAACAAATCGTTCCAAGGGGGTAGAATTAGGATTAATTCTTACCTTTCCGCATTATTGAGAATTGTGTATACCGTTATTGTGTTAGGAACGGATTTGGGAGGATTGTTCGGACCGAAACCTATTCCTTCGTCGTTTCCTTCGTTTCATTCAAGGCAAGTACATGTATTACATTTCGTTATGTATGTTGTGATTTTCGAAATGAATGATGAATTGTGATTTTTGGGTGCGTGAGTTGTGTTCCTTCCACCCGGAGTGTCCGACGGGATGTCTGGGGGTCGATACTAAGGGGTACGGCCGCGGAAGGGAACTTGGGTGCGTGTGTGATTGAACTTCCACCCGGAGTGTCCGACGGGATGTCTGGGGGTCGATACTAAGGGGTACGACCGCGGAAGTGGTATCCCACCCGTAGTGTTTGACGGGATGTCTGGGGGTCGATACTAAGGGGTACGGCCACGGGATACCAGTTGTGATTTTGTGATATCGTGATGATTGGAACTGATTTGATTGCCAATGTAGTATTCCGGAATATTTATGGCAAATGATTTCTGATTGAGATGATTGTGCTAAAAACCGTATTTTGTATATAATGTTGTGTAATTGTGTACTTGCACTAGCTATTCGAATGCTAACCCCTTAAATGGGGGAAATGCGTCTTATGCATTTCAGGTACCGGGAGAGCTGAGGAGCAGGCACGGGACACGCACGTAAAGGATGGGCTGGCTTGATGATGTGGCTCGAGTCTGTAACTTTATGTTTTGTCATTGCATTTGTCGAGTACTGGAATTAGACTGTCTACTTTTAAACTTGGTTTAAGTCCCCTGCATTGGCAACGAATTTGGTATTTATCTTATGTTCATGTACTCCGTTAAAATTGTTTTGGCCGAGGCCATGGCATTACTTACTTTTGAGTGCATCATTTGGAATTACATTGTGGTTTATGTGTCATGTGTTAGCCTGGTAGACCTCACGAGCGTTCTACGGCGTGTAATGTCCCATTTGTGAATTGGGGTGTTACAGAAGGGAGACTTACATCCACAGGTCGCACGAAGATGATGATCGCCCCACGATACTAATCACAACCAACAAACTTAGACGACGCGTCGCGACACGACTCAGTCAGACAAAATCCGACGAGACAAAAACTCAACAGACACCACTAAACCCGACAGCCTAAGTTTCCACAACCTAAGCTCCGATACCATTTATGTAACACCCCCAATCCGCTCAGGGATATTACATGCCGTAGAACCTTTCCTCAAGGTTCTACCAGGTTGGTAACAAAATCGAACAACTCACAATGCCTTTAAGGCTAAAATGACTCAGTAGACCGATTTGGTCTTTCAATAAATACATACAACTCAATTTCAATACATGCCCACGCAGGGGTCGAATATAACACACTCCCGTACAACCGGGAAAGAATACTGCAGCGGAAATAAAATACAACTAAACCAATATGACATCAAACGGGTCCTCGTGTGATTAGTATCGTTCATCTTTCATCGTCCTTGGTGCCGACCCTGTGTTATGCTCCCCAAAACCTGAATGTAATACAGACATACACCCCCCGATTACTCGGGGGTTAGCACAATTCCACTATTTTGCTAGTGCAAGTACAAAGTGCAAATACGAGCCATACAATTCAAGTTCCAAGAACAATAATAACTAGAAATCCTCAAAGATTCAAATACAACGAAACAAACACTTCCCGAAGTAAGAGTTAGGTAAAGCTTTCCAAAATTTCAAGATCACAAATCAAGGGAAAACAATTTATAAAGTGATTTAAAATGCCATCGGGAGTTTTGATAGAAACAACTCAGGATTTTCGAATCCTTCTCTTTCCAAAATCAACAGGGGTCACAGCCCAAAGGTTTCGTTTTCACAAATAAAACCAACAACAATTCACAGGGTCAGAGCCCACATCACGTGTCCTCAACGGGCATAAAATCAACACAACATAATCACATACAGGCATCGCCTAGAACCGGGACGAATCCACAAATCCCACTTGAGGCCTCTAAGGACCCTCCCGAGCTGGCTAGCAAAACAAATCACACACAGGCATCGCCTAGGACCGGGACGAAGCCACAAATCCCACTCGAGGCCTATAAGGACCCTCCCGAGCTGGCTAGCCAAACACAAGTCCCAACATCTCACGGTTGGATCAATCACTTGTTGCATCCTGACCACATGATCACAAGCCACGTGTCACCGTAGATTATCTTTGGCGCTCACGGTAAGATCAATCACTTGTTGCATCCTGACCACATGATCGCATGCCATGTGTCACCGTAGTTTTTATTAGGCTCTCACGGTTGGATCAATCGCTTGTTGCATCCTGGCCACATGAACGCATGCCATGTTCCACCGTAGGCCCCGCCTGCATCCATACATTCACACACAGCACAATACAACACATATATTCAAACAATTCACCCAGATGCATCAAACACTTAGCAAAACACCACGTCAAACCACAACGTAAATGCAATACCAAGTGCAACATCAACACCAAACATATCCATAGGATTCACATAGTCATTCACAAACCACATCATTCACAAAACACACGCGCTTTGAAAGCAAGTCTTTAACAAGGCTAAACCGAATCTTTTAAAAGTTCAATTCAAACGACCAAACAAACACATTTAGACGATCACTAATTATCATATCCACAAAACAAGAATTGTATGGACAAGGTACTTGCCTCGAAACCACGATCGTAACAAGACGACGGATGGAATGTGGTCGAACAGCCACGAACTCCCGAACACTATCAAGAACGCGATAGCACCGAAATTACTACGGGAAAACACCACACGAATCATCAATCACCAATGTAATTCAACATCGAAATCATCGAGCACCTATAACCCTCCGGAATAAACAACAAAAACAAGATCACAACAACGACCGAGACCAACAACACTAAGAATTACATCAAGACATTGAAAGAAACTCATTGAAACATTTAATCGAACATTAAATGTTCAATGATTTCCAAGAACACCCAAATCATCAATCGAATTAAACCAACTCGGAATATGGATATAAAATCCATAGAACACGATTAATAACATCATTAGACGACAATCGGTTTATCAAAACCGAATGGAAAACGAAATCAAGAACAAAACTCCCAAAAAGTCAACTTGAAGGAAAATCAAGAAATATACCTTGATTCGACGAAGAAAAATGGATTAAATGATGTTAAACACAATAATACTACTAAGATTAATCATACCCATCATGGATTAATCAACAATACGGAACGAATCGGACAAAAATGCAAAAATCCCAAATTTCCCAAAAATAGGGGTTCAAGAAGATTTACCTTGATTAGGATGAAATATTCAAGTAGAGGTCGAAAATATACAACAAGACTTGAGGTGGTTGATCTCTACAAGTTTGGGAGCACTCAAATCGCCCAAAATCGCCCTTAGAATCGCCTAGGATGGTAGGAGGAATAAGAGAGGAGAAAATGAATGTTTCTCCTCGAAAATCTGCTAAAAAGTGCAGAAAAAGCCCGTGTGCCGCGGCCCAGGGCAAAAAAAAATGCCCAAAAATCAGCTTAGTGCCGCGGCCCGGCCAGAAGGGGCAGCGGCCCGCGGTACAGCCCGCTCCAGCACCAAAAAGGCATATGGTGCAGTCTTAGCTATTTCGACCATAACTCCTTCGTCCGGGCTCCAATTGACTCAGCATTTAAACCATTGGAAAGATAACTTGATGCTCTATAATATTGGAAAAATTCAGAATTTTTGGAGTTTCCAAAAATTTATGGTGATTTTACAAAGTCGAACTCACACGTGGAAAAGTCGATTAAGAACACGGAACTCAACAAAACGATACCGAAACGAACTCGGATGACAAAAAGTGCAGAATTAATCATTCTAGGAATGACGAAACGGTCACGACAGAGTTGCTAAGATAGACTTCCGACAAAAAAATAAAATTACCGGAAATCAAAATTGCGGATATTACAATATTCCCAAGACGTTGTTCATATTATGGTTTGAATTTATTCCACAAACATCGAATTCCGTACTGTTCGAGTCCACTAGGATGCGTGTCAAGAGAAATTTCGATATTATATAAATTCTCTTTATTCAGACCATCCTTAATGAATTGAATTTTATCTTCTCTGTTTGTAGATGGAATTCCTAAAGATCGACATTTTAAATTACAGTTCCATCTAGCACATTTATAGCAAACGGTTATCATCTTTGCTCATCGTTTCTTGGCATATGAACTTTTTCCAAGCCCTGGTAAAAACCTAGTCGGTATTTCTGTAAATTCACCTGCTATTCTTACTTTGGCTTCAATTATGAATCTAATATCAAAAGGTATGCTTTTATTCATAAGCAACCTCATCCTTTCAATTCTTGCTTTGTAGATTTTTAAAATTACTTTTTTGCTTAGAAAGGGAAATCTTTTTTCAATATTATTCAAAGTTTCATCCATGACAAAAAAAATAAAATAAAAAAGGATAAAATATCTACAAATATCACTTGTTATGGGAAACTGAAAAATCCGACTTTAATAGTCACGGAGTACCGTTATCCGCCACTTGACCGGAAAAACACAATTGAGTACTAAGTTACAACGTCGAGAAAATGTATCCTATAACAATAGTCCACAATGTAAAATTTCAAATATAACACTTATACTTCCCCGGCAACGGCGCCAAAAACTTGGCACGGTCTTAAGTGTAACTATCGCAAGTGCACGATAGCTTATCAAGTAGTAAGCGGACTTTTTGAGTCCGGTTTATCGATCCCACGAGGAAGCTTAGGTTATATATTGAATTATACATTATTTAACGATTTGTTATATAGATTTATAAGATTGAAACACACAATTTAAGAGTTTGGTTTGACAATTGCAAAGAAAATACAATAATAGTTCTAATATTCAAGGAAATGAAATATTACACTAATAATAGATTAATAAAAGATATAATGAAATAGTTGGGATTACAAACTTAGTTCATCATTAGTTATAGAAGATGTATAGGAGATCATAAGATGAATTTACTTATTATGTTGTGTAGATTCGATTTTCCTTAAAAAGACGGTTTCTCTTTCGAACTATAAAACACCCCTTATATATTGAATCAATCCGCTATATTTGTATGTTGATTGGCTTCAATTCATCGCATTAGGTTTTATGAAAATAACTCAAAGAATCATCTAAGGTCTAGAGGTATATTTCTATCCCCTAGAACAACTTAGAGTGAAGATCATTTGATCTAATCAAACATATTTTCTTTTGGAAACATATGAAGACCATAAATATCGTCATTTATTGGCCAAATAAATAAAGATTGGTAAAACAATGAAAATCACACACAATAATAAGTAATTCATAATAGATCTTTATACAAACTTAAATAACATGACTAACCTTGTTTATAATCCCAACTTAAGTAACTTAGCCCATGAAGGGTTTAATAAACATAATACAAGCTTGAGTGGTCATTAATAGTTGAAAAAGGGAAAGAATTGGTCCTAACTCCCTTAGTAGATAAAGGAGAAAGAAACAATAAACTCCCTCAATAACATAAGCTAAACCACACTTACACAAATCTCTCAAGAACACAAGTGTGTTCTTCACACAAAAAGAAAATATTACAAAAAGTGGAAAAATATATGATGAATGATGAATGATGATGGATCTAAGGGGTCTATTTATACACCTAAAGTCATCTAATAGCTCCAAAACTCCAGCATTATTACATTAGATCGGATCAATGCCAGCCATCCCCTCAATAATAGACCAAAAGTATAAAAAATTAGGCAATGATCAATAATCTGCCAAGAGTTACGGCCATAACATTGAGGAGTTACGGCCGTAACTATGATGACTTACGGCCGTAACATTGAGGAGTTACGGCCGTAACATGGCTACAGCTTTTTGCTTTGTGAATTATGCCCGTACTTTATGATGTTACGCCCATATGGAGTTTCAGACTTCATTTTCAACCCAGAATTTCTTAGACTTTGCATTTTTGCCCCAAATCTTCTTCGGATGATAACTTTTGATATATAACTCTGATTTTGAATCCGGAAAGACTGCCGAACTCGTCTCGGAAAGCCCTACAACATGAATACATAAAAATTTAACAAAGAGAATATTTTATAAATATGTTATTTCTTGAGTAAATCAGTAATTCAATCCGATTAAGACTAGATTTACATCTTCATCCGATAAAAATAAAATTATTAAAAACTAATTAATTAAAAGCAAAAACGAGTAGACTAGCTCAATTATGGGTGAAATTTATCAATGCAAACCGTGGATAAGTGTATAAATCTGACACTTATCACACCCCCAAACTTGAATTCTTGCCAGTCCCGAGCAAGACTCTTTATTATTCACGCTCCAAAAATAAAAATAAAAATAAGACAAAAATAAGAAAAATAATACACACATAAATTAAAATATAAAAAGAGAAAAGGAGATCAAAATGCCATTAGTACACAACAACCTGCTTTATACAGTAGAGAGAAATGAATCAAGATTCAAAATAAATCTACTAATGATATTGAAGTTAAACCACGGTTTTATTTTGTAATTCCAAATTCAAGGTTTTCCCCCAAAAAGTTGACTATTTCTTTCCCACTCGTGATACACACGACTCCCTTTAATGGTTGCTCTTGATCACTCGTTTATTTTTCGACTCAATATGAAGAAGAATTTCATCGGTGTCATCAAATAGTGTGATTGTTCACGAAATTGAGTATATTGAAATTCAGCCGCTAATTAATTCAAATCTGCTCATAAACTACATCCCTTTTAGTGATAGCTTTCACACCGTTATTTGCTAACGTGTAGCTCTTTTCACCAACACAATTTCCATTTTTTTAGGTGATAGCTTTCACACCGTTATTTGCTAACGTGTAGCTCTTTTCACCAACACAATTTTTTTTCATCTCTCTTTTTTAGGTGATAGCTTTCACACCGTTATTTGCTAATGTGTAGCTCTTTTCACCAACACAATTTTTTTCATCTCTTTTTTTTTAGGTGATAGCTTTCACACCGTTATTTGGTAACGTGTAGCTCTTTTCACCAACAACCTCTTTTTTATTTTTTTTAGGGAATAGAATTTTTGCCGAAAATCATTTATTAGCTAAGCATGAAAAATCAAAAACTCCACAAATTAAGTAAATTTCAGTTCTATTTTTCATCAACCGAATGATTCTTCTTTTCTCAAGGTAACGAATGACTCGATTTTAAATAATAACTACAAGGCTTGGAAAGAGAGATTAAGGATCAAAAATTTTTGGAATATACAATTTTTTAACCGATTAAACGATTTTAGAAGCTTGTATATAGCTAACTTATTGGTGTTATGGTCAGATCTAGAAATCTCATAAATCAAAATACTATATATATATATATATATATATATATATATATATATATATATATATATATATACTAAAAAATTTAAGGCAAATAACCAAAATAATCAAAACACACCAAAATACCAATACACCAAAATAATTAAAACATAACACCCCCAAACTTGAAAATAAAACTGTCCTCAGTTTTTAAAAAAAAAATAGAAAAAATAAAATAAATAAAAAATAAAATAAAAAGCAATGGAGAAAAGCAGAATACTACCTATTATGAAAGTTGATGCTTGAGCTAATGCCTTTTAGAATCTGCAAGAGAATAAATATACGAGGCACACTACAAAAGAAAATAAAATATACTCGGAAGTATAACACAATTTTTAAAATGCGCTTCAAGAAAGTCCGAAGAGTCGACTTATGCTGCCATCAATGCTTTTATAAAAAAAAAACAATAAAAATTACAGCAATAAAATAACAATACAAAAATCGCGAATAGATGCGCGTCAAGAGATCAAGAAGAAACTCTTTAAGCTGCCATCATTTAGCACAATTTTTACACACAACAGAAAGTAAAAATACAAGAGGTCTGACATGGGTTATCAAAGGGAGAGGAATGAATTCACTTTTCGTTTTCTCACGGTAAAATCTTCCATCCAGACAATTTTAGCTAGAGCTGGATCTGGTTGAGGAACAAATTCAATGAGTTTTTTGATTAGTTCTTCTGGTGTTATTGCAACGACTATGATTCGTTTAGCACGCTCGGAAATAAAACCCTTTTCAGCAGAGTAGTCGATGAAAGATAGTAAACCATCAAAGAAACCATTGACATTAAGCAGACCTATTGGTTTTTGATGAACATTTAGCTGGGCTCTAGTCACCAAATGAAAAAGTTCCTCAAGAGTGCCAAAACCACCGGAAAGGGTGATAAAGGCGCCAGAATTATTTATCATGTGAGTTATGCGATCTTGCATATTTACAGCTCTAAACTCATCACCAATAGTTGCCCCGGTGATTTTACTTTCAGCCAGATGTTTTGGAATTATTCCCAACACTCTTACTCCTTCCATATAGCCAGAAGCATCAGCTCGTCCCATTAATCCTAGACTTCCTCCTCCGTAAACTACATAAATGCATTTTTCTCCTAAGGTACGACCCAAGTTGTGGGCTGCTTCAGTAAAGCATGCCTCTTTTCCATAACTAGCTCAACAAAAAATGCAGACTGTGCTAAATTTTTTTGTGGAAGATGATGATTCCATTTTTGAAAAGAATTTTATTAGAGAGAAAAAGAGAAAAGTACAAGTTTGAGGGATGAATAAAAAAAACAAGCACAATGCTTATTTATAGAAGAAAAATGAGGTAAAATTGTTTAACCAGTTTGTGATTGTGTTGATTGCGCTTCAACTACTCAATAGAATAATGAGGTGTAATACCCGTGTATTTTATGAGTGTTGTTTTAGATGTATTTTGTGGGTATTGTGGTTATTTGGATCGTATGTATTGATGATTGACCTTGGTATGTTCATGGCTGATAATTATTGAGTTTTGTGATTCTCAGACTGTGCTCGTTTTGGCCGGACTTTGCGAATTTAATTTCTCGAGGATAGCAGTTAGTGCACGCTAAGACTGTATGTTTAGCGCACGCTAACCAGGTTCAAGTAGTGCACGCTACTCTTGTGCAATAGCGTGCGTTAGGCCTGCTGGACAGTGAACTTTCTGGACTCTGGAATGGGGCGTTAGCGTACGCTATGGATGGACTAGCGTACGCTATTTTGATGTACTAGCGCACGTTACTTGTAGGATAGCGTTCGCTAGGATGTCAGGTCAGTGAGGGCAGAAACGTTTCTGGACTGCAGGTACTTGCAGGTAAGATTGTTGAATCCCTAGTTTTTGGGAATTTTGAGGGTTTTGTTTAGATCTCATCCTTCTAGTCCGTTTTAAACCTTGAATTGGGTCAGATTATGATTGTGAGACCATAATCCCTTGTTTTTCTTGAAGTCTACGTATTTTGTTTGAGTTCCCACCTATTGATTGGAGTATGAACAACTCCGCCTTAGTAGTGTTTGATAGTTTGTCCCTAAGAGTAGAATTTGAAGGGAATCCTTCCGTTTCCGTAGTGTTGTGTTTTGATTTAGTATTTCGATGTGTTAGAATCGAATCGTTGAAGGAAGTTCGGACCGTACATTCATCTGTTCGCCGTTTCTCGTGTCATTCAAATTGAGGCAAGTACTTTGATTGTGTTTAATGTACTTCGTGTGAATATGTAATAAATGGAATTTGTGCCAATTGTTGATCGAGTGTGTGTGATCCTAGTAAAACAGTGAGGGTCCCCTGGGGTCCCGTAGGCTGCGTTTCCCTACGGATCACTCGGTTGGTCTATACACCAGGGAGGGCCTGACGAGGTGTCTCTGGGGTGTGTATCTTGCTTGAGAGGTACAGGGCCAGTATAGCTCGGGAGGTTGTTTTGTGATGATGACTGTGATGTGGTATTCCGGAATATCTGTGATGGCACTATGTTTTCTGTGGTTTTTGTTGATTATTCACTTGTTGTACATATTCTAGAATCATTGGACTTGCACCGGCTTCTTGCTGACCCCTTCTGGGTGGATATACTTTTGTGTATTCAGGTACAGGTCCAGTGGGAGGACTAGCACAGGACGGACACGAGCTTGGTGGGCAGCATTGATATCGTGCACCATTTTGAGTTGGTGGTCGTATGGTCAAGGTCAAAGTCGTGTTTTGGTTTTGTACTCGCGCCGGTACTGTCCGGTGTTGTATGTCGTGTTATTATTGATGGTTAATGATGTTTTTGTATTCCAGTTGTGAACGGTTGTATTAGTTATGACCCCACGAGATGATAAGTTGTTTGGTATTGTGATGTATGTCATGTTGAAGTTGAAGTTGGTTTTGAATGTATGAACGTTTATGTTTGTCGTATTTAAGGTGTTTTACTTGGGTCTAAGCCTGGTAGGTTCTCCAAAAAGGATCTACGGCACTGTAATATCTCCGTAAATCATGGGGCTGTTACAGAATATGGTATCAGAGCCTAGGTTTATGGATGCATAGGCTGTCAGTGTTTTGGGTCTGTTAATATTGTGCAATCTATTATTGTAATCGTTTCCTTGTTGAACCATTCTTATTCTTCAGTATGCCTGTAATACCCGGTTGAATTTCATTCATTTTTTTTATTCAATATTAATCGGTCAGTAATTATCATTCAGTAAACTTCACTCATTAATAATTACTCATTATTCTTGATTCATTCATTTGCGTTCACTGTTGGCATGTTGTAACCGTATATCAGTTACCGATTGTCATTTCATCTCCGTTTATAGATCGAGACGGGAGTATTATCATTTTCATCGGGATTGGTGGTCTTGTACTGGGAGTATCATTTGTGCCATGTGTTGGACTTGTTCACTTTCACATTCGTATGATATGTCGGATCATTCATCAGTCGTAGCGAGGAATCGGAGTTGTCGGATTTTCATCTTGTCCAGCAACGAGTTACGGACGTAAGAATGGTAGGTTACGGCCGTAACAGGTGTTCTTTGGTTTCAGGCCATTTTGGACGAACGGGACTTACGGCCGTAAGGTTGCGGTATACGGCCGTAAGTTGAGCAGATACGGCCGTAAGGCTTGGCCGGTTACGGCCGTATGAGTCGAGCAGGGTGTCCGGGTGTTATTGGCCGAAGGGCGAGTTACGGCCGTAAGAGGGGCAGGATACGGCCGTAAGGAGTGTTCGTGTTTTTCAGGATGTGTCGGACGAGAGGGACTTATGGCCGTAAGGGTTGCGGCATACGGCCGTAAGACGAGGAAGGTACGGCCGTAAGGCTTGGCCGGTTACGGCCAGACGCATGTGCAGGTGGTGCCCGGCCATTTTCGACGCGAAGGGGCTTACGCCCGTAAGTTTTTCCGGATACGGCCGTATCATTCAAGTTACGCCGTAAGGTGTGCGGACGGCCGTAAGGATGTCACAGATGTTTTAGACGAGGGCAGTTACGCCGTAAGTCGGGCGGATACGGCCGTAAGTGTCAGCCGAGTTTTTGGACGAAGCCGAGTTACGGCCGTACGAGTTGGCCGGTTACGGCTGTAAGGCCGTTGACCTGGAATGTTATGGCCGTAAGAAGGCCGAGTTACGGCCGTAACTTCCGGCAGTTTATATATGTCTTGGACGGGACTTTTCCTTATTTTTCTCATTTCCTTCATCTTGTCCGAGAGAAAGAGCTTGAGGGAGATATTTTGTCATCATCAATCACTTGTGTGTTCGGATTTCATCATCTTGATTCGTTGGGAAGCTTGGATAGTCGATTTAACACGTTTTCATCGGATCGAAGTGTTTGGATCTTCAAAGGTAATATTCTTCAACATCTTGGATTTCGTTTTTGTATTGAGATATGTTGTTTTAGCCGTTAAAATCATGTTGTATGAAGTGATGTACGCATGATTATGAATATGTATGATTATTCATTGGATTATTGAAGGATTATTCAAGAACACTTTGAATATTAAGTTGGATTTGGGGGTTTACGATTAATTGTCGTTGTAATCACGATTTTGGATATTCATAACAGATTATTGATCATATTGAAGATGTTTTGTTGGTTTGAAACACTTCTTGGGGATTTGATGTTGGTATTTGTGAAGTTTGGTTATAAACAATCGAAGTTGGACACAAGGTGTTCGATATAATGCCCTAATGAACTTGGTTTAATCGTATCGACGTTTTGAGTTCGTTATATTCGTGCTTGATTCGTATATCGAACGGATTGTTGGTAATTGTATTTATTCAAGGTTGTTCGAGCGACCGATATATCAATTAGGACGTTGTTCGTGGAAGGATAATTGTCACAAGTGTTGAGTAAGTTAACTCTTACTCGGTTAAAAGGATATTCATTCCTTTTTGTTGTTGATCTTTCATAATCATAACTCATTCATCATTGTATTAATCATTTTGAGACTTGTAATTGTCGAATAATCACTTCATTAATGAGGAACGGCGGTTCCAATCATTTCATTGAAACTATCAATCACTTCATTATCATTTCACCTCGGTGAGTCATTCTTGACTTTGTCAGATTATTATTATTCATTGAAATTCATTATGGTCATTCTCGTTCGTATGACCTTCTGGGTTCATATTGCGTGGCCGGGTGCAGATGTGTGGAATTTTTAGTCGGGCACGTGATGGCCATGTATTGGGAGAGATACATTGGACTGTGCACACGGTAACAGATTACCTCCGTGAGACTAATTAGGTACAAGGACGGGTGTGTCCGGTCATCCGTCTTGTACACTTGCACAGAACACTACGGGCGTACTATGCTACTCCTCTTCAGCGTAATTCATAACTAAGGATATTTCATAACTAAAGATAATTCATCATTATGTATTTTCAACCCTTGAGGATTGTTGTTCTGTGTAACTGACCCCG
The DNA here is from genome assembly GCA_033398695.1 of Orobanche coerulescens. Taxonomy (NCBI): domain Eukaryota; kingdom Viridiplantae; phylum Streptophyta; class Magnoliopsida; order Lamiales; family Orobanchaceae; genus Orobanche; species Orobanche coerulescens. The sequence goes on along the minus strand of CM065806.1, from coordinate 134,353,156 downwards.
GCTGGGGATTCTGTTTTTCAGGTCATGGCAAGGCAAAAGCACGGGAATAGCATGTTGATGTCGAGGAGTCACAGTGATACTAGTAGGGGGCCCCTATCTTTCAGTTATTCATGTTGTTGTCCTTTAATTTCCGCTGCATACTTTCATTTGGATACTCCGTTTCATTCAGTGTTGTGTATTTTATCTTCATATAAAATATACTAGTATTCGGTATTGTCCTGGTGTGTTGTACTTAAACTCCTCATCGGAGTATTTGGCAATATAATGTGGTTCGGTACTACAATTATATTATTTAGTTCATCATTTTCATTCGCCTGGTGGGTCCCAGTCGGGGATTCACGGCACTGTAATATCCGCCTAGTTTGGGGTGTTGCAGAATTGGTATCAGAGCGTGGTTTTGAATACTACCTTCCGAGTCATGTCTCATTTGAAATCATCATCATCAGACTAGTATCATTGGACTTTCGCGTCACGTGTGACCTGTGCAAATGCCGAGCCAATCAGACCGAAAGAACTGTAAGATTTCTAACACCATGGTATAATTTCTGGCAATGGTTATTCATTCATCATTCATCAATTAACAATCCTCAAACATCATCATTCATTGTGATTAGGACGATCATGTTAACTCATTAATCACTTAATTCATTTCATTACTCAGTTGTCGATCTGGATGATCATATTATTAATCTTGTTAAGTTATTCAAAATAATCATTTCAAGAATTTCATCAGATAACCATGTCACTTCAGTAAATCATTCATATAATCACTAAGTTAGAGCATGTATACTCATTTTCATCATCTCATGGCATAATCATAACGTGATAATCATGCGGGAAATATAATCATTATGCGTCCTTCCTACTTCAGTATGGGGAGAGCTGTCAGGGGATGCACGGGGAGAGGCCACGGTGCGGGCCGAAACCCGGGAAATAATCACTCGCTGTCGGGAAATCGTGACCAGGACTCGGCTCGATCAGAAGATGTTCGGGTTGATCCACTCACTTTTATACAGGCCATGATGACCCATGTGCAATTGCTCAATCATCATTGCGCCACTCTGGCCGGATTAATCGAGAGAACTCTCCCGTATGAGCCGGCTGCTAAGGAAATTGCTGAACAACAACCTTCATCTGTCAGCAAGAAATCAACGAAACGTAATCAATCCGAAGGCAGTCAGTCAACCTTCAAGAAGCCTCGTGTGGGCCCTATCGTTTCTGAGCGACCTCCTACGGTGCATAATTGGGCGGGATCTCAGTCCTGAGCGGCCAGTTCGGCCATCACCTGTTTCAATTGTGGAATGTCGGGTCATTACATCACTAAGTGTCTGAGACCATCTATCATGTGCTATAATTGTGGGAATTTTGGGCATAAGACCCGTTTTTGCCGAAAGGACTCCAAGTCGGCTCCGGTGGCAACTCAGGCCCCGAAGCAATTAGAGATTCAGAATCAAACTGCTCTGTCAACGTCATTTAAGACAATGGAAGCAAATAAAGTTTGAGCTCATATTTATCAGACGGGAGCGTCCGGTTCGGGGGCCGGCAAGTCCCGAATTCATGTGATGAAGAGGATCGACGATCCGGTGGCCCGAATGATCTCAGGTATACTCGTAATTTTATTTCGACCTGTGTGTACCTTTTGATACGGGTACACCGCTTTCATTCATTTTCGAATCATGTTTGAATAGACTTATTTTGGGATAGTCCTATTGCTTGTGGACCTCATACCATCAGTCTACCTGACGATGGAAGAATTTTCGGAAATCATACCGAAGTAAGCTTACTGACTGCGATTGGTTAGTGGACCTAATCGTGGTGAATTTATCTAAGGACGATGTAATGTTGGGTATTAGTTGGATGGATCGTCATGATACCATCCTTAGTGCTGTAAGCGTTTGGTCACTATCATTCCGTCGTTGGTTGTCGAATGTGTGCTTCAGGGAGGTAATCCCCATTGTTCCAGAAGAATTATTATTATGGCGGAAGCAGAGAAACTCCTCAATCGAGTTGTTCAATCATTCATTGTATCATTTTCATCGATTGGCCTTTCTAAGGCAATCGAGTTATTCAATCATTCATTGCATCATTTTCATCGATTTGCGGTTTTAAGGCAATCGAGTTGTTCAATCATTCATTGTATCATTTTTATCGATTGACCATTCTAGGGCAATCGAAATGTTCAATCATTCGTGGTATCATTGTCATCGATGGACGATGTATTTCCAGACGAGTTATCTGGTTGCCTTCACATAGAGTTGTGGAATTCAGGAGTGAGTTGGAGCCCGGTACGTCCCCGTTATCGAAGGCACCGTATCGGAGGGCCCCGACCGAAATTGAGGAGTTGAAGATTCAACTTGAGGAATTGTTCGAGAAAGGTTATCTCTGACCGAGTGCGTCCCCGTGGGGAGCACCAGTGCTGTTTGTCAAAACAAGGATGGTTCGTTCCGTTTGTGTATTAATTATCGGGAGTCGAACAGGGTGATGATCAAGATTAGTATCCTCTACCCCGTATTGATGATATCTTAGATCAACTTCAGGGAGCTTCAATATTTTCCTAGGTCGACTTAAGATCTGGATATCATCAGCTGCGAATTCAAGAGTCGGGTATCGCAAGGACGGCGTTTCGTGCACGCTATGGTCATTATGAGTTCGTAGTTATGCCGTTCGGGCTAACTAATGCACCTGCGATATTCATGGAGTTAATGAATCAGGTTTTCATCGACTTTTTGGATCAGTTTGTTGTTGTCTTCATCGATGACATTTTGATTTATTCTCGTGATCGAGAGGAGCACGAGGTATATCTTCATTAGGTTCTCGACGTGTTAAGACGCGAGCAACTTTATGGAAAGTTGTCTAAATGTGAGTTCTGGATGTCCGAAATGACTTTTCTCAGGCATGTATTTTCGTCAGACAGAGTTCGTGTCGACCCTCAGAAGACGGAGGCTATCCGAGTTTGGCAACCTCCGAAAGATGTTAGGGAAATCCGAAGTTTCCTCGGATTAGCTAGTTAATTATCCGACCCACGACCTGGAGCTAGCAGCCGTGGTTTTCGCGTTGGAAATTTGGCGTCGTTACCTTTATGGCGTCACCTGTCAGATCTTCACTGATCACAAGAGTTGAAGTATATATTTACTCAGAAGGAGTTAAATATGCGACAAATACGGTGGTTGGAACTAATCAAAGATTATGATATCGAGATCCTTTACCACCCGGGTAAGGCGAACGTTGTCGCCGACGCCTTGAGTCGTAAGTCCGTTCAGGAGCAGATGCTTGCTCGTTTAACAGTTCAGAAGGAGCTTCAGCAGGAATTCCTTAGACCCGAGATCGAGGTCTGGCTTCAGCAAGTTCAGGGACAGCTTTGTATGTTAGAGATTTCATCATCACTTGAGGAGGAAATCAGGGAGAATCAGGGTTCAGACCCAGCATTGTTGCGCATTCTTGAGGACGTGGCTCAGGGGAAAGCCCCTGGATTCGTGGTCCACGAGGATGGACTTTTGGGATTTAAGAATCGGTTGTGCGTACCGGCGATTGACGAATTGAAAAACTCGATTTCAAGAGAAGCTCATGCTACCCCTTATTCTGTTCATCCGGGGTCTAGCAAGTTGTACAAGGACTTGAAACAAAATTACTGGTGGAGTAATATAAAATGAGAAGTCGCGGGATTTGTTTCGAGATGCTTAACCTGTCAACAAGTCAAGTTTGAACATCAGCGACTGGCGGGTATGCTGAAACCGCTCCCCATTCCAGAATGGAAGTGGGAAGACATTTCTATAGATTTCATCACGAGTTTGCCGACGAGTCGTCGTGGCATGAATACGATCTGGGTGATTGTGGACCGCTTAACTAAATCAGCTCATTTTCATGAGATCAAGGATACATGGGGTCCCAAGAGACTTGCCCAGCTGTTCATCAAAGAGATAGTGAGACTTCACGGTACTCCTAAAAGTATCGTTTCCGATCGTGACGGACGGTTTGTGTCTCATTTTTGGAAATCAGTTCATCGTGCTATGGGAACTTAGCTTAATCTTATTACCGTTATTCATCCTCAGTCCGATGGACAATCAGAGAGGACTTTTCAGACATTGTAGGACATGTTAAGGGCATGCGTCCTCGATTAGTAGATGATTGGGAAGCCCAATTACCATTGTTTGAGCTCACGTACAATTATAGTTGACATGCTGTGATGAAGATAGCACCTTACGAGGCCTTGTACGGTCGTCGTTGTCGATCTCCCTTGCGTTAGGACGACCCATCAGAGTCAATCGGCACTGAGCCCGATATGCTTATAGCCGCCCGGGAGAAGGTAGCTTTGATCAGGAGTCGTCTGTTGACTGCTCAGAGTCGACAGAAATTATATGCAGATAATCGTCGACCACTAGAGTTCGAGATGGGTGACCACGTTTTGGTCAAGGTATCCCCGAGTCGAGGTATCTTCCGTTTCGGAAAACGGGGGAAGTTGATTCCAAGATTCATTGGACCGTTTGAGATTTTGGATCAAGTAGGCGAGTTAGCTTATCGATTGGCTTTACCTCCGGCGTTGAGCCAAATTCATAATGTATTGCACGTCTCGCAGTTTCGGAAGTATGTTGCCAACCCGAGTCACATACTTCAGTTCGACGAAGTCGAGATCGCGGATGATCATTCGTACGAGGAGCGTCCTGTACGAGTTTTAGAACGGCGAATCAAACAATTGAGGAACAAGACGATTCCTTTGGTCAAGATTCAGTGGTCTAGACACGGACTCGAAGAGGCTACTTGGGGAACAGAAGAGAGTATGCGGGAGAGTCATCCCGAGTTGTTTGGCCCTTAGTTTCGGGGACGAAACTCTTTTTAAGGGGAGGAGTATGTAATACCCGGTTGAATTTCATTCATTTTTTTTATTCAATATTAATCGGTCAGTAATTATCATTCAGTAAACTTCACTCATTAATAATTACTCATTATTCTTGATTCATTCATTTGCGTTCACTGTTGGCATGTTGTAACCGTATATCAGTTACCGATTGTCATTTCATCTCCGTTTATAGATCGAGACGGGAGTATTATCATTTTCATCGGGATTGGTGGTCTTGTACTGGGAGTATCATTTGTGGCATGTGTTGGACTTTTTCACTTTCACATTCGTATGATATGTCGGATCATTCATCAGTCGTAGCGAGGAATCGGAGTTGTCGGATTTTCATCTTGTCCAGCAACGAGTTATGGCCGTAAGAATGGTAGGTTACGGCCGTAATAGGTGTTCTTTGGTTTCAGGCCATTTTGGACGAACGGGACTTACGGACATAAGGTTGCGGTATACGGCCGTAAGTTGAGCAAGTACGGCCGTAAGGCTTGGCCGGTTACGTCCGTACGAGTCGAGCAGGGTGTCCGGGTGTTATTGGCCGAAGGGCGAGTTACGGCCGTAAGAGGGGCAGGATACGGCCGTAAGGAGTGTTCGTGTTTTTCAGGATGTGTCGGACGAGAGGGACTTATGGCCGTAAGGGTTGCGGCATACGGCCGTAAGACGAGGAAGGTACGGCCGTAAGGCTTGGCCGGTTACGGCCGTACGTTACAGGCAGGGTGCCTGGCCATTTTCGACGAAGAGGGCTTATGCCCGTAAGTTTGTCCGGATACGGCCGTATCATTCAAGTTACGCCCGTAAGGTGTGCGGGTACGGCCGTAAGGATGTCGGCAGATGTTTTAGACGAGGGCGAGTTACGCCCGTAAGTCAGGGCGGATACGGCCGTAAGGCTGTCGGCAGGTTTTTGGATGAAGCCGAGTTACGGCCGTACGAGTTGGCCGGTTACGGCCGTAAGGCCGTTGACCTGGAATGTTACGGCCGTAAGAAGGCCGAGTTACGGCCGTAACTTCCGGCAGTTTATATATGTCTTGGACGGGACTTTTCCTCATTTTTCTCATTTCCTTCATCTTGTCCGAGAGAGAGAGCTTGAGGGAGATATTTTGTCATCATCAATCACTTGTGTGTTCGGATTTCATCATCTTGATTCGTTGGGAAGCTTGGATAGTCGATTTAACACGTTTTCATCGGATCGAAGTGTTTGGATCTTCAAAGGTAAGATTCTTCAACATCTTGGATTTCGATTTTGTATTGAGATATGTTGTTTTAGCCGTTAAAATCATGTTGTATGAAGTGATGTACGCATGATTATGAATATGTATGATTATTCATTGGATTATTGAAGGATTATTCAAGAACACTTTGAATATTAAGTTGGATTTGGGGGTTTTCGATTAATTGTCGTTGTAATCACGATTTTGGATATTCATAACGGATTATTGATTGTATTGAAGATGTTTTGTTGGTTTGAAACACTTCTTGGGGATTTGATGTTGGTATTTTTGAAGTTTGGTTATAAACAATCGAAGTTGGACACAAGGTGTTCGATATAATGCCCTAATGAACTTGGTTTAATCGTATCGACGTTTTGAGTTCGTTATTGTAAAGCCCAAAAAATTTCGAATCTCAAATTTCCGTCTAATTTCAAAATTTCCCTATACTTTGTAATAATTCATTTTTTTTAAACCTTAACCTATATACTATATGGTATAATTAAATTAAGAAATTAGTAACCTAAGTCTATGTTTAAATTGAAAAATTTGTACACCAAAGAAACTTTCATAAACGATAATCTATCACACGTTTCAAATCAATGTCCATAACCAAAAATTTGCCATTAAACTCCATTAATTCGGCCACTAATCATTACCTCATAACCGATCCATTATGCCCAAATTAAACACAATTATGACCATTACTACCTTCCTTATATGCAGCCTACTCCTCTTCCTTATTAACATGAATTCTTGTACCTCTTCTCCACTCCTATCATTCGGCCAAAACACACACACACACATAAGGCTGCTGCGTTTTTTTTTTCTCTCTATCAAAGATCAAGGCTGCTGCGTTTTTTTCCTTTCTCTATCAAAGATCAAGTTGCTGTTCGTGACCCTTAAAAAAGTGTTGCTGAAGTCATGTAATCGTGAATCCTTGGTGCTTGTTGTTTGGATCGTGATTAGGGTTTGATTCGTGAGGGTTTCGTTCTTGTTCTCTCCTTTATTCGATTCATCATAAGGTATCTCTAATCGATCTTGTATCTCTTTTCTATTCGACACATGATTGCACATATAATCTGAATATATATAAACTTGAAATCTAATCCGTATACATACTAAACAAATGTCTGATCTATTCTATTCGAATTATATGTTAAGACGTATTTAGAAGATCACATAAAATCATAACGGTATTAGATGTTTCGATATGTAAATCAACTCATGTTTCGATCTGATTTTCTGTGTTATATGTGTGTCATGTGTATGATCATCAAAGGCTGGAAATATGTGTGTTAATATATTAATTAAACCAGATCTTGTGATATATATAGGTCTCGTGTACGTTTGTATAAGTAAAACATGTTAAAAGGGTCTAAAACAGTTTTCTGCAGGAGACAGTTTCGAAAAGCTGATTATGTGTGCATTGTAGCTCGAGTTTCATAAGGATTTAATTCTGTACTTTTGCATAAAAACTGAGTTTAATGTCTTATTTAAGTTTTCCAATTAGTTTGAAGGGAATTGGAGTTGTATTGGTCATGCTTTTGAATTTTATGGGATCATATGTCAAAATCTAAGTTTTAAGAATTTAAATGCAGTCTGATTTCAAGATTTTTCATTTGAAAACTATAACTATTTATGACTTGCAAATTTACAGGAGTTATATTTCACATGTGTTCTAAGTTATGGAATTTTTGTGGATTTTTGAAAAGTGTTTTGTTATGCCTTTGTAATGCATACATTCTGGGTGTTTCAGCAGTTTACTTTCTGAACAGTCGTGTACAAAGTGATTTTTATTGTGTGCTTGTACTAATGAATAAAATCTGGAAAAATTCAAATGTGCCTATAAGACATATAAGTTCCTGTGTAAATTATTTGAGCTTCTCACTATGTGCTTAAGTGTGCTTTAAAAAATTCGTATAGTTGGGGTCTTATTGTGCTAGAAACTAGACATAGAGTTTATTTGGTCTCGTTATAACCTATACATGGCTCATTAAGTTTCTAGGTCGAATATATGATTTCATGTGCAATTAGGTGTGCGTTAAATGATGTCTCTGAATCGAAATGGTTTAAGAACCAATGTGTTAATTTGGTTAAGCCTGAGTCATTTTGGAAGGGTTCTTGTTTGTTAAAATGATTAAGGTTGTGTTGTTTCTATCTCACTAGTATGCTGTCCAGATAATGGGTTGTATTGTGAGGAGTCAAATTTAATGATAACAATATGTTTTATCATAATTCTTGAGTCTAAAATCAAATTCATGATGTGTGCTTTATTCATGTCAAATTTCATAGTGTTTGGAGGTCGGGAAGGGTACTCTTTGAATTTTACAAGTTAAGTGTGCAAACCTGTCAAACTAAGTCTGAAAAATCAGTTGTAATGGGGGATTTTTCATTGGCATACCATAAGGTCTTAAGGGCTATAAATTTGTACGGTTAATATCTGGCATTTTATTTTACTTCTGGAATTTTTGGGAAATTTTGTGAATTTTATAAACTGGTCTAACAGACCCATACTTTAAAGGTATATCAGCAGGTCAATTTTCTGGGTAGGTCTGGGAATATGATTTTTGTAGGGTGCTTATACTTAATAAGAAAACCTGGTAAAATTCAAGTATATTCATAAGACATTATAGCTTCTGTGAGAATTTTGGTAAATTTTTATTTTGACTTCTGCTATGGTATTAAAATTCGTTAAGAGGACCTAATTTTGTTATGAAACCAGTCATTTGAAGAACATGTATGTATTGTATCATCTAAGATTCATTAATAAGTATGAACCCTTAAAATACACTTAAATATTTATTATGATATTATTGGTCACATGTTAACATAATTCCAATCACGAGACCCTAATCACATTAATGAATGGCGTTAAATAATAAAGAATCCGTTATGACATTAAATGGCTAATAAGCATAAAATGAACCTAATTCGTGTAGATTCGCTGAAGAAGGAGTAACCTCTGATCTTTATATCTTCTGATGTGTTTTGCATTTTTCGGTTTGAGGTACGGATATTCTTGATACCCCCTTCTCTCTATCATTGTTATCGGTTGTTTCGTTTGTTTTGATTATTCGTACGGATATTCTTGATACCCCCTTCTCTCTATCATTTTTATCGGTTGTTTCGTTTGTTTGATTATTCGTACGGATATTCTACCTTTCTCAGTAAGGGTTCTGATTCTATGTATTATTGTTATTGTTTGTTTCGTATCGGTACAGATATTCTGACCTTATCCCTTAAGGTTTCTCATGATTCGTTCACAACGGTGTGATATTAGTTTTGATTATGATGCCTTTGATCTGAGCCTTCTTATTATGGCTTTCTTATTTGATCTATGCCTTGCTATGCTCCCTTAGATTTGTAAACCTTTGATTATGAACCTTTGCTTTGATCCTTTGCTATGAACCTTAATGATGAACCTTTGCTATGAACTTATGAACATTTGATATAAACATTTGATAGGAACCTTTGATACGAACTTTGATATGATATGACATTTGAACCCTTCAGTTTGATACTCGAGCCAAGTTCGTTTCCTAGCCATGAAGGTAACATGGCCGTGTCATTGATGCACCAATGGCATGACTCTAGTGTGGTTGAGTGATGTTCCACACCGTCCTATTTTGATATGATATGTGCACTTTACATTTGTTATGGCCAATATGATTTGTTCAGGGGCGTATGGATGCATCCTAGGTTCGATTCGTATTTGATTGGATATAACATGATATGATATGATATGTTCGGTGATTGATGCTTGTGTGCAATACACGTCTTTCACATGTTCGGGAGCTAGCTACTCCATGGTTACTATGATATTTGATTTGATTTGTGTTCGGGCTCGTGGTGGATTACTGACCTTTCCTTATTTTTGATATCCATTTGTTTATACCTTATGCTTTCCCCAATGCATTATATCCTATTATCCTTTGATTCTCCATATTCTTGTTTCAGTTGACTCACGAGATTTGTTCAGTTGACCGTTAATCCCTTATTCATTTGACAGATGACATTCTTTTCAGCAGGAGCTTATTTATTCTTTTCTTATTCTTATATACGTATCGGTTATTCGTTTGTTTATATATCTGTTCACTGGGCTTTTAAGCTCAGCCGCATTTTCTTTTCTCTGCGGCAGGTTATTAAGCTAGGAGTTGGGGCTATCCTTTGGGATGAGAGTAGGAGCTGAGTGCAGACTTACCCTAGACATCTTAGCTTTGACACTATGTTATTTCATTATTTTGAGACTCAGATTATGATGTTTCCTTCATTTGGATTTCTTTTGGAACTTATGTATTGTTTAAGTCATGCTGACTTACTTTCCTTTGATATTTATGATAAGACTTCCGCTTGCGTTTATTTATGTATGTTCTGATATGCCACCACAATGTGATACTTCTACCCTTGTCGGGTTGGGGTGTTACAATTATGGTATCGGAGACCTAGGTTCGACCTGTAGAGCTTAGGCTATGACCTGTGAGGATTGGGTAGACTTTAGGTTTCCTTCTTCATCTTTTCCTTTCGTACTTCATCTTTATTTTTGGCTTTGCTACGATTCATTGGACCGTTTGAGATTCTTGATCGTATTGGGGAGGTTTCTTATTATCTGGCTCTACCTCCACAGTTATCACATGTTCATAACGTCTTCCATGTATCTCTTCTGAGGGGATACAATTATCACCCGTTACATGTGGCATCTTATCCTTTTGATCAGATTCAGCCTGATATGTCTCTTTCTGAGGAACCCGAAGCTATTTTGGATCGACAAGATAGGGTCATGAGAAACAAAGTCATTCCGTTTGTTAAAAATCTTTGAAAGAATCACCCAGAACGTGAAGCTACTGGGGAAACCGAGGAATCGATGCGATCAAGTTATCCACATTTCTTTTCGTAGTCTGGTACGTATCCATTTCGCTTTCATTCAATTTCGAGGACGAAATTTTCTTTTTAGAGGGGAAGAGTTGTAAAGCCCAAAAAATTTCGAATCTCAAATTTCCGTCTAATTTCAAAATTTCCCTATACTTTGTAATAATTCATTTTTTTTAAACCTTAACCTATATACTATATGGTATAATTAAATTAAGAAATTAGTAACCTAAGTCTATGTTTAAATTGAAAAATTTGTACACCAAAGAAACTTTCATAAACGATAATCTATCACACGTTTCAAATCAATGTCCATAACCAAAAATTTGCCATTAAACTCCATTAATTCGGCCACTAATCATTACCTCATAACCGATCCATTATGCCCAAATTAAACACAATTATGACCATTACTACCTTCCTTATATGCAGCCTACTCCTCTTCCTTATTAACGTGAATTCTTGTACCTCTTCTCCACTCCTATCATTCGGCCAAAACACACACACACACATAAGGCTGCTGCGTTTTTTTTCTCTCTATCAAAGATCAAGGCTGCTGCGTTTTTTTCCTTTCTCTATCAAAGATCAAGTTGCTGCTGTTCGTGACCCTTAAAAAAGTGTTGCTGAAGTCATGTAATCGTGAATCCTTGGTGCTTGTTGTTTGGATCGTGATTAGGGTTTGATTCGTGAGGGTTTCGTTCTTGTTCTCTCCTTTATTCGATTCATCATAAGGTATCTCTAATCGATCTTGTATCTCTTTTCTATTCGACACATGATTGCACATATAATCTGAATATATATAAACTTGAAATCTAATCCGTATACATACTAAACAAATGTCTGATCTATTCTATTCGAATTATATGTTAAGACGTATTTAGAAGATCACATAAAATCATAACGGTATTAGATGTTTCGATATGTAAATCAACTCATGTTTCTGATCTGATTTTCTGTGTTATATGTGTGTCATGTGTATGATCATCAAAGGCTGGAAATATGTGTGTTAATATATTAATTAAACCAGATCTTGTGATATATATAGGTCTCGTGTACGTTTGTATAAGTAAAACATGTTAAAAGGGTCTAAAACAGTTTTCTGCAGGAGACAGTTTCGAAAAGCTGATTATGTGTGCATTGTAGCTCGAGTTTCATAAGGATTTAATTCTGTACTTTTGCATAAAAACTTAGTTTAATGTCTTATTTAAGTTTTCCAATTAATTTGAAGGGAATTGGAGTTGTATTGGTCATGCTTTTGAATTTTATGGGATCATATGTCAAAATCTAAGTTTTAAGAATTTAAATGCAGTCTGATTTCACGATTTTTCATTTGAAAACTATAAGTATTTATGACTTTCAAATTTACAGGAGTTATATTTCACATGTTTTCTAAGTTATGGAATTTTTGTGGATTTTTGAAAAGTGTTTTGTTATGCCTTTGTAATGCATACATTCTGGGTGTTTCAGCAGTTTACTTTCTGAACAGTCGTGTACAAAGTGATTTTTATTGTGTGCTTGTACTAATGAATAAAATCTGGAAAAATTCAAATGTGCCTATAAGACATAAAAGTTCCTGTGTAAATTATTTGAGCTTCTCACTATGTGCTTAAGTGTGCTTTAAAAATTCGTATAGTTGGGGTCTTATTGTGCTAGAAACTAGACATAGAGTTTATTTGGTCTCGTTATAACCTATACATGGCTCATTAAGTTTCTAGGTCGAATATATGATTTCATGTGCAATTAGGTGTGCGTTAAATGATGTCTCTGAATCGAAATGGTTTAAGAACCAAAGTGTTAATTTGGTTAAGCCTGAGTCATTTTGGAAGGGTTCTTGTTTGTTAAAATGATTAAGGTTGTGTTGTTTCTATCTCACTAGTATGCTGTCCAGATAATGGGTTGTATTGTGAGGAGTAAAATTTAATGATAACAATATGTTTTATCATAATTATTGAGTCTAAAATCAAATTCATGATGTGTACTTTATGCATGTCAAATTTCATAGTGTTTGGAGGTCGGGAAGGGTACTCTTTGAATTTTACAAGTTAAGTGTGCAAACCTGTCAAACTAAGTCTGAAAAATCAGTTGTAATGGGGGATTTTTCATTGGCATACCATAAGGTCTTAAGGGCTATAAATTTGTACGGTTAATATCTGGCATTTTATTTTACTTCTGGAATTTTTGGGAAATTTTGTGAATTTTATAAACTGGTCTAACAGACCCATACTTTAAAGGTATATCAGCAGGTCAATTTTCTGGGTAGGTCTGGGAATATGATTTTTGTAGGGTGCTTATACTTAATAAGAAAACCTGGTAAAATTCAAGTATATTCATAAGACATTATAGCTTCTGTGAGAATTTTGGTAAATTTTTATTTTGACTTCTGCTATGGTATTAAAATTCGTTAAGAGGACCTAATTTTGTTATGAAACCAGTCATTTGAAGAACATGTATGTATTGCATCATCTAAGATTCATTAATAAGTATGAACCCTTAAAATACACTTAAATATTTATTATGATATTATTGGTCACATGTTAACATAATTCCAATCCCTAATCACATTAATGAATGGCGTTAAATAATAAAGAATCCGTTATGACATTAAATGGCTAATAAGCATAAAATGAACCTAATTCGTGTAGATTCGCTGAAGAAGGAGTAACCTCTGATCTTTATATCTTCTGATGTGTTTTGCATTTTGCGTTTTGAGGTACGGATATTCTTGATACCCCCTTCTCTCTATCATTGTTATCGGTTTTTTCGTTTGTTTTGATTATTCGTACGGATATTCTTGATACCCCCTTCTCTCTATCATTGTTATCGGTTGTTTCGTTTGTTTGATTATTCGTACGGATATTCTACCTTTCTCAGTAAGGGTTCTGATTCTATGTATTATTGTTATTGTTTGTTTCGTATCGGTACAGATATTCTGACCTTATCCCTTAAGGTTTCTCATGATTCGTTCACAACGGTGTGATATTAGTTTTGATTATGATGCCTTTGATCTGAGCCTTCTTATTATGGCTTTCTTATTTGATCTATGCCTTGCTATGCTCCCTTAGATTTGTAAACCTTTGATTATGAACCTTTGCTTTGATCCTTTGCTATGAACCTTAATGATGAACCTTTGCTATGAACTTATGAACATTTGATATGAACATTTGATAGGAACCTTTGATACGAACTTTGATATGATATGACATTTGAACCCTTCAGTTTGATACTCGAGCCAAGTTCGTTTCCTAGCCATGAAGGTAACATGGCCGTGTCATTGATGCACCAATGGCATGACTCTAGTGTGGTTGAGTGATGTTCCACACCGTCCCATTTTGATATGATATGTGCACTTTACATTTGTTATGGCCAATATGATTTGTTCAGGGGCGTATGGATGCATCCTAGGTTCGATTCGTATTTCATTGGATATAACATGATATGATATGATATGTTCGGTGATTGATGCTTGTGTGCAATACACGTCTTTCACATGTTCGGGAGCTAGCTACTCCGTGGTTACTATGATATTTGATTTGATTTGTGTTCGGGCTCGTGGTGGATTACTGACCTTTCCTTATTTTTGATATCCATTTGTTTATACCTTATGCTTTCCCCAATGCATTATATCCTATTATCCTTTGATTCTCCATATTCTTGTTTCAGTTGACTCACGAGATTTGTTCAGTTGACCGTTAATCCCTTATTCATTTGACAGATGACATTCTTTTCAGCAAGAGCTTATTTATTCTTTTCTTATTCTTATATACGTATCGGTTATTCGTTTGTTTATATATCTGTTCACTGGGCTTTTAAGCTCAGCCGCATTTTCTTTTCTCCGCGGCAGGTTATTAAGCTAGGAGTTGGGGCTATCCTTTGGGATGAGAGTAGGAGCTGAGTGCAGACTTACCCTAGACATCTTAGCTTTGACACTATGTTATTTCATTATTTTGAGACTCAGATTATGATGTTTCCTTCATTTGGATTTCTTTTGGAACTTATGTATTGTTTAAGTCATGCTGACTTACTTTCCTTTGATATTTATGATAAGACTTCCGCTTGCGTTTATTTATGTATGTTCTGATATGCCACCACAATGTGATACTTCTACCCTTGTCGGGTTGGGGTGTTACAGTTATATTCGTGCTTGATTCGTATATTGAACGGATTGTTGGTAATTGTATTTATTCAAGGTTGTTCGAGCGACCGATATATCAATTAGGACGTTGTTCGTGGAAGGATAATTGTCACCAGTGTTGAGTAAGTTAACTCTTACTCGGTTAAAAGGATATTCATTCCTTTTTGTTGTTGATCTTTCATAATCATAACTCATTCATCATTGTATTAATCATTTTGAGACTTGTAATTGTCGAATAATCACTTCATTAATGAGGAACGGCGGTTCCAATCATTTCATTGAAACTATCAATCACTTCATTATCATTTCACCTCGGTGAGTCATTCTTCACTTTGTCAGATTATTATTATTCATTGAAATTCATTATGGTCATTCTCGTTCGTATGACCTTCTGGGTTCATATTGCGTGGCCGGGTGCAGATGTGTGGAATTTTTAGTCGGGCACGTGATGGCCATGTATTGGGAGTGATACATTGGACTGTGCACACAGTAACAGATTACCTCCGTGAGACTAATTAGGTACAAGGACGGGTGTGTCCGGTCATCCGTCTTGTACACTTGCACAGAACACTACGGGCGTACTATGCTACTCCTCTTCAGCGTAATTCATAACTAAGGATATTTCATAACTAAAGATAATTCATGATTGTGTATTTTCAACCTTTGAGGATTGTTGTTCTGTGTAACTGACCCCGGCTGGGGATTCTGTTTTTAAGGTCATGGCAAGGCAAAAGCACAGGAATAGCATGTTGATATTGAGGAGTCCCAGTGATACTAGTAGGGGGCCCCGATCTTTCAGTTATTCATGTTGTTGTCCTTTAATTTCCGCTGCATACTTTCATTTGGATACTCCATTTCATTCAGTGTTGTGTATTTTATCTTCATATAAAATATACTAGTATTCGGTATTGTCCTGGTGTGTTGAACTTAAACTCCTCATCGGAGTATTTGGCAATATAATGTGGTTCGGTACTACAATTATATTATTTAATTCATCATTTTCATTCGCCTGGTGGGTCCCAGTCGGGGATTCACGGCACTGTAATATCCGCCTAGTTTGGGGTGTTACAATGCCAAGAGGTAGAGCTATCCGTCAATGCGGTCATGGTCGAGGCCGTGGCAGAGTGGTAGTGTCTGAGTCCGAGAAGTCCGTTTCTGAATCGGCATCTCGTTCTGCAACTAGGTCAGACCCGATCCCTTCGGGAGGTTCAGATGGAGGCTCGGAGGCTGAAGTGCCTAACGTTCTTCAACAAGTCGTAATGCAAGTGCACCAACTGGCACAAGTGGTGCAGAATATTAATACTGGCAAGACGGTTGAGGATCGATGGCTTCAAGAAGTTATGAAGATGAACCCTCCTAGATTCGATGGTTCCGGTGATGCGAACAACTGGGATCATTGGTTAGTTGAGTTGGAGAAGATATTTGACGGTATTGGTTGTCCTGAAGCCAAGAGAGTCCCGATTGCTCAATATCTGACAGTTGATGACGCTTCGGACTGGTGGCGAGCTGTTAAGCCCAAGGACCGTGATGTCACTTGGGAAGAATTTAAAGAATTGGTGGAAGCTCAGTATTGTCCAGCGCCAGTACAACTAGCAAGAGTCAATGAGTTCTTCAGAGCTCAACCCGAAGATGTTACTATTTCTGAGGCAATCAAGAATTACAACAAGCAGTTAGTGTATGTCCAAGATCGGGTTAAGGATGAGATAGACAAGATACTTCATTTCGATGAAAGGATGACACCGGAGGCCTGAAAGTATATGGCGGGCCTTGGGTGTACTACTTTGAGAGAATATCAGGATAGAGCACTTGCTTACGAGATGGTGTCAGTTCCGGTTCCTGCAGTTTCGAGCTCGAAGAAACCGAAATTTTCTGGTCGTTTCCGAGGTAGTAGATCGCGTAGGCCTCAATATTCTGTGCAATCTTCTGTTGGTTCCCCTCAGCCTAGTGGAGGAGTGCCGAGAGTTTGTTTTAATTGTGGAAATCCGGGACATGTCAGTTCTCGTTGCACTTCTCGCCCCATTGATTGTTTTAAGTGTGGGAAGCAGGGTCATCGCGCATTATATTGTGAGTCAGTGGGCAGAATCTTCTCTAAACAGTCTCCTACTCCAGCTGGCACAGTTACGGGTCAGCCAACTCCGAGTGTCGGACGCGGCAGTGGCAGAGGTAAAACCGAGCATAAGGATGTATCTAGCATTGGATCAGCCCCACCTCGATTGTATGAGATCAGTCGGACTGATGACGTAGGGACTGCAACTACGTCAGGTATTGTTTATATTTCGATTCACCCGGTAGATGTATTGTTTGATTCTGGAGCTACTCATTCTATTATATCATTGTCTTGTGTGAATCGTTTGGGCCTAGACGGTCTCTCTACATGTGAACCTTTTATTGTTGGGCTGCCAAGTGGGGAAAGGATAGTTGGGGATCAAGAGATTGCCAATTGTCCTGTACCCATTGGCAGTAAAGATTGGTCATCCGATTTGATTGTGATCGATATGATGGGAGAGGATTTAATCCTCGGTGATGATTGGTTAAATCGGCATGGAGCGATAGTAGATTATCGTCGGAAAATAATTTCGATAGTCGTGCCGGATAGTACTGAACACGTTTTTGAAGGGCAGAAACATGGTACTTCTGGGAGGATTATTCGAGCCATGAAGGCGATAAAATTATTGCGACAAGGTTGTACCAGTTATTGGTGTTACGCGTTGAAGTCGAAAGTTGGCGAGGTATAGTTACCCTCTGTTCCAGTTGTGAATGAATTTCCAGACGTATTCTGGATAATTTGCCGGGATTGTCACCACATCGGGAAGTGGAGTTCGTCATCGAACTAGAGCCCAATGCGGCGACAATATCCAAGGCACCGTACAGAATGGCCCCATCGGAAATGTTAGAATTGAAGAAACAATTGGGTGAATTGTTGGACAAAGGTTATATTCGGCCTAGTGTGCCTCCATGGGGTGCACCGATATTGTTCGTACGAAAGAAAGATAGGTCCTTACGGCTATGTATTGACTATCGTGAGTTGAATAAACTCACTATTTAGAACAAGTATCTGTTGCCAAGAATCGATGATATATTTGACCAATTACAAGGGGCTACGGTTTTCTCCAAGATTGATTTGAGGTCAGGATATTACCAACTGCGAATTCGAGATTCGGATATCCCCATGTCAGCATTTCGAACGAGGTATGGGCATTACGAATTAGTAGTTATGCCAATCGGTTTAACAAATGCTCCGGCGGCCTTTATGCAGCTTATGAACAAAACCTTTATCGAATATCTCGATAAATTTGTGGTGGTGTTTATTGACGATATATTAATCTATTCCAAAGGTGAGGCGGAGCATGCCGAACACTTGAGGATCGCATTGAGTATTTTGAGGGTTGATAAGCTTTATGCTAAATTTTCTAAGTGCGAGTTCTGTTTTACAGAAGTTTGTTTTCTGGGACACATCATCTCAGCTGATGGTATTCGAGTAGACTCTCAAAAGGTTGAAGTAGTCTTAGCTTGGGAGCCTCCACGGAATGTTAAGGAAGTTCGGAGTTTTCTAGGATTAGCGGGCTATTATCGTCGATTTGTTGAAGGATTCTCGAAAATTGCTCGACCGCTCACCTTGTTATTGCAGAAGACACAGAAATTTGAGTGGAGTGATGAGTGTCAGAAGAGTTTTGACGAGTTGAAAAGGCGGTTGACTAAGTCTCTGATCCTAGCCTTACCACAAGGAACGGAAGGTTTCGTTATTTATAGTGATGCTTCTAAACAAGGATTGGGATGTGTATTGATGCAAAATGAGAGAGTAGTGGCTTATGCGTCTCGACAATTAAAGCCATACGAGATGAATTATCCTACTCATGATCTTGAGTTAGCCGCTGTGGTGTTTGCGTTGAAAATTTGGAGGCATTACTTATATGATTCTTCTTGTCGAGTGTATACGGATCATAAGAGATTGAAGTATATATTCACGCAGAAGGAGCTAAATATGTGTCAGCGGCGATGGTTGGAACTGCTTAAAGATTATGATATTGACATTTTTTACCATCCAGCTAAAGCGAACGTCGTTGCCGATGCGTTAAGCCGCAAGTCAGTCGTCTTGCAGAAGTTTGAACTACTTACCATTCAATCGAAGCTTAGACGAGAGTTGATTGATCTGGAAATTGAAGTTTGGCCTCACATAACTCAAGGACAGTTGCGTTTCCTTGAGATTACGTCCTCCGTTATGGAAGATATTAAGTCCAAACAGTTAGATGATCTCTCAATTATGCAGCTCCGAAAAGACAGTGTTAGAGGAAAAGCTCCTGGATTCTTAATCGATGAAGATGGATTTCTTCGATTTCGAGGTAGAACTTGTGTACCTAATCGGGATGATCTCAAATAAGTGATTTTGAATGAATCACATTCTACTCCATACTCGATTCATCCGGGTATGAGTAAAATGTATAAGGACTTGAAGAAAAATTTTTGGTGGCCAAACATAAAGAAAGATGTAATGGAGTTCGTGTTGAAATGCTTGACTTGTCAACAGGTTAAAGCGGAACATCAGAGACCTACCGGTAAATTGCAATCACTACAAATTCCGGAATGGAAGTGGGAAGATATAGCGATGGATTTTATTGTGGGAATGCCAAAGACGCGAACTGGAGTGAATATAATTTGGGTAATCGTTGATCGGCTAACCAAATCCGCACACTTTCTGGGCATTAGAGATACTTGGGTACCGGAGAGATTGGCTCGGTTATTTATTGCGGAGATTGTGAGACTCCATGGTACCCTAAAAAGTATAGTGTCTGATCGCGATGGGCGTTTTGTGTCGCATTTTTGGCAAGCAGTACATCGAGCACTTGGTACCAAACTGAATTTCAGCACCGCTTATCATCCCCAGACAGACGGACAATCGGAGAGGACGATCCAAACACTGGAAGACATGTTGAGGGCTTGTGCATTGGATTGGAAAGAAGATTGGGAGACTCATTTACCATTGATTGAATTTACGTACAATAACAGTTGGCATAGTTCGATTGGGATGGATCCGTTTGAAGCATTATATGGAAGACGGTGTAGATCGTCAATCTGTTGGGACGAGCCGTATGAGTTACTTGGAGTAGAACCGGACTTGGTGGTTCAAACACGGGAAAAAGTCGTAATTATTCGGCAAAGGTTGTTGACTGCTGAGAGTCGACAAAAGTCATATGCCGACGTTCGTCATCGACCGTTAGAGTTCCAGGCGGGAGACCATGTGTTGTTGAAAGTATCACCGACTCGTGGAGTTCTTCGGTTTGGTAAGAAGGGGAAGCTTTGTCCTTGTTATATTGGCCCCTTCGAGATCCTGGACAAGGTAAGCGATGTAGCATATCGACTAGCGTTACCTCCGATGCTTAGTTATGTTCACAATGTGTTTCATGTTTCACAACTGCGTAAGTATGTTCCCGATCCCAGCCATGTTATTGATTATCAAGAGATTGAGGTTAGTGACGATGTTACGTATGAAGAACAACCGGTAAACATACTAGAACGACGAGTGAAACAATTGCGACGGAAAGTGATTCCGTTAGTAAAGGTCTAATGGTCTAAGCATGGAATTGAAGAAGCCACGTGGGAGACCGAGGATAATATGCGTGCCCGATACCCCAAACTTTTTGTATCTTAAGTTTCGGGACGAAACTTCTTTTTAGGGGGTAAGGGTGTAATACCCGTGTATTTTAATTGTGTTGTTTTAGATGTATTTTGTGGTATTGTGGTTATTTGGATCGTATGTATTGATGATTGACCTTGGTATGTTCATGGCTGATAATTATTGAGTTTTGTGATTCTCGGACTGTGCTCGTTTTGGCCGGACTTTGCGAATTTAATTTATGGACGATAGCAGTTAGCGCACGCTAAGACTGTATGTCTAACGCACGCTAACCAGGTTCGAGTAGCGCACGATACTCTTGTGCAATAGCGTGTGTTAGGCCCGCTGGACAGTGAACTTTCTGGAATATGGAATGGGGCGTTAGCGTACGCTATGGACGGACTAGCGTACGCTATTACGATGTACTAGCGCACGTTACTTGTAGGATAGCGTGCGCTAGGATGTCACGTCAGTGAGGGCAGAAATGTTTTTGGACTGCAAGTACTTGCAGGTAGCGCACGCTACTGTATGGAGTTAGCGCGCGCTAGTGGCAATCGATAGCGCACGCTAACAGATGGTTTAGCGTACGCTACCGGAGTCTGATAGAAAGTTCTGGACTGCCTTTTCTTCAGCAGTACACCGCCCTCAGCTCGTTAGCGCACGCTAAGCCTATAGCCGTAGCGTGCGCTAATACCTCCCAGTATATATATCGGGGCAGGTTCTAGAAATGTCATTTTTCACCTTTTCCTCTTCCCTTCGGCGGCTGGGCGATTTGGAGTGTAGTTAGGCGTGGTTTTCGACCAGTTTTCACCATCCAACAACATTTTTGAGTTCCTAGTCTCAATATAACAAGATTTTATCCGTTGTATCATCCAAATCAAGGTAAGATTGTTCAATCCCTAGTTTTTGGGAATTTTGAGGGTTTTGTTTAGATCTCGTCCTTCTAGTGCGTTTTAAACCTTGAATTGGGTCATATTATGATTGTGAGACCAAAATCCCTTGTTTTTCTTGAAGTCTACGGATTTTGTTTCAGTTCCCATCTATTGATTGGAGTATGAACAACTCCGCCTTAGTAGTGTTTGATAGTTTGTCCCTAAGAGTAGAATTTGAAGGGAATCCTTCCGTTTCCGTAGTGTTGTATTTTGATTCGGTATTTCGATGTGTTAGGATCAAATCATTGAAGGAAGTTCGGACCATACATTCATCCATTCGCCGTTTCTCGTGTCATTCAAATTGAGGCAAGTACTTTGATTGTGTTTAATGTACTTCGTGTGAATATGTAATAAATGGAATTTGTGCCAATTGTTGATCGAGTGTGTGTGAGCCGAGTAAAACCAGTGAGGGTCCCCTGGGGTCCGGTAGGCTGCATTTCCCTATGGATCACTCGGTTGGGCTATACACCAGGGAGGGCCTGACGAGGTGTCTCTGGGGTGTGTATCTTGCTTGAGAGGTACAAGGCCAGTATAGCTCGGGAGGTTGTTTTGTGATGATGACTGTGAGGTGGTATTCCAGAATATCTGTGATGGCACTATGTTTTCTGTGGTTTTTGTTGATTATTCACTTGTTGTACATATTCTAGAATCATTGTACTTGCATCGGCTTCTTGCTGACCCCTTCTGGGGTGGATATACTTTTGTGTGTTCAGGTGCAGGTCCAGTGGGAGGACTAGCAGGACGGACACGAGCTTGGTGGCGGCATTGATATCGTGCATCATTTTGAGTTGGTGGTCGTATGGTCGTGGTCAAAGTCGTGTTTTGGTTTTGTACTACGCAGTCTTGTCCGGTGTTGTATGTCGTGTCATTATTGATGGTTAATGATGTTGTTGTATTCCAGTTGTGAACGGTTGTATTAGTTATGATCCCACGGGATGATATGTTGTTTGGTATTGTGATGTATGTCATGTTGAAGTTGAAGTTGGTTTTGAATGTATGAACGTTTATGTTTGTCGTATTTAAGGTGTTTTACTTGGGTCTATGCCTGGTAGGTTCTCCAAAAAGGATCTACGGCACTGTAATATCTCCGTAAATCATTGGGGTGTTACAATGCATTTATTGCATATCACCTTTTTTTTATTCATAAAATCTCACCAAACGACAAAAATTAAAGATACTCATGTGTATGTACAGTAGTTGTGATTTTGGCTCACATCTTCTTCTGATTTTACGTTCAGAAACGGCCTAAATGCCTTCTATGAGTCGGGGAGAAGCCTCGCATCCAATTTTCTTAAAAATTGGCAAACAGGGTCTTTTAACGTCAGATTCCCAAGACGTTGTTCATATTATGGTTTGAATTTATTCCACAAACATCGAATTCCATAATGTACGAGTCCACTAGGATGCGTGTCAAGAAAAATTTCGATATTATCTAATTTCTCTTTATTTAGACCATTCTTAGTGAATTGAATTTTATCTTCTCTGTTTGTAGATGGAATTCCTAAAGATCGACATTTTAAATTACAGTTCTATCTAGCATATTTATAGCAAACGGCTATCATCTTTGCTCATCGTTTCTTGGCATATGAACTTTTTCCAAGCCCTGGTAAAAATCTAGTCGGTATTTCTGTGAGTTCACCTACTATTCTTACTTAGGCTTCAATTATGAATCTAATATCAAAAGGTATGCTTTTATTCATAAGCAACCTCATCCTTTCAATTCTTGCTTTGTAGATTTTTAAAATTACTTTTTTGCTTAGAAAGGGAAATCTTTTTAATATTATTCAAAGTTTCATCCATGACAAAAATAAAATAAAATGAAAAAGGATAAAATATCTACAAATATCAGTTGTTGTGGGAAACTGAAAAATCCGACTTTAGTAGTCACGGAGTACCGTTATCCGCCACTTAACCGGACAAACACAATTGAGTACTAAGTTACAACGTCGAGAAAATGTATCCTATAACAATAGTTCACAATGTAAGATTTCAAATATAACACTTATACTTCCCGACAGCGCCAAAAACTTGACATGGTCTTAAGTGTAACTATCGCAAGTGCACGATATCGTCTCAAGTAGTAAGTGGACTTTTTGAGTCCGGTTTATCGATCCTACGAGGAAGTTTAGGTTATATATTGAATTATACACTATTTAACTATTTGTTATATAGATTTATAAGATTGAAACACACAATTTTGGAGTTTGGTTTGACAATTGCAAAGAAAATGCAATAATAGTTCTAATATTCAAGGAAATGAAATATTACACTAATAATAGATTAATAAAAGATATAATGAAATAGTTGGGATTACAAACTTAGTTCATCATTAGTTATAGAAGATGTATAGGAGATCATAAGATGAATTTACTTATTATGTTGTGTAGATTCGATTTTCCTTAAAAAGACGGTGTCTCTTTCGAACTATAAAATGCCCCTTATATATTGAATCAATCCACTATATTTGTATGTTGATTGGCTTCAATACATAACATTAGGTTTTATGAAAATAACTCAAAGAATCATCTAAGGTCTAGAGGTATATTTCTATCCCCTAGAACAACTTAGAGTGAAGATCAATTGATACTTGTCTCAAGTGCGGTGAGCTGGGCCACTGGGCTAGAGACTGTCCGATTCTTCATGGCACTTCAGGTACAGAACTTTTAGTTTTGGAAACAAATTGTTCTGCTACTGTATTTTCTACTTCCTGGATACTGGATTCTGGTGCTAGTTCTCATATTTGTACCGTGAATCAGGATCTGGAACAAAGTAGGAAGCTTGGAGCTGGAGAAGTTATGATCACAGTCGGAAGCGGGCATAGTGTCGAGGCAACCGACATAGGATCACTTCTTTTGGGTTTAGAATCCGGCTTTGTTTTGACTTTAGAAGATGTACTTGTTTTGCCCAAGGGGCACAAAAACATTGTATCCATTCCGGTCATGGACCGAAAAGGCTTTTCATTTTTCATTGGTGATGGTTCCTGCAAAATTTATTTTAGAAATAAACTAGTGGGTACTGCTACATTGTTGAATGGATTGTATCATCTAAATCTCAGCAACAAAGTAGTTGTGAATACTATAACTAGAAAACGCGGTAGGGATGAAACCAATCAAGTTTTGAAATGGCATCTTAGACTTGGTCATGTTGGTCAGACCAAGGTTTACAAGATGGAAAAGATGGACTTATGGGTCCATTGGGATCGAATCCCTTTCCTACTTGTGAATCTTGCCTTAAAGGCAAAATGACTAAGTCCCCTTCACAGGACATTTCAAAGAGCCGATAAGCTGGGATTAATCCATACCGACGTATGTGGTGCTTTGGAAACGAGACGTGACGGATATCAATATTTCATTACGTTTACGAGATGATCATACTAGGTATGGTTATGTATACTTAATGAAACATAAATCCGAGGCCTTTGAGAAATTCCAGAATTCAAGGCCCTAGTCGAGAAACAAACCGGTAATCATATCAAAGCACTTGGTCGGACCGAGGTGGCGAGTATATGAGTACGGAGTTTGTGAGTTCCTTAAGGAACATGGAATAGTTTCACAACTAACACCTCCAGTACTCCTCGGTTAAATGGTGTGTCGTAAAGAAGGAACCGGACCACTGTTGAACATGGTCCGTTCCATCTTGAGCTATCTTGACTTGCCGATTTACAGTGGGGTATGCACTCTGACTGCCGCGTATATCTTGAACAGATGTCCTTCCAAATCCGTTCCTAAAACTCCACATGAGATGTGGGAAGGAAGGAAACCAAGTCTTAATCATATTAGGATTTGGGGATGTCCCGCTTATGTCAAGAAGACTAAGGTGGAAAAGTTGGAAGCTAGGTGCGAAGGGACGTTTCATTGGATTCCGTGCAGGACGATGGGATATCTATTCTACATGCCCGAAGATCGAAGGATCATTGTTGCTTTACAAGCACACTTCCTCGAAGATGAGTTCATTCAGGAAGGCGGAGCAGGTAGAAGTATTTCTTTAGAAGAATACAATGAAACTCCTCGAGAGACACCTGTGCAAGAAACTGGAATCGAACTTTCTGAAACACAAGTACAACCACCTCGTAGGTCTAGTAGGGTGTCTCATTTACCTGAGAGGTATGGGCTTGTGCACTTGGAGGACCTAGGTCTCCATGAGGTTCCAAGTGATAGCCAAGAGACCGACCCGACGACCTATGATCAAGCGATGGTGGATGTAGACTCCGCGAAATGGCGTGAAGCTATGGAAGCTCAGATAGACTCGATGCATGTCAATCAGGTCTGGACTCTAGTAGACCGCCCCAAGGGCATAGTGCCTATTGGGAACAAGTGGATCTACAAGAGAAAGACTGATGGTGATGGCAAGGTTGACGCCTATAAAGCCAGGCTTGTGGCAAAGGGTTATACCCAGAAGGAAGGGATCGATTACCACGATACCTTCTCGCCGTAGCCATGATCAAGTCTATTCGCATGATGCTTGCTATAGCCCTACCACGATTATGAGATATGGCAAATGGACGTAAAGACGGCTTTCCTTAATGGATTCCTCGGAGAAATCTATATGGAGCAGCCTAAAGGCTTTGTGTGCAAGTCGATATTCGAAAGTGTGCAAGCTTCACGTTCCATTTATGGACTGAAGCAAGCGTCGCGTAGTTGGAACCTTCGTTTTGACGAGGCGGTCAAAGAGTTTGACTTCGTGCAAAATGAAGAGGAACCTTGTGTATATAAGAAAGTTAGTGGGAGCAAGATCGCATTCTTAGTACTATATGTAGATGACATTCTACTAATAGGAAATGATGTGGGAATGCTTAGTTACGTGAAAGATTGGCTTTGAGTAATTTCTCCATGAAAGACTTGGGAGAAGCAACCTATATTCTTGGTATTCGGCTCTCTAGGGATAGAGCGAAGAGAACAATAGGCCTTTCCCAAGCCCTCTATATAGATAAGATCTTAAAGCGATTTAAGATGGATGATTCTAAAAGAGGGTTCCTACCGATGCAACATGGAATAAAACTCACCTTGAAGATGTGTCCTCAAAGTGAGGAACAACGAAAGGAAATGAGTAATATACCATATGCTTCGGCCGTGGGTAGCCTTATGTATGCTATGTTGTGTACAAGACGACATCGCGCATGCCGTAAGCGTGGTGAGTAGGTTTCGAGCAAACCTGTAGGGAACATTGGTGCCGTAAAGAACGTTCTCAAGTACTTAAGAAGGACTAGAGATATGGTTCGATGTATGGCGGTGGAGAATTGGATGTGGTGGGATTCAGATTCGGACTTCCAAGGAGGCGAAGGGCGACTCGATGTCCACTTCCGGCTACATATTTACTCTTAATGGAGGAGCAGTATCTTGGCGTAGTGCCAAGCAAAGCGCGATCTTGATTCCACCTGTCAGGCCGAGTATCAAGCGGCCTCGGAGGCTTCTAAGGAAGGGTTACGGATTAAGAAGTTTCTAGGAGAACTTCAAATGATACCATGTCTTTGTGCCTATTCATTTTATCTGCGACAACGAGTGGAGATGTACAGCCAAGAAGCCGAGGTTTCACAACAAGACCAAACATATTGAGAGGAAGTATCATCTCGTAAGAGAATTTGTTCGCAAGGGATACATTGTCTTTGCATAGAGTAGACTCGGCCGACAACGTTGCCGATCCGACTAAGCCACTATCTCGGACTAGCTTGGAGCGTCATCCGGAGAACATGGGTATTAGATACCATAGTGTGTGGCATTGAGTGCAAGTGGGAGATTGTTAGGAGTATGCCCTCGAATGCCACTCGGAGGTTGTTGAGTGAGGGCATTGTACTTGTAATTATGTAAACCATTTATATAAGGCAAATGAATGTTTCTTTATTTCTTGGTAGTTCTGGCATTCCTAACTCGTAAATAAACATATAGAAACTAGTCCGTGTATTTGAGAGCAAAATGTTCCACTCCTTATTGGATAAGGGGGTCGCCTTTGGAAAGGTTTATAGCTCAAATACTTAATCGTTCGCAAGTCGATGAAACTTGGTAGGCGTTAAGTTTATGTAAAGACTTGTATGACGTGTTCTTTGACATGGAGAGTGCCTGTCGAACACTAATGGTTAGTGGGAGCACACGTTATAGGTATGCTAATTAGATTAGTATACTCGAACCGACTCACCCTCGATTCGTCACACAGATTTCACTCCGGGACAGTCAATGACGGAATCGAAAGGTTGTGATAGGTATTCGTGAACCTTCGACTTGAGGATTTAGTAGGGATGTGCTTGTGACGTCAAGATTTTCATTAGAGTAGTTCGACCCTGTAAACCGGAAGGCGAGTCAACCTCGACGTGCATCTTGACGGGCAAGTTGCAAGTCCTACTGAATACCAAGATAGAATTATTTCTCCCATTAGTGAGCGGGTTATATGTCCTATGCGGTTATGGGCAGATGAGATCATAAGTCTTTGGCCAAAGCATTGGAGCTAGTTGTATTAGATACACGACAGCTTGATGATCTCGATTTGCATTAACGCATGCATAGCGTCAAGTACAGATAGGGTTTGACTGAACGTGACCCTATAACTTGATCGGGATATTTGAAAGAAGGGTTTATACGTATACTGGTATTCACGACAGAATGGTTCTTGAATGATCCCAATCATTCGTTCTCGATCGAGTGCAGTGTAGGCCACCAGGCTGGCTAGGTGGTGCTACTACTCTTTGGTTCCTCCCATTGCTGACTGAGACGGACCTACCGAGTCGCGCATTAGGATTGACGACGGAATGAATCAAGCTAATTCTCTCATTATGAATATTAGATATTGGATATCTAAATTTAGGACATTAGATGTCTAAATCGATTTATTGGATAAATTGATTTACGGCCTAATGAATTAAATATATCACTGGGTGATTAATTTAATTCATGGATATAATTATTTCTTGGAGAAATTAATTATGTTATTATGTATTTGATATGATTAATTAATTGGATTAATTGATCGATATAAATACATCGGAACGGAATCGGAGTTTATCTGTTTGGACTCACGGGAGTCCGAAACGAACCGAACTCGTCGTATTTCTTCATCATAGCCGCCCCCCTTCCCCACACCTTGACAAGACTTTGATTTTTAAATCAATTGGAATCTTGATTAGGTGTTTAATGAATAGATATTTGATATCTTTTTCAAGGTGGGGTTAAACATGAGTTGTTCTCATGTGGAAAGGAATTGAATAAGAAGAGAAGACTTGACAATCTCTCAAGAAGATGAGGCCATACGTGAGATACAATTGAGAGAGAGAGAAAGTGAGACTTTGAGTTCAAACACTTATCTTCATCTTCTTCTTCAACTTGTTCTTGGTGATTCTTGGAGAAAAATCAAGAAATAAATGAGAGTTGTGAGTTATACACTTAGAGTGTGATAATCTCATATTGGAAGCTTCATCACTTAGCTCTAGCCGTATCCTCGGAGGATAGCAAGGTGATCGTCGTTCAGTCGTTTCTCGTGGCGTGGCAAGTAGAGACGCGGTGCTTTCGGCGTTGGATCGTTCAAGAGCTTGGGGAATAGCTCAAGAGAAGGTTACCATTTAATCAACGGACTTCGAGGGTTAGTTTCTTACGACTCTTGCGTTTAGTTTATATATTCGTATATACGTAGCTCGATCGATCCTCGTAGGGATTCGCATCGAATTAATTTTCATTTTACCGCTTCCGCTGGGCCTTCGTTTTAGGCACCGAATGCCAACAGTGGTATCGGAGCGTAGGTCTTGCGATCGTATATAGGATATTGGCATTTGGAATGCTTGATTAGATGGTGAATGATTTGGAATCATTTTAGTCATAATCGTGGTATATATTTTTACGTTCGTTGTAGTTATATTTTTCGTAAGTTTATGTCTAAATATAAATCTTAATTTCTTGGAAATATGATTTATATTGAAGATATGAATGTTGAAAAATATTGATATTGGATATCCGGTCGAAAATCGAGCTCCGAATCGTCGTCGGACGACTTTTCGGACAAAGGCGTGAAAGGCTGCCAGGTGACTCGGCCGTGTCCGGTGACACGGGCCGTGTCAGCAGCCCAGGAGCCTTGCCGGCAGACCCGCCGTGTCGGGAGACACGGGCCGTGCACGCCGGTAGCCGCCGGCGTGACTCGGCCATGCGAGCCGATCGGGAATGCTGCCGGCGATGACTTCGGCCATGGCAGCCATTTTCGCCCGGCTCGATTTTTCCGTGTATTCTTGAAAATTAATCTCCCGCATGTTAAATTGGATTTAATA
Source organism: Orobanche coerulescens (assembly GCA_033398695.1). Taxonomy (NCBI): domain Eukaryota; kingdom Viridiplantae; phylum Streptophyta; class Magnoliopsida; order Lamiales; family Orobanchaceae; genus Orobanche; species Orobanche coerulescens. Next base: position 134,323,325 of record CM065806.1, on the reverse strand, counting down.
TGATTAAAATGATTTATGGTATTTTCATTTTATAAGGGAAATTTGATTAATTGGAATATTTATGGTCGATCAATTATTTTGAACGTTATTATATTACCGATTGTGTGAATCGATTGGATCGGTTCGTATTGTTGATTGGATCAATGTATCTCTACGCTTTCCATTTATTTAGTATTTATTGAATGAATGCTTTTGAATGGGGATGTGGTTCGTGGACTTAGTTTTTGAATCGTTCGTTTTATTCGATTGGGTTGTAAAGGCCATTTTGAGCCTATTTATTTTACTAGAAAAATTTGTATCTAGGATGCAATTTTCAATGTAAAATTTATATGTAATGACGAAGACCGGAGGAAGATCCATTTATAGAAGACGAAGATTCAAGACGAAGACTTGTAATTAGATTACGGAGTTTTTGTTTTCTAGGAACGGTCCATGAACCACATGTTGGTAGCAACTAGGTTGTGATTGGTTGTTTCATATTGTATGAATGCCACAAACTCGCTTAAACGATTAATGTGCAAAGTGTAACGTTAATCGCGATAATTCTCCCACAACAAATAATTAAGTTTATAAGGTTTCAAGGTTTTCCTTCCCTCCATCGAGTTTTCGGGAAATTGAAATCCAAACCGGATGTGCTATGCTTCCGAGTTATCGGGGTAGTCGTTCGGGGAGGACGGATAAATTACCGGGAGCGCATTGGATGCCTTCGGTTGGAGCAAATTTTATCCTAGAAACACGATAGGTTGCCGGATAAGATTGATTGTGAAACCGATTTGCGTCGATGGTATAAACTTAACTTGTTCACGAACCATAGAAACCGTATAGGTTGAGGGGAGTGAACAAGGGGAAAAAGAAGATCGAATCATCCATTAGATGGGTTGGTGTTGGACACCACTTTATGAAAATTAATAGACTAGAAACCATTCGGTTGCCCTCTATTAAGATTTATAAAGAACTCGATCACCACTATGAAGTAGAGCGACGATACTTCGGATTTCACATGGGAGTGTGTTATTCCGATAAAAATAGTGGGAGCCGGGTAACAAGAATAGAAAAGACCTTAAATTCTATACTCGAACATAATTGAATGAGTCACTAATTCTGTTATACTTGATGCGAGATAAATCTCAATATGACAATGAATCCACTCGCAATTCTACTCGAAAAGAACACCTTAATGGGACCTAACTTTGTGGATTGGCTCCATGTCGATGATTGTCCTCGGTATAGAGGCTTTGGGATACGTCTTGGAGACGGACATTCGGCGCCTCCTATGCGGACTCGAGCCAATCAGAAGAGATTGAAAACCACGAAAAGTGGGTTAAGGATGACGTGAAAGTCCGTGCTTATATGATGGCTTCCATGTCTAATGAGCTTCAGAGAGCTCATGAGAAAATGACTTCGCTGGCGATTCTATCTCACTTAACCGAGCTTTATGGTGAGCACAGCAGAACTGCTAGATATGAGATATCCAAGCAACTGTTCGGTGCAAGGATGAAAGAAGGTGAGAAGGTTGGGGAACACGTCCTCAAAATGATATCCATGATCGAGAGATTGGAGGCTCTTGATTTTAAAATGGATACTTCTCTCCAAACCGACCTTATCCTACAGTCTCTCCCTGATTCCTTCTCACAGTTTGTTATGAACTTCAACTGCAATGAGATTGCATGTAACTTAGCTAGGCTAATGAACAAACTGGTGACCGCTCAGTCTCAGATGAAGACCCCGCGGATGAAGGAGTCTGCACTTGTGATTTCTTCTGGACTTCGGAAGTCTAAGAATAAGAAGAAAAAGACCAAGAAGCGGACTGGACCACAAGCTAAGGACCTTAAGGGAAAGGGCAAGGCCCCGATGGTTCCAAAGAACAAGAAGAAGAAGGATACTTGTCTCAAGTGCGGTGAGCTGGGCCACTGGGCTAGAGACTGTCCGATTCTTCATGGCACTTGGTCTGAGAACTTTTAGTTTTGGAAACAAATTGTTACGCTCTTGTATTTTATACTTCTGAATCTTGGATTACGGTGCTAGTTCTCATATTTGTACCGTGAATCAGGATCTGGAACAAAGTAGGAAGCTTGGAGCTGGAGAAGTTATGATCACAGTCGGAAGCGGGCATAGTGTCGAGGCAACCGACATAGGATCACTTCTTTTGGGTTTAGAATCCGGCTTTGTTTTGACTTTAGAAGATGTACTTGTTTTGCCCAAGGGGCACAAAAACATTGTATCCATTCCGGTCATGGACCGAAAAGGCTTTTCATTTTTCATTGGTGATGGTTCTGCAAAATTTATTTTAGAAATAAACTAGTGGTCTTGCTACATTGTTGAATGGATTGTATCATCTAAATCTCAGCAACAAAGTAGTTGTGAATAATATAAATAGTAAACGCGGTATGGATGAAACAAATCAAGTTTTGATATTGCATCTTATACTTGGTCATGTTGTTCAGACCAAGGTTTAGAAGATGGTAATAGTTGGAATTATGGGTCCATTGGGATCGGATCCCTTTCCTACTTGTGAATCTTGCCTTAAAGGCAAAATGACTAAGTCCCCTTCACAGGACATTTCAAAGAGCCGATAAACCGGGATTAATCCATACCGACGTATGTGGTGCTTTGGAAACAAGACGTAACGTATATCAATATTTCATTACGTTTACGAGATGATCATACTAGGTATGGTTATGTATACTTAATGAAACATAAATCCGAGGCCTTTGAGAAATTCCCAGAATTCAAGGCCCTAGTCGAGAAACAAACTGGTAATCATATCAAAGCACTTCGGTCGGACCGAGGTGGCGAGTATATGAGTACGGAGTTTGTGAGTTCCTTAAGGAACATGGAATAGTTTCACAACTAACACCTCCAGTACTCCTCGGTTAAATGGTGTGTCGTAAAGAAGGAACCGGACCACTGTTGAACATGGTCCGTTCCATCTTGAGCTATCTTGACTTGCCGATTTACGTGGGGGTATGCACTCTGATCGCCGCGTATATCTTGAGCAGATGTCCTTCCAAATCCGTTCCTAAAACTCCACATGAGATGTGGGAAGGAAGGAAACCAAGTCTTAATCATATTAGGATTTGGGGATGTCCGCTTATGTCAAGAAGACTAAGGTGGAAAAGTTGGAAGCTAGGTGCGAAGGGACGTTTCATTGGATTCCCGTGCAGGACGATGGGATATCTATTCTACATGCCCGAAGATCGAAGGATCATTGTTGCTTTACAAGCACACTTCTGGAAGATGAGTTCATTCGGGAAGGCGGAGCGTAGAAGTATTTCTTTAGAAGAATACAATGAAACTCCTCGAGAGACACTGTGCAAGAAAGCGGAATCGAACTTTCTGAAACACAAGTACAACCACCTCGTAGGTCTAGTAGGGTGTCTCATTTACCTGAGAGGTATGGGCTTGTGCACTTGGAGGACCTAGGTCTCCATGAGGTTCCAAGTGATAGCCAAGAGACCGACCCGACGACCTATGATCAAGCGATGGTGGATGTAGAATCCGCGAAATGGCGTGAAGCTATGGAAGCTGAGATAGACTCGATGCATGTCAATCAGTCTGGACTCTAGTAGACCGCCCCAAGGGCATAGTGCCTATTGGGAACAAGTGGATCTACAAGAGAAAGACCGATGGTGATGGCAAGGTTGACGCCTATAAAGCCGGGCTTGTGGCAAAGGGTTATACCTGAAGGAAGGGATCGATTACCACGATACCTTCTCGCCCGTAGCCATGATCAAGTCTATTCGCATGATGCTTGCTATAGCTGCCTACCACGATTATGAGATATGGCAAATGGACGTAAAGACGGCTTTCCTTAATGGATTCCTCGAGAAGGAAATCTCTATGGAGCGGCTAAAGGCTTTGTGTGCAAGTCGATATTCGAGAAAGTGTGCAAGCTTCACGTTCCATTTATGGATCAAGCAAGCGTCGCGTAGTTGGAACCTTCGTTTTGACGAGGCGGTCAAAGAGTTTGACTTCGTGCAAAATGAAGAGGAACCTTGTGTATATAAGAAAGTTAGTGGGAGCAAGATCGCATTCTTAGTACTATATGTAGATGACATTCTACTAATAGGAAATGATGTGGGAATGCTTAGTTACGTAGCTTGGCTTTGAGTAATTTCTCCATGAAAGACTTGGGAGAAGCAACCTATATTCTTGGTATTCGGCTCTCTAGGGATAGAGCGAAGAGAACAATAGGCCTTTCCCAAGCCCTCTATATAGATAAGATCTTAAAGCGATTTAAGATGGATGATTCTAAAAGAGGGTTCCTACCCATGCAACATGGAATAAAACTCACCTTGAAGATGTGTCCTCAAAGTGAGGAACAACGAAAGGAAATGAGTAATATACCATATGCTTCGGCCGTGGGTAGCCTTATGTATGCTATGTTGTGTACAAGACCTGACATCGCGCATGTTGTAAGCGTGGTGAGTAGGTTTCAGGCAAACCCAGGTAGGGAACATTGGACTGCCGTAAAGAACGTTCTCAAGTACTTAAGAAGGACTAGAGATATGGTTCTGATGTATGGCGGTGGAGAATTGGATGTGGTGGGATTCACTGATTCGGACTTCCAAGGACTGAAGGACGACTCGATGTCCACTTCTGGCTACATATTTACTCTTAATGGAGGAGCAGTATCTTGGCGTAGTGCCAAGCAAAGCGCGATCACGATTCCACCTGTCAGGCTGAGTATCAAGCAGCCTCGGAGGCTTCTAAGGAAGGGTTCTGGATTAAGAAGTTTCTAGGAGAACTTCAAATGATACCATGTGCTGAGCTGCCTATTCCGCTGTACTGCGACAACGACGGAGCTGTAGCACAGGCCAAGGAGCCGAGGTTTCACAACAGCACCAAACATATTGAGAGGAAGTATCATCTCGTAAGATAATTTGTTCGCAAGGGATACATTGTGCTGCATAGAGTAGACTCGGCCGACAACGTCGCCGATCCACTGACCAAGCCACTATCTCAGACTAGCTTGGAGCGTCATCTGGAGAACATGGGTATTAGATACCATAGTGTGTGGCATTGAGTGCAAGTGGGAGATTGTTAGGAGTATGCCCTCGAATGCCACTCAGAGGTTGTTGAGTGAGGGCATTGTACTTGTAATTATGTAAACCATTTATATAAGGCAAATGAATGTTTCTTTATTTACTGGTAGTTACCGGCATTCCTAACTCGTAAATAAACATATAGAAACTAGTCCGTGTATTTGAGAGCAAAATGTTCCACTCCTTATTGGATAAGGGGGTCGGCACTGGAAAGGTTTATAGCTCAAATACTTAATCGTTCGCAAGTCGATGAAACTTGACTTGGCGTTAAGTTTATGTAAAGACTTGTATGACGTGTTCTTTGACATGGAGAGTGCCTGTCGAACACTAATGGTTAGTGGGAGCACACGTTATAGGTATGCTAATTAGATTAGTATACTCGAACCGACTCACCCTCGATTCGTCACACAGATTTCACTCCGGGACAGTCAATGACGGAATCGAAAGGTTGTGATAGGTATTCGTGAACCTTCGACTTGAGGATTTAGTAGGGATGTGCTTGTGACGTCAAGATTTTCATTAGAGTAGTTCGACCACCAAACCTAAGGCGAGGGTCAACCTCGACGTGCATCTTGACGGGCAAGTAGCAAGTCCTACTGAATACCAAGATAGAATTCTTTCTCTCATTAGTGAGCGGGTTATATGTCCTATGCGGTTATTGGCAGATGAGATCATAAGTCTTTGGCCAAAGCATTGGAGCTAGTTGTATTAGATACATGACAGCTCGATGATCTCGATTTGCATTAACGCATGCATAGCGTCAAGTACAGATAGGGTTTGACTGACCGTGACCCTATAACTTGATCGGGACATTTGAAAGAAGGGTTTATACGTATACTGGTATTCACGACAGAATGGTTCTTGAATGATCCCAATCATTCGTTCTCGGTCGAGTGCAGTGTAGGCCACCAGTGGCTAGGTGGTGCTACTACTCTTTGGTTCCTCCCATTCTTTGTCGAGACGGACCTACCGAGTCGCGCATTAGGATTGACGACGGAATGAATCAAGCTAATTCTCTCATTATGAATATTAGATATTGGATATCTAAATTTAGGACATTAGATGTCTAAATCGATTTATTGGATAAATTGATTTAAATTAATGAATTAAATATATCCTTTGGGTGATTAATTTAATTCATGGATATAATTATTTCTTGGAGAAATTAATTATGTTATTATGTATTTGATATGATTAATTAATTGGATTAATTGATCGATATAAATACATCGGAACGGAATCGGAGTTTATCTGTTTGGACTCACATGAGTAAGAAACGAACCGAACTCGTCGTATTTCTTCATCATAGCCGCCCCCCTTCCCCACACCTTGACAAGACTTTGATTTTTAAATCAATTGGAATCTTGATTAGGTGTTTAATGAATAGATATTTGATATTTTTTTTCAAGGTGGGGTTAAACATGAGTTGTTCTCATGTGGAAAGGAATTGAATAAGAAGAGAAGACTTGACAATCTCTCAAGAAGATGAGGCCATACGTGAGATACAATTGAGAGAGAGAGAAAGTGAGACTTTGAGTTCAAACACTTATCTTCATCTTCTTCTTCAACTTGTTCTTGGTGATTCTTGGAGAAAAATCAAGAAATAAATGAGAGTTGTGAGTTATACACTTAGAGTGTGATAATCTCATATTGGAAGCTTCATCACTTAGCTCTAGCCGTATCCTCGGAGGATAGCAAGGTGATCGTCGTTCAGTCGTTTCTCGTGGCGTGGCAAGTAGAGACGCGGTGCTTTCGGCGTTGGATCGTTCAAGAGCTTGGGGAATAGCTCAAGAGAAGGTTACCATTTAATCAACGGACTTCGAGGGTTAGTTTCTTACGACTCTTGCTTTTTGTTTATATATTCGTATATACATAGCTCGATCGATCCTCGTAGGGATTCGGATCGAATTAATTTTCGTTTTACCGCTTCCGCTGGGCCTTCGTTTTAGGCACCGAATCCCAACACCGGAGAGGTTGGCTCGGTTATTTATTGCGGAGATTGTGAGACTCCATGGTACCCTAAAAAGTATAGTGTCTGATCGCGATGTGCGTTTTGTGTCGCATTTTTGGCAAGCAGTACATCGAGCACTTGGTACCAAACTGAATTTCAGCACCGCTTATCATCCCCAGACAGACGGACAATCGGAGAGGACGATCCAAACACTGGAAGACATGTTGAGGGCTTGTGCATTGGATTGGAAAGAAGATTGGGAGACTCATTTACCATTGATTGAATTTACGTACAATAACAGTTGGCATAGTTCGATTGGGATGGATCCGTTTGAAGCATTATATGGAAGACGGTGTAGATCGTCAATCTGTTGGGACGAGCCGTATGAGTTACTTGGAGTAGAACCGGACTTGGTGGTTCAAACACGGGAAAAAGTCGTAATTATTCGGCAAAGGTTGTTGACTGCTGAGAGTCGACAAAAGTCATATGCCGACGTTCGTCATCGACCGTTAGAGTTCCAGGCGGGAGACCATGTGTTGTTGAAAGTATCACCGACTCGTGGAGTTCTTCGGTTTGGTAAGAAGGGGAAGCTTTGTCCTTGTTATATTGGCCCCTTCGAGATCCTGGACAAGGTAAGCGATGTAGCATATCTACTAGCGTTACCTCCGATGCTTAGTTATGTTCACAATGTGTTTCATGTTTCACAACTGCGTAAGTATGTTCCCGATCCCAGCCATGTTATTGATTATCAAGAGATTGAGGTTAGTGACGATGTTACGTATGAAGAACAACCGGTAAACATACTAGAACGACGAGTGAAACAATTGCGACGGAAAGTGATTCCGTTAGTAAAGGTCTAATGGTCTAAGCATGGAATTGAAGAAGCCACGTGGGAGACCGAGGATAATATGCGTGCCCGATACCCCGAACTTTTTGTATCTTAAGTTTCGGGACGAAACTTCTTTTTAGGGGGTAAGGGTGTAATACCCGTGTATTTTAATTGTGTTGTTTTAGATGTATTTTGTGGTATTGTGGTTATTTGGATCGTATGTATTGATGATTGACCTTGGTATGTTCATGGCTGATAATTATTGAGTTTTGTGATTCTCGGACTGTGCTCGTTTTGGCCGGACTTTGCGAATTTAATTTATGGAGGATAGCAGTTAGCGCACGCTAAGACTGTATGTCTAACGCACGCTAACCAGGTTCGAGTAGCGCACGATACTCTTGTGCAATAGCGTGTGTTAGGCCCGCTGGACAGTGAACTTTCTGGAATCTGGAATGGGGCGTTAGCGTACGCTATGGACGGACTAGCGTACGCTATTACGATGTACTAGCGCACGTTACTTGTAGGATAGCGTGCGCTAGGATGTCACGTCAGTGAGGGCAGAAATGTTTCTGGACTGCAAGTACTTGCAGGTAGCGCACGCTACTGTATGGAGTTAGCGCGCGCTAGTGGCAATCGATAGCGCACGCTAACAGATGGTTTAGCGTACGCTACCGGAGTCTGATAGAAAGTTCTGGACTGCCTTTTCTTCAGCAGTACACCGCCCTCAGCTCGTTAGCGCACGCTAAGCCTATAGCCGTAGCGTGCGCTAATACCTCCCAGTATATATATCGGGCGGAGTTCTAGAAATGTCATTTTCACCTTTTCCTCTTCCCTTGGCGGTGGGCGATTTGGAGTGTAGTTAGGCGTGGTTTTCGACCAGTTTTCACCATCCAACAACATTTTTGATTTCCTAGTCTCAATATAACAAGATTTTATCCGTTGTATCATCCAAATCAAGGTAAGATTGTTCAATCCCTAGTTTTTGGGAATTTTGAGGGTTTTGTTTAGATCTCGTCCTTCTAGTCCGTTTTAAACCTTGAATTGGGTCAGATTATGATTGTGAGACCAAAATCCCTTGTTTTTCTTGAAGTCTACGGATTTTGTTTCAGTTCCCATCTATTGATTGGAGTATGAACAACTCCGCCTTAGTAGTGTTTGATAGTTTGTCCCTAAGAGTAGAATTTGAAGGGAATCCTTCCGTTTCCGTAGTGTTGTATTTTGATTCGGTATTTCAATGTGTTAGGATCAAATCATTTAAGGAAGTTCGGACCATACATTCATCCATTCGCCGTTTCTCGTGTCATTCAAATTGAGGCAAGTACTTTGATTGTGTTTAATGTACTTCGTGTGAATATGTAATAAATGGAATTTGTGCCAATTGTTGATCGAGTGTGTGTGAGCCGAGTAAAACCAGTGAGGGTCCCCTGGGGTCCGGTAGGCTGCATTTCCCTATGGATCACTCGGTTGGGCTATACACCAGGGAGGGCCTGACGAGGTGTCTCTGGGGTGTGTATCTTGCTTGAGAGGTACAAGGCCAGTATAGCTCGGGAGGTTGTTTTGTGATGATGACTGTGAGGTGGTATTCCGGAATATCTGTGATGGCACTATGTTTTCTGTGGTTTTTGTTGATTATTCACTTGTTGTACATATTCTAGAATCATTGTACTTGCATCGGCTTCTTGCTGACCCCTTCTGGGGTGGATATACTTTTGTGTGTTCAGGTGCAGGTCCAGTGGGAGGACTAGCACAGGACGGACACGAGCTTGGTGGGCAGCATTGATATCGTGCATCATTTTGAGTTGGTGGTCGTATGGTCAGGGTCAAAGTCGTGTTTTGGTTTTGTACTCGCACGGGTACTGTCCGGTGTTGTATGTCGTGTCATTATTGATGGTTAATGATGTTGTTGTATTCCAGTTGTGAACGGTTGTATTAGTTATGATCCCACGGGATGATATGTTGTTTGGTATTGTGATGTATGTCATGTTGAAGTTGAAGTTGGTTTTGAATGTATGAACGTTTATGTTTGTCGTATTTAAGGTGTTTTACTTGGGTCTATGCCTGGTAGGTTCTCCAAAAAGGATCTACGGCACTGTAATATCTCCGTAAATCATTGGGGTGTTACAATGCATTTATTGCGTATCACCTTTTTTTTATTCATAAAATCTCACCAAACGACAAAAATTAAAGATACTCACGTGTATGTACAGTAGTTGTGATTTTGGCTCACATCTTCTTCTGATTTTACGTTCAGAAACGGCCTAAATGCCTTCTATGAGTCGGGGAGAAGCCTCGCATCCAATTTTCTTAAAAATTGGCAAACAGGGTCTTTTAACGTCAGATTCCCAAGACGTTGTTCATATTATGGTTTGAATTTATTCCACAAACATCGAATTCCATAATGTACGAGTCCACTAGGATGCGTGTCAAGAAAAATTTCGATATTATCTAATTTCTCTTTATTTAGACCATTCTTAGTGAATTGAATTTTATCTTCTCTGTTTGTAGATGGAATTCCTAAAGATCGACATTTTAAATTACAGTTCTATCTAGCATATTTATAGCAAACGGCTATCATCTTTGCTCATCGTTTCTTGGCATATGAACTTTTTCCAAGCCCTGGTAAAAATCTAGTCGGTATTTCTGTGAGTTCACCTACTATTCTTACTTAGGCTTCAATTATGAATCTAATATCAAAAGGTATGCTTTTATTCATAAGCAACCTCATCCTTTCAATTCTTGCTTTGTAGATTTTTAAAATTACTTTTTTGCTTAGAAAGGGAAATCTTTTTTTAATATTATTCAAAGTTTCATCCATGACAAAAATAAAATAAAATGAAAAAGGATAAAATATCTACAAATATCAGTTGTTGTGGGAAACTGAAAAATCCGACTTTAATAGTCACGGAGTACCGTTATCCGCCACTTAACCGGACAAACACAATTGAGTACTAAGTTACAACGTCGAGAAAATGTATCCCATAACAATAGTTCACAATGTAAGATTTCAAATATAACACTTATACTTCCCCGGCAACGGCGCCAAAAACTTGACATGGTCTTAAGTGTAACTATCGCAAGTGCACGATATCGTCTCAAGTAGTAAGTGGACTTTTTGAGTCCGGTTTATCGATCCTACGAGGAAGTTTAGGTTATATATTGAATTATACACTATTTAACTATTTGTTATATAGATTTATAAGATTGAAACACACAATTTTGGAGTTTGGTTTGACAATTGCAAAGAAAATGCAATAATAGTTCTAATATTCAAGGAAATGAAATATTACACTAATAATAGATTAATAAAAGATATAATGAAATAGTTGGGATTACAAACTTAGTTCATCATTACTTATAGAAGATGTATAGGAGATCATAAGATGAATTTACTTATTATGTTGTGTAGATTCGATTTTCCTTAAAAAGACGGTGTCTCTTTCGAACTATAAAATGCCCCTTATATATTGAATCAATCCACTATATTTGTATGTTGATTGGCTTCAATACATAGCATTAGGTTTTATGAAAATAACTCAAAGAATCATCTAAGGTCTAGAGGTTCCCCTAGAACAACTTAGAGTGAAGATCATTTGATCTAATCAAACATATTTTCTTTCGAAACATATGAAGACCATAAATATCATCATTTATTGGCCAAATAAATAAAGATTGGTAAAACAATGAAAATCACACACAATAATAAATAATTCATAATATATCTTTATACAAACTTAAATAACATGACTAACCTTGTTTATAATCCCAACTTAAGTAACTTAGCCCATGAAGGGTTTAATAAACATAATACAAGCTTGAGTGGTCATTAATAGTTGAAAAAGGGAAAGAATTGGTCCTAACTCCCTTAGTAGATAAAGGAGAAAGAAACAATAAACTCCCTCAACAACATAAGCTAAACCACACTTACACAAATCACTCAAGAATACAAGTGTGTTCTTCACACAAAAAGAACATATTACAAAAAGTGGGAAAATATATGATGAATGATGAATGATGATGGATCTAAGGGGTCTATTTATACACCTAAAGTCATCTAATAGCTCCAAAACTCCAGCATTATTACATTAGATCAGATCAATGCCATTCATCCCCTCAATAATAGACCAAAAGTATAAAAAATTAGGCAATGATCAATAATCTGCCAAGAGTTACGGCCGTAACATTGAGGAGTTACGGTCGTAACTATGATGACTTACGGCCGTAACATTGAGGAGTTACGGCCGTAACATGGCTACGACTTTTTGCTTTGTGAATTACGCCCGTACTTTATGATGTTACGCCCGTATGGAGTTTCAGACTTCATTTTCAGCCCAGAATTTTTTAGACATTGCGTTTTTGCCCCAAATCTTCTTCGGATGATAACTTTTGATATATAACTCTGATTTTGAATCTAGAAAGACTGCTGAACTCATCTCGGAAAGCCCTACAACATGAATACATAAAAATTCAACAAAGAGAATATTTTATAAACATGTTATTTCTTGAGTAAATCAATCCGATTAAGACTAGATTTACATCTTCATCCGATAAAAAAAAATTTATTAAAAACTAATTAATTAAAAGCAAAAACGAGTAGGCTAGCTCAATTATGGGTGAAATTTATCGATACAAACCATGGATATGTGTATAAAACTGACACTTATCACGATCCCATCACATCAATAATTGCATACCAATGAAAGTACTAAGTAAGAATACTAACAATGTAATCTTACCATCATAACTTTACCAATTAGTTATAATCCTCATCAAAATAATCCTCATCATATTCCACATCTCGTATTTTCAATAACACACTGAACTCATACACAAACATTTGTACTGTATCCCAGACAATACCCAAGATTCTCAAAACATCATCATAACTCACTGATGCGAAATATACTAACTCTGTCCAACCCAATCCATCGGATAATATCATCAAATCTCAACATGATAATCGACTGCCAATCAACAGATAAGTACCAAGAAGAAAGTACGAAACATACCTCAAGATACGCAATGCCATGATAATTCATGTCAATCTAATCCGGAATCAGATAATACAACATACGGACATGGTCCTACAAAAGACTTACAAATGCATACTCACATGACAACATCAATATGCCCACAACAATAACAACAATGTATACTCATGGAAATCCGATGATCCATCGCACACAGCATAGATCCCAAGACGATTCTGTTAGATCAACATGAAGTGGATAACCAACAATATACATATGCACAACAACACATGGTAATCCAACGATCCAGCGCACACAGCATAGATTCCCACGATGATCCCGTCGGACCAACACGTGGTGGAAAACCCGTCCAACGATCCAGTGCACACAGCATAGATATCCAAGATGATCCCGTCGGACCAACACTTGGTGGAAAAACAACAACAATGCACAAATGCATGATAACAACAATGCATACATGCCTGACAACAACAATATATGAATGTATCACAACATGATTGACACTAAATGACAAAAATGATTAGAGTACTTGCCCCGAGTGTAATACCCCCAAGTTATTCAGGGTATATTACAGCACCGTGAGCCTCACCGTGGGACCCACAAGGCTATTTTTATGCGGAACCATGAACTTTGACCGATAAGGTCCAAGTACAATCAAATAGAAGGCGACTAAAAATGGTATTCGAAACAATATCTAATAAATCCGAATACAATACATCACGAATCAATACTGCGGCAACACAGGCCGAAACCTCAAGGAATACGAAAACAGTACTCGAGTACTCAAAAACCATCCAAGTATAACATCACTGAATGGAAGAAATACAAAACATAACGAGAGACAAATCACAGCATCACATTTGCCCATCATCTTCATGCCGATCCGGTACGTGCCTGTCCGCTTTCCTGGATCCTGAAATACATGAAAGGTATTTTCCCCATAAAGGGGTTAGCCATCGAATAGCCAGTACAAGTATATCGAATACGAAACACAATACTTCTAGACAATAAAGTAAATGTAATCACCATTTCATCAATTCAAGACTAGTATTCCAGAATAACTAAATCTCATTTCAATACATACATGATTAACCATGGAACCGCACCAAAGGCAACTGAACCCTCTGAGGCCCCATCGGACCATCCCAGAGTGGCTAACCTAAACTATTCATGGTACTGCACCAAAGGCCACGGAACCCTCTGAGGACCCATCGGTCCATCCCAGAGTGAATATATACAATCATACAATTTATATACGTCACTTTCAAAGTCGAGAACGTACAATCATATACATATACTTGCCTTTGATACATCGAGAATCGGAAGCAAAAGGGTATAAGTTCGGTAGGTCCAAGAGTGCACTTCCGGCATCTAAACGATTCGTAAGGAACATTATAATCAATAATCCATACTCAAATCACACGAAGAAACTCCCAAAACCCACCTACGATTCACGAAACTACAAGGATAAATACTTAGAGGTTTGAAAATCACCTAAACCCCCCTTAAGTCTGAACAAGGTACAAAACAATCCATATAATCGTAGGGGAAACATGGGTACGGGGTAGATACATCATAATCTCAAAGTTCTTAAGTTTCAAAATGGATAAATCGGACGAATCTAATAAAATCCCCAAAAATTCCCAAAACTAGCGTTCTAAGGATTTTACCTTGATTTGGAAGATAGAAATTGATCAGATGTTGTGTAATATTTGTTATTCAACCAAAGATGATGATAGCTGAAGAAGGATCGCTTCCAAATGCACCAAATCATCCTCTCCTGAGCGCTCCCGTCGAATTGAGTGAAAAAGCTGAAGAATGACAAGTGCAGGGTCAACTGTCCCTTATATACTGCGTTCAGTCTAGCGCACGCTACGCCTCAATATTAGCGTGCGCTAACGGGGTCACCCGGTAGTCCAGTGTCTTCTTCCAGCATCATTAGCGTGCGCTACGTATACTGTAGCATGCGCTAACACCTTCCTTCTAGCGTGCACTATCCGAGAGTTAGCGTGCGCTACCTGGTAGTTGTTGCCCAGAAATGGGAGTCCAGAACCTACTGTCCTCTGCCCTGCTCGAGCCTTAGCGTGCGTTACTGTGATTGCTTAGCGTGCGCACTGTCTTCTACACATAGCGTGCGCTATGAGTTCTCCATTACAGTCCAGTACCTACTGGACTGGCTACCTCAAATACACTAGTAGCGTGCGCTAATACTTATTAGTAGCGTGCGCTACTAGTACTTAAATAGCGTAAGATATAAAGGGAACGTAGCGTGGGCTATGCGTCGCACAAAGGTGATAACATCACATCCAAGATCCAAAGCAGCAACGATCCGAACAAGAAAGAGTAAATTCCAAATGATATGAACTCCAAGGTCAATATCAACTTACTAAACACTTACAACGAGTGTCAAAAATCACAGAAGTACCAAAGCAGAAAATTTACACAAAGTACGGGTATTACATTCTCCCCCTCTAAAAGGAAGTTTCATCCCGAAACTTAAGAAATAAAAAGTTCGGGGTATTCCGATCGAATCTTCTCTTCCGTCTCCCACGTTGCTTCATCGGCCCCATGTCTCGATCACTGCACTTTAACCAATGGGATGGTTTTGTGCCGAAGTTGCTTCTCACGATGTTCAAGGATCCTCACCGGTCTCTCCGGAAAGGTAACGTCGGCTACATCGATCTGACCATAGTCGATAATATGACTCGGATCCGGCACGTACTTCCTCAACTGAGAAACATGAAAAATGATATGGACATGACTCAAAGCTGGAGGCAACGCCAAGCGATAAGCTAAATCTCCAACCCTATCCAAAATTTCAAACGGTCTGATATACCGCGGACTAAGTTTCCTTTTTTTCCCAAAGCGGAAAACTCCTCTGGTCGGCGACACCTTGAGTAGAACATGGTCTCCCACTTTGAATTCTAAAGGTCGACGACGAGTATCAGCATAAGATTTATGATGGCTCTGGGCAGTCAACAACCGGTCCCGGATAATAGAAATCTTCTCCTTAGTCTCCAACAACATTTCCGGTTCTATTCTGACTATCTCCAAAGCCTAGTCCCAACATAACGGTGATCTACACCACCTACCATAGAGTGCCTCTAACGGTGCCATTTTGATCGACGCATGCCAACTATTATTGTAGGCAAACTCGATCAATGGCAAGTGAAGCTCCCAATCATTACTCCAGTCTAGGGCACAAGCCCGTAACATATCCTCCAACGTCTGAATCGTCCGCTCCGTCTGCCCGTCTGACTGAGGGTGAAAAGACATGCTCAATCACAACTCAGTGCCCAAATCCTGATGAACGGCTTGCCAAAAATACGATATGAAGCGACCATCTCAATTGGAAACAATAGTCTCAGGGGTACCATGCAATCTCACAATCTTGGCTGTAAAAGTTCGAGCCAATCTCTCTGGTCCCCAAGTGTCCTTAATACCTAGGAAGTGCACAGACTTGGTCAACCGATCGACAATTACCTAAATCATATTCATTCCGTCTCTAGTTCTCGGCATCCCCATGATAAAATCCATAGAGATATCTTTCCACTTCCACTCGGGAATGGGAAGCGGCTTTAACAACCCCGCCGATCGTTGATGTTCAATCTTGACTTGTTGACACGTCAAGCATCGTATTACAAACTCTATGACATCTTTCTTCATATTATTCCACCAAAAATTTCCCTTCAAGTCCTTGTACATCTTACTCATTCTGGGGTGAATAGAGTAAGGCGTAGCATGGGCTTCTCAGACAATTCTCTGCCTCAACTCCAGATCATTCGGAACACAAAGTCTGCCCGAAAATCTCAGAATACTATCCCCATGGACTATACAAATACATCGGTACGGAATTGGAGTTTATCTGTTTGGACTCTCGGGAGTCCGAAACGAACCGAACTCATCCGTTTCTCCATGCCCCCCCCCCATTTCTAGCCACCTTCCTTTCGGACTTATGTATTCATTCTTTAATGAATGATAATTGTGGAGGTGGGGTTAGATTCCCACATGCATGAGTTGTTGCAAGTGGTGGGGAGTTGAATAAGAATGGGAAGATGACTTTGATCTCACTTCACTCAACTTTTGGAAGCCTTCCAACGTGAGAGAGAGCGATAGAGAGAAAAACCATTTTTGCTCAATTGTCTTCTTCATCTTCTTCATTCACTTCTTCTTCATTTTTCTTGGAGAAAAATTGAGAGAAAATTATTGAGAGATATATTATACACTTAGAGTGTAGTAATAAAAGCTTCATCACTTAATTCTAGCCGTAACCTTAGAGGTTAATCGAGTGTTGTTGTTCCGATCGTCTTTCCGGTGCGTGGCAAGTAGAGACGTGGTATTTTTGGCGTTGGATCGTTCAAGGGCTTGGAGCGGATTGAACTCGTAGATATCAAACTAAAGCTTGGGCAATAGCTCAAGAGAAGGTTACCATTTAATCAACGGACTTCGAGGGTTAGTTTCTTACGACTCTTGTTTTTCATTTACATATTCGTATATACGTAGCTCGATCGATCCTCATAGGGATTCGGATCGAATTAATTTTCCTTTTACCGCTTCCGCTGGGCCTTCGTTTTTAGGCACCGAATCCCAACATTAAGTTCCAGAGATAATTTATACGTCCAACATCATGTTTAAGAGATTGAGATGATTATGCTTTAAGTATCTTGGTTAAGAACATCATAATTTGAATCTTGTTACGATGAACAAGTAAAGGAAGTTTCTAACATTGGTAATCCGAATTTAGAAGGTGTCTTCATAGAAATCACGGACTTGGCTTTAACATCATTATTGTTAGACAATCCAAGATATTGATCATGGAAGGATTTGTCTTGTAAAGATGGAGTGTTAAACAAACTTCAAGATGATAGTTTTGATTGATATAAAGGTATTGATATCGACCGTTAGGCCTTCTGAATTATGCATGAAGAATTGTAATGGAAATTGAATATGGTGTTATGATGATATATGTATTCTTGAATTCGAAGTTGTTGTTATCCGTAAGATCATTCATAACTGTATGAGCATGATATGTATGGAGATAATGTACGTTGATCAATGAGAATTTCATAAGCTTCACCACATCGAGACAGTCGTCTGCCCAGTGAGAAGCTGTCATGCATGCTTAGCGTACGCTAAGCTATGTATCTTACGTATGCTAACGGTAAAGGTTAACGTATGCTACGTTTGGTACGTAACGTACGTTATACCACCAGACGAGTCAAGTTGACTGATCAGCGAGGGACTGTTGATGCATGGTTAGCATACGCTAGACTTTCGCTAACGTGTAGGCTTAACGTACGCTATCAAGGCTACGTAACGTATGTTAAGTAGGTCCACCTCGTGTTGGTCCGACGGGATCATCGGGGGATCTATGCTAACGTGCGCTAGATCATCATACGGGTTTTTCCACCACGAGTTGGTCTGACGGGATCATCGTGGGTTCTAGGTAGTGAACGCTGGATCGTCAGAATTATCATGTGTATGTTGTTATATCATGTTGTGATTATCATTTGTGTATGTTATTTATGAGTTTCTCGTAGGACAAGACTCGTTGGTATTTTGTCATTTACATTATTATTATTCTTTATGAGATGTTGAATAATATGTTGTGGTACTTGTACTAGCATCGTTTTGCTAACCTCTTCGGGGGTGAACATTTGTTTATGTTCAGGATCCAGGAGAGCGGGGAAATAACCACTGGAGATGCATGGCGACGAGGGTGCAGAGTGATGTTCTGGCCGGGTTTATTGTCTGTTGTTGGTTATTTTAATAAGTACTCGAGTACGTCGTAATTTATGATGTTTGGATTTCAGTGATGTATTAATATTCTTCATTTGGATATTTGTATTCTCGGTATTGAACCAGAACTGTTGTATTTTATTTCAGTGATTTCATAATTTGGTATCTGTTATTGTCTTTTCATTTATTCAGCCTTGTAGATTCTTATGTAAAGGATTTACAGTGCTGTAATATTCCTGAATATATTGGGGGTGTTACAGAATATGGTAGCGGAGCTAAGATTATGGATATCTTGGCCATTAGGTTAAAATATGGTTCGTATACGTCTTTTGAAGTAACCGGACGTGAATAACATCATTGTACTGCCTACGTCTTCATGCGAATGGTGGTTGTAAGTTCCTAAACTCTATCTCGACCTTTACATGTTGTATCTCTTTATACTTGAACATTGAATGATATTGTTTCATGTATATTGAGTATTTATGCTTACAGTATGTTGAGAGGTGGACGTGGACGTGTTCACGGTCGCGGACGTGTACGAAGGAATGCCGAAAGAGAGGCTTCGCCTTCTAATGAGGCCAGCCACAGCTCAGGCGAGCCACAGAGATCTATTAATAATGAACCCGAACCTGTTGTACCCGAAATCCTTCGTCAGGTGGTGAACCAGATGACTCAGTTCGCCCAAGTCGTGGACCGAATGCAGGTGGCAGTAGGGTTACAACAGGGAGATCGACAACAGGGTATCCCAGACATGGGAAATCGAGGCGACCAATGGCTGCAAGAGGTGGCGAAGATGCAACCACCTAAATTCGACGATATTTCTGAGACTCCCACCTGGGATCATTGGTTAAAGGAACTAGAGAAAATTTTTTCCGGGATTAATTTCCCTGACGACCGGAGAGCCTCTATTGCTCAGTACTTTCTGATAGGAGAAGTGTCCGAATGGTGGGAAGCCATCCGGCCTGTAGACCATGATGCTGATTGGACAGAATTTAAATTGATAATGGAAGCTCAGTATTGCCCTCGTCCTGTGAGGGAAGCCAAATTGCGGGAGTTTTTCTCCGCTCAGCCTTCAGATGTACCAGTATCTCAGGCGATTAAGACCTTTAACCAGCAGCTGGCATTTGTTCGACATCTGGTCAGAAGAGATGCAGAAATGATGATCCATTTTGATATGAGAATGAAACCAGAGATCCAGAGGTACATGTCCGGTTTTGAATGTACCACCCTCCGTAAATGCCCGGATAAAGCATTGGCGTATGAAATCAAGGAAGCAGCAATGGAGAAGTTTGCAGAATCCAAGAAGCAGAAAGTCTCCGGTGGTTTCACGAAACACAAGAGTAGTGGGTCCCGCAAGGCCCAGTCATCCTTTCATTCTTTCAAGAAACCTCCGCACCCATCTAAGAGTGTAAAGAACTTCAGAGCAGCACCAACCACGACGGATGTCACTAGGAAATGCTTTAACTGTGCCCAGACGGGGCACTATCGATGGAATTGCCCCCTACCTACCGTGACTTGTTTTGATTGTGGTCGAGAGGGACATCGTGCGGTGTTCTATGAAGAGGCTACAAAGTGTTTTAAAGCCCGTACACCACAGTCAGTTCAGAAGGAAGCCAGTATCCAACAGACGCAGCAAAGTGTTCAGACGCCTCAGAATTTTGGCCGCGGACGAGGCTGAGGATAGTGGGACCAAAAGGGTACATCGAGTGCCAGATCCGTTCCCCCATGCCTGCACGAGATGAGGAGAACACACGATCAGGATGCTGCTGTCGCATCAGGTACTGTTCAGATCCTTTCCGAGCCAGTTAGCATTTTATTTGATACAGGATCTACGCAATCATTTATATCCTTGTCTTATGTAAATCGTTTGAATATTTCTGGTTTTCATATTTGTGAACCTTATGTTGTGGGTTTACCGAGCGGAGAGAGGATTGTTGGAAACTTAGAAACTAGAGATTTCCCTGTATCATTTGGAGACAGAGAGTGTCTCTCAAATATGATTGTGATAGAAATGCAAGGAGACGACCTGATACTCGGAGATCATTGGCTTAATCGATATGGAGCTATTGTAAACTACCGAAAGAGGAATATCTCGCTGATCGCTGAAGATGGTTCCGAAATACGGTTTGAAGGATGGAAACCAGGAAGCTCAGGAAAGATGATCAAGGCGATGAAAGCTATCAAATTGTTGAAACAACGCTGTACCGGATACTGGTGCTATGCAATGGAGAAAGAATACAAAATTGTGGAACTTTCATCCATTCCTGTTGTGAATGAATTTCCAGATGTTTTCCCTGACGAGTTACCTGGACTATCTCCACGACGGGATGTAGAATTCACCATCGAGCTGGAACCCGGAGTGACTCCAATTTCTAAGGCACCGTATCGTATGGCACCTACTAAAATGTACGTACTGAAAAAGCAACTGGAGGAGTTACTGGACAAAGGCTATATCCAGCCAAGTGTTTCGCCCTGGGGAGCACCAGTTCTTTTTGTCCGGAAGAAGGATGGATCATTTCAACTGTGTATTGACTATCGAGAGCTGAACAAGATGACGATTAAGAACAAGTATCCGTTGCCACGGATTGATGATTTGTTTGACCAGTTACAAGGAGCAACAGTATTTTCTAAAATTGATCTGAGATCAGGATATCATCAGCTGAGGATTAAGGAATCTTATGTTCTGAAATCAGCGTTCAGAACTCGCTACGGACACTATGAGTTTGTAGTGATGCAGTTTGGTCTCACTAACGCACCTGCTGTATTCATGTAATTGATGAACCGAGTGTTAATCTAGTATTTGGTTAAATTTTTGGTTGTGTTCATTGATGACATTCTGGTATATTCTAAGAGCCTGTAAGAGCATGCACAGCATTTATGGATTGTGTTAGACCTGTTGAGAAATGAACAATTGTACACCAAACTTTCTAAGTGTGGATTCTGGCTAAAGGAAGTAATGTTCCTCGTCCATGTGGTATCAGCTGAAGGAGTCCGAGTAGATCCTCATAAGATCGAAGCAGTTATAGATTGGAAGCCTCCAAACAATGTGAAAGAAGTCTGGAGTTTCTTAGGACTTGCTGGATATTATCGTCGATTCGTGGAAGGGTTTTCCAAAATTACCCACCCACTTATGCGACTACTGCAGAAAACTCAAAAGTTTGAGTGGAATGAGATGTGCCAGAATAGCTTTGATGAATTGAAGTAGAGATTGACGACGGCACCGATTTTAGCACTCCCACGGGGAACGGAAGGATTCATAGTTTACAGTGATGCTTCGAACCAAGGACTCGGATGTGTATTGATGCAGAACGAGAAGGTGATCGCTTATGCGTCCCGATAGAGATAATCCGATTGAATGGTACGCCGAAGACCATTATTTCTGATCGAGACGGTCGTTTTGTGTCTCATTTTTGGAAAGCAGTTCATAAGGCCTTGGGGACCAAATTGAACTTCAGCACAGCTTATCACCCGCAGATAGATAGACAATCATAGAGGACTATTCAAACGGTAGAAGACATGCTGAGGGCTTGTGCCTTAGATTGGTCAACTGATTGGGAAGTTCATCTACAGTTGATTAAATTCACCTACAACAATAGTTGTCATGCTTCCATTAAGATGGCACCGTTTGAGGCTTTATACGGGAGGAGATACAGATCGGCCCTTTTTTGGGACGATTCATCAGACTTGATCGGAAAAGAACCAGAATTGATTGATCAGACACGAGAAAAGATAGCCTTGATTCACGAAAGGTTGTTGACCACCCAGAGTCGACAGAAATCTTACGCAGACATACGCCGCCGCCCATTAGAGTTCAATACTGGATATCACGTGCTTTTGAAAGTTTCTCCTACTCGAGGAATCTTTCGTTTTGGTAGGAATAGAGAGTTGAGTCCTAGATATATCGGACCATTCGAGATTCTTGAGAGAGTTGGAGAGTTGGCATATAGATTAGCATTACCGCCATCATTGAGCCATGTTCATAACGTGTTCCACGTATCCCAGTTACGGAAGTATATATGATTTCGACGAGATCGAAGTCGCTCAGGATGGAACATTTGAATAGAGACCGATCAGGATACTCGAGAGTCGAGTTAAACAATTGAGGAACAAACCGATCGCTTTGGTCAAATTTCAGTGGTCGCGCCATGGAGTGGAAGAAGCCACTTGGGAAACGGAGGATAGCATGAGGTCCGGATATCAAGAGTTATTTTCGTCCTGAGTTTCGGGACGAAACTCCTTTTAGTAGGAGAGTATGTAATATCTGGATTTATTATTGAGTATTTCATCTGTATTTGAATCCTATATTATTTCAGAATTGTGATATCGATGATTGAAGTATGATATTTCTCGTATTTGGATCCTTGTACATGAGTATGGCAACATGTAAATTTTTCCATGCAAATACGTAATAACATACGTTAAAAAGGGTAGCTTAACGTACGTTATCTGTGGGAAATAGCGTACACTACGAATGTAGCGTAGCGTGCGTTAACCAGTCAATAATTAAGCTAGTCGGCTGTCACATACGCCAACCGGACATGGGTCTGGATGAGATTCCCTCGGATGAACCTGGACACTTTTGAAGTCAACGTTTGTTAACGTACGCTAAGGAGCATGTCTAGCGTACGCTAAAGGATGTTGCTTATGTACATAACATTATGGTTTAACGTACGTAATCTTGTACAGAATGAGAATAGTTAACTATCAGTGGACGATAGCGTACGCTAAGAATGTTGGCTAGCATACGCTAAGAGACTAACGTACGTTATGCATGATGGCTAACGTACATTAAGGTCAGAAAATTATAAATAAGACATCAGCCCACTTCATTTCAGCTCGTTGGTTTCACTTAGCCTTCAACATACTTTGTGCCCAGAGACATTCCAGCCTCCTTAAACTCATATAAACCATCTCTACTTGATCATTGAAGATTAGAGATCATTATTATTGATCATTGAAGAGGAGAAACATCTTGGATTGGCAAACAATCAACCGGAGTTGGATTCTACCTATTGTCTCGGGGTTTTCTTCATCTTAAGGTATGTTATACTATCTCCAACCTTAAAATCGTGTTCTTAAAGATATGAAGATCATGCTATCAAGATATTAAGTTCCAGAGATGATTTATTCGTCCAACATCATGTTTAGGAGATTGAGATGATTATGCTTTAAATATCTTGGTTAAGAACATCATAATTTGAATCTTGTTACGATGAACAAGTAAAGGAAGTTTCTGACATTGGTAATCCGAATTTAGAAGGTGTCTTCATAGAAATCACGGACTTGGCTTTAACATCATTATTGTTAGACGAATCTAAGAGATTGATCATGGAAGGATTTGTCTTGTAAAGATGGAGTGTTAAACAAACTTCAAGATGATAGTTTTGATTGATATAAAGGTATTGATATCGACCGTTAGGCCTTCCGAATTATGTATAAAGAATTGTAATCGAAATTGAATATGGTGTTATGATGATATACGTATTCTTGAATTCGAAGTTGTTGTTATCCGTAAGATCATTCATAACTGTATGAGCATGATATGTATGGAGATAATGTACGTTGATCAATGAGAATTTCGTAAGCTTCACCACATCGAGACAGTCGTCTGCCCAGTGAGAAACTGTCATGCGTGTTTAGCGTACGCTAAGCTATGTATCTTACATATGCTAATGGGCAAGGTTAACGTACGCTATGTTTGGTACGTAACGTACGTTATACCATCAGACGAGTCAAGTCGACTGATCAGTGAGAGACTGTCGATGAATGGTTAGCGTACGCTAGACTTTGTATCTTACGTGCGCTAACGAGTAGGCTTAACGTACACTATCAAGGCTACGTAACATACGTTAAGCAGGTCAGACTGGTTACATTTTATGAAATTTCGATCGTAACTTGGATTGTTAGATGTTTCGTTCGACATGAGATAAATTCTATATTATTTCTTTTGCTAAGGTTCGAGCTTTGCTACGTGATTGATCGAAGGGGCGACCTTCGAGCATTTTGATATTCGTGGGAGTATTATTTCTTGTTATCAAACCGAGGCAAGTACCCTAATTGTTTTATGTATTGATGTTATACATATTGTCGTGCATATATGTCGTTGTTGTATGTCCACCTCGTGTTGGTCCTACGGGATCATCGGTGGATCTATGCTAGCGTGGGCTGGATCATCGGACGGAATTTTCCACCACGGGTTGGTCTGACGGGATCATCGTGGGTTCTAGGCAGTGAACGCTGGATCGTCGGAATTACCATGTGTATGTTGTGATATCATTTTGTGATTATCATTTGTGTATGTTATTTATGAGTTTCTCGTAGGAGAAGACTCGTTGATATTTTGTCATTTATATTATTATTATTCTTCATGAGATGTTGAATAATATGTTGTGGTACTTGTACTAGCATCGTTGTGCTAACCCCTTCGGGAGTGAACATTTGTTTGTGTTCAGGATCCAGGAGAGCGGGGAAACAACCACTGGAGCTGCATGACGACGAGGGTGCAGAGTGATGTTTCGGCCGGGTTTATTGTCTGTTGTTGGTTATTTTAGTAAGTACTCGAGTATGTCGTAATTTGTGATGTTTGGATTTCAGTGCTGTATTAATATTCTTCATTTGGATATTTGTATTCTCGGTATTGAACTAGAACTGTTGTATTTTATTTCAGTGATTTCATAATTTAGTATCTGTTATTGTCTTTTCATTTATTCAGCCTTGTAAATTCTTATGTAAAGGATTTACTGTGCTGTAATATTCCTGAATATATCGGGGGTGTTACAATATTGATCAGAATTAGGTCTGGCTAAGGTGATGTTTCTTCTAGCCGCAATTCCCCTGACGTATTGTTCAACCTCTTGTATGCCTTTCAAACCCTCCTCTGGATTGTAAAAATCTATCGTAACGTCTTTGTACTCTTCATCACCACCATAGTTAAAACTCATTATGTAAATGAATTTTTCTGATCATTACCGCTCTCCGAATTTCTCTTATATTAAGCATACTACTGAGTGTTACTCAGATCCACCTGCCATCCACCTGCAATTAAAAAAGAAAAAAAATGTTAGTGTGCTTATAGCTGCCATCCACCCATCCACCTATAATTAAAAAAGAAAAAAAATGTCACAACACTCAGTACGCATTGAAAATTGTTGTATTAGTCATTTTCTCTTATATTATATTGATTTTAATGAGTATTGATATTATATATTGACTTCCTCATTTAAATTTCCTTTGTTTCGTTCGCGAATTCTAATATCGTACATCAAACTATTTTTAGTATTTTTTCACAAATAACATGTCGTGTATCGCACGGGTATAAAATTAGTTTACGTGATTTTCAACAAATTTTCCGCGCGAGTGTTTCTGTAAATCATTTGCGAAATCATCAAAACTATAAACTATGTTTATTTTAATAGTATATGTGTAACATCCCCAAGATATTCAGGGTATATTACAGCAATGTGAACCCCTACATGAGATCCACCAGGCTAAATAAATAATACCGCTCGTCTAACCATCTCGGTTAGCGAGAAACACACAACACCACAACAGTAATTAAATGAAATCACCCAGTACAATCGGTAAACAGGACATCACCCAAATTCACAAATACGATTTAACATACAAAACATATCCCAATTCAAAAGTGCCTAACCTAAGTACTCGCGAGTACTATCTATAAGTTCACAAATTTGGAAAACAACACATCAAAATGGACAATAGAAATAAAGGGACTCCATTTCACACGTCAACATCCCCGACCAGCATCCTCATACTGCTCCAGTGCCCGCTCGACCGGCTGAACGCCACCTGTCATAACAAGAATTTCCCCAAAATGGGTCCTCAAAGGAGTTAGCAATTACGCTAGTTCAAGTAATCAAGGCAAACCATTCGCTTACACATTTCATAGTACATGCATCAAGTCATTTCAAAATCCAAAACGAGACATGTATTTTCTCGAAAAACAAACAGTTAATAATCAATTTGCCTAGGACCGGGGCTAAACCACTGGTCCCATCTGAGGCCTCTATGGACCCTCCGGGACTGGCCATAATCAAAAATCAAAATCACGCACATGCCTTGAGTAATTAACGACGAAATGAACGGAATGGAGAATCAACCACGATCGCTAGGAACTTACCACCACGAACTTAACGATTCGAAGAATACAATGACAACCAATTCTACACGAGTACGAAAATGGAATACGCCCGAAAACCCACCTACGATTCATGTAAATTCGTACAAAAACAACAACGAGGGTGGATCGCAACCCAACCCTCCCGATTTCACAAATACCACGAAAGTTACCATGAACACGTAGGGAAAACATGAATACCACTAAGATTAATCACATACATTATGGATTAATCAGCAACACGGAATGAATCGGACGTTAAATCGAAAATCCCCAAATTTGCTAAAAGTAGGATTCTAAGAGATTTTACCTTGATTCAAAGATAAACAACGGATGATTTGGTGTTAGGTTGATGTTATGATGCTAGAATACACTTCTCCGATGGAATTTGAGTGAAAATCTGACCAACCCTAGGCTGGATAATCGTCCCGTCGCGAAGAGAGGAGAGAAGAGTGGAAAATGAGGAAAAGTCGGTCGCTGCCAATTTATATACTAACAGATGTTATGGTCGTAACATCACTCACATATGGCCGTAACTTGTGAACATTACGGCCGTAAGTGTAACACATTACGGCCGTAACTGGCCCTAGGGAAGGATCTGAACAAAACAATGAAGCTCACTTACGGCCAAATAACTATAAGGTTACGGCCGTAACATCTCTTACGGCCGTAACTTACGAATATTACGCCCGTAAGTGCCCACTGGATCAAATGCAGAAAAAAGAAGTTAGGTTACGGCCCGTGGAGAAGAACTTACACGGTCAGAATCGTAGAACCTTACGGACATAACATTACGGCTTGCGGGCATGCGTGCCTCTGGGCGAGGCGGATATGCACGAAATGACGTCTCGACGAAGATCGATCGGAGAATACAAAGGTGTACCAACTACCAACGGATACACTCACAACGAGTTCGATACATAGACTCAAGCGCAAAAAGGAGACGTGATTCCGACTACCCAAAGGTTCGGAAACGACAAGGATAGTAATTACCCCATAACTTTGGGAAATTACAAAACGGCCCAAAACATCCAAAACACACGATACATGATCAAAACACAAAACAAAAGCTCACAACAGGCATAATAACATAAGGTAAGTGTACGGCAACCCCGAAATGGTGGTTCCGAACAACGATTACGAGAATCGAATAAAATAGCGACGGAAATGACATAAAATGCGGAATTGAGTAAAATAAGTCTGAAACAGGCTCGGATGACAGAAAGTCCAGTATTAAATATTCTCGAAATATCAGTACAGTTATAAGCGCGTCACTAAAAACGAAAAATATACCAAAATGAAAAATACCAGAAAAATGAAAAAATGCGGATATTACATTCTACCCCTCTAAAAATAAGTTTAGTCCCGAAACTTAAGAAACAAACAACTCGGGGTACCTAGCACGCATGCTATCCTCGGTTTTACAAGTTGCCTCCTCGACACCATGTCTCGACCATTGCACCTTGACCAATGAAATGGCCTTATGCCTCAGTCGCTTCTCACGGTGCTCCAAAATCTTCAGGGGACGCTCCTCGAAAGTAATATCCTCGGCGATATCGATCTCACCATAGTCGATGACATGACTAGGAATCCGGAACATATTTCCTCAGCTGGGAAACATGGAAAATACTATGGACATGGCTCAAAGCCGGAGGCAATGCCAAACGATACGCCAATTCGCCAACCCTCTCTAGAATCTCAAAGGGCCCAATAAACCTCGGACTCAACTTTCCGTTCTTCCTGAAGCGGAAAACTCCCTTCGTCGACGACACCTTTAGCAAAACATGGTCTCCTACCTCGAATTCCAAAGGTCGATGACGAACATCGGCATAAGATTTCTGTCGACTCTGAGCAGTCAATATCTTTTCCCGAATCAATTCCACCTTCTTCCTCGTCTCCAAGGCGATATCCGATTTGGTTCCGACCAAATCGGACGCCTCGTTCCAACAAATCGGTGATCGACGTCTCCGCCCATAAAGCGCCTCATACGGTTCCATCCGAATCGACGCGTGCCAACTATTGTTGAACGTCAACTCGATCAACGGCAAATGCTCCTCCCAATCATTGCTCCAATCGAGGGCCCAAGCACGCAACATATCCTCTGTTTGGATAGTGCGCTCCGACTGCCCATCCGTCTGAGGATGAAAAGAAGTACTCAGATGCAAACGAGTACCCAATGCTTTATGTACCGTCTACCAAAAGTGCGATACAAAACGGCCACCACGATCTGAAACGATAGACTTCGAAGTACCATGAAGCCTCACAATCTGTGTAATAAATACACGACCCAACTTTTCCGGACCCTAGGTATTCATGATGCCCAAAAAATGTGCCAACTTGGTCAGACGATCCACAATCCCCCAAACCATATTCGTACCAGACTTCGATCTCGGCAAGCTCGTGATGAAGTCTCTTGAAATATCTTCCCATTTCCATTCCGGAATGGAAGCGACTGCAATAACCCGGCTGGTCGCTGATGCTCGATTTTAACGTGCTGACAAGTCAAACATCTCACTACAAACTGTGCGACCTCCTCCTTCATATCGTTCCACCAAAAGTTCCTCCTTAGGTCCTTGTACATTTTACTCAAACCAGGATGAACTGAGTAAGGCGTAGCATGGGCCTCTCGCAAAACACTCTGCCTCAATTCCAAGTCGTTCGGTACACAAAGCCGACTCTGGAATCTCAACACACCATCCTCGTGAATCACAAATACCGGAGACTTACCTTTAAGAACGTTCTCTCGGATTTGAATTATCATTGGATCCTCCAACTGCTTTAGTTTAATTTCATCGATCAGCGATGATGAAATCTCCAAAGCACAAAGTTGCCCCATAGCTCCTTGCAACAAAATCTCAACACCCAACTCGATCAAATCACGCTGAAGCTCAGATTGAGACGTAAGTATCTCAAGCGTCCGCAACGTAACTGGTTTCCGACTCAAGGCGTCTTCCACGACGTTCGCCTTGCCCGGATGACAAAGGATTTCGAGGTCATAATCATTAATCAACTACAACCACCTCCTATACCTCATATTCAACTCCCGCTGAGTAAATATGTACTTCATACTTTTATGATCGGTAAAAATTTGACATGAAGAGCCAAAGAGATAATGACGCCAAATCATGAGCGCAAAAACAACTGCCGCTAACTCCAAATCGTGAGTAGGGTAGTTGAGCTCATACGACCTCAACTGTCTCGACGCATACGCAATAGTCTTGTCGTGCTGCATCAACACGCACCCAAGACCCTGACCCGAAGCATCGGTGTAAATAGCAAAATCCTCGTTTCCATATGGCAACATGTAACACCCTCAAAATCTCCTGAGGTATTACAGTACCGTGAATCCCACGTGGGACCCACAAGGCTAGTTTAGAAATTAGATATTTTAAAGAAATTGCAATAAAACAATAAGTTCACAGTTACATAACATGAGCCGAAAGGTTTAAAGGAGAAACATATTTCAAAGTTCGATTATTACATAAAGAAGGTTTTAAAGACCAAATTTAATTTAAGCAGCGGCAAGAGTTTATTCCAACACCGTTTAAGTCTAACCGGACCCCTCAGGAATGTCCTGCACATAATCAACAAATTTACCTGGCACGACAATTCATGCCAGGTAACCAAGGTCAGAGAATGCATACCAATAACGATCATTAGCAATGATATACACAATTTTACCGAACACAATGCTATATAACCAACAGAAAATATTTCACCATGCGACCGACGTTATCTTTCTCTTTTTATCACATAAACCCCAATGTCGCAACCAAGGGTCACGAAAGAATCCATACGGGAATACCCCGGAACATAGGTGCCCAATTCGGGTATTATCCCCTAACACATTTCCATACGGGTACCATACCGGTTTTATCCCCGACACATCGGCCCATTTAGAACACATTTTAGAGAAAGACAACTGTCGGCATTTATCAACAATGGCACATTCATAACTACGAACATTACAATAATATTAGCATTTCTCGAGCAAGATTTCACTTGCCTGTGATCCGACGGTAGGTGCTTTATGATAACCGGGATCTCCACGCCCGATCGAGCTTAACCAAGTCATGTAATATCTGATTAACACCTCGTACGGATCATGATGAATAAAACTAGTCTCCCTTCCCGAACCGGATTCCTAGCGTAGTCTTAATTACCAACATTAGTATCGTTTTTCTAAGTTCATAAGCATTACGTACCATTATACCGTTCAATTCTACGGTTAACGTTAGATACATCGATTTTCTCAACAAGATTATCCCTATCATCATTTGGTTGGCAACAAACGACCACAGCATAATCAAATCCCATACTCCTAATACAATTTTCTATTACGAGTACTTCAATCAGTAGACTATCATTTTACACAATGATTTCGGCATCCGATTCTCAATGACATTAATACTATCGAATTAATTCCCCTATTAATGTTAACGTTGATCATCATATTGCAAGAGTAAGTTACGATTAGTTTATCAACGGTGATGAATTCCTACGAAATCCTTCTACAATTGATTCGTCGATTATATATGATCCAAATGTAAATTGAGATGGAAGTTCTCGCACGTGATTGTTACAACGAGTTGTATGAAAATGAAATATACGAACAATGATAACTCCGATTACTACAAGTTGTCCGTTTAGAACGTCTATGAGATTTTAGCAAATTCTACCAAAGTACCCGTAATCTAACGAGTAATAATCAACAACATTGAAGAGATTACTCAAGGATTGATAGACTTACCTTAGAAGATGAAGAACAATGAGGAGAGATGACAAATCTACAAGAGCCATGAGGAGAAACGAGGAATGGGTTGAATGACTTGGATAATCTTCACCGGAGCTTACGAAATCACCTCTGTAATTTCCGACTGTAACTTTTCATTTTTACCTATCATTGTATTATTCGGATAATCTGATTATCATGAACCGTTGCATTTAGTATTATGTTGAGGTATTATAGATTTGAATTTCATATCGTTGTTATTTCATTTCATATGTAATGATTCGATGTTAATTAGAGAGTTGCATTTTCGAATTTTTCTGTTGATGTAGCGTACGCTACATAGTATGATTAACGTACGCTAATCCTATGCCTTAGCGTGTGTAATGTTTCCTCTGTTGCGTACGCTAAGAGGTAATCTAGCATCAGTTGACTTCAGAACGTGAACTCCTTAGCCATTGGCATGCATGTGAGTAAGGTCTGAGCTGTCATGTCGGCCAGAGTCAACTTTTATTAGCGTGCGTAACCCCTTTTCCATTAGCGTGCGCTAACGACCTGCGAATTCAAGACAGTAGCTACTATAAGCCGCTTACGTACGTAATATCGACCGGTTAGCGTACGTAAGTGTATTAGCGTACGCTAAACTGTTCCGATAGCGTGCGCTAAGTCTGTACAGTCTATTTATAGGACCAGCCTGTTTTTCATTTCTTCACAACTCCAAACCGATCCTCTCTCCATATATCGTCCCTCTGCACTCCCAAACCGATATCAACCTCCCCCAACTTGCTTCTAAGCCTTAAGTCTTGGAGTGGAGCTCATTTCCTTGGAGATTAGGAGGTGTTCTTGAGCTTGGAGTATATTTTCTCATAGCATTGAAGTTGTTCTTCATCTCTGGAGGTAGGTGTACCTTCCTCTCTGCATTATTTTCATATGTTGATGTTAATAACGAATTATATTCAACCTAGAGTAGATTAATCAAGTAAAACATAGTTTTAATCCAACCTTGTTAACACTTTTGATGAATATGATAAATGAGGGTTGGAGATGGATGTGTTCTTGATGATATAGTGATTCTAACCACGTTGTAACTATCATGCTCATCTTGTTGGACGAATTTAGCTCAGTAGAATACCTTTGAATCAGTTAACTTTACCGTAATTAGATTTAATTAATAGAGTTGTTATCATAAAGTGATTAAACACCATTTTAAGTTTTCACTTACCTTGGGAAGAACTTGGCCATGTTAGAAGTAGAAGGATGTCTTCTTACTCAGATTTCTTAAGAATCATATTCTCCTTATGTTTAGCTCAGCAAGATTTTGAATGGTTAAGGATATTTGTGAAACCAACAACAACAACTTTTCATCAATCTAATGTGTTGAGAACTTAGAATACTTTGATCATCATACTAGATAGTTGGTGAATTCATCATGATGTTAATGGATTGTCCAGCCTTGTAAAGAAAGATTTTGATAACCTTCATGGATATGGTGTAATCTCATAACTAATAACCTTGTTGTAAGCTTAATATTCAATTTAGATGAAAGGAAGATGATCATAAATGTGCAGATTTTGTTCTTTCAACATTTTAATGTTTTGGAAAGTTAAATCATTATAAGATGATCTTAACATCATAATTGGTTATCCAACATACCCTTGATAGAACTCTTGTTTATGATGAACCATGTGAACATTCGGTAAAAGTATTGTAAACCGATTTTTATGGTTGTAATAATGTTAAAAGAACTCCTGACATAAGGCTTCGATAATTGGAAATAACAAACTATTCTAAAGGATTGTAGGATGACTTCTTACTAATCCTAATATGAATAATTATACGAATATGTTATTGAGTAAAATGTATTTCATTTAAGGTTGATTGTTCGAGTAAACAATATTAGTCGAGGACCGTTCGTTCGTTCCGACAAGAAGAGGACTATTCGCGTCTCCGTATTGAGGCAAGTTATCTTGCTTGGTTATAATGATGATTAGATTCTTGTGATGGTTATATATTTCATACGTATGAATTGTTCATGTAATGTTTGTCGTGATTTGACATTGCCCTTGACGTTATTCCGTTTTTCTTCATGGGGTTGCATTCCCAAGTACGTCTCTTTGAATCGTTGATCTCGTTGGTCTTATTTTCACTTCGGTGAGTTTTTCTTGATGCTTAATCGGATATGTGATTTATTGAATTCGTTGTCATGTTGTATCGTGACATATCCGGAATCATATTTGCGTTCCGATTGGTCATTGTGTAGGATTTTTAGCCAGGCACATATATAGTCATGCGTGGATATTATTCCGCATTGGACTGTGCACACGAGACGTAGTTCGTGAGGCTAATTAGGTACATCGTCACACGTATATTATGGATTCCGTATACGGGGTGGACATGTACATGGACACATTTCCGGATCGGGCGTACTGTGATGTCCATCTTGAGCTATATTGTTAATCATTCATAGTCCATGTATGATTGGATGTGTTCGACTATTTGTGACTGATTGTTTCATACGCCCGAGGGGTATGATTAATAGTCGGAATGTTTTCCTTGAAATCTATATATGTGAATTGTATAATGTCGGAAGAATTGATTATCATGTATATCTGACCCTGTGTTATGGGCGAAATACTTGTATTGTATTTTAGGTCGAGGCAAAGGCAAGGCACGGGAAGAGCATGTTGACGGCGAAGGGTTCGAAGGATACTAGTTCGGGGGCCCCACATCTTTTATTGTCCGGTTATGTTAAACCGTGTTATGTTATTTCCTGTTTCATTTAAATTGCTATCTGGTTGTATTGACATTTGAAGTATTTTCCATCTCCATATGGTTTATACTTGTTTTTCGGATCCTGTGTATTATAAGGCCGTTGGCCATATTTTTAATAAACTCCTAATCGGAGTAATGACTATTCATTGTGGTTCGGTATCACAAATAATATTTATTTAATTTGTTTTGGATATCGCCTGGTGGGTCCCAGTGTGGGGTCTACGGCACTTTAATAGCCGCCTTTTTGGGGTGTTACAACCTCCCCTATGTTAATTCATGTGTATGAGAGGCTAAGAATTGAGTATAATGCTGTGTAAAAGCTTCAAGAGTTCTTCACTTCAAGTTTTGGGATGGGAGAAATGAAGGTGGGAGTGTTATTTTATAACACTCGATTTTGTTAACGTATGTTAATGTTACAGTATTTACGTACGTAATGCATTTTATGTACGCTATGTATAATGGTTAACGTACGTAAAGGCCGTCCAGAGGCCACTGACTGAAATGTGCCTATGTGTTACGTACGTAAGTCGTCTTTACGTACGTAAGGCTCCAGTCCGTAGCGTATGTTAAGCTTAGAGGATAGCATATGCTATGAAGAGTTGATTCGTTTGTCCTCTAGCCCGTCGAAAGTAGCTTCATCCGCGTCAAAAGGAAGATTCTGGTCGGGAGACCAACTCACCCATTACGTACGTAAGCTAGTTAGCTTAACGTACGTAATACTCAAATTTTAGCGTATGTTAGGCATATACTATAGCGTGTGTTAGACATTCAATCCTTTAGCCACATATCACATTGTAACCATCTCGGGGTGACCGTCCTTTCCACTCGTCAACAATCATCGGGGAACAAGATGTTGCCCACCGTCATATTCGCACCGACGATCGTCCAACGGCGTTAAGGCGTGTCACCTCCGTTTCATCCATATTGTACAGTTGCATAGCATTTAATGAAATAATAAATAAGGACAAACAACATCACATTACAAGAAATCACACAGTACAAGGTAATTAAGCATGAAATACTGGTGGTATTACATATCGCCCCCCTTAAAAATAGTTTCATCCCGAAACTAAGAAAATAACTCGGGATGACTCTCCTTCATGCTCGACTCGGTTTCCCAAGTCGCTCCTTCCATGCCGTGGTGCGACCACTGAACCTTCACGGGGGGTATGGCTTTATTTCGCAATATCTTCATACGCCGATCCAAGATGGCGATCGGTACCTCCCTAAAGGCAGCATCATCGAAAATTTCCACTTCTTCGAAATTGAGTTTGTGACTCAGATCATAGACATACTTCCTTATCTGGGAGATGTGAAAGACGTTATGCACTCCATCCAGATGCGGCGGTAGAGATAATCGATACGCGAGCTTCCCTACCCGGTCCAATATCTCAAACGGGCCTATAAACCTCGGTCTTAACTTGCCTTTTTGGCTGAAACGCCGGATACCCCGCATAGGTGATACTTTGACCCAAACATGATCCCCGAAAGCAAATTCTAACGGTCGATGTCGGCTTTCGGCATAAGATTTCTGCCGGCTCTGTGCGGCTAGCATGTGCTTTCGAATGATAGAGATCTTCTTAATAGACTCCTGGATCAGATCTAACTCGGTAACCGCGGTGTCAGAAGAATCATCCCAGCATAACGGTGACTTACATCTTCGCCCATACAGGGCCTCAAACGGTGACAGGCCTATGCTTGCATGCCAACTGTTGTTGTACGAGAACTCCACTCATCCCAGATGTCTAGCCTAATCCTTACCCCAATCGAGCACACATGCCCTCAACATATCTTCCAAGGTTTGAATCGTACGTTCGGTCTGTCTATCCATCTGAGGGTGATAAGCCGTGCTAAAATGTATTTGGGTCCCCACACCTTTATAGACAGCTTTCCAAAAACGAGACACGTATCTGGTGTCCCTATCCGAAATGATGGATGAGGGAACGCCGTGCAGCCTCACGATCTCCCTGATGAAAATGGCGGCCAATTACTCTATCCCGGTTGTCTCTTGAATAGGAATGAAATGTGCCGATTTCGTCAATCGATCAACAATGACCCAAATTGTATCCTTTCCTCCCACCGCCGTTGGTGGCTTAGTGACAAAATCCATCGATATGCTCTCCTATTTCCACTTCGGGATGGGTAGGGGTTGCATGATTCCGGCCGGTCTGTGTTCAATCTTCACTTGTTGGCACGTCATACATCGGGCGACGAATCTAGAAACTTCCCATTTTATATTTTTCCACCAAAAACTTTGTCGCAAATCTATGTACATCTTGCTTGCTCCTGGGTGAATGGAATAAGTAGTGGAGTGCGCCTCCTTCACTATAGTCTGCTTCAGCCCGTCATTCGGTGGGATACATATCCTGTTCTTGAACCTCACCAAATCACCCTGGATCTTATAGTCGGAAACATCTCCTCCCTCGATTCTTGCACCAATTGCACGTATTTGGGATCCTCCATCTGTGCTAGACGTATCTCGTCTAGTAAGGACGAATGTATATTGATTGAGCACAATTGTCCTTGCCTACGTTGTATCCATACTTTGGTACTGCTTCTCCTGATGTCTTGCTGCAGTTCGAGCTGAATTGTTATGCTGGATACCATCACTTCTTGTGTAGTTTTCCGACTAAGAGCATCAGCTACCACATTGGCTTTCCCGGGATGATAGGAGATTTCCACATCGTAGTCCTTGATTAGCTCCAACCAGCGCCTCTATCTCATGTTTAATTCTCTCTGAGTGAAGATATACTTCAAGCTCTTACGATCCGTGAAAATCTTGCAAGTAACTCCGTAAAGATAGTGCCTCCAAATCTTGAGGGCATGCACCACTGCGGTTAGCTCCAAGTCGTGGGTCGGGTAATTCACTTCGTATCGCCTTAGTTGTCGAGATGCGTATGCTATAACTCTGTCATTCTGCATGAAGACACACCCCAGTCCATGCTTAGATGCATCCGTGTATATAATGAATCCTTCCGTTCCCTGTGGTAACACTAGAACTGGAGCAGTAGTTAGCCTACTATTGAGCTCATCGAAGCTCTTCTGGCAATCTGCCATCCATACAAATTTGGTGCTCTTTCTCAGTAGGTTTGTTAACGGTCGAGCGATACAGGAAAAAGCCTCGACGAATCTTCGATAGTAACCCGCCAATCCTAGTAAACTCCTTACCTCCTTGACGTTCTTCAGCAGTTCCCAACTCATTATTGTCTCGATATTTTGTGTATCGACCTTGATGCCTTCTGCCGAGACAACATGTCCGAGAAAAATTACCTCCGGCATCCAGAATTCGCACTTGGAAAGTTTTGCATAAAGTTGATCTTGCCTTAACATGCTCAGCACTTGCCTCAAATGTTCCTCGTGTTCCTGTCGGCTTCGGGAATAGATCAGGATGTCGTCAATAAAAACCACCACGCAGTTGTCGAGTAAGTCAATCAAAACTTTGTTCATCAGTTCCAGGATTTACGTACGTAATGCATTTTACGTACGCTATGTAAAATGGTTAACGTACGTAAAGGCCGTCCTGAGGCCACTGACTGAAATGTGCCCATGTGTTACGTACGTAAGTCGTCTTTACGTACGTAAGGCTCCAGTCCGTAGCGTATGTTAAGCTTAGAGGATAGCGTACGCTACGAAGAGTTGACTCGTTTGTCCTCTAGCCCGCCGAAAGTAGCTTCATCCGCGTCAAAGGGAAGATTCTGGTCGGGAGTCCAACTCACCCGTTACGTACGTAAGCTAGTTAGCTTAACGTACGTAATACTCAAATTTTAGCGTACGTTAGGCATATACTATAGCGTGTGTTAGACATTCAATCCTTTAGTCACATATCACATTTTAACCATCTCGGGGTGACCGTCCTTTCAACTCGTCAACAATCATCGGGGAACAAGATGTTGGCCACCGTCATATTCGCACCGACGATCGTCCAACAGCGTCAAGGCGTGTCACCTCCGTTTCATCCACATTGTACAGTTGCATAGCATTTAATGAAATAATAAATAAGGATAAACAACATCACATTACAAGAAATTACACAGTACAAGGTAATTAAGCATGAAATACTGGTGGTATTACATATCGCCCCCCTTAAAAATAGTTTCGTCCCGAAACTAAGAAAATAACTCAGGATGACTCTCCTTCATGCTCAACTCGGTTTCCCAAGTCGCTCCTTCCATGCCGTGGTGCGACCACTGAACCTTCACGAGGGGTATGGCTTTATTTCGCAATATCTTCATATGCCGATCCACGATGGCGATCGGTACCTCCCTAAAGGTAGCATCATCGAAAATTTCCACTTCTTCAAAATTGAGTTTGTGACTCAGATCATAGACATACTTCCTTAACTGGGAGATGTGAAAGATGTTATGCACTCCATCTAGATGCGGCGGTAGAACTAATCGATACGCGAGCTTCCCTACCCGGTCCAATATCTCAAACGGGCCTATAAACCTCGGGCTTAACTTGCCTTTTTGGCCGAAATGCCGGATACCCCACATAGGTGATACTTTGACCCAAACATGATCCCCGAAAGCAAATTCTAACGATCGTTGTCGGCTTTCGGCATAAGATTTCTCCCGGCTCTGTGCGGCTAGCATGTGCTTTCGAATGATAGAGATCTTCTTAATAGACTCCTGGATCAGATCTAACTCGGTAACCGCGGTGTCAGAAGCATCATCCCAGCATAACGGCGACTTGCATCTTCGCCCATACAGGGCCTCAAACGGTGACATGCCTATGCTTGCATGCCAACTGTTGTTGTACGAGAACTCCACTAATCCCAGATGTCTAGCCTAATCCTTACCCCAATCGAGCACACATGCCCTCAACATATCTTCCAAGGTTTGATTCGTACGTTCGGTCTGTCCATCCGTTTGAGGGTGATAAGCCGTGCTAAAATGTATTTGGGTCACCATAGCTTTATGGACAGTTTTCCAAAAACGAGACACGTATCTGGTGTCCCTATCCGAAATGATGGATGAGGGAACGTCGTGCAGCCTCACGATCTCCCTGATGAAAATGGCGGCCAATTGCTCTGTCCCGGTTGTCTATTGAATAGGAATGAAATGTGCCGATTTCGTCAATCGATCAACAATGACCCAAATTGTATCCTTTCCTCCCACCGCCGTTGGTGGCTTAGTGACAAAATCTATCAATATGCTCTCCTATTTCCACTCCAGGATGGGTAGGGGTTGCATGATTTTGGCCGGTCTGCGGTGTTCAATCTTCACTTGTTGGCACGTCATACATCGGACGACGAATCTAGAAACTTCCCATTTCATATTTTTCCACCAAAAACTTTGTCGCAAATCTTTGTACATCTTGCTTGCTCCTGGGTGAATGGAATAGGGAGTGGAGTGTGCCTCCTTCACTATAGTCTGCTTCAGCCCGTCATTCGGCGGGATAGAGATCCTGTTCTTGAACCTCACCAAATCACCCTGGATCTTATAGTCGGAAACATCTCCTCCCTCGATCTTATAGTTTTCCGACTAAGAGCATCAGCTACCACATTGGCTTTCCCGGGATGATAGGATATTTCCACATCATAGTCCTTGATTAGCTCTAACCAGCGCCTCTATCTCATGTTTCATTCTCTCTGAGTGAAGATATACTTCAAGTTCTTACGATCCGTGAAAATCTTGCAAGTAACTCCGTAAAGATAGTGCCTCCAAATCTTGAGGGCATGCACCACTGCGGTTAGCTCCAAGTCGTGGGTCGGGTAATTCACTTCGTATCGCCTTAGTTGTCGAGATGCGTATGCTATAACTGTGTCATTCTGCATGAAGACACACCCCAGTCCATGCTTAGATGCATCCGTGTATATAATGAATCCTTCCGTTCCCTGTGGTAACACTAGAACTGGAGCAGTAGTTAGCCTACTCTTGAGCTCATCGAAGCTCTTCTGGCAATCTGCCATCCATACAAATTTGGTGCTCTTTCTCAGTAGGTTCGTTAGCGGTCGAGCGATACAGGAAAAAGCCTCGACGAATCTTCGATAGTAACCCGCCAATCCTAGGAAACTCCTTACCTCCTTGACGTTCTTCGGCAGTTCCCAACTCATTATTGTCTTGATATTTTGTGTATCGACCTTGACGCCTTCTGCCGAGACAACATGTCCGAGAAAAATTACCTTCGGCATCCAGAATTCGCACTTGGAAAGTTTTGCATAAATTTGGTGTTGCCTTAAAACACTCAGCACTTGCCTCAAATGTTCCTCGTGTTCCTGTCGGCTTCGGGAATAGATCAGGATGTCATCAATAAAAACCACCACGCACTTGTCGCGGAAGTCAATCAAAACTTTGTTCATCAGTTCCATAAAAACGGATGGGGCATTAGTCAACCCGAATGATACCATGATATACTCGTAATGTCCATACCTCGATCGAAATGCAGTCTTGGGTATATCTTCCTACTGAATCCTTAATTGGTTTTATCCGGACCATAGATCGGTCTTTGAAAACGCAATGGCCCCTTGTAATTGATCCAAGAGGTCATCGATTCTTGGAAGTGGATAACGATTCTTGATAGTAACCCTATTTAGTTCTCTATAGTCAATGCACAAGCGTAGAGAGTTGTCATTCTTCTTAACAAAAAGTACCGGCGCGCCCCACGGTGAGGTGCTTGGGCGGATCAACCCTTTCTCCAACAGATCTTCGAGCTGTATCTTTAATTTCTTCATCTCGGCCGGCGCCATCCTGTAAGGAGATTTAGAAATAGGTCTCGTCCCCGGCTCGAGTTCAATGGAGAGGTCAACTTCTCGGTGCAGTGGCAGCCCCGGTAGTTCATCGGGAAAGACGTCTGGAAATTCATTCACCACTGGAATGTTTGCGATCGTAAGTTGTGGAGTATCCTCCTGAAGAACATAACACCAATAGTACTTCCTTCGAGAGTCGCAGGAGACTTCCGATGCGAGGAGGCTGAGAGACCCTTTCGTATTGAAGTGTTCTCATCCTCTGATAACATGTGTGGTACCATCATGAGCCGTAATAGAAATAGTCAAGTGGTAGGTATCCAAGACCGTCCTCTGCAATGGCATCCAGTCCATACCTAATATGATATCTTCATTCTGAAGCGGGAAGACCATATGATTAGTGGTCCAACTATGATCATCGATGCAGATCTGACAGTCTCGAACCTTTAGGTCGTTGCCTATTCTACTACCCTCGGGTAGTTTAACAGTAAAGGACTCACAAGGTACACAAGTAAGATTTAAATGTTCAACACATTCCATAGATATAAACGAATATGTGGCTCCGGTATCGAATAGTACATGCACTGGCTGAGAGTTAACAAGAAGAGTACCTGAGATAGCCGGCGCGGACTGACCATCCATAGCCCTCAGCTCAAATACGCGGGACGGCACTGACTCCGAAAAGGATGAAGTACCACCGTCGCGCCCACGGCCTCGTCCGGCACCGTGTGCCGGTGGTTGAGTCTGGTGGGATGGAGCTCGGTAGTTGGAAACAGCAGGCATCCTGGGGGATTGCACAGAGCCTTGTTGACTTGGTTGGGAAGCTGAGTTATGAGTAGGATTGGCCCGCCAGCAGTAACGAGACATGTGTCCACTCTTTCCGCAAGTGAAACATTTGGTAGCCGACTTCTGCACTGATCCTTAGTATGTTCGGACATGCCACAATTGAAGCAGTCCCTACGGTAAGGCCGATCAGATGCACCCTTCTGTTGGTACGAAACCACTGACTTGAAAGAAGATGCGGGCCCCGAGTTTGTTTTGTTGTTGCTCCCTGACTGAGCTGATGTCTTTTGCTTCTTCGAGTTATGTCCGGTGTCAGTATTAACAACAGTACTGGCATAAGTTGTGACCACGTCTTCGTACGCCCTCAGAGTCGTGCAATGGAATCCGGCGGCATAGCGTTGTACATCCTCCGGCAACCTCTGTGCAAGGTGGCATATTCGTTGATCTTCTGATGGAACCATCTGCGAGATGTAACTTAGCTCGGTTCGGTAGGCCCGAATGATTTCTGGTACTGGCATATTTTGTGGTCCAGCACTAAAAAAGTCTCGCGCGCGAGCGATTTGGGCTGATTTGGGACAGTACTCGCTCCGCAGTAGTCGGGAAAATTCGGTCCATCCGACCACTCGGTCCTCTGGCCAGTAAGTCCTCCACCAGCGGGCAGCAATGTCAAGGAGTTGATTAACCCCGAGCGGCACCTTTCGGTTCTCTGGGCATCCGATCACCTCGAAAGCAGACTCCATTACAGATATCCAGTCGTCCACGTGTTTCTGCCCTGCCCCGTCAAAACACGTGTTTCTTCAGCAGCTCTCCCAACCATCGGTCCCTTCCTGCGTTTTCTTCCACATTGATGACCGGTATCCATTCCACCTGGTTGACCTGAGCAATTCCCATGGCGATAGCTTGGGCAAGGTCCTGAACGAAAGCCGGGTCCATGCCTCCCGGTTTGTTATCCTAGCGTTCCGCCTCCTGATCATTTTGATTAATTGGTGGCGGCTGGTCCCCAGCAGGATGGGTCTCGGCAGTATTCCTGTCCCCATCGTGATTTGCGGCGGAACCCTGAGCATCGTTCA
This sequence comes from Orobanche coerulescens, assembly GCA_033398695.1. NCBI lineage: Eukaryota > Viridiplantae > Streptophyta > Magnoliopsida > Lamiales > Orobanchaceae > Orobanche > Orobanche coerulescens. Next base: position 134,280,597 of record CM065806.1, on the reverse strand, counting down.
CCACTCTCCTAGCTCCTTGGCGTGCCATTACTGACAGTATTAATCTAAAGCCAGTTTCACACACAGTTTACAATTAAATGTAGTTTCGAGATAGAAAACACACATATCACTTACTTTGCATTTCCACGAGGAGTTACGGTCGCTTGGGGTGTTGATCTGGAAAAACTTTGAAAATTAGGAGAAATTTCATTTAAGCCAGGAGCCGATGCTCCGATACCATTTTCTGTAACACCCCCAAAATCTTTCGAGGTATTACAGTGCCATGAATCCCATGTGGGACCCACAAGGCTAGTTTAGAAAATAGATATTTTAAAGAAATTGCAATAAAACAATAAGTTCACGGTTACATAACATGAGCCGAAAGGTTTAAAGGAGAAACATAGTTCAAAGTTCGATTATTACATAACGGAAGTTTTAAAGACCAAATTTAATTTAAGCAGCGGCAAGAGTTTATTCCAACACCGTTTAAATTTGACCGGACCCCTCAGGAATGTCCTGCACATAATCAACAAATTTACCTGGCACGACAATTCATGTCAGGTAACCAAGGTCAGAGAATGCATACCAATAACGACCATTAGCAAAGATATACATAATTTTACCGAACACAATGCTATATAACCAACAGAAAATATTTCACCACGTGACCGACGTTGTCTTTCTATTTTTATCACATAAACCCCAAGGTCGCAACCAAGGGTCACGAAAGTATCCACACGGGAATACCCCGGAACATAGGTGCCCAATTCGGGTCTTATCCCTCAACACATTTCCATACGGGTACCATACAGGTTTTATCCCCAACACATCGGCCCATTTATAACATATTTTAGAGAAAGACAACCGTCGACATTTATCAACAATGCCACATTCATAACTACGAACATTACGATAATATTAGCATTTCTCGAGCAAGATTTCACTTGCCTAATATCCGATTAACACCTCGTACGGATCATGATGAATAAAACTAGTCTCCCTTCCCTAATTGGGTTCCTAGCGTAGTCTCAATTACCAACATTAGTATCGTTTTTCTAAGTTCATAAGCATTACGTACCATTATACCGTTCAATTCTACGGTTAACGTTAGATACATCGATTTGCTCAACAATATTATCCCTATCATCATTTGGTTGGCAACAAACAACCATAGCATAATCAAATCCCATACTCCTAATCTAATTCTCTATTACGAGTACTTCAATCGGTAGACTATCATTTTACACAATGATTTCGGAATTCGATTCTCAATGACATTAATACTATCGAATTAATTCCCCTATTAATGTTAACGTTGATCATCATATTGCAAGAGTAAGTTACGACTAGTTTATCAACGGTGATGAATTCCTACGAAATCCTTCTACAATTGATTCATCGATTATATATGATCCAAATGTAAATTGAGATGGAAGTTCTCGCACGTGATTGTTAGAACGAGTTGTATGAAAATGAAATATAGGAACAATGATAACTCTGATTACTACAAGTTCGTCCGTTTAGATCGTATACGAGATTTTAGCAAAATCTACCCAAGTACCCGTAATCTAACGAGTAATAATCAACAACATTGAAGAGATTACTCCAAGGATTGATAGACTTACCTTAGAAGATGAAGAACAATGAGGAGAGATGATAAATTAACAAGATACACGAGGAGAAATGAGGAATGGGTTGAATGACTTGGATAATCTTCATTGGAGCTTACGAAATCACCTCCTCTATGTTAATTCAAGTGTATGAGAGGCCAAGAATTGAGTATAAGGCTGTGGAAAAGCTTCAAGAGTTCTTCACTTCAAGTTTAGGGATGGGAGAAATGAAGGTGGGAGTGTTATTTTATAACACTCGGTTTTGTTAACGTACGTTAACGTTCCAGGATTTACGTACGTAATGCATTTTACGTACGCTATGTAAAATGGTTAACGTACGCAAAGGCCGTCCAGAGGCCACTGACTGAAATGTGCCCATGTGTTACGTACGTAAGTCGTCTTTACGTACCTAAGGTTCCAGTCCGTAGCATACGTTAAGCTTGGAGGATAGCGTACGCTATGAAGAGTTGACTCGTTTGTCTAGCCCGCCAAAAGTAGCTTCATCCGCATCAGAATGAAGATTCTGGTCGGGAGACCAACTCACCCGTTACGTACGTAAGCTAGTTAGCTTAACGTACATAATACTCAAATTTTAGCGTACGTTAGGCATATACTATAGCATGCGTTAGACATTCAATCCTTTAGCGAAATATCACATTTTAACCATCTCGGGGTGACCGTCCTTTCAACTCATCGACAATCATCGGGGAACAAGACTTTGGCCACCACCATATTCGCACCGACGATCGTCCAACGGCATCAAGGCGTGTCACCTCCGTTTCATCCATATTGTACAGTTGCATAGCATTTAATGAAATAATAAATAAGGACAAACAACATCACATTACAAGAAATCACACAGTACAAGGTAATTAAGCATGAAATATCGGTGGTATTACACAACGCTAGAATCGGGGCTGAAGTCAAACACCTCTTCAGCTCCTCAAAACTCGACTGTATTTCGTCATTCCAGACGAACTTCTCATATTTCTGAAGCAACTGTGTAAGTGGCCGAGCCAGTTTCGAGAACCCTCGACGAACCTACGATAGTATCTAGCCAAACCCAAAAAACTACGGACCTCCTTCACGTTCTTAGGCGGTGCCCAATCTAGCATTGCCTCAATCTTCTGTGGATCCACACGGACCCCCTCGGCTGAAATCACGTGACCCAGATGTTAGAATATAAAACACAGCAGAAGCTAGTTGGTAAAAATATTTTATGAACGGTTTTATAAACTAACCAACATAAAAACTGGATCTATTTAGGCTTGTCAATTAATTAACTAAACAGATTAATAAACAATCAAATAAATATATTTACGCATGGGAGTCGGTAATTAATACCATTGACGCGGAATGGTAGAAATTCCCTCCTTGAATCGATCGAACCACTCCCTCTGTTCTTCTTCGATCTACTTGTATTTCTACCTCAAAGTCTTCTAGAGTATATCCCGCCTATTATCCGGATGTCGTGTGGGCAACAATCTACCGGACTACTTGGACAGCAATATGGATCGGCCGAAACTTTCCCCAAGAAACTCACGATTTTGTTCTCTCTATTTTTCTTGAATATTTTGGTATTTTGAGAAAAATAGTGTGTTAACTAAATTGTGGAATCCAAGATACAAGTCAAGATCCACAATTAAACGCAAAAAAAAAAAATCGAAATTCTTGTGCCAAGAAAGGTGTTAAAATCGGCCACCATTGAAGTCCAATTTATAGGTGTTTTGGGCTACCCTAGGGACCTTAAGGAGGATAAGGTAAGGACTCCCAATAGATATCTTCTTTCCAATATTAGGACTCTTCCTAATATTAAGACTCTATTAATATCAACTTAGTCCACTAAAAAGTTGATATTGCACTTCCAACCAAAATCCCAAATTACGAAATTGGGCTCCTTTTTGAATTAATTATTCCCGTGTTTAAGATATTCCATATCCATTAATTAATTTAAGTTACTGACAGCTTTTAATTAATTAATATATTATACATGAGTATACCACTCGACTTTTATTATTATATCGGAAAATTAATTCCACCTGCAGGTTTTAATATAATAATCCTTTCGAGTGCCTCAAGGGACATGATCAACCCGATTGGTCGGGACACGATTTCTAGCTATAATATTAATTATCATATAAATAATTATATTGCCCAAAATATCGAGCATATTGAGTCAATCATTGTGTCTCTCACCCATGATAAATCAAAGCAATAAATATTACATATATATATAATTAAATATTAATCACTATAATTAAGAAATAATATTTGTCCAAGATGTACGTTCTTCTTATAGTTAGTACAGAAGAATCTATCTCACCTCGATCCTGTTCAACGTATACCGAATACGCTAATATATGCTAATGGTCAAGACCAACCAATCTCAAGCATAGACTACCACATCTCACATAACGGTCTAATGTTATATAGGTTGTGAAGTAAGTATTACTATATAAGGAACCAATAAAGTAATCTTCTGTGTGACTCGACACACCAAGTAATTTAGACAATATTTGCACAACCATAGTGTTTATGCAAAACATGTGATGAAATGAATTAAATATTCTCATAGATAAAGACAGGGAAATTAGGTAATGCAAGCATAAAGTATGCTTTGACGTATACAACCCTAACAATATCCCACTTATACTCAAAGCATGCTTTTGAAGTATACTATCTAGACTATGTCTATCTATCTCCCACTTATACTCAAAGCAATGCTGCCATACATCTCAACCCAATTCCTTCCACATGCCCTTCAAATGACTTTGAGGGCAACCCTTTCCTGAAAGGATCAGCTAGGTTGTCTTCAGATGTTATCTTGGAGATAATAATCTTCCTTCTCTTAACAAAATCTCGAATGATATGATATTTGTGCTAGATATGTTTGCTTTCTTCGTGGGCCCATGGTTCCTTCGAATTTGCAACAGCACCGGTATTATCACAATAAAGTGTAATACTCCTGGGCAAATTAGGAATCACCCCCAAATCCTTTAGGAAGTACTTGAGCCATACTGCCTCTTTAGCTGCCTCTGAGGCTGCTACATATTCGGCTTCCATGGTAGAGTCCGCTATGCATTTCTGCTTCACACTCCTCCAATTGATGGCTCCACCTCCCAAAGTGAAAACATATCCGGAAGTTGATTTCGACTTTTCTTTGTCCGCACTGAAATCCGAGTCAGTGTAACCCAAAGGACAAAGCGTATCTGATTGATATACAAGCATATGCTCCCTAGTCCTTCTCAGGTACTTGAGTATATGCTTGACAGCAATTCAATGTCCCGGTCCTGGGTTCGACTGATATCTCGCCACCATGCCTACAGTATGACAGGTATCAGGCCTAGTGCAAAGCATAGCATACATGAGGCTTCCCACTGCTGAAGCATAAGGGACCAGCTTCATGTCATCTATCTCCTTCCGTGTCTTAGGACATATAGCCTTAGATACCTGAATTCCATGTCTGTAAGGTAAGAAACCTTTCTTGGAATTCTCTATACTAAACCGTTTTAGCACCGTATCGATATAGGATGCCTGAGATAAGCACAACATCCTTTTCTTTTGATCTCGAAAGATCCTAATACCAAGGATGTGCCCAGCTTCTCCCAAATCCTTCATATTGAATTGCTCAGACAGCCATACCCTTACGTCTGATAATACCTTCACATTATTTCTAATCAGAAGTATATCAGATACGTACAGTACAAGAAACACTAGCACATTTCCATCGCACTTTTTTTATACACAAACCTCACTAAGACACTATTCAAAACCATACGATTGAATGACCTCATCAAATCGCATGTTCCAAGACCTTGATGCTTGCTTGAGACCATAAATGGCTCTTTTAAGCTTGCACACTAAGTGCTCCTCTCCGTTAGCAATGAATCCCTCAAGTTAGCACATACAAATTTCCTTATTAAGACTCCCGTTCAAGAACGCAGTCTTGACATCCATCTGCCAAATCTCCATACCCAAATGCGCAGCTATAGCTAAGAGAATCCGGATCGATTTAAACATGGCTACTGGCGAAAAGGTCTCATCATAGTCGATGCCCTCCTTCTGAGTGTAACCTTTCGCAACAAGCCTTGCTTTGAAGGTTTCAACCTTACCTTTCGATTCTCTCTGATGCTTGTATACCCACTTACTTCCAATGGGTTTTACCCCATTTGGTAGCTCTACTATCTCCCACACTTGATTAGAATCCATAGATCCCATTTCGGATTCCATTGCTCTTTGCCAGGATTTGGCATCCTAGTCTTGAACTGCCCGCTTATACGTACATGGATCCGTTTCATCCTAGTCTGGGGAGTGGTCCGAAGATGCTCCCACACCGACGAAATGTCCAGGTTGACAAACATCCCTCCCACTACGAAGAGGTGTGTCCTTGGTTTGCGTATCCACAATGGTGTCGATATGTGGTACACTAGGTGTTTGTATAATTGGTATTGTCGAAATCTCGCCCCTAATTTCTTCTAGAATAACCTCACTCCTAGGCTTGTGGCTTATTACATAGTTTTCCTCTAAGAACCGGGCATTGGTGCTAACAATGACCTTCTGATCTTTAGGACTTTAGAATAAGCCACCCTTCGTTCCCTTCGGATATCCTACAAACACTCGTACTTCTGTACGAGATGCCAACTTATCAGCTTCCTTATTTAGCATGTGTGCTGGTGAACCCCAAATCCAAACATGTCCTAGACTGGGCTTGCGCCCATTCCACAGTTCTGTGGGTGTTTTTGGAACTGATTTCGAAGGCAGCAAGTTTGGAACGTACGCCGCTGTTTCCAAGACATATCCCCTAAATGAAATAGGCAAATCAGAATAACTCATCATTGACCTAAACATCTCTAATAAAGTATGATTCCTTCATTCAGCAACACCATTTTGTTGTGGTGTACCAAACGCAGTGAGCTGGGAAGTAATCCCCTCATGTGCCAAGAAATCCAGAAACTCTCCACTAAGATACTCGCCACCACGATCAGATCGCAGTGACTTGATACTCTGTCCATGACGCTTCTCTATTTCAGCCTTGAATTCTTTGAACTTACCAAAAGATTCAGACTTACATCGCATCAAATCGATGTATCCATATCTCGAATAATCATCTTTAAACGTGATGAAGTATTCGAAACCACCCTTAGCCTGGATGTTCATTGGAACACATACATCGGTATGAACCAATTCCAACACATTTTGTGCACGATTTCCTTTGCTTTGAAAAGCTCTTTTAGTCATTTTACCTTCTAGATAGGATTCGCAGATTGGAAATGACTCAACTTGGAGCGAATCTAATGGGCCATCGCTCACCAGTCTTTGAATCCTTCTAAGGTTAATATGACCCAATCGTAAATGCCACAAATATGTTTGATTTATGCTCGAAGGTTCTTTTCTTTTATTAGGATTAGCAAAAGATTAAGTGATTTATAATTATGCAAGGGAGCTGGTGCAGCATTAATGATATAAAGTCCTTCATTATAAGTACTCGTGCAAACATATTCACCATTTCTTTTAATAACTGCATTATCTTCAAAAGAAATTGAATATCCATCACGATGCAATTTAGAAACTGAAATTAAATTCATTCTAAAATTAGGCACTAATAACACATTATTTAGGACTATAATCATATCATTAACTTTTAACTGCACGACTCCCACTGCAACAGCCTTCAGCCTGGAATAGTCGCCCCAGCTAATAGTAATCTCATCCGCACTAAGTACCTTAGTTACTTGGAACCCCTGCGAGTCATAACAAACATGATCAGTGGAGCCCAAATCTACTATCCACGAAGTGATAGAACAGGCAGCCAAACATGTTTTGACTATTAGTACATGAGACGTACCTTTCTTAGGGCAATGACTCTTGAAATGCCCTTTCAGACCGCAATTGAAGCACTTGCCCTTAGGCTTTTTGTTCGCGTCTGGCTGAGGAGCCTTTGATTGAGGAGCCTTGCCTTTAGCTTTGAAAATTGCCACTTGCTTCTGGACAACCTGCTTTTTCTTCTTTCCCCATTTGGGTTTTGAAGAAGTAGCACCGGTTGCCGCAAGAATTTGATGATAACCTTGTTCGAAGAGACCTTCGGCAGACTGAAGCTCTGTCAGAAGTTCCGCCAATGTGTAAGTTCTATGATTCATATTGTAATTGAGGCATAACTGCTCAAAGCTTCTTGGTAAACTGCCCAAGATAATATCGACCTGCGACTCCGCATCGATAGTGGGGCCCAGTATGCTCAGTTCGTTCAAATGAGACATCATTTTAAGAACGTGATCCCTTACTGGAGTCCCTTCAGACATTTGGGTTGTCACCAACACCCTCATTGCATTTTGCCCAGATGCCCGGTTCTGATGACCAAACATCTCAGTGAGATTTTTCAACATTTCCGCGGCCGAGCCCATCGTCTGATGCTGATATTGCAATACATTTTTCAGTGAAGCCAAAATGTAACAGCCATCTCATCAGACTTTTTCAATTTCTGGAATTCAGCCAACTCTTCAGGAGTTGCATCCGTTTCTGGTTCCAAAGGGCTCTCCTCAGTTAAAAAAAATTTATACCCCTCGGCAGTCAAGACAATATCAAGATTTCTTTTCCAGTTGGCAAAGTTAGTGCCATCAAGTTTGTTTTCTTTGAGAATAACAGCTAGTGGATTGAAACACATCTGAGAATAAAATTAAAACACCATTCATCACATAATTCGACACAAAATATATTGAAAAACCTTAAAACACAATATATATGCAATCAACCAACACCTTGAAAAACCGCACATGCAAGCCACGATAGTGTGGACGTTTACACATACATTTTCAAGTAGATTTTAACATCTTTAATTTTACTATCTAGTCAAGATGCGTTTTGACAAGTAAAATTAATAGTTGGTTCCTCTTGGCCATGCATTTAATTAACATAGACTCCGATGGGGAGCTTATTGATTAATATACCTAAGTGAACACCATAATTTAACAAACCTTAGAATATCATTTAATGATAATAGTCCTATAGATGGAGAGGTCCTATCATAAAAAATAATATTCACCTTTTTGTTATCAAATTTAAAGTTTAAAACTAGTGAGCCAATAATTAGCACATCCGATGTGGAGTAAGACTCTTATGTCAACGCGCATGCTAATTATTTCACAAATAAACCAATTATGGAGGCCAATTTGATATTGAAAAATCAATTTAAAATCCCTTAGTTATTTTTAAAAATTAAGGTTTTTAATTTTCTCGTCCTAACATGTAAGAAACATATCACGCATATATTCGTACATACCATTCATCAAAAACAATAAAAACCAACAAATAATAAAAAGTGGATAATTAAAAAAAATTATCATGGCTTTTATTCCTCGTTTTGAATAACGAGAAAATCCTCGGCTCGTTTGCTCCCACTGCTTCAAGTATCTCGCGGAAAAACAACTAGGACCATACATCGAACGACCCGAACCGGACAACTTGACCCGCTGGCCGCTGCCCGACTTGCTGCTGCACAGCGCGTCACGTGCCCAGCGCCGCCCGGCCCAGGCCGACCTACGGCCAAGATCGGCCTCGGCCGAGTCTCGACCGGCATTCTGCTGGTCTCGGTCGGTTCGTCCGATCGGGACTCCTCTTCGCGATGGACTTCTTTCTCTTTCGTACTTTGTGTGTTCCAATTCGATTACAATTTTATTCGAAATAAAATACATCGAACTTACAGCAAATTACAAGAAAAATAAATCCTATTCTACCCGTGTATTTTCTCACGGAAAAACTTATACATGCCCTAAACCGGGCCAAATTACCAAAAATACATAAATAAATAAAAAAACATCATATAGCCATGATAATTGGATCATATTCTCCTGCAAGACAAATTCTAGCAAATATTCCAAAAATCATACTATATAAATATTTAATTACTAGCATATTAGTCAACAAATTAATTAAATTGAACAGAACCTAAAGACCGGCTCTCATACCAATTGTTGGAATATAAAATGCAGCGGAAGCTAGTTGGTGAAAATATTTTATGAACGGTTTTATAAACTAACCAACATAAAAACTGGATCTATTTAGGCTTGTCAATTAATTAACTAAATAGATTAATAAATAATCAAATAAATATATTTATGCTTGGGAGTCGGTAATTAATACCTTTGATGCGAAGTGGTAGAAATTCCCTCCTTGGATCGATCAAACCACTCCCTCTGTTCTTCTTCGATCTACTTATATTTCTACCTCAAAGTCTTCTAGAGTATATCCCGCCTATTATCCGGATGTCGTGTGGGCAACAATCTACCAGCAATATGGATTGGCCGAAACTTTCCTCAAGAAACTCACGATTTTATTCTATTTTTCTTGAATATTTTGGTATTTATAGAAATATATTGTGTTAACTAAATTGTGGAATCCAAGACACAAGTCAAGATCCACAATTAAACACAAAAGAAAAAAAATCGAAATTCTTGTGCCAAGAAAGGTGTTAAAATCGGCCACCATTGAAGTCCTATTTATAGGTGTTTTGGGCTACCCTAGGGACCTTAAGGAGGATAAGGTAAGGACTCCCAATAGATATCTTCTTTCCAATATTAGGACTCTTCCTAATATTAAGACTCTATTAATATCAACTTAGTCCACTAAAAAGTTGATATTGCACTTCCTACCAATATCCCAAATTATGAAATTGGGATCCTTTTTGAATTAATTATTCCCGTGTTTAAGATATTCCATATCCATTAATTAATTTAAGTTACTGACAGCTTTTAATTAATTAATATATTATACATGAGTATACCACTCGACTTTTATTATTATATCGGAAAATTAATTCCACCTGCAGGTTTTAATATAATAATCCTTTCGAGTGCCTCAAGGGACATGATCAACCCGACTGGTCGGGACACGATTTCTAGCTATAATATTAATTATCATATAAATAATTATATTGCCCAAAATATCGAGCATATTGAGTCAATCATTGTGTCTCTCACCCATGATAAATCAAAGCAATAAATATTACATATATATAATTAAATATTAATCACTATAATTAAGAAATAATATTTGTCCAAGATGTACGTTCTTCTTATAGTTAGTACAGAAGAATCTATCTCACCTCGATCCTGTTCAACGTATACCGAATACACTAATATATGTTAATGGTCAAGACCAACCAATCTCAAGCATAGACTACCACATCTCACATAACGGTCTAATGTTATATAGGTTGTGAAGTTGGTATTACTATATAAGGAACCAATAAAGTAATCTTCTGTGTGACTCGACACACCACATCATCTACATTATAAAGTAATTTAGACAACATTTGCACAACCATAGCGTGAATAAATATGCAAAACATGTGATGAAATGAATTAAATATTCTCATAGATAAAGACCGGGAAATTAGGTAATACAGGCATAAAGTATTCTTCTGTAACACCCCCAAAACCATCCGGGATATTACAGCGTCGTGGGTCCCACGCCGGAACCCACCAGGCTAAAAACCATTTACAAAACCAATTCAAAAACGCCAAAAGGCTGATGATGGTAATATTTTGCAATTACTCAAATACTTTCAAAAAAATGATTCTGAATTACCATCATAAAATACCATTTGAAAATACAAGGCGAAATGCCAAATCTCGACAGTTCAAAGTGTACGTTAAGCCGCCACTTAAACGTACCGAAAAATAATTGGGAAAAAGCATTTGACGAAAATAACCCAAGTTCGCAAAGTGCCAAAAGGGCCATTTAAAAATACACACACGCAGCGGATAAAGATACCGAAAAGCTATTTTGAAATATACACATGCAGCGGATAAAAATACAGTTTAAAATACACATTTGCAGCGGAAATAAAACAACCAGAAATAAATACTCAATACTCAAAAACATGCCACCGCCAGTATCACATCGGGAAGCTCATCCTTTCACGACCGCTACTAGCTCGATCTCCGAGTACCTAAAAATAAAGCCCACGACGGGGTCAGCCACAATACTCAATAATGATACCGATCACATCATCATAAATAATTACATACCAATGTAATAATACTGTAAGAATACTACCAACGTAATCTTACCGTTATAACCTTACCAATCCATAATAATCTAAATCCTTACCATAATCCACATTTCGCATCCTCGAATGACGAAATGAACTTAACAACAGTTATCTGTATTGAATTTCAAAAATACCAACAATCCTCAAAACATCATCATAACTCATAATCATGAAATAATTCATCCGTGCCAAATCCTGTCCATCGGATTACACAATCAAAACTCAACCTGGATAAACCAACGGTACACAACATATCGTAGATCAACTACCATATGATAATGATAACAAATCCCGAACATCGACGTACCCAATGCTTATACGATCAATAACCAGATCAACCAAAACATCACTGAGAATATCATCGACATGATAACTCCAATACGACCAATAAAGGATCACGATAATTGAGAATACCATCAACAAGGTAAATCTCGAACGCAATCAATGAAGGATCAACAATAACCGAGAATACCATCAACAAGGTAAACTCCAAATGATCAACAAAGGACCAACCATAACCGAGAATACCACCAACAAGGTAAACTCCAAATGATCAACAATAATTGATCTCAAGAAATAACTCCGACTGTCGAACATACCCCTCGGGCATAGGAACAACCAGTCACAAACTGTCGAACATACCCAACCATAAATGGAGGATGAACGACCAAACAATATGGCTCAAAGATGGAAGTCATAGTACGCCCGATTCGAAAATGTGTCCGTGCACAAGCCACCCCGGGTATTGATCACATACACGTGTGGTCTTGTACCTAATTAGCCTCACGAACTACGTCTCGTGTGCACGGTTTAATGTGGAAATATCAACACATAACCATCATGTGCCCGGCTAAAAATCCTACACAATAACCACTCGGCACGCAGATATGACTCCAGATATGTCACGATGCAACATGACAACGAAACTCAAAGAAACACATATCCAATAAGGATCAAAAGACTCACCAAAGTGAACAACAACAGACCGACAATGAAAAGTCGACATGACTAATCAATATCCAAAACATCAATCCTGGGATCATCATCCCCAAATGAATGACCAACACGATCTACGATCTCAATACAACAGTCCTGGGATCAGCATCCCTCAACGAATAACCGATATGAAACTCATTACACGAAACCTCAACATATACAACAACTCAACATACTAATTATCCACATGACTGAACAAATACTTAGATTACCTCAAAGCCGAGGACCATATCCATCAACATCCCCCAATGAGACGATCAACATAACCATTAATACCAACAATAGTCCTGGGATCAACATCCCTCAACGAACAACCAAGATTTAATCTCAATATACGAAGCCTCAACATACAACATATACAACAACTCAACATAATAATTATCTCATAACTGAACAATACATAAATTACCTCAAAGCCGAAGACAACATCCTTTCCACGAACAACATTCCTGAACGAATACATAGTTATAGAAATAATCTCAAATAAGGTACCATCCATTCAATACCAATAACCCTTTATCCCGATACTTATGTCATCACGATAACTATCCTCGATATCCGATATTCTATATCCTTGACCAAAAATAAATCACGTCTTCCTTGAACACAATTAAATCATATACCTTATGATTTATTACAACGAAACGATATACAAACCATTATCCCGACAACTTACATTTCTAACAACATTGCTATACGAATTATAAATGAAATGAAAATGAAACCATTCATCAAATATTATAAACTGAACAAGTATAAACTTGCCTCGATACCGATACCACGAAGCCGTTACCAAAATCCATTGCCTTTGTCTACGAGCTCCTTAGCCCCGACCAAAAGCAATCTACGAACTCTTTAGCCTCAACCGCAACTCAACGGTCATAATCCACGATCAAAACATATCAACCTATTGCAATAACCGATTAACACACATTCGATAAAAATTAATAACCGACATACTCAACCAACAAACTCAACGGTTCAATGAAACCTCGATCATATACATAATACCAAATAATCCAACTCAACAAATACGAACCCATATCCACGATACAAGCCGTAACTCGATGATCACAAATAACAATCAATAACCGATCAACAACGGTTCTACAATATCCCGATTAAACACATATCCAAACAACCCGAACCAATCAAACACGAATTCAAAACCACAATACGATTCCAAAATCCGAAGATCATATCAATAATCAATTTAAACCAACAAGGGTCTAACATTACCGATTCCAAATTCAATCTTAAATACGGATACAAGTTTCCTCCTTGTAAATTCATAATATAACCCAATTACCGGTTATCATCATCAATCCGGACGATCCGATTAATTCAACATCATAGATAACCATATTCCAAAGGTTTCAAATAATTCCATTATCTGAATTGAACACTTGTTAAATACCTATGAATTCTCAAACTCAAAAGTGAATCATAAACTTATCAAATCCGAAATCGTATTCGTATTCCTATACGAATATTGTACCAAAACACATAACTTAGTCTAGATATGAATATTCCATATTCATATATAAAACACCAACACCTTAAAACGTATTCATCAAATCAATGATCAATTCATCTCGACATTAAGGATTTTATAATATATTCGATTCCAACTTAAACTCCAAATACGAAGACAAAACTCCTTCTTGTTCATACTTGTAAATTCGTAGAAAACAATTTATCGATTATTATCGTGAATAATCACATTCCAAAATTATCCGAAATCCTTCCAAAATAATAACATGTAACTCAAGAGTTCTTTAAGAACACGAATTATCCAAATTCACGTTCATAATCCATAAACAACATAACCCGATGTTTTCTAACATCTAAACAACCCTTAATCGTAATTCAAGGTGTATATAATCATGTCCTTCAACATATACTTCTCATAACATCATGAATCGCAACAAACCACCAAGAACATCGAGAATACTACGATTCCATAATCATAACAACATAATCGAATCATTTGATCACCAATTCATTATCTTCCTTTAACAAAATTCCCATAATTACCAAGAATCATCACAACAATATAATTTCCATCACCATTCATACGAAAACGTGTAGAATTTTCCAAGTTCTACTCATTGAGACATTTCATCGAACACTTTGAAGGCATAGTCCAATTCAATCGATTATTCAAAGAAATACTCGAATTCTTTCCACAAAACTTCAAGAATAATGAATGATTACGAGTTTACAATCAAGTTCAATCAACAATCTGAATCAAAACGAAGCAAATCGGCCAAAACACCAAGAAATCTCAAGAACATCCAAAAACCAAAAATTTAGGTGTTCTTACCTTCGATCCGGGTGGAAGATGATGTTAATCCATGATTCCAACTTCCAAAACATGTTTTTATAAGTTGCTCATACTCAAATCCATCAATTCTTGCTGAAGGAATCGCGAAGAAACGAAGAAAAACGAAAAAATGAGTAGGTGACTCGGTCCAGGCCTTATATAGGCCGAGACCTGCCGGCACGTTACGTACGTAACCGGCTGGTCCTTACGTACGTGGCGGCGCGGCCGACCCTCTGCCCAGTGCAGCCGGAACCCTTACGTGCGTAACCGGTGGTGGCTTACGTGCGTGGCGCCCTACGGCCGTATCAGACCACCGCCTTACGTGCGTAATCGGCGATCCTAGCCATCCTGCGAGTCACCGCCGATCGTGATCGGCCACCCCACGAGTCACATCGACCATGCCGGCCATTCCAACGAGTCACGGCCGGCCATGCTCGGCCATCCAGTCATCTCGCCACGACTCGGCCGGTAGCCCCGTAACGTCGTAACACTTATTCCGTTACGTCGTAATCGTGCGTTGACATGCTACGAGATAATAATGTATTACGTCGTAATACACCGTATAACGTCGTAACTCCATCCATTGACTCACCTGTCCACATCTGCGCCGAAAGCTGTCGATCACGGGCCCCACTGTCCGATTCCTCTTGTTACGTACGTTATGTACACTATATAACGTACGTAAGCTAACACATTTTACGTACGTAAGCTCCAAGGCTTAACGTACGTAATGGCTTTTATACTTAGCCAAAAATCCAACTGTTCCTGTCCGACGTCTCGACGTACAAAATACAAACATACGGCATACTGAATACACATAATGAATCCAAAGATATTCTCATACAGTATACCTGATATCCAAATCTGTTTAACCTGATACAACATATCCTGAATATATCTGTCAATCAAAAACGATAATCACACCAGTATAACTGTCTCGGTTCTCAATTTATTTTATCCATATTGTATAGATACCAAACTATATAGTATATCTCAGATAAAATAACGCGAAAAATTTATACTGAAAATCCGGTTATTACATACTACCCCCCTTAAAATAAGTTTCGTCCTCGAAACTTGCAACCAGTCACCAACAACAGATAAATCCAAAATTTCCAACTCATCACGAAAACAATCAGTCGTCGCCACAAGCGAACAACCAAAACGATATACTTACAGGTGCGTGAAGCCGATCATCTCCCGTGATACTAGAACACGACTCCCACATGAAGTCTCAAAACAATACCAACACATGCCAATATCACACATAGCAGTTTGAAAAGAATCTCAAAAATTTTGGAAACTCCAAAAATCGGTTTGACTCAAAAGTCAGAAAACTCATTTTCAAAAATCACGCTACTCCCGTACCGGTAAAGCCACATAACACACACCCCTGGGTTTCACAAAACCCAAGCTCTGATACCATCTTCTGTAACACCCCCAAAACCATCCGGGATATTACAGCGCCGTGGGTCCCACGCCGGAACCCACCAGGCTAAAAACCGTTTACAAAACCAATTCAAAAATGCCAAAAGGCTGATGACGGTAATATTTTGCAATTACTCAAATACTTTCAAAAAAATGATTCTGAATTACCGTCATAAAATACCATTTGAAAATACAAGGCGAAATGCCAAATCTCGACAGTTCAAAGTGTACGTTAAGCCGCCACTTAAACGTACCGAAAAATAATTGGGAAAAAGCATTTGACGAGAATAACCCAAGTTCGCAAAGTGCCAAAAGGGCCATTTAAAAATACACACACGCAGCGGATAAATATACCGAAAAGCTATTTTGAAATATACACATGCAGCGGTTAAAAACACAGTTTAAAATACACATTTGCAGCGGAAATAAAACAACCAGAAATAAATACTCAATACTCAAAAATATGCCACCGCCAGAATCACATCGGGAAGCTCATCCTTTCACGACCGCTACTAGCTCGATCTCCGAGTACCTAAAAATAAAGCCCACGACGGGGTCAGCCACAATACTCAATAATGATACCGATCACATCATCATAAATAATTACATACCAATGTAATAATACTGTAAGAATACTACCAACGTAATCTTACCGTTATAACCTTACCAATCCATAATAATCTAAATCCTTACCATAATCCACATTTCGCATCCTCGAATGACGAAATGAACTTAACAACAGTTATCTGTATTGAATTTCAAAAATACTAACAATCCTCAAAACATCATCATAACTCATAATCATGAAATAATTCATCCGTGCCAAATCCTATCCATCGGATTACACAATCAAAACTCAACCTGGATAAACCAACAGTACACAACATATCTGATGATAACAAATCCCGAACATCGACGTACAGTCTGAATGCTTATACGATCAATAACCAGATCAACCAAAACATCACTGAGAATATCATCGACATGATAACTCCAATACGACCAATAAAGGATCACGATAATTGAGAATACCATCAACAAGGTAAATCTCGAACGCAATCAATGAAGGATCAACAATAACCGAGAATACCATCAACAAGGTAAACTCCAAATGATCAACAAAGGACCAACCATAACCGAGAATACCACCAACAAGGTAAACTCCAAATGATCAACAATAATTGATCTCAAGAAATAACTCCGACTGTCGAACATACCCCTCGGGCGTAGGAACAACCAGTCACAAACTATCGAACATACCCAACCATAAATGGAGGATGAACGACCAAACAATATGGCTCAAAGATGGAAGTCATAGTACGCCCGATCCGGAAATGTGTCCGTGCACAAGCCACCCCGGGTATTGATCACATACACGTGTGGTCTTGTACCTAATTAGCCTCACGAACTACGTCTCGTGTGCACGGTTTAATGTGGAAATATCAACACATAACCATCATGTGCTCGGCTAAAAATCCTACACAATAACCACTCGGCACGCAGATATGACTCCAGATATGTCACGATGCAACATGACAACGAAACTCAAAGAAACACATATCCAATAAGGATCAAAAGACTCACCGAAGTGAACAACAACAGACCGACAATGAAAAGTCGACATGACTAATCAATATCCAAAACATCAATCTTGGGATCATCATCCCCAAATGAATGACCAACAGATCTACGATCTCAATACAACAGTCATGGGATCAGCATCCCTCAACGAATAACCGATACGAAACTCATTACACGAAACCTCCACATATACAACAACTCAACATACTAATTATCCACATGACTGAACAAATACTTAGATTACCTCAAAGCCGAGGACCATATCCATCAACATCCCCCAATGAGACGATCAACATAACCATTAATACCAACAATAGTCCTGGGATCAACATCCCTCAACGAACAACCAAGATTTAATCTCAATATACGAAGCCTCAACATACAACATATACAACAACTCAACATAATAATTATCTCATAACTGAACAATACATAAATTACCTCAAAGCCGAAGACAACATCCTTTCCACGAACAACATTCCTGAACGAATACATAGTTATACAAATAATCTCAAATAAGGTACCATCCATTCAATACCAATAACCCTTTATCCCGATACTTATGTCATCACGATAACTATCCTCGATATCCGATATTCTATATCCTTGACCAAAAATAAATCACGTCTTCCTTGAACACAATTAAATCATATACCTTATGATTTATTACAACCAGAGCACGATATACAAACCATTATCCCGACAACTTACATTTCTAACAACATTGCTATACGAATTATAAATGAAATGAAAACGAAACCATTCATCAAATATTATAAACTGAAAAGTATAAACTTGCCTCGATACCGATACCACGAAGCCGTTACCAAAATCCATTGCCTTTGTCTACGAGCTCCTTAGCCCCGACCAAAAGCAATCTATGAACTCTTTAGCCTCAACCGCAACTCAACGGTCATAATCCACGATCAAAACATATTTAACCTATTGCAATAACCGATTAACACACATTCGATAAAAATTAATAACCGACATACTCAACCAACAAACTCAACGGTTCAATGAAACCTCGATCATATACATAATACCAAATAATCCAACTCAACAAATACGAACCCATATCCACGATACAAGGCGTAACTCGATGATCACAAATAACAATCAATAACCGATCAACAACGGTTCTACAATATCCCTATTAAACACATATCCAAACAACCCGAACCAATCAAACAAGAATTCAAAACCACAATACGATTCCAAAATCCGAAGATCATATCAATAATCAATTTAAACCAACAAGGGTCTAACATTACCGATTCCAAATTCAATCTTAAATACGGATACAAGTTTCCTCCTTGTAAATTCATAATATAACCCAATTACCGGTTATCATCATCAATCCGGACGATCCGATTAATTCAACATCATAGATAACCATATTCCAAAGGTTTCAAATAATTCCATTATCTAAATTGAACACTTGTTAAATACCTATGAATTCTCAAACTCAAAAGTGAATCATAAACTTATCAAATCCGAAATCATATTCGTATTCCTATACGAATATTGTACCAAAACACATAACTTAGTTCTAGATATGAATATTCCATATTCATATATAAAACACCAACACCTTAAAACGTATTCATCAAATCAATGATCAATTCATCTCGACATTAAGGATTTTATAATATATTCGATTCCAACTTCAACTCCAAATACGAAGACAAAACTCCTTCTTGTTCATACTTGTAAATTCGTAGAAAACAATTTATCGATTATTATCGTGAATAATCACATTCCAAAATTATCCGAAATCCTTCCAAAATCATAACATGTAACTCAAGAGTTCTTTAAGAACACGAATTATCCAAATTCACGTTCATAATCCATAAAAAAACATAACCCGATGTTTTCTAACATCTAAACAACCCTTAATCATAATTCAAGGTGTATATAATCATGTCCTTCAACATATACTTCTCATAACATCATGAATCGCAACAAACCACCAAGAACATCGAGAATACTACGATTCCATAATCATAACAACATAATCGAATCATTTGATCACCAATTCATTATCTTCCTTTAACAAAATTCCCATAATTACCAAGAATCATCACAACAATATCATTTCCATCACCATTCATACGAAAACGTGTAGAATTTTCCAAGTTCTACTCATTGAGGCATTTCATCGAACACTTTGAAGGCATAGTCCAATTCAATCAATTATTCAAAGATATACTCGAATTCTTTCCACAAAACTTCAAGAATAATGAATGATTACGAGTTTACAATCAAGTTCAATCAACAATCTGAATCAAAACGAAGCAAATCGGCCAAAACACCAAGAAATCTCAAGAACATCCAAAAACCAAAAGTTTAGGTGTTCTTACCTTCGATTCGAGTGGAAGATGATGTTAATCCATGATTCCAACTTCCAAAACATGTTGTTATAAGTTGCTCATACTCAAATCCATCAATTCTTGCCGAAGGAATCGCGAAGAAACGAATAAAAACCAAAAAATGAGTAGGTGACTCGGTCCAGGCCTTATATAGGCCGAGACCTGCCGGCACGTTACGTACGTAACCGGCGGGTCGCACGTGCGTGGCCGCGGCCGACCCTCTGCCCAGTGCAGCCGGAACCCTTACGTACGTAACCGGTAGCTGGCTTACGTACGTAACTGGCCCTTACGGCCGTAACCGGCCACTGCCTTACGTACGTAATCGGCCAGTCCTAGCCATACCTGCGAGTCACTGCCGACCGTGATCGGCCACCCCCACGAGTCACTGTCGACCATGCCCGGTCATTCCAACGAGTCACGACCGGCCATGCTCGGCCATCCAGGTCATCTCGGCCACGACTCGGCCAGCCGCCCCGTAACGTACGTAACACTTATTCTGTTGCGTACGTAATACGTACGTTGACTTGCTACAGTATAATAATCGTATTACGTACGTAATACACCCTGTATAACGTACGTAACTCCATCCATTGACTCACCTGTCCACATCTGCGCCGAAAGCTGCCGATCACGGGCCCCACTGTCCGATTCCTCTTGTTACGTACGTTATGTACACTATATAACGTACGTAAGCTAACACCTTTTACATACGTAAGCTCCAAGGCTTAACGTACGTATTGGCTTTTATACTTAGCCAAAAATCCAACTGTTCCTGTCCGACGTCTCGACGTACAAAATACAAACATACGGCATACTGAATACACATACTGAATCTAAAGATATTCTCATACGGTATACCTGATATCCAAATCTGTTTAACCTGATACAACATATCCTGAATATATCTGTCAATCAAAAACGATAATCACACTAGTATAACTGTCTCGGTTCTCAATTTATTTTATCCATACTGTATAGATACCAAACTATACAGTATATCTCAGATAAAATAACGCGAAAAATTTATACTGAAAATCCGGGTATTACAGCTTTGACGTATATAACCCTAACACCAGAAACATCACTTCCTTCAGCCAGAACTAACATTTCGAGAACTTCGCATAGAGTCGCTTGGTCCTTAAAATGTCTAATACCACACGCAAATGATGCGCATGCTCCTCCCATTCTTGGAATAGATAAGGATATCATCAATGATGACAACGACACACTTATCCAAATACACGATGAAGACCTTGTTCATCAATTGCATGAACACTGCCGGCGCGTTAGTTAACTCGAAGGGTATAACCACAAACTCATAATGTCCATATCTTGTCCGAAAAGCTATCTTCGGAACATCGGACTCCTTCACCCGAAGCTGATAGTACCCCGATCTCAAGTCGATATTCGAGAATACGGCAGCTCCATGTAACTGATCAAACAAGTCATCTATCCTCGGAAAGGGATACTTGTTCTTGATGGTCACTTTGTTTAGCTCGCGATAGTCGATACATAGACACAGTGAACCATCCTTCTTCCGCCCAAACAAGACTGGTGCGCCCCAAGGTGAAGCGCTCGGTCGAATATATCCCGACTCAAGAAGCTCACTCAACTGCTTCTTCAACTCAGCCATCTCTGAAGGTGCCATGCGATACGGCGCCTTCAAAATCGGAGCCGCACCCAGCTCTAACTCGATAGCAAAATCAACCTCACGGTCCGGTGGTAACCCCGGCAACTCATCAGGAAAGACATCTCGGAACTCACTAATGACTGGAATCGATGAAAACTCGACCCCACCATCCTCCGCTTTCAAGGCGTACCACCAATAATAAGTACACCCCTTCCGCAGAAGTCTCATCGCCTTCAAGGCGTTAATTATGAACTTCGGGTTTCCCCTCTTTCGCCCCGCGAAAGAGTGCTCGGTGTCGTCCTCGTCTAACATGGTGATGATGCTCGTACGGTAGTTCATGATCGCACCATGCCGCTCGAGCCAATCATCTCTAAGAATCAAATCCTCACCCTCAATATTCACAACGATAAGATTAGAGAGCCAAGCCCTCTCACAAATAATCACAGAACAGTCTCGTATATCCCGATCACCAACAATCCTACCACCGCTAGGGAGTTTAACGATGAAAGGCTCACAAGGTGACAAACAGTCAAGACCCAAACGGTGCACACATTCCAGAGAAATGAATGAATGCGTAGCACCAGAATCGAAAAGCACACTGACAGGATGAGAATGAATATGAACGGTACCTGTAGCCACGGTAGCCGTCGGATCATCGGCCCTCCTCATCTCATACACATGCGGATGAGCGGAGCCGACACTGGGAGCTCCCCCTCTAGTGTAACACCCCCAAAACCATCCGGGATATTACAGCGTTGTGGGCCCCGTGCCGTAACCCACCAGGCTAAAATCCATTTTCAAAAACGTTCAATAACGCCAAAATGGCCAATGATGGTAATTTTTTCAAATACTCACAAAAGTCATTTATAAAGTATCAAATACCGTCATGAAAATATCGTTAAAACGTTCAAGGCCAGAATGCCAAAAATCGGTTTAGGGAATTGGTTTTACGAAATATTCCAAGTTTACGAAGTACCCAAAAAGCCATTTTGAAATGTACACACGATTTGGTAAAAATACTGGAAAGACATTTTAAAATATACACACGCAGCGGATAAAACACAGTTCAAAATATACATTTGCAGCGGAAATAAAACAACCAGAAAAGAATACTCGATTCCCAAATAATGCCACAGCCAGTATCACCCGGGAAGCTCACCTCTTCACGACCGCTACTAGCTTGATCTCCGAGTACCTAAAAATAAAGCCCACGACGGGGTCAGCCACAATACTCAATAATGATATCGATCACATCCTTAAATAATTACATACCATTGTAATAATACTGTAAGAATACTACCAACGTAATCTTACTGTCTTAACCTTACCAATCCAAAGCAATCCATACCAATCGATCCTTATCATAATCCACATTTCGCATTCTCAAATGACGAAATGAATTCAACAACAGTCATCTGGACTAAACCAAAACAATACTCAAAATCCTCAAAAACATCATCATAACTCATAAGCGGGAAATAATCTATCTATGCCAAATCCTGTCCGTCGGATCGCACAATCAAATACCAATCCTGATAAGAACCAAACATACACAATACATCTGTAGATCAACTACCACAAAATAATGATAACAAATCCGAAACATCGATGCACATCCCAAACACTCATACGATCAATAACCAGATCAACCAATACATCAACTGAGAATATCACCAACATGATAAACCCCAACACGACTAACAAAGGATCAACAATGACCGAGAATACCATCAACAAGGTAAACTCCAAACATGATCAACAAAAGACCAATTAACGACCGAGAATACCATCAACAAGGTAAACTCCAAACGATCAACAATAATGGATCTCAAGAAAATAACCTCGACTGTCGAACATACCCCTCGGGCGTGTGAACAACCAGTCGCAAACAGTCGAACATATCCAATCATACATGGAATATGAACGACCAAAACAATATGGCTCAAAGATGGACGTCATAGTACGCCCGATCCGGAAATGTGTCCGTGCACAAACCACCCCGAGTATCGATCAAATACTCGTGTGGTCTTGTACCTAATCAGTCTCATAAAGTAATCTTCTCGTGTGCACAGCCCAATGTGAGGACATGACCCCATCACACGTCTATATGTGCCCGCCCTGAAAATCCTACACATAACCGATTGGCACGCAGATATGACTCCAGATATGTCACGATGCAACATGACAACGAAACTCAAAGAATCACATATCCGATAAGGATCAAAAGACTCACCAAAGTGAACAAAGACACATGGATAATGAAAGATCGACACGACCGACAATATCCAAAACAACCATCCTGGAATCACAATCCCCATAACTGAACAATACTTACATTACCTCAAACAGAAAACAAGGTCCTTTCCACGAACAAACATCCCTAAACAAATACACAGTTATACGAATAATCTTAAATAAGGTACCATCCATTTAATACCAATAAACCTTTATCCCGATCATGTCATCATGATAACTACCCTTGATATCCGACATTCCATAACATAGATCAAAGATAATTCACATATTTGTCTTCAATCAAACACAATTAAATCATATACATTGTGATTTATCCCAAACTACAGAATGATAAACAAATCATCATCCCGACAGTTTACATCTATAATGGCATTGCTATATAAATTATAAATGAAATGAAAGCGAAATCATTCATTAAATATTATAAGCTGAACAAGCATAAACTTGCCTCGATACTGATACCACAAAGTCGTTACCAAAATCCATTGCCTTTGCCCATGAACTCCTCAGCCCCGACCAAAGCAGTCTACGAGCTCCTCAACCTCAACCGCAACACAACGGTTATAACCAACGATCAATTATTACCACCTATTGCAATAAACGATTAACACACATTCGATAATAATCAACAACCGATTCCAAATTCGATCTTAAATACAGTTACAAGTTTCCTCCTTGTACATTCATAATAAAAACCAATTACCGATTATCATCATCAATCCGGACGATTCGATTAATTCAACATTATAGATAACCATATTCCAAAGGTTTCAAATAATTCCATTATCCGAATTGAACACTTGTTCAATACGTATTCCTAGATATGAATATTCCATATTCATATCTAAAACACCAATCACCTCTTAAATTATGTTCATCAATTCATATAATCCAAGAGTTCCTTAAGAACACAACTTATTCCGAAATCACATTCAAAATCCTCAAACGAGATAATCCGATGTGTTCTAACATCTAAACAATCTTCATTCATAATTTAAGATGTATATTATCATATTCTCCAATATACGATTCTCCTAACATCGAGAATCGCAACATTACTACCAAGAACATCGAGAATAATATGATTCCATAATCATAAACAACATAATCAAGACTTAACCATTGTACCCTTCAACATATAGTTCATATAATCTCACAAATCGTAATAACAAAACCATAATCATCTTCATACAAAACTTTCATCAACAATAACATCAAAATCCAAATTTAAGGAGAGGATTACCCAACATACCTCTTAGAAGATGAAATACACAAGTAAACATTTCCCTTGATTAACACGGTGCGAAGAAATTGACGAAAGGAAAGAGTCCCGATCTAACATCCATCAAAAAGTTCGTTCCTAAATCACAACGATATATATTCAATCACAATTCTATGAAAATGTATAGAACTTCCCAAGTTCTACCCATTGAAGTATTTTATCGGTCACGTTGAGGGCATAGTCCAATTTAATCGATTAACGGAAAAATTCTCGAATTTGTTCCACAAAACTTCAAAGGTAATGAATGATTCCGAGAATACAACAAAGTTCTATCAACAATCTGATTTAAAACGAAAGAAATCGGCCACAACATCATGAAACTCCAAAAATCCCCAAAACCAAAAGTTTAAGTGTTCTTACCTTCGATCCGGGCAAAAGATGATGTTAGGCATGAATCAAACTTTCAAGAAATGTTTCTCTATGATGTTCCCAATCAAATCCATGAATTTCTGATGAAGAATCGCGAAGAAATGAAGAGAAAATGTAAAAATACCAAGTGACCCGTGCCCAGGCCCTTAAATAGCTGAGACCTGTCGGTTCCTTACGGCCATAACCGGCCATGGCTTACCGACGTAACCAGCCATGGCTACCCTCCTGTCCAATTTGGCCGACATCCTTATGGCCATTACCGGCACCCGACTTACCTACGTAATAGGCCTTACGGTCGTACCCGGCCACAACCTTACGGCCGTAATCGGCCAGTCCTGACGACTCACTGCCGACCGTGATCAGCCATCCCAGCGAGTCACTGCCGACCGTGATCGGCCATCCAGCGAGTCACTACCGGAACACGTGCGGCACTGCAGGTCCTTATGGCCACGACTCGGCCGGCTGCCTCCTAACGTAGGTAACACTTAATCCATGGCGTACATAATACGTACGTTGACTTGCTACAGTATATACTCGTATTACGTACGTAATACACCCTGTATAGCATACGCAAATCCATCCGTTGACTCACCTGTCCACATATGCGCCGAAAAACAGCCGACACCGGGCCCCACTTGCCGACCACAGCTCGGTCCTGTCCGATTCTCCTTGTTACGTACGTGATGCCTTATGCATAACGTATGTAAAACATAGAATTTAGCCTACATAAGTCCTTGAGCTTAGCGTACGTAATGGCCTTCTGTACTTGGCCGAAATCCAACTGTTCCTGTCCGACGCCTCGACATACAGGATACAAACATACAGCATATTGAATACACATATACTCAATCCAAAAATATTCTCATACGATACACCTGATATCCAAATCAGTTCAATCTGATACACCATATCCTCTATATAACTGTCAATCAAAAACGTCAATTACACAAGTGTAACTATCTCGGTTCTCAATTTATTTTATCCATACTGTATAGACACCAAGCTATACAGTATATCTCAGATAAAATAATGCAAAAAATTTATACTGAAAATTCAGGTATTCCATACTGAAAATTGGGGTATTACATCTAGCGGGCTAACCCCGACCTCTCTCTCGGCCGACACTTTGCGGAGACTGAGAAGCAAGCGACCCTTGGTTCACACTCGGTTCCCTAGGTGCTGGAAAAGAAGCCTGGGCACCGAGAGTCTTCCCCACACGATCACACAAGGAAGCCTTATGGCCCGGCTGGCCACAAGTATGACAAGCCAACTGCGGACGAGGACACTCCCGGTTCCTATGGTCCAGCTGGCCACATTTATAACATCTGATCTTTTGAGTGGGGGCGCTGGTAGCACCTCGGAAGCCCTCAGAAAAATGAGCCAAACCGCCTGCAGGAACGTTAGCAGACTGAGGCTTTTGCTGAACTCGGCCCTTGTGACCCAAAAACTTACCGACAGACTTATGTTTCTTACTTTCTCGAGCCACCTCACTGGCCGTCAAGGACATATATCATAAGCAAGAGCTCTACTCTGATAGTCCTTTAGGGTGGTGCATGCGAGCCCAGACATGTAATCACGAATCTTCGGTTTCATCCATCTAGAAAAGTGGCAAATCTTGTCGCTCTCATCCTTAACCTGGGCCTTCACGTAGCCCAATTCTCGGTTGAAATCTGCAATGGCCTGAGAAATCGGAATATCTCGAGGCTGAGCATTATAAAAAGCATGGACTCGGGCCTGATGAACCAGTCACGGATAGTATTCAGCTTCCATAAGGTCTCTGAACTCGGCCCACGAAGCAATATGATCCTGAGGCTCAACGGCCTCCCACTAATCAGCAGCCTCCCCAGTGAGAAAATACTGAGCGATAGGGACCTTGCGATACTCAGGACAGTTAGTGGCAACTAACATCTTAGACATCTCCTTGATCCACCTCTCCCAGTCAATCGGGTCAGAAGCCCCGGAAAATTGAGAAGGATGCATCTTGGTGACATCCTGAAGCCAACGATTTGTTCCGGCCTGAGCAGTACGAGCCAGAGCCGGGTTCTGAACCGCCTGGGCTATCGCAGCCATTTGGCTCACCATTTGTTGCATCATAGCTGCAACACCCATGTCGGTGCCGTTGCCGGCTGTATCGTCTTGAGTGGCAGTATAGCCCTGACGACCATCATTACTGCCGGCTCCAGAAGAGTGTGACGTGGCCGCCCCACTGGCTGCTCCACATCCGCAGTTGCATCCACGGCCACGACCTTTACCACGACCTCTTCTAGTATCCATACTGGAGATAAGAGGTAGCAAAAGCAATTCGATGATAAGTACGAGAGGAAAAACAGTCATAGTTCAAGAAATGGAAGTACGATACGAGAAAACAAGGAATCGAGTAAGAAAAACTTACGAGCACTAAAAGTACCGAGATGATGGCAGCGAGATGACGGTGTGCAAAATAAAACACAACTAGATTCAATTAACGAACAAGCATAGGTATCTATGAACCGAGGGCTCTGATACCATGTTCTGTAACACTCCCAAGATATTCAGGGTATATTACAGCGCCGTGGACCCCTACGTGAGATCCACCAGGCTAAATAAATAATACCGCTCATCTAACCATCTCGATTAGCGAGAAACACACAACAACACAACAGTAATTAAATGAAATCACCCGGTACAACTGGTAAACAGGACATCACCCAAATTCACAAATACGATTTAACATACAAAACATATCCCAATTAAAAAGTGCCTAAGTACTCGCGAGTTCTATCTATAAGTTCACAAGTTTGGAAAACAACACATCAAAATGGACAACAGAAATAGAGGGACTCCATTGCACACATCAACATCCCCGACCAGCATCCTCATACTGCTCCAATGCCCGCTCGACCGGCTGAACGCCACCTGAAATTCATAACAAGAATTACCCCAAAATGGGTCCCAAAGGGGTTAGCAATTACGCTAGTACAAGTAATCAAGATAAATCATTCGCTTACAAATTTCATAGTACATGCATCAAGTCATTTCAAAATCCAAAACCAGACATGTCTTTTCCCGGAAAACATACAGTCAATAATCAATTTGCCTAGGACCGGGGCTAAACCACTGGTCCCATCCGAGGCCTCTATGGACCCTCCCGGACTGGCCATAGTCAAAAATCAAAATCACACACATGCATCGCCTAGGACCGGGGCTAAACCACTGGTCCCATCTGAGGCCTATGTGAACCCTCCCGGACTGGCTAGCCAACAAGCTCGGGAATCCGGGGCTAAACCACTGGATTCCTCTAAGGCCCCGTTGGACACTCCCGGAGTGAGCAAAGCACACAAATATCATACATCACCATTTTACGTTAAGCATAAAGGTTTCACAAGAATACTTGCCTTGAGTAATTAACGACGAAACGAACGGAATGGAGAATCAACCACGATTGCTAGGAACCGACCACCACGAACCTAACGATTCGAATAATACAATCACAACCAATTCTACACGAGTACGGAAATGGAATACGCTCGAAAACCCACCTACGATTCATGTAAATTCGTACGAAAACAACGAGGGCGGACCGCAACCGAACCCTCTAGATTTCACAAATATCAAGAAATTTACTATGAACTCGTAGGGAAAACATGAATACCACTAAGATTAATCACATATATCATGGATTAATCAACAAAACGGAACGAATCAGACGTTAAATCGAAAATCCCCAAATTTCCCAAAAGTAGGGTTCTAAGAGATTTTATCTTGATTCGAAGATAAACAACGGATGATTTGGTGTTAGGTTGATGTTATGATATACACTTCTGCGATGGAATTTGTGTAACATCCTAATACTAATTATAATTAAATCTTGATAACATCTACATATTTTAAATATTTATAATAACTTTTATTATATTTAAAATTTTCCTTTAAATAAAATAAAAACGTGTGGAAGCTATATAATAAAATAATATCAGATAGACATGATTTAGAAGAAGAACTATTTTTTTTACAAAATTCAAAGTAAACTTTAGTGATTAAATAAATGTAATGAATTAATGAAAAATCCAATTTAAAATGCAACTAAAATATTAAGTACAGAATTTATACTACATCTAATTACGTAATATCATACCAATATTCATCAATTTATAGAAAATAAGGCAATTGCTAACGCAAAACATTCAAATTACAATTTGAAAGATTCTTTGTATATTAAAATATAATTAATAATATTATTGATACCATCTTCCACAGTACCACGCCCGCTTCATTAATCTGAAAACATTTTAAAAATTCGGGGTAAGCTTGAGCTTAGTGAGGTTATACATGTCACATATGAATATATCACGAATTATTGAACATATAAATATTTCTTTTCTGTTTTTACGTGTATTTCTACACGGAGTACTCGGAGCCCGTAGGCGATCTGAGCCCGAAGGCTAACTGAGCCCGATGGCTAAATGTTCTATGTACTGGAAGTACAATTTTTCTTGTTCTGCCTATATGACATGATAAATCACATCATAATAATATATGCCAAATAACATGTAATATACATATGAGACATGTAATTTTGTAGAAAATAAGTGAAAATAAAAATCCCACCTTAAATGCAGTGCTTGACTAAGTATGGATGCTCGACTCGTAAAATCTTAGGCCCGAAAGTTCTCGTCGTTATCTACAATAAAATAATTTAATATTATTATTAAAGTATGAAAATATATAATAACACAAACTAAATTAAAATATTTGAATTTGATTTAAAAAGATGTATTTTGAGATATTAGAAATTAAATAGGGATAAAATCAAAGGATAAAAGAGTTCAGGGGTTAAATTAAAATTTGGATGAAAGTATTGGGATATAAAATCCAACACTTAGGTCAGATTCATCCCATTCCACCCATCGCTCCCTCTCAACTCTCCTCCCTGTCCCGCTTTCTCCTCTCTCCCTCAATCTGCTATTTTTTTTTCTCTGCTCTGATATTCTCTTTAAAAAAACTCTCTCACACACACACTCGGCTACGCCCATGATTTGAGCGGTGGAGGTGACATCATAGGTGCCGCGAGCGGTCAGTCCTGCAGAAAACATTAGGGCTTCGGCCCTGGTCATCCGGACCGCGGCGGAGAAGGCTGCGCTAGCGATGGTGGTGGTCACGTCTGGAGGTGAAGGTTTGTTACAGGCATTGGATGGTTGGCCGCGGATTTGCGGCGATGCGGCGGCGATAGTGAAACGCCGCTACTATTTATTTATCAACGTCTGAATAGTCCTCTCTGATTGTCCGTCAGACTGAGGATGAGAAGCTGTGCTGAGATTAAGCTGAGTTCCCATAGCATGGTGAATGGATTTCCAAAAATGTCACACGAATCGCCCGTCACGATCAGAAACTTTACTCTTAGGAGTACCATGCAATCTCACTACTTCTTTAATGAATAACTGGGCAAGTCTCTCAGGACCCCACGTATCCTTAAGCTCGAGAAAATGAGCTGACTTAGTTAAACGGTCCACAATTACCCAAATTGTATTCATGCCCCACCGACTTATCGGCAAATTCGTAATGAAATCCATTGAAATATCCTCCCACTTCCATTCTGAAATAGGGAGCGGTTTCAGCATACCCGCCGGTCGCTGATGTTCTATCTTAACTTGCTGACAGGTTAAACATATCGAACAAATTCTGCGACTTCTCACTTCATATTACTCCACCAGTAATTTTGTTTCAAGTCCTTGTACATCTTGCTAGACCCCTGATGAATGGAATAAAGGGTAGCATGAGCTTCTCTCATAATCAAGTTTTTCAACCCGTCATCCGCCAGTACGCATAACCTGTTCTTAAACCGCAAAAGTCCATCCTCTTGGACCAAGAATCCAGGGGCTTTCCCCTGAACCATATCATCTTGAATGCGCAATAAAAATGGGTTTGAACCCTGACTCGTTCTGATCGCCTCTTCCAGTGGCGATGATATCTCTAGCATGCAAAGTTGCCCTTGCACTCGCTGTAACGAGACCTCAATCTCGGGTCTTAGAAATTCCTATTGAAGCTCTTTCTGAATGGTTAAACTAGCAAGCATTTTCTCCTGAACGGACTTACGACTCAAGGCGTCGGCGATAACGTTCGCCTTGCCCGGGTGGTATAATATCTCGATATCATAATCAATATATACTTCAAACTCTTATAATCGATGAAAATCTGACAGGTGATGCCATAAAGATAATGACGCCAAATATTCAACGTGAATACCACGGCTGCCAGCTCCAGTTCGTGGGTCGGATAATTGACCTCGTAAGGTCTCAGTTGACGCAAAGCATAGGCAATAACTTTCCCGTTCTGCATTAGTACAGATCCAAGACCATGTCCGGACGCGTCACTATAAACCACGAATCCTTTCGTCCCTTGTGGCAAGGAAAGGACAGGTGCTGAAATTAAACGGATCTTGAGTTCCTCAAAACTCTGCTGACACGCGTCAGACCACGTGTATTTCTTATCCTTCCGCAAAAGGTTCATCATAGGTTGAGCGATTTTAGAAAATCCTTCCACAAATCGCCGATAATATCCTGCTCGGTGCCGATTAATTCTGATAAGTCATCCCAACACAAAGGAGATAGACAACGACGACCGTACAAGGCCTCGTAAGGTGCCATCTTAATCGAAGCATGCCAACTATTATTGTACATGAACTCGATCAATGGTAGTTGGGCTTCCCAATCGTCTTTCCAATCGAGATCACATGCCCTCAATATGTCCTCACTTTAACAATTTTAAATGAGTTTAAAAATGATAATCGAATCAATTCAACACAATCTATTACATGACTAGCACAATAGAATCGTCAACATAGGTTTACTCCTAATGTTACAATCCAATATACAATTTTCACAACGGTATGTATACGAATGGCTAGTCCGAGATAGACTTACATTTAACGATTATGATTAATATTACTTTAATGGTTTGATTATTATCAAGAGTTATAGACTACCCAAAAACCCCAAATCATAACTATCAACACCAAAATAGATTCAAAGGTTAGATGAACTCACCTTACTTAACGAGGGGCGAGGAAGAACAACAAGGAATGATGAAGAACGGAAGGACAGCCACTACAAAAAAAACAGTTTCTACCGACGCCATTTACCGACGCCCGTACCGCCGTTGTTAAACTTATAATTTACTGACGCCATTACCGACGCCTGTTATTTAATTGATTTACCTACGCCATTGCCGACGACCGGTTCGCAAACTTATTTATTTTTTTTTTCACAATTAACGACGCCATTTACCGACACCCTTACCAACGCCACTTTGGCGTTGGTAAATTTTTATTATTATCTTTTTTTCTTTTTTCACAATTAACAACGCCGTTTACCGACGCCATTTACCGACGCCTTTTTTTTTATAATTTAACGACGCCGTTTACGCCATTACCGATGCCATTTCGGCGTCGGTAAATTTTTTACACTATCCCACATTGAAAAAACAGTAGTGTTTTAGGTGGTTTATAAACCAAAATCCTTCTTAACCATTTGAAATTGAATGGAGCCCGAACCTGACCCACCCGGACCCGGACCCGACCCGCCCGGACCTGGACCTGACCGAACCTAACTCGTCTGAGCCTGGACCTAACCCGCCTGAGCCCCGCCTGAGCCCGGACGTGACCCGTCTGAGTCCTGACCTGACTTTTTTAGATTTTTTTTTTAATTTAACGATGCCAAAAATAGCGTCGGTAAATGGCGGCGTCGGTAATGGCGTCGGTAAAAAATTACCGTCGAGCGTTTTTCCAACGGCGGGTTGCCGTCGGTAATTTTTTTACCAACGCCATTTTCTGTTTTACCAACGGCATTTGGCGTCGGTAAAAACTGTTTTTTTTTGTAGTGAACACCCTCAAAGCCTTCTCCGGAGCTTGATCAACCTACTCTACTAGGATAACACTCGATTAGTGAGGCTAAAATCAAATTAGGGAGGCTGGGGGATGGTATATGGGAGAGAGGAAGTGATTTTGGATCGGATGAAATGAAAGGGAAAGTGTTATTTTATAAAACCAGGATGGCTTTACGTACGTTAGGCCTTAAGCTTTACGTACGTAAGCCCTATTACGTACGTTATGTCAAATGTGTAATATCCGCTTTTTTCTTCTTTTTCCGATATTCCCATTTTGGTGTATTTTTGTTTTTAGCGACTCGCTTGTAACCATATCGATATTTTGAATATATTTTATTCTTGGAGTTTCTCCATTTGGACGAGTTTTGGAGATGTTTTGATATTATTCCGTTTTATGTCACGTATTGTTGCATGGACGTTAAATTATCGTAGAACCAATCCGATTTGGTAAATTCTTTGGTTGAACGAGTTCGTATGGTTGAGTTGTTCATGTTGCGAGTTTCGGTTTGTTGATCCGACGTCGTATCACGACTTTGGACGTTTGGGCCATTTTGTAATTCTCTAAGTTACGGGGTAGTTTCTGTCCTTGTCATTTCCGAACCCTCAGGTAGTCGGAATCATGTTTCATTTTATTTCTTTAGTCGCTGGCTTGAATCCGTCGGAAGTGTATCCGTTGGTCGTGGATACGCCTTGTTATTTCCCGATCATTTCCTCGTCGAGAAGTGATTGATTTTTACTGTCATCACGAGCCATGTTACGGCCGTAAGCCGTATATGTTACGGCCGTAATACTCAAGAGTTACGGCCGTAAGTTTTCCTTTATACGGCCGTAACAAGAGTTCATTTTTCTGCACTTTGCTCCAGTGAGGAGTTACGGGCGTAACACGCTAGAGTTACGGCCGTAAGAATTGTTACGGCCGTAACCTCATTTTGATACGGCCGTATGTCGGCTTCTTCAGATTGCCCAGTTTCATTCTTGGGAACAGTTACGGCCGTAAGGCAGGAGAGTTACGACCGTAATGTTCCTATATTATGGCCGTAAGTTATGGATGTTACGGCCATAAGACCTGCCAGTATATAAACTGGCAACAGCCGTATTTTTCTCATTTCTCACCTCTCTCACTTCTCTTCGCGGCGGGAACGACTTGGAGAGCTAGGGTTCGTCCTATTTTTGCCCAAACACCATTGTAGGAGTATATTCAAGCTTCGTATCATCAACCTATCACTAATCATTCATTGTTCATCGTCGAATCAAGGTAAAATTTCCTATAACCCTATTTTGGGGATGATTTGGGGGTTTTCACATTTTCGTTAGATCCGTTCCATTTTGTTGATTAATTCATGATGAATATGATTAATCTTGCTGGTATTCTTCATTTTCCTATGGATTCATGGTGTATTTCGTAGTATCTTTCGTTATCGAGAGGGTTTGGTTGTGGTCCGCCCTCGTTGTTGTTTTCGTACGAATATACATGAATCATAGGTGGGTTTTCGGGTGTATTCCATTTCCGTAATCGTTTAGAAGTGGTTGTGATTATATTCTTCGAATTGTTAGGTTCGTTTCCACCGGTTCCTCGCGGTCGTGTTTGGTTCTTCATTTCCATTCGTGTCGCCGTCTGTTGATCAAGGCAAGTACTCTTACGAACTTACAATCTTGACATAGTAGTATTGTATGAGAAATGGTATGTGTGTGTTTATGCTCACTACGGGTTAGATCCGGCGGGGTCTCGGTAGGGGTCCACATAGACGTGGATCGACGAGCTTACTTTTAACCACTACGGGTTAGATCCGATGAGGTCTCGGTAGGGGTCCACAGAGACGTGGATCAACGGTTAATTGTGGTGTATTTTACAAATGTGATTTGATTATGGCATTTCCGGAAATGAGTGCTTTGGAACTATGTTTTCACGATTGCATGCATTGACTATATGTGTAAGGTGTAAGTTGTTCATTTGGTTACTTGTACTAGCGTAATTGCTAACCCCTTTGGGGACCCGGTTTGGGGAAATTCATTTTATAAATTTCAGGTCAGGTTCATCGAGATAAACGGGCGTTGGACCAGTACGCGGATGATGGCCAGGAGTGATGATTGTGCATGAGTGTGTTTTTATGGTTTTTCCTTTCTTTCGATGCGTTTATCCATTGTAAACTAATAGAAGTACTCGAGTACTTAGGGGTTCTTGTTTGTCCAGATTGAAACTTTGTCCGTTATGTTTGTGTTGGATGTTTGAGTTGTGTTTGACCGGTTGAGCCGGGTGAATTATTTTGTTTTGCGTCTTTATGATGAGGTGATGTTATGTTGATTCTGCGAGTCGACGAGTATGTGGGTCGTTTAGCCTGGCAGGTCCCACGTAGGGATCCGCGGCGCTGTAATATATCCTGAATACCTTGGGGGTGTTACAGAAAATGGTATCAGAGCACTAGGTTTATGGGTACCTAGGCTTGTCGGTTTATTGGGTCTTGTTGTGTTTCGTTTTGCACATCGTCGTCAAGCTGCCATGATTCCAGTACTTCCAGTGTCCGCAAGTTTTTCCTTACTCTGTTCCTTGTTTCCTTGTATCGCACCTTTGATTTTCGATTTGTGATTGTTTTTCTTCTCGTACTTACCATCGTATGGCTTTTGCTACTTATTTAACTCCAGTATGGATGCTGGAAGAGGTCGTGGTCATGGTCGTGGATGCGTCCGGGGACGGCAGCACCAGTGACCGACATTGCCATGCTTCTTCTCAAGATGGTGCCGACCTTGGTGTTGCGGCCGTTATGCAACAAATGGTGAACCAAATGGCGGTGATAGCTCAGGCGGTTCAGAATCCAGCCCATGCTGCTCGGGATGGAGCTGACCATTGGCTTCAGGATGTCATCAAGATACATCCTCCTCAGTTTACGGGAGCCTCAGACCCGATCATCTGGGAAGGGTGGATCAAGGAGATATCTAAAGTCTTTGTTGTCACCAACTGTCCCGAGGACCGTAAGGTCCCTATTGCCCAGTATTTTCTCACTGGGGACGCTACTGATTGGTGGGAGGCCGTTGGGCCTAAGGATCACGTTGCATCGTGGGCGGAATTCAAGTACCTGATAGAGACTGAGTATTGCCCATGGCCGGTTAGACAGGCTCGAGTCCACGCCTTCTATGATGCTCAACCACGAAATATTCCTGTCTCTCAAGCTATTGCCGATTTGAACAGGGAGTTGGGCTACGTGAAGACCCAAGTTGTCGAGGAGAGCGACAAAATTTTTCACTTTTCCAGACGGATGAATTCGGGACTATATGTCTGGACTCGTCTGCACCACTTTGAAGGATTATTAGAGTAGGGCTCTTGCGTATGATATGTCAGTAACTGCTAGTGAGGCAGCCCGCGAAAGCAAGAAGCCAAAATCCACCGGGAATTTTTTGGGCCACAAGGGTGGGGGTCAGCAGAAATCCCAATCTGCTAATCTTCCCGCCGGTAGTGGTCCAGCTCGTTCCGCTAGGGGTTCCCGCAGAACTACCAGTGCTCCTTTCCGTGATGTGAAGTGTTTTAATTGTGGCCGTACAGGCCACGTCAGTCGTACTTGTTTGAGACCTTTGCTGACGTGTAATCAGTGTGGCCAGCCGGGCCACAAGGCTGCTTTCTGTGCTGAGAGGGAAAGAATCCTAGGTGCCCGGGCTTCCTTTCCAGCGCCTAGGGAACCAAGTGTGAATCAAGGATCGTTTGCTTCTCAATCTCTGCCGAGTGCTAGTCGAGGGAGAGGTCGGGGTCAGCCAGCTAAGGGGGGAGCTTCCAGTGTCGGCTCCGCCCACCCACGTGTCTATGAGATGCGGAGAGCCGATGACCCAGCGGCTACTATGGCGACAGGTACCGTTCATATTCATTCTCATCCTATCAGTGTGCTTTTCGATTCTGGTGCTACGCATTCATTCATATCTCTGGAGTGTGTGCGCTGTTTGAGTCTCGACTGTTTCAAGCCTTGTGAACCCTTCATCGTTAAGCTTCCTAGCGGTGATAGGATCGTTGGTGATCAAGAGGTTTGAGACTGTTCTGTGCTTATTTGTGAGAGGGCTTGGCCCTCTAATCTTATTGTTGTGGGTATTGAGGGTGAGGATTTGATTCTCGGGGATGATTGGCTCGAGCGGCATGGTGCAATCATGAACTACCGCATGAGGATCATCACCATGCTAGCCGAAGACGGCACCGAGCACT
Source organism: Orobanche coerulescens (assembly GCA_033398695.1). Lineage (NCBI taxonomy): Eukaryota > Viridiplantae > Streptophyta > Magnoliopsida > Lamiales > Orobanchaceae > Orobanche > Orobanche coerulescens. The sequence goes on along the minus strand of CM065806.1, from coordinate 134,242,683 downwards.
CATTCGTGGGGCGAAAGAGAAACCAGAAGTTCGTAATTAATGCCTTGAAGGCGATGAGACTCCTGCGAAAGGGGTGTAATGATTATTGGTACTACGCCTTGAAGGCGGAGAGTGGTGGATTCGAGGTTTCATCAATTTCAATTGTTAGTGAATTTCCTGACGTCTTTCCTGACGAGTTACCGGGGTTGACACCGGACCGTGAGCTAGAGTTTGCTATCGAGTTAGAGCCGGGTGCGGCTCCGATTTCGAAGGCGCCGTATCGCATGGCACCTTCCGAGATGTCCGAGTTGAAGAATCAGTTGAGTGAGCTTCTAGAGTCTGGATATATTTGACCGAGCGCTTCGCCTTGGGGCGCACCAGTTTTGTTTGTTCGGAAAAAGGATGGTTCACTGCGTTTGTGTATCGACTATCGCGAGCTAAAAAAGGTGACCATAAAGAACAAGTATCCTCTGCCGAGGATTGATGACTTGTTCGATTAGTTGCAGGGAGCTGAGGTATTCTCGAAAATCGACTTGAGATCGGGGTACTATCAGCTTCGGGTGAAGGAGTCCGACGTTCCAAAAACAGCTTTTTGGATGAGATACGGACATTATGAGTTTGTGGTCATGCCCTTCGGGTTAACTAATTCGCCGGCGGTGTTCATGCAGTTGATGAACAAGGTCTTTATTGAGTATTTGTATAAGTGTGTCGTCATCTTCATTGACGATATCCTTGTTTATTCGAGGAACGAGGAGGAACACGCGTATCATTTGCGAGTAGTGTTAGACATTTTGAGAACCGAGCAACTCTATGCAAAGTTCTCGAAATGTGAGTTCTGGCTGAATGAAGTGATGTTTCTAGGTCACGTGATTTCAGCCGAGGGACTTCGTGTGGACCCGCAGAAGGTTGATGCAGTGTTGGATTGGGCACCGCCTAAGAACGTGAAGGAGGTCCGTAGTTTCTTGGGCTTGGCTGGCTACTACCGTAGTTCGTCGAGGGTTTCTCGAAACTAGCTCGGCCAACACAGTTGCTCCAGAAGTCCGAGAAGTTCGTCTGGAATGACGAGAGACAGTCGAGTTTCGAGGAGCTGAAGAGACGTTTGACTTCAGCCCCGATTTTGGCGTTGCCATGTGGCAATGAGGGTTTTGTCGTTTATAGCGATGCTTCGGGTCAGGGTCTTGGGTGCGTGTTGATGCAGCGCGGCAAGACTATTGCGTTTGCATCGAGACAATTGAGGCCATATGAGTTTAACTACCCTACTCACGATTTGGAGTTAGCGGCAGTTGTTTTTGTGCTCAAGATTTGGCGTCATTATCTTGTTGGCTCTGCATGTCAGATTTTTACCGATCATAAAAGTCTGAAGTCTATATTTACTCAGCGGGAGTTGAATATGAGGCAGAGGAGGTGGTTAGAGTTGATTAAGGATTATGACCTCGAAATCCTTTATCATCCGGGCAAGGCGAACGTTGTGATATAATTGGGTTGCACTAATAAATGGGTTCTCAATTAAAATTAAATCTGTAAATAATTTAACAACAAAAATAATAATAATAATATTAATAATAATAATAAAATTTATGGATATTACAATTTGAGTGAAAATCTGACGAACCCTAGGCTGTAGAATCGTCCCGTCGCGGATAGAGGAGAGAAGAGTAAAAAATGAGGAAAAGTCGGTCGCTGCCAATTTATATACTGACAGATGTTACGACCGTAACATCACTCACATACGGCCGTAACTTGTGAACATTACGGACGTAAGTGTAACACATTACCGCCGTAACTGGCCCTGGGGAAGGATCTGAACAAAACAACGAAGCTCACTTACGGCCGTATAACTATAAGGTTACGACCATAACATCTCTTACGGCCGTAACTTACGAATATTACGCCCGTAAGTTCCCACTGGATCAAATGCAGAAATATGAAGTTAGATTACTACCAACGGATACACTCACGACGAGTTCGATACAGAGACTAAAGCGCAAAAAGGAGACGCGATTCCGACTACCCAAAGGTTCGGAAACGGCAAGGATAGTAATTACCCCATAACTTTGGGAAATTACAAAACGGCGCAAAACATCCGAAACACACGATACACGATCGAAACACCAAACAAAAGCTCACAACATGCATAATAACATAAGATGGATTTACGGCAATCCTAAAATGACGGTTCCGAACAACGATTACGAGAATCGAATCAAATAGCGACGGAAATAACATAAAACGCGGAATTGAGTAAAACAAGTCCGAAACAAGCTCAAATGACAAAAAGTCCAGTATTAAATATTCTCGAAATATCAATACGGTTACAAGCGCGTCGCTAAAAACGAAAAATACACCAAAATAAAAAATACCAAAAAAATGAAAAAAAATACGGACATTACAATATGTTTATATGAAAAAAAAAAGTTAGACTAGAGTTCAAACCATAACATACTATCATAACAAATTAACGTAGATATTGCCCAACACTTCATTTCTTTGTGACTCAAAAACTCACAAAATGGGAAAACGACATACAATCATTTCTCTCTTCCAAATACGTATGAAACGGAAAAAGTAAAAGGTTCGGAGAGGTATTGAACAACCAATCCAAAACAAAGGGATCAAACAAATCTTCTCTCATCTTAAATAATTATCGCCTAGGTATAATTTTTCACATAAGATAGATCTTAAACTTGAAGGGATGAAGTGGTAAAAGTCATTGAGATAGCAATTCCAAAAAGTATTTCAATTTTATAATTGATATAATTAAAATTGCATTTCTTTTTACATAGTTATTAGATATTATTTTGTTACAATATTGTGCAAGTGAAACAAAAGATAGTAGAGGGGAACGATGGTGATGGATCTATGATCATGACAGATTTTGATGAACACAACACGGTGTTGCCCAAGGAGGTTGCATGTTTAGAAGGGGGGATGCTTTGTTCAGAGTTGATCTTAGGAATTATCATTATGGGGGTTCGGGTGAAGTTTATGTGGTTGAGCATGTTATACAAGAGATCATTTGGTTGAAAAGTAGAAGTCTTTTTGCTGATGTCCGATTTTGTCAACAAGAGGTGTGCTGATTTGGAACGTATTAACCGAAGCCACATAGTAAGTAGGGCTCAGAAAATTAAAAGCAAACTCGACAAGAGTGTAAATTTTATTTATTCTCGTATTTAAGATAGAGCCGAGCTGAATTTTAAAGCTGGTCTATTTTGGATCTAATTTGCTTTTTTCTATTACAAGTCTAATATCTTTTTCTGAAACTTTTCAAGTACTTCTTATCATATATCCCCTCTATATATATAAAGTCTTGGCCAATCAGAAGATTCACAGCTGGGGAATGTTTGGGATACATCCAAACACTTGTCAGAGGGAGAGGATGTCTTCAACATGTGGTGGCATTCGGGGGTTGCTTTGGAAGAGGGAGGACAGATTGCATTAACTGTCCTGTGTGCCTGTTCCACATGTATTTGGCATAATTATCCATTGTGGTTGGTTCTGAAGTCGACCCCCAATCTCTAGCTGCTCTGACCGGTCATGTCATAACGGGACCTTGGAGCCTATTTGTCATGGATCTGGTTGGCCCTCCTTGGCGTCCCTGCTTTGGGTCGGCCTCCGGTCTCTAACTGTTCGGCCCAGTCCTGTCATAATAGTGTCTTGGGGCATATTCGGTATTTATTCGGTCGACCCTTCTTGTCATCCCTGCTCGATCGGTCTATCTGGAAACCGGTTCTTTTGTTTTTTGGTTCCCCCGAACCGGTATGGTTGAGCTGGCAGGGGGCATGAGTGGATGCCAAGGTGGATCGGCTATCATCAAGGTCCCCCGAGTCTAGGTTCGTGGTGGGGTGGTCGGGTCTGGGGTCGATTTGTGGTTGGGCTGAGCCGACTTCCTAGGGAGGCTTCACCGGATGGGAATCTTGAAAGGACGTCACTTCAAAGGGTGTGTCGGTTTGATTTCAGTGTCTCATGTGTCATGATGAGGGACGCGTGGCAGGATTTGATTTGACGGCTCCGTCCATGTGCCCTTAATCCGTGCGACGGTTCAGTGTGAATCGAAGGGGCCACGCGCTAGGCATTTAATGCCTACTTGCCCTATAAATAAAGGTGTTCTATCACCTTTTATCTTCTTCATTTCGTATTTTTTATTTTCGCAGAGAGAGAGAGGGCAATAATTTCCAGCGAGAGATAGACGGTGAGTTTTTCTGTTTTTCTTTCTTATTTCCTTTCAAGTATTCGTTATGTCGGACCACGAGGATATGAGGGCGGTGGAGCTGGACGTGTCGCCGGACCGGATAGGGGTGGTAGACATGTACCTAGGGGGACACCCATGAACTGGAGCGACGATGACGGAGGCAGAAGGTAGCAGGGTCGCTAGGACTCGGGGAGGCAGAGGTGGTGGTGCCGCTGGTGGCGGTTGGCGAATCGGTGGATGTGGAAGAGGAGGTAAAGCCCGAGGAGGTTTGGATTCGGCCTCGGTTCAAAATGGCGGAATGGCGGCGGCGGTTCAAAATCCCGGCAGCAGTGCAGATGTTCATTCCGTGCCCTGAGAAGAGGCCTCACTTGCCTCGGATCGGATGCACGGTCGTGTACTACCGTTCTTTGCTGGTGGGGTTGAAGTTCCCGCTTCCTCTGGTTTTGTCCCAGTTCCTGAGACGGTGGGGCCTTTCGATTGCCCAAATCCATCTCAACGCTTGGGCTCGGGTAGTGGGCTTCTTCATCCTTTTCAACCAGCAAGGTTGGCCCGAGCCTAGCTTCAAAGAATTCAACAGCCTTTTCATGTGGAGGTCGGTTGGAAGGTTTGGATCGGGTTGGTTCTATTTGACCATCCGGTTCTATGTTATCATTCCTACACATTGAAAATTGGAACTTTATATTAATTATTGTCTCTTATATGATATTGGTATTGAACGAGTATTAATATTACGTATTTACTTTCTTATTTGAATTTTTATTATTTTTATTCACAAAATGCGTTGCACGGGTATAAAACTAATTTATGTAATTTTTAACAAATCTTTTATTTGAGTGTTTATGTAAATCATATGTGAAATCATCAAACTATAAATTATGTTTATTTGAATAATATATATATATAGTGGGAATCAATTTTTTAATACCAAATCATAAAATTGATAAGTTTTATATCCCCATTCATAAAACTATAAGTTTTTAGTACCATTTTGATTAAAAAGACTAAAATGTCCTCTCTTTTGTTGTAATGTTGATTTCTCACTTTTTTTTTATTTTAATTTAAACTACTTTTCTTTTCCTTTTTTCTTTTTTACTTTCCTCACTCCGATCGATATTAATGTCCAACAACCAAGATTTAACTACAAACATATACATCAAAACAACGCAAACATTTTTTACAAAGGGACTCTCAAAAATCTTATAAAAATCACAAGATTATTCGAAAAGAATAGTTGACGTTCAGATAGGACTTCATTTGTCGTGCTTCTGGGTTCATAAAGAAGGTATGCATCAGTGTTTGACCGCTGGGAATAAAAAATTCCCGACCAGTTCTTACGGACACGATCGCTGCACACGATGGGAAGCCACCGTGTGCAACGATCATGTGCAACGGTCGTATCCAATGACCTTGATATCGTGCGCATAACTAACGTGTTCACGATCGTTTAACACGATCGTCTACAATCGTGTGCAGCAATCGTGCTCATAGCCAGAAACTTGCACACGATCACTGCACACGGTAGTATACGCCCGTGTGCATCGGTCGTGTCTAAGGCAGATCATTTTATAATATTATTCGCTCAGTTTTCTGAATAGTTATTCATCTTTTTGTAATCAGATGTCGTGACAGCATATTTTGATACATCACGGTGGTCATTGGGAGCGATCGACATATGTAGACGGGGACTCCTTTTTTGTCTATATCGACACAAGCAAAGTTAGTCGTGCAAACCTCGTGGGGTTATCAGAGAGGGTTTGGGTGGACCAAATGAGTCCGATTACAAATTATGGTACTTGACACACATGGCCAAGGGAAACAAAGTAAAAGTCCTATTACGGGGTGATACCGAGATACTTCGATTACTAGTAGAATACAAGGAAGATCCTGAGCTCTATGTTGAGAACAGCAGCTCCTCCACTCCCGAGGTTAATATGGGATGTAGCAGCTCGAGAGTAGAGCCCGGCAACATAAATTATGACATGCCTTCCAAAGATTATCAATACGAGGAAGATGAGGAAGATGAGGAGGTGCATACATCCGAAGATGAAGATTGTTGTAAAGACTTGCTTGAGTCACTATCTGCGGAATTTCTTGCTTGGGTTCGCCAACCGGCCCAAATGAATAGGATTATGAGTCGTCGGAACTTCTCATCCGACCATCAATATGCGAGCGATCATGAGCATCTACAATCAATGCGTAACTGGATCATTCCATTTCCGGACCTCGGTAGTGCCGGGACTTTGGGTTGGGTCGAGCAGCCTCCACCAGTTACCGGTCAGCTAGAGGTGGGGTCCACCTTTCGTTCCAAGACAGAGTTGAGGATAACTGTAGGAATGTATCATTTGGAAAACATGCTACAGTGTATCACTGATCATTCCGCCGATAAACGTATAGTGTTTGTCTGTAAGAGTGGGCGAAAAAATTGTCAGTTTAGGTTGTGTGCTATTGAGGGTGCAACTATTGGGGAATTACTAAGTTGACATTAGAGCACAGCTGTCACCCTGATTTGAACCGTGCAGCCACACGATCGGTCACTTCTGAGGTTGCCGCCCATTATTTTGCTAAAAGATTGACCGGTGAGGGGTCACTTTGAGGCCAAATGAGATGATTGCAGAGATGTGTAGGGAGTACGGCATTGACATGCTATACAGTTTTGCTCTTCGGATGAGGAATATAGCGATAGAGAATACATATGGCGGCTTTGATGAGTCGTATCAGAGGCTCCCATCTTATCTGTATTTGTTAAAACGGCGTAATCCAGAGATAATTTATGATTTGCAGACGACTCGTGAGGGAGTGTTTTGCCACATATTCGTTGCACTCGGACATAGTATTAGGGCATTTGATACGTGCCTTCGACTGGTGATTATAGTTGATGGGACCCACCTGAAGGGAAGGAATAAAGGAACTCTATTTGTGGTCGTCACATTTGATGGGAACGAGCAAGTATTTCCTCTTGCAGTTGGTCTCGGTCCGATAGAGAACGACGAGTCATGGACTTATTTTCTGTATAACCTGCGCAGATGCTATAATCCGATGGAAGATTTACTGATTGTGAGTGACCAACATAAGAGCATTCAGAATGTTGTTCGAGCCGTCTATTCGAATGCATTCCACGGGTTGTGCTATCACCATCTTGCAAAAAATCTGACTTCCTATGGTGTGCATGTTATAGGACTCTTTAGAACTGCTGCCTACACGCATCGTGAAGAAGTTTTTGAAAACTACTTTTCGAAACTACATATCGAAAGCCCTAATGGGGCTCACAGGCGCCTTTCTGAAATTGGGCCAGAGAGCTGGGCTAGGTCGAAGTGTCCGGTACGACGCTATAACTTCTTGACATCCAATGTTGTTGAATGCTTTAATAATCGTATGTTGTGGGCGAGGCGTTTACCTGTTTGCTCGTTACTTGAGATATTTCGCCTAATTTTAGAGAATTGGTTTGATGAGAAGCGGGGAGAAGCTACATCAAGAGACCATGAGTTGACAATGCACACTTTTGAAAAGCTTTCTAACTCTGTGCAAGCCAGTCTGACTCTTACCGTTCGAGCTACCACCCCACTTGTTTATAAAGTCGAAAAAAACAAAGTTTCTTATGAGGTCGACCTTCGAACCTGGACATGTTGTTGTCGTGAGTTTGATTTGAATCAGATTCCATGTCTTCATGCCGTTTCCGCTATAAGGTAATTGTCTATGCTGTCGTGTGAACATGGTCATGGCCATTCAATGTTTTTGTCTATGCTGTCGTGTGCACACGGTCATGGCCGTGGGCATGCGGGTGCTGTCGGATGCTCACGGTCGTGCCCATGGTCATGGCAGAATGCACACGATCGTAACCCACGATGGGCACGATCGTCACGATCGTAACCCACGATGGGCACGATCGTCACGATCGTAACCCACGATCGGCACCTAATACACCCCCGATGGGCGCGATCGCAACCCACGATCGGCGCGATCGTAACCCACGATCGGCACGATCGTAACCCACGACCGGCACAATCGTGTTCTGCCATCGTGTGCAGCATAGGGCTGGTCTGGATTTATCCTACATTATCCTATACAACATCCTTGACATAATTGCTTATTCTAACAGGCGCGCCGGCAATGGTTTGTCCGTGTATGATTTTGTTAGTCGTTATTTCAAGCAACAAGGCCTTAGAGAGACTTATAAGGAGCATATTAGTCCTATCCCACATCCTGATGAGTGTAATATCCCACCGGAGATCTCATCCATCATTTGCGTACCTCCAGAGGGGGTACGACAAGTCGGACGACCAAGGATGAGTCGCGCACGGTCCGCTGTTGAAAATTTACCCGCAGGTGGATGGCCTCAGGTTTGCGGTAAATGTAAAGGAACCAGCCACAATAGAAAATCTTGCAAAGCATTCATTCCCATAGGTGGCGTGGATTTGAATATCCCTGAAGAAACTCAAGGAATGGATGAACAAACGAGGCAAAGGCGCCGGCAGAAGAAGAGGTGTAGCATTTGTCGTAATGATGACCATGACATAAGAGGATGTCCATACCATGAAACTTAAATTGCTTATGTATGTTTATATTTTGTGATTTACTAGCAACAATCATGTGCTGATATTCTGATCCTCGATGGACCATGTATTGATTCAGTATTCTGATTATTAGTTGAAATGCATAATTTTGTGTCTATTTTCTTTTTCTCTGAATTGAAATTTAAGTGTTCAGTGATGTAAAGCAAATAAAGATGATTATAGAGGCAAACATTAACCATAACAAATTAGCTCACTTTAAAGAGCAATAGTTTACAACAAAAGCATATCCAAAGCATATAACTTTACAAAATAAAAGTTCATCACCATCACACCAAAATATCTAATAATAACTTAAAAACGACAATCACTTGGATCCCTTTTCCCCCATCTGTTGCTGTATCTTTAGTCTTGTATCACCATCTTCATGAACTTCTTCTTGTAAAATAACTTCTTTACTTGTGTTCTCATAAATCTCTAAATCATCATCATCATCACCATCTAGTATGACTGGAGTGCTCGCAGTGTTTTTAAATAGGCACTGTTTCATGAAACACATTAATTCGCAGTACAGACTACACATACAACAAAATCAAAAAACTTACTCTGAGCATTGAGTATCTTCCTCTCGGCCTAGTTCTGTATGGTGGGTTGGGAGGAGCTATCCTCCTCCTTCTTTTTGGTGGAGGTGCTTCGATTCCTCCTAAATCACTTTCTCTGAATCGACCGCTATTTGATTTTAATGGATTTTAACTGATTTTAATTAATTAGGGTTTATAGTGAAAAGGGGGGACTACGGTTCATGTATTTGACTCTCAGTACAGTCCGATGGGCTTATATTGAAAAGGGGGGCCACGATGGGATTTTATAATAAAATAATTTGATGTTGCCCTTTGCAGTACACACGATGGTGTACACGATGGGAACGATCGTGTCCTCCGATCGTGTGACACATTGGCAACCAGGTGTCACGGTGTCTATGGTGTCAAATTGGCACTGTATCAATGTGTGCACATGATGGTGCACACGGTCGTGGCCATGATGGGACCCACGGTAGTGTGCACAAGAATATCAATAATTTTCACCAAATTCTCAAATTACTCATCAATTTAGGTGTTGCTACTTATATATTAACAAGTATTTGTTAACGATACACTTATTTAAAAAGTTATTGATGCAAATCATGTGTAGTCTATATGTTCTCAGTATATTAGTTCATACGGATAAGTTCATCATCTGGATAAAATATCTCACATACTAATGAATTACAACGAAATGACAAATACGAGTTTGTATAAGAAGCTATATAGTAATTAATGGTTGAACAAGCAATTTTTGAATCACAAATCATCCTTTTAGATAACACAATAAATCAAATTTGCGAAAATACTAAAAGTTTATATGCACACGATGGGACCCACGGTAGTGTGCACAAGAATATCAACAATTTTCACCAAATTCTCAAATTACTTGTCAATTTAGGTGTTGTTACTTATATATTAACAAGTATTTGTTAACGATACACTTATTTAAAAAGTTATTGATTGAATTAACATAATATATTGCATATCATGTGTAGTCTATATGTTCCCAGTGTATTAGTTCGTACGGATAAGTTCATCATCTGGATGAAATATCTCACATACTAATGAATTACAACGAAATGACAAATACGAGTTTGTATAAGAAGCTATATAGTAATTAATGGTTGAACAAGCAATTTCTGAATCACAAATCATCCTTCTAGATAACACAATAAATCAAATTGGCAAAAATACCAAAAGTTTATATGCACACGATGGGACACACGGTCGTGTCCACGATGGGACACACGGTCGTGTGCACAAGAACATCAACAATTTTCACCAAACACTACTACAAAAAAGACATTCAACATCGCTCGTTTAACATCGGTTTTGTAAAAACCGATATTAAAAAAGACGCGGTGGCATAATTGAAAATTTTAAGACAAATTAACATCGGTTCTGCTAAAAAACGATGTTAAATTAACAATTACCATCGGTTTTTAAAAAAACCGATGTTAAATTAATCCATTTCACATCAGTTTAGAAAAACCGATGTTAATTTTTAATTTAACATCGGTTTTTAGAAAAACCGATGTTAATTTTTAAATAAAGTTTTGATTTTTTTAAAAAAAAAATCCAGATTTTTTTAAAATTTAACATTGGTTTTTCTAAACCGATGTGAAATGGATTAATTTAACATCGATTTTTAAAAACCGATGTTAATTGTAAATTTAACATCGGTTTTTCTATAACCGATGTTAAATTTTAAAAATCGATTTTTAAACAAATACAAACTTTATTGTTTTAAAAAAATTCGGAATATTAATATTAAAAATTGAATGTTTATATTTATTGTTCAAAAATAAAAGGTAAAAATTGGAAGTTTTTATTTAAAGTTCGAAAATAAAAAATAAAACATTAGTTCGAAAATAAAAAATAAAAATCAGATGTTTTTATTTAAAGTTCGAAAATAGAAAATAAAAATCTAATGTTTTTATTTAAAGTTTTAAAAAAGGTGGAATATTATTTTCCATAAATAAATAAAAACTGAACTATTATATATATTTTAAAAACCTGCTTGTTTTTGTTTTTGTAATAATTTACTTTTCATAAAAAACTATTTCATGTTTTTACAAAAAATCTAAAAAAAAAAAACAGAATAAATATTAATTATAAATCAGATCCAGATTTTTTAATTTTTTATTTTTTATTTTCGAGCTTTAAATAAAAACATCCGAATTTTAATATTAATATTCTAGATTTTTTAAAAAAATTAATTTTTGATTTTTTTAATAAATATATATATATATTAAATTATCTTATATTTATATAAATTTATAAATGTATATAGTATATAAATATAACACATAGCAAAAAAATATCTGAAGTTCATGCAGCGGAGTGGTAATATCACACTTCCAAAAGCAAGAGGTGGTGAGTTCGAAACCCACCAACAACAAAATTTAATGGTATTTGTTGTAGGTTGGTGGGCCTTGGTGCGAGGGGGATGGTGCGGGTGGTTGGGGTGAGTGTCTGGGTTGGGGCTGGGTTGAGCTAGCCGGGTTAGCCGCGGTCCGATAAAATTTTAAAATCGCGAAATTTAACATTGGTTGTCCCAGAAGTGATGTTAAATATCGCGATATTAAAATTACCATCGGTTGTTATAACAACCGATGTTAAATGTCGCGATGTTAATTAGAAACCGATGTTAATTTTAACATCGCGACATTTAACATCGGTTCCAAAACCAATGTTAAATGTCCAAAAAAACCGATGTTAATGTCTGTTTTGTAATAGTGAAATTCTCAAATTACTCGTCAATTTAGGTGTTGTTACTTATATATTAACAAGTATTTGTTAACGATACACTTATTTAAAAAGTTATTGATTGAATTAACGTAATATATTGCATATCATGTGTAGTCTATATGTTCTCAGTATATTAGTTCATACGGATAAGTTCATCATCTGGATGAAATATCTCATATACTAATGAATTACAACGAAATGACAAATACGAGTTTGTATAAGAAGCTATATAGTAATTAATGGTTGAACAAGCAATTTTTGAATCACAAAACATCCTTCTAGATAACACAATAAATCAAATTGGCAAAAATACCAAAAGCTTATATGCACACGATGGGACACACGGTCGTTACCACGATGGGACACACGGTCGTGTACACGATCGTGCCCACGATGGGACACACAGGCGTGTACATGGCCGTGTCCACGATGGGACCCACGGTCGTGTGCACATGATGGTGCACACGGCCGTGCCCACAATGGGACACACGGTCATGGGAGCCATCGTGAGCACACGACAGCAGCAACCCATAACCGTGGGCAGGTTGCACACGATCGTGACCCACGATTGCCACGATCGTGTGCATCCATCGTGTGTAATACAGATCCAAAAAATAATGATTTAACAACACAACATGACCGTGGGCAGGTTGCACACGATCGTGACCCACGATTGCCACGATCGTGTGCATCCATCGTATGTAACACAGATCTAAAACATAAAGATTTAACAACACAACATATTAATATTGCCAAAACTGTCTAACGACAACATAAATATTTAACAACACGACACATTAATCTTGCCACAACACAACACACCGTAAACCATTTTACATGTCTAAAGACAACATAAAGATTTTAGCAGCTAAACCATATCGATATTTCTTAATATATTTCTCATTAAGTTCCTTGATTTGGTGCCTTGCTCCTGGGTTTGCAGAGAGGAGTCGATCCAAGTACATGCACGCGAAGGGGTCACAACTGTGATTATCGTTTTGTATGAACTGTAGCTTTCGTGGCATAATTTTGAAACTCATCTCCGTGTCATACTTATTCTTCGATTGGTTGTTCAGCCAATACCCGGATTGAGCTAGCACACGAGGCATCAGACGCATAATCGGTCGCAGTTGGTTGAATCGGTATCGACCATCTTCGTGGTGGTGTGACAAGGAATCGTACAACTCCACGGTCCATGTTATGATGTCAATCTTGATAGTCACCCAGTGGCTCTGGTCGAGGCAACAAATGGCAATGATCTGTTGAAACAAAATATGTAATCATATAAGATCATCACATCAAACATAGCGAATCATTTATCAATATAAATTTAAAACTTACTTCGTTGCAATTTGACCATGGAACCGCATGTGGTGTATCAAGACCTGTCATGTAGTCCTCGATGCATTTAGGAATTTTCTAATCCCTGTAAACCAGCTTCCCTGTCACCTTCATACCAAGTGGATCATCCGGATGGAGTCTTGCAAACTCGTTGGCCATAACTAACTACAAAAAGCCAAACAACAAAATAAAAAAAATCCACATCACACCAATGATATACAAGCGAGTAAGTTATAGAAAATTACGTAAAATTGGGAGCCGGCAAGTACAGTGCCAACTCTACCGACACCAACACTACGGACTCCCCTCCGAAGCCTCGCTCGAGTCGCAAGCACATAACAATCTATCACCTCGGCATCAAAGTCTTCACGGCTAGACTCTATCCGGTCAAATAACGCCTGGGTGAGAGCATGCCGAGTCTCCAAACACCGGACAATAGCATCACGTGGCTGCTCCCTCCTAAAGTGTAGGTACAACTTCTTCAGAACCTCGCTATCTCTTGGAGGCGCCACCACAAAAGGCTCCCAAAGTGCAGCAGATGGTCGACTCACTCGCGGTGGAAGACTGCGCTCACCCAAATGCTGCGTTATGGCACTCTCACCATCTTCATCACCCTCAGAATCCCTCTCACAACTATAACGATCAGAAGCGCATGCAGTGCCGCTCGATCTCAAAAGCCATTGCTCGATACGAAATGGAGAACGCTCAGGACCACCACCCTCACATCGAAACATCGCACTATAATGATGCTCGTCCTGAAACTAGTCGAACATCATCCCATACTGCTGAAACGGCGCCTCAAATAGCTCATACTGATGCTCGTAATCAAGGGGCTGCTGAGTCCGCTCAAAATAATGATGAATCTGAGAATGGTGACTGTGCTGGATCTCAGAATGGTGATTGTGCTGGACCTAAGAATGGTGGGTAGACGGACGCTGAGAATGGTGACTAAGTGTGTGAGAATGATGACTAAGTGTGGCGAGAATGGTGACTATGGGTGCACCAGAGACCGAGTGACGTGAAGGGTCGGGAATCCTCCATTTGGCACCTTGCTATGCAGAATGACGAGGCCTATCGGGAAACCTTTCATGGCTCCCAGCTGAGTAGTACACCGGGCTCCTAGAACGTCTATGCATAGGTCTGAAGAAATTCACGATCCCAGAAAGCACCCGGCGAGAAACTCGAGCAATAAATCCGGACTCAGAATCGTCGTACAAGATCGCCTTCAAACGGCGATCGAAGTACTCATCCCTGCTCGTGTCCTGGGTGTGGTCCGAACAAGGAAGTCCATGGACACAACACACCCTCTCTGGCTGCCATGCCCGGTCCGATGTCTCTGCACCATCTACTGGTGGGGTACTCTGCTGGCGTCGCTTCGACACTTTATGTGCCGACTCATATGTAATCAATTTCCCAGCAGCCTTCTTCAACCTATCCATAACTTTCTTTCTCGGGATCGGCGCAGGCTCATCCTCTTTGTTCTTCACAGCTATTCTTACAGGCTTAATGAACTTAACGTCATATGGCGAGCCATTCTCAAAGCTCGGGTAGTAGTACTCAGCCTCATCCTCCTCCAGATGCGGTAAAGAGGGAAGTACTCTGTGCTGCAAAATTAGTCATTAAAGCATACCATTAGATGGGCAATCATATAACATTGAAGAGATGAAGTCAGGAGAAATACGTTTACAAATTTATGTACCTTTTCGTCGAAGAAATGAGTGAAATCACAGAACATCTTCCTCGTAGTCCACATCAAACACCGGGGGACTTGGACAGATTTATCTCGAATACCACACAATGCTCCCAATGAAGGAATCATCTCATACGACCATATCTGTAAAGCCCAAACAGGACCATAAAAGTGATAGTCCTTGTGCTCTTGTCCCTCCTTCATGGCAATGTTGCCTATGTAGTAAGATAAAACCCCAAAGGCATAAGAACCCCAAGGAAACATATCCCACTGCTCGAAATCCTCAACTAATTCCCATGCCCATGTCTCGACCATCATGTCGTCACGGCATAGGATAAAGTAGTAGTATATAAGCAAATTGGCAACCTTCACATAATCTCTTATGTCTCTACCAATATCTCGAGCATTGAACCTCTTCCGCAGAACACTAACCTTAATATTTTTGCCATGGAGTATTCTGTGGAAAATACCGTTAGACCGAAGGAGATGGTCGCCCTGTGGATGGAAGGTAGAGTTTCCAAAATGCAGTCCAGTGATCATGGCAAAATCATGGGCCGTAAAACGAATGGTCCTCCCGCAAACCTGGAACCACGACTCATCCGGGGGGATTTGATCACCCTCCAATTTACGGGCAATCAAGTGATGTAGGGCAGTATTTAAACTCCCATTTCTCCTAACTTTAATCAATCGCCCCAGGACCCCCTCGGTCAAGCTCTCGATAGCTCGATCAGCAACTGCGGAATTGCGGCCCATACTTCTTAGTGTTTCAATGATCTCTTTAAATACCGCCTCCCGTATGTAAAGATTCACTTGACGTGTAACAAAGCGCAATGTAGGTCTCTTCCATACGCAACCAGTCTGCAATATAGACATACAACTCATAAGAATATGATAGAATGCTTAAGAGAACGAAAAAAAAATTCTGCCTTGCACACGATGGCAGACACACGATCGATGCCCGTCGTGTGAAGACCATCGTGTGCCACACGACGGCTCACACGACGGGCGTCGATCGGGTGCATGCCATCGTGTGCACGGCAGAGCCTTTGATCTTCTAGCACACGGCACACACGATCGGCGGCCGTCGTGTGTAAACCATCGTGCCCACGAAAGACCATCGTGTACACGATGGTGTCATCTTCTTGACACCATCGTGGGACGATGAACAACCGTCGTGGCACGATCGTGTGTGAATGAAAATACACTAACTTGGCGGCTCATTGTGAATTCCTCTTCGGATGGAGTGTCACTAGCGTGTGAGGAACTTCTGGCGTCTTGATTCTCTGTGGTAGTCGGAGTTTGACATTTTGGCGGCGAAAGGGTTTCACGGGAGAGTTTTTGCGAGAGAGATACCGAGAGTTTTTGCAGGAAAATATTGAGTTGTGGGACCGTTTAGATTATTGTTGTTTGCTTTTAATAATTTTCTATTTTTTATTGTTGTTTGCTTTTAATAATCTTTTATTTTATTTTTATGTTTTTTTATCTTTTAGTTGTAGACTTTAAGGGTAATAAAGTCTTTTAACACATTTTGGTATAAAAAACTTATAGTTTTATGAATGGGGATATATAACTTACTACTTTTATGATTTGGTACTAAAAAGTGAGATCCCATATATATATATATATGGTTAGATTAGAGTACAACACATCGTACTATCATAAAGAAACTAATCTAGACATTGGCGAACACTTCATTTCTTGGTGACTCAAAAGACTCACAAAATAAGAAAACGGCAGACAATAATCTCTCTCCAGATACATATGAAATGGGAAGAAATAAAACGTTTAGAGAGGGAGTGAACAACCCATCTGAAACGAACATAACAAGATTTTCCCTTATCTCAAACAATTATCACCTAGATATAATTCTCAGAGAAGATAGATCTTGAACTGAAGGGATGAAGTGACAAGTGTCTTTGAAATAACAATTTCAAAAGGTATTTTAATATTAAATGATTGTTCAGTAAGAATTTATATAATGACAAATAATTAGGTACACGTATGTTATTTACCTATATACTCCTACCAGTGTTCATTATTTTTTGTTTAATGGTAATTTATTTATTACTAAATATTCATTAATTTTCAACTGAATGTTTATTATTTAGTTTTTACTGAAATTTAATAAATAATATATTAAAACATAAAGAACATTTAATAACATTAGATGAATATTCATTAAAAAATGAACATTACTTTTATAACTGAATATTCATTATTTTAAACAAAAAGTCTTTAGTTTTTTGGCTGGAAAGTATTGAATTTTATGTTAGAAAATATTTTGCAAAAATTAAAAAAAAAATGTATAAAAAAATGTAAATGTTGCAGCTACTTACCCTCAAGTACTGATTTAGAACACATGATGGATTTTTCTGAGCCTTTCAAACGCAGACTTATATTAGAGATGGTGGACAAATGAATAACTAGGGCTGCAAACGAATCGAGCCGAGCCGAGCTTTGATCGAACCGAGCGGAGTTTTAAATTTTTTTTCTGACGAGTCGAGCCGAGCCGAGCTTTCTTACCGAACAAAAATCGTGTTCGAGCTCGAGCTCGTTAATAAATCGAACCACACACGAGCTGTTCGCGAACAACTCGAGCCGAGTCGAGCTCGAGCCGAGCTCGAGCATTATGAATAATTATCTATTTTTAGATTATTTAAATAATATTTTTGCATGATTTTTATTTTATATTTTAATATAATAATTCAATTTTATTTTTTTTGAAATATATATATAATAGTTAATATTTTAATATATGAAAATTATTTAAAAAATATTAATCTATAATATAACATATAAATATTATAAAAATAATTTAAAAATATATTTATTAATCGAGCTTAACGAGCCGAACCGAGGCAAGGCTGAGTCGATCTCGAAATGAGCTCGAGCCGCACATGCCCAAGCTCGACTCGAGCTCGTTTTCTTAACGCACGATTTTCGAGCTCGGTACCGAAATTTCGAGTTCTTAACGAATCGAGCCGAATCGAGCCCTTAACGAGCCGAGTCGAGCTTTGTTCGCGAACAACTCGGTTCGTTTACAGCCCTATGAATAACATATGAATGTATTTTCACCCTTCTCCGTGTCGTAACAAGTTTGAATAAAGTGGGTGTTTGTTAAATAATTTTTGAGTGACTTTTTGGTAGGGCTAGGAATTTTCAACCCGAAACACGTGGAACCGATCAGACGGTTCGATTCGGTTCTTGGGTGTTGAAATTGTGTATTTTTTTGGAATCGAACCCGAATTTAGAAATTCGGTTCGGGTTCGGTTCCTGCGAAAAAAAATTCTTAAAAACCCGAAATTACCTATTTACCTTTTTTAATTAATATTACTTAATTTATAAAGAAAAATAAAAAAAATCCTAGAAGTATACCGTCTTACTTAATTTATTGAAGTTCAAATTACTTTTTTGTTGCTTTATTTTGTTTGATATTTTGATTGTATCAACTAAACATTCAATATTGTATCTTCACTATCTTGTTTTAATTTGAACTATTGTTGTTTAGAAATTTAAATTGGAGTCAAACTTTGCTTTTAAATAGGCTATTGTTGTTTAAAATAAAAAAAAAATTAGATTAAAACAGATGAATATATTTATATAGACATGAAGAAATGAAATCAAAATATTATTGGAACTGAACAGAAAATTTCGGTTCGGGTTATGTTCGGTTCCGAATGGAACAAATATGGAACTGAACCCGAAATACACAATTCGGTTCGGGTTCGGTTACTGTAAAAAAAAAATGAAACCCGATTTCTGACGGCCCTACTTTTTGATTGGATTTTAGATTTTTATCTGGCATAGCCAAATAGGATATTTGATAAGTGAATTTTTGCATATCTGAAAAGTTAGGTTTTAAGAATGAGAAAACTAGTGAAACAAATTTTTTGTGTTACTTTTGATTTTTATTACTTAATAATATATTTTGTATGAGACAAAAATAAGTAAATATTTCAAGAGATAGTAAGAAAGCAGTTAAACTGAGCAAGTAAATTACTCAATTATATTCATAACACTGTTAGTATAGGGCTTTTTATAGACTTTACAATGAGAGTCATTCCATACATAGAACTCCTTACAAGGAAAGACACCCAGTAGGATCCTACTACCTCTAGAAGGATCTATAACCCTACCATCTCTGTATCCTACTACAAACAATATTATGCAAGACATATATAAGAGAATTACAAAATCATAATTCCCGGTATACTCCCTCTGTGTCGAGCAATAAATAAAACAATGGTGCATAAGGTGTTGCCTCGGTACAAGACCTTTTTGTTGGAGCAATTTCGGTATTAGTGCCGTTGTGCGGAAGCGTAAATATAAAGTGCAGAAAGTAAATCGATACACGGATTTATAGAGGTTCGGCCAAACGTGCCTACGTCCTCTCTCGTTATCTTTTTCTATAGGCTTAATATATAAACCTCTGCACCTCTCTTCTATCGGTCGATGGATTACCGTTACAAGCTCGTCTTCTATCGGTCCGAGTAAACTGTTCTCTTAATTGTCTTTTTGTCGGTCCAAGTTAAACTGTTTTCCTTTTCTATTGGACAAGGAATCAACCACTCTAGCTTTCTATCGGTACTAGATAAACCTCACTAAGATAGCGATTGCGATTCTAACAATGTCGGGTCCTTGATCCTAATAACACTGAATCCAATCATATCTTTTCTTTTTCTCTCTTTTGTATGATTTAGTGTATCACACTCAATCATTCTAAATTTAAGCTCAAGAACAACAACTATAATGTTAACAATGATATCTCAAGTGTATATGGTTTGCTCAATGTTGTATGGTTTAATACCAAGGATATGGTATTTATAGCCTTCTCCATCAAACTAGCCGTTGGCCTGTTTTGACTTATTAGTGTGCGCTAGTCTTCTTGATTAGCGTGCGCTATCGCTTGTTGCGTGCGCTAATGTCTATTTGCGTGCGTTAACTGCTTGTAGCTTCAGTCCAGTGGCTACTGTCCATGACAGTTAGCGTGCGCTAACATTTCCTTGTAGCGTGCGCTAATCTTGCATCATTGCATGCATCATATATCCGTTTATACTTTTTGACTTTGCTTCAGAATCTTCCCAACGGATTGATTGACTTGATTTCATATTAGCGTGCGCTATTCCTCATCTTTAGCGTGCACTATGATTTCGTCATTGCTTACGTCATTTTTTGTTCGAATGTCTTCACAACTGTAAATAGCCTTCGATAGCGTGCGTTAGTTTTCAAGAGTAGCGTGCGCTATCTTCACCAGATGACTTGACTTCAGGTAACTTTGAACTCGCCTGATCTGCAGTCGGGACCCGTTAGCGTGCGCTAACTTATATGTCTAGCGTGCGCTAACTTTGCATTTTGTTCAGCTTTTTGCGTCTTCGTCTGCTTCGTTGCTTTGCTTCGCCTCTTTGTTGTTTTGCTTTGTTTATCAACTTAATCATCAAAACTTTATTAAATGAATATGTGGAATAAATGTTCCAACAATCCCCTCTTTTTTGATGATTACAAAACAACCCTTGAATTGGATAAAACCTGCCAAATAAAAATATATATTTGTACGTTTCAAAGTTTTCGGCTTTGATCGTTTCATTAGTCTCACCCATTTTTTTTCTGTCATTTTCGACTTCTTCGTTTCTCATTTTTCAACTCCTTCGTTTCTCCCCCTTTTTGTATGCTTTCTTTTTCTCCTTTTCGACTTCTTCGATTTTATTATTTTCTCCTCCTTTTTACTTTTTATTTTTCTCGTCATTCTTTCATGACGCTTTTTATCCGATTCTACTCCTTCTCCCCCTTTTTGTATTCAGCAAAAAGTGTAAAAAATATAATAATTGAATATAAATATGCATGATACCAATTAATGATGAATAATATATGAATACGGGTATAACTCTCCCTGAAAATATTATCTCCCCTTTAAAAAAATTACTCCCTCTGAGTAAAATACTAATTGTTTAAAAATTAATTTTTGGGGATCCAACCTATAGTTGATTTTTATTTTGAAGCATAGACGATATTTGGAAAGTTCCTTTGGGAATTCAAATTTTCTTAGTTTTTATCGTCCGTCGTGGGGTTTTACAATTCGAAATGTGATGCCCAATTTTTAAGTATTTTTCACAATGGGGTATTTTGAAATTTATGGATTCGTTTTTAGAACGTGGTTTGAATCCTAACCTCTGTTTATTCAAAGTGTATTTTTGAATCGATAGCATATTTTCAAATTTCTCGTTTCCGAGAGAGAATATTTTTCATTAAATTTTTGAGCTCGGTCTGAACTTTAACAAGATCATCCTTTAAAATATTTTCGTTTTTAATGCATTTAGAATGATCGATCTCAATACATTTTTCCTTTTCAAGAATTTTGGAATTTTCATTTTCTAATGATATATATTTAGATTTAAGGGATTTGATTTCAATTAAAACATTTTGATAATCGGTATGTAATAGTTTGAATGCTTCAAAAAGTTCATCGTAAGAATTACTTACTTGACTTTCGACGTCGCTATCGTCGAATGAACTCTGGTCCATAAATGCAAGGTTATTTTGATCAATGAAATCATCATCAATATCCTCGTCACTCCATGTTGCAACGAGTACCTTCTTCGGATTTGCTGCTTGGCAATTCTTTGCGAAATGGCCTGGTTTACCACATACTCGACAATTATTGTCGAATTTCTTATATTCGCCCGATTTGATGTCTTTCTTTCTCCGGTTTAATAAGTGTTGGAACTTATTAATATTTTTGGCATAATATGCCGATTCTTCGTCGCTTCCGTCCACCGGGATTTCTTCTCTTTTAGACATCTTTGCCTTCATGGCTATTGATCTTTCCTTCGGTTTAGGTTTGGCATTCCGAGATTTTAGAACTATCTCATAGTTGATAAGTGAACCAACGAGAGCACTAAAATCAAGATTATTTAAATCTTTAGATTCCATTATCGCAGTCACGGTGCCGTCCCATTTGCTAGGTAGTGATCGTAAATTTTTTTTGACTTTTTCACTACTAGATAATAGTTTTCCGAATGAAGCTAGTCCATTGGTGATGACCGAAAACCGGTCGAGCATGTTGGTGATGGACTCGTCACCCTTCATCATGATTAATTCATAGTCATGGAGAAGCATATTGATCTTCGTCTCCTTGACTTGATTTGTGCCTTCGTGTGTGATTTCTAACATTTTCCAAATTTCTTTGGCACTATCACAAGACGATATCCGGTTGTGTTCTTCCGGATTTAATGTACAATATAATAATTGCGTGGCTTTGCAATTATAATGATCATTTTTCCAATCCGCGTCGTCATAATCTTTGAAAGATTTAAGCGTACCGTCAGACTTGATTGGAATTTTCGAACCAAGGCATATCATTTTCCAAAGCTCGATGTCATATGCTCGGATGAATATTGTCATATTTTTCTTTCATATCATAAAGTTCGAGCCATCAAAAAATGGTGGTCGATTTAGAGCAAGGCCTTCGACTGGAGCAATTTGAAATGCCATTTGGATCGACTCCTCGGATGTTAAGCAGTTTAGTAGAGGTACCGCCCCGATACCAATTATTGAATACAACTATATGCATTAAGAAGTGTATAACTCCCCCTGACAAAAATATTCATTTTAAAAAATATATCGAATGCTTTGCGTTGTTGTATCTTCAATATCATAGGAAGTGGTATTTATAGCGTTCTCCATCAAACTAGCCGTTGGCCTGTTTTGACTTATTAGCGTGCGCTAGTCTTCTTCATTAGCGTGCGCTATCGCTTGTTGCGTGCGCTAATGTCTATTTGCGTGTGTTAACTGCTTGTAGCTTCAGTCCATTGGCTACTGTCCATGACAGTTAGCGTGCGCTAACATTTTCTTGTATTGCGCTAATCTTGCATCAGTGCATGCATCATATATCCGTTTATACTTTTTGACTTTGCTTCAGAATCTTCCCAACGGATTGATTGACTTGATTTCAAACACATTAGCATGCGCTATTCCTCATCCTTAGCGTGCGCTATGATTTCGTCATTGCGTACATCATTTTGTGTTTGAATGTCTTCACAACTGTAAATAGCCTTCAATAGCGTGCGTTAGTTTTCAAGAGTAGCGTGCGCTATCTTCACCAGATGACTTGACTTCAGGTAACTTTGAACTCGTGTAATCTGTAGCCGGGACCTGTTAGCGTGCGCTAAATTATATGTCTAGCGTGCGCTAGCTTTGCATTTTGTTCAGGTTTTTACGTCTTCGTCTGCTTCGTAGCTTTGCTTCGCCTCTTTGTTGTTTTGCTTTGTTTAGCAACTTAATCATCGAAACTCTATTAATGAATATGTGGAATAAATATTCCAACACTTTTCAAGCCCCGTGGATGAAAAAAAGACTTGGTGAGGAAAAAGAGCACACTGCACTCACTATAAATGTCAAAATCATGTGACTATACTCCCCATCGAATATACACAACTGCTCATTCTGATGGCTACCACTTATAGAACTCGGATAGTCGACACATGCGGACGCTTCTCACATATTTCTTAAAATATAGATTTTGACACAGACTTAGTAAACAAATCTATAACGTTCTCACTCGAATTCACTTGTTTCAATTTGATATTTAGAAATTTCTACTATTGTTGATTGTAGAAGAACTTCGGCTAGACATGCTTGGTATTGTCACCCTTAATGAAACCTAACTTCATCTACTCAATGCATGTCACATTATTCTTAAAGATGCAAGTAGGTGTTGTTGTGGTTGACTTTAGTCCACATGTTCCTCGATATAGTCTATGACTGACTGAAGCCAAATGCACTCCCTTACAGATTTTTACACTTGCTTACTATATTTCGGACAGTTTGGCAAATGATTGTTGGATGTTGGTGGTTGGTGTTGATAAAACTAGAGTTATTTGTGAAATAGTATCTCCGCTATGTTGTTTTGCGACGTTATGCCCCATTGTATCTAGCATTTGTATTTTCGGTATGCCGAGCCGAGGTGTTTCAACCGTGATGTGCTGGGGCATGCACGTGTAAATTGTCCTTCTCGTCAGTAATGCGTTTCAAGTGAGGACTCGAGGGACACCGAATCCAGTTTTGAGAATTGGTTATCGAGACTTCCGGAGTTCGCGCTTCAGCACAGATATCAGAATCCGCTCTGAGAGGCCCATGGGAGATTTTTCTGTCGGTTGCTTTTTGTGTTGTTACCTTGTTTCTGTTGTTGTGAGTTGCGGGGACGACATTTATTTTATAAGAGGTTGAATGTAATACCCGTATTGTTTTTGGACTTCTGCATTTTCTCTTTCTCAAGTCTATCGACTCGCTCGTATTCGTTGATACTTTCTGAACTTGTTCTGTATTTCGTTTTCATCGTTCGAACGAGCTGTCATCTTGCTTTGGGTCGATCTAGTTATCGCTGTGATTTTCCGAGTTCGGTTCGATTCTTGTGAACCTTGTTCGGAAGTAACATCTTTTGGTTCTACTAGTTCTTTTATTCGAAGTGGATCGGATTTTGAACTTCTGTATTTTCGACTCTGTCGACTCGTTTATGTTCGTTGACATTTTCTGAGCTTCTCCTGCCCCTTGCCTTTGTTGATCGAACGAGTGTGGTATTGTTTCGGAATGACTCGTTTGTCGTTGTGACTTTTCAATTGCTATTCCCTTTCCTGTGGACCTTATGTGAATGCACATCTCGTTGTTTTCACCGGATCATATATTGTCTTGAGTCGAGATGTGAACCTTGGAGTTGTTGTTTGAATTTTATTGTTCTTCGTGATTCGAACATGATTATTCGATTTTTGTTGTCTCGATCGTTATGGTTCGATCGTTTGATTGTTCGGTTTTTGTTGATCTCGTTTTGTAATTGTTGAACGTTCAGACTCCTTCGTAATTCCCTTAAGTTCGGGAAATTAGTCTCGTTTTCGATCTTCCAACCCTTGGGCGGTGGAATTTCGTATTTGTTCAGCGATTGGCTCGCGTTTTGATTGATGTACCGTTGGGTTGGTCAATCGTATTGATTTTCGTTCGTTGTGTTTTGTGATTGTTCGGATAATCGACTTGATTGTATTATCTGTTTGATGACGCTTGTCACTTGTTGGTTTTATTATGTCTCTACCGGTGGCATTGTGTTGGTCGTTGTGGAGCGTGTTTTCACGCCGTATATTCCTTTGCGTTGCTTGTAACGTTTCGCCGTTGGGCGTAAGTTACGCGTTTCTTGTGTATCTCGTTGAGTTTTCCTGGTGGGATATTGCTTCTCCCTACTTGTTTTAAGTTTCGGGATGAAACTTCTTTTAAGGAGGGTAGTGTGTAATTTCCGCAATTTCGATTTCTGGTAATATCTTTTTTTTCGGCGGGAGTCCATTTTGACGACTCGCTCATGACCGTTTCGTCATTTTGAGAATATTTATTTCTGCACTTTTTGAAGTCCGAGTTCGTATCGGTATCGTTTTGTTGAGTTTCGTGTTCTTAAGCGGTTATTCCGCACTTGAGTTCGATTCTTGCGAATCTCATCCGAAACTGTTGTTTCGAGTTTCTCGTAAGTTCATTTAATGTTATTATTCATGTTGCGAGCTCTGGCTTGGTTTTTCGATCGTGTATCATGTATTTCGGACGTTTTGGGCCATTTTCATAATTTCCCAAAGTTTGGGGTAATTACTTTCCGTTGTCGAATTTCGAGCCGTCGGGTGGTCGGAATCGTTTTTTCTTTAAGTGATCGAATTTGTGTTTACGAGTACTTCATAACCGTGTTTTCAGTTTACATTAAGGTCTGAGTTTCGGGATTTTTTCGGACCGTCGGATCGGCGAGTCTATTGGCGGGACTGGCGAAACGGCCGCTATGGCGGCGATTCGGCCCAATGGCGATTCGTCGTAAGGCCACGGCGTGCGTCACGTAGCAGCGGCAATTGGGGCGATTGGTTCGGCCATTGCGTTCTGGCCGTAAGCCATGGCGTTAAATGCGTTATGTGGCGTGATCGGCTATTTTAGGCGTGACGTTTTTTTCACCATTTTTCTCACTTCGTTCTTCCTCTTCCGGGGTTGGAGACTTCTTGGGCGTGGAGACATGTTGTCATACAACAAATCCATGAAGTCTTGGAGTTCATATCATCAATCATCCATCCTATAACATCCCTTGATCGAGCGAATCAGGTCAGATTTTCTAGAAATCTAGTTTTGGGGAATTTGGGTGTTTTGGTTGTTTTCATCCGTTTAATCCGATTTAACTTAGGATTGTGATGGATTGATGATTATTTATATGTATTATATCATTTTCCTTGTTATTCCATGGTTGGATCGTATTGATTCGTTGTTTTGGTCGAGTTCTCGACGCCTTGAAGGTGTCCGGTAGAATGTCTTAGAGGGGTTTTCGGACGTTCTATGATTATTCTTCCTCGTATGATCGTTTATTTATTGATTATATGATGTTAGGGTCGAGTTTCTTGCGAAGAAACCGCATCGAACCCTTCCGTTCGTCGTCGTCTTCCGTTTCGATAGCATCGGGCGTTTCGAAGCTTCCCGGTTGAGCCGTGTTCGTCGGAATACTTGCGTGCCGATTTCGAGGCAAGTTCCTTGTCCATATAATTCTTGTTTTGTGGATATGATAATTAGTGATCGTCTAAATGTGTTTGTTTGGTCGTTAGAATTGAACTTTCAAAGGATTCGGTTTAGCCTTGTTAAAGGCTTGCTTTCAAAACGCGTGTGGTTTCTGAATGGTGTGGTTTGTGAATGACTATGTGAATCCTATGGATATGTTTGGTGTTGATGTTGCACTTGGTATTGCGTGTGTACGTATATTGTTTCATTTCGGTGCATTATGGTTTGATGTGGTGTTTTGCTAAGTGTTTGATGCCTCTGGGTGAATTGTTTGAATATCTGTGTTGTATTGTGCTGTGTGTGAATGTATAGATGTGGGCGGGGCCTACGGTGGCACATGACATGCGATCATGTGGCCAGGATTCAATAAGCGATTGATCCAACCATGAGAGCCTAATAAAAACTACGGTGATACATGGCATGCGATCATGTGGTCAGGATGCAACAAGTGATTGATCCAACCGTGAGTGCCAAAGAATACCTACGGTGACATATGGCATGTGATCATATGGTCAGGAGACAACAAGTGATTGATCCAACCGTGAGATGCCGTGACAAGTGTTCACGCTGGTGTGTTTATGATTTGTTAATGTGTTTCGCTAGCCAGCTCGGGAGGGTCCTTAGAGGCCTCGGGTGGGATTTTTGGCTTCGTCCCGGTCCTTGGGAATGCTTGTGCGTGATTATGTTGTGTTGATTTTATGTCCGTCGAGGACACGTGATTTGGGTTCTGACCTTGTGAATTGTTAGTGGTTTTCTATTTGTGTAAACAAAACTGTTGGGCTGTGACTCCTGTTGATTTTGGAAAGAGAAGGATTCGATAATCCTCAATGGTTTACGTTGAAAACTCCCGAGGGCATTTTTAAAAGGTTTTGTCAATTATCCTCTCGATTTGCGATCTTTCGGTTTTGAAATGTTTTACCCAAACTCTTGCCTCGGGAAGTACTTTTCGTTATGTTTGGATCTTTGAGGATTCCTGGTTATTGCTATTCTTGGAACTTGAATTATATGGCTCGTATTTGCACTAGCAAAACAGTGGAGTTTTGCTAACCCCCGAGTATTCGGGGGGTGGATGTCTGTTTTTGCATCCATGTTTTGGGAGCATCATGCAGGGTCGGCACGAAGGATGATGAAAGATGATCGATACTAATCACATGAGGACCCATACGTTGTTGTATTGGTCCAGTTGTATTTCATTTCCGCTGCAGTATTCTTTTCCCGTTGTACGGGAGTTGATGTATTTTGACCTCTGCGTGGGCATGAATTGTATTTGAGTTGTATGTATTTATTTAAAGACCAAATCGGTCTGTTGAGTCATTTTAGCCTTAAAGGCATTTTCGAGATGTACGGTGTTGTTTATCATCCTGGTAGATCCTTGAGGAAAGGGTCTACGGCGTGTAATATCCCTGAGCGGATTGGGGGTGTTAAACGCTGAGCTGACGTTGTGTGACACGTGGCCTCGTTCGTGTGCTGGGCATGTGCCGTACTGACGTGGCACGACAAGTGGCAGTTTCTTATTGGATGGTCTTTACACATGTGCACTGATGTGGAGCTCGGTTGGCATGTGCTGTGATGTCATGCTGACATCATCTGACGAATCCGGTTATGACACTTGTCTTGATATTAGTGGTCTGCGCATTTTAAATTTCCTCCAAACACTTCGAACGACCATAACTTCTTCATGCGAACTGGGATTCGAATGAGATTTTTTTCAAAACGATCGTCTTGACGAGATGAATAAAACAAGACCACTCATGAATATATTCGGAATCTGTAAAAATATCGCTCCTAAAATGACAGATATGTCTTCCACCGGTGTGCTAATCTGCAAATAAAATTTAACTCCTATTAATATAACAAAAATTACACACAATCATGAAAAATTATACTTGAAGTTAAATAACGCAAATACACGAAAAATATTACAAATTATCACACAAAATAAAGAAATATATATAATATTCTAATAAAAATACTAACAAAAGTATACCAAACATGCACTACAGAGGGCAGCATCAAATTATTTTTTAGTATAAAAGCCCATCGTGGGTACCCCCCCATTTTCACCATAGGCCCATCTTCCTGGACGCTCAGTGAAATACCTGAACCTTCGCGTTAGTCCTCCCCTTTTCCACTATAAACCCTAAACAATTAAAATCATTTAAAATCAAGTACGTGAAATGAGAGGCCGATTACGAGAAAGCGATTTAGGAGGAATCGAAGCATCTCCACCAAGAACAAGGAGGATACCTCCTCTCAACCCACCATACAGAACTAGGCAAAGAGGGAGATACTCAATGCTCAGAGTAAGTTTTTTGTTTATGTAGTGTGATTTCAAATATTTGATTTTCTTGTATGTGTAGTTGTGTACTGAGAATTAATGTGTTTTATGAAACAAGGCCTTTTTAAAAAACTGAGAGCGCTCCAGTTATACTGGATGGTGGTGATGATATGCCACTTTCCACTCAACCAAGTCAACCAACTGACACAAGTCAGCCCCACATGAATAATGATGATTTAGAGATTTCTGAGAAGATAAGTAAAAAAGTAGATGAAAGTAGGTTATTTTAGAAGAAGCGGAAGTTCATTTAGAAGTTCATATTAGAGCAAAATAATTACCTTATAACGGCAACAACATGACGATATGGAATCTGATCCAAATCAAACTCCCGACTAAAACATGTCTGGGTTTGAAGGTTGGCCTAATAAGGAACTTTGTTTTCTTCGTCTTTATAAACATGTGGGTTGGTAGCTCGAACGGTAAGAGTCAGACTCGCTTGCACAGAGTTAGAGAGCTTTTCAAAAGTATGCACTGTCAACATTTGGTCTCTTGATGCAGCTTCTCCTTGCTTCTCATCGAACCATTTCTCTAAAATTAGCCGAAATATCTCAAGTAACGAGCAAATAGGTAAACGCCTCGCCCACAACATACGATTATTAAAGCATTCAACATCATTGAATTTCAAGAAGTTATAGCATCGTAACAGAAACTTCCACCTCTCTGGACCAATTTCAAAAATGCGCATGTGAGCCCCATTAGGGCTTTCAATATGTAGTTTCGAAAAGTAGTTTTCAAAAACTTCTTCACGGTGCGTGTAGGCTGCAGTTCTAAAGAGTCCTATAGCATGAGAACCATAGGAGGTCATATTTTTAGCAAGATGGTGATAGCATAACCCGTTGAATGCATTTGAATAGACATCTCGAACAGCATTCTGAATGCTCTTATGTTGGTCACTCAAAATCAGTAAATCCTCCATAGGGTTGTAGCATCTGCGCAGGTTATATAGAATAAGTCCACGACTCGTCGTTATCTATCGGACCGAGACCAACTGCAAGAGGAAATAATTGCTCGTTCCTGTCAAATGTGACGGCCGCAAATAAAATTCCTTTATTCCTTCCCTTCAAGTGGGTCCCATCAACAATAATCACCGGCCGAAGGCACGTATAAAATGCGCTAATACTCTATCCGAGTGCAAAGAACATATGTGGCAAAGCACTCCCCCACTGTATAGCATGTCGATGTCATACTCCCTACGCATCTCTGCAATCATATCCTTTGGCCTCAAAGTGACCCCTCACCAGTCAATCTTTCAGAAAAATAATGGGCGGAAACCTCAGAAGTAACCGACCGTGTGGTAGCACAGTTCAAGTTAGGGTGACAGCTGTGATCCAAGGTCAACTTAGTAATTCTCCAAATGGTTGCACCCTCAGTAGCACACAACCTAAACTGGCAATTGTTTCTCCCACTTTATTGGCGGAATGATCAGTGATACACTGTAACATGTTTTCCAAATAATAAATTCCTACAGTTATCCTCAACTCTATCTTGGACCGAAAGGTGGACCCCACCTCTAGCTGACCGGTGACAGGTGGAGGCTGCTCGACCCAACCCAAAGTCATAGCACTACCGGGGTCAGGGAATGGAATGATCCAGTTATGTATTGAACATTGATGCTCATGCTCGCTCGTATATTGATGGTCAGATGAGAAGTTCCGACGACTCATAATCCTATCCATTTGGGCAGGTTGGTGAACCCAAGCAAGAAACTCCACAGACAGTGACTCAAGCATGTCTTTACAACAATCTTCATCTTTGGATGTATGCACCTCCTCACTGTAACACCCCCAATCCATTTAGAAATATTACAGCACCGCAGACCCTCTCCGTGAGGATCTACCAGACTAATTACAGAAACAAGACATCACATACGAACCATTAGACCGACTTGGTTGCTGTTGGTTGATTCTTTAGTCTAATACTCACAAGCGCACGATTTGCTCGATGTAGATATGCGGTGCAAGGTCGATTCCACAGGGAGGACTACGATAGTGAAGTAAAATTATTCCTATCGTTTTGAACCAAATTATATTAAATTCTAACCTAGTTCCAAATAATTTGATTTTTAATTGGTTATAATAATTGCATTTAATAACAATAATTTTTAAGTAGATTTTAGATAAATTGATTTTAAATATTTTACTAGGGTTTAGAATCCACCAATGTCTATTTATTATTTATTTATATTTTAATTCCATGAAATTCAGGGAATAGATTCTGAAATCAATCTCACTATTTTCCTATAGATTTAACAATAAGTACAAAATTATAATTCAAATATAGATTTTCCTTCACTTGAAAAATGTAATTTCTAAGCATTATATGTATCCAATTTAATGGAAAACAAATAATCAAAGAAATTAACTAATATCAATAATCACAAAGCAATGGGGAATTTATTGTAATACCCGTACTTTTTGTAAATCTTCTACTCTTGTGCTTTGTAATTTTGACACTCGTGTAAGTGTTTAGTAAGCTTATATTAATCTTAGAACTCTTGTAAATTGGATTTACCCCTTTTCTTGTTTGGATCGTCGCTGTTTTCGAATCCTTGATGCGATTATACTACCTTCGTGTAAAGGGTAGCACATGCTATCTGCTATAATCAGCGCACGCTACTAATGTATTGGAGGCAGACAGTCCAGTAGCTACTGGACTGAAAAAGGAAATTCCTAGCGTACGCTAGGTGTGACTGGTAGCGTACGCTAGATTTTAGTGGTAGCGCACGCTACGTTACTCGAGTAACGTGCGCTAAAGAGAGCAGAGCTGGGGACAGTCGGTTCTGGACTTGGAACCGACTACCAGGTAGCGCATGTTATTAGAAAGAATTAGCGCACGCTATTAGAAGGCTCTAGCGCAGGCTATTAGCAGGTGTTAGCGTACGCTAACGAAGCTGGCAGAGGCCACTGGACTGCCTGGTGAGTCCGATAACGCGCGCTATTTTTCATAACTAGCGCACGCTAGTTCCTATTTAGTATAAATAGGACACTTCCGTTCCCAAATCGTCATTTCTTCCTTCATTCACCTCCTTGGACGATTCCGGGCAATTCCGGGCGATTTGTGAGGAGTTCTTTGAGCTCCAATTATCTAGCAACATCTTTTAATTACTAGTTCGGATTTATCAACGTTTAATCCTCCCCACCGCTCCAAATCAAGGTAAACTTCTCACAACCCTAGATTTTCGGGATTTGGGGATTTTCCATCCGATCTCTTCGACCCAGCTTGTTTTTATGTTAGAGTATATCGATTACAAGTTATCTACCTTGGATACATGTTTTCCTACGGATTTATTGGTATATTTCCGGAGTTCTTGAGTATTTGGGATATTTAACTTGCGATTCACCATCTAAGAGAATTATTCCCAGAACACATGTATCGGGGTAGTAAATTCGAGTGATTCCAACTTATTTTCATACCGATGGGGTTTTGATAATTGAATTATGAACTTATCTAGGTTCGGAGTTGTCGAATCCTTCAATCTTGGTACCTTGTCGTTCGTACGCTTTTCTCTCGATTCCAGGCAAGTGATTCTTGTGAAAGTTATGTTCTTAAATGTGAAAAATAATGCATGTGATTGTGAGAGTTGCTTTCGTTCACTCCGAGAGGGCCCGACGGGGTCGAGGAGGGTTCCGCTTATGTCGGTTCCGTGAACATTTGGGTTAGCCACTCCGAGATGGTCCGACGGGGTCGAGGAGGGATTCGCGCATTGTCGAGTCCACGGTTAATCAAGAGATATCATCATTTCTAGATATGTTTGGATAATTGTATTTTCCAGAAAATCATTATCATGGTTTTGAATTTGTGCATATGCTTTTATGTATAAGACTTGACGTTTTACTTGTAATACTTGCCATAACCCCTCTCGTTTGGGGAAAATTACTTTTGTGTTTTTCAGGTCCTAAGGATCCATACGAGCGAGCACCGGGACGATACGATGAGGATGGCGAGGCGTGATACTGTGGCTAGTTGTGTTCCATTTTGTTTGATCGTTGTCCTCTTCGGTCTATTTTATCCTTGTAATAATAAATGGTACTCGAGTACTTGGAAAGTCCTTTTCCATTGTTGTACAACTTTTTGTATTTCTTCATGGTATTGTTTGTCCGTGGTTGAACTTCTTTGTTTGTATCGAATTTATTGATTCCCGAGTGGATTTTGTCAAATATGATACGTTGTGAGTAAGATAAGCCTAGTGGGTCCCAGGTCGGGATTCACGGCGCTGTGATATTCTACGAATATCTCGGGGGTGTTACATTTATAACTATAAAAAATACGTGATATAATTGATGAAATGATATTCCCCTATTGAAGCGAAAATCATAATCATTAAAAATATTTATTTGGAATTATTATATAAATATTAATAATAATATAGACATGGTTTCATCATAACCCCAATAAAAGAAAATTATTCACTCATAATAACAACATAAATAAAATATTTCATAATATTATTTCTCAAATATAATTTTATTACACAATATTTTTATTTTTCTCTCTTACAATAACTCTCACTATTTTCTCCCCCCCACAAAAAAAAAACACTACACATTCATCCCCTATTTATACTACTTCAAAATTAATAAACTAATAATTTTAAAATATTTAAATCCCACCATTTCAATAATTCTCGACTGCCAAGGGGTGCTGATGTCCTGGATGATGTCAGCAGAAAGTTGAATTTCTGGTCCAATCCGGTGTTGACATGTGGCGCAATATGGTCTATCTATTTAATTGTCCTTCGAACGGTCATAACTTCTTAATACGAACTCGGATTCGGATGAATTTATTTTAGAACAATCGTCTCGACGAGACGAATAAAATGAGACCAGTCGTGACTATATTTGAATTTTGTAAAAATATCGTCCTTGAACCAATTGATCTGTCTTGTACCAGTTGGTTAACCTGCAGATATAATTTAATTCTTGATTAATTATCCAAAAAATGACACAAAATTATAAAAAATTCTAACAAAATGAAATAATATAAACATATAGTAAAAATGATAAATTATCACACAAAACACACAATTATATACATAAAATACTAATAAAAATGTTACTCAAAATATACCAAACAAATTCCCCCACACTTATCTTTTGCACGTCCTCGGGCAAATCTTATACCGAGTAATAATATTTAGATGCTGAAAAATTCATGGTAAAACCAATATCAAGAGAAAACAAGTGATCATGACCCAAATGAGATAGGATGCTGCACCAAATTCTAACAACTTCATTGAGATTCGAATGCAAAAAGATTCAATACCCTCACGGTGGATGTCACTCTTCACTCAAGTGTATGTAAGGAATATTCGATAAGAGTTCACTCATATCAAAGCATAATGTGTCATTACCATATGCTTGGTTAAAAATCAAATCTCCACTACTAAAAAAATAAACTCATGCATAAATCAAAAGGTCTTTCTTTTGGTTGTAACGTGACTTTGGGTATGGGTAGGATAAAGGGAAAATTATGAGGTTTGCTATCCAAGAGCAATTGTGAATTTAGATGCATAATAAATCCTATAAATAATAATCAACATCCCCCTTTTGTCATGAAAACTCTCAAACCATCATCCCCAAGTTATTCTGTACTTTGAATATTCATCTGGCAAGGTCATACTCTTGTGTAAGAAAAAGTATGCAATGGATCTTCTGGAAGGAATTACGTATCACTCAAAGGATAGTTCAAGTGCTATTTTATGTATACATAATGATTATTTTTGCACTTCACCTCCCGCATTTTTCTTTTTTTTTTGGCCGTTCTTTTTTTGGCCTTTATTTATATTTCTTTTTTATCCGGTTCACTACTCCAATGTACTTCACACCCTTTCAGTTTCAAGGAAAGCTCTTGAACTCCACAATACTCTTATAAACATCGGTCCCTATTTGTCACACATCTAGTTCATAATTAAATCTTTGACTTAAGGGTGCAAATGGATGAGCCATCAACAAGAATGGATAATGGCTAAAGTTGTAATATCCGAATTTATTACGGTGTATTTCATCTGTATTCAAACCCTGTATTATTCGGATTGGTGATTTTGATTATTGGAGTATGATATTTCTTACATTAATATCATTGTGCATAAGTATAGAAGCATGCAAAATTTCTCATGCAAACTCGTGTTAGCGCACGCTAAGAATGTCTCTTAACGCGCGCTATTGGGCTACTATTAGCGCACGCTATGCATATGGGGGTTGCGTGCGCTAAGAACTCAATTATTGAGCGGGACGACTAGCACATGCGCCAGCCGGGACATGGGTCCAGATAAGATTCCCGCGGACGCACCCGGACAATTCTGAAGTCAGCCATTATTAGCACACGCTAAGGAATGCTTAGTAGCGTGCGCTAACTTGTTAAAATGCAGAATATTATAAATAGGACAACAACTCGTTTTGGATTACATTTTACTCGTTCCTTCTGCATACTTGAGAGGCCAAAGAGCTGAGTTATCCTACTACATACTTAGAACACATATTGTTGGTGTTTATATATTGGCTATCACTTGGGAGTAATCATTGAAGAGGAATAGCACCTTGGAGTGGTATACAACCAACCGGAGTTGGATTCTACCTTACGGTTCAGTGATTTTTATCATATTAAGGTATGTTCAATCTATCTCAAGACTTAGAGTTGGATTCTAACGATTTGGATGATCATGTTAACAAGATATGGATTTTCATAGATGAATTATCCAAGTATATCCTGTTTGGAATAGTGAGATGAATAAGCCTTAAGTATCTTGATTATAATCATCATGATTCGAATCTTATTACACTGAATATGTTAAGAGAAGCTTCTATCATTGGTAATTCGGATCTAGTAGATGACTTCATAATAATCATGGACTTGACTTTAACAATCATTATTGTTGGATAAATCTAAAGGATGGATCATGGAAGGATTTATCTAGTATAGATGGAACGTTTATCAACTTCAGCATGATAATATTGATTGATATAAGATGTTGATATCAACCGTTAAGTCTTTTGAGTTGTCGTATAAAGATTTGTAGTCGAAATGGAATATGGTTTTATAATGGTATGCATATCCTCGAATCCGAAGATGTTATTATCCGTAAGATCATTCATAATCATGTGTACATGATATTCATGGAGGTAACATGAAGTATCACGGAAGATTTCATTGTTTCGATCATGGCGAGAACAGTTCTTGCTTTCGGTGAATCGCCATGCATAGATAGCGCACGCTATGCTATGAATATTAACGTGCACTATCGAGCACGAGTTAGCGTGCGCTACGTTTAGTACGTAACGTACGCTAGACTATCGACGAAGTCGATTGGCCGTCGGTGAAGCATCGACCATGCATAGTTAGCGACGCTAGGCTTTGTTGTTTGCGTGCGCTATCGAAAGCGCACTTAACGACGCTACGAGTACTTAGCGTGCGCTAAGCGCTTCAGCAGCATTTTATGAACTTTTGGCCGTGAATCGAATTGTTAAACATTAAATGCACGTGAGATAAATCCTATATCATTTCTTTTGTTAAGGTTTGATCTTGTTGCGTGATTGATCGAGAGGGGCGACCTTCGAGTGTCTTGTTTTCGTGGAAGTATTGTTCTGTCTTCTAATCGAGGCAAGTACTCTAATTAGAATTGTTTATATTATGACAATTATGATGTGATTGTATCGTGTAAATATGTTGTTAATATATGTCCACCATGCGTTGATCCGACGGAATCATCATGGGAATCTATAGTTGTGTCATGTGTTGGATCGTTGGACAGGTAGTTCCACCATGTGTTGGTCCGACGGGATCATCATGGGAATCTATAGCTGTGTGCACTGGATCGTTGGAATACCACCAGTATGTTGAAACTGTTATGATATGATATGTGTTGTGGATATTCTCGTTGGAGAAACTTGTTATGATATAATTGTTGATTATATCTCTGTTGTATGATTATTGTACTTGTACTAGCATCGTTGTGCTAACCCCTTCGGGGGTGAACATTGTGTTTGTTCGGGATCCAGAGAGCGGGAAACAACCACTGGAGATGCATGACGACGAAGGTGCAAAGTGATGTTCGGCGGGTTTCTTGTCTCATTATTTGTTGGTTATTTCAATAAGTACTCGAGTACGTCGTCCGTTTATAATGTTTGGATTTTAGTGATGTAATAATAACTCTTCATTGGATATTTGTATTTCGGTTTTTGAACCAGACGGTTGTATTTTACTTCAGCAATGTCATAAAGCGGTATCTGTTATTGTCTTTTCTTTTAATCAGCCTTGTAAATTCTTATGTAAAGGATTTACGGTGCTGTAATATTCCTGAATATATCGGGGGTGTTACAGAATATGGTATCGGAGCTAAGATTATGGATATCTTGGCTGTTGGGTTAAAATAGGGGTCATTTATGTCTTTTGAGGTAACCGGCCGTCAATGACATCACTGCACTGCCTACGTCTTCATGCGAACGGTGGTTGTAAGTTCCTAAAACTCTATCTCATTCTCTACATGTTGTGTCTCTTTATACTTGAACATTAGAACAATGTTGTTTCCTGTATATTAAGTACTTGTGCTTACAGTATGTTGAGAGGCGGACGTGGACGTGGTCGCGGTCGTGGACGCGGACGAAGGAATGCTGAAAGGGAGACGTCGCCTTCTAACCAGGCTAGTCATAGCTCAGGCGAGCCGCAACAATCCATCAATAACGAACCGGAACCTGGTGTACCAGAAATCCTTCGTCAAGTCGTGAACCAGATGACTCAGTTCGCACAGGTCGTGGACCGAATGCAAGTGGCGGCAGGAATTCAGCAGGGAGATGGACAACAAAGGATTCCAGAAATGGGAAATCGAGGTGACCGATGGTTACAAGAGGTGGCAAAGATGCAACCACCCAAATTTGACGGCTTTTCCGAGACTCCCACTTGGGACCATTGGTTGAAGGAACTGGAGAAAATTTTTGCTAAAATTAATTGCCCGAATGACAGGAGAGCTCCTATTGCCCAGTACTTTCTGATAGGAGAAGCATCCGAGTGGTGGGAAGCTATCCGACCCGCAGATCATGATGCCGATTAGGCGGAATTTAAAATGATGATGGAAGCTCAGTATTGCCCTCGTCCTGTGAGGGAAGCCAAAATTCGAGAATTTTTCTCTGCTCAGCCATCAGATGAACCCGTATCCCAGACGATTAAGACGTTTAACCAGCAATTAACATTTGTTCGACATCTGGTCAGAACAGATGCGGAGATGATGATTCATTTTGAAATGAGAATGAAACCAGAAATCCAGAGGTACATGTCCGGTTTTGAATGTACCACTCTCCTCTAATACCTGTATAAGGCGTTGGCGTATGAAATTATAGAAGCAGCAATTTAGAAGTTTTTGTAGTCGAAGAAACAGATAGTCTCTGGTACTTTTACAGTGCACAAGAGCAGTGGGCCCCGTAAGGCCCAGTCTTCTTTTTCTTTCAAGAAACCTCCGCACCCATCTAAGAACGGAAAGAATTACGGAACAATGTCAGTCACGACGGATACAGCTAGGAAGTGCTTTAATTGTGGTCGCCCAGGCCACCTTGGCGCGATTGTTTGCGCACCCCAGTTACATGTTTTGACTGCGGACAGGAAGGGCACCGTGCGACGTTCTGCAAAGACGCCACCAAATACAAAGGAACCCGTTCATCACAGCCAGTTCAAAAGGAAGCTAGTGTCCAACAGACGCAGCAAAGTGTTCAGATGCCTCAAAATTTTGGCCGTGGACGAGGCAGAGGACAATGGCACCAAAAGGGGGCATCGAGTGCCGGATCTGTTCCCCCATGCCTGTATGAGATGAGGAGGATAGACGATCGTGATCTTCTTTGTCGCATCGTCTTGTCGATTCTTTCCCAACCAGTTAGCGTTTTATTCGATACAGGAGCTACGCATTCTTTTATATCCTTGTCTTGTGTAAATCGTTTGAATATTTCTGGTTTTCTTACTTGTGAACCTTATGTTGTTGGTTTACCGAGTGGAGAGAGGATTGTTGGGAACTTAGAGACTAGAGATTTTCCTGTATTATTTGGGGGTAGGAAATGGCTCTCAAACCTAATTGTGATAGAAATGCAAGGAGATGACCTAATACTCGGAGACGATTGGCTTAATCGATATGGAGCAATTGTAAATTACCGAAGGAGGAATATTTCGCTGATCGCTGATGATGGCTCCGAAGTACTGTTTGAAGGATGGAAACCAGGAAGCTCGGGAAAGTTGATCAAAGCAATGAAAGCTGTCAAATTGTTGAAACAGGGATGTATCGGGTACTGGTGTTATGCAATGAAGAAAGAAGACAAAATTGTGGAACTTTCATCCATTCCTATTGTGAACGAATTCCCAGATGTATTTCCTGACGAGTTACCTGGACTACCTCCACGACGGGACGTAGAATTCACGATTGAGCTGGAACCCGGAGCTACACCAATTTCTAAGGCGCCGTATCGCATGGCACCTACGGAGATGCACGAACTGAAGAAGCAACTGGAAGAATTACTGGACAAAGGCTATATTCAGCCAAGCGTTTCACCTTGGGGAGCGCCAGTTCTTTTTGTTCGAAAGAAGGATGGATCGCCTTCATTTGTGTATTGACTACCGAGAGCTGAACAAGATGACGATTAAGAACAAGTATCCGTTGCCACGGATTGATGATCTGTTTGACCAGTTGCAAGGAGCAACAGTGTTTTCAAAAATCGATCTAAGATCAGGATACCATCAGCTGAGGATTAAGGAATCTGATGTTCCAAAGTCAGCATTCAGAACTCGCTACGGACACTATGAGTTTGTAGTGATGCCATTTGGTCTCACTAATGCGCCTGCTGTATTCATGCAGTTGATGAACCGAGTGTTCATCGAATATTTGGATAAATTTGTGGTCGTGTTCATTGATGATATTCTGGTATATTCTAAGAACCCGGAAGAACATGCGCAACATTTGCGGATTGTATTGGAACTTTTGAGAAACGAGCAATTGTACGCCAAACTTTCTAAGTGTGAATTCTGGCTAAAGGAAGTAATGTTCCTCGGCCATGTGGTGTCATCTAAAGGAGTCCGAGTAGATCCTCAGAAGATCGAAGCAATTATGGATTGGAAGCCTCCAAAGAACGTGAAAGAAGTCCGAATCTTCTTAGGACTTGCTGGATATTATCGACGATTCGTGGAAGGGTTTTCTAAAATCTCCCGCCCACTTACTCGACTCCTGCAGAAAACTCAAAAGTTTGAGTGGAATGAATTGTGTCAGATTAGCTTTGATGAATTGAAGAAGAGATTAACGACGGCACCGATTCTATCACTTCCACAGGGAACTGGAGGATTTATAGTTTACAGTGATGCTTCGAACCAAGGACTTGGGTGCGTATTGATGTAGAATGATAAGGTGATCGCTTATGCGTCGCGACAGCTGAAACCTTATGAAGTGAATTACCCAACACATGATTTGGAGCTAGCAGCAGTGGTTTTTGCCTTGAAGATCTGGAGGCATTATCTGACGGACTCACCGCCGGATCTTTACGGATCATAAGAGTCTCAAGTACATATTCAATGTCGAAAGAGTTGAACATGCGGCAAAGAAGATGGTTAGAGCTGATCAAGGACTATGACTTGGAGATTTTGTATCATCCAGCAAAGCAAATGTAGTGGCCGATGCACTTAGCCGCAAGCCTGTTTCTATTCGAGATCTTTGGAGACGCTAACCTCCCAACTTAGCCTTCAACGAGAGATGATTCGTGAAGGAATTGAAGTGTGGTTACAAAGAGTCCAAGGACAACTGTGCGTGATGGAGATAACTTCATCATTAACCGAAGGAATCAAATCTAGTCAGGCAGATGACCCTTTGATGATTCGGTTACGTGATGAAGTGATCAAAGGAAAGGCCCCCGGATTCATAATTCATGATGATGGAGTTTTGAGATTTCAGAACCGACTCTATGTTCCCGATGATGATGTTTTGAAACAAACGATTATGAAAGAAGCTCACAGTTCGCTCTATTCTATCCACCCGGGTACCAGTAAAATGTATAAGGACTTGAAGCAGAATTTCTGGTGGGGAAACATGAAGAAAGATGTAGCGGACTATGTTTCTAAATGCTTGACTTGTCAGCAAGTTAAGATCAAGCATAAACGGCCTGCCGGAATGTTGAAGCCACTCCCGATTCCTGAATGGAAGTGGGAGGACATATCGATGGACTTTATCACTAATATGCCGAGAACCAGGACAGGAATGAACATGATTTGGGTGATAGTTGATCGTTTAACCAAATCAGCTCATTTTCTAGGCATTAAGGATACGTGGGGACCAGAGAGGTTGGCACGAGTATTTATTTCGGAGATAGTTCGATTGCATGGTACGCCGAAGACCATTGTTTCTGATCGAGACGGCCGTTTTGTGTCTCACTTTTGGAAAGCAGTTCATAAGGCCTTGGGGACCGAATTGAACTTGATCTGACTTACCACCCGCAGACTGACGGACAATCTGAGAGAACTATACAAACGGTGGAAGACATGCTGAGGGCCTGTGCCTTAGATTGGTCAAACGATTGGGAAGTTCATCTACCGTTGATTGAATTTACCTACAACAATAGTTGGCATGCTTCCATTAAGATGGCACTGTTTGAGGCATTATACGGAAGGAGATGCAGATCGCCCCTATGCTGGGATGATTCATCGGACTTGATCGGAACAGAACCAGAGTTGATCGTGCAGACTCGAGAGAAGATAGCCTTGATTCGTGAAAGGCTGTTGACCGCCCAGAGTCGTCAGAAATCTTACACAGATGTACACCGCCGCCCATTGGAGTTCAGTACTGGAGACCACGCACTTTTGAAGGTTTCTCCTACTCGGGGAATCTTTCGTTTCGGAAGGAAAGGAAAGCTGAGTCCGAGGTATATCGGGCCATTTGAGATCCTCTAAAGAGTTGGGGAGTTGGCATACAGATTAGCATTGCCTCCGTCATTGTGCCATGTTCATAACGTGTTCCACGTATCCCAGTTACGGAGGTATATACCAGATCCCAGTCATATCATTGATTTCGGCGAGATCGAAGTCGCGCAGGATGGGACGTTTGAAGAAAGACCGGTTATGATACTCGAGAGTCGAGTTAAGCAGCTGAGGAACAAACCAATCGTTTTGGTCAAAGTTCAATGGTCACGTCACGGAATGGAAGAAGCCACTTGGGAAATGGAAGCTGATATGAAGTCTAGATATCCCGAGTTATTTTCGTCTTGAGTTTCGGGACGAAACCCCTTTTTAGTAGGAGAGTATGTAATATCCGAATTTATTACGGTGTATTTCATCTGTATTCAAACCCTATATTATTCGGATTGGTGATTTTGATTATTGGAGTATGATATTTCTTACATTAATATCATTGTGCATAAGTATAGAAGCATGCAAAATTTCTCATGCAAACTCGTGTTAGCGCAGGCTAAGAATGTATCTTAACGCGCGCTATCGGGCTACTATTAGCACACGCTATGCAGATGGGGGTTGCGTGCGCTAAGAACTCAATTATTGAGCGGGACGACTAGCACATGCGCCAGCCGGGACATAGGTCCGGATAAAATTCCCGCGGACGCACCCGGATAATTCTGAAGTCAACCATTATTAGCGCACGCTAAGGAATGCTTAGTAGCGTGCGCTAACTTGTTAAAATGCATAATATTATAAATAGGACAACAACTCGTTTTGGCTTACATTTTACTCGTTCCTTCTGCATACTTGAGAGGCCAGAGAGCTGAGTTATCCTACTACATACTTAGAACACAAATTGTTGGTGTTTATATATTGGCTATCACTTGGGAGTAATCATTGAAGAGGAATAGCACCTTGGAGTGGTATACAACCAACCGGAGTTGGATTCTACCTTACGGTTCAGTGATTTTCATCATATTAAGGTATGTTCAATCTATCTCAAGACTTAGAGTTGGATTCTAACGATTTGGATGATCATGTTAACAAGATATGGATTTTCATAGATGAATTATCCAAGTATATCATGTTTGGAATAGTGAGATGAATAAGCCTTAAGTATCTTGATTATAATCATCATGATTCGAATCTTATTACACTGAATATGTTAAGAGAAGCTTATATCATTGGTAATTCGGATCTAGTAGATGACTTCATAATAATCATGGACTTGACTTTAACAATCATTATTGTTGGATAAATCTAAAGGATGGATCATGGAAGGATTTATCTAGTATAGATGGAACGTTTATCAACTTTAGCATGATAATATTGATTGATATAAGATGTTGATATCAACCGTTAAGTCTTTTGAGTTGTCGTATAAAGATTTGTAGTCGAAATGGAATATGGTTTTATAATGGTATGCATATCCTCGAATCCGAAGATGTTATTATCCGTAAGATCATTCATAATCGTGTGTACATGATATTCATGGAGGTAACATGAAGTATCACGGAAGATTTCATTGTTTCGATCATGGCGAAAGCAGTTCTTGCTCGGCGATGGCGCCATGCATAGATAGCGCCGCTATGCTATGAATATTAACGTCGCTATCGAGCACGAGTTAGCGTGCGCTACGTTTAGTGCGTAACGTCGCTAGACCATCAAACGAAGTCGATTGGTAGTCGGTGAAGTATCGACCATGCATAGTTAGCGTCGCTAGGCTTTGTTGTTTGCGTGCGCTATCGAGCGAGACTTAACGCACGCTACACATAGTACTTAGCGTGCGCTAAGCGATTGACGGTGCATTTTATGAACTTTTGGCCGTGAATCGAATTGTTAAACATTAAATGCACGTGAGATAAATCCTATATCATTTCTTTTGTTAAGGTTTGATCTTATTGCGTGATTGATCGAGAGGGGCGACCTTCGAGTGTCTCGTTTTCATGGAAGTATTGTTCTGTCTTCTAATCGAGGCAAGTACTCTAATTAGAATTGTTTATATTATGACAATTATGATGTGATTGTATCGTGTAAATATGTTGTGAATATATGTCCACCATGCGTTGATCCGACGGGAATCATCATGGGAATCTATAGTTGTGTGCGCTGGATCGTTGGACAGGTAGTTCCACCATGTGTTGGTCCGACGGGATCATCATGGGAATCTATAGCTGTGTGCGCTGGATCGTTGGAATACCACCAGTATGTTGAAACTGTTATGATATGATATGTGTTGTGGATATTCTCGTTGGAGAAACTTGTTATGATATAATTGTTGATTATATCTCTGTTGTATGATTATTGTACTTGTACTAGCATCGTTGTGCTAACCCCTTCGGGGGTGAACATTGTGTTTGTTCACGATCCAGGAGAGCGGGGAAACAACTACTGGAGATGCATGACGACGAAGGTGCAAAGTGATGTTCCGGCCGGGTTTACTGTCTGTTATTTGTTGGTTATTTCAATGAGTACTCGAGTACGTCGTCCGTTTATAATGTTTGGATTTTAGTGATGTAATAATAACTCTTCATTGGATATTTGTATTTCGGTTTTTGAACCAGACAATTGTATTTTACTTCAGCAATGTCATAAAGCGGTATCTGTTATTGTCTTTTCTTTTAATCAGCCTTGTAAATTTTTATGTAAAGGATTTACGGCGCTGTAATATTCCTGAATATATCGGGGGTGTTACAAAAGTAATGTGCTTGATCAAAGAAATGGGCTAAAGGCTCAATGGTGCTTCTAACGATAAAATGTAATGGGTGGGAAAATATAAGCCAACAAGGGGGAAATCCTAATTGCCTTTATCATC
Source organism: Orobanche coerulescens (assembly GCA_033398695.1). Taxonomy (NCBI): domain Eukaryota; kingdom Viridiplantae; phylum Streptophyta; class Magnoliopsida; order Lamiales; family Orobanchaceae; genus Orobanche; species Orobanche coerulescens. Next base: position 134,198,038 of record CM065806.1, on the reverse strand, counting down.
TTAATGCAAGATTTTATGAATGTAGTCTCGAAATGTATAAATGAGCAAGTTCTAGAATGAATACAATATGTTTGACCGCACAACAAAAAATATAGAGCGTATATATAAGGATTGCTCTAAGGCTCAAAACTCACAAAAGGGGTGTTGTCTAATGAATCCCATACACCTTCATCCAAATCCATTATCAAAACCAGTGAAACATCCCAAAAATGATTTTTTCACTAACGTTTTCTCAAGAAAATGGTGCTGTGATTTTCAACATCTTCTTTTTATTATATATATATATAGATATATAGATGTAGATATAGATATACACTTTTCCCCACACTTAATGATAAACAATATCCTTATTGTGTAAAAAGAATAATGGAGTAAGGGTTTAAATAAGGCTTCCCTGTTTATGAAAGATGACGCTTCGCTCAAGCCTTTTTTGGACCTGCAAGAAATAAGTATGGCAAAACAACAAAAAAATATATACCCGGAAGTATAACACAAACAACCTATATGCGCTTCAAGAGAGTCCGAAGAGTCGCCTTACGCTGTCATAATGCTTTTATTAAAAACAAACGAGAAAAAGTACAGTAATAGAAATAACAATACATAAATCCTGGATAGATGTGCGTCAAGAGATCGAAAAGAAACTTCCTTAAGCTGCCATCATTTTCACGATTTTTACACCTGCTAAAAAGTAAAAACAACAAGAGGAATGAAGTGGAATATCAGAGGGAAAGAAATGTATCAATTTTGTGTTTCCACACAGTGAAATCTTCCATCCAAACAATATTAGTAAGAGCTGGATCTGGTTCAGGAACAAATGCAATAAGTTTTTTGATCAGCTCTTCTGGGGTTGCAACAACTATGATTCGCTTAGCACGCTCAGAAATAAAATCTTTTTCAGAAGAGTAGTTGATGAAAGATAGTAAACCATCGAAGAAACTATTGACATTTAGCACACCTATTGGTTTCGTATGAACATTTAGCTGGGCTCTGGTAACCACATGAAAAAGTTCCTCAAGAGTGCCAAAACCACCGGGAAGGGTGATAAAGGCATCATCATTATTTTTCATGTGAGTTATGCGGTCTTGCATATTCACAGCTCTGAACTCATCTCCAATGGTTGCTCCGGTGATTTTACTTTCAGAGAGAGGTTTTGGAATGATTCCCAACACTTTTACTCCTTCTATATAGGCAGAAGCAGCAGCACGTCCCATTAATCCTAGACTTCCTCCTCTGTAAACTACATGAATGCATTTTTCTCCTAAGGTACGACTCAAGTTGTGGGCTGCTTCAGTAAATCAAGCCTCTTTCCCATGACTAGCCCCACCAAAAATGCAGATAGAGTTAAATCTTTTTTTGTGGAAGATGATGATTCCATTTTTTTTTTTTGAAAAGAAAATTATTTTAGAGAGAAAAGGAAAAGAATACAAGTTTCAGGTATGTAGAAAATAAACAAATGTAATGTTTATTTATAGATGCAAAATAATGTAAAAAGATTTGTTAAATCCGTGACCGCATTAATTGTGCTTCAACTACTCAATAAAATAATGAATGTATTTATTGCGTATCACATTTTTATTCAGAAAATCTAAAAAAACGACAAAAAGTACAGATACTCATGTGTATGTACATTAGTTTTGATTGTAGCTCACATCTTCTCCGATTTTACGTTCAGAAACGGCTTAAACGCCTTCTATGAGTCGGGAAGAAGCTTCCCATCTAACTTTCTTACAAATTGGCAAACAGGGTCTTTTAACGTCAGATTCCCAAGACGTTGTTCATATTCTGATTTGAATTTATTTCACAAATATCGAATCCCATAATGTACGAGTCCACTAGGATGTGTATCAAGAGAAATTTCTATATCATCTAAATTCTCCTTATTCAGACCATCCTTGATGAACTGAATTTTATCTTCTCTGTTTGTGGAAGGAATTCCTAAAGATCGACATCTTGAATCACAGTTCCACCTAGCACATTTGTAGCAAACGGCCATTTTCTTTGCTCGTCGTTTCTTGGCATATGAACTTTTTCCAAGTTCTGGTAAAAATATAGTTGGTGTTTCCGTGAATTCACCTGCTATTCTCACTTTGGCTTCAATAATGAATCGAATATCAAAAGGTATGCTGTTATCCATAAGCAATCTCATCCTTTCAAGTCTGGTTTGGTAAAGTTTCAAAATGACATTTTTACTAAGAAAGGGAAATCTTTTTTCAATTATTTTCAAAGTTTGTTCCATAATTAAAAAAAAAAATATCTACAAAATCAGTTGTTGTGGGAAACTGAAAAATCCGACTTTACTAGCCACAGAGTACCGTTATCCGCCACTTGACCGGACAAACACAATGGAGTATTAATTCACAATATCGGGGTCCTTAAGAAGAACCTCTTCTACCTCAAAAGATTTTAATTCCAAGTATGGTTTTAATCGTTAACCATTTACTTTGAAAATATTACCATTTTTGGATTTTCAATTTCTACAGTTCTGTGAGGATAGACCGTACGAATAATAAATGGACCAGACCATCGTGAACTCAACTTGCGTGGAAATAATAACAAACGAGAGTTAAAAAGAAGGACTTTTTGACCAGGAGAAAAAGTTTTTCTCAAGATGTGTTTATCATGAAAAAATTTCATTTTGTCCTTATATTTTCCTGCACAATCGTAAGCATCATTTCTGATTTCTTCCAATTCATTTAGTTGAAGTTTCCTATGAATTCCATCCAAGTCTAATGAAAAATTTAATCGTTTTATGGCCCAGTATGCTTTATGTTCTAATTCAACAGGCAAATGACATGGTTTTCCAAAGACAAGCCTAAATGGAGACATTCCGATGGGAGTTTTAAAAGCAGTACGGTAAGCCCACATAGTATCATTCAATCCCAAAGACCAATATTTCCTTGTAGGATTAACAGTTTTTTCAAGAATATGTTTGATTTCTCTATTTGAAATTTCAACTTGTCCCTTGTTTGAGGGTGATAAGGAGTAGCAACTTTATGTGTAACACCATATTTTTTAAATAAATGATTCAAAAATTGGTTACAAAAATGTTTTCCTCCATCACTTATAATTGCTCGTAGTGTTCCAAATCTGGAAAAAATATTTTCTTTTAAAATTTTTAACACGACTTTGTGGTCATTTGTTTTGCAAGAAATTGCTTCTACCCATTTTGAAACATAATCGACGGCCACAAAGATGTAAAGATTGCCAAAAGAAATTGAAAAAGGTCCCATAAAATCTATGCCCAAAACATCAAATATTTCTATTTAAAATTGGGTTTAAAGGCATCATATTTCTTTTAGAAATTCGACCTAATCTTTGACATCTATCACATGTGCTGCAATATGAATGTGTATCTTTGAAAAGTGTTGGCCAATAAAAACCACATTGTAGAATTTTAGCAGTTGTTTTCTTTGAACTAAAATGACCTCCACATGCATGATCATGACAAAAGGAAATGATATTTTGTTGTTCATGTTCTAGCACACATCTCCTAATGATTTGATCGGGACAATATTTGAACAAATATAGATCATCCCAAAAGAATATTTTTACTTCATTTAAAAATTTTGTTTTATCTTGATTATTCCAATGAGATGGCATGTTACCAGTAACAAGGTAATTGACAATGTCTGCATACCAAGGTATTTTAGAAACAAACATGAGTTGTTCATCAGGGAAAGTTTCATTAATGGGAGGTTCTTTATCATTAAAATTCATGATTAACCTAGACAAATGATCAACAACAACATTTTCAGAACCTTTTTATCTCGAATTTCTAAGTCAGACTCTTGTATCAATAGAATCCAACGGATCAAGCGAGGTTTAGCATCTTTCTTATAAAGAAGATATTTTAATACAACATGATCGGAGTAAATTATGACTTTCAAACCAATCAAGTAAGGTCGAAAATTGTCTAAGGCAAAAACAACTGCAAGCAATTCTTTTTCAGTTGTAGAGTAGGTTCTTTATCATTAAAATTCATGATTAACCTAGACAAATGATCAACAACAACATTTTCAGAACCTTTTTATCTCGAATTTCTAAGTCAGACTCTTGTATCAATAGAATCCAACGGATCAAGCGAGGTTTAGCATCTTTCTTATAAAGAAGATATTTTAATACAACATGATCGGAGTAAATTATGACTTTCAAACCAATCAAGTAAGGTCGAAAATTGTCTAAGGCAAAAACAACTGCAAGCAATTCTTTTTCAGTTGTAGAGTAATTTAATTGGGCATTATTTAGAGTCCTGCTTGCATAATATATTATAGTTGGCAATTTATTTTCTCTTTGACCCAATACTACACCGACGACTTAGTCAGATGCATCCCACATTATTTAAAAGGAAGATTCCAATTTGGAGATTTGATGATAGGTGCAGAGCTCAACATAGATTTGAGTGTGTTAAAAGCTTTTAGATAATGATCATCAAATTTGAAAGGTGTGTCTTTTGAAAGTAAATTACATAATGGCCTTGAGATTTTGCTAAAATCTTTGATGAATCAACGGTAAAAACCAGCATGGCCTAGGAATGACCGAATTTCTTTAATCGTTCGTGGGGGTGGAAGACTGGATATTAAGTCAACTTTAGATTTGTCCACCTCAATTCCTTTTTTAGAAATCACATGTCCTAAGACAGTTCCTTTTTTAACCATAAAATGACATTTTTCCCAGTTTAGGACAAGATTCTCCTTACACCTAACCAACACTTGGGTTAAGTGGTGTAAACATTCATCAAAGCTAGACCCGAATACAGAAAAATCATCCACAAAAATTTCCAAAAACCGCTCAACCATGTCAGAAAAAATGCTCATCTTACACCGCTGAAAAGTAGCAGGTGGATTGTGTAATACCCGGTTGTAAATTCCTTCATTATCATTCAGTATATTGTCACTCAATATTTTTTTCACTCATTAATAATCATTCATCATTCATATTCATTCATTGTATTTACCGTTCGGAGTAATTTTGTATCGTGTATCAGTTATTATTCGTCATTCAACCCGGTTGGAGAGTCGGGCCGAGCGTATCATCATTATCATCTTTGTAGTGGGCTATGTGTGAGGAGTAGCGCACGCTACGTACTCTCCTTAGCACGCGCTAATTGAGTACGGGTAGCGCACGCTACCTCTCAGCTTTAGCGCACGCTATTGTGGTTCAGACAGACAGTTCAGAAGGCACTGGACTGAATTTGAGTTGTAGTAGCACACGCTACGAATGGTAAGTAGCGCGTGCTAGTAGTTTGGATAGCGCATGCTATGAAGTCAGTGTAGCGCGCGCTAAGGTCGATCAGGCAGAGTCCAGTGGGTACTGGACTGAATTGGAATAATTCATAGTACACGCTACGAGCGGATCATAATGTGCGCTAGTGGTAAGTGTAGCGCATGCTGTGTTTTGGGTGTAGCGCACGCTATCGCGAGCAGGTCAGAGGACAGGAGGTTCTGGACTCCAGTTGCTGGGTATCAACATCAGTTAGCGCACGCTAACATTTTGGGTTAACGCACGCTATCGGTAAGGCATTAGCGCACGCTACCAGGTTCGTAGCGCACGCTAACGAGGCAGTCAGAGCTCACTGGACTGCCCGGTTAACCACTAGCGAACGCTAAATATCAGGGCTTAGCATGCTCTAATCTGGGACCAGTATATATAGGACAATTCAGTCCAGTTTCGTCATTTCTTCATTTCTCCTCCTCCTCTCGATGGTTTTGGGCGATTTCGGACGATTTGGAGAGATCTCTTTGAGCTGCATCCACCTATCAACATCTTCAAGCTTATAATTCGGATTAATCATCATTTCATCCTCTCTAATACATCAAATCAAGGTAAATATTTCTTGGATCTAGAATTTAGGATTTTGAATGTTTTCCTCCCGATCTCTTCGTGTAAGCTTGCTATTATGTTGGAATATATTAGATATGGATTATCTACCTTGGATACATGTATTCCTATGGATTTATTGGTGTATATTTTGGATTTGATGAATATTTGGGGAATTATTCTAGATACGTTGATGTTTTACTTTGGTTATTTTGGGGTTTCCGATTGATGCCGTCGTAACCTTGAGTTGTGGTTTCCTATTGGATTATTGACGTCATTAATGGAGTTTTATTGGGTTGAATCATTCCTTGGAGGTTTGGTATCGATATTATGGGGGTTGGTTGTAACCAAAGGGAAGAATGTTTACAACGTATTCGTTAGAATGCCCCAATGAGTTTGATTATTGTTATATCGACGTTTGAGTTGGTTATAATCGTGTTTGATACGTATATTGAGCATTTGTTGGTAATCATGTTATTCAAGATTGTTCGAGCGACCAGTATTTTCCTTAGGGCGTTTGTTAGAGAGAGGACGTTTCATCACTGGTATTGAGCTAAGTTAATTCTTACATGGTTAAAAGGATACTCATTCCTTTCGTTGTTGTTCATTCATAATCATAATTCATTCATAGTGTACTAATCATGTTGAGACTTGTACTTATAAAACTAATCATTCAATTCACGAGGAACGATGGTTCCAATCATTTCAGTGAGCTATCATTAATTTCATTATTATTTCATCTCGGTGAGTCATTCTTGACCCTTGTCGGATTGTTATTCATTAATATTCATCATGGTCACTCTTGTTCATGTGACCTTCTGGGTTCATATTGCGTGGACGGGTGGTTATGTGTGGAATTTTTAGTCGGGCACATGATAGTCATGTGGTGGGTTCACCGACACAATGGACTATGCACACGGTAATGTGCCTCCGTGTGACTAATTAGGTACAAGTACGGGTGTGTCCGGACACTCATCTTGTGCAATTGCACGTCCCATTATGGGCATACTATGATGCTCCTCTTCAAATTAATTTCATAATTAAGATATATCATGATTGTGTTTATTCAACTCTTGAGGATTGTTGTTCTGTGTAACTGATCCCATTGGGGGATGTTGTTTTTGTAACACCCCGAGATATTCGGAATAATTACAGCGCCGTAAACCCTTTAGATAAGGATTTACAAGGCTAATTTTAGGAGAAGTGTAAAAACAATTCGAACAACTGAAGTTCAAATACAGATTTGATTCAACCGATCAAATAAGTTAACTTATACAACCATATCGAATTGACTTTATTAAAACAGACGTACTCGAGTACTAAACGAACCAAGAAGACCAATCACAATAACAATAACACCAATCACATCACTGAGCCATTTCATCGTCCTGTCGGTACTGTGGTTGCCTCCCCGCTCCATGGCTACCTGAACATCAAAACAATGTCCACCCCCGAAGGGGTTAGCAAAACAATGCTAGTACAAGTATCATCATACAATAAATCATCAATGCATCATAAAACATGCAAAACGGACTTCCGCCACCGGAATCCAACGATGCGAATCCTCACGATTCCATCAACACAATACAAGGTAATCCAGCGATCCAGCGCCCTCAGCATAGATCCCCATGATGATCCCGTCGGACCAACGCATGGTGGAAAACCCGTCCAACGATCCAGCGCCCTCAGCATAGATCCCCATGATGATCCCGTCGGACCAACGCATGGTGGACATTCGATCCAGCGCCCTCAGCATAGATCCTCATGACCCCCTCGGATCATTTAAACCATAATTCAATCAACTATGCATACACATATGCATTTCAATATATGTTCATCAATACGAACAAATAACAACGAATATCACGAGAATTTTCAGAAATACATTTCATATTCAACAATATGAATGAAACCACAAGCATGATAAATCGAACTAGACATATGATACTTGCCTCGAAAATGGCAAGGACGAAACACTTCAATGATCTCGACACACTCGAAGGCCGCCTCCTTCGATCAACGTAACAAGCTCGAACCTTAACAAAAGGAACGATATACAAATCATCTCAAGTCGAACGATGGCCTAACAATTCGGTCTACGGCAGAAAAGCTCCAAAATAAACAATCTGCCTGGACTGCTTAGCGTGCGCTACGTATTCTACGTAACGTGCGCTAAGCAGGCCTGTTAGCGTACGCTATCGTGTAAGACTAGCGTGCGCTAGTTACGAACTGACAGTTTGAACCGGCCGATACATAACGTACGCTACGTACGTATCGTGCGTTAACTGAACCCCGATAGCGCACATTAACTCACATATGTTAGCGTGCGCTACCCTTGCATGGCAGAATACTGCTAACGGAAAAACTGGGTTGAAAGGTGGTGAATTCACGAATTCTATGTTGATACAACATGTCATCCTCAAGCATGTCATGCTAAAAAGGTTTGTGGAAGTTCCATGATCATGAGGTACAAATATACGGATAATCAACTCAACATCATATCTTATCTTCGATCTTCAAGAAATATTCTAAGTTCCGATTATTCCAAGTCCCAAAACATATGATTTCTTACGTAAAATATACGAACTAGGTAATCTCCGATTGCTGATCATAAATCGATTTGAAAACGCTTAGGAGTCCATAAATTGAGATGGTTCAAAGGTTCATACGATAATTAGTGTCGATACGTCAAAAGTATCCTTCTAACATGTGATGACCGATCATAAACGAAATAACTGGCTATCTAACCATGATCAGACGTCCTTAAAAACACTATTAGTATTGGTGAAGAATCACCTACCTCAAGGTAGTAAAGAACACGGAGGAAATTTGAAGCAATCCAACACCGAAAGCTTGAACGCCAATCTCCAACGATGTACGATCTTCAATCACAAACTAGGGTGTTGATATGAAGTGTTTAGGAAGAAGGAAGTTATGTTCTAAGTGTAAGGATTCGGGTAATGGGAGAAGAGAGAACTGAAATCACGAATAGGATGCTGTCCTATTTATAATAAATGGCTATTAGCGCGCGCTAGACCCTGCTCGTAGCATGCGCTAATGGCTCACTGACTAATCTGTACTCAGCACTTAGCGTGCGCTACGCATATAACTGTAGCGTGTGCTAAGGCGTTGACTCGGCTTTTCCCGAAAGCCGTCCAGGTACATCCCGACACGATCCGACAGGGGTCCCCCGGCCAGATTTCACCTACCGCACGTCCCAATCAATTTGACCACGAATAGCGTGCGCTAAAGACCTTCAGTGGCGTGCGCTATGAATCCACGTTAGCGCACGCTAAACATATCCGGTAGCGTGCGCTATATGCGCAGATTTTACAATCTTTAAATCACAACCATGAAATTAAACGCTCGACAACATCGGATTATGAAATACGGAAAATAATACTCAGATCAAGTACAATCATTACAATGTCACAAGTTCTAATTACATAAGAGAAATCTCGGGTGTTACATCCTTCCTCCCTAAAAAGAAGTTTCGTCCCGAAACTTAAGATGAAAACAACTCCGGATATCTAGTCTTCATACTGTCCTCCGTTTCCCAAGTGGCCTCTTCGACTCCATGTCGTGACCATTGTACTTTAACCAAGTGTATTGGTTTATTCCTCAATTGTTTGATCCGGCTCTCAAGTATCTTGATTGGTCTCTCTTCGAAGGTGCCATCATTAGCTATCTCGATCTCGTCGAAATCAATGACGTGACTGGGGTCCGGTACATACTTCCGCAATTGGGATACGTGAAACACATTGTGAACGTGACTCAGAGGTGGCGGTAAGGCCAACCTGTATGCTAAATCTCCCACTCTCTCGAGGATCTCGAATGGTCCGATATATCTCGGACTAAGCTTGCCTCTCCTCCCAAAACGGAAAATCCCTCGTGTAGGAGACACCTTCAATAGTACGTGGTTCCCAGCGTCGAACTCTAGAGGGCGACGACGTACATCTACATAAGACTTCTGTCGACTCTGGGCAGACAACAGTCTCTCTCGAATCAAAGCTATCTTCTCTTGAGTCTGAATAATCAATTCCGGTTCCGTCCCGATCAAATCCGAAGAATCATCCCAACACAGGGGTGATCGGCATCTCCTCCCGTACAAAGCTTCAAATGGTGCCATCTTAATTGAAGCATGCCAACTGTTATTGTAGGTGAATTCAACTAATGGCAAATGAACTTCCCAATCAGTTGACCAATCCAAAGCACAAGCTCTAAGCATGTCTTCTACAGTTTGAATAGTCCTTTCGGACTGACCGTCCGTTTGGGGATGATAAGCCATACTAAAATTGAGCTTAGTCCCCAAAGCCTTATGAATTGCTTTCCAGAAGTGTGACACGAAGCGACCATCTCGATCCGAAATAATGGTCTTCGGTGTCCCATGCAATCTGACTATCTCTGCAATGAATATTCGTGCCAATCTCTCAGGTCCCCATGTATCTTTAATTCCCAGGAAATGAGCCGACTTGGTTAGTCGATCAACTACAACCCAAATCATGTTCATTCCCGTTCTAGTCCCCGGCATACTAGTGATGAAATCCATCCAGATATCTTCCCACTTCCACTCAGGGATCGGAAGCGGTTTTAACATTCCGGCAGGTCGTTGATGTTCAATCTTAACCTGCTGACAAGTCAAACACTTCGAAACGTACTCCGCTACGTCCTTCTTCATATTCCCCCACCAGAAGTTTTGCTTTAAATCTTTATACATCTTACTACTGCCTGGGTGAATAGAATAGGGCGCGCTATGAGCTTCCTTTAAAATTGTCCGTCTCAAATCATCATCCTCGGGAACGCAAAGTCGACTCTGAAATCTAAGAACCCCATCGTCTTGTATCACGAATCCTGGGGCTTTTCCTTTCTTTACTTCGTCATATAATCGAAGGATCAGAGAATCGTTCAATTGTTTAGACTTGATCTCCTCGACTAATGATGAAGTCAGTTCCATCACATAAAGTCGCCCTTGGAGTCTTGGTGCCCATACCTCAATCCCCTCGTGGATCAGTTCTCGTTGAATACTGGTTTGGGACGTAAGTGCTTCCAACACTCGAAGAGAAACAGGTTTACGGCTCAAAGCATCAGCTACTACGTTTGCTTTCCCCGGATGATAGAGAATCTCCAAGTCGTAATCCTTGATCAATTCCAGCCACCTTCTCTGCCTCATGTTTAACTCTTTCTGACTGAAAATGTACTTGAGGCTCTTATGATCTGTAAAGATCTGACAATGAGTGCCATACAAATAATGTCGCCAAATTTTCAAGGCAAAGACCACAACTGCTAGCTACAGATCGTGAGTCGGGTAATTAACCTCGTACGGTTTCAATTGCCGAGAAGCATAAGCAATCACTTTATCCTTCTGCATCAACACACAACCCAAACCCTGATTTGAAGCGTCGCTGTATACCATGAATCCATCAGTTCCCTCTGGCAGCGCTAATATAGGTGCTGTCGTCAGTCTCCTCTTAAGTTCGTCAAAACCAGCCTGACACTTCTCATTCCACATGAACTTTTGAGTTTTCTGTAACAGCTGGGTGAGCGGACGAGCAATTTTGGAGAATCCCTCTACAAAGCGGCGATAATATCCAGCAAGTCCTAAGAAGCTTCGGACTTCTTTCACGTTTTTAGGAGCTTCCCAATCCAAGATTGCGTCGACTTTCTTCAGGTCCACCTGAACTCCGTCGGATGATATCACATGTCCAAGGAAGGTTACTTCCTTAAGCCAGAACTCGCATTTAGAAAATTTTGCGTACAGCTGTTCCTTCCTCAAGGTGCTCAAAACCACATGTAAATGCTCGGCATGATCCTCTGCGTCCTTCGAATATATCAAAATGTTATCAATGAAGACGACCACAAATTTATCCAAGTATTCCAAGAATACCCGATTCATCAATTGCATGAATACTGCAGGAGCATTGGTAAGTCCAAATGGCATTACTACAAATTCATAATGCCCGTACCGGGATCTGAAAGCAGATTTCGGTATATCCGATTCCTTAATTATCAACTGGTGGTATCCTGATCGCAAGTCAATCTTCGAGAATACCCTTGCCCCTTGCAGTTGATCAAACAAGTCGTCGATCCGAGGTATAGGATACTTATTCTTGATTGTCATCTTGTTGAGCTCCCTGTAATCAATACATAGTCGGAGGGATCCGTCTTTCTTCCGGACAAAGAGAACGGGCGCTCCCCAAGGAGAAACACTAGGTTGGATATAGCCTTTCTGTAACAATTCCTCCAGTTGCTTCTTGAGTTCATACATCTCGGTTGGCGCCATGCGGTATGGTGCCCTGGAAATATGGGCTGCTCCAGGCACTAATTCGATAGTGAATTCCACTCCCCTCTGCGGAGGTAACCCAGGTAGTTCGTCAGGAAATACATATGAGAACTCGTTCACAACTGAAATAGACGAGAGCTCTACTCCTTCCTCTTTCCTCATGGTATAGCACCAAAGTCCGTGACATCCCTGCTTCAGTAATTTCACGGCTTTCATTGCTTTGATCAATTTTCCCGAGCTTCCTGGTCTCCATCCTCGGAACAAGTGTTCAGATCCGTCATCAGCAATGATGGAAATGACTCTCTCTCGGTAATTCAGAACAGCTCCATAGCGGTTAAGCGAATCATCTCCGAGAATTAAATCGTCACAGTAGATGTCAACTACAATGAGATTCGATGGCCACTCTCTTCCTTCTATAGATACTGGGAAATCCCTAGCTTCTAGTGTTCCCACAATCTTCTGTCCGCTCGGTAATCCCACAACATAAGGTTCACAATTATACAAGCACGAGATTTTCAAACGATTAACACAGTTCAACGATATAAAAGAATGCATAGCTCCCGAATCGAACAAGACACTAACTGGTTGCAAAAGGATCTGAATCGTACCTGATGCAACAGCTGTGTTCTGATCATCAGATCTCCTCATTTCGTACAGGCGCGGAGGAACGGATCCAGCACTAGATGTCTCTCTCTTCCCAGCGTTCTGATGCTGAAATCCACTCTGTTGCGTCTGGTTCACACTCGTCTCCTTCGGGATTGGAGCTGGAGTGCGAGTACCAAAAGATCGGCTCGCATTCCCACAAAATGTTGCGCGATGTCCTTCCTGTCCACACTCGAAACAGGTCACAGCAGGCGTGAAACAATCACGTCGAACATGTCCCGCCTTGCCACAGTTGTAACACTTCTTTCCTGTGTCTAAAACAGTCGGTGCTGCCCGGAACTTCTTTCCACCTCGAGAAGGATGCGGTGGTCTCCTGGATGAATGAAAAGAGGACTGACCCTTGCGAGGTCCGCTACTCTTATCCTCCGTGAAGTTGCCCGACACCTTCTGTTTCTTTGCTTCCGTCGCTTTCTCTACTGCTGCCTCCTTCATATCATAGGCCAACGCCTTGTCCTGGTACTGTCGCAAGGTGGTACATTCAAATCCGGACATATACTGCTGAATTTCCGGCTTCATTCGCATGTCAAAATGAAAAATCTTCTCCGCCTCGGTCCTGACCAAGTGGCGCACATAAGTCAGCTGGTGATTAAAAGTCTTAATCACGTCCGTCACAGATGCTCCCGAATCTTGTGGTGAGAAAAACTCCCGAACTCGGGCTTCTCTAACTGGACGAGGACAATACTGTGCCTCCATCATCAATTTGAATTCCGTCCAGTCAACAATGTTCTCCTCCAGTCGAATGGCCTCCCACCAGTCGAAAGCCTCCCCAGTCAAAAGATACTGGGCGACCAGAACCTTCCTATCGTTGGGACAGTTAATCCCTGCAAAAATCTTTTCCAATTCCTTCAGCCAATGATCCCACGAAAGCGTCTCAGTGGAACCGTCAAATTTCGGAGGATGCAATTTGACCACCTCGGTGAGCCATTTGTCTCCCCGATTATCCGCGTTGTGCTGCTGTCCCATCGCCGTCTGCATGCGATCCACAACTTGAGCAAACTAGTTTATCTGGGCAACCACCTGCTGAAGCACTCCCGGCACGTTAGGATCTGCATTATTATTTGCCGATCCCTGCTGTCCCCCGGAATGGGAATCCGTTCGACTAGCGGTTATATCTGGGGTCGATACTGACTCTTCTTGCCTCGCATTTCCACGTCCGCGTCCACGACCGCGTCCGCGTCCACGACCTCCTCTCAACATACTGTAAACATAAATACTCAATATCCAGGACAAACTTTCTCAAAGTACATCCATCAATGTTTACAAGACATGAATTAAATAAAACAGTAGTATTCGAGATTAGGAAACTTACAACCACAGTCCATACGACGATGCTGGCTCAGCAGTGATGTTACGAACGACCAACAATCAATAACGTAAACAAACCCAACTAACGCGACTGCCAAGATATCCATAAATCTTAGCTCCGATACCATATTCTGTAACACCCCGAGATATTCGGAATAATTACAGCGCCGTAAACCCTTTAGATAAGGATTTACAAGGCTAATTTTAGGAGAAGTGTAAAAACAATACAATCGAACAACTGAAGTTCAAATACAGATTTGATTCAACCGATCAAATAAGTTAACTTATACAACCATATCGAATTGACTTTATTAAAACAGACGTACTCGAGTACTAAACGAACCAAGAAGACCAATCACAATAACAATAACACCAATCACATCACTGAGCCATTTCATCGTCCTATCGGTACTGTGGTTGCCTCCCCGCTCCATGGCTACCTGAACATCAAAACAATGTCCACCCCCAAAGGGGTTAGCAAAATAATGCTAGTACAAGTATCATCATACAATAAATCATCAATGCATCATAAAACATGCAAAACGGACTTCCGCCACCGGAATCCAACGATGCGAATCCTCACGATTCCATCAACACAATACAAGGTAATCCAGCGATCCAGCGCCCTCAGCATAGATCCCCATGATGATCCCGTCGGACCAACGCATGGTGGACATTCGATCCAGCGCCCTCAGCATAGATCCTCATGACCCCCCTCGAATCATTTAAACCATAATTCAATCAACTATGCATACACATATGCATTTCAATATATGTTCATCAATACGAACAAATAACAACGAATATAACGAGAATTTTCAGAAATACATTTCATATTCAACAATATGAACGAAACCACAAGCATGATAAATCGAACTCGACATATGATACTTGCCTCGAAAATGGCAAGGACGAAACACTTCAATGATCTCGACACACTAGAAGGCCGCCTCCTTCGATCAACGTAACAAGCTCGAACCTTAACAAAAGGAACGATATACAAATCATCTCAAGTCGAACGATGGCCTAACAATTCGGTCTACGACCGAAAAGCTCCAAAATAAACAATCTGCCTGGACTGCTTAGCGTGCGCTACGTATTCTACGTAACGTGCGCTAAGCAGGCCTGTTAGCGTACGCTATCGTGTAAGACTAGCGTGCGCTAGTTATGAACTGACACTTTGAACCGGCCGATACATAACGTACGCTACGTACGTATCGTGCGTTAACTGAACCCCGATAGCGCACGTTAACTCACATATGTTAGCGTGCGCTACCCTTGCATGGCAGAATACTGCTAACGGAAAAACTGGGTTGAAAGGTGGTGAATTCACGAATTCTATGTTGATACAACATGTCATCCTCAAGCATGTCATGCTAAAAAGGTTTGTGGAAGTTCCATGATCATGAGGTACAAATATACGGATAATCAACTCAACATCATATCTTATCTTCGATCTTCAAGAAATATTCTAAGTTCCGATTATTCCAAGTCCCAAAACATATGATTTCTTACGTAAAATATACGAAGTAGGTAATCTCCGATTGCTGATCATAAATCGATTTGAAAACGCTTAGGAGTCCATAAATTGAGATGGTTCAAAGGTTCATACGATAATTAGTGTCGATACGTCAAAAGTATCCTTCTAACATGTGATGACCGATCATAAACGAAATAGCTGGCTATCTAAACATGATCAGACGTCCTTAAGAACATTATTAGTATTGGTGAAGAATCACCTACCTCAAGGTAGTAAAGAACACGGAGGAAATTTGAAGCAATCCAACACCGAAAGCTTGAACGCCAATCTCCAACGATGTACGATCTTCAATCACGAACTAGGGTGTTAATATGAAGTGTTTAGGAAGAAGGAAGTTATGTTGTAAGTGTAAGGATTCGGGTAATGGGAGAAGAGAGAACTGAAATCACGAATAGGATGCTGTCCTATTTATAATAAATGGCTATTAGCGCGCGCTAGACCCTGCTCGTAGCGTGCGCTAACGGCTCACTGACTAATCTGAACTCAGCACTTAGCGTGAGCTACGCATATACCTGTAGCGTGCGCTAAGGCGTTGACTCGGCTTTTCCGAAAGCCGTCCAGGTACATCCCGACACGATCCGACAGGGGTCCCCCGGCCAGATTTCACCTACCGCACGTCCCAATCAATTTGACCACGAATAGCGTGCGCTAAAGACCTTCAGTAGCGTGCGCTATGAATCCACGTTAGCGCACGCTAAACATATCCGGTAGCGTGCGCTATATGCGCAAATTTTACAATCTTTAAATCACAACCACGAAATTAAACGCTCGACAACATCGGATTATGAAATACGGAAAATAATACTCAGATCAAGTACAATCATTACAATGTCACAAGTTCCAATTACATAACAGAAATCTCGGGTATTACAGTTTTCAGGTCATGGCAAGGCTAAAGCACAGAAAGAGAATGTTGACGGCGAGGAGTCCCATTGGGCGATGTTGTTCTGTGTAACTGACCCCAGTCCTTTTCAGTCATTCATGTTTCTTCACTTTTATTTCCGCTGCAGATTTCCGTTTGGATATTCATTTTTATTCAGTGTTGTATATTTTATCTTCATATAAAATATACATGTATTCTGTATTCCTGGGTATATTGAACTTGAAACTCCTCATTGAAGTAATAAATGATATAATTTGGTTCGGTACTACAATTATATTATTTAATTCATTAATTTTCATTCGCCTGGTGGGTTCTAGTTGGGGGTCCACGACACTGTAATATCCGCCTAATTTGGGGTGTTACAGAGTTGGTATCAGAGCGTGATTTTGAATACTACCTTTTGAGTCATGTCTCATTTGAAATCATCGTTCATCAGACTAGTATCATTGGACTTCCGCGTCACGTGTGACCTGTGCAAGAGCCAAGCCCCTCAGACCAAAGAACAGTAAGATTTCTGACGCCATGGTATAATTTCTGGCAATAAGAATCACTCATTCATCATTCAACAGTCAACAATCCTCAATCATCATTTTCAATTTTGATCATGTCAATCATGTTAACTCATTAATCACTCAGTTCATTTCATTGCTCATTTGTTGATCCTAAGGATCGTATCATTAATCTTGTTAACTTGCTCATGATAATCATTTCAAGAATTTCATCAGATAATCATGTCACCTCAGTTGATCCTTCATGTAATCATTGTATTAGAGCACGTATGCTCATTATCATCATTTCATAAGGTAATCATAATGTGATATTCATGCGACGGATCTTGTACTTGGGATCAATTCAAGACTCTCATGATGGAAAGGTATTATCCGGCCCCACTCAGGGAGGCCACGTTATCAGAATTACTCATTCCCGACCCCTCAGCGGAAGATGATGTTCTCGCCATTGTCGAGAAATTTCATGAAGTTCTTCCTTTCGCCTCATCTATTATCCACTCCGAGGCGGATAAGATCAAGTACTTCAGTAACAGGTTGAAACCTCGTATGCGGATGCAGTTGCTTAATCACAATTTCACCACCCTGGCCGAATTCATCGAGAAAGCTCTTACTTATGAGCTTACTGCTAAGGATATTGCTAAGCAACAACCTTCATCTGCTAGCAAGAAGTCAAAGAATCGTAATCAGTCTGAAGGCAGTCATGCAACCTTCAAGAAACCTAGTAAGGGCTCTACTTTTTCTGAGCGACCTCCTATGGTGCCGAAACCCGCAGAATCTCAGTGCCGATCAGCTAGTTCGGCCATTACCTGTTTCAACTGTGGAGAACAAGGTCATTTCAGCACTAAGTGTCCAAGACAGACTATCACGTGCAACAAATGTGGAATTGCTGGGCATAAGGCCCGTTTTTGCCAATGAGATTCCAGACCTGCTCCGACGGCATCTCGGGCCCCGAAGCAGTTAGCTGTTCAGAATCAGGCTGCTCAGTCGGCGTCATTTAAAATGACGGGAGCGAATAAAGGCGGAGCCCATAGTCATCAGACAGGAGCGTCCGGTGCGGGGACTAGCAAGCCCCTAATTTTTGAGATGAAGAGGGCCGATGATCCGGGGGCCCGAATGATCTCAGGTACACTCGAAATTCTATCTCAACCTGTGTGTACCCTTTTTGATACTGGTGCATCGCATTCATTCATTTTCGAGTCATTCTTGAGTAGACTTCATCTGGATAGTGCTACTAGTTGTGAACCTTATCTCATTGGACTACCTGATGGTAGAAGAATTATCGGAGATCCTGAGATTAAGAATTGTCCGATTTAGCTTAATGGCCGTGTATGGCTAACAGACCTAATTGTGGTGGATTTACTTAGAGATGACGTTATTTTGGGTATTGATTGGATGGATCGTCACGATGCCATCATTAGTGTCCGTAAGCGTTTGGTCACTATCATTTCAGACGATGGAGTCGAGTATGCTTTTCAGGGGGTAATCTCAGCTGTTCCGGAAGAATCATTAATATGATGAAAGCAGTGAAATTACTCAATCAGGGGTGTGTCGGTTATTGGTGCTATATGACTAAAACCGAGAAATCATCAGTGATGCTGGCGGATATTCCTGTAGTGAGAGAATATGCCGATGTATTTCGAGACGAGTTATCTGGTTTGCCTCAACAGAGAGATGTGGAATTTGTAACACCCCGAGATATTCGGAATAATTACAGCGCCGTAAACCCTTTTAGAAAGGATTTACAAGGCTAAATAAAAGAAATATAAATATAAGACATCAATACCACGGAAATTTAAGTTTACAAAACCGATTCAACTGGTTCAACGAGTAATTAATACAACCACATCGAAATGATATTAATAAGACATTCGTACTCGAGTACTGAAAATGAATCAAGAAGACAATCAAAAGCAACGACAAACATCACTGAACCCCTTCGTCGTCACATCGGTACTGTGGCTGTTTCCCCGGTCCTCGGCTACCTGAACATCAAAACAAATGTCCACCCCCGAAGGGGTTAGCAAAACGATGCTAGTACAAGTATCATATTAAACAATTCGAATATGCATCAACAATACATAACAAGATACACCACACGGACTTCCGCTACCGGAATCCGACAATGCCAATCCACAAGATTCCATTAACACAGCAAGGGTATTCCAATGATCCAGCGCCCTCAGCATAGATCCCAAGCCGATCCCGTTGGACCAACACGAGGTGGAAATAACCCGTCCAATCATCCAGCGCCCTCAACCTAGATCCCAAGATGATCCCGTCGGACCAACACGAGGTGGATATCCGATCCAGCGCCCTCAACATAGATCGTACAACATAGACAAACACAACTCATGCATACACATATGCCAAATCATTATGTTCATCAACATGAACATACAAACACTAGATAACGAATATCATGACAATTCAACAAAATAATTTCTATGTTCAACAACATGAATAAACCACAAGCATGCTCAAAATACCAATTTTAACACATTACGATACTTGCCTCGAAGATGGCAAGAACGAAACACTTCAATGATCTCAACACACTCGAAGGCCGCCTCCTTCGATCAACGTAGCAAGCTCGAACCTTAACAAAAGAAATGATATACAAATCATCTCAAGTCGAACGATTGCCTAACAATTCGGTCTACGGCCCAAAAGCTCAAAATATGCAGTCTGCCTGAACCACTTAGCGTACGCTACATACTCTACGTAACGTGCGCTAAGCCTGCCTGTTAGCGTACGCTATCGTCTAAGCCTAGCGTACGCTAGCCATGGACTGACAGTTCTCTCTGATCAGCCGACTGACTCGGCTGATATCATAACGTACATTACGTACCAAACGTAGCGTGCGTTAACTTATCCCCGATAGCGCACGTTAACTTACGTATGTTAGCGTGCGCTAACCGTGCATGGCAGATTACTACCGGTAGAAAACTAGATCTAATGGTGATGAACTCATGAATTCTATGGTGATAATACAAGTCATCCCAGAGCATATCATGCTAATAAGGTTTGTGAAAGTTCTATACGTACTAAATGACTATGAGATACAAAGATACGTATAATCATCACAACACCATAATTCATCTTAGATCTTCAAGGGATATCCTGAGTTCAATCTGTTATATGCCCCAAAACGTATGATCCCTTAATATAAACGCATAAAGAACTTGAAAATCTCCATATACTGATCACAAATCGGTTTGAAAATGCTTAGGAGTCCATATACTAAAAAGGTTCAAAGGTTCATACGATGAATAAGTGCCGAAACGTCGAAAATATCCTTCTAACACATGATGTTCGACTATTAACACATCTAACTAACTAGATAAACATGATTAAACGTCCTTTAGAACACTACTAATATTGGTGAAGAATCTCCTACCTCAATGTAGTGAAGAACAAGGAGGAAATTGAAGCAATCCAACGCCGAAGGCTTGAACACCAATCCTCAATGATCTACAATCTTCAACACGAGCTAGGATGCTGATATGAAGTGTTTAGGAGGTAGAGAGTAATACTCTAAGTATAAGAATTCGGATGTGGGAAAAGAAAGGACTGAAAACACGAAAAGGATGTTGTCCTATTTATAGGAAATGGTTATTAGCGCGCGCTAGTCCCTTCTCGTAGCGTGCGCTAACGGCTACTGACTTCACTGCACTCAGCACTTAGCGTGCGCTACTCTCATGTCAGTAGCGTGCGCTAAGGCGTTGACTTGGCTTTTCCCGAAAGCCGTCCAGGTTCATCCCGACACAATCCGACCAAGATCCCCGGCCTGGTCTCACCTACCACACGTCTCAATCATATTGACCACGTATAGCGTGCGCTAATTTTACTTTGTAGCGTGCGCTATGGATCCATGTTAGCGTACGCTACACATAGACGATAGCGTGCGCTACATGCGCAGAATCACAATCTTAAATCTCATTCATGAAATTATACGCTTAACAACACCGGACTATGAGATACGGAGAATAATACTCAGATTAAAGTACAATAATTACAATATCACAAGTTCCAAATACGTATCAGAAATCTTGGGTATTACATACTTCCTCCCTAAAAAGAAGTTTCGTCCCGAAACTTAAGATGAAAACAACTCTGAATATCTAGTCTTCATACTGTCCTCCATTTCCCAAGTGGCCTCTTCAACTCCGTGTCGCAACCATTGTACTTTAACCAAGTGTATTGGTTTATTCCTCAACTGTTTGATCCGACTCTCAAGTATCTTGATTGGTCTCTCCTCGAAGGTGCCGTCATTAGCTATCTCGATTTCATCGAACTCAATGATATGACTGGGATCTGGTACATACTTCCGCAATTGGGATACGTGAAACACATTGTGAACGTGACTCAGCGATGGCGGTAAGGCCAACCTGTATGCTAAATCTCCAACTCTCTCGAGGATCTCGAATGGTCCAATATATCTAGGACTAAGCTTGCCTCTCCTCCCAAAACGGAAAATCCCTCGTGTAGGAGACACCTTCAATAGTACATGGTCCCCAGCGTCGAACTCTAGAGGGCGACGAAGTATGTCTGCATAAGACTTCTGTCGACTCTGGGCAGTCAACAGTCTTTCTCGAATCAAAGCTATCTTCTCTTGAGTCTGAATTATCAATTCCGGTTCCGTCCCGATCAAATCCGAAGAATCATCCCAACACAGGGGTGATCGGAATCTTCTCCCGTACAAAGCTTCAAATGGGGCCATCCTAATAGAAGCATGCCAACTATTATTGTAAGTGAATTCAACCAACGGCAAATGAACTTCCCAATTAGTCGACCAATCTAAGGCACAAGCTCTAAGCATGTCTTCTACCGTTTGTATAGTCCTTTCGAACTGACCGTCCGTTTGGGGATGATAAGCCGTGCTAAAGCTGAGCTTAGTCCCCAAAGCCATGTGAACTGCTTTCCAGAAGTGTGACACGAAACGACCATCTCGATCCGAAATAATGGTCTTCGGCGTCCCATGCAATCTGACTATCTCCGCAATAAATACTCGCGCCAATCTCTCGGGTCCCCATATATCTTTAATTCCTAGGAAATGAGCCGACTTGGTTAGTCGATCAACTATAACCCAAATCATGTTCATTCCCGTTCTAGTCCTTGGCATACTGGTGATGAAATCTATCGAGATATCCTCCCACTTCCACTCAGGAATCGGAAGCGGCTTTAACATTCCGGCAGGTCGCTGATGTTCAATCTTAACCTGCTGACAAGTCAAACACTTCGAAACGTACTCTGCTACGTCCTTCTTCATATTCCCCCACCAGAAGTTTTGTTTAAAATCCTTATACATCTTATCACGCCCGGTGAATAGAATAGGCTATTGTGAGCTTCCTTCAGAATAGTCCGTCTCAAATCATCATCATCGGGAACGCAAAGTCGACTCTGAAATCTCAGAACTCCATCATCTTGTATCACGAATCCTGGGGCCTTTCCTTTCTTTGCTTCGTCACATAACCGAAGGATCAGAGAATCGTTCAACTGCTTAGATTTGATTTCCTCAACTAGTGACGAAGTCAGTTCCATCACATATAGTTACCCTTGAATTCCTGGTGCCCATACTTCAATCCCTTCGCGGATCAGTTCTCGTTGAATGATGGTTTGGGACGTAAGAGCTTCCAACACTCGAAGAGAAACAGGTTTACGGCTCAATGCATCGGCTACTATGTTTACTTTCCCCGGATGATAGAGAATCTCCAAATCGTAATCCTTGATCAATTCCAGCCACCTTCTCTGCCTCATGTTTAATTATTTCTGACTGAAAATATACTTGAGGCTCTTATGATCTGTAAAGATCTGACAATGAGTGCCGTACAAATAATGTCGCCAAATTTTCAATGCAAAGACTACAGCTGCTAGCTCCAGATCATGAGTCGGGTAATTAACCTCGTATGGTTTCAGCTGCCGAGAAGCATAGGCAATCACCTTATCTATTTGCATCAACACACATCCTAGACCCTGATTTGAAGCGTTGCTGTACACCATGAATCCATCAGTTCCATATGGTAACGCTAATATAGGTGCTGTCGTCAGTCTCTTCTTAAGTTCATCAAAACCAGCCTGGCATTTTTCATCCCACGTGAACTTTTGAGTTTTCTGTAACAGCTGAGTGAGTGGACGAGCAATTTTGGAAAATCCATCTACAAAGCGGCGATAATATCCAGCAAGTTCTAAGAAACTCCGGACTTCTTTCACGTTATTAGGAGATTCCCATTCCAAAATTGCTTCGACTTTATTTGGGTCCACCTGAACTCCGTCAACTGATATCACATGCCCAAGAAAAGTTACCTCCCTGAGCCAGAACTCGCATTTGGAAAGCTTTGCATACAGCTGTTCCTTCCTCAAGGTGCTGAAAACCACACGCAAATGTTCGGCATGCTCCTCTGCGTCCTTCGAATATATCAAGATGTCATCAATGAAGACGACAACAAATTTATCCAAGTATTCCAAGAATACCCGATTCATCAATTGCATGAATACCGCAGGAGCATTGGTATGTCCAAACGGCATCACTACGAATTCATAATGCCCGTACCGGGACCTGAAAGCAGACTTTGGTATATCTGATTCCTTAATCCTCAACTGGTGGTATCCTGATCGCAAGTCAATCTTCGAGAATACCCTTTCCCCTTGCAGTTGATCAAACAAGTCGTCGATCCGAGGTATAGGATACTTATTCTTGATCGTCATCTTGTTGAGCTCCCTGTAATCAATACACAGTCGGAGGGATCCGTCTTTCTTCCGGACAAAGAGAACGGGCGCTCCCCAAGGAGAAATGCTAGGTTGAATATAGCCCTTCTGTAACAATTACTCCAGTTGCTTCTTGAGTTCATACATCTCGGTTGGCACCATGCGGTATGGTGCTCTGGAAATAGGAGATGCTCCAGGCTCTAATTCGATAGTGAATTCCACTTCTCTCTGCGGAGGTAACCCAGGTAGTTCGTCAGGAAATACATCTGAGAACTCATTCACAACTGAAATAGATGAGAGCTCTACTCCTTCCTCTTTCCTCATGGCATAGCACCAAATTCCATGACATCCTTGCTTCAGTAATTTCACGGCTTTCATTGCTTTAATCAATTTTCCCGAGCTTCCCGGTCTCCACCCTCGGAATAAGTGTTCAGATCCGTCATCAGCAATGATAGAAATGACTCTCTCTCGGTAATTCAGAATAGCTCCATAACGGTTGAGCCAATCGTCTCCGAGAATTAAATCATCACCGTAGATGTCAACTACAATAAGATTCGATGGCAAATCTCTCCCTCCTATAGACACTGGAAAATCTCTAGCCTCTAGGGTTCCCACAATTTTCTCTCCACTCGGAAAACCCACAACATATGGTTCACAATCAAATAAGCATGAGATTTTTAAACGATTTACACAGTTCAATGATATGAAAGAATGTGTAGCTCCGGAATCGAATAAAACACTAACTGGTTGAAAAAGGATCTGAATTGTACCTGATGCAACAAAGCGGTGTTCTGATCGTCAGATTTCCTCATCTCGTACAGGCGCGGAGGAACGGACCCAGCACTGGATGTCTCTCTCTTTCCAACGTTCTGCTGCTGAAATCCACTCTGCTGCGTCTGGTTCACACTTGTCTCCTTCGGAACTGGCGCTGGAGTGCGAGTACCAAAAGATCTAGTAGCAACTCCACAGAAGGCCGCACGGTGCCCTTCTTGTCCACAATCGTAACAAGTCACAGAAGATGCGGGGCAATCACGTCGAATATGCCCTGCTCGACCACAATTGTAGCATTTCTTTGATGCGTCCGAAACTGCTGATGTTGTCCGGAACTTCTTTCCACCTCTAGAAGGATGTGGAGGTTTCCTAGCCGAATAAAAGGAAGACTGGCCCTTGCGGGGCCCACCACTCTTGTTTTCTGAAAAGTTGCCGGTCACCTTCTGCTTCTTTGCCTCCACTGATTTCTCTACCGCCGCCTCTTTCATGTCGTAGGCCAGCGCTTTGTCTTGATACTGTCGCAACGTAGTACACTCGAACCCGGACATGTACTGCTGAATCTCTGGCTTCATCCGCATATCGAAATGAAAAATCTTTTCTGCCTCCGTTCTGACCAAGTGTCGCACACAAGTCAGCTGATGATTAAAAATTTTGATTACATCTGTCATAGATGCTTTCGAACTCTGTGGTGAGAAAAACTCTCGGATCTTTGCCTCTCTAACTGGACGAGGACAATACTGTGCTTCCATCATTAGTTTGAATTCTGTCCAATCCGCATTATGATTCTCGGGTCGAATAGCTTCCCACCAATCAAAGGCCTCCCCAGTCAGAAAATACTGGGCAATGGGAACCTTCCGGTCTTCGGGACAGTTAAGACCTGCGAATATCTTCTCTAACTCCTTAAGCCAATGATCCCAAGTAAGTACCTCAGCAGATCCGTCAAATTTTGGCGGGTGCAATTTGACCACCTCAGCAAGCCATCTGTCTCCCCGGTTATCCTCGTGGTGCTGCTGTCCCATCGTCGTCTGCATGCGGTCGACTACCTGGGCGCACTGGTTTATCTGCGCCACCACCTGTTGAAGCACTCCCGGCATGTTAGGATTTGCGTCGTCATTCGCTGATCCTTGCTACCCTCCACAATGGGAATCGGTTCGACTAGCTGATAATTCTGGGGTAGTTGCGGAATCCTCCTGTATCATGTTACCCCGTCCGCGTCCACGACCGCGTCCACATCCACGACCGCGTCCGCATCCACGTCCTCCTCTCAACATACTGTAAACACAATTCCTCAATATCCAGGACAAAGTTTTCGAAATAAAGCCCGTCAATACTCACAAAACAGTAATTAAGTAAAACGATAGTATAAGAGATTAGGAGACTTACAACCACGGTCCACATGACGACTTTTGGCTGAACAGTGATGTTACGAACGACTCGTAAATCAATAACGTAAACAGACTCAACTTAAAACCCGACTGCCAAGATATCCATAAATCTTAGCTCCGATACCATATTCTGTAACACCCCGAGATATTCGAAATAATTACAGCGCCGTAAACCCTTTTAGAAAGGATTTACAAGGCTAAATAAAAGAAATATAAATATAAGACATCAATACCACGGAAATTTAAGTTTACAAAACCGATTCAACTGGTTAAACGAGTAATTAATACAACCATATCGAAATGATATTAATAAGACATTCGTACTCGAGTACTGAAAATGAATCAAGAAGACAATCAAAAGCAACGACAAACATCACTGAACCCCTTCGTCGTCACATCGCAGTCGCGGGTCGTTTCCCCGGTCCTCGGCTACCTGAACATCAAAACAAATATCCACCCCCGAAGGGGTTAGCAAAACGATGCTAGTACAAGTATCATATTAAACAATTCGAATATGCATCAACAATACAAAACAAGATACACCACACGGACTTCCGCTACCGGAATCCGACAATGCGAATCCACAAGATTCCATTAACACAACAAGGGTATTCCAATGATCCAGCGCCCTCAGCATAGAGACCAAGATGATCCCGTCGGACCAACACGAGGTGGAAATAACTCGTCCAATGATCCAGCGCCCTCAGCCTAGATCCCAAGATGATCCCGTCGGACCAACACGAGGTGGACATCCGATCCAGCGCCCTCAGCATAGATCGTACAACGTACACAAACACAACTCATGCATACACATATGCCAAATCATTATGTTCATCAACATGAACATACAAACACTAGATAACGAATATCATGACAATTCAACAAAATAATTTCCATGTTCAACAACATGAATAAACCACAAGCATGCTCAAAATACCAATTTTAACACATTACGATACTTGCCTCGAAGATGGCAAGAACGAAACACTTCAATGATCTCAACAAACTCGAAGGCCGCCTCCTTCGATCAACGTGGCAAGCTCGAACCTTAACAAAAGAAATGATATACAAATCATCTCAAGTCGAACGATTGCCTAACAATTCGGTCTACGGCCCAAAAGCTCAAAATATGCAGTCTGCCTGAACCACTTAGCGTACGCTACGTACTCTACGTAACGTGCGCTAAGCCTGCCTGTTAGCGTACTCTATCGTCTAAGCCTAGCGTACGCTAGCCATGGACTGACAGTTCTCTCTAATCAGCCGACTGACTCGGCTGATATCATAACGTACGTTACGTACCAAACGTAGCGTGCGTTAACTTATCCCCGATAGCGCATGTTAACTTACGTATGTTAGCGTGCGCTAACCGTGCATGGCAGATTACTACCGGTAGAAAATTGGATCTAATGGTGATGAACTCATGAATTCTATGGTGATAATACAAGTCATCCCCGAGCATATCATGCTAATAAGGTTTGTGAAAGTTCTATACGTACTAAATGACTATGAGATATAAAGATACATATAATCATCACAACACCATAATTCATCTTAGATCTTCAAGGGATATCCTGAGTTCAATCCGTTATATGCCCCAAACCGTATGATCCCTTAATATAAACGCATAAAGAACTTGAAAATCTCCATATACTGATCACAAATCGGTTTGAAAATGCTTAGGAGTCCATATACTAAAAAGGTTCAAAGGTTCATACGATGAATAAGTGCCGAAGCGTCGAAAATATCCTTCTAACACATGATGTTCGACTATTAACGCATCTAACTGACTAGATAAACATGATTAAACGTCATTTAGAACACTACTAATATTGGTGAAGAATCTCCTACCTCAAAGTAGTGAAGAACAAGGAGGAAATTGAAGCAATCCAACGTCGAAGGCTTGAACACCAATCCTCAATGATCTACAATCTTCAACACGAGCTAGGATGCTGATATGATGTGCTTAGGAGGTAGAGAGTAATACTCTAAGTATAAGAATTCGGATGTGGGAAAAGGAAGGACTGAAAACATGAAAAGGATGTTGTCCTATTTATAGGAAATGGTTATTAGCGCGTGCTAGTCCCTTCTCGTAGCGTGCGCTAACGGCTACTGACTTCACTGCACTCAGCACTTAGCGTGCGCTACTCTCATGTCAGTAGCGTGCGCTAAGGCGTTGACTTGGCTTTTCCCGAAAGCCGTCCAGGTTCATCCCGACACAATCCGACCAAGATCCCCGGCCTGATCTCACCTACCACACGTCTCAATCATATTGACCACGTATAGCGTGCGCTAATGTTCCTTTGTAGCGTGCGCTATGGATCCATGTTAGCGTACGCTACACATAGACGATAGCGTGCGCTACATGCGCAGAATCACAATCTTAAATCTCATTCATGAAATTATACGCTCAACAACACCAGACTATGAGATACGGAGAATAATACTCAGATTAAAGTACAATAATTACAATATCACAAGTTCCAAATACATATCAGAAATCTCGGGTATTACAGAATTCACGATAGAGTTGGAGCCTGGTACGTCCCCATTATCGAAGGCACCGTATCGGATGGCCCCGACCGAAATGCTAGAATTGAAGAATCAACTGGAGGAATTATCCGAGAAAGGTTATATCCGACCGAGTGCGTCCCCGTGGGGAGCACCTGTGTTATTTGTCAAGAAGAAGGATGGTTCTTTTCGCTTGTATATTGATTATCGAGAGTTAAACAGGGTGACGATCAAGAATAAATACCCCCTACCTCGTATCAATGATCTGTTGGATCAACTTCAGGGAGCTTCGGTATTTTCCAAGATCGATTTAAAATCTGGGTATCATCATTTGCAAATTCGAGAGTCGGATATCACTAGAACAGTATTTCGAACACGCTATGGTCATTATGAGTTTGTGGTAATGCTGTTTGGGTTAACTAATGCACCTGCGGTATTCATGGAATTAATGAATCGAGTTTTGATAAACTATTTGGATCAGTTCGTGGTTGTCTTCATTAATGACATTCTGATTTATTCTCGTGATCGGGAGGAGCACGAATTTCACCTTCATCAGGTTCTCGACGTGTTAAGATGAGAGCAACTCTATAGAAAGTTTTACAAATGTGAGTTCTGGATGTCCGAAGTGACGTTTCTCGGACATGTAATTTCATCAAATGGTGTGCGTGTCGACCCTTAGAAGATGGAGGCTATCCGAGATTGGCAACCCCCGAAGAATTTTAAGGAAATCCGAAGCTTTCTCGGATTAGCAGGATATTACAGGCGATTTGTGGAAGGATTTTCTAAAATCGCTCAACCTATGACGAACCTTTTTCGGAAGGATAAGAAATACACGTGGTCTGATGCGTGTCAAAAGAGTTTTGAAGAACTCAAGAGCCATTTAATTTCAGCACATGTCCTTTCTTTACCGCAAGGGACAGAAGGATTCGTGGTTTACAGTGATGTGTCCGGACACGGTCTTGGATATGTATTAATGAAGAATGGGAAAGTGATTGCCTATGCTTCGCAGCAACTTAGACCTTACGAGGTCAATTATCCGACCCACGACCTGGAACTAGCAGCCGTGGTTTTCGCGTTGAAGATTTGGCGTCATTACCTTTATGGCGTCACCTGTCAGATTTTCACCGATCAGAAGAGTTTGAAGTATATATCTACTCAGAAGGAGTTAAATATGCGACAGAGACGGTGGTTGGAACTAATCAAAGATTATGATATTGAGATTCAGTACTACCCGGGTAAGGCGAACGTGGTCGCCAACGCCTTGAGTCGTAAATCCGTTCAGGTGCAAATACTTACTCGCTTAACATTTCAAAAGGAACTTCAACAGGAATTTCTGAGACCCGAGATCAAGGACTGGTTACAGTGAGTGCAAGGGAAACTTTGCATGTTAGAGATTTCATCGCCACTCGAGGAGGCGATCAGAGTGAATCAGGGTTCAAACCCATCTTTGTTGCGCATTCGAGATGATGTGGCTCAGGGGAAAGCCCCTGGATTTGTGGTCCACAAGGATGGAATTTTGCGATTTAAGAATCGGTTATGCGTACCGGCGAATGACGAGTTAAAAAACTCGATTTTGAGAGAAGCTCATGCTACCCCTTATTCCATTCATCCGGGGTCTAGCAAGATGTACAAAGATTTGAAACAAAATTACTGGTGGAGTAATATGAAGCGAGAAGTCGAAGAATTTATTTTGAGATGTTTAACCTGTCAGCAAGTCAAGATAGAACATCAGCGACCGACGGCTATGCTGAAACCGCTCCCTATTCTAGAGTGGAAGTTGGAGGATATTTCAATGGACTTCATCACGAGTTTGCCGAAGAGTCGTCGTGGCATGAATACAATTTCGGTAATTGTGGACTGCTTAACTAAGTCAGCTCATTTTCTTGAGATTAAGGGTACGTGGGCTCCCGAGATACTTGCCCAGTTGTTCATCAAAGAGATCGTGAGATTACACGGTACTCCTAAGAGTATTGTTTCTGATCGTGATGGGCGATTCGTGTAACATTTTTGGAAATCAGTTCATCGTGCTATGGGAACTCAGCTTAATCTCAGCACATCTTTTCATCCTCAGTCCGATGGACAATCAGAGCGAACTATTCAGACATTGGAGGACATGCTGAGGGTATGTGTCCTCGATTAGAAGGACGATTGGGAAGCCCAACTACCGTTGATCGAGTTCACGTACAATAATAGTTGGCATGCTTCGATTAAGATGCCACCTTACGAGGCCTTGTACGGTCGTCGTTGTCGATCTACTTTGTGTTGGGATGACTTATTAGAATCAATAGGCACCGAGCCCGATATGCTTATAGCCGCCCGCGAGAAGGTAGCTTTGATCAGAAGTCGTTTGTTGACCGCTCAGAGTTGACAAAAATCATATGCATATAATCGTCGTCGACCACTAGAGTTTGTGACAGGTGACCACGTTTTGGGAAAGGTATTCCCGAGCCGAGGTATCTTCCGTTTTGGGAAACGGGGGAAGTTAAGTCCGAGATTCATTAGACCATTTGAGATTTTGGATCGAGTAGGCAGTCTGGATTATCGATTGGCCTTACCTCCGGCGTTGAGCCGAATTCATAATGTGTTTCACGTATCTCAGCTGAGGAAGAATGTTTCCGACCCGAGTCACATACTTCAGTTCGATGAAATCGAGATTGCGGATGATCATTCGTATGAAGAGCATCCTGTACGAGTCTTAGAGCGGCGTATCGAACATTTGAGGAACAAGACGATTCCTTTGGTTAAAATTCAGTGGTCTAGGCATGTAGTCGAAGAGGCTACTTGGGAAGCCGAGGATAGTATGCGAGAGAGCTATCCCGATTTGTTTGACCCTTAGTTTCGAGGATGAAACTCTTTTAAGGGGGTGTATGCAATACCCGTGTAACACTCCCAAATCCCATTGGGTCATTACAGTGTCGTGGACCCCACACCCGGAGATCTACCAGGCGAACACGACTAAAATAGAATAAACTGACCAAAAAAGGGGGAATCACAGTTCCTACTATGATGTCCGACATAATATTCCGATATGGAATTTCAACGACAAGCATAGGTCTACATGGCCAAAATAAAAATACAATAACATCCATGAGCCTCGCTCGGATAATACAACAATGACCATAACTAACGAAACTGGAGCACTCCAAACTATCTCACCGACATGAACACCAAAATATCTCGGACTAGTATCGCTCGAATGCCTCGTCTCCACCATCATGCCCCTGTGTCTCAACTCTCTCCTCGCAAACACCTAAAACATGAAAACATGTTCCGCCGCCACGGGGTCAGTCATCCAGATAATGAATATCATATACATGCACAACATGATATGCATCCGAGGCAGAATAAACAGTACAACAATGGTACTACGAGATGGTCACAAACCAAAATAAGAACTGAGCATTCATGAAATACTATGCCCCCGGCATATGATCAATACCTGCTCAACAAGTTAGAACATAAGTGCCCAACGACAAATCATCAATATAGAGCAGAACCAAAACATTACCCGAAGGTAAACCAAACCAACGCTGAAATAAATACGAATCACAATGCCCGAAGGCTCCAACGATAATACCGATACATCACAATGGCCTGAAAGCCCCTCAGCCGAAGCTGCCAACATATCACAATGGCATGAAAGTCGAACAGCCCGAAGCTGTATATCATCACAATACGGATCTCAAAGAAACAAACCCGACTGTCGAACATACCCCTCGGAGTATGAACAACCAGTCGCAAATCGTCGGACATATCCAATACAACATGGACTATGAACGACCAAAATAGTATGGCTCAAGATGGACATCACAGTACGCCCGATCCAGAGATGTGTCAGTGCATATGTCCACCCCGTATAGGGAATCCATAAATATACGTGGGACAATATACCTAATTAGCCTCATGAACTACGTCTCGTGTGCACAGTTCAATACGGAAATATCCACGCATGACTATATTTGTGCCTAGATAAAAATCCTACACAATAACCAATCAGAATGCAGATATGATTCCGGATATGTCACGATACAACATGACAACGAAACTCAAAGGATAACACATCCAATATGGATCAAAAGACACTAAAGTGAATAATGACACACGGATAATGAAAGATCGACACGACTAACAATATCCAAACAACCATCATGGGATCACAATCCCTAAGGACCGATTAACACGAACAACAATCTCAACAAAACAATCTTGGAATCCTCAACCCTCAACGGTCTCAAAATTACCGAATTTACAAGAATAATAGTGTGCTGCCTCACGGATGGGCACCGTCCTCGGCGATCACAATTCAATACCTCGATTGCCTTAGAATGGCCAATCGATAATGATACAATGGATGGGAAATGTCTTCGACAGTCCCAATTCAATACATCGATTACCTTAGAACGATCAATCGATAACAATTCAACGGATGGGAAATGTCTTCGACAGTCCCAATTCAATACATCGATTACCTTAGAACGGTTAATCGATAACAACGATACAACAGATGTCTCGGCACCTTTAATCGGTTACCGATAACGAAGGTGATAATCAAATACGTCAATGCCTTCAATCGGCCAATACAATATCGATAGAAAAACACCGATATCAATAACGACGGCCACAACAATATCTCAATGGAACATCAGCCCACAATAACAATCGATACGTCAATACCGCGAACCGGCTATCCACAACAATATTACCAACAAGTACCGCAATGCCTTGAATCGGCCATTTACGAACAACAATAACATTTGGCATAATTTGCCAAAGGGTATCATATCGAACAGTCCCCTGATATCAACAAAATCATAAAGAGACCAAATCTCGAAATGATACACACATTCATACACATACATGATAACATTAATCTCATTGACTAGTACAAGTATAAAACTTGCCTCAAACCGAAGGCGAGAAAGTTCTTCCACGATTAACGTTCTCCCATGAAACGACGAACGACGTCCTCCGATAATCACAAGCACTCGAACAACCTTGAATGAAATATGATTCATTCAATAACAGAAAATCAATGGAAAACAACACCAAAACAATCCCGATTCGATCCCGAATTGGTTAAACTCCCCAAACGAAAACCACAATTCTCAACTATGAATTCTAACATCCGCCAACACCTCAATGATCAATTAACATGATCTTTATGTTCTTAACACTTGTGAAAACAATTCAACAAGAATCACTTAAGAACAATCATCAAATCAAACATCTAAAAAAAAAATGATAATATCACTAATATCATGAAATTGATCCTCCTACAATGATAATATCGTCAATATTATCACTATCACCTCAAGAACACCATCATCTCAACAAACATGATGTCCAACCGATAATCCATCACCATTTCATCATGAATTCGGATTAAACCACAAGATTAAATCAACCATTGCAAGATTATGACAATCATATCAGAATTCATCATAATCCTATATCCAGATGATTATAATCCCTCAAAACCACAACCAACAACAATAATCATATCAAGACTATGTTAATCATATAACAATCTTAACATACTCCTCCCTAGACATGATTGTAACCTCCAAACATCCAAGAACGAGTCTAGAGGGATGGTTCTAGGGAGAGAAACTCGATTTTGGATCGTGAGGAAATGAAATACGAAACCAACATAAATAGACTGACAAGCTCATTACGTACGATATACACCAAGTTTAATGTACGTAAGGGCCGTTACGTACGCTATGCCAAAACATTAACGTACGTACTGCTAAATCCAGAATCAACGGACCAAAATTACGAAGACCTTAACGTACGTAAACAAGAACCATTTACGTACGTTAACAAGCTACATGGATTACGTACGTAGAGTTCACCTTTTAACATACGTAAGGATCCGTTGACTGCTATAGTCGATCGGATTAAAGATGCCCGGGACCCACCGTCCGAAAGTTGACTCCGAGGAAGGTTCCCTCCACCTACCACTCATTACGTACGTAGCATGACGAGCATAATGTATGTAATGCCTAAAGTCTAACGTACGTTAAGTGCACAAGCTAACGTACGTTAGCTCAACAAAGTGGACAACTAAGTTGTCCCACCAACTCTCAATCGGAATGAACGAAATACAAACAAACACACCTCAGCAAGCACGAATGATATAATACAACGGCATCTGTATGATTCCAAATGAATATGTACAACTCAACAGTAACACGAAAAAAAATTACCCCCCGATATTACATACTCCCCCCTTAAAAAGAATTTAGCCCCCGAAACTAAGGGTACACGACTCGGAGTACGAATCACCCATTGGGATCTAAAAATAACATCTCCAGGAATACTCCTCACTGAGAACCACTCCGCCAGAGTAATTGGGCCAACCCCATGGGTCTCCCGCATCTCCCCTGCCCGAACACGGTGAAAATCAAGTGGTAAAAACACTCAACCAAGTGCGAGATCAGTCGAATCATGACTCCTCCACCAAAGACTAGCCCGAAAGTCGTACCATCCGCATGACTCGTAACACCGGCGTACGCGGGAGCCGCCCATTGTACATGTCTACAATCATTAGTGTACACTCCCCCATTCTCATCAGCATCGGACGCCCATGCAAACACCAACTCACGCCACAAAAGGAAAATAACAACGCACATATAGTCCTCGGGACCATACAAATCGCATGCCTAAGTCCTCACGACTTGACGTCTCGAATCACAGTGAACAATTACCTAGATTATCACAAAATCTCGGGTACAACACCAAAAAGGAAAAGAAGAATGCATCAAATGACTCAAATCTCAAGATTAACAAATACTATTGTTACAAGATAGATCAACAACAAATGGTTCACAAACGCAATCACTACCAAAATTCACACTTTAGCCGACGACCCGTAAAATAATGGCCGATGACTTTAAAGTGTCGTCGGCCTAAATTTGCACTTTAGCTGACGACCCGAACTTCCGTTGGCTAAACAGTTTTAGCCGACGACTTGATATGTGTTGTCATCTATAGTACAACATAGTCGTCGGCTAAAGTGATCAATTTTAGCTGACGACTTTTGTAATGGTTTAGCCGACGACTTGATCTGGGTCGTCGGCTAAACCCTTTTCCAAAAAAAAGGGGGGTTTAGCCGACGACTTGATCTGGGTCGTCATCTAAACTTCTGTAATCGTTTAGCTGACGACCCAGATCAAGTCGTCGGCTAAACCCCTTTCGAAAACAAAATGGGGTTTAGCTGACGACCTAGATCAAGTCGTCAGCTAAACCTCCAATTTAAAATTATATATAGTCCACGGAACACCAACCCAATCTTGCCCCTCTCCCCGCTAAAGAACACCTTTCTATTCCCAACCCTGTCAGTTATTCCCGAAAAAAGCTTTTGAGTTGCTACTTTGAGTATTGCAACCTTGCGAAAAAGATCGACCCGGTTCTTGGAAACCCCTTTGTGTATTTTTTTGAGTTTGTGTTGCTACTTTGAGTTGTGCTAGCTGGAGTAACGAAGGTTTCTACCGGTTGCTATGATCACCATTTCGATTAATTAAGGTATTTTATTGTATTTTTTAATGTAATTTCGAAACTTTGTATTATTCGTGTTGTAGATTAGAAAGCTTTTATGTATAACGATTAAGTTTTATGATGATAATCATTATGATTAATTTTTTCTTGTGATTTCATTTATAATTTGAACAATATTAGTTAGTTGAATTAATATTGGAAAATTTATACATTTTTAGGATGGACAATAGTTGGATTAGGTTACGAAAATGGGATCCAAGTGTAATGGATGGGATGAAGTAGTTTATGAGATTTGTAAAAGAGCACGACAGTGGTAATACCTTGCACTACTGTCCGTGTAATAAATGTAGATGTCGCAGTGATATGTATCATTTTCTATTTGATGAGGTCTGGGAACACCTAAAGAAGAATGGTTTTTGGAGTAAATATACATGTTGGATATACCACGGTGAAGCACCGAATTTTGTTATTCCGTATGATCACGGACAATTTAGTGGTAACGACGGGTTCACCGATCTGAAGAGGAGGTTGATTGATGATGTGTTTGGTTATTCCGAGAAGTTTGTACCAACTGAGCCAATTCCACGACCCCGTAGACCGATGCCTTGCAATACTGCTGGGCTTTACAGGTACAACAAGCTAATTCAACTCCAACAGACCCCTCTATACCCAGGGTGTAACATGACTGTTCTTGATTGTGTCATGGAAACAATGAGATTAAAGGTGGAAAACGGATCATCCATCAAGCCTGTGGATGATTAATTGGAGCTTACGAGTAATATGCTTCCACAGGGTCATCATCTTCCTAACACATATACCAAAATGAGACGAATTTTGAAAGATCTTGGTCTTTCCTACATTAAGATCCACGTCTGCATGTATGATTGTGTTCTATTCTGGGGGCATCCTAATGAAGACCTCACGAGATGTCCTGTATGTGATACAGAGAGATATAGGATCATTCCTTCTGGAAAAGAAAAACCGGTGAAGGTAGTTTGGTATTTTCCACTGAAGGACATGTTGGAACGGCTTTTTATGTCTCCACACATGGTGAAAGCAATAAGATGGCACACCGAGCCGCGCACTAATGATAGGGATACTATGATACACCCTTCGGATGGAGAGGCATGGAAGCATACAGATAGGGAGTATCCGAATTTTTCTTCAGATATCCAAAAGTGAGGCTCGGGATTGCATCTGATGGTTTCAACCCTTTTGGTAACATTAGTCTTTCATATACCATATGGCCTGTTGTAGTGATTCCTTATAATATTCCTCCGTGGATGTGTATGCGGAAGGAGTATAATATGTTGACCTTGTTAGTCCAGGGGCCGAGATATCCGGAAAAGTGTCTCTGTGTGTATATGAGACCTTTGATAGAGGAGCTGAAATTGTTGTGGGAGCAAGGTCATCCCACATACGACAGTTATTCGTCTGAGACGTTCTACTTGCACGCCATGTGTATCGGCACTATTAATGATTTTCCTGCATATGGAATGTTGTCTGGATCTGTTATTAGCGGATATAGAGGTTGTCCAGTATGTTTGAATGCAGATTGTGCTAGGTACCACTGTAGGAAAGTTATCCGAATGTGTCATCAGATATGGCTTGAGAGGGAACATGAGTGGCGTATGGATGCTGCAGCATTTGATGGCACTGTAGAAATGGGCGATCCACCACGACAATGGACAGGTGATGAAATACTATCGATTCTTAATGAGTACAATTTTGGTCAACTTAATTAGCAACCATCCAGATGTGATTGAAACAACCCCTGAAAGGCCCGACAGGTATAAGTATTGGTCGCACAAAAGTATATTTTGGGAATTGCCTTACTGGTCCAAGTTACTGATAAGGAACTTCTTGGATGTCATGCACATTGAAATGAATGTTTGCGAAAGTGTGGTTGGGACAATATTAGGTTGGGAGGGAAAGACCAAAGACGGGCCAAAAGCACGCAAAGGTTTGGAAGAAATGAGCATAAGAAAACATTTGTGGTTGAAGACTGCCAAGGGAAAACAAAAAATGCCTAAGGCAGCTAACACCATCACTGCCGATCAGAAAACTGAGATATTTTGGTGGATAAAGACTGCTAGGTATCCTACCGGGTATGCTGGAAATATAGGAAGATGCGTTAATTTCAGGGAGAACAAGTTAACTGGTTTGAAGAGTCATGATTGTCATATCCTACTCCAACACCTATTTCCGGTATTTATTCGACCGTACTTACCAAAACAGGTGGTCGAGCCGTGTGTTGCATTGTCAAGATTTTTACAGAAATTATGTACGAGAGATGTGAAGAGATCTGATTTGCGTCAAATGCAAGATGAGATCATCTATATCTTGTGCAAGTTATTGCTCACTTGTCCAGTGCACTACATGTGGATGTACCCAGTTGAAAGGTAACATAATTTTGTATGATATATATATATATATAATATTATCAAATTAAACATGATTTCTAACATAATGACAATATTACAGGCAACTCGGTGATTACAAAGACTCCGTGGCCAATAAGTCTGCACCGGAAGGATGCATTGCAGAATCTTACCTTGCGTCGGAGTGTATTACGTATATCAAGTTGTATTTGGGCACCTTCGAGCCCCCTTCCCACTCTATTCCAGCAGATGAAAGACAATTCAATCTTTCTATCATCTCCACTGATGTTGACGTCTATGGGAGGTTTCCAGGAAGACAATTAGACCCATACGAGTCACGAATTACGCATTGGTGGATATTGCTCAATTGTATAGAAGTTCGGTACTGGAAAGACATCCACTTGTCATGCGATATGGTGCGAGGTGACACTAGATTCCACAATGAAACTTTTGCCGACCATTTTGGAGAATGGGTACGTATACATTCAGCTGCTATTGATTTTGGACTTGAGATATTTTTTTTAGATAAAAAGTTTATTTACGATAGATGACCCATATACAAGATGATGGACACCCTAACTGGTCTCGTGAACCTATGCTTCTTTCTATGAAGCCGATTATGTCAATAATTTATTCAATGGCCAAAGTTAACGGTGTCACATTCGTATGCCTTGAGAGAGACCAAAAAATCAGATGTCAAAATTCTGGGGTTATGATAGATGGTGGATATTACGGTGTTCTTATGGAAGTGGTAGAACTAATTTACGGGGAAGGCATGACAATTTACTTGTTTAAGTGTCGATGGTATGACACCAGTCTTGGAACCGATATGCAAGACGACTACGGGCTGTTATCCGTTGACACTTCCACTTCATGGTATGAAAGTGATCCTTTTGTATTTGCAACATCAACAAAGTCAGTGTATTATTTGGACGACTTGGTGAAGAAAGGCACATGGAAGATAGTGAACGTTGTGACAACGAGGAATATTTATAGTGCTGCTACACTGGGAGAAACAACAGGTACTGATGACGATGATGCTTATCAAGAGCCAAATGCAGTAAATATTCCACCATCAACGACAATTACGATGAATAATGTTCCTGAAGGACGAGTCGTCTGACTCCGTGGTGATGCTCGGGGGTACGTTGACGTTGATACAGATGAATAACTTGAAAGGGGTTTAGCCGACGACTTTCCTGGAAGTCGTCGGCTAAACCTGTAAAGAAAAAAAAATTGGGGTTTAGCCGACGACTTCCAGGAAAGTCGTCGGCTAAACCCCTTTCAAAATTTTTTTAGTTAAACTAAGAAAACGCCTGCCCACCTGACCCGACCGTGTCAAATGATACGGCATGTGTTGCACCTGCCCAGAAAGTGAAAAACCACTGTATGCCTGACTTGACCGTGTTAGATGACACGGCTCGTGTCGTACTTGGGGTTTATCCGATGACTATTGCTAAATGTCGTCGGCTAAACTATATTTTTTTTAAAAAACTTTAGCCGACGACCTAGATTTTGTCGTCGGCTAAACCCCTAAATATTTACACATTTTTTCTCCTTCTTTTCTTACTTTTTTCTTCTCCCAACCCAGCCCCCCTACCCCCGTCCCCAGACCCCAGCCCCCGACCCCCGCCAACACACCGCCTCCCGCCAACACTCCACCGCCCGCCCGCCCGCCCGCCCGCCCGCCCGCCGTCTGCCCGCCTGTCCCCCGACCCCCGTCCCCATCCCCCAGCCCCCGTAACCCGATCTCCAACACACCGCCACCCGCCCGACCGCCCGCCGTCCGAAAGCCCCCGTCCCGCCTCCCGCCCGCCGTCCGCCCGCCAGCCCCCTCCCGTCGTCCGATAGCCAGGTAACCATTTTCATTTTTTTTGTTTGATAAATTTATAGTATTTGTTTGATGAATTTGTTTAGATTATTTGATGAATTTAGTATTTTCCATATTTTGTGTTTAATTTAGTTTTGATCAATTGTTAGTTGTTAGTTGGATGAAATATGATGAAATGTGATGAATTTTGTGATGAATTAGGTAAATTATTTGATGAGTTGTGAATTGATGA
Organism: Orobanche coerulescens; assembly: GCA_033398695.1. Classification (NCBI taxonomy): domain Eukaryota; kingdom Viridiplantae; phylum Streptophyta; class Magnoliopsida; order Lamiales; family Orobanchaceae; genus Orobanche; species Orobanche coerulescens. Next base: position 134,157,728 of record CM065806.1, on the reverse strand, counting down.
AATATTTGATGGATTTGTTTGAGGAGGAAGGGATTGTATAGCCGACGTTAATCGAAATATTGAACCATATCAACGATTTTATCGAAATGTTCAAGCCAATGAACAAAGTCAGCTGATTCCGACGAACCCTCAATAATAGGTGGCCTCTGAAGAGAGATATCGCCAACACTCTGACTCACTCCCCCATTCTTCCCATGAAACGTCACCTGGAATCCCTGCTGCGGTGGACCACGAACCATCGAGGCCTGCATGGTCTCCATTATCTGCGTCATCTGAGTCATCTGGGCCATCATTATAATGCCCGGACAATTAATGTGTATTTATCCTATATTCGATCTTGTAAGATTCGACTTTGTGACATATTAATCGATGATCAGTTTCCCGTATTCGTATCCCTACATTTTTTGTATTCTTTTCCCATGCATGCATGCATAATTCTGCACGTCTTAACGTACGCTAAAGTGTGATCATAACATACGCTATGACTACAGTATAACATACGATAAAGGTGTAGATTAACTTACGTAAGCATAGTCAAACTCGGAATCAGACAAGGGTCGGCGTGTGGGGCCTGACGAAGATGCGAGGAGATCACTCGCATGAACCTGGACGGCTTTCCACCTATGCAAGTCAACGGACTTACCGTATGCTAAGGGTGGTTTTTAGCGTACGCTAAGGTCCTATACATTACGTACATAAGGCCTGTATTATAACGTACGTAAGCCAATACCAGAAACAGTCTAGTGAGCTCTGGCCAGGCGTTAACGTATGCTAATGTTCGAGTATAGCGTACGCTAATGCGATTACGTACGTAATTAACTTTGGGGTAACGTACGTAATGGATTATAATTCTATTTATAGACCTCGACCCCATTTTATTTCTCATCCTTACCGTGGCCGATTTTTGGGTTCTGAAGACTATCCTTCATCATTTAACTCACTTATCATTATCCTAACTTGATTTTGGAGATCATGGACCATTGAGGATTGTTGTTCAAGCTCTCGGGGTTAAGTTTCTTCAAGTTTCTCCTTGTTCTTCACTATTTTGTGGTAAGTGATTTTTCACCAACTTGATGACGTATTCTTAGAGATGTTTTGAACATGTTTTAGAGTTTATCTAGTCAGTTATATTCATGAGTAGTCGAACATCATGATTTTAGAAGAGTGAGTCCAGTTGTGATTCGGTTCTCCTTCATTGTTTAACATGTTGATCGAACCTATTAGCGATTAGACTCCTGAATATAGCATTCTAAGATTTATGAACCCTATTATAACTAGTTTTCAGAGATTATCTTAAGCCTTAGAAATCATTGATCGAGCTTTTCGTTGGAGAAGTTAATGGATTAATATTAGGGAGATGATAATCTAAGAGGAACCTAGTGATTAAGTTCTTATGATGATGCATAGAAGTGTTTCAATATCTTATTATGGAAGAATTTGGTTACAATCCTTCTAAGATGAATTTCATGTATCCGACTGAAAGATGCTTTTTAACTTGAATAGTGTTCGATGAGGTTGTCGTTCGTACGAGTAGCGTAGTATTGATTCAACCGAAGGAATTGGGGCAGATTTAGTTCACTCGGCATGATAGGGCATATCATGTCTTGTAAATGATCTGTTTGATGGTTAAAACGATTATCCGGAACCGTTAGTTATATCGGTATTATTGTTCGGTGAAGGTTTTGATTTTGGTGAGCCGATCGAGTGAGAATTCTCCGAGCGGATTGAAGCTTATTCATAGTAGCAATTCTTATCGCCATTTTTTAGGCAAGTATCGTATTTTGAGATTTTTTTTGATCATGTATACTGTTTGTTCAAATTGTTGGACATGAGATTATTTTCGTTAAATTGTCATGATATTCGTTATCAATTGCTGGAATGTTCATGTTGATGAACATAGTGATTTTTGAGTACATGTATGCATAAGTTGTGTTTGAGTATGTTGTGCGATCTATGCTGAGGGCGCTGGATCGGATGTCCACCTCGTGTTGGTTCAACGGGATCATCTTGGGATCTATGTTGAGGGCGCTGGATCATTGGACGTGTTTTTCCACCTCGTGTTGGTCCGAAGGGATCATCTTGGGATCTATGCTGAGGGTGCTGGATCATTGGAATACCCATGTTGTGTTAATGGAATCATGTGGATTCGCAGTGTTGGATTCCGGTAGCGGAAGTCCGTATTGTGTATTTTGTTATGCATTGTTGTTGCATATTCGATTTGTGTATTATGATACTTGTACTAGCATCGTTTTGCTAACCCCTTCTGGGGTGGACATTTGTTTTGATGTTGAGGTAGCCGAGGAGCGGGGAAGCAACCACAGTACCGACATGACGATGAAGTGGCTCAGTGATGTGAAATATGTTGTCTTGTTTTCTGGTTATATTTTCAGTACTCGAGTATGCATATGTTATTGATGTTTCTATATGTACTATAGAAAAAGTCGTCGGCTAAACCTTGGCCGACGAATATCGGCCGATGGTTTTTTAGCCGATGACTGGGGGGATTAGCCGACGACATTGACCTTTAGCCGACGACTTAAAGTCGTCGGCTAAACCCCTGATATTGGTAGTGAATACTACAATACAGACCGAGTCAAACATAAATCCGAAAAACAAGGAAAATACAAATCAAGGCTACATCTCAAATGTATCCGAAATCAACATCCTCCAGATCATCGAGCTCCTCGATCTCATCGACTCGAGGAAGACCCAAATCTGAACTCGTTGTTTCTCTTTGGCTGTCCATACTTCTGGCTCCCGAAGCCTGATAGGATCCCTTGGATGAAGTACGGACTGGAGTAACAAAATCTCCCGAGGCCCGTGAGCTCTCTTGAGATCTACTGGCACTAGAACTCCTGCAGTATTTCTGTAGGTGTCCCTGCCTCCCACACAGAAAACAAGTAATAGTCTGTATCGAGCACCAGGTACTGCGATATCCTATTGTATCAAAGTTAAAGCAAACAACGGTCGAACTCGCCGCCTGAGTAGAAGATGCTTTCCCAGCACGAAGACAACTAGAAAATGCCCTTTTAGATGTCGGAGCCCGATGTCCCTCTGAACGAACCGGGATCCTAGTCCTCTCACCATAAGAAACTGAAGGGTCCTTCCGAGCAAGCTCCTTGGTCAAAAGCTCTGCTCCCAGAGCCTTCTCAACGAATTCGCCAAGTGAGTTACAATTATGATTGAACAATTGCATCCTCAATTGCGGGTTCAGACTCTTGCTAAAATACTTGATCTTATCCGCTTCAGTACGGATGACAGACGAAGCAAACTGAAGAAGTCCATGAAACTTCTTAGCAATAACAACAACACCCTCGTCCTTGATGGATTCGGGGTTCAGAACCTCAGACAGCTTGACTTCACGAAGTGGAGCCGGATAATACCTCTCCAACATGAGATTCTTGAACTTTCCCCAAGCACAATCACGATCGGTGGGTTTCACAGAAAACCACCAAGAATAATCGTCCTTACTCAGGTAGTAAGCCACTATTGCCACCTTACTCTCCTCCGGACATTGAACCATATCAACGAGTTTATCGAAATGTTCAAGCCAATGAACAAAGTCAGCTGATTCCGACGAACTCTCAATAATAGGCGGCCTCTGACGAGAGATATCGCCAACAATCTGACTCACTCCCCCATTTTGCCCATGAAACGGCACCTGGAATCCCTGCTGCGGTGGACCACGAACCATCAAGGCCTGCATGGTCTCCATTATCTACGTCATCTGAGTCATCAGGGCCATCATTGTAATGCCCGGATAATTAATGTGTATTTATCCTATATTCGATCTTGTAAGATTCGACTTTGTGACATATTAATCGATGATCAGTTTCCCGTATTCGTATCCCTACGTTTTTTATATTCTTTTCCCATGCATGCATGCATAATACTGCATGTCTTAACGTACGCTAAAGGATGATCATAACATACGCTATGACTACAGTATAACATACGTTAAAGGTGTAGATTAACGTACGTAAGCATTGTCAAACTCGGAATCAGACAAGGGTCGGCGTGTGGGGCCTGACGAAGATGCGAGGAGATCACTCGCATGAACCTGGACGGCTTTCCAGCTATGCAAGTCAACGGACTTAATGTATGCTAAGGGTGGTTTTTAGCATACGCTAAGGTCCTATACATTACGTACATAAGGTCTGTATTATAACGTACGTAAGCCAATACCAGAAACAGTCTAGTGAGCTTTGGCCAGACGTTAACATATTCTAATGTTCGAGTATAGCGTACACTAATGTGATTACGTACGTAATTGACTTTGGGGTAACGTACGTAATGGATTATAATTCTATTTATAGACCTCGACCCCATTTTATTTCTCATCCTTACCTTGGCCGATTTTTAGGTTATGAAGACTATCCTTCATCATTTTACTCACTTATCATCATCCTAGCTTGATTTTGGAGATCATGGACCATTAAGTATTGTTGTTCAAGCTCTCGGGGTTAAGTTTCTTCAAGTTTCTCCTTGTTCTTCACTATTCTGTGGCAAGTGATTCTTCACCAACTTGATGACGTATTCTTAGAGATGTTTTGAACATGTTTTAGAGTTTATCTAGTCAGTTATATTCATGAGTAGTCGAACATCATGATTTTAGAAGAGTGAGTCCAGTTGTGATTCGGTCCTCCTTCATTGTTTAACATGTTGATCGAACCTATTAGTGATTAGACTCCTGAATATAGCATTCTAAGATTTATGAACCCTATTATAACTAGTTTTCAGAGATTATCTTAAGCCTTAGAAATCATTGATCGAGCTTTTCATTGGAGAAGTTAATGGATTAATATTAGGGAGATGATAATCTAAGAGGAACCTAGTTATTAAGTTCTTATGATGATGCATAGAAGTGTTTTAATATCTTATTATGGAAGAATTTGATTAGAATCCTTCTAAGATGAATTTCATGTATCCGACCGAACGATGCTTCTTAACTTGAATAGTGTTCGACGAGGTTGTCGTTCGGACGAGTAGCGCAGTATTTATTCAACCGAACGAATTGGGGAAGATTTAGTTCACTCGACATGATAGGGCATAACATGTCTTGTAAATGATCCGTTTGATGGTTAAAATGATTATCCGGAACAGTTAGTTATATCAGTATTATTGTTCGGTGAAGGTTTTGATTTTGGTGAGCCGATCGAGTGAGAATTCTCCGAGCGGATTGAAGCTTATTCGTAGTAGCAATTCTCATCGCCATTTTTGAGGCAAGTATCGTATTTTGAGATTTTTTTGATCATGTATACTGTTTGTTCATATTGTTGGACATGAGATTATTTTTGTTAAATTGTCATGATATTCGTTATCAATTGCTTGAATGTTCATGTTGATGAACAAAGTGATTTTTGAGTACATGTATGCATAAGTTGTGTTTGAGTATGTTGTCCGATCTATGCTGAGGGCGCTGGATCGGATGTCCACCTCGTGTTGGTTCAACAGGATCATCTTGGGATCTACGTTGAGGGCGCTGGATCATTGGATGGGTTTTTCCACCTCGTGTTGGTCCGAAGGGATCATCTTGGGATCTATGCTGAGGGAGCTGGATCATTGGAATACCCATGTTGTGTTAATGGAATCATGTGGATTCGCAGTGTTGGATTCCGGTAGCGGAAGTCCGTATTGTGTATTTTGTTATGCATTGTTGTTGCATATTCGATTTGTGTATTATGATACTTGTACTAGCATCATTTTGCTAACCCCTTCGGGGGTGGACATTTGTTTTGATGTTCAGGTAGCCGAGGAGCGGGGAAGCAACCACAGTACCGACATGACGATGAAGTGGCTCGGTGATGTGAATTATGTTGTCTTGTTTTCTGGTTATATTTTTAGTACTCGAGTATGCATATGTTTTTGATGTTTCTATATGTACTATAGAAAAAGTCGTTGGCTAAACCTTGGCCGACGAATATCGGACGACGGTTTTTTAGCCGGCGACTGAGGGGATTTTCCGAAGACGTTGACCTTTAGCCGACGACTTAAAGTCGTCGGCTAAACCCCTGATATTGGTAGTGAATACTACAATACAGATTGAGTCAAACATCAATCCGAAAAACAAGGAAAATACAAATCAAGGCTACATCTCAAATGTATCCGAAATCACAATCCTCCAGATCATCGAGCTCCTCGATCTCATCGACTCGAGGAAGACCCAAATCTGAACTCGTTGCTTCTCCTCGGCTGTCCATACTTCTGGATCCCGAAGCCAGATAGGATCCCTTGGATGAAGTACGGACTGGAGTAACAAAATCTCCCGAGGCCCGTGAGCTCTCTTGAGATCTACTGGCACTAGAACTCTTGCAGTATTTCTGTAGGTGTCCCTGCCTCCCACACAGAAAACAAGTAATAGTCTGTATCGAGCACCAGGTAGTGCGACATCCTATTGTATCACAGTTAAAGCAAACAACGGTCGAACTCGCCGCCTGAGTAGAAGATGCTTTCCCAGCACGAAGACGACTAGAAAATGCCCTCTTAAATGTCGGAGCCCGATGTCCCTCTGAACGAACCGGGATCCTAGTCCTCTCACCATAAGAAACTGAAAGGTCCTTCTGAGCAAGCTCCTTAGTCAAAAGCTCTGCTACCAGAGCCTTCTCAACGAATTCGCCAAGTGAGTTACAATTATGATTGAACAACTGCATCCTCAATTGCGGGTTCAGACTCTTGCTAAAATACTTGATCTTATCCGCTTCAGTACGGATGACAGACGAAGAAAACTAAAGAAGTCCATGAAACTTCTTAGCAATAACAACAACACCCTCGTCCTTGACGGATTAGGGGTTTAGAACCTCAGACAGCTTGACTTCACAAAGTGGAGCCGGATAATACCTCTCTAACATGAGATTCTTGAACTTGCCCCAAACACAATCACGATCAGTGGGTTTCACAGAAAGCCACCAAGAATAATCGTCCTTACTCACGTAGTAAGCCGCTATTGCCACCTTATTCTCTTCCGGACATTGAACCATATCAACGAGTTTATCGAAATGTTCAAGCCAATGAACAAAGTCAGCTGATTCCGACGAACCCTCAATAATAGGCGGCCTCTGACGAGAGATATCGCCAACAATCTGACTCGCTCCCCCATTCTGCCCATGAAACGGCACCTGGAATCGCTGCTGTGGTGGACCACAAACCATCGAGGCCTGCATGGTCTCCATTATCTGCGTCATCTGAGTCATCTGGTCCATCATTGTAATGCCTGGATAATTAATGTGTATTTATCCTACATTCGATCTTGTAAGATTCGACTTTGTGACATATTAATCGATGATCAGTTTCCCGTATTCGTATCCCTATGTTTTTTGTATTCTTTTCCCATGCATGCATGCATAATTCTGCACGTCTTAACGTACGCTAAAGGATGATCATAACATACGCTATGACTACAGTATAACATACGTTAAAGGTGCAGATTAACGTACGTAACCATAGTCAAACTCGGAATCAGACAAGGGTCGGCGTGTGGGGCCTGACGAAGATGCAAGGAGATCACTCGCATGAACCTGGACGGCTTTCCAGCTATGCAAGTCAACGGACTTAACGTACGCTAAGGGTGGTTTTTAGCGCACGCTAAGGTCCTATACATTACGTACGTAAGGCATGTATTATAACGTACGTAAGCCAATACCAGAAACAGTCTAGTGAGCTCTGGCCAAACGTTAACGTATGCTAATGTTCGAGTATAGCGTACGCTAATGCGATTACGTACGTAATTGACTTTGGGGTAACGTACGTAATGGATTATAATTCTATTTATAGACCTCGACCCCATTTTATTTCTCATCCTTACCTTGCCCGATTTTTGGGTTCTGAAGACTATCCTTCATCATTTAACTCACTTATCATCATCCTAGCTTGATTTTGGAGATCATGGACCATTGAGGATTGTTGTTCAAGCTCTCGGGGTTAAGTTTCTTCAAGTTTCTCCTCGTTCTTCACTATTTTGTGGTAAGTGATTCTTCACCAACTTGATGACGTATTCTTAGAGACGTTTTGAACATGTTTTAGAGTTTATCTAGTCAGATATATTCATGAGTAGTCGAACATCATGATTTTAGAAGAGTGAGTCCAGTTGTGATTCGGTTCTCCTTCATTGTTTAACATGTTGATCGAACCTATTAGTGATTAGACTCCTGAATATAGCATTCTAAGATTTATGAACCCTATTATAACTAGTTTACAGAGATTATCTTAAGCCTTAGAAATCATTGATCGAGCTTTTCGTTGGAGAAGTTAATGGATTAATATTAGGGAGATGATAATCTAAGAGGAACCTAGTGATTAAGTTCTTATGATGATGCATATAAGTATTTCAATATCTTATTATGGAAGAATTTGATTAGAATCCTTATAAGATGAATTTTATGTATCCGATCGAAAGATGCTTTTTAACTTGAATAGTGTTCGACGAGGTTGTCGTTCGGACGACTAGCGTAGTATTGATTCAACCGAATGAATTGGGGCAGATTTAGTTCACTCGGCATGATAGGGTATAACATGTATTGTAAATGATCTGTTTGATGGTTAAAACGATTATCCGGAACATTAGTTATATCGGTATTATTGTTCGGTGAAGGTTTTGAGTTTGGTGAGCCGATCGAGTGAGAATTCTCCGAGCGAATTGAAGCTTATTCGTAGTAGCAATTCTTATCGCTATTTTTGAGGCAAGTATCGTATTTTGAGATTTTTTTTTGATCATGTATACTGTTTGTTCATATTGTTGGACATGATATTATTTTCGTTAAATTGTCATGATATTCGTTCTCAATTGCTTCAATGTTCATGTTGATGAACATAGTGATTTTTGAGTACATGTATGCATAAGTTGTGTTTGAGTATGTTGTGCGATCTATGCTGAGGGCGCTGGATCGGATGTCCATCTCGTGTTGGTTCAACGGGATCATCTTGGGATCTATGCTGAGGGCGCTGGATCATTGGACGGGTTTTTCCACCTCGTGTTGGTCCGAAGGGATCATCTTGGGATCTATGCTGAGGGCGCTGGATCATTGGAATACCCATGTTGTGTTAATGGAATCATGTGGATTCGAAGTGTTGGATTCCGGTAGCGGAAGTCGTATTGTTTATTTTGTTATGCATTGTTGTTGCATATTCGATTTGTGTATTATGATACTTGTACTAGCATCGTTTTGCTAACCCCTTTGGGGGTGTACATTTATTTTGATGTTCAGGTAGCCGAGGAGCGGGGAAGCAACCACAGTACCGACATGACGATGAAGTGGCTCAGTGGTGTGAATTATGTTGTCTTGTTTTCTGGTTATATTTTCAGTACTCGAGTATGCATATGTTATTGATGTTTTGGGGATGTTTTGTAATAATGGACTCATTTGAATTGTTGCTGAACTGGTTTCAAATTTTAAACTCAATGGCACTTTAGTATTATTCTTTTTTTGTATTTCTCAAATTAGCCTTGTAAATTCTTATATAAAGGATTTACGGCGCTGTAATTATTCCGAATATATCGGGGTGTTACAGAATATGGTATCGGAGCTAAGATTCATGGATATCTTGGCAGTCAGGTTTAGTTGGGTCTGTTTACGTTATTTGATTTATGGGTCGTTTGTAACATCACTGCTCAACCAGCGTCGTCATGTGGACCGTGGTTGTAAGTCTCCTAATCTCTTATACTACCGTTTTACTTAATTTCTGTTTTGTGAATATTGACGGACTTTATTTTTGAAAATTTTGCCCTGGATATTGAGTATTCGTGTTTACAGTATGTTGAGGGGAGGTCGTGGACGCGGACGTGGTAATGCGAGACAGGAGGATTCAGTGACTACCCTAGAATTATCGGCTAGTCGAACCGATTCCAACTCTGGAGGACAACAGGGATTAACGAATGATAACGCAAATCCTAACATGCCAGGGGTGCTTCAGCAGGTGGTCGCTCAGATGACCCAGTTCGCTCAAGTGGTTGACCGCATGCAGACAGCGATGGGCCAGCAGCGCAACGAGGATAATCGGGAAGACAAGTGGCTTACAGAGGTGGTCAAATTGCACCCACCAAAATTTGACGGTTCTGCTGAGATGCCTACTTGGGATCACTGGCTGAAGGAGTTGGAAAAGATATTTGCAGGGATCAACTGTCCCGATGACCGGAAAGTTCCAATCGCCCAATATTTTCTGACTGCGGAGGCCTTCGACTGGTGGGAAGCTGTTCGAGCTGAGAATCATAATGCTGACTGGACGGAATTCAGAGTAATGATGGAAGCACAGTATTGTCCTCGTCCCGTTAGAGAGGCTAGAGTCCGAGACTTTTTCTCCCCGCAGAGTTCGGAAGCATCTGTGACAGATATAATCAAGACTTTTAATCACCAGCTGACTTGTGTGCGGCATTTGGTCAGAACCGAGGCAGAAAAAATTTTCCATTTCGATATGCGGATGAAGCCGGAGATTCAGCAGTATATGTCCGGATTCGAGTGTGCTACCTTGCGACAGTATCAGGACAAAGCACTGGCCTACGACATGAAAGAGGCAGCGGTGGAGAAATTGGTGGAGGCAAAGAAGCAGAAAGTGTCTGGCAACTTCACGGAGAACAAGAGTGGTGGGCCCCGCAAGGGCCAGTCTTCATTTCATTCATCCAAGAAACCTCCGTATCCTTCCCGAGGCGGAAAAAAGTTCCGGACAACATCAATAGTTTCGGACGCCGCAAAGAAGTGTTATAACTGTGGTCGAGCAGGCATATTCGACGTGATTGTTCTGTTCCTTCCGTGACTTGTTTTGAATGTGGTCAAGAAGGGCACCGTGCGAATTTTTGCGAAAATGTGACTAGATCATTTGGTACTCGCACTCCAGCACCAGTTCCGAAATAGGCAAGTGTGAACCAGACACAACAAAGTGGTTTTCAACAGCAGAATGTTGGGAAAAGAGAGGCATCCAGTGCTGGGTCCGTTCCTCCGCGCCTGTATGAGATGAGGAAGTCAGACGACTAGAACACTATTGTTACATTAGGTACGATTCAGATCCTTTTGCAACCAGTTAGTGTCTTATTCGATTCAGGAGCTACACATTCTTTCATATCTTTAAACTGTGTTCACCGTTTGAAAATCTCGTGTTTATTTGATTGTGAGCCTTATGTTGTGGGTTTGCCGAGTGGAGAGAGAATTGTGGGAACCCTAAAAACTAGAGATTTTCCAGTATCTATAGGAGGGAGAGATTGGCCATCAAACCTTATTGTGGTTGACATCCATGGTGACGATCTAATTCTCGGAGATGATTGACTTAACCGTTATGGGGCTATTTTAAATTACCGAAAGAGAGTAATTTCTATCATTGCTGATGACGGATCTGAACATTTATTCAAAGGATGGAGACCGGGAAACTCGGAAAAATTGATCAAAGCTATGAAAGCAGTGAAATTACTGAAGTAGGCTTGTCACGGATTTTGGTGCTATGCCATGAAGAAAGAAGGAGTAGAGCTCTCATCTATTCCAGTTGTGAACGAATTCTCAGATGTATTCCCTGACGAACTACCTGGGTTACCTCCGCAGAGAGAAGTAGAGTTTAATATCGAATTAGAGCCCGGAGCCGCTCCTATTTCCAGAGCACCATACCATATGGCGCCAACCGAGATGTATGAACTAAAGAAGCAGTTGGAGGAATTATTGCAGAAGGGTTACATTCAACCTAGCATTTCTCCTTGGGGAGCACCCGTTCTCTTTGTCCGGAAGAAAGATGGATCCCTCCGATTATGTATTGATTACAGGGATCTAAATAAGGTGACAATCAAGAACAAGTATCCTATACCATGGATCGACGACTTGTTTGACTAACTACAGGGGGCCAGAATAGTCTCGAAGATTGACTTGCAATCAGGATACCATCAGTTGAGAATTAAGGAATCGGATATACCGAAATCTGCTTTCAGATCCCGGTACGGGCACTTTGAGTTCGTGGTGATGCCATTCGGACTTACCAATGCTCCTGCAGTATTCATGAAATTGATGAATCGAGTATTCTTAGAATACTTGGGTAAATTTGTGGTCGTTTTCATTGATGACATCTTGATCTATTCTAAAGACACAGAGGAACATGCAAAGCATTTGCGTATCACTTTGAGCACTTTGAGAAATGAACAGCTTTATGCGAAACTTTCTAAATGCGAGTTCTGGCTTAAGGAAGTAACCTTCCTTGGGCGTGTGATATCAGCTGACGGAGTTCAGGTGGACCCGAAGAAAGTTGAAGCAATCTTGGAATGGGAATCTCCTAATAACGTGAAAGAAGTCCGAAGTTTCTTAGGACTTGCTGGATATTATCGCCGTTTTGTAGAGGGATTTTCCAAAATTGCTCGTCCGCTTACTCAGCTTTTGTAGAAGACTCAAAAATTCGTGTGGAATGAGAAATGCCAGGCTAGTTTTGATGAACTTAAGAGAATACTGACGACAGCGCCTATACTAGCATTACCAGATGGAACTGATGGATTCATGATATACAGTGATGCTTCAAATCAGGGACTGGGATGTGTGTTGATGCAAAAGGATAGGGTGATTGCCTATGCCTCTCGACAATTGAAACTATACGAAGTAAATTACCCAACTCATGATTTGGAGTTAGCAGCTGTAGTCTTTGCCTTGAAGATTTGGCAACATTATTTGTACGACACTCATTGTAAGATCTTCACAGACCATAACAGCCTCAAGTATATCTCCAGTCAGAAGGAGTTAAACATGAGGCAGAGAAGGTGGCTAGAACTGATTAAGGATTACAACCTGGAAATCCTCTATCATCTAGGCAAAGCGAACGTGGTAGCTGATGCACTAAGCCGCAAACCGGTTTCTCTTCGAGTGTTGGAGGCGCTTACGTCTCAAACCAGCATTCAACGAGAACTGATCCGCGAAGGGATTGAAGTATGGTCACCAGGAGTCCAAGGGCAACTATACGTGATGGAACTAACTTCGTCACTAGTCGAGGAAATCAAATCTAAGCAGTTGAACGAATCTATGATTCTTCAATTATGTGACGAAGTAAAGAAAGGGAAGGCCCCAGGATTCGTGATACAAGATGATGGAGTTCTGAGATTTTAGAGTCGACTTTGCGTTCCCGATGATGATGTTTTGAGACAGACAATTCTGAAGGAAGCTCATAGCGCGCCCTATTCTATTCACCCGGGTACCAGTAAGATGTATAAGGATCTAAAACGAAATTTCTGGTGGGGAAATATGAAGAAGGACGTAGCAGAATACGTTTCGAAGTGTTTGACTTGTCAGCAGGTTAAGATTGAACATCAGGGGCCTGCCGGAATGTTGAAGCCACTTCCGATTCCTGAGTGGAAGTGGGAGGATATATCGATGGACTTCATCACCAGTATGCCAAGGACCAAGACAGGAATGAACATGATTTGGGTTGTAGTTGATCGACTAACCAAGTCGGCTCATTTCCTAGGAATTAAAGACACGTGGGGACCCGATAAATTGGCACGAGTATTTATTTCAGAGATAGTCTGATTGCATGGAACACCGAAAACCATTATTTCGGATCGAGATGGTCGTTTTGTGTCGCATTTTTGGAAGGCAGTTCACAAGGCCTTGGGAACTGAGCTGAATTTTAGCACGGCTTATCATCCTCAGATGGACGGTCAGTCCTAAAGGACTATACAGATAGTAGAAGATATGCTTAGAGCTTGCGCCTTAGATTGGTCAACCGATTGGGAGGTTCACTTGCCGTTAATTGAATTTACCTACAACAATAGTTGCATGCTTCCTTTAAGATGGCACCGTTTGAAGCATTGTACGGGAGAAGATGTAGATCGCCCATGTGTTGGGATGATTCTTCTGATTTGATTGGGACGGAACCAGAGTTAATAGTTCAGACTCAAGAGAAGGTAGCTCTGATTCGTGAAAGTCTGTTAACTGCCCAGAGTCGACAGAAGTCTTATGCTGATGTGCGCCGTCGCCCATTAGAGTTTGAGATTAGGGACCACGTACTATTGAAGGTGTCTCCTACTTGGGGAATTTTCCGTTTTGGGAGGAAAGGTAAGCTAAGTTCGAGATATATCGGACCATTTGAGATCCTCGAGAGAGTTGGAGAGTTGGCATACAGGTTGGCCTTACCGCCATCACTAAGTTACGTCCATAATGTATTCCACGTATCCCAATTTCGGAAATATGTACCGGATCCCAGTCATATCATTGATTTTGGTGAGATTGAAGTGGCTAATGATGGCTCGTTCGAAGAAAAGCTAATCAAGATACTTGAGAGTCAATTCAAGCAATTGAGGAATAAACCGATCTCCTTGGTTAAAGTTCAGTGGTCTCGACATGGAGTCGAAGAAGCAACTTACGAGACTGAAGATAGTATGAAGTCGAGATACCCGGAATTGTTTTCGTTTTATGTTTCGGGCCGAAACTTCTTTTCAGAGGGGTAGTATGTAATGCCTGGATAATTAATGTGTATTTATCCTGTATTCGATCTTGTAAGATTCGATTTTGTGACATATTAATCTATGATCAGTTTCCAGTATTCGTATCCCTATGTTTTTTGTATTCTTTTCCCATGCATGCATGCATAATTTTGCATGTCTTAACGTACGGTAAAGGATGATCATAATGTACGCTACGACTACAGTATAACGTACGTTAAAGGTGTAGATTAACGTACGTAAGCATAGCAAACTCGGAATCAGACAAGGGTCGGCGTGTGGGGCCTGACGAAGATGCCAGAAGATCACTCGCATGAACCTGGACGGCTTTCCAGCTATGCAAGTCAACGGAATTAACGTACGCTAAGGGTGGTTTTTAGCGTACGCTAATGTCCTATAATTACGTACGTAAGGCCTGTATTATAACGTATGTAAGCTAATACCAGAAACAGTCCAGTGAGCTCTGGCCAGACGTTAACTTATGCTAATGTTCGAGTATAGCGTACGCTAATGCGATTACGTACGTAATTGACTTTGGAGTAACATACGTAATGGCTTATAATTCTATTTATAGACCTTGACCCCATTTCATTTCTCATCCTTACCTTGGCCGATTTTTGGGTTCTGAAGACTATCCTTCACCATTTAACTCACTTATCATCATCCTAGCTTGATTTTGGAGATCATGGACCATTGAGGATTGTTGTTCAAGCTCTCGGGGTTAAGTTTCTTCAAGTTTCTCCTTGTTCTTCACTATTTTGAGGTAAGTGATTCTTCACCAACTTGATGACGTATTCTTAGAGATGTTTTGAACATGTTTTAGAGTTTATCTAGTCAGTTATTTTCATAAGTAGTCGAACATCATGATTTTAGAAGAGTGAGTCCAGTTGTGATTCGGTTCTCCTTCATTGTTTAACATGTTGATCGAACCTATTAGTGATTAGACTCCTGAATATAGCATTCTAAGATTTATGAACCCTATTATAACTAGTTTTCAGAGATTATCTTAAGCCTTAGAAATCATTGATCGAGCTTTTCGTTTGAGAAGTTAATGGATTAATATTAGGGAGATAATAATCTAAGAGGAACCTAGTGATTAAGTTCTTATGATGATGCATAGAAGTGTTTCGATATCTTATTATGGAAGAATTTGATTAGAATCCCTCTAAGATGAATTTCATGTATCCGACCGAAAGATGCGTTTTAACTTGAATAGTGTTCGACGAGGTTGTCGTTCGAATGAGTAGCGTAGTATTGATTCAACCGAACGAATTGGGGCGGATTTAGTTCACTCGGCATGATAGGGCATATCATGTCTTGTAAATGATCCGTTTGATGGTTAAAACGATTATCCGGAACCGTTAGTAATATCGGTATAATTGTTCGATGAAGGTTTAGATTTTGGTGAGCCGATCGAGTGAGAATTCTCCGAGCGGATTGAAGCTTATTCGTAGTAGCAATTCTTATCGCCATTTCTGAGGCAAGTATCGTATTTTGAGATTTTTTTTATCATGTTTACTGTTTGTTCATATTGTTGGACATGAGATTATTTTCGTTAAATTGTCATGATATTCGTTATCAATTGCTTGAATGTTCATGTTGATGAACATAGTGATTTTTGAGTACATGTATGCATAAGTTGTGTTTGAGTATGTTGTGCGATCTATGCTAAGGGCGCTGGATCGGATGTCCACCTCGTGTTGGTCTGACGGGATCATCTTGGGATCTATGCTGAGGGCGCTGGATCATTGGAATACCCATGTTGTGTTAATGGAATCATGTGGATTCGCAGTGTTGGATTCCGGTAGCGGAAGTCCGTATTGTGTATTTTGTTATGCATTGTTGTTGCATATTCGATTTGTGTATTATGATACTTGTACTAGCATCGTTTTGCTAACCCCTTAGGGGGTGGACATTTGTTTTGATGTTCAGGTAGCCGAGGAGCGGGGAAGCAACCACAGTACCGACATGACGATGAAGTGGCTCAGTGATGTGAATTATGTTGTCTTGTTTTCTGGTTATATTTTCAGTACTCGAGTACGCATATGTTGTTGATGTTTTGGGGATGTTTTGTAATAATGGACTCATTTGAATTGTTTCTGAACTAGTTTCAAATTTTAAACTCAATGGCACTTTAGTATTATTCTCTTTTTGTATTTCTCAAATTAGCCTTGTAAATTCTTATATAAAGGATTTACGGCGCTGTAATTATTCCGAATATATCGGGGTGTTACAATCATGCCCCTCATAAGCAAGGAAGGGTCGATGTGTGCACTCTCAGTCTGATCGACTTCTTGAGTATGATGTCCCGAAAGAAAATCGGTCGCGTAGGTAGCACTACCGGCCGAACTCTGATCCATCTCGGCATCCGCACGTGCATAGACATGAGGATTTGGGTTTCGGCCTGCTCTGTAACCTCTACCCCCCTGCCACGTCCTCGGATTCCTCTTTAGATACTGAAAGAATAACATTCAATCATGATTATAGTTCAAATACGCCTCAACGGCCAATCTAGAATGCTAAGTCAATAGCCAAACACGAGTATACATGCTCAACAGATAAACAATCACCTCAAACATGCGGATTATAATCAATACTGAGCCACATGCTCCAAAATAATCGTGAATTAATTGTAACAAAAAGATTACATACAAGTTTCAACAAAACATGTACAATTAATGACATAATGAATGTATGAACCTAAAAGAGAACCGAGTCATTACACAGGTCATACGAAGCTTCGAGGTCTTGCGATACTAGTCTTCACTAATGATGACTCGATGAAAGAAAGACTCATACAGTCGCCCAACTATCACGACTCACAGAACCCGATTGTCCAGATTGTCATAACCTAACAGCCCCACTACTACCGCGTCGGTAGAGCCACATAACTCACATATCAGGGTGTCTCACAACCCAATGTTCTGATACCATCTTTTGTAACACCCCCAAATCCCATTGGGTCATTACAGTGCCGTGGACCCCACACCCGGAGATCCACCAGGCGAACACGACTAAAATACAACAAACTGACCAAAAAAGGGGAATCACAGTTCCTACTATGATGCCCGACATAATATTCCGATATGGAATTTCAACGACAAGCATGGCCTACATGGCCAAAATAAAAATACAACAACATCCACGAGCCTCGCTCGGATAATACAACAATGACCATAACTAACGAAACTGGAGTACTCCAAACTGTCTGACCGACATGAACACCAAAATATCTCGGACTAGTATCGCTCGATGCCTCGTCGCCATCGTCATGCCCCTGTGTCTCAACTCTCTCCTCGCAAACACCTAAAACATGAAAACATGTTCCGCCCCCACGGGATCAGTAATCCAGATAATGAATATCAAATACATACACAACATGATATGCATCCAAGGCAGAATAAACAGTACAACAAGGGTGATACGAGATGCTCACAAACCAAAATAAGAATTGAGCATTCATGAAATACTATTGCCCCGGCATACGATCAATACCTGCTCAACAGGTTAGAACATAAGTGCCCAACGACGAATCATCAATATAGAACACAACCAAAACATTACCCGAAGGTAAACCAAACCAACGCTGAAATAAATACGAATCACAATGCCCTAAGGCTCCAACGATAATACCGATACATCATAATGGCCTGAAAGCCCCTCAGCCGAAGCTGCCAAAATATCACAATGGCATGAAAGCCGAACAACCCGAAGCTGTATATCATCACAATACGGATCTCAAAGAAACAAACCCGACTGTCGAACATACCCTCGGAGTATGAACAACCAGTCGCAAATCGTCGGACATATCCAATACAACATGGACTATGAACGACCAAAATAGTATGGCTCAAGATGGACATTACAGTACGCCCGATCCGGAGATGTGTCAGTGCACATGTCCACACCGTATACGGAATCCAGAAATATATGTGGGACAATGTACCTAATTAGCCTAACGAACTACGTCTCATGTGCACAGTCCAATACGGAAATATCGACGCATGACTATATATGTGCCTGGCTAAAAATCCTACACAATAACCAATCGGAATGCATATATGATTCCAGATATGTCACGATACAACATGACAACGAAACTCAAAGGATAACACATCCAATACGGATCAAAAGACTCACCAAAGTGAATAATGACACACGGATAATGAAAAATCAACACGACCAACAATATCCAAACAACCATCCTGGGATCACAATCCCTGAGGACCAATTAACACGAACAACAATCTCAACACAACAATCTCGGAATCCTCAACCCTCAACGATCACAAAATTACCGAATTTACAAGAATGATAGTGTGCTGCCTTGAGTCGGCCAACACGACAACATAACTCACGGATGGGCACCGTCCTCGGATATCCCAATTAAATACCTCGATTGAATTAGAATGGTCAATCGATAACGATACAACGGATGGGAAATGTCTTCGACAGTCCCAATTTAATACATCAATTACCTTAGAACGGTCAATCGATAACAACTCAATGGATGGAAAATTTCTTTGACAGTCCCAATTCAATACATCGATGACCTTAGAACGGTTAATCGATAACAACGATACAACAGATGTCTCGGCACCTTTAATCGGTTACCGATAACGAAGGTGATAATCAAATACGTCAATGCCTTCAATCGGCCAATACAGTATCGATATAAAAACACCGATATCAATAATGATGGTCACAACAATATCTCAATGGAACATCAGCCCACAATAACAATCGATACGTCGATACCGCGAACCGGCTATCAACAAAAATATTACCAACAAGTATCGCAATGCCTTGAACCGGCCATTTACGAACAACAATAACATTTGTCATAATTTGCCGATGGGTATCGTATCGAACAATCCCCTGATATCAACAAAATCATAAAGAGACCAAGTCTCGAAATGATACACACATTCATACACATACATGATAACATTAATCTTATTGACTAGTACAAGTATAAAACTTGTCTCAAACCAAAGGCGAGAAAGTCCTTCGACGATCAACGTTCTCCCATGAAACGATGAACGACGTCCTCCGATAATCACAAGCACTCGAACAACCTTGAATGAAATACGATTCATTCAATAATACAAAATCAATGGAAAACAACACCAAAACAATCCCGATTCGATCCCGAATCGGTTAAACTCCCTAAACGAAAACCATAGTTCTCAACTATGAATTCTAACATCCGCCAACAGCTCAATGATCAATTAACATGATCATTACGTTCTTAACACCTGTGAAAACAATTCAACAAGAATCACTTAAGAACAATCATCAAATCAAACATCTAAAAAAAAATGATAATATCACTAATATCATCAAATTGATCCTCCTACAATGATAATATCATCAATATTATCACTATCACCTCAAGAACATCATCACCTCAACAAACATGATGTCCAACCGATAATCCATCACCATTTCATCATGAATTCGGATTAAACCACAAGATTAAATCAACCATTGCAAGATTATGATAATCATATCATAATTCATCATAATCCTATATCCAGATGATTATAATCCCTCAAAACCACAACCAACAACAATAATTATATCAAGACTATGTTAATCATATAACAATCTTAACATACTCCTCCCTAGACATGATTATAACCTCCAAACATTCTAAAACATCAAGAACAACTTCTGCTCAAGACAAAATCATCATGTTCTTCATCACAAGTTATAAAAACTCATCAAGAATCATGATATACTCTAACAATTAATCAATACCCGAAGAAAAACAACAACAACATCATCATCGTACTCGAAAATCACTTGGAGAACAAGAGACTAAGTGAACTTACCAATGAAGAAGAAAAAGAACTCTCCAAACACCAAAGGAGCACCAACAAGCTTCCAACTTCAAGCTCCAAATCAAGTTATGATGATAAAAAACAAGATGGAAGAGGCTAAATATCAAGAACGAGTCCAGAGGGACGGTTCTAAGGAGAGAAACTCGATTTTGGTTCGTGAGGAAATGAAATACGCAACCAACATAAATAGACTGACAAGATCATTACGTACGCTATATACCAAGGTTAATGTACGTAAGGGCCGTTATGTACGCAATGCCAAAACATTAACGTACGTAATGCTAAATCCAGAATCAACTGACCAAAAATACGAAGACCTTAACATACGTAAACAAGAACCATATATGTACATTAACAAGCTACATGGATTACGTACGTAGAGTTCACCTCTTAACGTACGTAAGGATCCGTTGACTGCAATAGTCGATCGGATCAAAGATGCCCGAGACCCACCGTCCGAAAGTTGACTCCGATGAAGGTTCCCTCCACCTACCACTCATTACGTACGTAGCATGACAAGCATAACGCATGTAATGCCTAAAGCCTAATGTAGGTTAAGCGCACAAGCTATACGTTAGCTCAACAAAGTGGACAACAAAGTTGTCCCACCAACTCTCAACCGGAATGAATGAAATATAAACCAACCACCTCAGCAAGCACGAATGATATAATACAACGGCATTTGTACGATTCCAAATGAATATGTACAACTCAACAGTAACACACAAAAAAAAAATTACCCCCGGATATTATAACCTGGTTGTAAATTCCTTCATTATCATTCAGCATATTGTCACTCAGTAATTTTTTCACTCATTAATAATCATTCATCATTCATATTCATTCATTGGATTTACCATTCAGAGTACTTTTGTATCGTGTATCAGTTATTATTCGTCATTCAACCCAGTTGGAGAGTCGGGCCGAGCATATCATCATTGTCATCTTTGTATGGGCTGTGTGTGAGGAGTAGCGCATGATACGTATTCTCCTTAGTGCGGGCTAATTGAGTACGGGTAGCGCACGCTACCTCTCAGCTTTAGCGCACGCTATTGTGGTCCAGGCAGACAGTCCAAAAGGCACTGGACTGAATTTGAGTTGTAGTAGCGCATGCTACCAATGGTAAGTAGCCCGCGCTAGTAGTTTGGATAGCGTACGCTATGCAGTCAGTGTAGCGTGCGCTAAGGTCGATCAGACAGAGTCCAGTGGGTACTGGACTGAAATGGAATAATTCATAGCGCATGCTACGAGCGGATCATAACGTGCGCTAGTGGTAAGTGTAGCGCATGCTGAGTTTTAGGAGTAGCGCACACTATCTCGAAGAGGACAGGAGGTTCTAGACTCCAGTTGCTGGGTATCAACATTAGTTAGCGCACGCTAACATTTTGGGTTAACGCACGCTATCGGGAAGGTATTAGCGCACGCTACCAAGTTCGTAGCGAACGCTAACGAGGCAGTCAGAGCTCACTGGACTGCCCCCTTAACCGCTAGCACACGCTAAATTTTAGGGCTTAGCGTGCGCTAATCTCGGATCAGTGTATATAGGACAGTTCAGTCCAGTTTCATCATTTCTTCATTTCTCCTCCACCTCTCGACGGTTTTTGGCGATTTCAGATGATTTGGAGAGATCTCTTCGAGCTGCATCCACCTATCAACATCTTCAAGCTTATCATTCGGATTAATCATCATTTCATCGTCTCCAATACATCAAATCAAGGTAAACATTTCTTGGATCTAGAATTTTGGATTTTGAATGTTTTCCTCCCGATCTCTTCGTGTAAGCTTGCTATTATGTTGGAATTTGTTATATATGGATTATCTACCTTGGATACATGTATGCTTATGGATTTATTGGTGTATATTTAGGATTTGATGAATATTTGGGGAATTATTCTAGAACCCTTAATGTTTGACTTTGGTTATTTTGGGAGTTTCTGATTGATGTCGTCGTAACCTTGATTTGTGGTTTCCTATTGGATTATTGACGTCATTAATGGAGTTTTGTTGGGTTGAATCATTCCTTGGAGGTTTGGTATCGATATTATAGGGGTTGTTTGTAACCAAAGGGAAGAATGTTTAAGACGTATTCGTTAGAATGCCCCAATGAGTTTGATTATTGTTATATCGACGTTTGAGTTGGTTATAATCATGATTGATACGTATATTGAACGTTTGTTGGTAATCATGTTATTCAAGGTTGTTCGAGCGACCGGTATTTTCTTTAGGACGTTTGTTCGAGAGAGGACGTTTCATCACCGGTATTGAGGTAAGTTAATTCTTACTCGGTTAGAAGGATACTCATTTCTTTCGTTGTTGTTCATTCATAATCATAATTCATTCATAGTGTACTAATCATGTTGAGACTTGTAATTATCAAACTAATCATTCAATTCACGAGGAACGACAGTTCTAATCATTTCGGTGAGCTATCATTCATTTTATTATTATTTCATCTCGATGAGTCATTCTTGACCCTTGTCGGATTGTTATTCATTAATATTCATCATGGTCACTCTTGTTCATGTGACCTTCTGGGTTCATATTGCGTGGCCGGGTGGTTATGTGTAGAATTTTTAGTTGGGCACACGATAGTCACGTGGCGGGTTCACCGACACAATGGACTGTGCACACAGTAACGTGCCTCCGTGAGACTAATTAGGTACAAGTACGGGTGTGTCCGGACACTCTTCTTGTGCACCTGCACGTCCCATTACGGGTGTACTATGATTCTCCTCTTCAGCTTAACTTCATAATTAAGACATATCATGATTGTGTTTATTCAACTCTTGAGGATTGTTGTTCTGTGTAACTGACCCAGTTGGGGGATGTTTTTTCAGGTCATGGCAAGGCTAAATCACGGGAATAGAATGTTGACGGCGAGGAGTCCCATTGACACTAGTAGGGGCCCCAGTCCTTTTCAATCATTCATGTTTCTTCACTTTTATTTCCGCTGCAGATTTCCGTTTGGATATTCATTTTTATTCAGTGTTGTATATTTTATCTTCATATATAATATACATGTATTCTGTATTCCTGGGTGTGTTGTACTTGAAACTCCCCATAGGAGTAATAAATGATATAATGTGGTTCAGTACTACAATTATATTATTTAATTCATTAATTTTCATTCGCCTGGTGGGTCCTAGTTGGGGGTCAACAGAACTGTAATGTCCGCCTAATTTGGGGTGTTACACATTGCCCAAACCAAATGGCATTCGTCAGTAAGCAATAGTGCTGAAAGGACAGGTAAAAGTGGTTTTTTCTTGATCTTCAGGAGCAATGAGGATTTGGTTATAGCTGGAATATCCATCAAGAAAACAATAATAAGCATGATCGGCTAACCTTTCTAGCATTTGATCAATAAAAGGAAGTTGAAAGTGATCTTTTCTTGTAACAAAGTTCAATTTTCTGTAATCAATAGAGACTCTCCATCCAATTTGAATTCTGGTTGGAACAAGTTCATTTTCTTCATTCGTGATTACAGTTATGCCAGATTTATTTGGAACTATATAAACAGGACTAACCCAAAAGCTATCAGAAATAGGGTAGATTATCCCTACATTTAAGAGTTTGATTATTTCAGCTCTTACAAATTCTTTCAAATTAGGATTTAGTCTTCTTTGGAATTCTCGGGAAGTTTTCGCATTTTCTTCAAGGTGAATTCGATGCATGCATATAGAAGGACTAATACCTTTAATATCGGAGATGGTCCAGCCTATTGCTTCTTTATGTTCTTTAAGAACATTGATTAACTTATCTTCTTATTCTTCATCTAAATCAGATGCTATGATGACAGGTAGGGTTTCTGATGGTCCTATAAATGCATATTTTAGAGACTCATGTAATGGATTGAGCTCTATCTTTGAATCTTCAATAGGTACTTCTTTATCCATTTGACTCTCAAGTGGTTCAGTTTTAACTTTCCATTTATCATTATCCAATAATGGTGTAGAATAGGTACTTCTTTACTTCATTAGTTGAACTTTCGATGTCAAAATCTGAGCCAAAATGAGCAAGACAACTTTCAAAAAGATCATCATCATCTATTTTTGGAAAGAAATAAGGACTCATACTCTCTATCATATTTACCTCACACACATCATCATAATCATCATTTTGTTGAGAAATGTTAAACATATTTAGTTCAACAGTCATATTTCCAAAAGAAAATTTTATGATGCCATTTCTACAATTAATTAATGCATTTGAAGTAGCTAAAAATGGTCTTCCTAAAATAACAGGGAATTGATCTTTGGTATTCTCAACAGGTTCAGTGTCT
Source organism: Orobanche coerulescens (assembly GCA_033398695.1). Taxonomy (NCBI): domain Eukaryota; kingdom Viridiplantae; phylum Streptophyta; class Magnoliopsida; order Lamiales; family Orobanchaceae; genus Orobanche; species Orobanche coerulescens. Next base: position 134,133,217 of record CM065806.1, on the reverse strand, counting down.
ATGACTATAAAATCAACAGGAAAGTAGAATTTGTCTACTTGAATCATAACATCCTCTACGATTCCTCTAGGAATTTTTACAGATCTATCATCTAGTTGGAGTATCAGAGATGTTGATTTAAGCTCTCCTAATATAAGTTGTAACAGAATATGGTAATAAATTCACACTGGCTCCTAAATCAATTAAGGCTCGTTTAATGATGTGATATCCAATGACACAAGATATTGTAGGACAACCAGGATCTTTGAACTTAACCTGAGTTTTATTTTGGATTATTGAGCTAACATGTTCAGCTAAAAATGCCTTTCTTGGAACACTTGTTCTTGTTTTTACAGTGCAAAGATCTTTCAAGAACTTAGAATAAGCAGGCACTTGTTTAATAGTATCAAGGAATGGAATATTTATTCGAACTTGTTTAAATATTTCCAATATATCTTTGTATTGAGTACTTTTATCTTTTGGGATAAGTCTTTCAGGAAATGGAGCTTTTGGAACGTAAGTCTTTTCTTTTTCCTTAGAATCTTTTTGTTTTCGAAACTTGTGGTTCATTTGATTTTTCTTCCGGATCATAGTCAGGCTTTTGTATTTCATTTCCGCTTCTAAGGGTAGCTATGGACTGAACTTCTGCCTTAGAAGAGTTTACTTCATATTGTCCTTTAGGATTAGGGATGGACTGACTCGGAAATTTTCCCTTTTCTCTTTCAGCTAAAGTTGTTGCAAGTTGACCAATTTGCGTTTCAAGCTTAGAAATAGCCTGTGAGTTTGATTGTACAGCTTGCTGAGTTGATTGGAACATTTGTTGAGTAGATTGCATGAATTGTTGCAACGTATCTTCCAAATATGGTTTCTTTGGTACTGCAGGAGGATACTGGTAAGTATTTGGAGGATATTGATTAGGACGGACATTTTGTTGATTTGATATGTTCATTTGATGTCCTCCTTGATTCATTGGAGGCATGTTTTGCTTCCAGGAAAAATTTGGATGATTCCTCCAATTTGGATTATAAGTTGGAGCAAATGGACTATCCGAAGATTTTCCATATGAATGTAACACATTGACTTCTTCATTAAAAATTTCTTGATTTTGTGGACCAGAGGGACAAGATTAAGATGAATGAAATGATTCCGCACATGAAATACAAAATTCATTTTTTGAGTTTGACGAGGGGATGGATTGCTTCAAGACTAATGCATCCACTTTTCGTACTAAATCATCTATAGTAGATTTTATTTCAGCATCTTGTTTAACATCGTAAATTCTACCTTTTTTTTGGGGTCGTATGCATCGATTTGGCTCTAGAGTCAAGTGAATTCCGTTGTTGTGAATTAATTGACATATTTTCTAGTGCATTCCAAGCTTCGTCTCCAATAAGGTGAAGAAATTTTCCACCATGCATTGATTGGATTAATTGGTGATTGTTTGTAGTTAAACCGTCATAAAAATATTTTACCAAACGCCATATTTCAAAACCATGATGGGGACACTTAAGGATTAAATCATTAAATCTTTCCCAACACTAATAAAATTCTTCATTTTCTTTTTGGAAAAATTCTAATATATCTCTTCTAAGACTATCAGTTTTGGACATTGAAAAAAGTTTTGCGAGAAATTTATTCACTAGTTAGTCCCAACTAGTAATTCTTCTTGCTTGAAGAGAATTTAGCCATAATTTTGCTTTATCTTTGAGAGAATATGGAAATAGTCTAAGTTTGACAGATTCATCAGAGAAATTTTGGAATAAGAAAGTAGACTAAATGTTGAGAAATTCCTTGACATGCATACAAGGATCTTCTCTTTCCAAACCGTGAAAGGATGGAATAAGTTGAATTATTGATGGTTTAAGTTCGAAATGAGTTGCATTAGTTGTAGGCAACACTATGCAAGAAGGAGAATTAGCACTCGCTGGAGAAAAAAATTCTATTAAAGTTTTTTCTTTTGCCACTTGATTATTCTGATTTTCAATTTCGTTCTTTTTTGTATCGGTTTTGTTTGTTGAACTTCAATTTTAGTTAAAGACAATCTTCTTCTCGCTAATCGACATTTATTCTTTCGTTGCCAAACTTGCGTTCACCAATATTTCATTTTTTTTAACTTTGCATACAAACCAAATTATGATAGTCGATCGAACTTCCAGATCGTTGGAGGCATCACAACGGTCGCACTTAAAATCCAACTTTCTTCGGCATGTACAACAGAGGCCTTTTTGCCAAAATTCAGTCGGTTTTCAAAATCAGTTTGTATAAGATTGATATTTAGCTTTTTTTATTCAAATCGAACAAAGTAGTGAGTGAAAAATATCAATCCCTTGTTGAATCTTTTAAAGAATTTTATTGTTTTAATTATTTTTGAGTTTTTTTATTATTAATAATGAGAATGATAATTATTATAATTATTACTAATATTGTATGTTGTAACAGATTGCAAAGGAATAAATTTATTAATTGATCTACGGAAACAGTATTTATTTGATAAACTAAATTGTACGACGAGAAATATTATAATTAAAAAAAATATCTAAGAATACTGTAAATAGAAAATAACAACTAAAAATACAATATAAATTTACCACTAGAAGATTCTATTAAAACTAAAGACAAGATAAAAAAATTAAAAAAAATTTGATTTTTTTTCGTTTTTTATATTATATATTTTTTTAAGTTTTTATATTTTTATATTTATTATAATTTTATTATATTTTTAGACTAATAATATTGAGCTAAACTATATATATATATATATATCCACATATATTATTTATTTTTTACGGAAAAAAATATAAATTACAAACTTTTATTTTATTTATGCAAACAATGAAAATAGTTTTTTTATTACCAATTTTTGTTTCTGTTTTTTTTTTAAATTTTCCGGTTCTTAATTTTTTTAGTATTTTCCCTTTTTATAAAAATATTGTAATTTTATTTTAAAAAAATAAGTTTCTATTATTATTAAAAAAATTCAAAGTTCAGAAATAGAGATAATAATTTTTATTATATAAATTCCAGATTATTCAAATTATTAGTTCTTAATCTGTTTTTTTTTATATTTTTAGATTTTTTATGAAAAGTATTTTTTAATAAAACTAGCAGGTTTTACTTTTAAAAATAAAATTATATAATTCAAATTTTTATTTATTACGGAAACTAATATTCCAGATTATTTTTCTTAATTTTTTTTCGAATTTAAATTAAAATTTTTGATTTTTTCAATATTAATATTCCAGAATAATAAAAATATTACCTAAAAGTCTAAAACTTTTTTTTTTATTTTCCAGATCTTTTTTAAAATAAAATTAAATAAGTTGTGATTTTTTTAAAAAATTTCAGATTTTTTTGAGATTTTTATATATTTTTGGATTTTTTTATTTTTTTTATTATTTTTTTTATTATTTTTACGAAAATGAACAGTTGTTTTATTATTATTAATTATATTTTTTATTATTATTAGTTTTTATTATTTTTCAGATTTTTTTTATAAACCTAAAAAGAAAATAAATTCTACTACCAACTATTATTTAAACTAACACAATCTAAAATGGAAATTAAAAAGACAGATAATAATAAAAAAAGGCAGTAAAATAAATAACTAGTAGAAGAATTTAACTAACTTGGTGACGACAGTCTTCTTGTATTTCGTTTGCGCCTCCCCGGCAACGGCACCAAAAACTTGTTGTTGGTTGATTCCTTAGTCTAATACTCGCAAGCGCACGATTTGTTCGATGTAGATATGTGGTGCAAGGTCGATTCCACAGGGGTGACTATGATAGTGAAGTAAAATTTTTCCTATCGTTTTGAACCAAATTATATTAAATTCTAATCTAGTCCCAAATAATTTGATTTTTGATTGGTTATAATAATTGCATTAAATAACCGTAATTTTTATGTAGATTTTAGATAAATAGATTTTAAATAATTTACTAGGGTTTAGAATCCACCAATGTCTATTTATTATTTATTTTATATTTTAATTTCATGAAATTTCGGGAATAGATTCTAAAATCAATCTCACTATTTCCCTATAGATTTAACAGTAAGTACAAAATTATAAGTCAAATATAGATTTTTCTTCGCTTGAAAAATGTAATTTCTAAGCATTATATGTATCCAATTTAATGGAAAACAAATAATCAAAGAAATTAACTAATATCAATAATCACAAAGCAATGGGGAATTTGTAACTATCAAAAATACGTGATATAATTGATGAAATAATATTCCCCTATTGAAGCGAAAATCATAATCGTTAAAAATATTTATTTAGAATTATTATATAAATATTAATAATAATATAGACATGGTTTCATCATAACCCCAGTAAAAAAAAATTACTCACTCATAATAACAACACAAATAAATAAATAATTCATAATATTATTACTCAAATATAATTTTATTACACAATATTTTTATTTTTCTCTCTTACAATAACTCTCTCTATTTCTCTTTTCTCCCCCCAAAACACTACACATTCATCCCCTATTTATACTACTTCAAAATTAATAAACTAATAATTTTAAAATATTTAAATCCCACCATTTCAATAATTCACGACTGCCAAGGGGTGCTGACGTCATGGATGATGTCAGCAGATAGTTGAATTTCTGGTCCAATTCGGTGTTGACATGTGGCGCAATATGGTCCGTCTATTTAATTGTCCTTCGAACGGTCATAACTTCTTCATACGAACTCGAACCAATTGATCTGTTTTGTACCGGTTGGTTAACCTGCATATATAATTTAATTCTTGATTAATTATCCAAAAATGACACAAAATTATAGAAAATTCTAATAAAATGGAATGATATAAATATATGGTAAAAATAATAAATTATCACACAAAATACACAATTATATACATAAAATACTAATAAAAATGTTACTCAAAATATACCAAACAAATTCCCCCACACTTATCTTTTGCACGCCCTCGGGCAAATCTTATACCCGTGTAATATTCGAATGCTGAAAAATTCATGGTAAAACCAACATCAAGAGAAAACAAGTGATCATGGCCCAAGTGAGATAGGATGCTGCACCAAATTCTAACAACTTCATTGAGATTCGAATGCAAAAGATTCAATACCCTCACGGTGAATGTCACTCTTTACTCAAGTGTATATAAGGAATATTCGATAAGAGTTCACTCATATCAAAGCATAATGTGTCATTACCATATGCTTGGTCAAAAATCAAATCTCCACTACTAAAAAATAAACTCATGCATAAATCAAAAGTGTAATATCCGCATTTTTCTTTTCCCAGTACTTTCTCGATTTGGTGTTTTCTTGTCTTGGTGGCTCGTGTGTAACCGTATGTGTATCTCGGGAATACTTATTTTCTGATTTATTTTACTCAATTCCGCAATTGTTAGCTTCTCCGTCGCTTATTGATCCGATTATCGTAATTGTTGTTCGGAACTGCCGTTTCTGTAATATCCGCATCTTTCCATTTTTAGCATTTTCCATTTTTGGTGTATGTCTATTTTTATCGACTCGCTTGTAACCGTTTCAACATTTTGAATCTACTTTATTCTTGGAGTTTTTCCATTTGGACGAGTTTTGGTGATGTTTTCACGTAATTTCATTTTATGACATGTTTTGCCGTACGTACGTTCGATTCTCATAAAACTCATTCGTTTATGTTGTTTCTTGGTTTGTGCAAGTTCGTATGGTTGAGTTGGTCGTGTTGAGACCTTCAGTTTGTTAATCCGACGTCGTATCGTGATTTTCGGGCACTTGGGCCATTTTTGAAATTCCCTATTTGTGGTTATGCCTTTTGGGCTAACCAACCCACCAGCCGTGTTCATGCAGCTTATGAACAAAGTCTTTATCGAGTCCCTCGATAAATGTGTAGTTATTTTTATCGACGATATCCTGATTTACTCGAGGAGCGAGGAGGAGCATGCCCGTCATTTGCATATCGTGTTAGACATTTTGAGAACTCAAAGCCTTTTTGCGAAGTTCTCAAAGTGTGAGTTTTGGTTACGGGAGGTTATGTTTCTCGGTCACGTGATCTGGGCCGAGGGTGTTCATGTGGACCCACATAAGGTAGAGGCAGTGTTGGATTGGGCTCCGCCCAAGAACGTGAAGGAGGTCCGTAGTTTTCTGGGTTTGGCCGGATATTACCGTAGATTTGTGGAGGGGTTCTCTAACCTCGCTCGACCGCTGAATCAGTTGTTACAGAATCCAGAAAAGTTTGTGTGGACCGATGAGAGGCAGAATAGTTTTGAGGAGTTGAAGAAGCGGTTTACGACGGCTCCTATTTTGGCGCGACCGAGTGGTAATGAGGGTTTCTCAGTTTTTAGTGATGCTTCGGGCCAAGGGCCCAGATGTGTACTCATGTAGCACGGGAAGACGATCGCCTATGCTTCTCGTCAGTTGAAACCGTATGAGTTGAACTACCCTACGCACGATCTTGAGTTGGCCGCGGTTGTATTTGCATTAAAGATCTGGCGTCATTACTTGTATGGCTCGTCGTGTCAGATTTTCACCGATCACAAGAGCCTGAAGTACATTTTCACGCAGAAAGAGCTAAATATGAGACAGCGGAGATGGTTGAAGTTGATTAAGGATTACGACCTCGAGATTCTGTATCATCCGGGAAAGGCAAATGTGGTGGCAGTTGCCTTGAGCCGGAAATCGGTATCGCTTCGGGCGCTTGAGTTGCTTACGGCCCGGTCTGGACTTCAGCGAGAGTTAATGAGGTTGAGCGTTGAGATCGTGCTCCCAGAGAGTTCCGGGCAGTTGCGTACACTTGAGATTACGTCGTCTCTAGTCGACGACATTAAATCAGGACAATTAGAGGACCTGATGTTTATTCAGCTTCGAGAGAATGTAGGGAAGGGGAAAGCCCCGGGATTCGTGGTACATGAGGATGGTGTGTTGATATTTCAAGGTCGGCTTTGTGTTCCGAACGACTTGGAATTGAGGCAGAGTATTATGCGAGAGGCTCACGCGTCACCTTACTCAGTCTATCCGGGCTCGAGTGAAATGTATAAAGATTTGAGAAAGAATTTCTGGTGGAATGACATGAAAAATGAAGTAGTTCAGTTTGTGGCTAAGTGTTTGACTTGTCAACAAGTCAAAATCGAGCATCAGCGGCTAGCCGAATTATTGAAACCACTTCCTGTCCTGGAATGGAAGTGGGAGGATATCTCAATGGATTTTGTTACGAGTTTGCCGAGGACGAAGACCGGAATGAATATGGTGTGGGTGATCGTGGACCGAATGACCAAGTCGGCACATTTTCTGGGCATCAAGGATACTTGGGGTCCAGAAAAATTAGCTCGTGTTTTTATCGCGCAGATAGTGAGGCTTCATGGTATGCCGATGACTATTATTTCGGACAGAGATGGCCGGTTTGTATCGCACTTCTGGCAGGCGGTACATAAGGCATTGGGGACACATTTGCGTTGGAGTACATCTTTCCACCCTCAGACCGACGGACAGCCCGAACGTACCATTCAGATGTTCGAGGATATGTTGCGCGCGTGTTCGTTAAACTGGAGTAGTGACTGGGAGGAGCATCTGGCCCTGATTGAATTTACTTATAATAATAGTTGGCACGCGTCGATTAAGATGGCACCGTATGAGGCACTTTTTGGCCGACGTTGCCGATCACCGATATGTTGGGATGAACCGTCCGATCCAGTTGGCACCGAGCCGGACCTTGTGTTGGAGACGAGGGAGAAAGTTGAATTGATTAGAATGAGAATGTTAGCAGCTCAGAGTTGACAAAAGTCTTATGCGGATATTAAACGTCGACCTTTGGAGTTTGAGGTGGGAGATCATGTGCTGTTGAGAGTGTCTCCGTCGAAAAGAGTATTCCGTTTTGGGAAAAAGGGGAAGCTCAGCCCGAGGTATATTGGACCTTTCGAGATATTGGAGAGTGTTGGCGAGTTAGCGTACCGTTTGGCATTACCTCCGTCGTTGAGTCATGCACATAGTGTGTTTCACATCTCACAGTTGAGGAAGTATTTTCCGGACCCATCCCACATTATTGATTTCAGAGACGTGGAGATCGAGAAGGATGTTACGTTTGAGGAGAGGCCCGTCAGAATTTTAGAGCGTCGAGTCAAACAGTTAAGGCACAAAACCATTCCTTTTGTTAAAGTGCAATGGTCGAGGCACGGAGTAGAAGAAGCAACGTGGGAGTTAGAGGAGGATATGCGTTCGAGGCACCCCGAGCTTTTTGATTCTTAAGTTTCGAGACGAAACTTTATTTTAGAGGGGGGGAATGTAATATCCGTATCTTTCCATTTTTAGCAATTTCCATTTTTGGTGTATGTCTACTTTTATCGACTCGTTTGTAATTGTTTCGACATTTTGAATCTACTTTATTCTTGGAGTTTTTCCATTTGAACGAGTTTTGGTGATGTTTTCACGTAATTTCATTTTATGACATGTTTTGCCGTATGTACGTTCGATTCTCGTAAAACTTGTTCGTTTCCATTGTTTCTTGGTTTGTGCAAGTTCGTATGGTTGAGTTGGTCGTGTTGAGACCTTCGGTTTGTTAATCCGACGTCGTATCGTGATTTTCGGGCACTTGGGCCATTTTTGTAATTTCTTATAAGTTTAGGGAATTTCATTTTCCTTGTCACATTACGGGCTCTCCGGTGGTCGGAATTGTATTTTCTTTCAACGCTTAGCTCCGTCATCTTGAATATTCTGTGTTTATGTTTCTGGATTCTGGCCCTGCTTTGCATTTCGATTTTAAATGCATGCGCAGCGGTGTCCGATCTGGCAAGATCAATCATTGCGTGAGTAGTGCACGCTACTCCTTGATTCCTTGCGTGCGCTATCATTGTGTGGTTAGCGTACGCTAACTCGGTGTTTGTAGCGTGCGCTAACGATTTCAGCGTACTGGGCAGTGGGGGTTCCGAATTCATATCCTGTGCACTGAGCATCAGGTAGCGTGCGCTAAGGCTTCCGTAGCGTACGTTACCGGGTAGCAATTAGCGTGCGCTAAACATGTCTAGCGCACGCTAGGGATGCCGGGATGCTTCTGGACTGCTTGCGAACCCCGTTAGCGCGCGCTATGCTCTGATGGTTAGCGTGCGCTAACTATGTTTTATATTAATTGTAATACCCACAATTTCGGATTTCAGTGATTTTATTTTTTTCGGCGAGAGTCCATTTTGACGACTCACTCATGACCGTTTCGTCATTCTGAGAATGATTAATTCTACACTTTTTGACATCCGAGTTCATTTCGGCGTCGTTTTGTTCAGTTTCGTGTTTCTTAGCGACTTTTTCGCATTCAAGTTCGATTCTTGTGAATCTATTTAGAAACTACTATTTCGAGTTTCCCGTAAGTCCGTTTAACTTTGTTAGACGTGTTGTGAACTTCGGTTTGGTTATTCGATCACGTATCGTGATTTTCGGGCGTTTTGGGCCATTTTGTAATTTACCCAAAGTTGTGGGTATCCACATTTGTATTTATTGTCTTGACCCTTTTCATGGTTGCGTGTGATTAATTGTTGCATGGTATTTCATTTCGGGTCGATGATGTTGCCCATGAGTGTTTTGTCGTGTTTGTTCCCTACGATTTCGGAAAATCGAGTCGTCGAGTCCTGGTGGTCGGGCACTGGCCGGACGGCTGCGGGTCCTGGCCGGACAATTGCGGGCACTGGCCGGACGAGTGCGGCAGGAACCGGCATAGCGCACGCTACGACCGGAAGGTAGTGCGCGCCACGGCTGGAAGGTAGCGGACGCTACGTCCGGTTAGCTGCGCGCGCTAGTCGGCCGAGGCAGTAGGTTCTGTACTCGTGTGGCTCGGCAGGTAGCGCCGCGCTCTTTGCCGAACGCTGCGCCTTCGACCGGCGTGTAGCGCGCTATGGCGGAAAAGGCTGCGCCGCGTTACACGCCGAGCAGTGCCTCTGGATTGCGGCCCGGGCCGATAACGTACGCTAGCTCGGCAGCCTAGCGCACGCTAGGTTGCACCAGTATAAATGTGACACAGCAACCCAGTTTCAGTTATTTTTTCCCATTTCTATCTTTCTCTTCCGTGGCTGGAGCCTTAGGGATCTTGAAGCCATGTTGTTGAACAACAAATCCACGAAGTTCTTGAGTTCATATCATTGATTGATCATCCTATATCATCCTTTGATCCAGCGAATCAAGGTGAGATTTCCTAGAACCCTATTTTGAGAAATTTTGGGGGTTTTGCGTTTTTGTCCGATTCGTTCCGTATTGTTGATTAATCCATGATGGGTATGATTAATCTTAGTTGTATTCTTATGTTTAACATCATTTAATCCACTGTTCTTCGTCGAATCGAAGTATATTTCTTGATTTCCTTCGAATCGACTTTCTGGGGGATTTGTTCTTGATCTCGTTTTCCATCCGTTTTTGATGGATCGATTGTTTTTAAATGATGTTTTTAAACATATCTATGGATTGAATATCCATATTTCGGTTGGGAATTCCGTTTTCGTGTTTTGACGGGACAAATCGTGTTCTTGGCCGTTTTGGGGGAAACACTTGAACTTTCGTCATTCGTTCTTTGAATTCAATGGATTTAAGTCATGCTATGGAATTCATTTTCATTGTTGTTATTGTCCTTCGTAGTTGATTATCGCGAGTTGGCGTTCAGTAGAGTCGGCGGGTTCGTAGTCGGTTCGTGCCAATCTACTTCGGTCGATTCTCCGCGTTGTGGTTATTCGAGGCAAGTACCTCGTCCATACAATTCTTGTTTTGTGGATATGATAATTAGTGATCGTCGCTATATGTTTGTTTGATCGTTTGAATCGAACTTTCAAAAGATTCGGTTTAGCCTTGTTAAAGGCTTGTTTTCAAAACGCGTGTGTTATGTGAATGATATGGTTTGTGAATGACTATGTGAATCCTATGGATATGTTTGGTGTTGATGTTGGACTTGATATTGCGTGTGGACGTATATGGTTTCATTTCGGTGCGTTGTGGTTTGACTTGGTGTTTTGCTAAGTGTTTGATGCCTCTGGGTGAATTGTTTGAATATATGTGTTGTATTATGCTGTGTGTGAATGTGTGGATGTGGGCGGGGCCTACGGTGGCACATGGTATGCGATCATGTGGCCAGGATGCAACAAGCGATTGATCCAACCGTGAGAGCCTAATAAAAACTACGGTGACACATGGCATGCGATCATGTGGTCAGGATGCAACAAGTGATTGATCCAACCGTGAGCGCCAAAGATAATCTATGGTGGCACATGGCATGCGATCATGTGGCCAGGATGCAACAAGTGATTGATCCGACCATGAGACGTTTTGACTTTTGTTTCGCTAGCCAGCTCGGGAGGGTCCTTCGAGGCATCGGGTGGGATTTGTGGCTTCGTCCCGGTCCTAGGCGATGTGCGTGCGTGATTACATTGTGTTGATTTTATGTCCGTCGAGGACACGTGATATGGGTTCTTACCCTGTGAATTGTTAGTGGTTTTCTTTTTGCGAAAATAAAAACCTTTGGGCTGTGACCCCTATTGATTTTGGAAAGAGAAGGATTCGAAAATCCTGAGTTGTGTCTATCAAAACTCCCGATGGCATTTTAAATCACTTTATATATTGTTTCCCTTGACTTGGGATCTTCCGATTTTGGAAGGCTTTACCTAAACTCTCGCCTCGGGAAGTATTTTCATTGTGTTTAAAATCATTAAGGATTCCTGGTTATTATTGTCCTTGGAACTTGTATTGTATGGCTCGTATTTTTGCACTTATACTTACACTAGCAAAACAGTGGAGTTTTGCTAACCCCCGAGTATTCGGGGGTTGGATGTCTGTTTTTGCATTCAAGTTTTGGGAGCATAACACAGGGTCGGCACGAAGGATGATGAAAGATGATCGATACTAATCACATGTGGAACCGTACGTTGTGTATTGGTTCAGTTGTACTTTATTTCCGCTGCAGTATTTTTCCCCGTTGTACGGGAGTTCATTGTATTTTGACCCCTGCGTGGGCATGTGTTGTAATTAAGTTGTATGTTTTTATTGAAAGACCAAAACGGTCTACTGAGTCATTTTAGCCTTAAAGGCATTGTTGAGTTGTTCGATGTTGTTACCAGCCTGGTAGATCCTTGAGGAAAGGTTCTACGACGTGTAATATCCCTGAGTGGATTGGGGGTGTTACATAAATGGTACCCGAGATTAGGTTGTGGAAACCTAGGCTGTCGGGTCAAGTGGTGTCTGTTGAGTTTTGTCTCGTCGTATTTTGTCTGACTGAGTCGTGTCGCGACGCGTCGTCTGAGTTTGTTGGTCGTGATTAGTATCGTGGGGCGATCATCATCTTCGTGCGACCTGTGGATGTAAGTCTCCCTTCTTTGTGTTTGTGCCTCGTCTGATGCGAGTTACAGGTATGACTATGAGTTAATTGATGGAATCCTCTTATGGATTTTGATTTCGTGCTATGTGGTTATTTGACTCTCATATTTCGTTCATATGAGGAGTAGTGTTGCTGGATTGTGCATGTTGGACTGTATTTCTTTTATCCGCTGCGTGAGTTCTTTTGTAATGGCTTTCGGTATTTTACCGACTGAGTTTTATTTCGAAAACCGATTCCCTTAACCGAGGTTTTTGGCATTATGGCCTTGATCGTTTTGGCGAAATTCTTATGACGGTATTTAGTATTTTGTAAATGTCTTTTATGAGGTTTTGAAATATTACCGTAATCGGCCTTTTTGGCGTTTTTGTAAATGGTTTTTAGCCTGGTGGGTTCCGGCGCGGGACCCACGGCGCTATAATGTTCCGTGTAATTACCTGAAATTTTTGGGCATTCTAGCCCATTGAATTATCTTTGAAAACCTTGAGTATCTTAGAAAATAAATTTCGAGACGTACTTTTAAAATGAATTATTTTCTCGTGGTACATCCAAGGTGCCACAATATGTTTCAAAATTCTTCTACCTCGAGGACCAAAATGTTTTGAGATATTTTCAATGTTTTAGAAACACTTTTACTTAGACCCAATGGTCGAATATTCTGAAAGTTTTTCACTAAGAGAAAGTGTCCTCATTTTTATCAAATGCGAAATGGTTCTCCAAAGTCTCCATAACGATGTTTCACGTTTGTACTTTTTTTTTTGAAAGGTGATACTCAAGATCAACCGGTATTTTTCTAAATTATTTTCAAAAGGAGATTTTCGTTTTTAAAACCTATCCATTCCCGTTTGAGGGCTTGGTATGTATGTATAATGATCGCATTGTCGTTATGATTTCTCCCGAGTATGACCGAATTGGTGGCATGAACGTCGAGGCGTTGCCACACATTTATTGTACTAGCTCTCTGTGAGAGGTGTGAACTAGTGTTTACTGTTTATCGCCTCGTGGTGATTTGCGTGTTGTCGCACGAGTGTGAGTTGTTAAAGCTTGGATTTTTGTGCGTTTACGCACATGGGTGATTGTTTCATGATGTTTGTGATTGTGTGCTGGCTATCGTTCGGGCCGTTGTAATCGTCGAATGATGCCGTTGTTGTCATTTTTGTATGTGTTGGTCGTCATGGAGCGTGTTTTCACGCCATATGTTTCTTTGCGTTTCTTGCAGCGTTTCGCCGTTGGGCGCGAGTTTTCAGTTTTTGTGTATCTCGTCGAGTTTTCCTGGTGGGGATATTGCTTCTCCCTACTTGTTTTAAGTTTCGGGACGAAACTTCTTTTAAGGAGGGTAGAATGTAATACCCGCAATTTCGGATTTCAGTGATTTTATTTTTTTCGGCGAGAGTCCATTTTGACGACTCTCTCATGACCGTTTCGTCATTCTGAGAATGATTAATTCTACACTTTTTGACATCCGAGTTCGTTTCAGCGTCGTTTTGTTCAGTTTCGTGTTTCTTAGCGACTTTTCTGCATTCGAGTTCGATTCTTGTGAATCTCATTCGAAACTACTGTTTCGAGTTTCCCGTAAGTCCGTTTAACTTTTTTAGACGTGTTGTGAACTTCGGTTTGGTTATTCGATCACGTATCGCGATTTTCGGGCGTTTTGGGCTTTCTAATTTACCCAAAGTTGTGGGTATCCGCATTCATATTTGTTGTCTTGACCCTTTTCATGGTCGCGTTTGATTAATTGTTGCATGGTGTTGTTGCCCAAAATATTTATCCGAAGATTAATACTGCTGGAAGACGGACAACAAACAAATGCGGGAGCACTTCCGAGAGAAGATAAATAAAACAAGGTTTGCCGGGTTTGTTAGGCCCGAGCTTGAATGCTCTCGCGAGATGTTATTAATACAAATATTCGTGGATACAAGTATTAATGAGAGAAATCTAAATACAATGAGTGTAAAAAGACTCTGTTGATCCGGCTCTTGAGCGAAGCTAGGTGTTCTTCGTCCCGCCGGTAATCTGCTCGAGGAGAAAAGGCCGGGAGAAGTAAGATCGAAAGAAAGCTGTTGCCAAGAGTTGGATGTTAGCCAAGTGCTTGATGTTTGCTTCTGTGTTGTATGCTCAAATCGTGAGGTTGCAGAAGGAAACTGAAGGGAACTGAAGAAGTGTCCAAGTGCAGGGTGCCTTGCTTATATAGGGGCAGCCGGGTCCTGTCCTGTAGTGGCCGATCGCCACGGCCATTAAAATAATTCGCCGATCACCGGCCAATATTATAATGTGCCGATCTATCAATACAAAGCTAAAGTCCAAATAAGATGTCAGTCAAGCTAAAGTCCAAGGAAGAGGCTGGCACAGCTTGGGCGGTCCAATAAGGAGCCATCACGTGTCCGGAGTCAGTCAACATGTGGCCCTACCGACAAGCTTTCGGCGGCCTGTCGGCTGGTGGAGGGAATCTGTCAGGCTTTGGTCAATGGCCCGAGATTCGCGGATCTTGTCTCGGCCCTTTGCACATGGCGCCAGTCCTGGTGTTCGGCCTTTGCCGACTGGATGTCCATCGGTGGTGATCGACATGAGCGGTCGTCCCTGGATGGTCTTCGGAGGTCGCCAAGGGTCGGTCGCCAAGGTAGGTCGCCAGGTGTCGGTCGCCAAGGGTAGGTCGCCAGGTGCCGAGAGACGGTCGATCGCCAAGGGTCGGTCGTCGAGTACTGAGAGGCGATCGTCTTGATGTCGATCGCTCGGCACCGGGATTCGTCCTGGGCCCTCTGGCCGCGCCTAGCATGTCCACTGGGTTAAGGCTCGGTCGCCTGGTCGCCGATCGGCAGGCTTGCCTTGGTCGCTCGGCAGAGACTCGGTCGCCCGTCCTCCTAGTCGATCGCCGGTCGGAAGGTGTTAATTCTTGACACAACAATTGCCCCCCAGCTTGCTCCTATGTTGAAGACATGGGGCGAGGTGGTTCTTGCTGGTGATCGTGTATGGATGAGGACGGGTGATCTGGGCTGACTTAGGACTCGGACTTGGGCTTAATCATGGTCGATTGGCTTAGCTATCTTTCGGTCTTGTACCTGCAAAAAACAACATTGGCCGATCCCCCACGGAAACTTGGTGGTTTCGCTTTGTTTGAGGAATCGTGCACAGTCGCGGAGATCGATGGACCGACCCCATGACCGTGTCTTGGTGCACAAAGACAATGAGTGCCTCGTGACTCACTTTATTATGAGGGTCCTCTGTTAGGCTGCGCCTCGCCTTGTTTTTAAACGAAAGGCGTGCGGTCTCGGTCTAGAGGAGTCCTTGCGCGGGGCAGCGTCGGATGAATCAACTCCACGCCCGCGGCTTGTTAGCTCTGCTTCCACCTCGGCCAGCCGCGGAGATGGCCGACCTCGACGGTGTACGTTGAGACGGGGTTGTAGAATGAGTCCACTGATTAATGTTGGAGGGCCCTCCGACTACGCCGGCCTCGTATTTAAACGAAGGCGGGCGATCTCGGCCGAAAGGGACCTTGCATGACCGAAGCAGCCGGTTCCATCGACTGCCAGGGCCATGGCTTTATGATGCGCGGTGGAGGCGATCTTATGCCTTAGTCCGTCATGTTATATGCTGGACTGTAGATGGCGATCGTGTCCACCGGGCTGCTGATGATGTTGCGATCTGGCCGGAAGACTGGCGATCGTCGCTCGGCGGCCGATCGCTTTATTCGTAGGTCGGATATCGGCGATCGGCGGGAGCCAGTCCCTTATTTAGAATGTTGGACTGTAGGCGGTGAGCGAGTCCTCCGGCTCTTCTGGATAGTAGCGATCGGGCCGGAAGAATGGAGGTCGTCGTACGGGCGCCGACCGATCTACTCCTAGGCTGAGAAGAAGCCTTTGCCTGGACAGGAAATCTGCGGCTCTAGCCCGGAAGGCTGCGTAGGTCGTCGGCAGGGTCTTCGTGAGATGCCTGAACATAGGCGAGAAACCCTGAAAACCTCCTAGGATAGCGTAGAGGGCGGTCTCATCGCTTACGGGCTCGCCGTTGAGGATGATCTCGTCAACCCGGTCGATGTAGTCCGAGTCGGACTCCTGTTCTCCTTGCCTGATTTGCATCATGCGATGGCGACCTTCTGGCCGGGCGACCCTGGTGGCGAAGTGTTCCGTGAAGACGTGCGCCAGCTCGTTAAAGGAGCCAATGGACCGAGGTGGCAATGAAGTGTACCACCGGTGGCGAGGTCGCCCAAAGGTCGAGGGAACATTCGGCACCTGGTCGCGTCCGATGCCCCACACCCGGTCATGTAGATGTTGAACTTGTGAAGGTGTGCTTGGGGGTCCGATCGCCCCTGGTACACGGGTGTCTTAGGAGGGGCGATCGTGTGCTGCACCGGGGCGAGCTCGATGTCGATCGCGAGCGGCTCGCTCGGCGGGGCGATCGTGCTCACGGCGCCTGCCCCGGATTGCAGGAGCGCCTTCATGTCGTCGATCTGACGTTGCATTGCGGCGATCGCCGCGGCTCGGCTGCTTGCGGATCGGCTTTGGGAGCGGGGGCCGAGGCGATCGTGTACCGATCTCCGACCCGCTGCCGCGACCTCGGGAATTTGGCGAGCCGGAGCCAGCGGCCGGGTCGCCTTGTGGGAGCCGGGTAGGCCGATCTCCGTGACGGACACCAACTCCGCTGCCTCGTAGGCCGGGCCGGACGCCGGCCGCTGTGTCGGGTCGCCGCCTGTGCGATCGAAGACAGACGTGCCCAGCCGCCGAGCGCCTCTTCTTGCGGGCGAGAGCCTCTGGCGCTTGCTCGGCCAAGAGTGCCTTAAGCTTCCGCTTGATCTTCCGGCGAGAGACCGGGGCGGTGAGCCGGAGGCGCGCCGAGAGCACTCTGTCGCTCCCGAAGGACGGCCAGGCCCCTTCGATCTGTTCCTTGGTTCGAACCGATCGAGCGAGAGGCTCGGGCCGCCTTCCCGGACGTGGTCGAGCGCCTCCGGCCGCGGCGGCTACCTTCCACCATCGGCCGCGGCTCGACGGGACGGAACAGGTCTGGCCGCCGGCTTTCGACGCGGATGCTAAGACATGATTTACGAAGGATTTCTTTGAAGTGCGGTGAGTGTCACTTCAAGTATCCGCCCGAGAACAGTGAGTGTTTTTCGACGGTAGGTGTAAAAATCGAGGTTGGATCCCCTTCCTCTAGCGCCAATTGTTGTTGCCCAAAATATTTATCCGAAGATTAATACTGGAAGACGGACAACAAACAAATGCGGGAGCACTTCCGAGAGAAGATAAATAAAACAAGGTTTGCCGGGTTTGTTAGGCCCGGGCTTGAATGCTCTCGCGAGATGTTATTAATACAAATATTCGTGGATACAAGTATTAATGAGAGAAATCTAAATACAATGAGTGTAAAAAGACTCTGTTGATCCGGCTCTTGAGCGAAGCTAGGTGTTCTTCGTCCGCCGTAATCCGCCGAGGAGAAAAGGCCGAGAAGTAAGACCGAAAGAAAGCTGTTGCCAAGAGTTGGATGTTAGCCAAGTGCTTGATGTTTGCTTCTGTGTTGTATGCTCAAATCGTGAGGTTGCAGAAGGAAACTGAAGGGAACTGAAGAAGTGTCCAAGTGCAGGGTGCCTTGCTTATATAGGGGCAGCCGGGTCCTGTCCTGTAGTGGCCGATCGCCTACCGGCCATTAAAATAATCTGCCGACCGCCTGCTGGCCAATATTATAATGTGCCGATCTCAATTCACAAAGCTAAAGTCCAAATAAGATCTTGTTTGCCGGGCTAAAGTCCAAGGAAGAGGCCGGCACACTGGGCGGTCCAATAAGGAGCCATCACGTGTCCGGAGTCAGTCAACATGTGGCCCTACCGACAAGCTTTCGGCGGCCTGTCGGCTGGTGGAGGGAATCTGTCAGGCTTTGGTCAATGGCCCGAGATTCGCGGATCTTGTCTCGGCCCTTTGCACATGGCGCCAGTCCTGGTGTTCGGCCTTTGCCGACTGGATGTCCATCGGTGGTGATCGACATGAGCGGTCGTCCCTGGATGGTCTTCGGAGGTCGCCAAGGGTCGGTCGCCAAGGGTCGGTCGCCAAGGTAGGTCGCCAGGTGTCGGTCGCCAAGGGTAGGTCGCCAGGTGCCGAGAGACGGTCGATCGCCAAGGGTCGGTCGTCGAGTACTGAGAGGCGATCGTCTTGATGTCGATCGCTCGGCACCGGGATTCGTCCTGGGCCCTTCGGTTGGCCAGTCTAGCATGTCCACTGGGTTAAGGCTCGGTCGCCTGGTCGCCGATCGGCAGGCTTGCCTTGGTCGCTCGGAAGAGACTCGGTCGCCCGTCCTCCTAGTCGATCGCCGGTCGGAAGGTGTTAATTCTTGACACAACACATGGTATTTCATTTCGGGTCGATGATGTTGCCCACGAGCGTTTTGTCGTGTTCGTTCTGTACGATTTCGGAAAATCGAGTCGTCGAGTCCTGGTGGTCGAGCACTGGCCGGACGGTTGCGGGACCTAGCCGGACGGCTGTGGGTCCTGGCCGGACGGTTGCGGGCACTGGCCGGACGAGTGCGGCAGGAACCGGCGTAGCACACGCTATGGCTGGAGGGTTGCGCGCGCCACGGCCGGAAGGTAGCGCACGCTACGTCTGGTTAGCTGCGCGCGCTAGTCGGCCCAGGCAGTAGGTTCTGGACTCGGGTGGCTCGGCAGGTAGCACACGCTACTGCCGGGCACTGCGCACGCTACCACCGGCAGGTAGCGCGCTGTCACACCCCACCTTAAGGCAGCAGGCATCGCACAGCATCCGGCCGACGCCTTCCGGACGGGCGCGCAGCATGCTCGCGCGCGTACATGGACCCGGTCAAGCTCACAGAGTACTACCCCCCCTATAATAGGCTTAGACGGAAAAAGCCTTGTGACAGCAGTAGACATTGAAAAGCCGAGGAATCCACTCTTCAAAAAGAAGACCCTAGAAGCTTCAAGATGGAGACCAATCAACTCCAGAAGGTCAAAGAGGGTTCCAGAAGGTCAGAAATTGGGTCGGGTTGCTACGGGCCGAATCGGGCCTTGGCCGGGCCGGGCCGGGACACTTCGGGCCGGGTCGGGCCGGACGTTCCAGAGGGGTCTGGGGACTCCAATAAGACTTCTTAGAATTGTTTAGAATTGTATGGATCATTCTAGATGATGGCATTCTTGTAAATACTTGGAATAGTAATGTTTTGTTGGTAATTTGTTAGCCTATGAGGATTAGTATAAATACCTCCTTGGGGCTCATTTGTAACTCATCTTGAGAAATCTGATTTGCTACAGTGCAATAAGAGAAAACCTTCCCCAAGCATTTCCTTACTTTCCTTCCTAGTAATCTTGTGTGTTGATAGGCTTACTACTTAGGCTTGAGACAACCTAAGATAGTGCCGCACGGAGAGGACTTAGCGAGGCGCAAGTACAACCCCGTGATAGTTGGTATCGGATACAGGTTGAGACAACCAAGGCGGATTTTCGAAGATTGCTAGCTAATCGTGCAAGGAGTAAGATGGCACAATCATCCGATGTTACCCAACCCAACACTCAGGCCGAGAAGACCAAGAAGGGCAGAGACAAGTCTGTCGACCGGATTGCTGCCATGGACAGCCGAGTGACTCGACTGGAGGAGGTCTATGATGAGGTTGCGAGGAGGGTGGATGACTTAGAAGAAGCTGGTGAGGAGCTGCACAACCAGGTTCTCTCTACTATCAATGCTTGTGATGGGGACATGAAGAAGGAGTTGGCCGATTTTCGGGCCATGATCTTGGCCATGCAAGAGAGCATGGAGGTTCTCAAGACGGAGATGGCAACAGTGAAAAGGGCGATTGCCAACGGAGAAGTATATGTGGGTGCGACACCCGCACGAATTGACATCCCAAGGCCTGGGAAGTTCAACGGATCGAGAAACGCCAAGGAGATTGACAATTTATTATGGAACCTGGAGCAATACTTTGGTGCCTCAAACATTCGAGATGACGACACCAAGTTGCGGACGGCGCCCTTGTACTTAGCCGACACAGCCGTGCTGTGGTGGCGTACCAAGCAGGCTGACATTGAGAGTGGTGTGTGCAGGATGGCTTCCTGGGAAGACTTCAAGGCCGAATTAAAGAGGCAATTCTATCCCCAGAATGTGGAGTTCGAGGCTCGGGGCAGGCTAAAGAGACTTAGCCACACTCGTACTATAAAAGATTATGTCAAGCAGTTCCAAGAAATTGTACTGGAAATACCAAGCTTGACGACGACCGACAAGCTGTTTGCATTTATGGACGGACTCAAGCCTTTTGCGAGGCAAGAGTTGGAAAGGCGCAATGTTCAGGATGTGGCGACCGCCATTGCTGTGGCCGAGGGCTTACGGGAGTTGAAGAACAGCGACAAGCCAAGGACTTTCCGCACAGATAAAGGTAAAGGTGGGGGAGACCGCCCATCAAGGTTCAGGCCAAACAAATACTCGGGCAAGCAACCAGTAGACGAGACCGATAAGCCGAGAGGTTGTCACATTTGTCATAGTACCTCTCACATGAAGTACGATTGCCCATTTCGGAGGAAGAAGGTCGCAGCCATTCAAGAGACCACGGAGACCGAGGTTGCGGATGGTGCGCATATGGGCTCATTGAGTTTGCTCAATGCTGTCAAAGCCGTTGTGGAGCCGGCGAAGGGACCCAGAAAGGGGTCTATGTTCGTGGATGCCTTGATCGGAGGCACACACATCAAAGCCTTAGTGGATATAGGAGCTACACACAATTTCATGCGGGACGGCGTAGCCAAAGCCTTACGACTTACCGTCACTCCAACTAATGGATCGATCAAGACAGTGAACACCCATGCTAAACCGGTGACCGGCGAAGCACGAGGAGTGAAAGCAAAGATAGGTGACTGGCATGGAATGATCACCTTCACTGTAGTGACCATGGATGACTATGATTTGGTTCTTGGGTTACAATGGTTCGATCAGGTACGGGCTTGCATTCTTCCATTTTCAGATTCCTTAGTCATTTTGGACTCCGACAGGACACAGGCCATTCCGGCCAAGAGGGAAGCGAAGGACAGCACCCTTTCACCATGCAACTTAGTCGAGGCCTTCTGAAGGTGAAGAGACCTTCGCTGCATTTTACGTTCCTGATGATGGAAACGATATTGAAGGCAAGGATGTACCAAAGGAAGTTCAAGCCGTTTTGGAGGAGTTCCAGGACGTGATGCCCGCGGAACTACCTAAGAAGTTGCCGCCCAGACGGAATGTGGACCACAAAATTGAACTTATTTCCGATGCGAAGCCACCTTCGAGGACACCCTATAGGATGTCACCACCGGAACTTAAGGAGCTGCAGAAACAATTGAAAGAGTTGTTGGATTCCAAAATTATCCAACCATCCAAATCTCCTTATGGATCCCCCGTTTTGTTCCAAAAGAAGCATGATGGATCCTTGCGTATGTGCGTGGACTATAGGGCACTCAACAAACTGACGGTTCGCAACAAGTATCCCATTCCACTCATTGGAGAGCTGTTTGACCAACTGGGAGGTGCTAAATACTTTTCAAAGATCGACCTAAGATCCGGATATTGGCAGGTCCGGATAGCCGAAGAAGACGAACCCAAGACAACCATGGCGACCAGGTATGGTTTGTTTGATTTCCTTGTGATGCCGTTCGGGCTTACAAATGCCCCAGTGACCTTGTGCACACTGATGAACAAGGTATTTCAGCCATACATAGACAAGTTTGTTGTCGTTTATTTGGATGATATTGTCATTTACTCATCATCGATGGAGGAGAATGTAGAACACTTGGCTGTGTGTTCCGTATCATGACAATGAACTATATGCAAAGTTGGAGAAATGCTCATTCGCCCAACAGGAAGTGACTTTTCTGGGGCACCGTATCAAAGATGGCCGCATAATGATGGATGAGGCCAAAGTGAAAGCCATTCGAGATTGGGAACCGCCGACCTGCGTAACCCAACTCCGATCATTTCTGGGACTCGTGAACTACTACCGGAAGTTCATCGAGGGATACTCTCGGATAGCAGCACCATTAACGGACCTATTGAAGAAGGACCACAAATGGGAGTGGACAGATAAGTGCCGAGAGGCCTTTGAGCGACTCAAAGGCAAAGTGACGGAGCAGATTCTTGCCTTGCTGCACCATGCCAAGGCATATGAGGTTCAGACCGATGCATCTGATTATGCCATCGGAGGAGTATTGATGCAGCTAGGGCATCCCGTTGCCTATGAGAGCAGAAAATTGAATGACACCGAGAGACGGTACTCGGTACATGAGAAGGAAATGACCGCCGTGGTTCATTGCCTTAGAGCCTGGAGGCATTATTTACTTGGGAGCAAGTTTGTGGTACGAACAGACAACGTAGCCACAAGTTATTTTCAAACCCAGAAGAAGCTCACGCCAAAGCAAGCAAGATGGCAGGAATTCCTAGCTGAGTTCGATTATACCGTGGAGAATAAGCCGGGAGTACTTAACCGAGTAGCCGATGCATTAAGCCGGAAGTCCGAGCTTGCAGCCTTGACCAAGGCCGAAGGAAGCATCAAGGACCGCATACGTGAGGGACTGAGGCAGGACCCTTTCGCAGAAAACATCATGCAACTTGCCAGGAGCGGCAAGACAAGACGGTTCTGGGAACGAGACGAGCTACTCTTTACCAAAGGCAATCGTTTGTACGTGCCCAAATGGGGGAACTTACGGAGGGACATCATGAAGGAATGCCACGACACACTATGGGCTGGACACCCAGGTATGCACCGTATAATGGCCTTAATTGACAATTCTTACTTTTGGCCCAGGATGCGTGAGGACGTTGAGGCATACGTCCGGACATGTCTTGTATGCCAACAAGACAAGGTGGAGCAACAACAACCTGGTGGACTACTTCAACCCTTGCCCATACCGGAACCCCCTTTTGAAAGAGTTTCAATGGACTTTATTTCGGCTTTGCCTAAATCGGATGGGTACGGGTCGATCATAGTTGTGGTGGACAGGTTCTCAAAATACGCAACCTTTATTCCAAAGACTAATGACGTAATGGCTCTGGAGACGGCCAAGTTGTTCTTAAAGCATGTGGTAAAATATTGGGGCATTCCAAGGACAATCGTGAGTGACCGAGACCCACGTTTCACAGGAAAGTTTTGGTCAGGACTTTTCAAGCTATTGGGCTCGAACTTAGCATTCTCAACAAGTTTCCACCCACAGACGGACGGGCAGACAGAACGAGTTAACGTACTGATTGAGTGCTACTTGCGGCACTATGTGTGTGCCAATCAGCGGGACTGGGCCAAACTCTTAGACACAGCCCAATTCTCATACAACTTGCAGAAGAGTGAATCAACGGGATGCAACCCATTCGAGCTCGCTACAGGGAGACAACTGGCGACAACGAACAACATTGCCACCGGATACACGGGACAGAGTCCCGCAGCATATACCTTTGCTAAGTCACTACAGGAGGAATCGGACTTGGCTCGAGCATCATTGGACAAGGCAGCCAAGAAGATGAAGAAATGGGCCGATCTCAAGCGACGAGCGGTCGAGTTCAACGAAGGCGACTTAGTTATGGTGAAACTTCTCCCGCAGCAATTTAAAGCATTTCGGGCTGTGCATAAGGGACTCATCCGAAGATACGAGGGACCCTACAAGATCGAGCGGCGTGTTGGGACAGTTTCATATCGAGTGGAACTTCTGCCGAAGATGAAGATACACCCGGTCTTCCATGTTAGCCAACTGAAGCCATACCATCAGGACATGGAGGATCCGGGCCGAGCTCAGTCACATCGAGCGCCGACTGCCGTGATTACTTCCTTCGACAAGGAAGTAGCCGAGATCATTTCGCATCGGGACATTCGACGAAGGGGCGTGGCCCCATACACCGAATTCTTTGTGCATTGGAAGGGACTCCCAGACGCTGAAAATAGCTGGGAACATGAGGATCACCTATGGCAATTCCGGCAGAAGATTGAAGAATATCGGGACAGTATCGTGCCGAGGACGGTCACGACTTTGGTAGGGGAGAATGTCACACCCCACCTTAAGGCAGCAGACATCGCACAGCATCCGGCCGACGCCTGCCGGATGGGCGCGCAGCATGCTCGCGCGCGTACATGGACCCGACCAAGCTCACAGAGGACTACCCCCCTTATAATATGCTTAGACGGAAAAAGCCTTGTGACAGCAGTAGACATTGAAAAGCCGAGGAATCCACTCTTCAGAAAGAAGACCCTAGAAGCTTCAAGATGGAGACCAATCAACTCCAGAAGGTCAAAGAGGGTTCCAGAAGGTCAGAAATCGGGTCGGGTTGCTACGGGCCGAATCGGGCCTTGGCCGGGCCAGGCCGGGACACTTCGGGCCGGGTCGGGCCGGACGTTCCAGAGGGGTCTGGGGACTCCAAGAAGACTTCTTAGAATTTTTTAGAATTGTATAGATCATTCTAGATGATGGCATTCTTGTAAATACTTGGAATAGTAATGTTTTGTTGGTAATTTGTTAGCCTAGGAGGATTAGTATAAATACCCCCTTGGGGCTCATTTGTAACTCATCTTGAGAAATCTGATTTGCTACAGTGCAATAAGATAAAACCTTCCCCAAGCATTTCCTTACTTTCCTTCCTAGTAATCTTGTGTGTTGATAGGCTTACTACTTAGGCTTGAGACAATCTAAGATAGTGCCGCACGGAGAGGACTTAGCGAGGCGCAAGTACAACCCCGTGACAGCGCGCTACGGCCAGAAGGCTACGCACGCTACCTGGCCGAGCAGTGCCTCTAGATTGCGTCCCAGGCCAATAGCGTACGCTAGCTCGGCAGCCTAGCGCACGCTAGGTTGCACCAGTATAAATGTGACAGAACAGCCCAGTTTCGGTCATTTTTTCCCATTTCTATCTTTCTCTTCTGCGGCTGGAGCCTTGGGGATCTTGAAGCCATGTTGTTGAACAACAAATCCAAGAAGTTCTTGAGTTCATATCATTGATTTATCATCCTATATCATCATTTGATCCAGCGAATCAAGGTGACATTTCCTAGAACCCTATTTTGAGAAATTTTGGGGTTTTTGCGTTTTTGTCCGATTCGTTCCGTATTGTTGATTAATCCATGATGGGTATGATTAATATTAGTAGTATTCTTGTGTTTAACATCATTTAATCCATTTTTCTTCGTCGAATCGAAGTATATTTCTTGATTTCCTTCGAATCGACTTTTTGGGGGATTCGTTCTTGATCTCGTTTTCCATCCATTTTTGATGGATCGATTGTTGTTAAATGATGTTTTTAAACATATCCTATGGATTGAATATCTACATTTCGATTGGGAATTCCGTTTTCGTGTTTTGACGGGACGAATCGTGTTCTTGGCCGTTTTGGGGGAAACACTTGAACTTTCGTCATTCACTCTTTGAATTCAACGGATTTAAGTCGTGCTATGGAATTCATTTTCATTGTTGTTATTGTCCTTCGTAGTTTATTATCGCGAGTTGGCGTTCGGTGGAGTCGGCGGGTTCGTAGTCGGTTCGTGCCAACCTACTTCGGTCGATTCTCGGTGTTGTGGTTATTCGAGGCAAGTACCTTGTCCATACAATTCTTGTTTTGTGGATATGATAATTAGTGATCGTCTCTATGTGTTTGTTTGATCGTTTGAATCAAACTTTCAAAAGATTCAGTTTAGCCTTGTTAAAGGCTTGTTTTCACAACGCGTATGTTTTGTGAATGGTATGCTTTGTGAATGACTATGTGAATCCTATGGATATGTTTGGTGTTGATGTTGCACTTGATATTGCGTGTGGACGTATATGGTTACATTTCGGTGCGTTGTGGTTTGACGTGGTGTTTTGCTAAGTGTTTGATGCCTCTGGGTGAATTGTCTGAATATATGTGTTGTATTGTGCTGTGTGTGAATATGTGGATGTGGGCGGGGCCTATGGTGGCACATGGCATGCGATCATGTGGCCAGGATCCAACAATCGATTGATCTAACCGTGAGAGCCTAATAAAAACTACGGTGACACATGGCATGCAATCATGTGGTCAGGATGCAACAAGTGATTGATCCAACTGTGAGCGCCAAAGATAATCTACGGTGGCACATGGCATGCAATCATGTGGCCAGGATGCAACAAGTGATTGATCCAACCATGAGATGTTGTGACTTTGGTTTCGCTAGCCATCTCGGGAGGGTCCTTCAAGGCCTTGGGTGGGATTTGTGGCTTCGTCCCGGTCCTAGGCGATGCGCGTGCGTGATTACGTTGTGTTGATTTTATGTCCGTCGAGGACACGTGATATGGGTTCTGACCCTGTGAATTGTTAGTGGTTGTCTTTTTGCGAAAACAAAAATCTTTGGGCTGTGACCCCTATTGATTTTGGAAAGAGAAGGATTCGAAAATCCTGAGTTGTTTCTATCAAAACTCCCGATGGCATTTTAAATCACTTTATATATTGTTTCCCTTGACTTGGGATCTTTCGATTTTGGAAGGCTTTACCTAAACTCTCGCCTCGGGAAGTATTTTTGTTATGTTTAAAATCTTTAAGGATTCCTGGTTATTATTGTCCTTGGAACTTGTATTGTATGGCTCGTATTTTTGCGCTTGTACTTGCACTAGCAAAACAGTGGAGTTTTGCTAACCCCCGAGTATTCTGGGGGTGGATGTCTGTTTTTGCATTTAGGTTTTGGGAGCATAAGACAGGTTCGGCACGAAGGATGATGAAAGATGATCGATACTAATTACATGTGGAACCGTACGTTGTGTATTGGTTCAGTTGTACTTTATTTCTGCTGCAGTATTTTTTCCCGTTGTACGGGAGTTCGTTGTATTTTTACCCCTGCGTGGTCATGTGTTGTAATTGAGTTGTATGTTTTTATTGAAAGACCAAATCGGTCTACTGAGTCATTTTTAGCCTTAAAGGCATTGTTGAGTTGTTCGATGTTGTTACCAGCCTGCTAAATCTTTGAGGAAAGGTTCTACGGCGTGTAATATCCCTGAGTGGGTTGGGGGTGTTACATTAATAGGACAACAACCCTTTTTTCCATCATTTTTCCTTCTCTTCACTTCCATTTGGCGATTCTGGCCATTTTAGGGCGAATTGTGGAGACTAATCCGTGGAGTCTCAATTCAGAACGATTCTTGTGTTTCAAGCTTAGTACATCATCATCTTAATCCATCTTCTCCACTCCAATCCGAGGTATTTTCTTCAGGAACCCTAACTTTGTATATTTGGGGGTTTTTCGGGTTTTGGTTGATTAATCTCGAATTATTCATGTGTATTTCGATATTCCTCATCGATTGTTGTTATTGAGTGATTCACAATCCATTTTCCTCGAATTTAATTCGTGAATTGTCGATACGGGGAGATTTTGCGTAAACCCTCGCCCGTTTCAATTGATTGTATATTGTCATACTATGTAAGCGGGGTTGTGGGAGTTTTCCTTTCGATTATTGTTGTCGTATAGGACTGAGTTATGTTAACCCTTCATTTAGGAACGGTCGTTTTCCTTCTAGATCATTCGTAGTCGTTGTTCGTCCCTATTTCATCGAAGATGTCTCAAAGGCAAGTACTTTACATTTGTTTACGCGTTCTAGTATTTGATTTATGGCCTTTCGTGGTTGTGTGGATGTATATGTGTATGTTCACCTGGGGATTGGTCCGACGGGGCCTATAGGGATACGTTTCCGTGAGTTTCGTATCGCGAACTATGATTAACCACCCAGGGATGTCCGACGGGGCTCTGCGGGGTACAGCGGCCGTGAGTCTCGTACCAGGGTTAACTTTGAATTGTTTTGTTGGAGAAAATGTGTTTTGTGCGTGTGCACCGTAAATATTCCGGAATATAAATGATTTCTAAAATGATTTTTGGCGCATATTTTTATCTGATTAGAATGGTAGTTCAAATGGATTGTACTTGCACTAGCAGTTGTCGCTAACCCCTTAAATGGGGGAAATACTTTTTGTATTTCAGGTATTGGTCTTGGAGACAAGCGAGCACACGAGCCATATGAGAATGATGTGCAAGCATGATACTGTTCAGTAGTCATTTGTTGGTGTTCTGTTCTGTCATTTATTATTGATGTCTTGTTTTGGGATTTCTGTATTATGAAATTGGTTTAAGTACTCGAGTACTTCCTTATTGAAATTGTTAATGTTGTGTTCCCGTTTTGGGATATGGATTTGATGTCAGATTGTATTTGTCGGATTTTAGTCTTTTATTTGAATGTCGTGGTTTGAGAAATCGTTCGCTTACTAGTGATGTATGCCCTTGTTGTTTGTCGGGTCGGTTTGTTAGCCTGGTGGATTCCAAAGTGTGGGGTCCACGGCGCTGTAATACGCCCCGAACGTCTTAGAGGTGTTATAGTTTCGGGGTTGCTGTGAATCCATTGTATGTTATCATGCGTACTGCATTGTTCCGTTTGATGCTTCGGTCGTGTTTCGGTGTTTAGGACTGTTGTTATCATGTGCCTAACGCGCGCTAATATTATTGTATAGTGCATGCTAAGCATCCATCAGTAGCGCACGCTATGCTTGTTGGTAGTGCGTGCTAGCGAGTTGAGCCCTGGCAGTTGAAGTAAGCCTGTCCCTGATCTCAATCCTCTGGACTAACGGTTTAGCGCACGCTACGTTTGTCTAGCGCACATTATTGTTGAGGTCTAGCGCGCGCTAGGTGCCCGGTAGCGCACGCTAACGCGACAGTCCAGTACTAGACAGTTTACTCCTGGACTCTGTCAGGTGCCCAGGTAGCGCACGCTATAGCCCGATAGCGCGTGCTACCGAGACGCTGTTAGCGCACGCAGAGTTGGCCAGTAGCGCACGCTAAAGCGGTTAGGTGAGTACTGGACTGTTTACTTATGGACTCGGTTGATGTCCAGGTAGCGCACGCTATGGCCCGATAGCGCGCGCTACCGAGAGACAGTTAGCGCACGCTCATTCCTGATTAGTGCACGCTAACGGTCCAGAACCTTAAATTCTGGACTGGGGTGTTAGCGCTATGGACCGGGTTATTGTTCGATAGCGCATGCTAACTCTACATGTTAGCGCACGCTAATAACCCTCTGGTTATATAAACCAGAGAGATGACCCGGAACAGTTCATATTTTCTTCTTTCCTTTTCTCAAGCGAGAGCTGGGCGATTTGGGCGATTGGAAACTTGGAGTGGGGTGATTTTCATCATCTATTCAAGATCTTGAGTCTCTAACACCAGATTATCATCATTTAATCATCTTCTACCTCTTGAATCAAGGTAAATCTTCTAGAACCCTATTTTGGGGGAGATTTGGGGGTTTTCACGTTTCACCCGATTCGTTCCGTTTTGTTAGTTAATTCATTATGAATATGACTAATCTTGTTGATATTCTTAGTTTTCCTACGGATTCATGGTATATTTCGTGGTTTGCGTAATCGAGAGGGTTTGGTTGTGGTCCGCCCTCATTGTTTTTCTCGTACGAATATACATGAATCGTCGGCGGGTTTTCAGGTGTATTCCTTTTCCATATTGGTTTGGATATGGTTGTGATTGTATTCTTCGAATCGTTAGGTTCAGTTCCGTTGGTTCCTAGCGTTCGTCGGTGATTTTCCTTTCTGTTCGTTGCATCGTCAATTATTCAAGGCAAGTATTTTTGGAAACCTTTATGCTTAACATGAAATGGTAATGTATATTGTGTGTGCTTTTCTCTCCTCGGGAGGGTCCGACGGAGCCTCGAGGGAATCTATGACTTCACTCTGGATTCACGAGTTTGTTTCGCTAGCCAGCTCGGGAGGGTCCTTAGAGACCTTGAGTGGGATCAGTGGCTTCGTCCCGGTCCTAGGCGATGCCTGTGCATGATTTGTTTTATGATATGGCCAGCTCGGGAGGGTACTTAGAGGCCTCGAGTGGGATCTGCGGCTTCATCCCGGTCGTAGGTAAATTGATTGACTATTTGTTTCTGGAAAAGACATGTCTGGTTTTTAGTTTTGAAATGAATTTGGTACATTGTACTATGAAATGTGTAAGTAAATGGTTTGCCTTGACTACTTGTACTAGCGTAATTGCTAACCCTCTAGGGGACCCGTTTTGGGGAAACTCTTGTTATGGATTTCAGGTTATGATCAGCTGTACGATCGGGCGCTCGGACAGTACGAGGATGCTGACCAGGGTCGTTGACATGTTCATTTGAGTCCTTTTATTTCCATTGTTCCATTCGATATGGTTGTTACATTCAAAACTTATAGATTGTACTCGCGAGTACTTAGGCTTTTCTCTTCGATTGTGATTCGTATGGTTGTCGATGTTGATTATTACGCCGGTTGTACCAGGTGTGTTATTTGATTTTCATCTGGATTGATGTGTTTTTACCGTGGTAATTCGTGTCTAGCCTGGTAGGTCCCATGTAGGGGTCCACATCACTGTAATATACCTTGAATATCTCGGGGGTGTTACAGAAAATGGTATCAGAGCACTAGGTTTATGGATACCTAGGCTTGTCGGTTATTTAGGTCTAGTTGAGTTTTGTTTTGCACATCGTCACACCGCTTCCAGCATCTCGGTACTTCCAGTTCTCATAAGTTTCCTTACTCGATTCTTTCTTTTCTCGTATCGTATTTCCGTTTCTTGAACTGTGGTGGATTTTTTTTACTTATCATCGAATTGCTTTTTGCCACCTTTTAACACTAGTATGGATGCTGGAAGAGGCCGTGGTCGTGGTCGTGGCCGTCGGCACGGCCAGGGACGTGGGGCAGCTGGTGGGGCGGCCACATCGCATTCTTCGGGAGTCGGCAGCACCGGTGACTGTCGTAGCCATGCTTCTTCTCAAGAGGGTGCCGACCTTGGTGTTGCGGCTGTTATGCAGCAAATGGTGAACCAAATGGCGGTGATAGCCCAGGTGGTTCAGAACCCGAATCCGGCCCATGCTGCTCGGGATGGAGCTGACTGTTGGCTTCAGGATGTCATCAAGATGCACCCTCAGTTTACGGGAGCCTCAGACCTGATTTGCTGGGAAGGGTGGATCAAGGAGATATCCAAAGTCTTTGTTGCCACCAACTGTCCCGAGGACCGCAAAGTCCCTATTGGCCAGTACTTTCTCACTGGGGACGCTACTGATTGGTGGGAGGCCGTTGGGCCTAAGGATCACGTTGCTTCGTGGGCAGAATTCAAGGACCTGATGGAGACTGAGTATTGCCCGTGACTGGTTAGGTAGGCTCGAGTACATGCCTTCTATGATGCTCAACCGCGGGATATTCCTGTCTCTCAAGCTATTGCCGATTTCAACAAGGAGTTGGGCTACGTGAAGACCCAAGTTGTCGAGGAGAGCGACAAATTTTTTCACTTTTGCCGACGAATGAAACTGTCAATTCGGGACTATATGTTTGGGCTTGTCTGTACTACTTTGAAGGATTATCAGAGTCGAGATCTTGCTTATGATATGTCTGTGACGGCTAGTGCGGCGGTTCAAGAGAGTAAGAAATATAAATCCGCCGGAAATTTCTCGGGTCACAAGGGTGGAGGTCAGCAGAAATCTTAGTCTGCAAATATTCCTGGTGGTGGTTCGGCTCGATTCTCTGGGGGCTATCGAGGTATTGCCAGTGCCTCCGTTCGGGATGCCAGATGCTTTAACTGTGGCAAGTCGGGCCATCGGAATCGGAGTGTCCACGTCCGCCTTTGACTTGTCATACTCGTGGTCAGTCGGGCCACAAGGATTTCTTTTGTGAGCGGGTAGGACAGCTTCTTGGTGCTCAGGTTTCTTTTCCAGCACCTAGAGAGCTGAGTGTGAACTAGGGCTCGATTGCTCTGCAGTCTCCACCGAGTGCTAGCCGAGGGAGAGGTCGGGGTCAGCTCGCTAGAGGGGGAGCTTCCAGTGTTGGCTCCGCCCCTCCACGCATCTATGAGATGAGGAGGGTTGATGATCCAGCGGCCACTGTGGCGACAGGTACCGTTCACATCTATTCCCATCCTGTCAGTGTGCTTTTTGATTCAGGTGCTATGCATTCATTCATCTCTTTGGAGTGTATACGCCGTTTGAGTCTTGACTGTTTGTCGCCTTGCGAGCCTTTCATCATTAAACTTCCTAGCGGTGATAGAATCGTTGGCAATCGAGAGGTCCGAGACTGTTCTGTGTTTATTTGTGAGAGGGCTTGGCTCTCTAATCTTATTGTTGTGGGTATTGAGGGTGAGGATTTGATTCTCTGGGATGATTGGCTCGAGCGGCATGGTGCAATCATGAACTACCGCACGAGGATCATCACCATGCTAGCCGAGGACGACACCGAGCACTCTTTCGCGGGGCGAAAGAGAAACTAGAAGTTCGTAATTAACGCCTTGAAGGCGATGAGACTCCTGCGAAAGGGGTGTACTGGTTATTGGTGTAATGCCTTGAAGGAAGAGAGTGGTGGAGTCGAGCTTTTGTCGATTCCAGTCGTTAGTGAGTTTCCTGACATTTTTCCTGATGAGTTACCGGGGTTGCCACCGGACCGTGAGGTCGAGTTCGCTATAGAGTTAGAGTCGGGTGCGGCTCCGATTTTGAAGGCGCCGTATCACCTAGAACCTTCAGAGATGGCCTAGTTGAAGAAGTAGTTGCGTGAGCTTCTTGACTCAGGATATATTTGACCGAGTGCTTTGCCTTGGGGCGCACCGGTCCTGTTTGTGCAGAAGAATGATGGTTCACTGCGTTTGTGTATCGACTATCGCGAGCTAAACAAGGTGACCATCAAGAACAAGTATCCTCTACCGAGGATTGATGACTTGTTCGATCAGTTGCAGGGAGTTGCGATATTCTCTAAGATCGAATTGAGATCGGGGTACTATCAGCTTCGGGTGAAGGAGTCCGACATTCCGAGAACAACTTTTCGGACGAGATACGGACACTAT
This sequence comes from Orobanche coerulescens, assembly GCA_033398695.1. Classification (NCBI taxonomy): domain Eukaryota; kingdom Viridiplantae; phylum Streptophyta; class Magnoliopsida; order Lamiales; family Orobanchaceae; genus Orobanche; species Orobanche coerulescens. The sequence continues at coordinate 134,100,154 of CM065806.1, read as the reverse complement.
GAGTTTGTAGTTATGCCTTTCGGGTCAACTAATGCACCGGCCGTGTTCATGCAGTTGATGAACAAGGTCTTTATTGAGTATTTGGAAAAGTGCGTCGTCATCTTCATTGACGATATTCTTATTTATTCGAGGAACGAGGAAGAGCATGCCCATCATCTGCGTGTGGTGTTAGACATTTTGAGGACCGAGCAACTCTATGAGAAGTTCTCGAAATATGAGTTCTGGCTAAAGGAAGTGATGTTTCTGGGTCACGTGGTTTCAGCCGAGGGAGTCCGTGTGGATCCTCAAAAGGTTGAGGCAGTGTTAGATTGGGCACCACCCAAAAATGTGAAGGAGATCCGTAGTTTCTTGGGCTTGGCTGGCTACTACCGTAGGTTCGTCGAGGGTTTCTCGAAACTAGCTCGGACACTTACACAGTTGCTCCAGAAGTCCGAGAAGTTCGTCCGGAATGACGAGAGACAGTCGAGTTTTGAGGAGCTGAAGAGACGTTTGACTTCAGCCCCGATTTTGGCATTGCCATGTGGCAACGAGTGTTTTGCTGTTTATAGCGATTCTTCGGGTCAGGGTCTTAGGTACATGTTGATGCAGCACGGCAAGACTATCTCATTTGCGTCTAGACAGTTGAGGCCGTATGATCTTAACTACCCTACTCACGATTTGGAGTTAGCGGTAGTTGTTTTTGCGCTCAAGATTTGGCGTCACTATCTTTTTAGCTCTACATGTCAGATTTTTACCGATCATAAAAGTCTGAAGTATATATTTACTCAGCAGGAGTTGAATATGAGGTAGAGGAGGTGGTTAGAGTTGATTAAAAATTATGACTTCGAAATCCTTTATCATCCGGGCAAGGCAAACGTCGTGGCTGACGCCATGAGTCGGAAACCGGTTGCGTTGCGGACGCTTGAGATCCTTACGTCTCAATTTGAGATTCAGCGGGAATTGATTGAGTTTAGTGTTGAGATTTCGTTGCCTGGAGCCGTAGGACAACTTTGTGCTTTAGAGATTTCGTCATCTGTGATCGATGAAATTAAACTGAAGTAGTTGGAGGATCCGATGATTATTCAAATCCGAGAGAATGTTCTTAAGGGAAAGTCTCCCGAGTTTGTGATTCATGAAGATGGGCTATTGAGATTCCAGAGTCGTCTGTGCGTACCGAACGACTCGGAATTGAGACAGAGTATTTTACATGAGGCCCATGTGTTAGGATTGTATACTGCAAAGCATACTTTATGCTTGTATTACCTAAATTCCCTGTTACTACCTATGAGGATATTAATTACATTTAATCACATGATTTGCATATTTATTCACGTTATGGTTATGCAAATGAAATGTCTAATTATTTTATATTGTAGATAATGTGATGTGTTGGTGTCACACGGAAGATCACATTATCAGTGCCTTATAAAATAATATAATAGTTCACAACCTATATAATTATTAGACAAAATTATATAAAGGGTTGTAGTGTATGCTTGAGAATAGTTGGTCTTGACTATTAGCATACATTAGCATATTTGCATACGTTGAACTGGATCGAGGTGAGATAGTGTCCTCTGTACTGACTGTAAGAAGAACGTAAATCTCGGATAATTATTATTTCTTAATTCTAAGTATATAATATTTAATTGTGTATTTATAATACTTATTGCTTTGATTTACCATAGGTGAGAGTCAAAATGATCGACTCAATAAGCCTCGTATCTTGGGCAATAATATTGTTTATACGATAATTATTATTATTACTAGAAATCGTGTCCCGACTCGTGTGGGTTGATGATGTCCCCTTGAGGAACTCGATAATGATTATTATATTAAACCCTGCAGGTGGATTTAATTCCGATATAATAATAAGGTTCGAGTGGTACTACTCTTGGATAAGATATTAATTAATTAAAGCTGTCAGTAGCTTATAATTAATTAATGGACATTCGATATCTTAAACACGGGAAATAATTTATTTAATAAGGAGCCCAATTTCGTAATTTGGGATTTTGGTAGGAAGTGCAATATCAACTTTTTAGTGGACTAAGTTGATATTAGTAGATTCATCATATATTAGGAAGAGTCCTAATAAGGTAAGATGAATTAATTGGGAGTCCTTCCATAATCCTCCTTTAGATCCCTAGTAGTAGTCCAAGAGCCTATAAATAGGACAATGGGGAGGTTGGCCGATTTTGTACATGTTTTGTGAGCTTGTGTGATCAATTTTTCCTCTTGTGTTTAATTGTAGATCTAGACTTGTGTCTTTGATTCTACAATTTAGATAACACAATTAATTTGCTAAGAGTGTTCATAAAATACTAGAGAGCAAAGAAAAATATAGTGATCACATATCAACGTGAAATCGGCCGATCCCATAGGTGTCCAAGCAAGATCCGGTAGCTCGTTGCCCACACAACGTCCGGTTCAAGGCGGATCATACTCTAGAAGATCTAAAGGTAGAAATACAAGGCGATCAAGATGGAAGTAACCAACACGCTTCAAAAGGTAATATCCTATGATCTTGGATCTAGATTAGGATATTTTAATTAATCAACATATTTAATTAATAAATAATAAATAATATTTAAATTAGGGGTGTTAATAGAAATCCGAAAACCGACCAACCAATCCGAACCAATCCGCACCGAACCGAAAATCCCCGACCGAAAGCAACCCCGAACTTGAAACTTACAAACCAAAACCGAAACCGAATTAATTCGGGTTTAGATAACTTAGAACCGAACCGAACCGAATTACCCCGAATTGGACCGAACTAACCCGAATTATTTATATTATATATAATTTTATTTATATGACTAAAATTTTTAAACTTATAAAATTATATGTCTACACATATATTGTAGTTTTGATAAAAACAATGATTAAATATATCAATTAAAGATCTATCTATTATTTTAGAACAAGTTTTATTAATATAATTAATTTTTTTGTCACTTTATTAAATAAATATATATAAATTAAATATGTTTGGGTCAAAACCGAATTTGACCGAACTAATCCGAAACCGAAACATTTGGGGAGGGTTTGGGTTTTGAGTTTTGAAAACCGAAACCGACCGAAACCGAAACCGAATTTTAAAGTTTGGGGAGGGTTTGGGTTTCGAAAATTTTACCCCGACCGAAACCGAAAACACCCCTAATTTAAATTGCTTATTAATCTTAGTAATTAATTAATTAGCATGCCTAAATAGATCTAATGCTCGTAGATGCGTAAAACTCTATTATCAACTTTAGTAAACTTCGCTTCCGCTGCGTTTTACTTTCCAACAATTGGTATCGGAGCAAGGATTTTTAGGATTTTGCTATTTTAATTAATTTTAGTGATTAATTGATAGCAATTTAAATATTCATATGGATGTTGGAATATTTTGCTAGATGTGTTCTTGCAGGTGATATGATTCAATTATCATGGTTTATATGAATGGTGTATTTATTTACTTTTTTATTAATTATGCAATTGTTGGTTTGGCCCGTTTTTTGAGGCATGTAATGGGTTTTCCCGTGAGAAAATCCGCGGGTAGTTCTAGGTGGTTTTATTTTTTCGTGTAAATCTTGATGTAATTTCGATGTATTTTATTTTGTATAAAATTGCAATCGAATTCAGAAAAGACGGGATCGCGAAGAAATAGAGCGGCAGACGGATCGCCAGGGCATACGGCCCGCATGGCCGGCGGCCAGCCGGCGGCAAAGACACTGCCGGCAGCCATGGCCGATTACGCAGCCGCGGCACTGTCCGGCCATTACGTTGGTCCGGTCATCAGCTTTTAGTCCGATCCGTTTTCGCCGCCGTTCATTGCGTCCGCTGGGAAGTCGGGATTTAAAATTAATTTTTTTTTATGTAATTAATTTTGCATAAAAGTGAAATTTCAATTTTGGAAATCCACGGCCCGGCCGGGGAGGAGCGACGAGATTCTTGATTCAGTGGGAGAGATCGAGTCGAAGATTTTCTCGGATTCAACTCAAGGAAGAAGACCATGATAATTGGATAATTAATTATCCATGCTTTATTTTGGTTTTTATTGTTTTCATGTATGACATATATGGATGTATGCGTGATATGTTTCCTTGCATGTTAGGACGAGATAATTAAAAACCTTAAGGCTAAAATAACTAGGTGATTAAATTGATTTATTTTTTTTTAAATAAAATCAAATTGGCCTCCATAATTAATTTAAATTGTGAAGTAATTAGCATGCGCGTTGACATTAGAGTCTTCCTCCATATCGGATGTGCTAATTATAGGTTCACTAGTTTTAAATTTCAAAATGATAACATAAGGTAAATATTACTTTTTATGATAGGACCTCTCCATCTGTAGGACTATTATTTTAAAGATAATATTTTAAGGATGTTAAATTATGGTGTTCACTTAGGTGTATTAATTAATAAGCTCCCCATCGGAGTCTATGTTAATTAATACATGGTCAAGAGGAACCAACTATTAATTTTACTTTTCATAACGTAATTTGACTAGATAGTAAAATTAAAGACGTAAAACTCTACTTGAAAAATGTATGTGTAAACGTCCACACGATCGTGGCTTGCATGTGCGGATTTTTTGAGGTGTTGGTTGCTAGCATATATATTGTGTTTTGAGATTTTTCGATATATTTTGCTATGCATTATGTGATGGATGTTTTAATTTTTATTCTCAGATGTCTTTCAATCCACTAGCTGTTATTCTCAAAGAAAATAAACTAGATGGCACTAACTTTGCCGATTGGAAAAGAAGTCTTGACATTGTCCTGACTGCTGAGGGGCATACATTTGTCTTAATCGAGGAGAGCCCTCTAGAACCAGAACCGGATGCCACTCCCGAAGAGTTGGCTGAATTCCGAAAATGGAAAAAGTCAGATGAGATGGCTCGCTGTTACATTTTGGCTTCACTGACAAATGTATTGCAGCATCAGCATCAGACGATGGGCTCAGCCGCGGAAATGATGAAAAGTCTCACCGAGATGTTTGGTCATCAGAACCGGGCGGCTAGACAAAATGCAATGAGGGTATTGATGACAACCCAAATGTCTGAAGGGACTCCAGTGAGGGATTATGTTCTAAAAATGATGTCTCATTTGAACGAACTGAGCATACTGGGGGCTACTACCGATGCGGAAACGCAGGTCGATATTATCTTAGGCAGCTTACCTAAAAGCTTTAAGCAGTTCCGCCTTAACTACAATATGAACCGTAGGACATATAGTTTGGCGGAACTTCTGACAGAGCTTCAGTCTGCTGAAGGTCTCTTCAAACAAGGTTATCATCAGATTCTTGCGGCAACCGGTGCTACTTCTTCCAAACCCAAATGGGGAAAGAAGAAGAAGCAGGTTGGCCAGAAGCAAGTGGCAACCCTCAAGGTGAAAAGCAAGGCTCCTCACCCCGAGGCGAACAAAAAGCCAAAGGGAAAGTGCTACAAGTGCGGTCAGAAAGGACATTTTAAAGCGGACTGCCCTGCTCTTAAGAAAGGTATGTCTCGTGCACTAGTAGTCAAAACATGTTTGGCAGCTTGTTCTTCCACTTCGTGGATAGTTGATTCAGGCTCCACTGATCATGTTTGCTTTGACTCGCATGGTTTTCAGGTAACCAAGCAGCTTAGTGCGGGCGAGATTACCATCAACTGGGGTGATTATTCCAGGCTTATGGTTGTTGTAGTGGGAGTCGTGCAGTTGAATATTAATGATAAATTATTAGTTCTCAATAATGTATTATTAGTACCAAATTTTAGAATGAATTTAATTTCGGTTTCTAAATTAAAAAGCGATGGTTATTCAGTTTCTTTTGATGATGATGCCATTATTAAGAAAAGAAGCGGTGAATATATTTGCAAAGGTACTTTTAATGATGGACTATATGTCGTTAATACTGCACAAACTCCTATGCATAAATCACTTAACTCTTTGTCTAAACCTAAAAAGAGAAAAGAACCTTCAAGCATAAACCAAACATATCTGTGGCATTTACGGTTAGGACATGTAAACCTTGGAAGGATTCAAAGATTGGTAGATGATGGCCCATTGGATGATCTCCAAGTTAAGTCATTTCCAATTTGTGAATCTTGTCTGGAAGGTAAGATGACCAAAAGGGTTTTTAAAACCAAGGGAAACCGTGCTCAGAATGTGTTAGAATTGGTTCATACGGATGTATGTGGTCCAATGAATATCCAGGCTAGGGGTGGTTTCGAATACTTCATCACGTTTATAGATGATTATTCGATATATGGATACATCTATTTGATGCGACGTAAGTCTGAAGCCTTTGACAAGTTCAAAGACTTCAAGGCTGAAACGGAGAAGCGTCATGGGAAGAGTATCAAGTCGCTACGATCTGATCGTGGTGGCGAATACCTTAGTGGAGAGTTTTTGGATTTCTTGGCGAATGAGGGGATTTCATCCCAGCTCACCGTGCCGGGAACTCCACAAAAAAATGGTGTGACTGAAAGAAGGAATAGGACTCTTTTAGAAATGGTTAGATCAATGATGAGTTATTCAGATTTATTTATTTCATTTTGGGGATACGCCTTAGAAACAGCGGCGTACATTCTAAACCTGGTGCCTTCGAAATCAGTTCCAAAAACACCCACAGAACTGTGGAGTGGGCGTAAGCCCAGTCTAGGACATGTTCGGATTTGGGGTACTCCAGTACATGTGCTGAATAAGGAAGCTGATAAGTTGGCATCTCGTAAATGCGAGTGTTTGTGGGATATCCTGAGGAACGAAGGGTGGCTTGTTCTATAGTCCCAGATCGAAGGTCATTGTTAGCACCAATGCCCGATTTATGGAAGAGGATTATATGATTAGTCACAAGCCCATGAGCGAGATAATTGGAAGAGGCGAGGCGAGACTCCGTCTATACCAATCGTACAAGCGCCAACTAACACTGCACCACGTATCGATTCTGAAACTTTTACACCAACTCAGGATTTGCCTCGTCGTAGTGGGAGGGTTGTTCGGCAGCCCGAACGATTCATAGGCATGGGAAAGTCTTCAGACTCAATCCCAGACGAAGATGAATCAGTTCCCTGGACCTATAAGGAGGCAATCCAAGATAAAAATGCTGACTCCTGGAAAGTAGCAATGGAATCAGAAATGGGATCTATGGATTCCAATCAAGTGTGGGAGCTAGTAGAGCTACCTGATGGTGTACAAGCCATTGGGAGTAAATGGGTCTACAAGCGAAATAAAGGACGTGACGGGAAGGTTGAAACCTTCAAAGCGAGGCTTTTTGCAAAAGGTTACACTCAGAAAGAGGGTATCGATTATGATGAAACCTTTTCGCCGGTAGACATGCTTAAGTCAATCCGGATTATTTTAGCTATAGCTGCGCATTTGGATCTGGAGATTTGGCAGATGGATGTCAAGACTGCATTCTTGAATGGGAGTCTAGACAAGGAAATATATATGCACCAAGCAGAGGGATTCATTGCCAAAGGAGAAGAGCACTTGGTGTGCAAACTTAAGAAATCCATTTATGGACTTAAGCAAGCATCTAGATCTTGGAACACTCATTTTGAAGAAGTTGTCTAGTCATATGGATTCGTCCAATGTCTGAGTGAGAGTTGCATGTATAAGAAATGCAATGGAAACGTGTTGGTGTTTCTTGTACTGTATGTAGACGATATCCTTCTGATTGGAAACAACGTGAAGGAATTGTCGGACATACGGGTATGGCTATCTGAGCAGTTCGATATGAAGGATCTAGGAGAAGCAGGACACATCCTTGGAATCAGGATCTTTCGTGATCGGAAGAAAAGGATGTTGTGCTTATCCCAGGCATCCTATATCGATACAGTGCTGAAGCGTTTTAGCATGGAGAATTCCAAGAAAGGTTTTCTACCTTACAGACATGGAATTCAACTATCTAAGAACATGTGTCCTAAGACACAAAAGGGGATAGATGACATGAAGATGGTCCCTTATCCATCTGCTGTGGGAAGTCTCATGTATGCTATGCTTTGCACTAGACCAGATATCTGTCATGCCGTGGGCATGGGTGCTAGATATCAGTCAAACCCAGGACCAGGACACTGGATTGCTGTCAAGCACATACTCAAGTACCTGAGAAGGACTAGGGAGTACATGCTTGTATATCAATCAGATGACCTGCTTCCGGTGGGTTACACTGACTCAGATTTTTCATCGGACAAAGAAAAATCCAAGTCTACTTCGGGTTATGTGTTTAGCCTGGGAGGTGGAGCCATTAGTTGGAGGAGTGTGAAGCAGAAATGCATCTCGGACTCTACCATGGAATCCGAGTATGTGGCAGCCTCTGAGGCAGCCAAGGTGGCAGTGTGGCTCAAGTACTTCCTGCAGGACTTAGATGTGATTCCCGATTTGCCAGAGGGTATTACACTTTATTGTGATAATACTGGTGCAGTCACAAATTCGAGGGAACCACGAGCCCATCAGGCAAGTAAACATATCAACCGCAAGTACCACATCATACGACACTTCGTAAAGGAAGGAGACGTAGTTGTAGCCAGGGTTGCATCGGAAGATAATCTTGCTGACCCTTTCACGAAAGGCCTACCTTCAAAAGTTTTTGAAAGGCATGTGGAAGGAATGGGATTACGGTGTATGGCAGCATTGCTTTGAGTATAAGTGGGAAAAATGAGAGACTATGTAATAGAGTAGTATACTTAAGAGCATGCTTTGAGTATAAGTGGGAGATTGTTAGGATTGTATACTGCAAAGCATACTTTATGCTTGTATTACCTAAATTCCCTGTTACTACCTATGAGGATATTAATTACATTTAATCACATGATTTGCATATTTATTCACATTATGGTTATGCAAATGAAATGTCTAATTATTTTATATTGTAGATAATGTGGTGTGTTGGTGTCACACGGAAGATCACATTATCGGTGCCTTATAAAATAATATAATAGTCCACAACCTATATAATTATTAGACAAAATTATATAAAGGGTTGTAGTGTATGCTTGAGAATAGTTGGTCTTGACTATTAGCATACATTAGCGTATTTACATACGTTGAACTGGATCGAGGTGAGATAGTGTCCTCTGTACTGACTGTAAGAAGAACGTAAATCTCGGATAATTATTATTTCTTAATTCTAAGTATATAATATTTAATTGTGTATTTATAATACTTATTACTTTGATTTACCATAGGTGAGAGTCAAAATGATCGACTCAATAAGCCTCGTATCTTGGGCAATAATATTGTTTATACGATAATTATTATTATTACTAGAAATCGTGTCCCGACTCGTGTGGGTTGATGATGTCCCCTTGAGGAGCTTGATAATGATTGTTATATTAAACCCTGCAGGTGGATTTAATTCCGATATAATAATAAGGTTCGAGTGGTACTACTCTTGGATAAGATATTAATTAATTAAAGCTGTCAGTAGCTTATAATTAATTAATGGACATTCGATATCTTAAACACGGGAAATAATATATTTAATAAGGAGCCCAATTTCGTAATTTGGGATTTTGGTAGGAAGTGCAATATCAACTTTTTAGTGGACTAAGTTGATATTAATAGATTCATCATATATTAGGAAGAGTCCTAATAAGGTAAGATGAATTAATTGGGAGTCCTTCCATAATCCTCCTTTAGATCCCTAGTAGTAGTCGAAGAGCCTATAAATAGGACAATGGGGAGGTTGGCCGATTTTGTACATGTTTTGTGAGCTTGTGTGATCAATTTTTCCTCTTGTGTTTAATTGTAGATCTAGACTTGTGTCTTTGATTCTACAATTTAGATAACAAATTAATTTGCTAAGAGTGTTCATAAAATACTAGAGAGCAAAGAAAAATATAGTGATCAGATATCAAGGTGAAATCGGCCGATCCCATAGGTGTCCAAGCAAGATCCGGTAGCTCGTTGCCCACACAACATCCGGTTCAAGGCGGATCATACTCTAGAAGATCTAAAGGTAGAAATACAAGGCGATCAAGACGGAAGTAACCAACACGCTTCAAAAGGTAACCAACAGTGAATTGAATCGAATAAATATCATTCCCGATTGTTTGAGGTGAAAATCATAATCCTACCCCTTATTAGTATTATTATTATTATTATTAGTTCTATTATTTATTTTCTGCAATTAGTTTAGATATAAACTCTATTTAATTGTTCTTCAAATAAAATTGTGAGTTGACTATATTTTGGTACTTAGTGAAATCAGTCCTCGAGGGAACGATACTTTACTTATCACTTTATTACTTGTTGACACCGTGCAGTTGCGGCATATTGTGAGGGATTTTCCCACAACAAGTTTTTGGCGCCGTTGCCGGGGACTGATTTTTCGCTAATATCAATACCAAGCGACTCTAATTTTAATTTGAAGTTTTCTTTAGTCTCTTTATTTTTATTATGTTTTCCTTTGAGTATCGTGGCCCTTGGCATTTCATAAATTTCGATGTTCTTAATAATTTGCCAAATAGGGTCAGTCAGCCCTCTCCCCCAAAACAAAAGACCATGCTTGAACAATGTGTAGACGTTCCCAAAAATCCTGATAGTACCGTTTTTGAGCTAGAATGTGCACGTCGTGGTCTTGAGATTCACTATGGTTGTATTCCAGCTCATATATTTAGTAGTGAAGTTGAGGGGGAGGTTGAGAAGAAAGACATGCTAAGTTTTAGGGTCGATCCCCCAGCACCCAATAATTACATAAAGTGTGATGAGCCTGTAGAAGAAGTTACCATTGATGATGTTTCCCAAGAAATTTCATTAAATTGTCATCAAACTTCGACTAATAAGGTGAACACTTATGTGCCTAAAATTTTATTAACGGTGCCACGCATAATTTTTCCTAAATCCATAATGGGAGAGATTGACCCCATCACTTCTGATTTTGTTGAGGCTGATTCTTCGAGTTCTAATGAGGTTGTTCATGATAAGTCTTTATTATTTACCCATTCGAACTCTGCTTATTTTTTCATGCCTTATCATTATTATATTCTTCCATCATTTTTTGGTTGTCCTCATAATTACTCTTATTCATTATTTTTGGCAACCGGGCATGAGCCAAAGCCTCCCTTATAGAATAAAAGGCTTATAGAGTGCAAGAAGGGTGCATTTGGCAATCTCCCCAGAAAGAAGCCACGTTGAATTTTTGTTTGCCACGTCGTGCTCAAGACATAAAATAGAGCGCTTGATGGGAGGCAACCCATCATTTTACTTGCTTTCTAGTTAGTTGTTTTTATTTGATTTTTCGTTAATAATTTTCTTTTCTTTGTTTTGTATTTCGTTTGGATTCGTGTATTCTTGTGGCCCTTATTTCTCTAATCTTTTTATAACCCCAATGAGTTATTATTCTTCATATTCTAGTCTTGCTTGATTTAATGTCTATTGTTATTTCATGACTAGACACTAAGTTTGGGGGTCCCTCGTGATGTTGAGCGTTATTGGACGTATGGACAGTCGGTTCCACTCAGACATGCGCTGGCTTTCAAGAAGACATTTGGAATAAGATTCTCTTTTCCTTATCTCTTTTATTTTCACATGAGTTTTATTGTTGATGATGCTATGTGTAGTGGAATAAATTGAAGCATGCGATAATTGTCTTGATTTTTCTTGGTTATAAATTGTGATTTCATCATTGCTTTATTGTCCTCGCATGCTGTTGATGGCTTTTGCTAAAAAAAAAGTGAATTTTTCATGCTTCCATGTGTTAAAACTGATGTTACGGTACTGATTTCTCTTGGAAGAAACTGTTGAGTTTAGTCGAGTTGTAGTCAGCGATATATGTTTCTGTTGAGTATTCAGTTAGGTCCGAAATTTTATCGTTTTTGTAGAAATTTTAGCAGATAAGAAAGGAGACATACGTGTTTTCAAATCGCCGTTTATACGTTTGGTTAAACTTTGCGCGTAGCTATTCGTCCAGTAATATGAATCTTGTTGGCACTAGGATTGAGTTTAGAGTTGGACAGTTTTTTCAAAAAGTCGAGATATTAGTTGTTCTATGATGGGAAGTCTAGTAACCGGGGGCATTCACGTGACCCGTTGTTTACTCTCGCGTAAAATGACGACCCTGAATAGATCAATAATTTAGAAATATCGCATTACCGATGATGGGAAGCCTAGTAACCGGGGGTATTCACGTGACCCGTTGTTTACCCTCGCGTAAAAACAGCAACCTTGACATGCGGGAATAGCTATTCGAGTTGTTTCTCCGCTGTGGAGGGGAACTTAGTAACTAGAATCATCCATGTGCCCCATGAGTGTCTTTTACGTCAAACGGTTCCCCAAGACATGAGAATGGAATTCCACCCTAGGATCATCCCGATGAAATATCCCGAGAACCGAAACCTAGTGGTTAACTCGAATCATATTATTGATCATACATAAGGGAATGCTGTCCTAAGAGTAATTTTGATAACGAAACTCTTGAATTTTGCCACTAGACTGTGGGACTGGGCGAATTTGGCTTGTTTAATCTAACCCTTCATATTGACGGTCGGTTAAATTCACGCTTGTTAATCTTTGAGCTGAATTTCTTCATGAACGATTGATTAGGACTGAAATTGGTTACTTAGTGGAATCAGTGTCCTGGATGTGACTCGCTATTACGATACTTGTACTATTCTTTGAGATTTTCAGGTTAGTATTGATTAAGTTGAGCACTATAGATATGCATGATTATTCACGATACATTTTGTTTAAAATTGATAATTTTTGCTTGAGGACAAGCAAAGGCTCAAGTTTGGGGGTATTTGTTAGGCGTATTTTTATGCGCTTTTATATCATTAATTTATATCCGTCTTGAGCCTAAATAAGCATAAATGAGCTTTTAATGCATTATTTTTATATGTTTTGCAGGAAATCGGAGTCCGGAAGCCGAAACGACGAAAAACGGGCGAAAACAGCAGTTTTTGGTCACGAGCCGCAGCACCCATGTGCTGAGCCGCGGCACACGCAGGAGACTAGCAGAGTGCCGAGTAAACTGTACTCTGTGTCGCGGCCCAGATTTAGTGAGCCGCGACACAGAAGAAATAAACAGCGCCCAGGCATCCCGCTGAGTGCCGTGAGCCGCGGCACACAGGACGGTGTTGGTGTACTCCGTGCGGGTTTGGGCCGTTTTGGAGCCTGTTCTCGTCCTAATCACACGGACGCGTTTTGGAGGCTGAGGACTGATATAAATAAGCATTGTAGGGCTGCAGAAAGAGGGGGATCGATCAGAAGGAATTCGGAGGTGGATTAGAGCGAGGGCGAAGAACACAAGGAGGAGATTTGTGGGCGACGACAAGACCACGGATCCCTACGTTTTCTCTGCATCTTAGGTTCTAGATTTATTCGAGTAGGATTATGATTGTAGCCAATTTCATGACGGTTTGAGTATTTATTATTATTTCGATTTACTCGTTATTCTATTGAATTGGATTCTTCTTACTGTTCTTAATACTTTTTAATTGTCTGGCCAACAGTTAATTTGTTTTGAATGTCTTTATGGATTCGGGAGATGAAATTTAGGCATAGTTCTTGTGAGACGAATCATAATTATCGTGAGATAGGGATATACTCATGCGAATTGTGAAGCCTGTATTGTGGGAATTCTTGAACTATTTTAGCTATTAATTATCTAATTCGAATAGGGATATATCGAGTTAATAATGCGTAGTATTTTTTATCGACCTTGGGAAAGGCTTTAGAATAATTTAGGAATTCCTGGCTTACAATCAATTGAATAACAGTGAATTGAATCGAATAAATATCATTCCCGATTGTTTGAGGTGAAAATCATAATCCCACCCCTTATTAGTATTATTATTATTAGTTCTATTATTTATTTTCTGCAATTAGTTTAGATATAAACTCTATTTAATTGTTCTTCAAATAAAATTGTGAGTTGACTATATTTTGGTACTTAGTGAAATCAGTCCTCGAGGGAATGATACTTTACTTATCACTTTATTACTAGTTGACACCGTGCACTTGCGGCATATTGTAAGGGATTTTCTCACAACAGGGGCGCATCGGTTTTGTTTGTTCGGAAGAAGGATGGTTCACTACGTTTATGTATCGACTATCGCGAGCTAAACAAGGTGACCATCAAGAACAAGTATCCTCTGCCGAGGATTGATGACTTGTTCGATCAGTTGCAGGGGGCTGCGGTATTCTCGAAGATCGACTTGAGATCGGGATACTATCAGCTTCGGGTGAAGGAGTCCGATGTACCGAAAACAACTTTTCGGACGAGATACAGACATTATGAGTTTGTAGTCATGCCTTTCGGGTTGACTAATGCACCGGCCGTATTCATGCAGTTGATGAACAAGATTTTTATCGAGTATCTGGATGAGTGTGTTGTCATCTTCATTGACGACATTGTTATTTATTCGAGGGACGAAGAGGAGCACGCCTATCATTTGCGTGTGGTGTTAGACATTTTGAGGACCGAGCGACTCTACGCAAAGTTCTCGAAATGTGGATTTTGGCTGAAAGAAGTGATGTTTCTGGGTCACGTAATTTCAGTCAAGGGAGTTCGTGTGGACCCGCAGAAAGTTGAGGCAGTGTTGGATTGTACACCGCCTAAGAATGTGAAGGAGGTCTATAGCTTCTTGGGTTTGGCCAGCTACTATCGTAGGTTCGTCAAGGGTTTCTCGAAACTAGCTCGACCACTTACACAGTTGCTTCAGAAATTCGAGACGTTCTTCTGGAATGACGAGAGGCAGGCTAGTTTTGAGGAGCTGAAGAGGCGTTTAACTTCAGCCCCGGTTTTAGCATTACCATGTGGTAACGAGGGTTTTGCTGTTTATAGTGATGCTTCGGGTTAGGGTCTTGGGTGCGTGTTGATGCAGCATGGCAAGACTATTGCGTATGCGTCGAGACAGTTGAGGGCGTATGAGCTTAACTACCATACTCACGATTTGGAGTTAGCGGCAGTTGTTTTTGCGCTCAAGATTTGACGTCATTATCTTTTCGGCTCTGCATGTCAGATTTTTACCGATCATAAAAGTCCGAAGTACATATTTACTCAGCGGGAGTTGAATATGAGACAGAGGAGGTGGTTGGAGTTTATTAAAGATTATGATATCGAAATCCTTTATCATCCGGGCAAGGCAAACTTCATGGCCGATGGCTTGAGTTGGAAACCGGTTGCGTTGCGGACACTAGAGATCTTCACGCCTCCGGCCGAAATTCAGCGGGATTTGATTGAGTTGAGTGTTGAGATTTCTTTGCCTAGAGCCATAGGGCAACTCTGTGCTTTAGAGATTTCGTCGTCTCTGGTCGATGAAATTAAACTGAAGCAGTAGGAGGATCTGGTGATTTTGCAAATTCGGGAGAATGTTCTTAATGGAAAGTCTCCTGGTTTTGTGATCCACGAGGATAGTGTGTTGAGATTCCAGAGTCGACTTTGTGTACCGAACGACTCGGAATTGAGACAGAGTATTTTATGGGAGGCCCATGCTATGCCTCACTCCGTTCATCCTGGTTCGAGTAAGATGTACAAGGGCTTGAGAAGGAATTTCTGGTGGAGCGACATGAAGAAGGAGGTCGCACAGTTTGTAGCGAGATGTTTGACTTGTCAGCAGGTCAAAATCGAGCATCTGCGATCGGCAGGCTTGTTGCAGTCACTTCCCATTCCGGAATGGAAATGGGAAGATATTTCGATGGATTTTATTACGAGATTGCCGAGGTCGAAATCAGGCATGAACATGATTTGGGTGATTCTTGATCGACTGACCAAGTCGGCACATTTTCTGGGCATCAAGGATAATTGGAGCCCGGAGAAGTTGGCTCGTGTGTTTATTGCCCAGATTGTGAGGCTTCACGGTACTCCGAAGTCTATTGTTTCGGATCGAGATGGCCGTTTTGTATCGTACTTTTGGCAGGCAGTGCATAAAGCATTAGGTACTCGTTTGCGTTTGAGTACCTCTTTTCATCCTCAGTCATATGGACAGTCTGAGCGCACTATCTATACGTTCGAGGATATGTTGCGTGCTTGTGCTCTCAACTGGAGTAATGACTGGGAGGAGCATTTGCCATTGATTGAATTCACGTACAACAATAGTTGGCACGCGACGATTCAGATGGCACCGTATGAGGCGCTTTATGGGCGGAGTTGTTGATCGCCGATTTGTTGTAACGAAGCGTCCGATTTGGTCGGGACCGAACCGGATATTGTTTTAGAGATGAGGCGGAAGGTGGATTTGATTCTAGAATGGATGTTGACTGCTCAGAGTCGACAGAAGTCATATGCCGACGTCCATCGTCGACCTTTGGAATTCGAGGTGGGGGACCACGTTTTGCTAAAGGTGTCGCCGATGAGAGTAGTTTTTCGCGTCGGGAAGAAGGGGAAGTTGAGTCCGAAATTTATTGGACCCTTTGAGATTCTCGAGCGAGTCGGTGAGTTGGCATACCGTTTGGCGCTACCTCCGGCCTTGAGTCACGTTCATAGCGTTTTCCATGTTTCCCAGCTGAGGAAATATGTTCCGAATCCTAGTCATGTCATCGATTATGGCGAGATCGACATTGCCGAGGATATTACTTTTGAAGAACGTCCCTTGAAGATTTTGGAACATCGTGAGAAACGACTAAGGCGTAAGACCATTTTGTTGGTCAAAGTGCACTGGTCCAGACATGGTGTCGAGGAGGTAACGTGGGAAACCGAGGGTAGCATGCGTGCTAAGTATCCCGAGTTGTTTATTTCTTAAGTTTCGGGACGAAACTTGTTTTTACAGGGGTAGAATGTAATACTCACATTTTTCTTTTCCCGGTATTTTCTTTTGCGGTGTATTTTTCACTTTTTCTTTTTTTTTGGGAACTCGCTTGTAACCGCATTGACGTATCGAGAATATTTAATGTTGGACTTTTTGTCGTCCGGGCTTGTTCCGGACCCGTCCAGCTTAGTTCTGCATCTTATGTTATTACGCCACTTTTTCATTCGATTCTTGTAATCGTTGATCGGAACCGCCAATAGGGGTTGCCGAAGATCCATTTCATGTTATTTTGCTTGTTGTGAGCTTTTGTTCGGTGTTTTGATCGTGTATTGTGGATTTCGGATGTTTTGGGCCATTTTGTAATTTCCCAAAGTCTTGGGTAATTACGTTGTTGATGTTGTTCCAAATCTCGGACAGTCGGGAGTACGTTCTCTTCAGAATTTGAGTTCATTGCCTAGAATCCTTTACGTTCGTACCATCGTGAATTGTTCACCATTGTATTTCGATTCTTTTGTCGGTACCTTTCTTGCCTATTTTTGGCCTGTACTTCCCAGAAAAGGATGTTACATACGTAACACACCTTTTGATTACGTACGTAACGGCCTAGTGTAATGTATTACAGGCATTTCTGCCTTTTTAGTTACGTACGTAAGCTAACTTGGCTTACGTACGTAAACGATCTTACGTACGTAAGGTTCTTATGGATTACGTACGTAACACGTTCTGGGTTAAAAACCCAGGAGTTGACCGATTCGGTCATTTTTCATCCTTCTCCTCTCCTTCGACTCGTTGGCGACTTTCTTGGTGCTTTCCGGCGATTTGAAGCTTTGTAACTCCAATCCATCATCTTCTTCTAGTTTTTGGAGTATATTATCAACATCTAATCGTGTTCTTCATCTTTAATTCGAGGTAAACTCCTAGAACCTTGTCTTTGGGTAAATTGGGGGTTTCCACGTTTTCGTCTGATTCGTTCCGTATGATGGATTAATTCATGATGTATATGATTAATCTCGTTGGTATTATTGGTTTTCCTACGAATTCATGGTATATTTTGTGATATTTTTGTAATCGAGAGGGTTTGGTTGTGTTCCGCCCTCGTTGTTGTTTTTATACGAATATACATGAATCGTATGCGGGTTTTTGGGTGTATTTCAATTCCGTATTCGTTTAGAATTGGTTGTGATTGTGTTCTTCTAATCGTTAGGTTCGTGATTGTCGGTTCCTAGCGTCCGTCGGTGTTTTTGTTTCCATTTGTCGCGTCGTCTATTATTCAAGGCAAGTATTTTTGGAAACCTTTATACTTAACGTGAAATGGTAATGTATATTGTGTGTGATTTGCTCACCTCGGGAGGGTCCGACGGGATCACGGAGGGAATCCAATGGTATTATCCCTGGATTCATGAGTTTGTTTAGCTAGCTAGCTCGGGAGGGTCCTTAGAGGCCTCGAGTGGGATTTGTGGCTTCGTTCCGGTCCTAGGCGATGCATGTGCGTGATTTGTTTTATGATATGACCAGCTCGGGAGGGTCCTTAGAGGCCTCGAGTGGGATTTGTGGCTTCATCCCGGTCCTAGGCAAATGTGATTGACTGTTTGTTTCGGGAAAATACATGTCTGGTTTTGGTTTTTGAATTGATTTGGTGCATTGTACTATGAAACGTGTAAGCGAATTGTTTGTATTGATTACTTGTACTAGCATAATTGCTAACCCCTTTGGGGACCCTTTTCGGAGAAATTCTTGTTATGGATTTCAGGTTGTGTTTTGCAGGACGAGAGGGTGCTGGGACAGTACGAGGATGTTGGCCAGGGTCGTTGACATGTGCATTCGAGTCTTCTTATTTCTCTTACCCCTTTCGATATGGTTGTTTCCCACATTTATAAACTTATAGATCGTACTCGCGAGTACTTAGGCTTATCACTTCGAATTTCGCTTTGTATTAACTAAAGATGCTATGTTGTCGGCTAATGTTTATTACGCCGGTTGTTCTGGGCGTATTATTATATGTTGTATTATTTAAATGTGTGTCCTCGCTAACTGGGATGGTTAGTCGAGTGGTGTTTTCTTGTTTTAGCCTGGTGGGTCCCATGTAGGAGTCCACAGCGCTGTAATATACTTCGAATATCTCGGGGGTGTTACATCAGAAATAGGGTAGATGATCCCTACATCTAAGAGTTTGATTATTTCAGCTCTTACAACTTCTTTCAAATTAGGATTTAGTCTTCTTTGAAATTCTCGGGAAGTTTTCGCATTTTCTTGAAGGTGAATTCGATGCATGCATATAGAAGGACTAATACCTTTAATATCGGAGATGGTCCAGCCTATTGCTTCTTTATGTTCTTTAAGAACATTGATTAACTTATCTTCTCTTATGAATGGAGATATAAAACTTGTCAATTTTATGATTTTGTATTAAAAAATTGATCCTCACTTAATTTAATATGTTGTCATTGTTTTATCATGTTTTCTTTATTAGGTACTTCTAGAAGTACTTCTACTCCAAAGCCAACCGACCTTATTCAATTGAGAGAAAGTTTTCACACTACTCGACAAGTTTGTCATGATATCGTAGTGTTGGGAATGGTACCCTAGGACATTCGATGTGCCTAGATTTGTAATTATCATATTTAAATAAAGTTATTCGATATCATTTATTTCTCGTTGATTATTATAATATGTGCATTTGTTAATATTATAATAATCGAATAATAGTTATTTATGAATAATAAGATTATTCAAATATCCGTGGTCCAATCACGTAGAGTGGAGACTCAAGTGATTAATATACTAGTATAAGTTTAGTTGATAATCATCGGATAATTATGCGTATGGTATGGATCAAAATTATGAGTATTGGTTGGAGAACGCAATACTGGACAGACCCGCATTGAGATCACTGCAAAGAAATTTCATAAGTGAATCTCAATATAATAGTATGTCAATAAATCCTTGAACCTAAGATTATCATAGAGTCCAACATGATAACTACCATGCCTTGACGTATTCTAACGCCATCTGAAACATGATGATCATAAATATTAGCGACAGGGATTAGTGAGTCATGTAGAAAACAATGAATGATCAAGATGGGGATTTAGACCTCTCTTTAGGGAGAGAGATATCTGTTGGGGCCCTCGATAAGTAGGATTAAAGGAAATGGATGTCTATGCTCAAATGAAAAGTCATTTGATTGAATCAGTCTACTTAAGATCGAGAAAGCATTTGTACATAATAAGTATGACAATTTCTATGACTTAGTTCGAATATGATATCGCGCTAAAGGAATTTGACACGTTAAATGGTTTAATGGACTATAAATTTATATTATTTGGGTAGTCATAATGTTTTGCTAGAGATCACTTATGACTTATTATTTAATAAGGTATTAAATAATTGCCAACATAATATAAGCTTTTTGGGTCAGACATACGACAACTAAAGATAAGCAAGAATAACTAATAGATATAATATTAGATATTATATTTATTAAAGAAATTAGATAATGAGTAATATATAATATAGGATATTATATATTATATTATTTAATTATATCAATTCGGAAAGATATATATTATATTTATTAGATGATTATATGTATTGTGTTATTTAATAAGTTGATGGCCAACTAAGCAAATACTAGAGTTTGACTCTAGGGTTTACTAAGTATAAATAAAGAGTCTTGGACAAGCAGTTGTCATAAGACAAAAATTACACAACACTAATTGTGTAAGGAGAATATCTACCCCTCCTTAAGAAAAGCGGCCGAACTGTTTCTGTCCGGGAATCCCGTTTCGGCCATCTTCGACTTCTCCCCTTAGTTTTTTTTGATCAACAGTACAAATCTTTCTACCATGGAATTATTTATTGTACTGTTTATCAACATTACTCGAAAGGATCTAACAATCTGACTTGTACCAGTTGTTCGTGTATGGATCAGCGATAGAGGAAGATGATATTAATCAGCTTCTGGTCCAGGTTACATATCTATTCTTCGAATTAAGGTAATTCGACGAACTCTTTATAAATCAATTAGAATAATCCATGAAGATCCTCATCTTGGTTTTTTTCATCAGTTAGACGAAATTAGATCTGTTTTCATTGTAGTTGATACATTTAAAACCCATTAGTGGTATCGGACCCAACTTGCAAGTAATTTAATTATTTGTATAGAATGTGTTTTATATGCTTTGAATATACAAAATTATGTTCTGATCATATTTATGAAATAGAGATTTTATACATATCTTTCTAATTTAATTTGATTAAATCAGATCGTTCAAAATTAATTTTATGGACTGTTTTTGCGATTTTTCTGTCCAGAACTGTTTTGGAACAGATCTGTTTCATGGCGGGTTGGATCCGGGCCCAGTAAGGCACGACGGACCAATACCCGTGGATCGCCTAAAATGAGCAAAAATTTCGGCATTTAATGCGGGATTCAGTCTCGTGGTACTAAGAATACCTTGCGCGCGCCGTACCATCTGGGCTACGGTACTTCTTTGAAAATTTATTCACTGAGTATTATTTAAACCTCAGCCTATTTAAAAGTTCCAAAATAATTGTTTCAAAAGTGCATTTCTGGCGGCCGGCGGGTTCGAACCCGCGCGGCCGTGTGAGTCTAGAAAGTACTCATCCGATTGGGCTTGTAACATCCCCAAGACGATCAAGGCATATTACAGCGCCGTGGACCCCACACTTTGGAATCCACCAGGCTAACGTACCAACACGACATTCGACAAAGACATACATCATCAACAAACAGACAATTTCTCAATCCACGACATTCAGAACCAAAGACCCAACTTTGACAATACAATTCGACATCAAAATCCACTCCCAAAGCGGGTACACAATATTAATAAATTAAGGAAAGAAGTACTCGAGTATTTAAGCAAATGACATAATAAATAAATTCCAGAAAAAGACACCAACGGACAACCACTGAATAGAATCATGCTTGCCCATCATCCTCATACGGCTCGCATGCTCGTTTGCTTCCATGTCCTGTACCTGAAATACAAAAGTATTTCCCCCATTTAAGGGGTTAGCGACAACTGCTAGTGCAAGTACAATCCATTTGAACTACCATTATAATCAGAAGAAATATGCGCCAAAAATTATTTTAGAAATCATTTATATTCCGGAATAATCACGGTGCACAAGCACCAAACACATTTCTCCAACAAAACAATTCAAAGTTAACTGTTGGTACGAGACTCACGACCACCGTACCCCGCAGAGCCCCGTCGGACATCCCTGGGTGGTTAACCCTAGTTCGTGATACGCACACTCATGGCACTACGTATACCTGGAGGCCCCGTCAGACCGTCGCTAGGTGAACATACACATATACATCCACAACAACCACGAAAAGCCATAATTCAAATACCACAACATGTAAACAAATGTAAAGTACTTGTCTTTGAGATATCTTCGACGAAACGAAGTTGGACAATGACTACGAATGATCCGAAGGGAACACGACTGATCCTAAACGAAGGATTAACAAAAACTCAGTCCTATACGATAACAACAACCGAATGGAATACTCCCAAACCCCGATTACAAGCTATAACATCCTACATTCGATTGATACGGGCGAGGGTTTTCACAAAACCTCCCCGGAACAACAACTCATGAATTAAACACGACGGAAACGGATTGGGAATCACCCAATAACAATAATCGATAAGAAACATAACAACATCACTGAACAATTCGAATTTAATCTCAACAAATCCCGAAAAATCCCCAAAATAAACAAAGGTAGGATTTTAGACGAAATACCTTGGGTTAGGGCGGAATAGATGGATTAGGATGATGATAAACTTCACTTGGAACCCAACAATCAATCTCACGAAGAATTCCACGGGCAAAAATGGAAGAATCGCACAAATATCACAGCTCTCGGACGAGGAAGAAGTAGAAGAGGAAATGACGAAGTGAAGGTCAACTCAGATTTATAAAACCTGACCCTTCGTTACATACGCTATATGAGCTGGTTAACATACGTTACGCACATAACGTACGTAACCCTCAAGTATTAGCGTACGTAATGGCTGACCAGAACAGTCTGTCCAAAACGCTGGGTACGATAGCATATGCTGCATCAGAAGGCTAGTGTACGCTACAAGGGGGGGCTTATGTACGTAACACAACGTGTTTACTTACGTAAGGGACTGGGCAAAACTGGGCAGACCACTATCCAAATTACTGAAGGTCATAACGTACGTTATCGATGGGGTATAACGTACATTATATAGGTATAGATAGCGCACACTAGCTAGCATGCATAACGTGCGTTATGCATGCAGCACTGCCGAAAGCAGATAACTCCACCGGTTAGACGAAGTCACGACGCAACACGGGGACAGAACCCAAAACGTCAATATGGAATAT
This sequence comes from Orobanche coerulescens, assembly GCA_033398695.1. Lineage (NCBI taxonomy): Eukaryota > Viridiplantae > Streptophyta > Magnoliopsida > Lamiales > Orobanchaceae > Orobanche > Orobanche coerulescens. The sequence continues at coordinate 134,077,120 of CM065806.1, read as the reverse complement.
TCACGATAACGAAGTTAAATGCTGAAAGAAAATACACTTACGACTACCCGAGATTCTGAAATACGATAATAGAAAATAAAATTCCCTAAACTTATAGGAAATTACAAAACGGCCCAATTGTCCGAAATCCACGATACGACGTCGGATTAACACATAGAAACTCTCAACGCGAACCACTCAACCATACGAGCTTATGTAAACAAAGAAACAACAAAAACGAATGAGTTTTACGAGAATCGAACGTTCATAAGGCAAAACATAACATAGAATGGAATTACGTAAAATCATCTCCGAAACTCGTCCAAATAGAAAAACTCCAAGAATAAAGTAGATTCAAAACGTCGAAACAGTTACAAGCGAGTCGGTAAAAATAGACATACACCAAAAATGGAAACTGCTAAAAATGGAAAGGTACGGATATTACATTCTCTCCCTCTAAAAAGAAGTTTCGTCCCGAAACTTAAGAATCAAAAAGCGCGGGGTGCCTCGAACGCATATCCTCCTCCAGCTCCCATGTTGCTTCTTCTACACCGTGCCTCGACCATTGCACTTTAACCAAAGGAATGGTTTTCTGCCTTAACTGTTTGTCTCGACGCTCCAAAATTTTAACGGGCCTCTCCTCGAAGGTAACATCTTTCTCGATCTCCACGTCCACGAAATCAATAACATGGGACGGGTCGAGAACATACTTCCTCAGATGAGAGACGTGAAATACACTATGCACATGACTCAACGACAGAGGCAAAGCCAAATGGTATGCCAACTCGCCAACTCTCTCTAATATCTCGAAAAGTCCAATATACCTCGGATTGAGCTTCCCCTTTCTCCCAAAATGGAAAACTCCCTTCGACAGAGACACCCTCAACAAAACATGATCTCCCACCTCAAACTCCAAAGGTCGACGCCAAACATCCGCATATGACTTTTGTCGACTATGAGCCGCCAACATCCTCTCTCTAATCAATTCAACTTTCTCCCTCATCTCCAACACAAGATCCGGCTCGGTGCCAACCAGATCAGACGGCTCATCCCAACATATCGACGATCGACATAGTCGGCCATAAAGTGACTCATACGGTGCCATCTTAATCGACGCGTGACAACTATTATTATAAGTAAACTCGATCAAGGCCAGGTGCTTCTCCAAGTCATTACTCTAGTCTAACGCACACGCACGCAGCATATCCTCGAACGTCTGAATGGTACGTTCGGACTGCCCATCAATCTGAGGATGGAAAGATGTACTCAAACACAAACGTGTCCCCAATGCCTTATGTATCGCCTGCCATAAATGCGATACAAACCGGCCATCTCTGTCCGAAATAATAGTCTTCGGCGTACCATGAAGTCTCACTATCTGTGGGATAAAAATACGAGCCAATTTTTCTGGACCCCAAGTATCCTTGATGCCCATAAAATGTGCCGACTTAGTCAGTCAGTCCACGATCACCCACACCATATTTATTCCAGTCTTCGTCCTCGGCAAGTTCGTGACAAAATCCATCGATATGTCTTCCCACTTCCATTCCGGGACAGGAAGTGGTTTCAACAATCCGGCTGGCCGCTGATGCTCGATTTTGACTTGTTGACAAGTCAAACACTTAGCCACAAACTGAACTACCTCATTCTTCATGTCATTCCACCAGAAATTCTTCCTCGAATCTTTATACATTTTACTCGAGCCAGGATGAACTGAGTAAGGTGATGCATGAGCCTCTCGCATAATACTTTGCCTCAATTCCAAGTCGTTCGGAACACACATATGACCTCAGAATCTCAACACACCATCCTCATGTATCATGAATCCCGAGGCTTTCCCTTTTCCTACATTCTCTCGAAGTTGAATAAACATCGGATCCTCCAACTGTCCCGCTTTAATATCGTCGACTAGAGACGAAGAGATCTCAAGAGTACGCAACTGCCTGGCACCCTCTGGCAGTACAACCTCAATGCTCAACCTCATCAACTCTCGCTGGAGTCCCGGCTGGGCCGTATGTAACTCAAGTGCCCGAAGTGATATCGATTTCCGGCTCAAGGCATCTGCCACCACATTTACCTTGCCCGGATGATAAAGGATCTCGAGGTCGTAATCCTTAATCAACTCCAACCATCTCCTCTGTCTCATATTTAGCTGTTTCTGCGTGAAAATGTACTTCAGACTCTTGTGATCGGTGAAAATCTGACACGACGAGCTATACAAGTAATGACGCCAGATCTTCAATGCAAACACAACCGCGGCCAACTCAAGATGATGGGTAGGGTAATTCAACTCATACGGTTTCAAATGACGAGAAGCATAGGCAATCATCTTCCCATGATGTATCAGTACACATCCGAGCCCTTGGCCCGAAGCGTCGCTATAGACTGAGAAACCCTCATTACCACTCGGTAAAGCCAAGACGGGAGCGGTCGTCAACCACTTCTTCAACTCCTCAAAACTCTTCTGCCTCTCGTAATTCCACGCAAACTTCTCTGATTTTTGCAACAACTAAGTAAGTGGTCAAGCGATCTTAGAGAACCCCTCGACAAATCTATGATATACCCGGCCAATACCAGAAAACTACGGATCTCCTTCACGTTCTTGGGTAGTGCCCAATCCAACACTGTCTCTATCTTATGTGGGTCCACACAAACACCCTTGGCCGAGATCACGTGACCGAGAAACATAACCTCTCGCAACCAGAACTCACACTTCGAGAACTTTGCAAAAAGATGCTGAGTTCTCAAGATTCCCAGCACGATGTGCAAATGACGTGCATGCTCCTCCTTGCAGATAAAAACAACTACACACTTATCGAGGTATTCGATAAAGAATTTGTTCATAAGCTGCATGAACATGGCTGGGGCGTTGGTCAGCCCAAAAGGAAAACCAAACCAATCCAAACATACCTAGTATATCCCGCTCAGAGCAGGGTCTGGGGAGGGTGAGATGTAAGCAGACCATGACCCTACTTATTACGGTAGGGAGGCTGTTTCCGTGAAGACCCCCAGCTTAGTGCACAGCAGAATCTTGTGTGATAAATACGAAGGAAAACAAATGATTCGAAAAAGCTCGAGACCATACTTGATCCCATGGCTTGATCCACATGGGACTTACCTAAGCGGAATTTGGCTACTTCACTCCCGATGAACGCTGCTCTAACAAAAGATAGGTTGGCTCTGCGCACAAATCCCTGTCAAAAATACACCACACGCAAAGACAATAGGATAAAATATACAATAAAAGTAAAAATGCAATGCTAGAATGCTCGGTACCGTCAGAGGCTAACATCGAAACGATTCTCATTCTATAATTCATGATCGCCCCATGATGGTCCAACCAATACTCACCAAGAATCAGATCCTCGTCTTTAATGTCTACCGCAATCAAATTAGAAGGCCAATCCCTCACCGCGATACTCAGAGGAAAATATCTAATCTCACAATCCCCTACTATGCTATCCCCACTAGGCAGTTTAACAACAAATGGTTTACACACAACTAGGCAATCAACATGACGCACACAATCCAGAGATATGAAAGAATGCGTAGCACCAGAATCGAATAACACGGAAACAGGATGGTTAAGGATGTGAACGGTACCTATAGCCACCGTCGCGTCACGATCTCCAGCTCGTCTCCTCTCATACACATGGGGTGGTACAGATCTTGCACTAGAAGCTTCCCCTCTAGAAGGCTGCCCACATCCTCGACGTCTACCAAAACTCTGCTGGGGTTGAGAAACTATCGGTGCATGATTCACGCTCGGTTCTCCCGCAGCCGAGGCTAAAACCTGAGTAACTGGTGCCCGACCCGCATCTATACAATACTTGGCACGATGCCCCATACGACCGCAAGTAAGATACTGAATCGGGGCCCTGCCACACTCACTCATCATGTGTCCGGGATGACTACAGTTAAAGCAGGTAGGACCACGAACAGAACCAGTAGCAGCAGACTTAGAACAATTTCCTCACCCAAATAATGGGGACTGATTCCCGAAGACTCACAATCCAGACTGAGCCTTCTGATGCCCGCCAGACTTACCTCCCGAAAACTAATCGGAGGTCTTTTGTTTCTTACCCTCAATTGCCGTCTCTGTAACAGAAAACGACATCTCATAAACCATTGCCTTGTTCTGATAATCCTTCAGAGTTGTACACCCGAGCCCAGACATGTAGTGGTGAACCCTCGGCTTCATCCGCATGTCGAAGTGGCAGATTTTATCAAGCTCATGTCGGACCTAATTTCTCACATAGTGAAGTTACTGGTTGTAGTCCTTGATCGCCTGCGAAATAGGAACATCCCGGGGCTTAGCCTCAAAGAAGGCTCGGATCATCCCCTCTTTCACTGGCCATGGATAAATTCGCCCTCCATGAACTCTCGAAACTCTGCCCACGTGGCTGCCCGATCACGTGGTTTCACCGCTTGCCACCATGTTGCCGCCTCCTTGGCGAGGAAGTACTGAGCGATGGGTACCTTCCTCTCCTCAGGGCAATCAGCCACCTCGAACACTTTCTCCATCTCAAATAACCAACTCTCCCAACAAGAAGGGTCAAAAGTACCATCAAACTGCGGAGGACACATACGAATCACGTCCTGAAGTAACTTATCATTGCAGGATCCAGTAGGTGGAACCGGGTTAGCATTAGCTTGGCCGAAAAAGACGGCCTGAGTCAGTAACGCCATCTAGGTCGCTACTTGCTGCAAAATATTCGCCACCCCGATATTCTCATGAGCATTGCCGGAGCTAGCAAACTGATCCTGCTGGGCCCCGACACTGGGTGGAACACTGTTCGACAAGGATGGCATCGCCTAATAAGTTCATGAGTTATCGAACATGGCCGTCCCACCGACTGCGCCACGTCCCCTACCACATCCGCAACCGCATCCGCATCCTCTATCGGTAGGCATTCTGAAGAAGTAACGGGTGAGCACAATTCAAGCGTAAAATGTAACAAGATACCAAGAAAGGAATAGAACTGAACAACGTAACGAGTCAAGTTAGGAAAGCTTACGAGCACCGGAGTACCGAGATGATGTCATAGCAGTGATATTGTTCAAAAACGACACTCAACTAGACCCAAATAACCGACACCCTAGGTATCCATAAACCTAAGCTCAGATACCATATTCTGTAATATCCCCAAGACGATCAGGGTATATTACAGCACTGTGGACCCCACACTTTGGAATCCACCGGGCTAACGTACCAACACGACATTCGATAAAGACATACATCATCAACAAACAGAAAATTTCTCAATCCACGACATTCAGAACCAAATACCCAACTTTGACAATACAATTCGACATCACAGTCCACTCCCAAAGCGGGTACACAATATAAATAAATTTAAGAAAGAAGTACTCGAGTACTTAAGCAAATGACATAATAAATAAATTCCAGAACAAGACACCAACTAACAACCACTAAACAGAATCACGCTTGCCCATCATCCTCGTACGGCTCGCATGCTCGTTTGCTTCCATGATCTGTACCTGAAATACAAAAGTATTTCCCCCATTTAAGGGGTTAGCGACAACTGCTAGTGCAAGTACAATCTATTTGAACTACCATTCTAATCAGATGAAATATGCGCCAAAAGTCCATTTAGAAATTATTTATATTCCGGAATAATCATGGTGCAGAAGCACAAAACACATTTCTCCAACAAAACAATTCAAAGTTAACCGTTGGTATGAGACTCACGGCCATCGTATCCCGCAGAGCCCCGTCGGACATCCCTGGGTGGTTAGCCCTAGTTCGTGATACGCACACTCACGGCACTACGTATCCCTAGAGGCCCCGTCAGACCGTCCCAAGGTGAACATACACATATACATCCACAACAACCACAAAAAGCCATAATTCAAATACCAAAATATGTAAACAAATGTAAAGTACATGCCTTTGAGATATCTTCGATGAAACGTAATTGCACAACGACTACGAATGATCCGGAGGGAACACGGCCAATCTTAAATGAAGGATTAACAAAAACTCAGTCCTATACGATAACAACAACCGAATGGAATACTCCCAAACCCCGATTACAAGCTATAACATCCTACGTTCGAATGATATGGGTGAGGGTTTTCACAAAACCTCACCGGAACAACAACTCACTGATTAAACACGACGGAAACGGATTGGGAATCACCCAATAACAATAATCGATAAGAAATATAACAACATCATCGAACAATTCGAGTTTAATCTCAACAGATCCCAAAAAATCCCCAAAATGAACAAAGGTAGGGTTTTAGATGAAATACCTTGGGTTAGGGCAGAAGAGATGGATTAGGATGATGATAAACTTCACTTGGAACCTAACAATCGATCTCACGAAGAATTCCACGGGCAAAAATGGAAGAATCGCACAAATCTCACAGCTCTCGGACGAGGAAGAAGTGGAAGAGGAAATGACGAAGTGAAGGTCAACTCAGGTTTATAAAACCTGACCCCTTCGTTACGTACGCTATATGAGCTGGTTAACGTACGTTACGCACATTACGCACGTAACCCTCAAGTATTACCGTACGTAATGGCTGACCAGAACAGTCTGTCCAAAACACTGGGGACGATAGCGTTCGCTGCATCAGAAGTCTAGTGTACGCTCCAAGGGGGCTTACGTACGTAATACAGCGTGTTTACGTACGTAAGGGACTGGGCAAAACTGGGCAGACCACTGTCCAAATTGCTGAAGGTCATAACGTACGTTATCGCTGGGGCATAACATACGTTATATAGGTATCGATAGCACAATCTAGCTAGCATGCATAACGTGCGTTATGCATGTAGCAGTGCAGCACTACCGAAAGCAGATAACTCCACCGGTTGGACGAAGTCACGACGCAACACGAGGAGAGAACCCAAAACGTCAATACGGGATATTCACGATAACAAAGTTAAGTGATGAAAGAAAATACACTTCCGACAACACGAGAATCTGAAATACGACAATAGAAAATAAAATTCCCTAAACTTATAGGAAATTACAAAACGGTCCAAATGTCCGAAATCCACGATACGACGTCGGATTAACAAACCGAAATTCTCAACATGAACCACTCAACCTTACGAGCTTATGTAAACAAAGATACAACGAAAATGAATGATTTTTACGAGAATCGAACGTTCATACGGCAAAACATAACATAGAATGGAATTATGTAAAAACATCTCCGAAACTCGTCCAAATGGAAAAACTCCAAGAATAAAGTAGATTCAAAACGTCGAAACGGTTACAACAGAGTCGATAAAAATAGACATACACCAAAAATAGAAACTGCTAAAAATAGAAAGGTATGGATGTTACAGGGCTAGTGTTATAGATTGTTGATTCTTAAGCTAATACTAATATTATACCTGACTGTCCGACTGATTTATATTGTGTTTAATTAATTATATGATAATTAATTTTAATAATATGTTTAATTAATAACATGATAATTAATTATGATCTGTGTATGGTGTATGACATGACCATAAATTGACCAAGTGATTGGATGTTTCAATTTATTATTGGGTTGGTTTTACGGTCTGCATGTCGTTAATTATAATTTTTTTTTACGGCCTGCGAGTCGTCTTTTAATTTATTATTATTATTTATGGCCTGCTTATGGTTTGTCCTCTTGTAATTTACTTTACTAGTGTAGTATATTTTTCACTAATGTAATGAAGATAAGAAGGATACGGAGGGCGGACTCGAGGAGCCAATTGATCACGTATGACGTTCCAAGGAGTTGGAAGATCAATGAAGACCAATTATACCCTTTAGATTGACCTTTGTGATTTTCATGTTGGCTCATGAAAATCACGTTAGGGTTATGGTCATGCTATACACGGTCCTATATTCTTTTATATCATGTGATACTATGTATGTTTAAATTTATGCATGTATGTGATGTGATGTATGTTTAGATATATGTTAGCCAACATAGACATGCAACATAGGATAAAACCCCTCGTTAAAAATTTTAATGCCGTTAAATTAAAACACCTATCAAGACTTCGATCATCTTGAGCAGGTCATGCCAAAGTTGGGTGCTCAGATTATCTTAGTAAGGTAGGATAGGTAATGGTGATATACCTATGTATTTTAACGAACTAAGAATTAAAAAGTTTTGAACTTTAAGGCATAAGATGGGATTATAACATGCTTGGGCATAAGATTTCAAATCCCATAAATATAATCTAAGAGTTACATATGCTGTAATGAGTAAAGGGTTATCTACCTAAAGTAGCTCAATTCTAAGCTTCATGCCAAAGCTGAGTTCATAATTGTGCAAAATGGGGTCTTAGCCCACTAAAAGTACAAATGTTGTAAAATTGAGGAAATTTCGTTTTAGTGGGAGTTTTTTTGAGAAATAAAAAATATGACTAAATACTTTGCATATTGAAGATAATAGAATAGAATCAAACAACACACCCACCATTTCACTGCGATCCGTCCTTGAGAAGGACAAGCTCAAAGAAAACGGAAACAACTCTATGGATTGGATCCGGAGCTTGAGAATAGTTCTCAAGCAAGAAAGAAAGGCAAGGGAAAAGGTAAGGCAAAAGTTGCCAAATCTAAAGACCCTACTAAGCCGGTTTTCAAGGCTAAAGCTCACAAAGTTGGAAATTGCCATCATTGCAATAAACCAAGACACTGGAAAAGAAATTGCAAGATTTACTTGGAAGAGCTAAAGCATACCAAGGTTAGTGAGACTGCCACAGGTATATTTGTTACTTCTAACTCTTGGGTATTGGATACTGGATGCGGATCTCGCATTTGTATGAATGTGCGAGGGTTGAGAAGCAGTAAAGGGCTGTAGAAAGGGGAAGTGGATCTAAGAGTCGGTAATGGAATCGAGTTACTGCACTAGCCGTTGGAACTTATAATCTAGTTTTACCTAATGTGGTTTTGTTAGTTTTGAACAATTGATATTATGTTCCTGCTATGAATTGGAATATTATTTCAGTTTCTTTATTAGATTGTGAAGGTTACAGTTTTCTTATTAAGAATAAGATTATTCGTATTTTCTTTGATGAGTTGCTTTATGGTACTGCAAAGTTATATACTGGCCTTTACAAAATTGATCTAGATGAATCCAACACTTTGGAAGTCTATAACATTGCAACCAAGAAACCTAAGCTCAATGATTCTAATCCGACTTACTTGTGGCACTGTCGACTTGGTCACATAAACGAGAAATGCATTTCTAAACTCCATAACGATGGACTTTTAGACTCTTTTGACTATGAGTCATATGGGACATGCGAATCTTGTTTATTGGGAAGATGACGAAGAATCCTTTCACCGGTCATAGAGAAAGGGCTAGTGATCTATTTGGCCTAGTACATTATGATGTATGTAAACCTCTTAGCACTCATGCCAGAGGCGGATACCAATACTTCATCACTTTTACTGATGATTTTAGCCGGTATGGATATGTTTATCTTATGAAGCATAAATATGAATCTTTTGAAATGGTCAAAATATTCCAGAGTGAAGTACAGAATCAACTTGGCAAGACAATTAAGCCCATCGATAGGATCGATGTGGTGAATACTTTAGCTAAGAATTCGAATATCATCTTAGGAGTTGTGGAATTGTTTCACAACTTACTCCTCCTGGAACACACCAACATAATGGAGTGTCTGAGAGGAGGAATCGAACTTTATTAGATAAAGTTCGATCCATAAAGAGTTGAACGGATCTTCCATTATCATTTTGGGGCCACGCCTTAGAAACAGCAGCATTCACCCTTAATCGTGTTCCATCTAAAGCGGTTGAAAAGACACTATTTGAGAAATGGACTGGTAAGAGACCAAACTTGTGTTTTCGCTGGGGTTGCGAAGCGTTCGTAAGGCGCCAAGTGTTTGAAAAATTGGCGGCCAGATCTGATAGATGTTTATTTGTGGGATATCCTAAGGAAACTAAAGGATACTATTTTATAAGCCTGCAGAGAACAAAGTGCTTGTTGCTCGAAAAATGCTGTCTTCTTCGAAAGGGAATTTATTTCAAAAAGAGACAGTGGGAGAAAGATAATTATCGAGGAAACTTGTATCTGGTTTACACTTGTATCCTTTGGAACCGGTGCAGGAGTGTGAGTACCAAAAGATCGAGTCGCATTTCCACAAAAAGTTGCGCGATGTCCTTCCTGTCCACACTCGAAACAGGTCACAGCAGGTGCGAAACAGTCACGTCGAACATGCCCTATTTTGCCACAGTTATAACATTTCTTTGCTGCGTCTGAAGCTGTTGATGCTGCCCAGAACTTTTTTCCACCTTGAGAAAGATGCGGAGGCCTCCTGAATGAATGAAATGAGGATTGGCCCTTGAGGGGCCCACTACTCTTGTTCTCCGTGAAGTTGCCAGAAACTTTCTGTTTCTTTGCTTCCGTTGACTTTTCTACTGCTGCCTCTTTCATATCGTAGGCCAGTGCTTTGTCCTGATACTGTCGCAAGGTGGTACATTCAAATTCGGACATATACTGCTGAATTTCCGTCTTCATCCGCATGTCGAAATGGAAAATCCTCTCTGCCTCGGTCCTGACCAAGTGGCGCACATAAGTGAGCTGGTGATTAAAAGTCTTAATCACGTCTGTCATAGATGCTTCTAAATTTTGTGATGCGAAAAACTCCCATACTCGGGACTCTCTAATAGTGCGAGGACAATATTGCGCTTCCATAATTAATTTGAGCTCCGTCCAGTCAGCATTATGATTCTCAGGTCGAATGGCCTCCCACCAGTCGAAAGCCTCCCCAGTCAGAAGATACTGGGCTATCGGAACCTTTCGGTCGTCAGGGCAGTTAATCCCTGCAAAGATCTTTTCCAACTCCTTCAGCCAGTGATCCCAAGTAATTGTCTCAGCAGAACCGTCAAATTTTGGAGGGTGCAATTTGACCACCTCAATAAGCCATTTGTCTTCCCGATTATCCTCGTTATGCTGTTGTCCCATCGCCGTCTGCATGCGATCAACAACCTGAGAAAACTGGTTTATCTGAGCAACTACCTGTTGAAGCACTCCCGGTACGTTAGGATCTCCGTTATTATTTGCTGATCCCTGCTGTCCTCCCGAATGGAATTCGGTTCGACTATCCGATAATTCTGGGGTAGATGCCGAATCCTCCTATCTCGCATTACCATGTCCGCATCCACGACCACGTCCGCGTCCACGACCTCCCCTCAACATACTGTAAACACAAATACTCAATATCCTGGGCAAAATTTTTAAAAGAAAGTCCGTCAATATTCACAAAACAGGAATTAAATAAAACAGTAGTATTTGAGATTTGGAGACTTACAACCATAGTTCACACGACGATGCTGGCTCAGCAGTGATGTTATACACGACCCTTAACTCAATTAACGTAAACAGACCCAACTAAAACGCAACTGCCAAGATATCCATGAATCTTAGCTCCGATACCAATTTCTGTAACACCCCGATATATTCGGAATAATTACAGCACCGTAAATGCATAAATAATACTAAAGTGTTATCAAAGTAAAAGAAGTTCAAACCCGATCGACAAATCAATGAGTCCATTATTACAAAACATCTCCAAAACATCAATAACATAAGCGTACTCGAGTACTGGAAAATAACCATAAAACCAAAATAACATATTCCACATCACTGAGCCACTTCATCGTCATGTCGGTACTGTGGTTGCTTTCCCGCTCCTCGGCTACCTGAACATCAAAACAAATGTCCACCCTCGAAGGGGTTAGCAAAACAATGCTAGTACAAGTATCACAATACATAAATCAATGATGCATCAAAATACATACAAAATGGACTTCCGTCGTCGGAATCCAACGATGCGAATCCTCACGATTCCATCAACACAATACAGGGTAATCCAACGATCCAGCGCCCTCGGTATAGATCCCCATGATGATCCCATCAGACCAACGCATGGTGGAAAACCCGTCCAACGATCCAGCGCCCTCAGCATAGATCCCCATGATGATCCCGTCGGACCAACACAGGGTGGACATTCGATCCAGCGCCCTTAGCATAGATCCTCATGACCCCCTCAGATCATTTACAATATAAACCATGCAATCATGCATACATATATGCATTTCAATATGTTCATCAATACGAACAATTAATAACGAATACCACGAGAAATCAAAGAAATTAATCTCATACTCGACAACATGAACAAAACTATATGCATGATCAAAGTTCCAATATAAACCAAACTAAACATATGGTACTTGCCTCGAAAATGGCAAGAATAAAATACTCCAACGAATGTCACATGTCTGTATGCCACCGCCCCTCGATCGACCTCTATGCAAGGCTCGGACTTTGTTCAAAAAGAGATACAAGGAACGTAACATACTACTCGATACTAACGTACGATCACCGAATACTTATATTAGAATCGTAAAGTAGTGACATAAGGCCGGTTCACGGTTAGTACATTTAGATGAGAGCTGAACCGGAAATGATAATACACTTCATGAGAGTTGAATGATCATTTCGGAGGTGAAGTACCGATGTTTAAGAGTTCAAGGGTTTACAAGATAATGAAGATTTCGGGTTTAATATGGGATTCAAATTCCAAATTTTCATATGTTCGGCTATTATGATTTTACCAGCAATATTACTCAAGATGACAAGCATGCCCAAGTATTACGCAAGGAAAACGATACTACGGTGATCCGGGTTGAGTTCAAAGACATGGCCGATTTATCATCCTCAAGAACATGAAGAATATTGTCAAAACAAATTCCTCTAACATACATGAATTTCATCAGTGGAACATCGAAGGAGTTCATTGAATCTAACTGAAATCATGCTCATTATTCCAACGAATTAAGGACACTAAGGTTTTCATCCACCGAGGCTAAATCAATACTCTAAGTAATGGAAGAAAAATAAGGTATAATCAGTTTCTAATCTCCAAAATATGGTGCTGGACTCAAAAGATCTTTAACTAGTCCAATGATTTCCTAAACAAGCTCAAAGCATAGCTAAGAACATAAATTCCAGCTTGGTGAATCGTAACATACCTTAAGCGGAAGGATAAGTTGGAATAACTAGATGAACTCTATGCCCGAAAGCTAGAACACCGATTCTCAAAGCCCCTTCGTCTTCAATGATGTGTTAGGAAGCTGATATGAAGGTTGAAGATGGGGAGGGTAACTCTCAAAGTCGCGGAATTGTGTTGTGGGTTGAAGTGGAAGTCTAAAAATGAAGGAGGGTGCTGTTCTATTCATAGAAAAGCGTTATTAACGCGCGCTACCCCATATCCATAGCGTGTGCTAACGGGCTGTCAGTCTACTGACTCTGACCTGTCTCGGTATAGCATACGCTAAACATCCTTACGTGCGCTAAAATCAACAATTAGCGTATGCTAACAACTATTTTCAGCGTGCGCTAATGACTGAACGAAGGTTCATTGACCTCACTGTACTAGACTTAGCGTGCGCTAGCCTCGTACCATTAGCGTGTGCTAAGTACCGTTGACTCGACTTTCCCAGAAAGCCGTCCAGGTTCATCCCAACATAATCAGAACGAAATCCGCGGCCTGATCTCACCTACCAACATGTCTCAATCATGCTGACTACGTATAGTGCGCGCTAAGGTTCATACATAGCGTGCGCTATGAAACCCAAATTAGCGTATGCTACGCTTAGTCGATAGCGTGCGCTGCAAGTGCAAAAATCACAATTGAACACATTCATGAAATCATATGTTCAACAACACCGCATCATGAAATATGGAGAATAATACTCAGATCAAAATGAAACAATTACAATATCATAAGGTTCAAATACACATCATAAATCTCGGGTATTACATCCTCTCTCCCTAAAAAGAAGTTTCGTCCCGAAACTTAAGATGAAAACAACTCTGGATATCTAGCCTTCATATTGTCCTCCGTTTCCCAAGTGGCCTGCTCGACTCCATGTCGTGACCATTGCACTTTAACCAAGGGTATTGGTTTATTCCTCAATTGTTTGGTCCTGCTCTCAAGTATTCTGATTGGTCTCTCTTCGAAGGTGCCATCATAAGCTATCTCGGTTTCGCCAAAATCAATGATATGACTGGGATCTGGTATATATTTCCGTAACTGGGATACGTGGAATACATTGTGAACGTGACTCAGTGATGGTGGTAAAGCCAACCTGTATGCTAATTCCCCAATTCTTTCGAGGATCTCAAATGGTCCGATATATCTCGAACTTAGCTTTCTTTTCCTCCCAAAACGGAAAATTCCCCGGGTAGGAGAAACCTTCAATAGTACATGATCCCCAATCTCAAACTCCAACGGGCGACGACGCACATCTGCATAAGACTTCTGTCGACTCTGGGCAGTCAACAGTCTTTCCCGAATTAGAGCTACCTTCTCTTGAGTCTGGACTATCAACTCTGGTTCCGTCCCAATCAAATCAGAAGAATCATCTCAACACAGGGGCGATCTACATCTTTTTCCGTACAACGCTTCAAATGGTGCCATCTTAATGGAAGCATGCCAACTATTGTTGTAGGTGAATTCAATCAAGGGCAAATGAACCTCGCAGTCAGTTGACCAATCTAAAGCAGATGCTCTAAGCATGTCTTCCACTGTCTGAATAGTCCTTTCAGACTGGCCGTCCGTCTGAGGATGATAATCCGTGCTAAAGTTCAGCTTGGTTCCCAAAGCCCTGTGAACTGCCTTCCAAAAGTGCGACACGAAACGACCATCTCGATCCGAGATAATGGTCCTCGGTGTACCATGCAACCGAACTATCTCTGAAATAAACACTCGTGCTAATTTCTCGGGTCCCTAAGTGTCTTTAATACCCAGGAAATGATCCGACTTGGTTAATCGATCAACTATAACCCAAATCATGTTCATTCCCATCTTGGTCCTTGGCATACTAGTGAGAAAGTCCATCGATATATCCTCCCACTTCCACTCAGGGATCGGAAGTGGCTTTAACATTCAGGCAGGTCGCTAATGTTCAATCTTAACCTGCTAACAAGTCAAACACTTCGAAACGTATTATGCTACGTCCTTCTTCATATTTCCCCACTAGAAATTTTGTTTTAGATCCTTATACATCTTAGTGCTGCCCGGGTGAATAGAATAGGGCACGCTGTGAGCTTCCTTCAGAATTGTCTGTCTCAAAACATCATCGTCGGGAATGCAAAGTCGACTCTGAAATCTCAGAACTCCATCATCTTGTATCACGAATCCTGGGGCGTTTCCTTTCTTTACTTCGTCACATAACCGAAGAATCAAAGAATCGTTCAACTGCTTGGATTTGATTTCCTCGACTAGTGACGAGGTTAGTTCCATCAAATATAGTTGCCCTTGGATTTCTAGTGACCATACTTCAATCCCTTCGCGGATCAGTTCTCGTTGGATACTGGTTTGGGACGTAAGTGCTTCTAACACTCAAAGAGAAACAGGTTTACGGCTCAGTACGTCGGCTACCACGTTTGCTTTACCCGGATGATATAGGATTTCCATATCATAATCCTTGATCAATTCTAGCCATCTTCTCTGCCTCATGTTTAATTCTTTCTGACTAAAAATATACTTGAGGCTCTTATGATCTGTAAAGATCTGACAATGAGTGCCGTATAAATAATGTCGCCAAATTTTCAAAGCAAAGACTACAGCTGCTAACTCCACATCATGAGTCGGGTAATTAATTTCGTACGGTTTCAACTGTCGGGAGGCATAGGCAATCACCTTATCCTTTTGAATCAACACACATCCCAGACCCTGATTCGAAGCATTGCTGTATACCATGAATCCCTTGGTTCCATCTGGTAACGCTAGTATAGGTGCTGTCGTCAGTATCCTCTTAAGTTAATCAAAGCTATCCTGGCATTTCTCATTCCACACGAATCTATGATTTTTCTACAACAGCTGAGTGAGCGGACGGGCAATTTTGGAAAATCCCTCTACAAAACGGCGATAATATCCAGCAAGTCCTAAGAAACTTCGGACTTCTTTCACATTATTAGGAGATTCCCATTCCAAGATTGCCTCGACTTTATTCGGGTCCACCTGAACTCCGTCAGCTGATATTACATGCCCTAAGAAGGTCACCTCCTTAAGCCAGAATTCGCATTTAGAAAGTTTTGCATAAAGTTGTTCCCTTCTCAAAGTGTTCAAAACGATATGTAAATGCTCTGCATGTTCCTCTGTGTCTTTCGAATAGATCAAGATGTCATCGATGAAGTCTACGAAAAATTTATCCAAGTATTCTAAGAATACCAGATTCATCACTTGCATAAATACCGCAGGAGCATTTGTGAGTCTGAATGGCATCACCACGAATTCATAGTGTCCATATCGGGATCTGAAAGCAGATTTCGGTATATCCGATTCCTTAATTCTCAACTGATGGTATCCTGATCGCAAGTCAATCTTCGAGAATACCCTTGCCCCTTGTAGTTGATCAAACAAGTCGTCGATCCGAGGTATAGGATACTTGTTCTTGATCGTTACCTTGTTTAGATCCCTGTAATCAATACATAATCGAAGGGATCTATCTTTCTTCCGGACAAAGAGAACGGATGCTCCCCAAGAAGAGACGCTTGGTTGAATGTAACCCTTCTGCAATAATTCCTCAAGCTGCTTCTTTAGTTCATACATCTCAGTTGGCGCCATACGGTATGGTGCTCTAGAAATAGGTGCAGCTCCAGGCTCTAATTCGATATTAAACTCTACTTCTCTCCGCGGAGGTAATCCGGGTAGTTTGTGAGGGAATACATCTGAGAATTCGTTCACAACTGGAATAGATGAGAGCTCGACTCCTTCTTCTTTCTTCATGGCATAGCACCAAAATTCGTGACATCCCTACTTCAGTAATTTCACTGCTTTCATTACTTTAATCAATTTTCCCGAGCTTCCCGGTCTCCATCCTTTGAATAAATGTTCATATCCGTCATCAGCAATGATAGAAATGACTCTCTTTCGGTAATTCAAAATAGCTCTATAACGGTTGAGCCAATCATCACCGAGAATTAAATCGTCACCATAGATGTCGACTACAATAAGATTTGATGGCCAATCTCTCCCTCCTATAGTCACTGGAAAATCTCTAGTTTCTAGGGTTCCCACAATTTTCTCTCCGCTCGGTAATCCCACAACATAAGGTTCACAATCATACAAGCATGAGATTTTCAAACGGTTAACACAGTTAAAAGATATGAAAGAATGCATAGCTCTTGAATCGAATAAGACACTAACTGGTTGCAAAAGGATCTGAATCGTACCTGATGCAACAGCCGTGTTCTGATTGTCTGACTTCTTCATCTCGTAAATACACGGAGGAACGGACCCAGCGCTGGATGCCTCTCTTTTCCCAACATTCGGCTACTGGAAACTACTCTGCTGCATCTGGTTTACACTTGTATCCTTTGGAACCAGTGCAGGAGTGCGAGTACCAAAAGATCGAGTCGCATTTCCACAAAAAGTTGCGCGATGTCCTTCCTGTCCACACTTGAAACAGGTCACAGCAGGTGCGAAACAGTCACATCGAACATGCCCTATTTTGCCACAGTTATAACATTTCTTTGCTGCGTCTGAAGCTGTTGATGCTGCCCGTAACTTCTTTCCACCTTGAGAAAGATGCGGAGGCCTCCTGAATGAATGAAATGAGGATTGGCCCTTGAGGGGCCCACTACTTTTGTTTTCCGTGAAGTTGCCAGACACTTTCTGTTTCTTTGCTTCCGTTGACTTTTCTACTGCCGCCTCTTTCATATCGTAGGCCAGTGCTTTGTCCTGATACTGTCGCAAGGTGGTACATTCAAATCCGGACATATACTGCTGAATTTCCGGCTTCATCCGCATGTCGAAATGGAAAATCCTCTCCGCCTCGGTCCTGACCAAGTGGCGCACATAAGTCAGCTGGTGATTAAAAGTCTTAATCACGTCTGTCATAGATGCTTCTAAATTTTGTGGTGCGAAAAACTCCCAAACTCGGGCCTCTCTAACAGTGCGAGGACAATATTACGCTTCCATCATTAATTTGAGCTCCGTCCAGTCAGCATTATGATTCTCAGGTCGAATGGCCTCCCACCAGTCGAAAGCCTCCCCAGTCATAAGATATTGGGCTATTGGAACCTTTCGGTCGTCAGGGCAGTTAATCCCTGCAAAGATCTTTTCTAACTCCTTCAGCCAGTGATCCCAAGTAATTGTCTCAGCAGAACCGTCAAATTTTGGAGGGTGCAATTTGACCACCTCAATAAGCCATTTGTCTCCCCGATTATCCTTGTGATGCTGCTGTCCCATCGCCGTCTGCATGCGATCAACAACCTGAGCAAACTGGTTTATCTGAGCAACCACCTATTGAAGCACTCCCGGTACGTTAGGATCTGCGTTATTATTTGCTGATCCCTGCTGTCCTCCCGAATGGAATTCGGTTCGACTAGCCGATAATTCTGGGGTAGATGCCGAATCCTCCTATCTCATATTACCACGTCCGCATCCACGACCACGTCCGCATCCACGATTTCCCCTCAACATACTGTAAACACAAATACTCAATATCCGGGGCAAAATTTCTAAAAGATAGTCTGTCAATATTCACAAAACAGGAATTAATAAAACAGTAGTATTTGAGATTTTGAGACTTACAACCACAATCCACACGACGATGCTGGCTCAGCAGTGATGTTATACACGACCCTTAACTCAATTAACGTAAACAGACCCAACTAAAACCCAACTGCCAAGATATCCATGAATCTTAGCTCCGATACCAATTTCTGTAACAACCCGATATATTCGGAATAATTACAGCTCCGTAAATCCTTTGTATAAGAATTTACAAGGCTAATTTGAAAAAAATGCATAAATAATACTAAAGTGTTATAAAAATAAAAGAAGTTCAAACCCGATCGACAAATAAATGAGTCCATTATTACAAAACATCTCCAAAACATCAATAACATAAGCGTACTCGAGTACTGGAAAATAACCATAAAACCAAAATAACATATTCCACATCACTGAGCCACTTCATCGTCATGTCGGTACTGTGGTTGCTTTCCCGCTCCTCGGCTACCTGAACATCAAAACAAATGTCCACCCCCGAAGGGGTTTTCAAAACAATGCTAGTACAAGTATCACAATACATAAATCAATGATGCATCAAAATACATACAAAATGGACTTCCGTCATCGGAATCCAACGATGTGAATCCTCACGATTCCATCAACACAATACAGGGTAATCCAACGATCCAGCGCCCTCGGTATAGATCCCCATGATCCCATCGGACCAACGCATGGTGGAAAACCCGTCCAACGATCCAGCGCCCTCAGCATAGACCCCATGATGATCCCGTCGGACCAACACATGGTGGACATTCGATTCAGCGCCCTTAGCATAGATCCTCATGACCCCCTCGGATCATTTACAATATAAACCATGCAATCATGCATACATATATGCATTTCAATATGTTCATCAATACGAACAATTAATAACGAATACCACGAGAAATCAAAGAAATTAATCTCATACTCGACAACATGAACAAAACCATATGCATGATCAAAGTTCCAATATAAACCAAACTCAACATATGATACTTGCCTCGAAAATGGCAAGAATAAAATACTCCAACGAATGTCACGCGTCTGTATGCCACCGCCCCTCGATCGACCTCTATGCAAGGCTTGGACCTTGTTCAAAAAGAGATACAAGGAACGTAACATACTACTCGATACTAACGTACGATCACCGAATACTTATATTAGAATCGTAAAGTAGTGACATAAGGCCGGTTCATGGTTAGTACATTTAGATGAGAGCTGAACCGGAAATGATAATACACTTCATGAGAGTTGAACGATCATTTCGTAGGTGAAGTACCGATGTTTAAGAGTTCAAGGGTTTACAAGATAATGAAGATTTCGGGTTTAATATAGGATTCAAATTCCAAATTTTCATATGTTCGGCTATTATGATTTTACCACCAATATTACTCAAAATGACAAGCATGCCCAAGTATTACGCAAGGAAAATGATACTATGGTGATCCGGGTTGTGTTCAAAGACATGGCCGATTTATCATCCTCAAGAACATGAAGAATATTGTAAAAACAAATTCCTCTAACATACATGAATTTCATCAGTGGAACATCGAAGGAGTTCATTGAATCTAACTGAAATCATGCTCATTATTCCAACGAATTAAGGATACTAAGGTTTTCATCCACCGAGGCTAAATCAATACTCTAAGTAATGGAAGAAAAATAAGGTATAATCGGTTTCTAATCTCCAAAATATGGTGCTGGACTCAAAAGATCTTTAACTAGTCCAATGATTTCCTAAACAAGCTCAAAGCATAGCTAAGAACATAAATCCATCTTGGTGAATCGTAACATACCTTAAGCGGAAGGATAAGTTAGAATAACTAGATGAACTCTATGTCCGAAAGCTAGAACACCGATCCTCAAAGCGCCTTCGTCTTCAATGATGTGTTAGGAAGCTGATATGAAGGTTGAAGATGGGGAGGGTAACTCTCAAAGTCGCGGAATTGTGTTGTGGGTTGAAGTGGAAGTCTAAAAATGAAAGAGGGTGCTGTTATATTTATAGAAAAGGGTTATTAGCGCGCGCTACCCCATATCCATAGCGTGCGCTAACGGGCTGTCAGTCTACTCACTCTGACGGGTCTCGGTATAGCGTACGCTAAACATCCTTACGTGCGCTAAAATCAACAATTAGCGTATGCTAACAACTATTTTCAGCATGCGCTAACGATTGAACGAAGGTTCACTGACCTCACTGTACTAGACTTAGCGTGCGGTAGCCTCGTACCATTAGCGTGTGCTAAGTACCGTTGACTCGACTTTCCCAGAAAGCCATCCATGTTCATCCCGACATAATCCCAATGAAATCCGCGGCCTCATCTCACCTACCAACATGTCTCAATCATGCAGACTACGTATAGCGCGCGCTAAGGTTCATACATAGCGTGCGCTACGAAACCCAAATTAGCGTACACTATGCTTAGTCGATAGCGTGCGCTACACGTGCAAAAATCACAATTGAACATATTCATGAAATCATATGTTCAACAACACCGGATCATGAAATACGGAGAATAATACTCAGATCAAAATGCAACAATTACAATATCATAAGGTTCAAATACACATCAGAAATCTCGGGTATTACACTAACCAGCCAACCCTGGTCTAGAACCATTGGTTCTGACCCGTTAGCGTGCGCTACCCAATAATTAACGTGCTCTAAAAGTGTAATATCCGGATAAATTGTTGGGTATTTTCGTCCATATTTGAACCTTGTATTACCTGAATTGGTGTTATCAATAATCGAAGTATGATCGTTTCCGTATTCGCATCCTCATGCATTATAATACCAACTTTTAATCCTTCACATGCAACTACGTCGTAACGCACGCTAACCGGTAAGCGTAACGTACATTACGAACTGGAGATAGCGTACGCTACGAGCTAGACGTAGCGTACGTAAGAAGGTCAATAATTGAACAGGCTGGCTAGCACATGGACGGCTGGTGGTGGGGCTCGAAAAGATTCCCGCGAATGAACTTGGACAGTTTTGGAGTCAACGGGTGTTAACGTACGCTAAGGTTTGTAACTAGCGTACGCTAATGTGTGTAGCTTACGTACGTAATGCGTAGGGTGTAACGTACATAAGCTAGTACAGAACGAGATAGTAAGCTATCAGTGAACGATAGCATACGCTAAGATCGAATGGTAGCGTGCGTTAAGTCGATTACGTACGTAAATGGCTAAGGCTAACGTACGTAAAGCTCAAGATATTATATATATGGACAACACCCCATTTCATTTCACTTCATCCCTTTCACTTGTACTTCGTTTTCCTTCATTTCTAGAGGGTCTCCAGTCCTCTAAAACACCTATAGATCACATAAACTCGATCATTTAAGTTACGAAACATCTTGGATTGACATTGAAGCAATCGGAGTTGGATGCTACCTCTTGTCTCTGCGTTTCTTTCATATTAAGGTATGTTAATGCTACCTCAACCTTGAATTCGTGTTCTTAAGGATGTTATGAACATACCACCAGGATTATTAAGCTCCATAGATAATTTTTATCCGAACACCATGTTTTTGGAAGTTGGAATGTTCATGTTTTAGTTACCCTAGTTAAGAACGTTATAGTCTAATTCTTATTATGATGATCAAGTAAGGAAATTTTCTGAGATTAATAAACCGTATTGTATGGTGTTTCCATAATGATCATAGACTTAATGTTGATAACAACCTCAGATTTTCCAAACTACCTTTGAGGATCTATAATCGAGATTTGGAGTAAGTCTTATGATGGGAGGATTAACCGGGAATTCATAGACATCAACACCATAGGGTCATTCTGATTCACATGAGTATGATATGTGTGAATATAACGTATGTTAAGCTCTATGCATTACGTACGTTATACACTCAGGCAAGGCAGTCGTCTGAACTGAGAAGAACTGTCCAATGTATGCTTAGCGTGCGCTAATCCTTGTAGCTTACATGCGCTAACGTGCAGACGTAGCGTACGTTACAAACGTAACGTACGTTACGAAGAGAACAGTTAGGGTTCGGCCATCTTTTTATGCTTTTCCTCGTGTGATTGATTGTTTATTTAATGATAGGATATTAAGGACGAATTTCCTACGATAATCCAGTGTTGAGCTTTTCCGATCGTCGTTTCCGTTGGAGTTCCGGATTGTACCAATCAACTATATTTCTGGAGTATTCGCGAGAGATTACCAAGGCAAGTACCTTGATATACGAATTATAATTACGTGAAGTCATTGTTGCTGAAGTGTATGAATCATGTTATGAATATCTGCATTTATATTATATATATAGATATGCGTAGATATATGTATAGATATACGTATATGTATATAAATATACATATGGAGATAAATGTTGGGTGATTCATACCAATATTAGTCGACGTACTCAACTTAGACTAAAATATGAATAAGGTTCACTGACCTCACTATACTAGACTTAGCGTGCGGTAGCCTCGTACCATTAGCGTGCGCTAAGTACCGTTGACTCGACTTTCCCAGAAAGCCATCCATGTTCATCCCGACATAATCCCAATGAAATCCACGGCCTCATCTCACCTACCAACATGTCTCAATCATGCTGACTACGTATAGCGCGCGCTAAGGTTTATACATAGCGTGCGCTACGAAACCCAAATTAGCGTACACTATGCTTAGTCGATAGCGTGCGCTGCACGTGCAAAAATCACAATTGAACATATTCATGAAATCATATGTTCAACAACACCGGATCATGAAATACGGAGAATAATACTCAGATCAAAATGCAACAATTACAATATCATAAGGTTCAAATACACATCAGAAATCTCGGGTATTACACTAACCAGCCAACCCTGGTCTAGAACCATTGGTTCTGACCCGTTAGCGTGCGCTACCCAATAATTAACGTGCTCTAAAAGTGTAATTTCCGGATAAATTGTTGGGTATTTTCGTCCATATTTGAACCCTGTATTACCTGAATTGGTGTTATCAATAATCGAAGTATGATCGTTTCCGTATTCGCATCCTCATGCATTATAATACCAACTTTTAATCCTTCACATGCAACTACGTCGTAACGCACGCTAACCGGTAAGCGTAACGTACATTACGAACTGGAGATAGCGTACGCTACGAGCTAGACGTAGCGTACGTAAGAAGGTCAATAATTGAACAAGCTGGCTAGCACATTGACGGCTGGTGGTGGGGCTCGAAAAGATTCCCGCGAATGAACCTGGACAGTTTTGGAGTCAACGGGTGTTAACGTACGCTAAGGTTTGTAACTAGCGTACGCTAATGTGTGTAGCTTACGTACGTAATGCGTAGGGTGTAACGTACATAAGCTAGTACAGAACGAGATAGTAAGCTATCAGTGAACGATAGCATACGCTAAGATCGAATGGTAGCGTGCGTTAAGTCGATTACGTACGTAAATGGCTAAGGCTAACGTACGTAAAGCTCAAGATATTATATATATGGACAACACCCCATTTCATTTCACTTCGTCCCTTTCACTTGTACTTCGTTTTCCTTCATTTCTAGAGGGTCTCCAGTCCTCTAAAACACCTATAGATCACATAAACTCGATCATTTAAGTTACGAAACATCTTGGATTGACATTGAAGCAATCGGAGTTGGATGCTACCTCTTGTCTCTGCGTTTCTTTCATATTAAGGTATGTTAATGCTACCTCAACCTTGAATTCGTGTTCTTAAGGATGTTATGAACATACCACCAGGATTATTAAGCTCCATAGATAATTTTTATCCGAACACCATGTTTTTGGAAGTTGGAATGTTCATGTTTTAGTTACCCTAGTTAAGAACGTTATAGTCCGATTCTTATTATGATGATCAAGTAAGGAAATTTTCTGAGATTAATAAACCGTATTGTATGGTGTTTCCATAATGATCATAGACTTAATGTTGATAACAACCTCAGATTTTCCAAACTACCTTTGAGGATCTATAATCGAGATTTGGAGTAAGTCTTATGATGGGAGGATTAACCGGGAATTCATAGACATCAACACCATAGGGTCATTCTGATTCACATGAGTATGATATGTGTGAATATAACGTACGTTAAGCTCTATGCATTAAATGCGTTATACGATCGAGCAAGCGATCGTCAATCGAGAAGAAGCATCGATGTATGCTTAGCGTGCGCTAATCCTTGTAGCTTACATGCGCTAACGTGCAGACGTAACGTACGTTACAAACGTAACGTACGTTACAGACGTAACGTACGTTACGTATGTGTGTAACGTACGTTACGAAGAGAACAGTTAGGGTTCGGCCATCTTTTTATGCTTTTCCTCGTGTGATTGATTGTTTATTTAATGATAGGATATTAAGGACGAATTTCCTATGATAATCCAGTGTTGAGCTTTTCCGATCGTCGTTTCCGTTGGAGTTCCGGATTGTACCAATCAACTATATTTCCGGAGTATTCGCGAGAGATTACCAAGGCAAGTACCTTGATATACGAATTATAATTACGTGAAATCATTGTTGCTGAAGTGTATGAATCATGTTATGAATATCTGCATTTATATTATATATATAGATATGCGTAGATATATGTATAGATATACGTATATGTATATAAATATACATATGGAGATAAATGTTGGGTGATTCATACCAATATTAGTCGACGTACTCAACTTAGACTAAAATACGAATAAGGTTCACTGACCTCACTGTACTAGACTTAGCGTGCGGTAGCCTCGTACCATTAGCGTGCGCTAAGTACCGTTGACTCGACTTTCCCAGAAAGCCATCCATGTTCATCCCGACATAATCCCAATGAAATCCGCGGCCTCATCTCACCTACCAACATGTCTCAATCATGCTGACTACGTATAGCGCGCGCTAAGGTTCATACATAGCGTGCGCTACGAAACCCAAATTAGCGTACACTATGCTTAGTCGATAGCGTGCGCTGCACGTGCAAAAATCACAATTGAACATATTCATGAAATCATATGTTCAACAACACCGGATCATGAAATACGGAGAATAATACTCAGATCAAAATGCAACAATTACAATATCATAAGGTTCAAATACACATCAGAAATCTCGGGTATTACACTAACCAGCCAACCCTGGTCTAGAACCATTGGTTCTGACCCGTTAGCGTGCGCTACCCAATAATTAACGTGCTCTAAAAGTGTAATATCCGGATAAATTGTTGGGTATTTTCGTCCATATTTGAACCCTGTATTACCTGAATTGGTGTTATCAATAATCGAAGTATGATCGTTTCCGTATTCGCATCCTCATGCATTATAATACCAACTTTTAATCCTTCACATGCAACTACGTCGTAACGCACGCTAACCGGTAAGCGTAACGTACATTACGAACTGGAGATAGCGTACGCTACGAGCTAGACGTAGCGTACGTAAGAAGGTCAATAATTGAACAGGCTGGATAGCACATGGACGGCTGGTGGTGGGGCTCGAAAAGATTCCCGCGAATGAACCTGGACAGTTTTGGAGTCAACGGGTGTTAACGTACGCTAAGGTTTGTAACTAGCGTACGCTAATGTGTGTAGCTTACGTACGTAATGCGTAGGGTGTAACGTACATAAGCTAGTACAGTACGAGATAGTAAGCTATCAGTGAACGATAGCATACGCTAAGATCGAATGGTAGCGTGCGTTAAGTCGATTACGTACGTAAATGGCTAAGGCTAACGTACGTAAAGCTCAAGATATTATATATATGGACAACACCCCATTTCATTTCACTTCGTCCCTTTCACTTGTACTTCGTTTTCCTTCATTTCTAGAGGGTCTCCAGTCCTCTAAAACACCTATAGATCACATAAACTCGATCATTTAAGTTACGAAACATCTTGGATTGACATTGAAGCAATCGGAGTTGGATGCTACCTCTTGTCTCTGCGTTTCTTTCATATTAAGGTATGTTAATGCTACCTCAACCTTGAATTCGTGTTCTTAAGGATGTTATGAACATACCACCGGGATTATTAAGCTCCATAGATAATTTTTATCCGAACACCATGTTTTTGGAAGTTGGAATGTTCATGTTTTAGTTACCCTAGTTAAGAACGTTATAGTCCGATTCTTATTATGATGATCAAGTAAGGAAATTTTCTGAGATTAATAAACCGTATTGTATGGTGTTTCCATAACGATCATAGACTTAATGTTGATAACAACCTCAGATTTTCCAAACTACCTTTGAGGATCTATAATCGAGATTTGGAGTAAGTCTTATGATGGGAGGATTAACCGGGAATTCATAGACATCAACACCATAGGGTCATTCTGATTCACATGAGTATGATATGTGTGAATATAACGTACGTTAAGCTCTATGCATTACGTACGTTATACAGTCAGGCAAGGCAGTCGTCTGAACTG
Source organism: Orobanche coerulescens (assembly GCA_033398695.1). Taxonomy (NCBI): domain Eukaryota; kingdom Viridiplantae; phylum Streptophyta; class Magnoliopsida; order Lamiales; family Orobanchaceae; genus Orobanche; species Orobanche coerulescens. Next base: position 134,050,211 of record CM065806.1, on the reverse strand, counting down.
AGAAGAACTGTCAATGTATGCTTAGCGTGCGCTAATCCTTGTAGCTTACATGCGCTAACGCGCATTTAACGTGCGTTACAAACGTAGCGTTACGCATTTAACGTAACGTACGTTACGTATGTGTGTAACGTACGTTACGAAGAGAACAGTTAGGGTTCGGCCATCTTTTTATGCTTTTCCTCGTGTGATTGATTGTTTATTTAATGATAGGATATTAAGGACGAATTTCCTACGATAATCCAGTGTTGAGCTTTTCCGATCGTCGTTTCCGTTGGAGTTCCGGATTGTACCAATCAACTATATTTCCGGAGTATTCGCGAGAGATTACCAAGGCAAGTACCTTGATATACGAATTATAATTACGTGAAATCATTGTTGCTGAAGTGTATGAATCATGTTATGAATATCTGCATTTATATTATATATATAGATATGCGTAGATATATGTATAGATATACGTATATGTATATAAATATACATATGGAGATAAATGTTGGGTGATTCATACCAATATTAGTCGACGTACTCAACTTAGACTAAAATACGAATAAGGTTCACTGACCTCACTGTACTAAACTTAGCGTGCGGTAGCCTCGTACCATTAGCGTGCGCTAAGTACCGTTGACTCGACTTTCCCAGAAAGCCATCCATGTTCATCCCGACATAATCCCAATGAAATCCGCGGCCTCATCTCACCTACCAACATGTCTCAATCATGCTGACTACGTATAGCGCGCGCTAAGGTTCATACATAGCGTGCGCTACGAAACCCAAATTAGCGTACACTATGCTTAGTCGATAGCGTGCGCTGCACGTGCAAAAATCACAATTGAACATATTCATGAAATCATATGTTCAACAACACCGGATCATGAAATACGGAGAATAATACTCAGATCAAAATGCAACAATTACAATATCATAAGGTTCAAATACACATCAGAAATCTCGGGTATTACACTAACCAGCCAACCCTGGTCTAGAACCATTGGTTCTGACCCGTTAGCGTGCGCTACCCAATAATTAACGTGCTCTAAAAGTGTAATATCCGGATAAATTGTTGGGTATTTTCGTCCATATTTGAACCCTGTATTACCTGAATTGGTGTTATCAATAATCGAAGTATGATCGTTTCCGTATTCGCATCCTCATGCATTATAATACCAACTTTTAATCCTTCACATGCAACTACGTCGTAACGCACGCTAACCGGTAAGCGTAACGTACATTACGAACTGGAGATAGCGTACGCTATGAGCTAGACGTAGCGTACGTAAGAAGGTCAATAATTGAACAGGCTGGATAGCACATGGACGGCTGGTGGTGGGGCTCGAAAAGATTCCCGCGAATGAACCTGGACAGTTTTGGAGTCAACGGGTGTTAACGTACGCTAAGGTTTGTAACTAGCGTACGCTAATGTGTGTAGCTTACGTACGTAATGCGTAGGGTGTAACGTACATAAGCTAGTACAGTACGAGATAGTAAGCTATCAGTGAACGATAGCATACGCTAAGATCGAATGGTAGCGTGCGTTAAGTCGATTACGTACGTAAATGGCTAAGGCTAACGTACGTAAAGCTCAAGATATTATATATATGGACAACACCCCATTTCATTTCACTTCGTCCCTTTCACTTGTACTTCGTTTTCCTTCATTTCTAGAGGGTCTCCAGTCCTCTAAAACACCTATAGATCACATAAACTCGATCATTTAAGTTACGAAACATCTTGGATTGACATTGAAGCAATCGGAGTTGGATGCTACCTCTTGTCTCTGCGTTTCTTTCATATTAAGGTATGTTAATGCTACCTCAACCTTGAATTCGTGTTCTTAAGGATGTTATGAACATACCACCAGGATTATTAAGCTCCATAGATAATTTTTATCCGAACACCATGTTTTTGGAAGTTGGAATGTTCATGTTTTAGTTACCCTAGTTAAGAACGTTATAGTCCGATTCTTATTATGATGATCAAGTAAGGAAATTTTCTGAGATTAATAAACCGTATTGTATGGTGTTTCCATAACGATCATAGACTTAATGTTGATAACAACCTCAGATTTTCCAAACTACCTTTGAGGATCTATAATCGAGATTTGGAGTAAGTCTTATGATGGGAGGATTAACCGGGAATTCATAGACATCAACACCATAGGGTCATTCTGATTCACATGAGTATGATATGTGTGAATATAACGTACGTTAAGCTCTATGCATTACGTACGTTATACACTCAGGCAAGGCAGTCGTCTGAACTGAGAAGAACTGTCCAATGTATGCTTAGCGTGCGCTAATCCTTGTAGCTTACATGCGCTAACGTGCAGACGTAACGTACGTTACAAACGTAACGTACGTTACAGACGTAACGTACGTTACGTATGTGTGTAACGTACGTTACGAAGAGAACAGTTAGGGTTCGGCCATCTTTTTATGCTTTTCCTCGTGTGATTGATTGTTTATTTAATGATAGGATATTAAGGACGAATTTCCTACGATAATCCAGTGTTGAGCTTTTCCGATCGTCGTTTCCGTTGGAGTTCCGGATTGTACCAATCAACTATATTTCCGGAGTATTCGCGAGAGATTACCAAGGCAAGTACCTTGATATACGAATTATAATTACGTGAAATCATTGTTCTTTGAAGTGTATGAATCATGTTATGAATATCTGCATTTATATTATATATATAGATATGCGTAGATATATGTATAGATATACGTATATGTATATAAATATACATATGGAGATAAATGTTGGGTGATTCATACCAATATTAGTCGACGTACTCAACTTAGACTAAAATACGAATAAGGTTCACTGACCTCACTGTACTAGACTTAGCGTGCGGTAGCCTCGTACCATTAGCGTGCGCTAAGTACCGTTGACTCGACTTTCCCAGAAAGCCATCCATGTTCATCCCGACATAATCCCAATGAAATCCGCGGCCTCATCTCACCTACCAACATGTCTCAATCATGCTGACTACGTATAGCGCGCGCTAAGGTTCATACATAGCGTGCGCTACGAAACCCAAATTAGCGTACACTATGCTTAGTCGATAGCGTGATACCGCACGTGCAAAAATCACAATTGAACATATTCATGAAATCATATGTTCAACAACACCGGATCATGAAATACGGAGAATAATACTCAGATCAAAATGCAACAATTACAATATCATAAGGTTCAAATACACATCAGAAATCTCGGGTATTACACTAACCAGCCAACCCTGGTCTAGAACCATTGGTTCTGACCCGTTAGCGTGCGCTACCCAATAATTAACGTGCTCTAAAAGTGTAATATCCGGATAAATTGTTGGGTATTTTCGTCCATATTTGAACCCTGTATTACCTGAATGGGTGTTATCAATAATCGAAGTATGATCGTTTCCGTATTCGCATCCTCATGCATTATAATACCAACTTTTAATCCTTCACATGCAACTACGTCGTAACGCACGCTAACCGGTAAGCGTAACGTACATTACGAACTGGAGATAGCGTACGCTACGAGCTAGACGTAGCGTACGTAAGAAGGTCAATAATTGAACAGGCTGGCTAGCACATGGACGGCTGGTGGTGGGGCTCGAAAAGATTCCCGCGAATGAACCTGGACAGTTTTGGAGTCAACGGGTGTTAACGTACGCTAAGGTTTGTAACTAGCATACGCTAATGTGTGTAGCTTACGTACGTAATGCGTAGGGTGTAACGTACATAAGCTAGTACAGAACGAGATAGTAAGCTATCAATGAACGATAGCATACGCTAAGATCGAATGGTAGCGTGCGTTAAGTCGATTACGTACGTAAATGGCTAAGGCTAACGTACGTAAAGCTCAAGATATTATATATATGGACAACACCCCATTTCATTTCACTTCGTCCCTTTCACTTGTACTTCATTTTCCTTCATTTCTAGAGGGTCTCCAGTCCTCTAAAACACCTATAGATCACATAAACTCGATCATTTAAGTTACGAAACATCTTGGATTGACATTGAAGAAATCGGAGTTGGATGCTACCTCTTGTCTCTGCGTTTCTTTCATATTAAGGTATGTTAATGCTACCTCAACTTTGAATTCGTGTTCTTAAGGATGTTATGAACATACCACCAGGATTATTAAGCTCCATAGATAATTTTTATCCGAACACCATGTTTTTGGAAGTTGGAATGTTCATGTTTTAGTTACCCTAGTTAAGAACGTTATAGTCCGATTCTTATTATGATGATCAAGTAAGGAAATTTTCTGAGATTAATAAACCGTATTGTATGGTGTTTCCATAATGATCATAGACTTAATGTTGATAACAACCTCAGATTTTCCAAACTACCTTTGAGGATCTATAATCGAGATTTGGAGTAAGTCTTATGATGGGAGGATTAACCGGGAATTCGTAGACATCAACACCATAGGGTCATTCTGATTCACATGAGTATGATATGTGTGAATATAACGTACGTTAAGCTCTATGCATTACGTACGTTATACCCTCAGGCAAGGCAGTCGTCTGAACTGAGAAGAACTGTCCAATGTATGCTTAGCGTGCGCTAATCCTTGTAGCTTACATGCGCTAACGTGCAGACGTTACGTACGTTACAGACGTAACATACGTTACGTATGTGTGTAACGTATGTTACGAAGAGAACAGTTAGGGTTCGGCCATCTTTTTATGCTTTTCCTCGTGTGATTGATTGTTTATTTAATGATAGGATATTAAGGACGAATTTCCTACAATAATCCAATGTTGAGCTTTTCCGATCGTCATTTCCGTTGGAGTTCCGGATTGTCCCAATCAACTGTATTTCCGGAGTATTCGCGAGAGATTACCAAGGCAAGTACCTTGATATACGAATTATAATTACGTGAAATCATTGTTGCTGAAGTGTATGAATCATGTTATGAATATCTGCATTTATATTATATATATAGATATGCGTAGATATATGTATAGATATATGTATATGTATATAAATATACATATGGAGATAAATTTTGGGTGATTCATACCAATATTACTCGACATACTCAACTTAGACTAAAATACGAATAATATTTATAGAGGTAATATGATAATGTTTGTAATTTCGGTTAAGTTACGATATAAGGATATTTATGTAGTATTGATTGATAGTGTTGAAGGCCTAATGTGCTAAGTCTTGATGAATAACGTGCGAGTTGTTGTTTATTTTGCGTAGTTGCGTACTGGCGAATAAATTATGTGAATTGATGAACTGATTTGATAATTGTGGCAACGGCTGAATGTGTGCTTGGTGTTTGTAATAATGTGAATACTTGTTATGAGAGACGTCATATCCGGGTACCTCTCAGGGCGGGGCATGCACTCCGGCCTGATGTACGCTGCAATGAGCGGCTCCATATGATTGGTGAACACCGGTCTTACTTAATGCGCGAGCAAGGGGCGGCTCCTATGGGAGTGAACGCCAGCGCGGTGACATGTGCAATGGGCGGCCAATATAGTGGAGTGAATGCCGGTACACAGGTGTGCAAGGGAGGCGCGTGGCAGGCTTATTGGTAACAGATATTCGAGTGATAGCTAAGACCCCGTTACCAAATGATTTTCAGAAATTTAAATCTTTGCAACTTGCTTTAAATGTTGGTCTTGATGTAGACCGCGATTCGTGATTTCTGGAGTTCGTTCCAACTTGTTTTAAATGTTGGTATCAGGGTTAATTAACCAAGGATATTTGACGAGATCTCCGAGGGTTAATTAGTCAGGGGTCTTGAGCAGGATTTGTGGAATGGAAGGTTGTGCCTTTGATTGTACTGTGTTGATTATTCTGTATATTGGGTCGAGGACCCTGTAAGATGTTGAGATTTGATCTCGTGATGATATTATTTGGATTGGGCCGAGAACCCCGTGAGATGTTGTAATGATTCGCTTGTGTTAGTGTTTTATCATTTGGGTCAAAGACCCCGAATAACGTTTTCTTGCAAATTGTTTTCCACATGCTAGGTCAAGGACCCGAGAGCTTTTGAAGTATTTTCTAAAGTATTTCCATTTGATTTTCAAAACCCCAAGATGGCCCAAGTTAATATTAATGTTTTCGAACTTTCTTATCAAAATGCTTTTTCTTTTATAAAAAAGGGATTTTTCTGACCCCTTGGGCTCGCTTAAAGTTTCATTGGTATTATGTTCTGTACGGAGAATATGACAATGTGATTATCTTTCACCTTGTGTATGTAATGCTATTCTGTGTTGACCATTTAAATGTGTGGTTTGGGTTAAGGTTTCACGACTGTTGAGCTTTGTGTTGTTATTATTCGTATATCTTGTATATTATGTACTTGCACTAGCAAAATTCCAGTTTGCTAACCCCGAGTCTTCGTGGGGTGGGTGCCTGTTATGCGCTCAGGTTTTGGCAGCTCGGGAGCAGTCACAGGATTGGCTGGGAAGGAGATGGAGGACAATGATACTAATCACACCAGAGTTAGAGTCTTTTCTTTTGTTTCATTTTGGTCGGTATTTCTCTGTCGTTCGAGTATTCACCCTTGCATGGGTGTAGTTTTCATTTATTAAATTAAATGGTCGTTCGTTTTGGTGTTCAAGTTTATTTTTTTGTCATTGAGATGTAAAGTTCATTTGTTTCTGAATTGTTTTATGACCTTGTCGGTCTGCGTTGTATTTAGATTGACCCCGGTCGGTCAATCATTTTGTAGTCTAGTAGAGTTTAGCCTTGTAGATCCTTGTAAGAAGGCCTACGGCGTGTAACATTTCCGGATGTACTCTGGGGGTGTTACAAATATGGTATCAGAGATTAGGTTTACGAAAAACCTAGTGGGTCAAGTCCATGTCTTGTGTAAGTCGCGCGCGTCAGAGTTGTGATTAGTATCGTGGTTCCAACATCATCTTCAAGCAATCCGTGATGGTAAGCTTCCCGAATCGTAAGTCCCCTTATATACGTATTTGATTATATTGTGCTTAACGTGAACCTAGGGTTTGAAATTGTTAGAGATTATATTGTTTTACGATATCACCTGCGTATACGGTTCGAGTGAGAATGGTTATGTAGTATACTTCGGTAGTCGAACATATTTATCGATTTCTGCATTCCAGTAGGATAAATCTTTGAGTGTTAATTTTATCCGCTGCGTGAGTATTTTGAAATGACTCTTGACATTTTGACGGTATTTTTATGATGGTATTTAATATTTTACAAATGATTTTGTAAGTTTTGGAAAATGCTACCGTCATCGGCTTTTTAGCATACTTTGAAATGATTTTTATGTGTTTTTTTTGTAACACCCCCGATATATTCAGGAATATTACAGCGCCGTAAATCCTTTACATAAGAATTTACAAGGCTGAATAAAAGAAATGACAATAACAGATACCAGTTTATGAAATTACTGAAATGAAATTCAACCGACTGGTTCAAAATCGAAATTACAAATATCCCATGAAGAATTATCTTACATCATCAAAATCCAAGCATTATAAATCGACAACGTACTCGAGTACTTATTGAAAATAACCAATAATTAACAGACAGTAAACGCGGTCGAAACATCACTCCGCACCTTAACAAAAGAAAAAGTACAGAATTCATTTCGTGCTGTACGAACGTCTAACAATTCAACAATTACGGTAGGAAGTCCTTAATAGGCAATCTGTCTGGACAGATTAACGCACGCTACGAATCATATATAGCGTACGTTAATGCTACTCGTTAGCGTACGCAGTACACACTGCCTAGCGTACGCTAACCTGGCGTTGTCAGTGCCTTACTGATCAGCCGACTGACTCGGCTGATGATTTAACGTACGCTAAGTCCAAACGTTGCGTACGCTAAACGTACTCGATAGCGCACGTTAAATCTCGTATATTAGCGCACGCTAATAATGCATGGTCAGTACTTCACTGATCAGCCAACTGACTCGACTGATGGTCTAGCGTACGTTACGTACTAAACGTAGCGCACGCTAACTAGTACTCGATAGCGCACGTTAAACTGCAAAACATAGCGTGCGCTATCTCTGCATGGCAGTTTACTGCTGAGCAGTAAACTGTTCTTGCCATGTTCGAAACAATGAAATCCTTCGTGATAATTCATGTTACTTCCATGAATACCAAGTTCTTACTCTTATGAATGATCTCCAGGATGATATCAATTTCAAGATACGTATAATCATCATGACACCATAATCCATCTTGATTACAATTCTCATGCAAAGTTGGTGATCTCCGGTTGATGTATTAGATGTTACTATCATTATACATATTCAGACTACATCTTGAGCTGAACTACAATTCCGACTTATACGAAAGAATATTTCCTAAGATGATTCTTCCTTTAAGTTCTTATAACATCTCTTCCAAATCATGATCACAAAGATAACATAAATCATACGGATTGTTAACTTCAGAATATTACTCTCATCATTTGAAGTACTAGGATCCCAACTTCAAGGTTCCAACAATAATATCGTATTAGTAGACATTCCAATCTTCTAAACATGATGTTGTTGAATAATTCACTAATGAAATTCAATACCTCGATAATATGATCATCGTATCCATTGGAAAACCAAATCTAAGACTGGTGATAGGTTGAACATACCTTAGAATGCCGAAATCACTGAACCACGAGGTATAATCCGACTCGCTTTGGTTATGTGCCACTCCAAGGTGTTACTTCTCTCCAATGATCACTTACAAGTGATACTCAATCATTCAATGATCACTAATATATGTTCTAAGTGTTTAGAAGGGATATACTTGCTCTCTGGACTCTCAAAGGTGAAGTATAGACGAAGGAAATGAAAGCCAAAGCGGTTGCTGTCCCATTTATAAAATTCTGCATTATTGACAAGTTAGCGCATGCTACTAAGCATCCCTTAGCGTGCGCTAATAATGGTTGACTTCAGAATTTGTCCGGATGCGTCAGCGGGAATCTTATCCGGACCCCTGTCCCGGCTGGCGCATGTGTTAGCTGTCCCGCTCAATAATTGAGTTCTTAGCGCACGCAACCCCTACCTTCATAGCGTGCGCTAATAATGGCCCGATAGCGCGCGTTAAGATACATTCTTAGCGTGCGCTATCACAAGGTTTCTTGAGCAATTTTGCATGTTTCTATACTTATGCACAATGATATCAATGCACTAAATATCATATTCCAATAATCAAAACCACCAATCCGAAATAATACATGGTTGAATACAGATGAAATACACTGTAATAAATCCGTATATTACATACTCTCCTACTAACAAGGAGTTTCGTCCCGAAACTCAAGACGAAAATAACTCGGGATATCTAGACTTCATATCAGCTTCTGTTTCCCAAGTGGCTTCTTCCATTCCGTGACGTGACCACTGAACTTTGACCAAAACGATTGACTTGTTCCTCAGTTGCTTGACTCGACTCTCGAGTATCTTGACTGGTCTTTCTTCAAATGTCCCATCCTGCTCGACTTCGATCTCGCCGAAATCAATGATATGACTGGGATCTGGTATATATCTCCGTAACTGGGATACGTGGAACACGTTATGAACATGACACAATGATGGCGGCAATGCCAATCTGTATGCCAACTCCCCAACTCTCTCGAGGATTTCAAATGGTCCGATATATCTCGGACTCAGCTTTCCTTTCTTTCCGAAACGAAAGATTCCACGAGTAGGAGAAACCTTCAAAAGTACGTGATCTCCAGTACTGAACTCCAATGTACGGCGGCGTACGTCCGCATAGGATTTCGCGACTGCAGGCGCTAATGCCTTTCACGAATCAAGGCTATCTTCTCTCGAGTCTGCTCGATCAACTCTGGTTCTGTCCCGATCAAGTCCGATGAATCGTCCCAGCATAGGGGCGATCTGCATATCCTTCCGTATAATGCCTCAAACGGTGCCATCTTGATGGAAGCATGCCAACTATTATTGTAGGTAAATTCAATCAACGGTAGATGAACTTCCCAATCGTTTGACCAATCTAAGGCACAGGCCCTTAGCATATCTTCCACCGTTTGTATAGTTCTCTCAGATTGTCCGTCGATCGGGTGATAAGTCAGATCAAGTTTATTTCGGTCCCCAAGGCCTTATGAACTGCCTTCCAAAAGTGAGACACAAAACGGCCGTCTCGATCAGAAACAATGGTCTTCGGCGTACCATGTAATCGAACTATCTCCGAAATAAAGACTCGTGCCAACCTCTCTGGTCCCCACGTATCCTTAATGCCTAGAAAATGATCCGATTTGGTTAAACGATCAACTATCACCCAAATCATGTTCATTCCTGTCCTGGTTTTCGGCATATTAGTGATAAAGTCCATTGATATGTCCTCCCACTTCCATTCAGGAATCGGGAGCGACTTCAACATTCCAGCAGGCCGTTGATGCTCGATCTTAACCTGCTGACAAGTCAAGCATTTCGAAACATAGTCCGCTACGTCTTGCTTCATGTTGCCCCACCAGAAATTCTGCTTCAAGTCCTTATACATTTCTTGGTGCCCGGGTGGATAGAATAAGGCGAACTATGAGCTTCCTTCATAATCGTCTGCTTTAACATCAACATCGGAACGCAGAGTCGGTTACGAAATCTCAAAACTCCATCGTCATGAATTATGAATCCGGGGCCTTTCCTTTGATCACTTCATCATGCAACCGAATCATCGTGAGGATCATCTGTCTGCCTAGATTTTATTTCTTCTAATGACGGTTATCTCCATCACGCACGATTGTCCTGGACTCTCTGTAACCACACTTCAATCCCTTCACGAATCATCTCTCGCCAAGGCTAAGTTGGGATGTCGCCGTCAAAGATCTCGAATAGAGACAGTTTGCGGCTAAGTGCATCGGCCACTACATTTGCTTTGCCGGATGATATAAAATCTCCAAGTCATAGTCCTTAATCGCCAACCATCTTCTTTGCCGCATGTTCAACTCTTTCTCGATTGAATATGTACTTGAGACTCTTATGATCCGTAAAGATCCGATGGTGAGTCCTGCATGCATAATGCCTCCGATCTTCAAGGCAAAACCACCGCCGCTAGCTCCAAATCATGTGTCGGGTAATTCACTTCATAAGGTTTCGGTTGTCGCAACGCATAAGCGATCACCTTATCATTACGCATCAACACGCACCCAAGTCCTTGATTCAAGCATCATCAGAACTATGAATCCTTCATTCCTGCGGAAGTGATAGAATCGGTGCCGTCGTCAATCTCTTCTTTAACTCATCAAAACTAGTCGACACGACTCGTTCCACTCAAACTTTTGAGTTTTCTGAGAGTCGAGTAAGTGGGCGGGAGATTTTAGAAAACCCTTCCACGAATCGACGATAGTATCCAAAGAAGTCCTAAGAAGCTTCGGACTTCTTTCACGTTCTTTAGAGGCTCCCAATTCATAATTGCTTCGATCTTCTGAGGATCTACTCGGACTCCTTCAGCCGACACTACATGGCCGAGGAACATTACTTCCTTTAGCCAGAATTCACACTTAGAAAGTTTGGCGTATAATTGCTCGTTTCTCAAAAGTTCCAATACAATCCGCAAATGTTGCGCATGTTCTTCCGGACCCTTAGAATACACCAGGATGTCGTCAATAAACACGACTACAAATTTGTCCAAAAATTAAATGAACACTCTGTTCATCAATTGCATAAATACAGCAGGTGCGTTAGTGAGACCAAACGGCATCACTACAAACTCATAATGCCCGTAGCGAGTTCTGAACGCTGATTTCGGAACATCAGACTCCTTAATCCTCAGTTGATGGTATCCTGATCTCAGATCAATTTTAGAAAATACCGTTGCCCCTTGCGGTGGTCAAACAGATCATCAATCCGTGGTAACGGATATTTGTTCTTAATCGTCATCTTGTTCACTCTCGATAGTCAATACACAATGAGCGATCCATCCTTCTTTCGGACAAAAGAATCCGGCGCTCCTGTGGTGAAACGCTTGGCTGAATATAGCCCTTGTCCAAGAACTCCTCCACCGCTTCTTCAATTCTTACATCTCAGTAGGTGCCATAAGATACGGCGCCTAAGAAATTGGTGTCGCCTGTGTTCCACTCAATAGTAAATTCTACATCCCTTCGTGGAGGTAGCCCAGGTAATTCATCAGGAAATACATCTGGAAATTCGTTCACAACAGGAATAGATGAAAGTTCCACCATTTCGTCTTCTTTCTTCATTGCATAACACCAGTACCCGGTACAGCCTTGTTTCAACAATCTGACAGCTTTCATCGCTTTGATCAATTTTCCTGAGCTTCCCGGTTTCCATCCTTCGAACAGTACTTCGGAGCCATCATCAGCGATCAGTGAAATATTCCTCCTTCGGTAGTCTACAATTGCTCCATACCGATTAAGCCAATCGTCTCCTTGCATTTCTATCACGATCAGATTTGAGAGCCACTCTCTGCCCCCAAATGATACAGGGAAATTTCTAGTTTCTAAATTTCCGACAATTCTCTCTCCACTCGGTAAACCAACAACATAAGGTTCACAAGTATAAAAACCGGAAATATTCAAACGATTTACACAAGACAAAGATATGAAAGAATGTGTAGCTCCTGTATCGAACAATACGCTAACTGGCTGGGAAAAGATTTGGACAGCACTGGCGATGCGGCAAAGAAGATCCTCGATCATCTGTCCTCCTCATCTCATACAAACGTGGGGAACAGATCCGCACTCGATGTCCCTTTCGGTCCCATTGTCCTCTCGCCGCCTGCGGCCAAAATTCTCGAGGCATTTGAACACTTTGCCGCGTCTGCTGACACCGGCTTCCTTCGAATCGGCCGTGATGAGCGGGTTCCATTGTACTTAGTGGCGTCCTTACAAAACGCCGCACGGTGCCCTTCCCGCCCGCACTCAAAACATGTAATCGAGTGCGCAAACAATCACGCCAAAGGTGGCACAGGCGACCACGGTTAAAGCACTTCCTAGCCGTATCCGTCGTGGCCGACATTGTTCCGTAATTCTTTCCGCTCTTAGCCGGGTGTGGAGGCTTCTTGAAAGAAAAGAAGACTGGGCCTTGGGGCCCACCGCTCTTGTGCTCGTAAAAGTACCGAGACTTTCTGCTTTCTTCGACTCCATAAACTTCTCCATTGCCGCTTCTTTTATTTCATACACCAACGCCTTATCCTGGTATCAAGTGAGAGTGGTACATTCAAAACCGGACATGTACCTCTGGATTTCTCGGTTTCATCCTCATTTCAAAATGAATCATCATTTCCGCATCTGCTGCTCGACCGGATGTCGAACAAATGCTAATCTTTGGTTAAAAGTCTTAATCGTCTGGGACACGGGTTCGTCGATGGTTGAGCGGAGAAAAATTCCCGAATTTTGGCTTCCCTCACGGGACGAGGGCAATCGAGCTTCCATCATCATTTTAAATTCCGTCCAATCGGCATCATGATCTGCAGGTCGGATAGCTTCCCACCACTCGGATGCTTCCCTATCGTAAATCTTGGGCAATAGGAGCTCTCCTGTCGTCCGGGCAATTAATTCCAGCAAAAATTTTCTCCAGTTCCTTCAACCAATGGTCCCAAGTGGGAGTCTCGGAAAAGCCGTCAAATTTGGGTGGTTGCATCTTTGCCACCTCTTGTAACCATCGGTCACCTCGATTTCCCATTTCTGGAATTCTTTGTTGTCCATCTCCCTGCTGAATTCCTGCCGCCACTTGCATTCGGTCCACGACCTGAGCGAACTAAGTCATCTGATTCACAACTTGACGAAGGATTTCTGGCACACCAGGTTCCGGTTCGTTATTGATGGATTTTTGCGGCTCGCCTGAGCTATGACTAGACTGATTAGAAGGCGATGCCTCCCTTTCAGCATTCCTTCGTCCGCGTCCACGACCGCGACCACGTCCACGTCCGCCTCTCAACATACTGTAAGCACAAGTACTTAATACACAGGAAACAGCATCGTTCTAATATTCAAGTATAAAGAGACACAACATGCAAAGAACAAGATAGAGTTTAGGAACTTACAACCACTGTTCGCATGAAGACGTAGGCAGTGCAGTGATGTCGTTCATGACCGGTTACCTCAAAAGACATAAATGACCCCTATTTTAACCCAACGGCCAAGATATCCATAATCTTAGCTCTGATACCATATTCTGTAACACCCCGATATATTCAGAATATTACAGCCGTAAATCCTTTACATAAGAATTTACAAGGTGAATAAAAGAAATGACAATAATGTATACCGCTTATGAAATTATGAAATGAAATTCAACCGATCGTTCAAAATCGAAATTACAAATATCCCATGAAGAATTATCTTACATCATCAAAATCCAAGCATTATAAATCGACAACGTACTCGAGTACTTATTGAAAATAACCAATAATTAACAGACAGTAAACCCGGTCGAAACATCACTCCGCACCCTCGTCGTCATGCCTCTCCGGGTTGTTTCCCGCTCTCCTGGATCCTGAACAAAACACAAATGTTCACCCCCGAAGGGGTTAGCACAACGATGCTAGTACAAGTACAATAATCATAATAAGTTTCTCCAACGAGAATATCCACAACACATATCATATCATAACATTTCCAACATACAGATGGTATTCCAACGATCCAGCGCACACAGCTATAGATTCCCATGATGATCCCGTCGGACCAACACATGGTGGAACTACCTGTCCAACGATCCAGCGCACACAGCTATAGATTCCTATGATGATTCCCGTCGGATCAACACATGGTGGACATATATATACACAACATATTTACACGATACCATCACAATTGTCATAGTACAAATAATTAGAGTACTTGCCTCGGTTCGTTGACAAGAATAAACTTCCACGAATATCAAAATACTCAAGGTCGCCCTTCGATCACCACGTGTTAAGCTCGAACCTTAACAAAAGAAAAGTACGTAATTCATTTCGTGGCCGCATTTAACGTCTAACAATTCAACAATTACGGTAGGAAGTCCTTAATAGGCAATCGGTCTGGACAGATTAACGCACGCTACGAATCATATATAGCGTACGTTAATGCTACTCGTTAGCGTACGCAGTACACACTGCCTAGCGTACGCTAACCTGGCGTTGTCGATTGCCTGATCGACCCGGTCGACTCGGCTGATGATTTAACGTACGCTAAGTCCAAACGTTGCGTACGCTAAACGTACTCGATAGCGCACGTTAAATCTCGTATATTAGCGCACGCTAATAATGCATGGTCAGTACTTCACTGATCAGCCAACTGACTCGACTGATGGTCTAGCGTACGTTACGTACTAAACGTAGCGCACGCTAACTAGTACTCGATAGCGCACGTTAAACTGCAAAACATAGCGTGCGCTATTCGCATGGCGCATCACGAGCAAGAATCGTTCTTGCCATGTTCAAACAATGAAATCCTTCGTGATAATTCATGTTACTTCCATGAATACCAAGTTCTTACTCTTATGAATGATCTCCAGGATGATATCAATTTCAAGATACGTATAATCATCATGACACCATAATCCATCTTGATTACAATTCTCATGCAAAGTTGGTGATCTCGGTTGATGTATTAGATGTTACTATCATTATACATATTCGGACTACATCTTGAGCTGAACTACAATTCCGACTTATACGAAAGAATATTTCCTAAGATGATTCTTCCTTTAAGTTCTTATAACATCTCTTCCAAATCATGATCACAAAGATAACATAAATCATACGGATTGTTAACTTCAGAATATTACTCTCATCATTTGAAGTACTAGGATCCCAACTTCAAGGTTCCAACAATAATATCGTATTAGTAGACATTCCAATCTTCTAAACATGATGTTGTTGAATAATTCACTAATGAAATTCAATACCTCGATAATATGATCATCGTATCCATTGGAAAACCAAATCTAAGATCGGTGATAGGTTGAACATACCTTAGAATGCCGAAATCATCGAACCACGAGGTATAATCCGACTCCGCTTTGGTTATGTGCCACTCCAAGGTGTTACTTCTCTCCAATGATCACTTACAAGTGATACTCAATCATTCAATGATCACTAATATATGTTCTAAGTGTTTAGAAGGGATATACTTGCTCTCCGGATCACAAAGGTGAAGTATAGACGAAGGAAATGAAAGCCAAAGCGGTTGTGTCCCATTTATAAAATTCTCGCATTATTGACAAGTTAGCGCACGCTACTAAGCATCCCTTAGCGTGCGCTAATAATGGTTGACTTAATTTGTCCGGATGCGTCGGGAATCTTATCCGGACCCTGTCCGACCGGGCGCATGTGTTAGCTGTCCCGCTCAATAATTGAGTTCTTAGCGCACGCAACCCCTACCTTCATAGCGTGCGCTAATAATGGCCCGATAGCGCGCGTTAAGATACATTTTTAGCGTGCGCTATCACAAGGTTTCTTGAGCAATTTTGCATGTTTCTATACTTATGCACAATGATATCAATGCACTAAATATCATATTCCAATAATCAAAACCACCAATCCGAAATAATACATGGTTGAATACAGATGAAATACACTGTAATAAATCCGGATATTACATTTTTAGCCTGGTAGGTTCCGGCGCAGAATCCCCGACATGTAATATTTCCGGGCCGAATTACGAATATTTCAAAGTAGTGTTTTGAAATTTTTCTAACATTGTAAACCTCATGATTTAATGTAGTCATGTCGAATGGTCACGTATTTTGGTGAAAAAATTCTTTCGAATAAACATTTTGGTAGAAGAGGAAGGATTTTCAAAATTGTGGTATTTGGGACTCAACATTTTTGAAATATTTCAAACTAGTTATAATTTGATTTTCAATTTTCTTTTAGGCATTACTCGAAAATAAAAATTTTTATAGAGTCATTGTATAAACTTCTTCTTCCAAAACAAAGGACAGTATTTACAAGTTTTGAGCATAACGTGACTCGGCTTTTCTTTCGAAATTTTTTCATTAAAAGCATACGCATAGTGATCGTCCTAGACGAAGGACTGGAAGTTGATTTCAGAAAATTTCGTGCTTTACGATATTACCGTTATTTTAAGGATGCTAATTAAACCTTATGTTGATAATTGTGGTATACCGTACAACCGACTATGTGAACGGTACTATCTGCATTAGCATGACGAGCCCTGGCGGATGTAGACGTAATATAGGAAGCGAAAGCGGTGAGGTGGTTCGTACGACAACGATTCATGTTACGGTGAAGGAATATCAAGATCAGATGATAACCTATGAAACCTCCTGAGTTACCGAGCCAATGAGCGGAGAAAAGAGACCGAGGACATCTGGAAAATTTTTAGGTGGTGACGAGACTAAGGTTCTCAAACCCCCACGTCGTTCGAATACGTCGTCTTCGCCGTTGAGAATGAGCATTGGGAATCCCCAACCAGCATCGGTGACTCTCGGTAAGAAGAGAGTGTGCTTCAACTGCAACCGTACGGGACACATCCGTGTAAACTGTCCCTCCCCACTCTTGACTTGTCATCGGTGCGGGTGTGAAGGCCATCGGGAGAAACATTGTGAGATAATTTCTGAATTGGCAAAGAATGCTACTCTGTCGGTGAGCAGAGCAAGTGGCCGGAGAATGTCCCGAAACCTTATGTCTTCTGCTGAAGAGCCTATCATAGGCGAATGAAGATTTTGTGCTGTGTTCTAGTCGTTGCTGTTTCCAACAATCGTGACTTTGATTGTTTTTCATTTTAATTGCTTTTCGTTTCCAACTCCTGCTGTTTTAAGTTTCGGGGCTGACATGTCTTCTTAGTACGGGGACACGTAGTACCCGTGCTCTTCTTAGTATTTTCGGTGTTGGGAGACTTTCATTGTTGATGATTCATCTGTGATCCTCTTGACAATTTCAAACTACCATGTTCTACTGAACCTACCATCATTCGAACGAATTTCAGAACCGATTTGTTAGACTCCGTGAATTATTGTGGTCTATTCACATCTGAACTTAATCTTTGCAGAATTTTGTTCGAAACTATTTGTTCCCACTCGTGCGATTAATATTTCCAATGTGTTATGAACTTGAATACGGTGGGTCGAGCTCGACACGCGATTTTAGTACGTCTGAGCTGTTTGTGAGTTTCCTTAATTCCGTGAGCTTCTACTTCTCCAATCTAACTTCTCATGTTCACGTGTAATTTATCGCCTCAATTGACGTGCCAGATACTTCCTAGGTCCAATCATTGTATTTTTAGAACCTTGCTTTCGCGCATCGCTCGTGATGTTTTGAGGCTGAACAAGTAGTTATTTTTTCTTGGTTGTTCCACCACTCTACTTTAAGTTTCGGGACGAAACTTCTTTTAAGAGGGATAGTATGTAATATCCGGATAAATTATTGGGTATTTTCGTCCATATTTGAACCCTGTATTACCTGAATTGGTGTTATCAATAATCGAAGTATGATCGTTTCTGTATTCGCATCCTCATGCATTATAATACCAACTTTTAATCCTTCACATGCAACTACGTCGTAACGCACGCTAACCGGTAAGCGTAACGTACGTTACGAACTGGAGATAGCGTACGCTACGAGCTAGACATAGCGTACGTCAGAAGGTCAATAATTGAATAGGCTGGCTAGCACATGGACGGCTGGTGGTGGGGCTCGGAAAGATTCCCGCGGATGAACCTGGATAGTTTTGGGGTCAACGGGTGTTAACGTACGCTAAGGTTTGTAACTAGCGTACGCTAATGTGTGTAGCTTACGTACGTAATGCATAGGGTGTAACCTACGTAAGCTACAGAACGAGACAGTAAGCTATCAGTGAACGATAACGTACTCTAAGATCGAATGGTAGCATGCGCTAAGTCGATTACGTACGTAAATGGCTAAGGCTAACGTACGTAAAGCTCAAGATATTATATATATATATGGACAACACCCCATTTCATTTCACTTCGTCCCTTTCACTTGTACTTCGTTTTCCTTCATTTCTAGAGGGTCTCTAGCCCTCTAAAACACCTATAGATCACATAAACTCGATCATTTAAGTTACGAAACATCTATGATTGACATTCAAGCAATCGGAGTTGGATGCTACCTCTTGTCTTTGCGTTTCTTTCATATTAAGGTATGTTAATGCTACCTCAACCTTGAATTCGTGTTCTTAAGGATGTTATGAACATACCATCGGGATTATTAAGCTCCATAGATAATTTTTATCCGAACACCATGTTTTTGGAAGTTGGAATGTTCATGTTTTAGTTACCATAGTTAAGAACGTTATAGTCCGATTCTTATTATGATGATCAAGTGAGGAAATTTTCTGAGATTAATAAACCGTATTGTATGGTGTTTCCATAATGATCATAGACTTAATGTTAATAACAACCTCAGATTTTCCAAACTACCTTTGAGGATCTATAATCGAGATTTGGAGTAAGTCTTATGATGGGAGGATTAACCGGGAATTCGTAGACATCAACACCATAGGGTCATTCTGATTCACATGAGTATGATATGTGTGAATATAACGTACGTTAAGCTCTATGCATTACGTACGTTATACCCTTAGGCAAGGCAGTCGTCTGAACTAAGTAGAACTGTCCAATGTATGCTTAGCGTGCACTAATCCTTGTAGCTTACATGCGCTAACGTGCAGACGTAACGTACGTTACAAACGTAACGTACGTTACGTATGTGTGTAACGTACGTTACGAAGATAACAGTTAGGGTTCGGCCATCTTTTTATGCTTTTCCTCGTGTGATTGATTGTTTATTTAATGATAGGATATTAAGGACGAATTTCCTACGATAATCCAGTGTTGAGCTTTTCCGATCGTCGTTTCCGTTGGAGTTCCGGATTGTCCCAATCAACTGTATTTCCGGAGTATTCGCGAGAGATTACCAAGGCAAGTACCTTGATATACGAATTATAATTACGTGAAATCATTGTTGCTGAAGTGTATGAATCATGTTATGAATATCTGCATTTATATTATATATATAGATATGCGTAGATATATGTATAGATATATGTATATGCATATAAATATACATATGGAGATAAATGTTGGGTGATTCATACCAATATTAGTCGACGTACTCAACTTAGACTAAAATACGAATAATATTTATAGAGGTAATATGGTAATGTTTGTATTTTCGGTTGAGTTACGATATAAGGATATTTATGTAGTATTGATTGATAGTGTTGAAGGCCTAATGTGCTAAGTCTTGATGAATAACGTGCGAGTTGTTGTTTATTTTGTGTAGTTGCGTACTGGCGAATAAATTATGTGAATTGATGAACTGATTTGATAATTGTGGCAACGGCTGAATGTGTGCTTGGTGTTTGTAATAATGTGAATACTTGTTATGGGAGACGTCATATCCGGGTACCTCTGAGGGCGGGGCGTGCACTCCGGCCTGATGTACGCTGCAATGAGCGGCTCCATATGATTGGTGAACACCGGTCTTACTTAATGAGCGAGCAAGGGGCGGCTCCTATGGGAGTGAACGCCAGCGCGGTGACATGTGCAATGGGCGGCCAATATAGTGGAGTGAACGCCGGTACACAGGTGTGCAAGGGAGGCGCGTGGCAGGCTTATTGGTAACGGATATTCGAGTGATAGCTAAGACCCCGTTACCAAATGATTTTCGAAATTTAAATCTTTGCAACTTGCTTTAAATGTTGGTCTTGATGTAGACCGCGATTCGTGATTTCTGGAGTTCGTTCCAACTTGTTTTAAATGTTGGTATCAGGATTAAGTAACCAAGGATATTTGATGAGATCTCCGAGGGTTAATTAATCAGGGGTCTTGAGCAGGATTTGTGGAATGGAGGGTTGTGCCTTTGATTGTACTGTGTTGATTATTCTGTATATTGGGTCGAGGACCCTGTAAGATGTTGAGATTTGATCTCGTGATGATATTATTGTTGGAAAGTAACAATCCTAACAATTATTTGGATTGGGCCGAGAACCTCGTGAGATGTTGTAATGATTAGCTTGTGTTAGTGTTTTATCATTTGGGTCAAAGACCCCGAATAACGCTTTCTTGCAAATTGTTTTCCACATGCTGGGTCAAGGACCCGAGAGCTTTTGAAGTATTTTCTAAAGTATTTCCATTTGATTTTCAAAACCCCAAGATGCTCCAAGTCAATATTAATGTTTTCGAACTTTCTTATCAAAATACTTTTCCTTTTATAAAAAAGGGATTTTTCTGACCCCTTGGGCTCACTTAAAGTTTCATTGGTGTTATGTTCTGTACGGAGAATTTGACAATGTGATTATCTTTCACCTTGTGTATGTAATGCTATTCTGTGTTGACCATTTAAATGTGTGGTTTGTGTTAAGGTTTCACGACTGTTGAGCTTTGTGTTGTTATTATTCGTATATCTTGCATATTATGTACTTGCACTAGCAAAATTCCAGTTTGCTAACCCCCGAGTCTTCGGGGGGTGGGTGCATGTTATGCGCTCAGGTTTTGGCAGCTCGGGAGCAGTCACAGGATTGGCTGGGAAGGAGATGGAGGACAATGATACTAATCACACCAGAGTTAGAGTCTTTTCTTTTGTTTCATTTTGGTCGGTATTTCTCTGTCGTTCGAGTATTCACCCTTGCATGGGTGTAGTTTTTAATTATTAAATTAAATGGTCGTTCATTTCGGTGTTCAAGTTTATTTTTTTGTCATTGAGATGTAAAGTTCATTTGTTTGTGAATTGTTTTATGACCTTGTCGGTCTGCGTTGTATTTAGATTGACCCCGGTCGGTCAATCATTTTGTAGTCTAGTAGAGTTTAGCCTTGTAGATCCTTGTAAGAAGGCCTACGGCGTGTAACATTTCCGGATATACTCTGGGGGTGTTACAAAAAGCCCCCTGTTAGCGCGCTATCGACCTATAGCGTGCGCTACCTGTTCGTCATCCAGAGTCCAGAAACATTATGGCTTAGCTGGAACACAGAATTAGCGCATGCTGCCCCACACCTAGCGTGCGCTAAGTCTCAACCCTAGCGTACGCTAATCTACAGACATAGCGCGCGCTAAACTGTTCGTCCAGAGAACAGAAACAACCTACTGCCACTGCCGTACTCGAATCATTAGCGTGCGCTACTGGCTAAGTTAGCGCTCGCTACTCGACAAAATTAGCATGCGCTACACAGCCAATTTAGCGTGCGCTGACGAGTGTAGACAGTAGTACAAACAGCACTCAAAGTTGGAAAACGACAGATTCTGCCCCGGATAAAAACAACGCGCTCCCGACATTAAACAACGGACTGAAAAAGCCACACGCATGACGAGTTCGAGTCGAAACCAAAGCACTAAAAGAAAACACGATTCCGACTACCTAAAGGTTCGAAAAATGACAACAATAGTAATTACCCCATAAATTTGGGAAATTACAAAATAGCCCAAAACGTCCGAAATACACAATACACGATCAAACACTAAAAGGAAGCTGACAACATGCATAATAACATAAGGTAGATTTACAGCAACCCCAAAACGGCGGTTGTGAACAACAATTTCGAGAATCGAACTAAATAGCGACAGAATGACAATAAACGCGAAAATGGGTAAAACAAGTCCGAAACAAGCTCGGATGACAAAAAGTCCAGTATTAGATATTCTCGAAATATCCGAATGGTTACAAGCGAGTCACTAAAAATGAAAAATACACCAAAATAAAAAATACCAAAAAAAGAAAAATTGCGGATATTACAGTATGGATCAAGAAATTCGTTACTGAACTAGGAGTGGTACCGACCATTCTGGATGTTTGATGTATTTTTAGTAATACTTTTATTAATATTATATATATATATAATTGTGTGTTTTGTGTGATAATTTATAATTTTTATTGTATATTTTTATTACTTCACATCTTTAGAATTTTCTATAATTTTGTTTTATTATTTCACATCTTTATAATTTTTATTGTATATTTTTATTATTTCACATCTTTAGAATTTTCTATAATTTTGTTTTATTTTTGGATATTTAATTAGAAGTAAATTATATCTGCAGGTTAACCAACCGGTACAAAATATATCAATTGGTTCAAGGGAGATATTTTTATAGAATCCAAAGATAGACATGAGTGGTCCTATTTTATTTGGCTCGTCGAGAGGATCGTTTTGAAATAAAATTCACCCAGATCCGGGTTCGTATGAAAAAGTTATGGCCATTCGAAGTTTGGAGGACAATTAAACATACGGACCAATGATATCGCGCCATGTGTCAAAACCGGATTGGACAAGCAAGTCAACTTCAGAGTGACATCATCCATGACGTCAGCATGCATGCGTGTCACCCTAATCAGTTGCCACATCATCAAAAAGCACACGCCAGCACGCTTGAGCCAATCAGAACTGGCCACGTGGCATCACACGTCTAACACACGTCCGAGCTAGCTAGAAAATTTTGGCCAGTCGCACCACCACACGTGTTGCACACGCACCCGTCCAGAATCGCCAATTTGGCACGTGTTTCACACTCGCGCATCAGAAAAAGTGCCACGTCAGCTGCTGACGTGGCAGATCAGATGGTATTATTGTGGGGTGATTTTCATATTTATTTGGATGTGTATTATTGAGGAGTGTTGTATTAAAATAATTAGTTATAAGTTTATTTATTATTTAGTGTAAGTTTATTTATTATTTAGTTGTATTAAAAAAATTTAAAATAGTAGTATAAATATCAGGATGTTGAGAGGAAAAAGGGGAGAGAAAATAGAGAGAAGATATTGTAAGAGGGAGAGAAAAAAATATTGTGTAATAAAATTATTTTTGAGAAATAATATTAGGAAATATTTATTTATTTATGTTGTTATTATGAGTGAGTTATTTTCTTTTAGTGGGGTTATGATGAAACCATGTCTATAATATTATTAATATTTATATAATAATTCTTGTAAATGTTTTTAAAGATTGTGATTTCGCTTCAGTAGGGAATATTATTTCATCAATTGTATCATGTATTTTTTATAGTTTAAAATTCCCCATTGCTTTGTGATTATTGATATTAGTTAATTTCTTTGATTATTTATTTTTCATTAAATTGGATACATATAATGCTTAGAAATTACACTTTTCAAGCGAAGAAAAACTTATATTTGAATTATATTTTTGTACTTATTGTTAAGTCTTTAAGGAAATAGTGAGATTGATTTCAAAATCTATTCCCTGAATTTCTTGGAGTTAATATATAAAATAAATAATAAATAGACATTGGAGGATTTTAAACCGTAATAAAATTATTTAAAAATCTATTTATCTAAAACTCGCTTAAAAATTATTGTTATTTATTGCAATTTTTTCAATCATTCCAGCAATCAAATAACTTGGGACTAGGTTGGAGTTTAATATAATTTGGTTTAATACAATAGAAATATTTTTACTTCACCATCATAGTTCTCCCAGTGGAATCGACCTTGCACCGTATTTCTACATCAAACGAATCGTGCGCTTGCGAGTATTAGACTAAAAAATCAACAACAAATTTTTGGCGCCGTTGCCCGGGAGGCGCAAATGAAGTATAAGAAGACTGTCTTCACCAAGTTAGTTAAATAGTAGAATTTATTTTCTTTCTATGTTCATAAAAAATCTGAAAAATAATAAAAACTTATAATAATAAATATAAAAATATAATTAATAATAAAAAATTACTGTTTATTTTCATAAAAATAATAAATAATAATAAAAAATAAAAAAGCCCAAAATCTAAAATATCTGAAAAAGTTTAAAAAAATTCGGAACTTATTTATTTTTATTTTAAAAAAGCTGGAATATCTTTGTAAACTATTTTTTATTTAAAAAATATAACTGGAATATTATTTTCCATAATAAATAAAAATCTGAATTATTTTATTTTTTCTGTAAAAAGAAAAAACTGCTAGTTTTATTTTCCTAAAAAAGTTACTTTTCATAAAAAAAATTTAAAAAATCTAAAAAACACAGATTAAAAATATATTATCTAAATAATCTGGATTTTATAATAAAAGAATCGTTATCTCTGTTTCTGAACTTTGAATTTTTTAATAAAAAAGAATCTTATTTTTAAAATAAAATTGCAAAATTTAAAAAAAGGGTAAAAAAATGTTTAAAAACCTTAAAATTTATAAAAAAAATAAAAAAAAAAACAAGAAACGGAAATTGGTAAACAAAACTATTTTTATTGTTTGCATAAATAAAATTAAAAGTTTGTAATTTTTATTTTTCTTCAAAATAATCTGAAATTTTTTCCCGTGAAAAAAAATTATTTGGATATATTTTTAGCTCAATATTATTAGTCTGAAAATATAATAAAATTATAATAAATATAAAAAAATAAAAAATATAAAAAATGAAAAAAATCAGAATTATTTTTAAAATTTTAAAATAATTTATATCTTGTCTTTAGTTTAAATAGAATCTTGTAGTGGTAAATTTAGATTGTATTTTTAGTTGTTATTTTTTATTTACAATATTCTTAGACATTTAGTTTAATTGCAATATTTATCGTCGTACAATATAGTTTATCAGTAGATATTATTTCCGTAGATCAATTAGTAGGTTTATTCCTTTGGATTTGGTTACATCCTACAATATTAGTAATAATTATAATAAAAAACTCAAAAAAAAAATTAAAACAATAAAATTCTTTAAAAGATTCAACAAGGGATTGTTATTTTTCACTCACTAGAGTGTTTGATTTGAATAGAGAAAAGCTATATCAATCTTGTACAAACTGATTTTGAAAACTGACTGAATTTGGGAAAAAGACCTCTATTGTACATGCCGAAGAAAGTTGGATTTTAAGTGCGACCGTTGTGACGCCTCCAACGATCGTGAAAGTTCGATCGACTATCATAATTTGATTTGTATGCAAATCTAAAAAAAATGAAAAATTGGTGAATGCAAGTTTGGCAACGAAATAATAAAGGTCGATTAACGAAAAGAAGATTGTCCTTGACTAAAACTGAAGTTCAACAAATAAAACTGATACAGAAAATGGACAGAAATCAAAAACCGGGATAATCAAGTTGCTACAGAGAAAACTTTAATAAAATATTTTTTTCTCCAATAACTGCTGATTCTCCTTCTTTCATAGTGTTGCCTATAACTAACACAACTCATTTCGAACTTCAATTCAATTCTTCCATGTTTTCACGGTTTGGAAAGAGAAGATCCGTATATGCATGTCAAGAAATTTCTTGATGTTTGTTCTACTTTCCAATTCCAAAATTTCTCTGATGAGTCTGTCAAACTTAGACTATTTTTATTTTCTCTCAAAGATAAAGCAAATTCTGGGTAAATTCTCTTCAAGCAAGAACAATTACTGGTTGGGACCAACTAGTGAATAAATTTCTCGCAAAACTTTTTCCAATATCCAAAATTGATAGTCTTAGAAGAGAAATATCAGAATTTCTCCAAAAAGAAAATGAAGAATTTTATGAGTGTTGGGAAAGATTTAATGATTTAATCCTTAAGTGTCCCCATGGTTTTGAAATATGGCGTTTGGTAAGATATTTTTATGATGGGTTAACTCTAAACAATCGACAATTAATCCAATCAATGCATGGTGGAAAATTTCTTCACCTTATTAGAGACGAAGCTTGGAATGCACTAGAAAATATGTCAATTAATTCACAACAATGGAATTCACTCCATTCTAGATCCGAATCAATGCATATGACCCCAAAAAAAGGTGGAATTTACGAGGTTAAATAAGATGTTCAAATAAAATCTACTATAGATAATTTAGTACGAAAAATGGATGCATTAGTCTTGAAGCAGTCCATCACCTCATTCATCTCAATCTTGTCCCTTTGGTCCACAAAATCAAGAATTTTTAATGAAGAAGTCAATCCGTTACACTCATATGGAAAATCTCCGGATAGTCCACTTGCTCCAACTTATAATCCAAATTGGAGGAATCATTCAAACTTTTCCTAGAAGCATAACATGTCTCCAATGAATCAAGGAGGACATCAAATGAACATGTCAAAATCAACAAAATGTCCATCCTAATCAATATCCTCAAAATACTTACCAGTATCCTTCTACAGTGCCAGAGAAACCATCTTTGGAAGATACGTTCCAACAATTCATGCAATCTACTCAACAAATGTTACAATCAACTCAGCAAGCTGTATAATCAAACTCACATGCATTTCTAAGCTTGAAACACAAATTGGTCTACTTGCAACAACTTTAGCGGGAAGAGAAAAGGGAAAATTTTCGAGTCAATCTATCCCTAATCCTAAAGGACAATATGAAGTAAACTCTTCCAATATAGAAGTTCAGTCCATAACTGTAATATCCGGATTTATTACGGTGTATTTCATCTGTATTAAAATCACGTATTATTCGGATTGGTGGTTTTGATTATCGGAGTATGATATTTCGTGCATTGACATCATTGTACATAAGTATAGAAACTTGCAAAATTGTTCAAGCAACCTCGTGATAGCGCACGCTAAGAATGTATCTTAACGCGCGCTATCGGGCCATTATTAGCGCACGCTATGCAGGTAGCAGTAACATGCGCTAAGGACTCAATTATTGAGCGGGACGGCTAACACATGCGCCAGCCGGGACATGGGTCCGGATAAGATTCCCGCTGACGCACCTGGACAAATTCTGAAGTCAACCATTATTAGCGCACGCTAAGGTATGCTTAGTAGCGTGCGCTAACTTGTCAATAATGCAGAATATTATAAATGGGACATCAACCGTGTTGGCTTGCATTTCTTTCGCACTTTCCTCAATCTTGAGAGTTCAGAGAGTTGTAGTAATACTCCTATACACTTAGAACACATATTGTTGATGTTTATACATTGGTTATCACGTGGAATGTTCATGGAAGTGGAATAGCACCTTGGAAGGGCATACAACCAACCGGAGTTGGATTCTACCTTACGATTCAGTGATTTCGTCATTTTAAGGTATGTTCAATCTATCTCCAGACTTAGAGTTGGATTCTAACGATTTGGATGATCATGTTAACAAGATATGGATTTTCATAGATGAATTATCCAAGTATATCATGTTTAGAATAGTGAGTTGAGTAAGCCTTAAATACCTTGATTATAATCATCATGATTCGAATCTTAGTACACTGAATATGTGAAGAGAAGCTTCTATCATTGGTAAACCGAATCTAATAGATGATTTCATAGTAATCTTGGACTAGACGTTAACATCCTTATTGTTAGATAAATCTAAAGGTTTGATCATGGAAGGATTTATCCAGTATATATATAGGACGTTTATCAACTTCAGCATGGTAATATGGATTGATATAGAGGTGTTGATATCAACCGTTAAGCTTTTCGAATTGTCGTATGAAGATTTGAAGTCGGAATGGAATATGGTTTTATATTGGTATGCATATCCTTGAATCCGAAGTTGTCTTTATCCGTAAAATCATTCATAAGGGTAGGAACATGGAATTCATGGAAGTAACATGAATTATCACGAAAGATTTCATTGTTTCGATCATGGCAAGAGCGATTCTTGCTTTCGGCGATGGCGCCATGCGAAGATAGCGCACGCTATGATATGCAGTTTAACGTGCGCTATCGAGTACTAGTTAGCGTGCGCTACGTTTGGTACGTAACGTACGCTAGACCATCAGTCGAGTCAGTTGGCTGATCAGTGAAGTACTGACCATGCATAGTTAGCGTGCGCTAGGCTTTGTTGTTTGCGTGCGCTATCGGGCAGACGTAACGCACGCTACACAGAATACTTAATGTGCGCTAAGCTATTCGGGCAGATTGCAGTTTATGAACTTTTGACCGTTAATCGAATTGTTAAACATTTGTACGACGTGAGATAAATCCTATATCATTTCGTTTGTTAAGGTTTGGTCTCGTTACGTGATTGATTGAGGAGGACGATCTTCGAGTATTCATTTTCGTGGAAGTATTGTTATTGTCTTCAAATCGAGGCAAGTACCTTAATTGTTTTATGTATTGTTGTTATACATATTGTCGTGCATGTATGTTGTTATTGTGTGTCCACCTCGTGTTGGTCCGACGGGATCATCGGGGGATCTATGCTAGCGTGCGCTGGATCATCGGACGGGTTTTTCCACCACGGGTTGGTCTGACGGGATCATCGTGGGTTCTAGGCAGTGAACGCTGGATCGATGGAATTACCATGTGTATGTATTGATATCATGTTGTGATTATCAGTTGTGTATGTTATGTTTGAGTTTCTCGTAGGAGAAGACTCGTTGGCATTTTGTCGTTTACGTTATTATTATTCTTCGTGAGATATGAATAATATGTTGTGGTACTTGTACTAGCATCGTTGTGCTAACCCCTTCCGGGGTGAACATTTTGTTTGTGTTCAGGATCCAGGAGAGTGGGGAAACAACCACTGGAACTGTATGGTGACGAGGGTGCAGAGTGATGTCCCGACCGGGTTTATTTATCGGTTGTTTATTCGTTATTTCAATAAGTACTCGAGTACGAAGTCATTTGTGATGATTTGAATTTGGTGATGTATTATTGAGTTCTGTTGAACAATTGTACTGTTTCTGTATTTGGTCAGAACTGATGTACTGTAATTCTGTTATTTCCATTCGTTAGTACCTTTTTTTGTTTATTCAATTCTTCAGCCTTGTAAATCCTTATGTAAAGGATCTACGGCGCTGTAATATTCCCGAATGTATTGGGCGTGTTACAGAATATGGTATCGGAGCTAAGATTATGGATATCTTGGCCGTTGGGTTAAAATAGGGGTCATTTATGTCTTTTGGGGTAACCGGTCGTGAATGACATCACTGCACTGCCTACGTCTTCATGCGAACAGTGGTTGTAAGTTCCTAAACTCTATCTTGTTCTTCTCATGTTGTGTCTCTTTACACTCGAATATTAGAACGATGTTGTTTCCTGTATATTGAGTATGTATGCTTACAGTATGTTGAGAGGCGGACGTGGACGTGGTCGCGGTCGTGGACGCGGACGGAGAAATGCCGAAAGGGAAGCGTCGCCTTCTAACCAGGCCAGTCATAGCTCAGGAGAGCCGCAACAATCTATTAATAATGAACCAGATCCTGCTGTGTGCAGAGATCCTTCGTCAAGTGGTGAACCAGATGACTCGATTCGCCAGTCGTGGACCGAATGCAAGTGGCGGTGGGATTACGGCGAGGGAGAGAGGCAAGGGATCCCGGATATGGGAAATCGTGGTGACCGGTGGTCGCAAGAGGTGGCGAAGATGCAACCACCCAAATTCGACGGTATTTACGAGACTCCCACAGGATCATTGGTTAAAGGAGCTGGAAAATCTTTGCGGAATCAAGCGCCCAGACGGCAATAGGAGAGCCTCTATCGCTCAATATTTTACGATAGGGAAGCGTCCGAATGGTGGGAAGCCATCCGGCCGGTAGACCATGATGCCGATTGGACAGAGTTTAGATTGATGATGGAAGCTCGATTGCCCTCGTCCGTGAGGCAAGCCAAAGTTCGGGAGTTTTCTCGCTCGGCCTTGATGTGCGGTATCCCGAGCGATCAAGGCGTTTAACCAAAGTGGCATTTGTTCGACATCGGTCGAGCAGATGCGAAATGATGATTCATTTCGATATGATAATGAAACCGAAGTCCGTGAGGTACATGTCGGATTCGAATGTACCACACTCCGCCAATACCAGATAAGGCGTTGGCATATGAGATCAAGGAAGCGGCCATGGAGAAATTTTGAATCCAAGAAAGCAGAAAGTCTCTGGTACTTTTACAGAGCATAAGAACAGTGGGGCCTGTAAGGCCCAGTCATCCTTTCACTCTTTTAAGAAACCTCCGCACCCGGCTAGGAGCGGAAAGAACTTCGGGCGACATCAACTATTACCGATGTTACCAGAAATGCTTTAACTGCGCCCAGACGGGCACTATCGACGGAATTTCCCCCTTCTGCCGTGACTTGTTTTAATTGTGGACGAGAGGGACATCGGGCGGTGTTTTGTGAAGAGGCTGCAAAGTCTTTGAGCCCGTACACCACGGCCCGATCCGAGAAGGAGGCGGTATTCCACGACGCAGCAAAGTGTTCGGATGCCTCGGGAATTTTGGCGCGGGCGAGGCGGAGGACAATGGGACCGAAGGGGACATCGAGTCCGGATCTGCTCCCCACGTGCATGCGAGATGAGGAGGACAGACGATCGGATGTCTTCTTTGTCGCATCAGGTACTGTCCAGATCCTTTCCCAGCCAGTTAGCGTTTTATTTGATACAGGAGCTACACATTCTTTCATATCCTTGTCTTGTGTAAATCGTTTGAATATTTCCGGTTTTCATGCTTGTGAACCTTATGTGGTTGGTTTACCGAGTGGAGAGAGGATTGTCGGAAATTTAGAAACTAGAAATTTCCCTGTATCATTTGGAGGCAGAGAGTGGCTCTCAAACCTGATCGTGATAGAAATGCAAGGAGACGACCTGATACTCGGAGACGATTGGCTTAATCGATATGGAGAAATTGTGAACTACCGAAGGAGGAATATCTCGCTCGTCGCTGACGATGGTTCCGAGATTCTGTTTGAGGGATGGAAACCGGGAAGCTCAGGAAAATTGATCAAGGCGATGAAAGCTGTCAAATTGTTAAAACAGTAATGTCTGGATGCGGTGTTACGCAATGAAGAAAGAAGACGAAATTGTAGAACTTTCATCCATTCCTGTTGTGAACGAATTTCCGGATGTATTTCTGACGAGTTACTGGACTACCTCCACGAAGGGATGTGGAATTTACTATTGAGTGGAACACAGGCGCCACCGATTTCCAAGGCGCCGTATCGTATGGCACCTCTTGAGATGTACGAAGAAAGCTTGACTAGAGGAGTTCTTGGATAAGGGCTATATTCGACAAGCGTTTCACCACAGGAGCGCCCGATTCTTTTGTCCGAAAGAAGGATGGATCGCTCCATTGTGTATTGACTATCGAGAGCTGAACAAGATGACGATTAAGAACAAGTATCCGTTGCCACGGATTGATGATTTGTTTGACCAGTTGCAAGGGGCAACAGTATTTTCTAAGATTGATCTGAGATCAGGATACCATCAGCTGAGGATTAAGGAATCTGATGTTCCGAAATCAGCGTTCAGAACTCGCTACGGGCATTATGAGTTTGTGGTGATGCCGTTTGGTCTCACTAACGCACCTGCTGTATTTATGCAATTGATGAACCGTGTGTTCATTGAATTTTTGGATAAATTTGTGGTCGTGTTTATTGACGACATCCTGGTATATTCTAAGAGTCCTGAAGAACATGCGCAGCATTTGCGGATTGTATTGGAACTTTTGAGAAACGAACAATTGTACGCCAAACTTTCTAAGTGTGAATTCTGGCTAAAGGAAGTAATGTTCCTCGGCCATGTGGTGTCAGCTAGAGGAGTCCGAGTAGATCCTCAGAAGATCGAAGCAATATTGGATTGGAAGCCTCCAAAGAACGTGAAAGAGGTCCGAAGCTTCTTAGGACTTGCTGGATACTATCGTCGATTCGTGGAAGGGTTTTCTAAAGTCTCGCCCACTTACTCGACTTCAGAAAACTCAAAAGTTTGAGTGGAATGAATTATGTCGATTAGCTTTTATGAATTGAAGAAGAGATTGACGACGGCACCGATTCTATCACTTCCGAGGCTCAAGGATTCATAGTTTACTGATGATGCTTGAACCAAGGACTTGGGTGCGTGTTGATGCGAATGATAAGGTGATCGCTTATGGGTCGCGACAAATGAAAACTAATGAAGTGAATTAACCGAAACATGATTTCGAGCTAGCGGCGGTGGTTTTGCCTTGAAGATTTGGAGGCATTATCATGCAGGACTCACCGCGGATCTTTACGGATCATAAGAGTCTCAAGTACATATCCAGTCAGAAAGAGTTGAACATGCGGCAAAGAAGATGGTTGGAACTGATGAAGGACTATGACATGGAGATTTTATATCATCCAGGCAAAGAAAATGTAGTGGCCGATGCACTTAGCTGCAAGCCTGTCTCTATTCAGATGCTGGAGATACTGACCTCCCAACTTAGCCTTCAGCGAGAGATGATTCGTGAAGGGATTGAAGTGTGGTTACAGAGTCCAGGACAATCATGCGTGATGGAGATAACTTCGTCATTAACCGAAGAAATCAAATCTAGACAGGCAGATGATCCTCGATGATTCGGTTGCATGATGAAGTGATCAAAGGAAAGGCCCGGATTCATAATTCATGACGATGGAGTTTTGAGATTTGAACCGACTCTGCGTTCCCGATGTTGATGTTCTGAATCAGACGTTTATGAAGGTAGCTCATAGTTCGCCCTATTCTATCCACCCGGGCACCAGTAAAATGTATAAGGACTTGAAGCAGAACTTCTGGTGGGGAAACATGAAGAAAGACGTAGCGGACTATGTTTCGAAATGCTTGACTTGTCAGCAGGTTAAGATCGAGCATCAACGGCCTGCTGGAATGTTGAAGCCGCTCCCGATTCCTGAATGGAAGTGGGAGGACATATCGATGGACTTCATCACTAATACGCCGAAAACCAGGACAGGAATGAACATGATTTGGGTGATAGTTGATCGTTTAACCAAATCGGCTCATTTTCTAGGCATTAAGGATACGTGGGGACCAGAGAGGTTGGCACGAGTCTTTATTTCGGAGATAGTTCGATTGCATGGTACGCCGAAGACCATTGTTTCTGATCGAGACGGCCGTTTTGTGTCTCACTTTTGGAAAGCAGTTCATAAGGCCTTGGGGACCGAATTGAACTTCAGTACAGCTTATCACCTGCAGACTGACGGACAATCTGAGAGAACTATACAAACGGTGGAAGACATGCTAAGGGCCTGTGCCTTATATTGGTCAAACGATTGGGAAGTTCATCTACCGTTGATTGAATTTACCTACAACAATAGTTGGCATGCTTCTATTAAGATGGCACCGTTTGAGGCATTATACGGAAGGAGATGCAGATCGCCCCTATGCTGGGACGATTCATCGGACTTGCTCGGAACAGAACCAGAGTTGATCGAGCAGACTCGAGAGAAGATAGCCTTAATTCGTGAAAGGTCGCCGACCGCCCAGTCGCCAGAAATCCTATGCGGACGTACGTCGTCGCCCATTGGAGTTCAATACTGGAGACCATGTACTTTTGAAGGTTTCTCCTACCCGGGGAATCTTTCGTTTCGAAAGGAAAGGAAAGCTGAGTCCGAGATATATCGGACCATTTGAGATCCTCGAGAGAGTTGGGGAGTTGGCATACAGATTAGCATTACCGCCGTCATTGTGCCATGTTCATAACGTGTTCCACGTATCCCAGTTACGGAGATATATACCAGATCCCAGTCATACCATCTATTTCGGCGAGATCGAAGTCGAACAGGATGGGACGTTTGAAGAAAGACCAGTCAAGATACTCGAGAGTCGAGTTAAGCAACTGAGGAACAAGTCAATCGTTTTGGTCAAAGTTCAGTGGTCACGTCATGGAACGGAAGAAGCCACCTGGGAAACGGAAGCTGATATGAAGTCCAGATATCCCGAGTTATTTTCGTCTTGAGTTTCGGGACAAAACTCCTTTTTAGTAGGAGAGTATGTAATATCCGGATTTATTACGGTGTATTTCATCTGTATTCAAATCACGTATTATTCGGATTGGTGGTTTTGATTATCGGAGTATGATATTTCGTGCATTGACATCATTGTACATAAGTATAGAAACTTGCAAAATTGTTCAAGCAACCTCGTGATAGCGCACGCTAAGAATGTATCTTAACGTGCGCTATCGGGCCATTATTAGCGCACGCTATGCAGGTAGCAGTAACGTGCGCTAAGGACTCAATTATTGAGCGGGACGGCTAACACATGCGCCAGCCGGGACATGGGTCCGGATAAGATTCCCGCTGACGCACCCGGACAAATTCTGAAGTCAACCATTATTAGTGCATGCTAAGGTATGCTTAGTAGCGTGCGCTAACTTGTCAATAATGCAGAATATTATAAATGGGACATCAACCGTGTTGGCTTGCATTTCTTTCGCACTTTCCTCAATCTTGAGAGTTCAGAGAGTTGTAGTAATACTCCTATACACTTAGAACACATATTGTTGATGTTTATACATTGGTTATCACGTGGAATGTTCATGGAAGTGGAATAGCACCTTGGAAGGGCATACAACCAACCGGAGTTGGATTCTACCTTACGGTTCAGTGATTTCGTCATTTTAAGGTATGTTCAATCTATCTCCAGACTTAGAGTTGGATTCTAACGATTTGGATGATCATGTTAACAAGATATGGATTTTCATAGATGAATTATCCAAGTATATCATGTTTAGAATAGTGAGTTGAGTAAGCCTTAAATACCTTGATTATAATCATCATGATTCGAATCTTAGTACCTTTGAATATGTGAAGAGAAGCTTCTATCATTAGTAAACCGAATCTAATAGATGATTTCATAGTAATCTTGGACTAGACGTTAACATCCTTATTGTTAGATAAATCTAAAGGTTTGATCATGGAAGGATTTATCCAGTATATATATAGGACGTTTATCAACTTCAGTATGGTAATATGGATTGATATAGAGGTGTTGATATCAACCGTTAAGCTTTTCGAATTGTCGTATGAAGATTTGAAGTCGGAATGGAATATGGTTTTATATTGGTATGCATATCCTTGAATCCGAAGTTGTCTTTATCCGTAAAATCATTCATAAGGGTATGAACATGGTATTCATGGAAGTAACATGAATTATCACGAAAGATTTCATTGTTTCGATCATGGCAAGAACAGTTACTGCTCAGCAGTAAACTGCCATGCAGAGATAGCGCACGCTATGATATGCAGTTTAACGTGCGCTATCGAGTACTAGTTAGCGTGCGCTACGTTTGGTACGTAACGTACGCTAGACCATCAGTCGAGTCGGTTGGTGATCGGTGAAATCTTGACCATGCATAGTTAGCGTGCGCTAGGCTTTGTTGTTTGCGTGCGCTATCGGGCAGACGTAACGCACGCTACACAGAATACTTAACGTGCGCTAAGCTATTCGGGCAGATTGCAGTTTATGAACTTTTGACCGTTAATCGAATTGTTAAACATTTGTACGACGTGAGATAAATCCTATATCATTTCTTTTGTTAAGGTTTGGTCTCGTTACGTGATTGATTGAGGAGGACGATCTTCGAGTATTCATTTTCGTGGAAGTATTGTTATTGTCTTCAAATCGAGGCAAGTACCTTAATTGTTTTATGTATTGTTGTTATACATATTGTCGTGCATGTATGTCGTTATTGTGTGTCCACCTCGTGTTGGTCCGACGGGATCATCGGGGGATCTATGCTAGCGTCATTGGATCATCGGACGGGTTTTTCCACCACGGGTTGGTCTGACGGGATCATCGTGGGTTCTAGGCAGTGAACGCTGGATCGATGGAATTACCATGTGTATGTATTGATATCATGTTGTGATTATCAGTTGTGTATGTTATGTTTGAGTTTCTCGTAGGAGAAGACTCGTTGGCATTTTGTCGTTTACGTTATTATTATTCTTCGTGAGATATGAATAATATGTTGTGGTACTTGTACTAGCATCGTTGTGCTAACCCCTTCGGGTGTGAACATTTTGTTTGTGTTCAGGATCTAGGAGAGTGGGGAAACAACCACTGGAACTGTATGGTGACGAGGGTGCAGAGTGATGTCCCGACCGGGTTTATTTATCGGTTGTTTATTCGTTATTTCAATAAGTACTCGAGTACGAAGTCATTTGTGATGATTTGAATTTGGTGATGTATTATTGAGTTCTGTTGAACAATTGTACTATTTCTGTATTTGGTCAGAACTGATGTACTGTAATTCTGTTATTTCCATTCGTTAGTACCTTTTTTTGTTTATTCAATTCCTCAGCCTTGTAAATCCTTATGTAAAGGATCTACGGCGCTGTAATATTCCCGAATGTATTGGGGGTGTTGCAATAACTACCCTTAGAATCGGAAAAGAAATACAAAAGCCTGACTATGATCTGAAAGAAAAATAAAATGAACCACAAGTTTCAAAACCAAAAGATTCTAAGGAAAAACAAAAGCCCTATGTTCCAAAAGCTCCATTTCCTGAAAGACTTATTCCAAAAGATAAAAATGCGTAATACAAATATATTGAAAATATTTAAAAAGTTCGTATAAATATTGCATTTCTTGATGCTATTAAACAAGTGCCTGCTTATTCTAAGTTCTTGAAAGATCTTTGCACTGTAAAAAAAACAAATGTTCCAAGAAAGGTATTTTTAGCTGAACATGTTAGCTCAATAATCCAAAATAAAACTCAGGTTATGTTCAAAGATCGTGGTTGTCCTACAATATCTTGTGTAATTGGATATCACATCATTAAACGAGCCTTGCTTGATTTAGGAGCCAGTGTGAATTTATTACCATATTCTGTTTATACACAACTTATATTAGGAGAGCTTAAATCAACATCTTTGATACTCCAACTAGATGATAGGTCTGTAAAAATTCCTAGAGGAATAGTAGAGGATGTTCTTATTCAAGTAGACAAATTCTACTTTCTTATTGATTGTATAGTCCTAGACACTGAACCTGTGAGAATACCAAAGATTAAATCCCTGTCATTTTAGGAAGGCCATTTTTAACAACTTCAAATGCATTAATTAACTGTAGAAATGGCATCATAAAATTTTCTTTTGGAAATATGACTGTTCAACTAAGTAAGTTTAACTTTTCTCAACAACATGATGATCATGATGATGTCTGTGAGGTAAATATGATAGAGAGTATGCGTCCTTATTTTTTCCAAAAAATTAATGATAATGATCTTTTTGAAAGTTGTCTTGCTCATTTTGACATTGATAGTTCAATTAATGAAGTAAACTCTTTATTAGAGTCTACACCATTGTTGGATAATGATAAATGGAAAGTTAAAATTGAACCACTTGAGAGTCAAATGAATAAAGAAGTACCTATTGAAGATTCAAATATAGAGCTCAATCCATTACCTGAGTCTCTAAAATGTGCATTTTTAAGACCATCAGAAACCCTGCTTGTCATCATAACATCTGATTTGGACGAATAACGAGAAGATAATGTAATATTCGCGATTTCAATTTTTGATAAAAAAAATTTTCGGGCAAGAGTCCGTTTTGACGGCTTGCTTGTGACCTTTACGTCATTCTGAGAATGATTAATTCTGCACTTTTTGTCATTCGAGTTCATTTCGATGTCGTTTTGTTGAGTTCCGTGTTCTTAAGCGACTTTTCCGTGCTTGAGTTCGATTCTTGCGAATCTTGTTCGAAAATACTCTTTCGTGTTCCTTAAAAGTCCGTTTAACTTTGTTAGACGTGTTGTGAACTTGGATTTGGTTATTCGATCACGTATCATGATTTTCGAGCATTTTGGGTCATTTTGTAATTTCCCTAAGTTGTGGGTATCCGCCTTCGTATTTGTTGTTTCGACTCTTTTCATGGTCGCGTGTGAGTTTGATTGGATCTAAAGCTCTTAGTATGATTTTATTCTGGAGCTCTCCGTGCGTATCTTGAACATTGGAGGAGTCCGTCGTTGTAACCCGTTTTGAGAGCTCCACTGCTGTAGTTTCTAGGTGCATTAGCGTGCGCTAAGCATGTCATTAATACACGCCATCGAGCAACAGTTTCAGAGGCCAGTAGCTGGATTTAGGCCCGTTAGCGCACGCTAAGTATAGGATTAGCGCACGCTAACGAAGATCAATTTCAGAACCAGTAGGTACGCGAGTACCCCGTTAGCACACGCTAACGGTATTGTTAGCGCATGCTATTCAGATCCAGTTATAAAAACTGGAGCAGCAGTCTTCATTTCGGGGTTTTATTTCCTTGTTCTCTTTGGTCGGCTTTTCGGCAAGGATTTCTAGAGGCGATCCTTTGAAGTATCTTGGGTCATCAAAGCATAGATTCCGATGCTTGTTATCATCATCTAATCATCTACAAATCATCCTTGTTCTTGTGAATCAAGGTATTCTCTAAAATCCTAAGATTTGTAATTTTTGGGATTTGTCTCCATTTCGTGATTCTAATCCGAAATTGTTGATTCCTTTGTTGTTATCTAGTCATGTTGATCATAACCCACGATTTAGAATTTCATTTTCATGTTTTTGTCAGGTCGATTCATGTTCTTGGCCGTTTTGGGGGAAACCCTTGAACCTTCGTCGTTTGTTACTTGAATTCAGCGGCTTTAGGTCGTGCTATGGAATTCATTTTCATTATTGTTATTGTTGTTCATAGATTTTTGTCGCGGATTGGTGTTCAGCGGAGTCGGAGGATTCGTAGTCGGTTCGTGTCGCCTTACTTTGGTCGATTCTCCGCGTCCGTGATTATTCAAAGCAAGTACCTTGTTCATACATTCCTTGTTCTGTGGATATGAGGATCGGTGATCGTCTAAGTGTGTTTGTTTAGTTGTTTGAAATGAACTATTCAAAAGATTCACTTAAACCTTGTTAAAGGCTCACTT
Organism: Orobanche coerulescens; assembly: GCA_033398695.1. Classification (NCBI taxonomy): domain Eukaryota; kingdom Viridiplantae; phylum Streptophyta; class Magnoliopsida; order Lamiales; family Orobanchaceae; genus Orobanche; species Orobanche coerulescens. The sequence continues at coordinate 134,010,862 of CM065806.1, read as the reverse complement.
TCAAAACGCGTGTGTAGTTTGAATGGTGTGTTTTGTGAATGGCGTGTTTGTAAATGATTAAGTGAATCCTATGGATATATTTGGTGTTGATGTTGTGCTTTGATAATGCATATATATATAGGGGGCTTTATTTTCAGAACTCTCTTAAGTGCGAGAACTCCTCTAAACCAATGAGATTTTTTTAAATATTAAAAAATATTTTTAATTCAAAGGGTATAGTAAAATACAAATTTTATATTATTTTTGAATTTTTTTTATTAAATATAATAGCCCCTACTGATGATAACTCCTACTATATCTATAACTCCTACTATATAGTAGGGGTTATGATCAGTAGGGGTTGTATGCATTGACATGATGTACATTATGTATTATTAGGAGTACAAAAGGTGGTTCTCGCAGTTCTCGCACTTAACAGAGTTCTGAAAATAAAGTTACACTATATATATATACACACACGTATGTTACCTCATTTCGGTGCGTTGTGATTTGATGTTTGTGTCATGCTAAGTGTTTGTTGTCTCTGGGTGAATTGTTGGGATATCCTTGGTATTAGAGGTGCCCAACCACGGGTCCGGGTCCGGGTCGGACCCGCCGGGTCGCCGGGTCGGCAGGACAGGACCCGGACCCCACCCGTACATATGAAATGTACGGGTTGGCGGGTCGACGGGTCGGCCACGGGTCCGGGTCCGGGTCCTACCCGCCGGGTCACGGGTCGACCCGTCTATATTTTTTTTTTAAATGTATATAAAAATTTTATTTGTTATCATTTTATACACGAAAAATAACTATAAGTGAAAAAGGAAATCATTTGAAAAAATTAGCTTGTATTTAATTTTAAGTTTTTACTTAAAATTAAATTGTCTACGTATCCCCGTGAGGAATCAAAGCTCCACGTAGTTCTTTTACTTGAGAAGAGTTAAAAAAATGGGCTTGTATTTAATTTTAAGTTTTCACTTAAAATTAAATTGCCTACGTATCCTCGTGAGGAATCAAAGCCCTACGTAGTTCTTTACTTACCTGACTTACCTTACTTACCTTTAGTCGAAGTCGATGTCGTCGTCTTGATCATCGGTTTGACTCATTTGACTAGACTCTCCTTCGGTAGTGCCTTCTTGATAGGCATCTTGGTCCGCTAATAGGTCATCCCATTTATTTTCTTGATCTCGTAACTCGGCTTTTATTGCGTCTTTAAGTATCATTTGAGCCTCGAGATTTTTTGGCGTCATTCGGGATCTCCGCTCGTCCAACATATAGCCTCCTTCACTAAAAGCACTCTCAACGGGATCATGGATGCGGGCACTGCAAGAATTTCTTGTGCCATAATGGAAAGTATGGGAAATTCGGTTCCCCTTCTTTTCCACCAATCCAATGATCAAAGGTACTGCATTATCATCCTCCCAAGACAAAACTAGTAGCATAATATCTACTAAGGTCATCTCTTTGACCGACGTTACTACCACCCCTATTTCTTGCTATATTATAGAGTTGTTGTTGAAATGGGTTAGTGGGAGTTCATCAATTCCATGTTAAATGTATTTGTAGTCTTAGTTCTTGTTTTTGAGTTTGAATCTTATCACCATATTTAGAAGAATATTCGAAAAAACAGTTTCTAAACTATTTTTCAAATCAATTTTTACTTGTTCAACGTCAGAATATTTTCAAATAAAGTTTGACTTTCAACACTATCCTCAATATTAGGAAAACCCAAATTTTTAAGAATATTATAATATATTTCAAGTAATTGTTCTACTTGAGCTAAATTCAAATCGGGAGATAAAAAAGCACTAATCAAGAAAACATCATGAATACGATTAAAGTATTTTAGCCATTTTAAACACATATTGTAAATAGCATTCGATAATCTTTCGGATTTACTACAAGCATCCATTTCGTATACAATAAAACAACAATGAAATAAAACTTTAGGAGACGTGGGATAATAACAACCACTTAAATCTTTAGTTGCATTTTCAAAAACCCTTAATAGTTTTATTAAATCTTTAGTTTCATCCCAATACGTTGGCAATAAATAAAATCTTTCTACGTGAAAATACGTATCAAAAAATTCACACAATAATTCTTTATATTCATTAGTTGAATTTAACATCTCATAAGTTGAGTTCCATCTATGTTTTACGTCTGAGTAAAAAATTTGGGTTGAATTTGTTTTGACTTTAAAAATTTTACCCATTGTCTAGCTAACTTAGTGCGATTATGTAAAAACAAGACACATTTTCTACTTGGTTCTATTGCCTCATCTACTACTTTTATTGCATCTTGTTCACTTAAATTTAGAATATGACATATTCTTCTAGTTTGAAATAATCGACCCGCTATTACAGGATGGCAAGCTTGTATTTATCTTTGGTACACTTGCGATATTAGAACTAGCATTATCAAAACCAATTGTGAAAATTTTATCTTTTAAGCAATAAAAAGTTAAAATTTTAATAATTGCTCTAGCTATATTATCTCGCACTATGTGTACAATTAAATTTTTAAACGCAAGTAATCTTTTGTTTAAGTTCCAATTTTCATCAATCCGTGTATAGTTATTCCCATATAATCATTTTTGTTTAAAATCGCCAAGTATCTCAGACTAAAGAAACTCTATGATTTATAGATCTAAAATAAGCTCGTAGTGCAAGTTTATGTTGTTTGGCTAAGTATACTACTTGTCTAGTCATTGTGGTACGTGGAATTCTTTTAATAGCAGGATTATAAGCATTTTGCATCCTGTATTCCCAACCCGTACTATCCGCAAAATTAAAAGGTAAAGATTCTTGTGCACCTAATTTTGCCATTTGTTCTCTAGCAATTTTTTCATTATATTTATAAAGTTGAGATTCAGACATACCTTGATTGCCGTCTGGCCCGGCTCCAGTAGAAGGTTGGAACTTGAGTTGACTTTGTGACTTTTGTTCTCCGTGGACCGAGGCATGGTTATTCTCAAAATGCCTTTTAAAATTTCCATATCCATCCTCGGCTCTATACGGATACTCTTTCGAGCAGTAGTTGCAAGATACCTTAATCGAACCATCCGGCATTTTTTCCTTCTTAAAGTGTTTTGAAAAAAGTACGGATACCGGTCTCCTTTCTGCAACAGGGGCAGGCTTGTTTCTTGCTTTAGTTTTCTTGCTTCCTCTGCCTTTCACATTTTCTTCCTCCTCGGACGATAACTCCTCAACATAAGGAGGTTCTTATTCAGCTTGGCTTGCCGCAGGACGCTTCGACTTTGATTTTTGCGTCGGAGTTGGTACGCCATGAAGAGTGCGCTCGAATGTTGCATATGTTTGATTTAACATAGCTTCATCGATTTCATGGTTCATTTCTTCGTCGATGTTTTGCGCTTGTTGACGATTCGGGACACGCGAAATCCCCTGAGATCAACTTCTTCTTCTTGGTAGTTATTGTACTACCGTAATAGATATTTTCATGTGTAGCATCATATTCAGGTTCTTGACTTTCATTTTCAAAACCGGGTGGAGTTTGGTTTTGGGGCTCCCGAATAATTATTCCAGATGGTTTCTTCGATTTGCCCCAAAGACCCATTCGCTCGAACTTGGACATTTTGGATTTTTTGGGAGATGTAGCAATACCCTTTCCCTTGTCAGAACTCGACATAATGATAAAATGCGAAAAAAAAGAGAGAGATTAAGTAGTATAGCAATTAACAATGAGAGTTTGAGAGATAGATAGTATTGAAGGTGTGGAAAAATTGTGTTGGGGAGGGGGGTATTTATAGATAGGAATTTTTTTTTTTTTTTAAAAATCGGACTAGCCGTTAGACCCGCCGGGTCACGGGTCCGACCCGCCGGGTCCGGGTCCGACCCGCCGGGTCCAACGGCCATTTTTGAATTTTTTTTTTTTTGTTTTTTTTTATATCCGCCGGGTCGACGGGTCGGACCCGGCGGGGCGACGGGTTGGGAGTAGCTCGACCGGACCCCACCCGTGTATACCATGGGTCCGGTCGGCGGTCGCACGGTCGGCCGGTCCAGGTCTTGCACGGTCGGTCCGGGTCGGGCGGGTCGACCAGTAGGTTGGAGTCGTTTGGGCACCTCTACTTGGTATACTGTGTTACGTGTGTGAATGTGTGGACATAGGCGAGGTCTACGGTGACACATGGCTTGTGATCATGTGGTCATGATGCAACAAGTGATTGATCCAACCGTGAGATGACATGGCATGTGATCACGGTGTTATGGATATGATTTTGGATGTGTTTTGCCAAGTCGAGTACCTTGGACATGTTACCAAGATTTGGTATCTTGGGTGGTTATATTCTGTTGACTTTATGTCCGTCGAGGACACGTGACGTGGGCTATGAACCCTGTGAATTACTGTTGGTTTTTATTTGAGAAAGCAAATCTTTGGGCTGTGACCCCTTTTGATTTTTGAAACAGAAGGATTCGATATCCTAAATTGTTTTTCTGTTAAAACTCCCGAGGGCATTTTAAAACATTTTATAAATCGTTCTCTTGATTTGTTATCTTTCGAATTTGGAAAGTTTACTCAAACTCTATGCCTCGGGAAGTATCTTTCGTTATGTTTGAATCTCTGGGGATTCCTAATTATTATTATTCTTGGAATATGATTTGTATGACTCGTATTTGCACTTTGTACTTGCACTAGCAAAATAGTGGAATTTTGCTAACCCCCGAGTAATCGGGGGGTGGATGTCTGTATTGCATTCAGGTACGTGCATGGCCTTGGGGAGCAGAACACAGGGTTGGTATGAAGGATGATGAATAATGATCGATACTAATCACATGAGGACCCGTACGTTGTTATATTGGTTTAGTTGTAGTTATTTCCGCTGCAGTATTTTTCCCCATTGTACGGGAGCGTGTTGTTTTTTGATCCCTGCGTGGGTATGTATTAAGATTGAATTGTATGTATTAATTGAAAGACCAAATCGGTCTACTGGGTCACTTTAGCCTTAAAAGCGATGTTGAGATGTTTGATTTTAGTTACCAGCCTGGTAGATCCTTGAGGAAAGGGTCTACGACGTGTAATATCCCTGAGTGGATTGGGGGTGTTACATAAATGGTATCAGAGCTTTAGGTTGTGGAAACCTAGGCTGTCGGGTCAAGTTGTGTCTGTTGAGTCTTGTCTCGTCGGATTTTGTCTGACTGAGTCGTGTCGCGACGCATCTTCTGAGTTTGTTGGTCGTGATTAGAATCGTGGGATGATCATCATCTTCGTGCGACCTGTGGATGTAAATCACCCTTCTTTATGTTGTGCTTCGTGTGACATGAGCAACTTGTATGATTATTTGCTAAGTGATGGAATCTTTATGTAGATTTTGGTTTCGTTATATGCGTTTATCTGACTCTCATATTTTTTTTTATATGAGGAGTGGTGTCACTGCTAATATATTTTTTACTGTTGATTTTGTCCGTTGCTAATGATTTCCAAAATGATTTGCTCGTTTTGCAAGTCTTCTTGTGAAATCCTTATGCTTAACATGAAATGGTAATGTATATGTGTGTGATTTGCTCGCTCCGGGAGGGTCCGACGAGGCCTCAGAGGAATCTGTGATTTCGCTCCTGATTCAAGATCTTATTGGCTAGCCAGTCCGGGAGGGTCCTTAGAGGCCTCGGATGGAACTAGTGGTTTAGCCCCGGTCCTAGGCGATGCATGTGCATGATTTATAACTATGGCCAGTCTGGGAGGGTCCATAGAGGCCTCGGATGGTAGTAGTTGTTTCGCCCCGATCCTAGGCGGTTTTCGACTGTGATATTTGACTGTTTGTTTTCCGGAAAACACATGTCTTGATTTTATTTTGAAACGATTTGATGCATATACTATGAGATGTGTAAGCGAATGTCGATACGTATGAGCAGAGGCTTAACGTATACTTTGTAACGTGTGAGTTTTGGGCATTCTGGCATAATGGATTTTTGAAACTCTTGAGTATCTTAGATAATATTTTTAGACGTAATTTTAAAATGGATTATTTCCTCGCAGTATTTTCAAGGTGCCTACTAGCAGAATTGTATGTTTCAAAATTCTTACACCTTGAGGACCAAAATATTTTGAGATATTTTCAGTAATTTAGAGACGCAATTGCCTAGACCCGAAACTCGAATATTTCTGAAAAATTTTAGCTAAAAGAAAGATGTCCTCATTGTTTATCAAACGTAAGACATTTTTTAAGTCTCGATAACGATGTTGTATTACTTTTTCGAAACGTGATACTCAAAGATCAAAAAGGTGGTTTTTGTTTTTAAAACCTATCATTTCTTGTTTGTGGTCGGATAGGTGTGATGTTGGTATTAAATGTTTGTCGCTTCGTGGTGATTTGCGTGTTATCGCACCGGTGCGAGCGGTTAGAGATTGGGCTTGTATGATTGTGTGCATATGTGATTGTTTCAAGATGTTTTGTAATTGTGTGGTGATTATCGCTTGAGCCGTTGAAATCACCGAACGATGCCGTCATTACTGTGATTTCGTATGTGTGTTGCCTTACGACGGTAATCGATGTATGTGTTATGTGTTATGATTTTCTGTTGTGCTGAGTGGTTACTGTTGGGATTCGGTGCTTAAATCTAAGGCCCAGCAAAAGCGGTAAAACGAAAATTAATTCAATCTGAATCCCTACGAGGATCGATCGAGCTACGTACATTCGAATATAAAATGAAGCCCAAGAAGATACGAGAAACATACCCTTGTAGTCCATTGATTAAATGGTGTTCTTCTGTTGAGCGATTCCCCAAGCTTTAGTTGCTCTCCACGAATCCAATCCGCTCCAAGCTCTTGGATGATCCAACGCCGAAAGTACCGTGTCTCTACTTGCCACGCGCCGGAGAAACGAACGAAATGACGATCACCCAATTAACCTCCAAGGTTATGGCTAGAATCGGATGACGAAGCTATCAAATGTGAATATTACACTCTAAGTATATAACTCACAAACTCTCAATATATGAATTTTCTCCAAGAAAAACAAGAAGAAATGAAAAAGAAGAAGAATACTTGTAGAAGTTTTTCTCTCTCTCTCTCTTGCTCTCAACCGTGAATGCAAAATGTGTAAAGGAGTGAGAGTAAGTCTTTTTTTATTCTATTAGAATCAAGACCAAATCCCCAACAAAATATCACACTTGATATTTGACTCCTTATGTAATATCTGGATAAATTGTTGGGTATTTTCGTCCGTATTTGAATCATGTATTACTCGAATTTGTGCTATCAATAATCGAAGTATGATCGTTTCCGTATTTGTATCCTCATGCATGATAATATCAACTTGTAACCCTTCACATGCAACTACGTCGTAACGCACGCTAACAGGTAAGCGTAACATACGTTACAAGCTAGAGATAGCGTACGCTATGAGCTAGACGTAGCGTACGTAAGGAGGTCAATGATTGAACAGGCTGGTTAGCACATGGACGACTGGTGGTGGGCTTGGAAAGATTCCCGCGGATGAACCTGGACAGTTTTGGGGTCAACGGGTGTTAACGTACGCTAAGGTTTGTAACTAGCGTACGCTAATATATGTAGCTTACGTACATAATGCATAGGGTGTAACGTACGTAAGTGAGTACAGAATGAGACAGTAAGCTACCATTGAACGATAGCGTATGCTAAGAACGAATGGTAGCGTGCGCTAAGTCGATTACGTACGTAAATAGCTAAGGCTAACGTACGTAAAGCTCAAGACATTATATATGGACAACACCCCATTTCATTTCACTTCGTCCCTTTCACTTGTACTTCATTTTCCTTCATTTCCAGAGAGTCTCCAGCCATCTAAAACACCTATAGATTACATAGACTCGATCATTTAAGTTAAGAAACATCTTGGATTGGTATTCAAGCAATCGGAGTTGGATGCTACCTCTTGTCTCTACGTTTCCTTCATATTAAGGTATGTTAATGCTACCTCAACCTTGAATTCATGTTCTTAAGGATGTTATGAATATACTGCCGGGATTATTAAGCTCCATAGATGATTTTTAACCAAACATCATGTTTTTGGAAGTTGGAATGTTCATGCTTTAGTTACCCGAGTTAAGAACATTATAGTTCGAATCTTGTTATGATAAACAAGTAAGGGAAGTTTTCTGAGATTAATAAACCGTATTGTATGGTGTTTCCATAATGATCGTAGACTTAATGTTGATAATAACCTCAGATTTTCCGAACTACCTTTGAGGATTTATAATCGAGATTGGAGTAAGTTTTATGATGGAATGATTAACTTGGAATTCGAAGACATCAACACCATAGGATCATTCTGATTCACATGAGTATTATATGTGTGAATATAACGTACGTTAAGCTCTATGCATTACTTACGTTATACCCTCAGGCAAGGCAGTTGTCTGAACTGAGAAGAACTGTCAAATGCATTCTTAGCTTATGTGCGCTAACGTGCAGACATAACGTATGTTACGTAGGTGTATAACGTACGTTATGAAGAGTACAGTTAGGGTTCGGTCATCTTTCTATATTTTTCCTCGTGTGATTGATTGTTTATTTAATGATAGGATATTAAGGACGAATTTCCTACGATAATCTAGTGTTGAGCCTTTCCAATCGTCGTTTTCGTTGGAGTTCCGGATTGTTCCAATCAATTGTATTGCCGGAGTATTCACGAGATATTACCAAGGCAATTACCTTGATATACGAATTATAATTACGTGAAATCATTGTTGCTGAAGTGTATGAATCATGTTACGAATATCTATATCTATATCTATATATATATATTTTATATATATATATATATGTGTGTGTATATATGTATAGATATATGTATATACATATATATACATATGGAGATAAATGTTGAGTGATTAATACCAATATTAGTCGACGTACTCAACTTAGATTAAAGTACGAATGATATTTATAGAGGTAATATGGTAAGGTTTGTATTTTCGGTTGAGTTACGATATAAGGATATATATGTAGTGTTGAAGGCTTAATGTGTTAAGTCCTGATGAATAACGTGCGAGTTGTTGTTTATTTTGCGTAGTTACGGACTGGCGAATAAATTATGTGAATGGATGAACTGATTTGATAATTGTTGCAACGATTGACTGTGTGCTTGGTATTTGTAACAACGTGAATACTTGTTATGAGAGACGTCATATCTGGGTGCCTCTGAGGGCGGGGCGTGTACTCCGGCCTGGTGTACGCTGCAATGAGCGGCTCCATATGATTGGTGAACACCGGTGTTACTTAATGCGCGAGCAAGGGGCAGCTCCTGTGTAACACCCTGAGATATTCAGAATAATTACAGCGCCGTAAACCCTTAAAGTAAGAATTTACAAGGCTAATTTGAAGAGACGTAAAAATAATACAACAGTACCATTAAAGTTCAAAATACAAAACCGGTTTCAAACGGATCAAATGAGTCCATTATTATAACCACCTTAAAATATTAATAAGACGCGCGTACTCGAGTACTAAAAATAAACTAGAAAGACAAGTCACAACAACAATAAACATCGCTGAGCCCCTTCGTCGTCATGTCGGTACTGTGGCTGTTTTCCTGCTCCTCGGCTACCTGAACATCGAAACAAATGTCCACCCCCGAAGGGGTTAGCAAAATGATGCTAGTACAAGTATCGAAATACACACATCGAATATGCAATAACAATGCATAACAAAATATGCAAAATGGACTTCCGCTACCAGAATCCAAACAATGCGAATTCACAAGATTCCATTAACACAACATTGGTATTCCAATGATCCAGCGCCCTGAGCATAGATCCCAAGATGATCCCGTCGGACCAACACGAGGTGGAAAAACCCGTCCAATGATCCAGCGCCCTCAGAATAGATCCCAAGATGATACCGTCGGACCAACACGAGGTGGACATCCGACCCAGCGCCCTCAGCATAGATCGTTCAACATTCACAAACACAACTTATGCATACATATATGCAAAATCGCTATGTCCATCAACATGAACATACAAGTGATCGATAACGAATATCATGATAATTCAACAAAATAAATCCCATGTTCAACAACATGAATAAACCATATGCATACTCAAAATACCAACATTTACAAATTTCAAAATACGATACTTGCCTCAAAGACGGCAAGAACTAAATCACTCCAATGATCTCAACACACTCGAAGGCCGCCTCCTTCGATCAAACGTTCGCAATGCTCGACCCTTGAACAAACAGGAAAAATAACGGCAACTCAAAACAAGTTTAAACGTACGAAAATCTAACGTCTCCTACGGTCAGTTAACACCCTAAGCTAGCCGGCTCACGGTTCAACTCACCCGACGACCGCTAGAGTCACTCTAATCACCGTAATTTCATACTTCGATTTCTAATTATCGAGGTCATTACCAAGTTTGGTTAGATAACACCTTCAAATATGAATTCAAGGTTAACTCATCTCTATACTTTGATTTCCTACAAGTTGCCATCTTCGCCAAAGTTTCCCGTTCAAATCCATTATCATCCATCAACACTCTACGTTCGAATCATCAACAAGAAGATAAACAAACCCAGAAACCACTACGACTTGTGAATTACATTGAAGGTCATCTCATGCTATCCGAATATTATATCTTAGTGACCACTCTAATATTTCCTTTCTTTGCTAAAGTCCTCATTCTAAGTAACGATAATAACAATACACCGACACACATTTGATTTGGAAAAGACGACCCAACTATACAACAACCTCCGAAATCAGATTCTTAGTTTCAACTCAACAAGGTTCAGTTGTGATCTTCTTATAGGAGTTCTAATATGATTACTTCAAGTTTGCATGGTATGGTGTTTAACCTAACGATTAAACTTTAAACTTGATAAAGTCCCGGAGGAAGTTATAATCCGAATAATAACACGAATTCAAAGTTTGGCTAGCAACACATACCTTGTATGGAAAGAAAAGACGGAAACTCTTGATGAACTCAAAGTTGAACGCTTGAACACCAATCATCAAAGCTCCTTGACTTCAATGATGTGTTAGGAGGCTGATATGAAGGTTGAAGATGGGGAGGGTAACTCTCAAAGTCGCGAAATTGGAGTGAGGGTTGAAGTGGAAGTCTAAAAATGAAGCAGGGTGCTGCTCTATATATAGAAAATGGTTATTAGCGCGCGCTACGGCCATATCCATAGCGTGCGCTAACGGGCTTGCAGTCTACTATTTCTGCCTGGTCTCGACTTAGTGTACGCTAACATCCATTTACGCACGCTAAGTACATGAATTAGCGTACGCTACCACTCATATAGCGTGCGCTAATGACAATACGAAGCTTCACTGACCTCACTGTACTCAACTTTAGCGTGCGCTAGCCTCATGACATTAGCGTGGGCTAAGCACAGTTGACTCGACTTTTCCAAAAGCCGTCCAGATTCATCCCGACATGTCGCGGATGATCTCACCTACCCCCATGTCTTAATCAAGTTGACTACGTATAGCATGCGCTAAGGTTCATACACAGCGTGCGCTACGAAACCCAATTAGCGTACGCTACGCCTAGTCGTTAGCGTGCGCTACAAGTGCAAAAATTACAATTTTGAACACATTCATGGAATCATACGCTCAACAACACCGGATCATGAAATACGCTGGATAATACTCAGATCAAATACAACAAATTTAATATCATAATGTTTAAAATACACATTAAAATCTCGGGTATTACATCCTCTCTCCCTAAAAAGAAGTTTCGTCCTAAAACTTAAGATGAAAATAACTCCGGGTATCTAGTTTCATACCAGCCTCCATTTCCCACGTGGCTTCTTCGACTCTGTATCGTGACCATTGCACTTTAACCAAGGATATTATTTTATTCCTCAATTGCTTGATCCGACTTTCGAGTATTTTGATTGGTCTCTCTTCTAAGGTGCCGTCATTAGCTATCTCGATCTCGCCGAAGTCAATGATATGACTGGAATCTGGTATATACTTCCGTAACTGGGATACGTGAAACACATTGTGAACGTGACTCAGCGATGGCGGTAAGGCCAACCTATATGCTAAATCCCCAACTCTCTCGAGGATCTCAAATGGTCCAATATATCTCGGACTCAGCTTTCCTTTCCTCCCAAAATGGATAATTTCCTGGGTAGGAGAAACCTTCAATAGTACATGATCCCTAATCTTAAATCCCAACGGGCGATGGCGCACATCTGCATAAGACTTCTGTCGACTCTGGGCTGTCAACAGCCATTCCCGAATTAGAGCTACTTTCTCTTGAGTCTGAACTATCAACTCTTGTTCTGTCCCAATCAAGTCAGAAGAATCATCCCAACACAGGGGCGATCTACATCTTCTTCCGTACAACTCTTCAAACGGTGCCATCTTAGTGGAAGCATGCCAACTATTGTTGTAGGTGAATTCAATCAAGGGCAAATGAACCTCCCAATCGGTTGACCAGTCTAAGGCACAAGCTCTGAGCATGTCTTCTACTGTCTGAATAGTCCTTTCGGACTGACCGTCCGTCTGAGGATGATAAGCTGTGCTAAAGTTCAGCTCGGTTCCCAAAGCCCTGTGAACTGCCTACCAAAAGTGTGACACGAAACGACCATCTCGATCCAAAATAATGGTCTTCGGTGTACCATGAAATCGGGCTATCTCTAAAATAAATACTCATGCCAATTTCTCGGGTCCCCACGTGTCTTTAATTTCTAAGAAATGAGCCGACTTGGTTAGTCGATCAACTACAACCCAAATCACATTCATTCCGGTCTTGGTCTTTGGCATATTGGTGATGAAATCCATTGATATGTCCTCCCACTTCCACTCAGGGATCGTAAGAGGCTTCAACATTCCAGCAGGTCGCTGATGTTTAATCTTAACCTGCTGACAAGTCAAACACTTCGAAATGTATTCTGCTATGTCCTTCTTCATATTCCCCCGCCAGATGTTTTGTTTAAGATCCTTATACATCTAACTACTGCCCGGGTGAATAGAATAGGGCGCGCTGTGAGATTCCTTCAGAATTGTCTGTCTCAAAACATCATCACCAGAAACGCAAAGTCGACTCTGAAATCTCAGAACTCCATCATCCTATATCACGAATCCTGGGGCCTTCCCTTTCTTTACTTCGTCACATAACCGAAGAATCAGAGAATCGTTCAACTGCTTAGATTTGTTTTCCTCGACTAGTGATGAAGTTAGTTCCATCACGTATAGTTTCCCTTGGATTCTTGGTGACCATACTTCAATCCATTCGCGGATCAGTTCTCGTTGAATGCTGGTTTGGGACGTAAGTGCTTCCAACATTTGAAGAGAAACATGTTTATGGCTCAGTGCATTAGCTACTACATTTGCTTTGCCCAGATGATAGAGAATTTACAAATCATAATCCTTGATCAATTCCAGCCACCTTCTCTGCCTCATGTTTAGTTGCTTCTGACTGAAAATATACTTGAGGCTCTTATGATCTGTAAAGATCTGACAATGAGTGCCGTGTAAATAATGTCGCCAAATTTTCAAAGTAAAGACCACAGCTGCTAACTCCATATCATGAGTCGGGTAATTAACTTCGTACGGTTTCAACTATCAAGAGGCATAGGCAATCACCCTATCCTTTTGCATCAACACACATCCCAGACCCTGATTTGAAGCATCGCTGCATACCATGAATCCCTCGGTTCCATCTGGTAATGCTAGTATAGGTGCTGTCGTCAGTCTTCTCTTAAGTTCATCAAAACTCGTCTGGCATTTCTCATTCCACACGAATTTCTGGGCCTTCTGCAACAGCTGAGTGAGCGGACGAGCAATTTTGGAAAATCCCTCTACAAAACGGCGATAATATCTAGCAAGTCCTAAGAAACTTCGGACTTCTTTCACGTTATTAGGAGATTCCCATTCTAAGATTGCTTCGACTTTCTTCGGGTCTACCTGAACTCCATTAGCTGATATCACATGCCCAAGGAAGGTCATCTCCTTAAGCCAGAATTCGCATTTAGAAAGTTTCACATAAAGATGTTCATTCCTCAAGGTGCTCAAAACAATACGCAAATGCTCAACATGCTCCCCTGTGTCTCTTGAATAGATCAAGATGTCATCGATGAAGACTACCACAAATTTATCCAAGTATTCTAAGAATACTCGATTCATCAATTGCATGAATACCGCAGGAGCATTGGTGAGTCCGAATTGCATCACCACGAATTCATAATGTCCGTACCGGGATCTGAAAGCAGATTTTGGTATATCCGATTCCTTAATTCTCAACTGATGGTATCCTGATCGCAAGTCAATCTTCGATAATACCCTTGCCCCTTGCAATTGATCAAACATGTCGTCGATCCGAGGTATAGGATATTTGTTCTTGATCGTCACCTTATTTAGCTCCCTGTAATCAATACATAATCGGAGGGATCCATCTTTCTTCCGGACAAAGAGAACTGGCGCTCCCCAGGGAGAAACACTAGGTTGAATGTATCCCTTCTGCAATAATTCCTCCAAGTACTTCTTTAGTTCATATATCTCGGTTGGCGCCATACGGTATGGTGCTCTGGAAATAGGAGCGGCTCCAGGCTCTAATTCGATATTGAACTCTACTTCTCTTTGCGGAGGTAACCGAGGTAGTTCTTGAGGAAATACATCTGAGAATTCTTTCACAACTGGAATAGATGAGAGCTCTACTCATTCTTCTTTCTTCATGGCATAGAACCAAAATCCGTGACAACCCTGCTTCAGTAATTTCACTGCTTTCATAGCTTTGATTAATTTTCCCGAGCTTTCCGATCTCCATCCTTTGAATAAATATTCAGATCCGTTATTAGCAATGATAGAAATGACTCTCTTTCGGTAATTTAAAATAGCCTCATAACGGTTGAGCCAATCATCTCCTAGAATTAGATCGTCACCCTGGATGTCGAATACAATAAGATTTGATGGCCAATCTCTCCTTCCTATAGACACTCAAAAATCTCTAGTTTCTAGGGTTCCCACAATTTTCTCTCCGCTCGGTAATCCCACAACATAAGGCTCACAATTATACAAGCATGAGATTTTCAAACGATTAACACAGTTCAAAGATATGAAAGAATGCGTAGCTCCTGAATCGAATAAGACACTAACTGGTTGCAAAAGGATCTGAATCGTACCTGATGCAATAGCAGTGTTCTGATCGTTTGACTTCCTCATCTCGTACAGGCGCGGAGGAACAGACCCAGCTATGGACGCCTCTCTTTTCCCAACATTCTACTGCGGAAACCCACTCTGTTGCGTCTGGTTCACACTTGTCTCTTTCGGGCTTGGTGCTGGAGTGCGAGTACCAAAATATCTAGTCACATTCCCGCAAAAATTCGCACGGTGCCCTTCTTGCCCACATTCAAAACAAGTCACAGAAGGAACGGGACAATCACGTCGAATATGCCCTGATCGACCACAATTATAACACTTCTTCGATGCATCCGTAACTGTTGATGTTGTCCGGAACTTCTTTCCACCACGAGAAGGATGCGGAGGTTTCCTAGACGAATAAAATGAAGACTGGCCCTTGTGGGCCCCACTACTCTTGTTCTCCGAGAAGTTGCCAGACACTTTCTGGTTCTTTGCCTCCATCGATTTCTCCACTGCCGCCTCTTTCATGTCGTAGGCGAGCGCCTTGTCCTGATATTGTCGCAAGGTAGTACACTGAAATCCGGACATATACTGCTGAATCTCCGGCTTCATCCGCATATCAAAATGAAAAATCTTCTCCGCCTCCGTCCTGACCAAGTGTCGCACACAAGTCATCTGATGATTAAAAGTCTTGATTATGTCTGTCACACATTCTTCCGAACTCTGAGGGGAGAAGAACTCTCGGACTCTAGCCTCTCTAACTGGCCGAGGACAATACTGTGCTTCCATCAATAATCTGAATTCTGTCCAGTCAGCATTATGATCCTCAGGTTGTACAGCTTCCCACCAGTCAAAAGCCTCCCCAGTCAGAAAATACTGGCCAATAGGAACCTTTCGGTCATCGGGACAGTTGATCCCTGCAAATATCTTCTCCAATTCCTTCATCCAGTGATCCCAAGTAGGCATCTCAGCAGAACCGTCAAATTTTGGCGGGTGCAATTTGACCACCTCGGTAAGCCATTTGTCCCCCCGGTTATCCTCGTTATGCTGCTGTCCCATCACCGTCTGCATGCGGTTAACCACCTGAGAAAACTGGGTTATCTGGGCAACCACCTATTGAAGCACTCCCGGCATGTTAGGATTTGCGTTGTCATTCGCTGATCCCTGTTGTCCTCCAGAATGAGAATCGGTTCGACTAGCCGATAATTCTGGGGTAGTCGCTGAATCCTCCTGTCCCGCATTACCACGTCCGCGTCCACGACCTCCCCTCAACATACTGTAAACACGAATACTCAATATCCAGGGCAAAATTTTCAAAAATAAAGTCCGTCAATATTCACAAAACAGAATTTAAGTAAATTAGTAGTATAAGAGATTAGGAGACTTACAACCACGGTCCACATGACGACGGTGGCTGAGCAGTGATATTACAAACGACCCTTAAATCAAATAACGTAACATACTCAAATAAACCCGAGATATTCGGGATAATTATAGTGCCGTAAACCCTTAAAGTAAGAATTTATAAGGCTAATTTGAAGAGACGTGAAAATAATACAACAGTACCATTAAAGTTCAAAATACAAAACCGGTTTCAAACAGATCAAATGAGTCCATTATTACAACCATATCAAAATATTAATAAGACGCGCGTACTCGAGTACTAAAAATGAACCAGAAAGACAAGTCACAACAACAATAAACATCACTGAGCCCCTTCGTCGTCATGTCGGTACTGTGGCTATTTTCCCGCTCCTCGGCTACCTGAACATCAAAACAAATGTCCACCCCCGAAGGGGTTATCAAAACGATGCTAGTACAAGTATCGAAATAGACACATCGAATATGCAATAACAATGCATAACAAAATACGCAAAACGGACTTCCACTACCGGAATCCAAACAATGCGAATTCACAAGATTCCATTAACACAACATGGGTATTCCAATGATCCAGCGCCCTGAGCATAGATCCTAAGATGATCCCGTCGGACCAAGACGAGGTGGAAAAACCCATCCAATGATCCAGCGCCCTCAGCATAGATCCCAAGATGATCCCGTCGGACCAACACGAGGTGGACATCCGATCCAGCGACCTCAGCATAGATCGTACAACATTCACAAACAAAACTTATGCATACATATATGCAAAATCACTATGTCCATCAACATGAACATACAAGTGAACGATAACGAATATCATGACAATTCAACGAAATAAATCCCATGTTCAACAACATGAATAAACCATATGCATACTCAAAATACCAACATTTACAAATTTCAAAATACAATACTTGCCTCAAAGATGGCAAGAACTAAATCACTCCAATGATCTCAACACACTCGAAGGCCACCTCCTTCAATCAAACGTTCGCAATGCTCGGCCCTTGGACAAACAGGAAAAATAACGGCAACTCAAAACAAGTTTAAACGTATGAACATCTAACATCTCCTACGGTCGGTTAATACCCTAAGATAGCCGGATCACGGTTCAACTCACCCGGCGACCGCTAGAGTCACTCAAATCACCGTAATTTCGTACTTCAATTTCTAATTATCTAGGTCATTACCAAGTTTGGTTAGATAACACCTTCAAATATGAATTTAAGGTTAACTCATCTCTATACTTCGATTTCCTACAAGTTGCCATCTTCGCCAAAGTTCCCCTTTCAAATCAATTATCATCCATCAACACTCTATGTTCGAATCATCAACAAGAAGATAAACAAACCCAGAAACCACTACGAGTTGTAAATTACCTTGAAGGTCGTCTCATGCTATCCGAATATTATATCTTAGTGACCATTCTAATATTTCCTTTCTTTGCTAAAGACATCATTCTAAGTAACGATAATAACAATACACCGACACACATTTGATTAGGAAAAGACGACCTAACTATACAACAACCTCCAAAATCAGATTCTTAGTTTCAACTCAATAAGGTTCGGTTGTGATCTTCTTATAGGAGTTCTAAAATGATTACTTCAAGTTTGCATGGTATGGTGTTTAACCTAACGATTAATCTTTAACATTGATAAACTCTAGGAGGAAGTTATAATCCGAATAAGAACACGAATTCAAAGTTCGGGCAGCAACACATACCTTGTATGGAAAGAAAAGACAGAAACTCTTGATGAACTCAAAGTTGAACGCTTGAACACCAATCCTCAAAGCTCCTTGCCTTCAGTGATGTGTTAGGAGGCTGATATGAAGGTTGAAGATGGGGAGGGTAACTCTCAAAGTCGCGAAATTGGAGTGAGGGTCGAAGTGGAAGTCTGAAAAATGAAGGAGGGTGCTGCTCTATATATAGAAAATGGTTATTAGAGCGCGCTACGGCCATATCCATAGCGTGCGCTAACGGGCTTGCAGTCTACTGTTTCTGCCTGGTCTCGACTTAGCATACGCTAACATCCCTTTACGCGCACTAAGTACATAAATTATTGTACGCTACCACTCATATAGCGTGCGCTAACGGCTATACGAAGCATCACTGACCTCATTGTGCTCAACTTTAGCATGCACTAGCCTCATGAAATTAGCGTGCGCTAAGCACCGTTGACTAGACTTTTCCAAAAGCCGTCCAGATTCATCCCGACATGTCCCGACCAAGATCTGCGGCTGATCTCACCTACCCCCATGTCTTAATCAAGTTGACTACGTATAGCACGCGCTAAGGTTCATACATAGCGTGCGCTACGAAACCCAATTAGCGTACGCTATGCCTAGTCGTTAGCGTGCGCTACAAGTGCAAAAATTACAATTTTGAACACATTCATGGAATCATACGCTCAACAACACCAGATCATGAAATACGCTGGATAATACTTAGATCAAATACAACATATATAATATCATAATGTTCAAAATACAAATTAAAATCTCGGGTATTAAATCATGTAGGAGTGAACGCCGGCGCGGTGACATGTGCAATGGGCGGCCAATATAGTGGAGTGAACGCCAGTACACAGGTGTGTAAGGGAGGCGCCTGGCAGGCTTATTGGTAACAGATATTCGAGTGACAGCTAAGAACCGATACCAATCGATTTTTGAAATTCAAGTTTCTTTCAACTCATTTTTATATGTTGGTCTTGATATAGACCGCGGTTCATGTTTTCTGAAAGGTTGTTTCAACTTGTTCTAAACATTAGTATCAGGGTTAATTAACCAATGATATTGGACAAGATTTTCGAGGGTTAATTAATCAAGGGTCTTGAGCAGGATTTGTCGAATGAGAGATTATGTCCTTGATTGATCTTGTGATGATATCCTGTGAAATGTTGAGACGATTGATCCCGTGATGATTGGGTCGAGAACCCCGTGAGATCTTGTAATGATTCTCTTGTGAAAGTGTTCTATGAGTGGGGTCGAGGACCCCAAATAATGTTGAATTGATTTTCTTGTAAGATTGTTTTCCACATGCTGGATTGAGGACCCGAGGACTCTTGAAGTTATTTCCTAAAAGTATTCCCGTTCGATTTGCAAAACCCCATGATAGCTCGAGTCAACAATAACATTTTCAAAACCATCTTATTAAAATATTTTCCTTTTAAAAAGGGGGTTTTCAAACTAAACCTTTTGACTCATTGGGCTCGTTTGAAGTTTCATTGGTGCTATTGTTCTATAAACAAAATTGATAGTGTGAATATCTTTCCCTTGTGTAAATGAATACTCTTCTGTACTGGTTGTGTGATTGTGTGGAGCATGTTAAGGCTTCGCGGCTGTTGAGTTTTTGTGTTGATATTTTTGTATATCTTGTATATTATGTACTTGCACTAGCAAAATTCTAGTTTGCTAACCCCCGAGTTTTGGGGGGGGGGGGGGTGGGTGCCTGTTATTGTGCTCAGGTTTTGCAGCTCGGGAGCAGTCACATGATTGGCTTGGAAGGAGATGGAGAACAATGATGCTAATCACACAGGAGTCAGAGTCTTTTCTTTTGTTTCATCTTAATCGGTATTTTCTCTTTTGGTCGAGTATTCACCCTTGTACGGGTGTAGATTTCATTCATTAAATCGAGTTGTCATTTCTTTCCGTGTTCAAGTTCTTTACTTTCGATGAGTTGTAAATTACGTTGGTTTGTGAATTGTTTTATGACCTTGTCGGTCTGTCTTGTAAATATTTGATCTCGATCGGTCAATCATTGAGTAGTCTTTTGAAGTTTTGCCTGGTAGATCCTTATGAGAAGGGTCTACGGCATGTGACATTCCCGGTCGAAATCTGGGGGTGTTACAGCTATGGTATCAGAGCTTAGGTTTTCGAAAAACCTAGGCCATTGGGTCAAGTCCATGTCTTGTGTAAGTCGCGCGTGTCAGAGTTGTGATTAGTATCGTGGTTCCAACATCATCTTCAAGCAATCCGTGATGGTAAGCCTCCCAAATCGTAAGTCCCCTTATATACGTATTTGATTATATTGTGCGTAATGTGAACCAAGGGTTTGAACTTGTTAGAGATTATATTGTTTTATGATATCACATGCGTATATGGTTCAAGTGAGAATGGTTATGTAGTATACTTCGGAAGTCGAACATATTTATCGGTTTTTGCATTTCAGTAGAATAAATCTTTGAGTGTTAATTTTATCCGCTGCGTGAGTATTTGGAAATGACTCTTGGTATTTTGCAAACTGAATTGTTATCTCATAAGACCGATTCCCTAAACCGAGTTTTGGCATTTTAGTCTTGCACGTTTTAACAGTATTTTTATGACGGTATTTGATATTTTACAAATGATTTTGTGAGTTTTGGAAAATGCTACCGTCATCGGATTTTTGGCGTATTTTGAAATGGTTTTGAGCCTGGTAGGTTCAGGCGCAGTATCCCCGGCATGTAATATTCCCGGGCCGAATTACGAACATTTTAAAGTAGTGTTTTGAAATTTTCCTAACATTGTAAACCTCATGATTTAGTGTAGTCATCTCAAATGGTCACGTATTTTGGTGAAAAATCCTTTCGATTTAACATTTTGGCAGAAGAGGAAAGATTTTAAATTTGTAATATTTGAAACTTAACACCTTTGAAATATTTCAAATTAATTACAATTCGATTTTCAATTTTCTTGTAGGCATTACTCGAAAATAAATTTTTAGAGTCATTGTATAAACTACCTCTTCCAAAATAAAGGACAGTATTTACAAGTTTTGAGCACAACGTGACTCGGATTTTGTTTCAAAACTTTTTCATTAAAAGCATACACATAATGATCATCCTAGTCGAAGGACTGGAAATTGACTTCAGAAAATTTCGTGCTTTACGATATTACCGTTATTCTAAGGATGCTAATTAAACTTTGTGTTGATAATTGTGGTATACCGTACAACCGACTATGTGATAACGATAAACGGTACAATCTGCATTAGCATGACGAGCCTTAGCGGACTTAGACGTGATAATGGAAGCGGAAGCTGTGAGGTGGTTCGTACGACAACGATTCATATTACGGTGAAGGAGTATCAAGATCAGACGATATCCTATGAAACCTCCTCAGTGACCGAGCCAACGAGCGGAGAAAAGAGACCGAGGAGATCTGGAAAATTTTTGGGCGGTGAAGAGACTAAGGTTCTCAAACCCCCATGTCTTTCGAATGTGTCGTCTTCGCGGTCGAGAATGAGGATTGGGAATCCCAAGCCAGCATCGGTGACTCCCGGTAAGAAGAGAATGTGCTTCAACTGCAACTATACAGGACATATCCGTGTAAACTGTCCCTCCCCACTCTTGACTTGTTATCGGTGCGGGTGTGAAGGCCATCGGGAGAAACATTGTGAGATAATTTTCGAATTGGCAAAGAATGCTACTCTATTGGTGAGCAGAGCAAGTGTCCAGAGAATGTCCCGAAACCTTATGTCTCCTGCTGAAGAGCCTAACATAGGCGAATGAATATTTTGTACTATGTTCTAGTCATTGCTGTTTCCAACAATCGTGACTTTGATCGTTTTTCATTTTAATTGTTTTTCGTTTCCAACTCCTGCTGTTTTAAGTTTCGGGGCTGAAATGTCTTCTTAGTATGGGGTAACGTATTACCCGTACTCTTCTTAGTATTTTCGGTGTTGGGAGACTTTCATCGTTGGTGATTCATCTGTGATCCTCTTGACAATTTTAAACTACCATGTTCTATTGAGCCTACCATCATTCGAACGAATTTCAGAACCGATTTGTTAGACTCCGTGAATTATTGTGGTCTATCCACATCTGAACGTAATCCTTGCAAAATTTTGTTCGAAACTATTTGTTCCCACCGTGCGGTTAACATTTCCAATGTGTTATGAACTTGAATACGGTTGGACGAGCTCGACACGCGATTTCAGTACGTCTCAGCCATTTGTGATTTTCCTTAATTCTAGGAGCTTTTACTTCTCCACTCTAACTTCTCATGTTCACATGTAATTTATCGCCTCAATTCACATACCAGATACTTGCTAGGTCCAATCATTGTATTTTTAGAACCTTGCATTCGCGCATTGCTCGTGATGTTTTGGGGCTGAGGAAGTAGTTATTTTTCTTTGGTTGTTCCACCGCTCTACTTTAAGTTTCGGGACGAAACTTCTTTTTAGAGGGAGAATATGTAATATCCGGATAAATTGTTGGGTATTTTCGTCCGTATTTGAACCTTGTATTACTCGTATTTGTGCTATCAATAATTGAAGTATGATCGTTTCGGTATTTGTATCCTCATGCATGATAATATCAACTTGTAATCCTTCACATGCAACTACGTCGTAACGCACGCTAACATGTAAGCGTAACGTACATTACGAGATAGAGATAGCGTACGCTACGAGATAGACGTAGTGTACGTAAGGAGGTCAATGATTGAACAGGCTGGCTAGCACATGGACGGCTGGTGGTGGGCTCGGAAAGATTCCCGCGGATGAACCTGGACAGTTTTGGGGTCAACGGGTGTTAACGTATGCTAAGGTTTGTAACTAGCGTACGCTAATGTGTGTAGCTTACATACGTAATGCATAGGGTGTAACGTATCTAAGCGAGTACAGAATGAGACAGTAAGCTACCACTGAATGATAGTGTACGCTAAGAACGAATGGTATCGTGCGCTAAGTCAATTATGTACGTAAATAGCTAAGGCTAATGTACGTAAAGCTCAAGACATTATATATGTGGACAACACCCCATTTCATTTCACTTCGTCCCTTTCACTTTTACTTCATTTTCCTTCATTTCTAAAGAGTCTCCAGCCATCTAAAACACCTATAGATTACATATACTCGATCATTTAAGTTAAGAAACATCTTGGATTGGCATTCAAGCAATCGGAGTTGGATGCTACCTCTTGTCTCTGCGTTTCCTTCATATTAAGGTATGTTAATGCTACCTCAACCATGAATTCGTGTTCTTAAGGATGTTATGAAGATACTACCAGGATTATTAAGCTCCATAGATGATTTTTAACCGAACATCATGTTTTTGGAAGTTGGAATGTTCATGCTTTAGTTACCCGAGTTAAGAACATTATAGTTCGAATCTTGTTATGATGAACAAGTAAGGGAAGTTTTCTGAGATTAATAAACCGTATTATATGGTGTTTCCATAATGATTGTAGACTTAATGTTGATAACAACCTCATATTTTCCGAACTACCTTTGAGGATTTATAATCGAGATTGGAGTAAGTTTTATGATGGAATGATTAATCTGGAATTCGAAGACATCAACACCATAAGATCATTCCGATTCACATGAGTATTATATGTGTGAATATAACATACGTTAAGCTCTATGCATTACGTACGTTATACCCTCAGGCAAGACAATCGTCTGAACTGAGAAGAACTGTCAAATGCATGCTTAGCGTGCGTTAATCTTTGTAGCTTACGTGCGCTAACGTGCATACGTAACGTATGTTACGTAGGTGTGTAATGTACGTTATGAAGAGTACAGTTAGGTTTCGGTCATCTTTCTATGTTTTTCCTCGTGTGATTGATTGTTTATTTAATGATAGGATATTAAGGACGAATTTCCTACGATAATCCAGTGTTGAGCCTTTCCGATCGTCGTTTTCATTGGAGTTCTGGATTGTTCCAATCAACTGTATTTCCGGAGTATTTGCGAGAGATTACCAAGGCAAGTACCTTGATATACGAATTATAATTACGTGAAATCATTGTTGCTAAAGTGTACGAATCATGTTACAAATATCTATATATATATATATTATATATATATGTGGATATATGTATAGATATATGTATATACATATATATACATATGGAGATAAATGTTGGGTGATTAATACCAATATTAGTCGACGTACTCAACTTAGATTAAAGTACGAATGATATTTATAGAGGTAATATGGTAAGGTTTGTATTTTCGGTTGAGTTACGATATAAGGATATATATGTAGTGTTGATTGGTAGTGTTGAAGGCTTAATGTGTTAAGTCTTGACGAATAACGTGCGAGTTGTTGTTTATTTTGCGTAGTTACGGACTGGCGAATAAATTATGTGAATTGATGAACTGATTTGATAATTGTTGTAATGATTGACTGTGTGCTTGGTATTTGTAACGACATGAATACTTGTTATGAGAGACGTCATATCAGTGTGCCTCTGAGGGCGGGGCGTGTACTCCGGCCTAGTGTACACTGTAATGAGCGGCTCCATATGATTGGTGAACACCGGTGTTACTTAATGCGCGAGCAAGGGGCGGCTCCTGTGGGAGTGAACGCCGGCGCGGTGACATGTGCAATGGGTGGCCAATATAGTGGAGTGAAGGCCGGTACACAGGTGTGCAAGGGAGGCACCTGGCAGGCTTATTGGTAACGTATATTCGAGTGATAGCAAAGAACCGATACCAAACGATTTTTGAAATTCAAGTTTCTTTCAACCCACTTTTATATGTTGGTCTTGATATAGACCGCGGTTCATGTTTTCTGAAAGGTTGTTTCAACTTTTTTCTAAACATTGGTATCAGGGTTAATTAACAAAGGATATTGGACAAGATTTCCTAGAGTTAATTAATCAAGGGTCTTGAGCAGGATTTGTCGAATGAGAGATTGAGTCCTTGATTGATCTTATGATGATATTCTGTGAAATGTTGAGATGATTGATCCCGTGATGATTGGGTCAAGAACCCCGTGAGATGTTGTAATGATTCTCTTGTGATAGTGTTCTATGAGTGGGGTCGAGGACCCCAAATAACGTTGAATTGATTTTCTTGTAAGATTGTTTTCCACGTGCTGGGTTGAGGACCCGAGGACTCTTGAAGTTATTTCCTAAAAGTATTCCCGTTCGATTTGCAAAACCCCGTGATAGCTCGAGTCAACAATAATGTTTTCAAAACTATCTTATTAAAATATTTTCCTTTTAAAAAGGGGGTTTTCAAACTTGACCTTTTGACTCATTGGGCTCGTTTGAAGTTTCATTGGTGCTATTGTTCTATCAACGAAATTGATAGTGTGAATATCTTTCCCTTGTGTAAATGAATTCTATTCTGTACTGGTTGTGTGATTGTGTGGAGCATGTTAAGGCTTCACGCCTGTTATTGCGCTCAGGTTTTGCAGCTCGGGAGCAATCACAGGATTGGCTTGGAAGGAGATGGAGAACAATAATGCTACAATGATGCTAATCACACAGGAGTCAGAGTCTTTTCTTTTGTTTCATCTTAGTTGATATTTTCTCTTTTGGTCGAGTATTCACCCTTGTACGGGTGTAGATTTCACATTCATTAAATCAAGTTGTCATTTATTTCCATGTTCACGTTCATTACTGTCGTTGAGTTGTAAATTATGTTGGTTTGTGAATTGTTTTATGACCTTGTCGGTCTGTCTTGTAAATATTTGACCTCGGTCGGTTAATCATTGAGTAGTCTTTGAAGTTTAGCCTGGTAGATCCTTATGAGGAGGGTCTACGGCATGTGACATTCGCAGTCGAAGTCTGGGGGTGCTACACCTTGGTTTTCACAAGTCTTCCACCTACCAAGGTGAAGACCAAGACCAAGGGAGGGCTTAGGTATGGGGCGGCCATCTAGAATGAATTGGACGAGTTCGGTCCGTTTCGGACTCCTGTGAGTTCAAATAGATAAACTCCAATTTCGTTCCGATGTATTTATATCAATTAATTAATCTAATTAATTAATCATATCAAATACAAAATAATATAATTAATTTCTCCAAGAAATAATTATATCTACGTATAAACCATTATGTCGTGAATACCAGTATACGTATAAACCCTTCTTTCAAATGTCCCGATCAAGTTATAGGGTCACGGTCAGTCAAACCCTATCTATACTTGATGTTATGCATGAGTTAATGCAAATCGAGATCATCGAGCTATCGTGTATCCAATACAACTAGCTCCAATGCTTTGGCCAAAGACTTATGATCTCATCTGCCAATAACCACATAGGACATGTAACCCGTTTACTAACAGGAGAAAGAATTCTATCTTGGTATTCAGTAGGACCTACTACTTGCCCGCCAAGACGCACGTCGAGGTTGACCCCCATCCACCGGTTTACAGGGTCAAACTACTCTAATGAAAATCTTAACGTCACAAGCACATTCCTACTAAATTCTCAAGTTGAAGGTTCACGAATACCTATCACAACCTTTCGATTCCCTCATTGACTGTCCCGGAGTGAAATCCGTGTGACGAATCGAGGGTGAGTCGGTTCGAGTATACTAATCCAATTAGCATACCTATAACGTGTGCTCCCACTAACCATTAGTGTTTGACAAGCACTCTCCATGTCGAAGAACACGTCATACAAGTCTTCACATAAACTTAATACCCAATAAAGTTTCATCGACTTGCAAACGATTAAGTATTAGAGCTATAAACCTTTCCAGTGCCGACTCCCTTATCCAATAAGGAGTGGAATGTTTTGCTCTCAAATACACGAACTAGTTTCTATACATATATTTATGAGTTATGAATGCCAGTAACTACCAGTAAATAAAGAAACACACATTTGCCTTACGATAATGAATTACATAATAACAAGTACAATGCCCTCACTCATACATCCCCTAAGTGGCATTCGAGGGCATACTCCTAACAATCTCCCACATGCACTCAATGCCACACACTATGGTATCTAATACCCATGTTCTCCAGATGACGCTCCAAGCTAATCTGAGGAAGTGGCTTGGTCAGTGGATCAGCGATGTTGTCGGCTGAGTCTACTCTATGCAACATAATGTATCCCTTGCGAACAAATTCTCTTACGAGATGATACTTCCTCTCAATGTGTTTGGTACTGTTGTGAAACCTCGGCTCCTTGGCTATGCTACAGCTCCATCGTTGTCGCAGTACAGCGGAACAGGCAGCTCAGCACATGGTATCACTTGAAGTTCTCCCAGAAACTTATTAATCCAGAACCTTTACTTAGAAGACTCTGAGGCTGCTTGATACTCAGCCTGATAGGTGGAATCAGCAGTCGTGCTTTGCTTGGCGCTACGCCAAGATACTGCTCCTCTATTACGAGTAAATATGTAGCCAGAAGTAGACATCGAATAGTCTTTCTGTCCTTGGAATTCCGAATTAGTGAATCCCATCACATTTAATTCTCCACCGCCATACATAAGAGCCATATCTCTAATCCTTCTCAAGTACTTGAGAACGTTCTTTACGGCAGTCCAATGTTCCCTACCTGGGTTTGCCTGAAACCTAATTACCACGCTCACAGCATGCATAATGTCATGTCTCGTACACAACATAGCATACATAAGGCTACTCATGGCCGAAGCATATGGTATATTACTCATTACCTTTTGTTGTTCCTCACTTTGAGGACACATTTCGAGGAGTGTTTTTTTCCATATCGCATCGGAAGGAACCCTCTTTTAGAATCATCCATCTTAAATCACTTTAAGCTCTTATCTATACAGAGGGCTTGGGAAAGACCTATTGTTATCTTCGCTCTATCCCGATAGAGCCGAATACCAAGAATATAGGTTGGTTCTCCCATGTCTTTAATGGAGAAATTACTCGAAAGCCAATCTTCCACATAACTGACCATTCCCACATCATTTCATATTAGTAGAATGTCACCTACATATAGTACTAAAAATGCGATCTTGCTCCCACTAACTCTCTTGTATACACAAGGTTCCTCTTCATTTTTCACGAAGTCAAACTCTTTGACCGCCTCGTCAAAATGAAGGTTCCAACTACGCGACGCTTGCTTAAGTCCATAAATGGAACGCTGAAGTTTGCACACTTTCTGAATATCGACCTCGGACACAAAGCCTTTAGGCTACTCCATATATATTTCCTCCTCAAGGAATCTTTTAAGGAAAGCCGTCTTTACGTATATTTGCCATATTTCATAATCGTGGTAGGCAGCTATAGCGATCATCATGTGAATAGACTTGATCATAGCTACGGGAGAGAAGGTATCGTGGTAATCGATCCCTTCTTTTTGGGTATAACCCTTTGCCACAAGCCTGGCCTTATAGGCGTAAACCTTGCCATCCCCATCAGTCTTCCTCTTGTATATCCACTTGTTCCCAATAGGCACTATGCCATCGAGGCAGTCTACTAAAGTCCAGACCTAATTGACATGCATCGAGTCTATCTCAGCTTCCATAGCTTCACGCCATTTCGCAAAGTCTACATCTACCATCGCTTGGTCATAGGTCATTGGGTCGTTCTCTTGGCTATCACTTGGAACCTCATGGAGACCCAGCTCCTCCAAGTGCACAAGGCCATACCTCTCAGGTAAATGAGACACCCTACTAGACCTACGATGTGGGTATACTTGTGTTTCAGAAGGTTCAGTTCCAATTTCTTGCACAGGTGTCTCCTAAGGAGTTTCATTGTATTCTTCCAAAGAAATACTTCTACGTGCTCTGCCTTCCTGAATGAACTCATCTTCTAAGAAGTGTGCTTGCAAAGCAACAAGATCTTTCGATCTTCGGGCATGTAGAATAGATAACCCATCTTTCCAAATGGAAATCCAATGAAATGTCCCTTCGCGGACCTCGCTTCCATCTTTTCCACCTTAGTCTTATTGACATAGGCGAGACATCCCCAAATCCTAATGTGATTAAAACTTGGTTTCCTGCCCCCCCTACATCTCATGTGGAGTTTTAGGAACGGATTTGGAAGGACATATGTTCAAGATATAAGTAGCAGTCAGGAGTGCATACACCCACAGGTAAATTGGTAAGTCAGTATAGCCCAACATGGAACTGACCATGTTTAACAAGGTCCAGTTCCTTATTTCTGACACACCATTTAACTGAGGAGTACCTGGAGGTGTTAGGTGTGATATTATTCCATGTTCCTTAAGGAATTCATCAAACTCCATACTCATATACTCGCCACCTCGGTCCGACCGAAGTGCTTTGATCTGTTTAAAACAACCGCTGTTAATGTAACATTTAATATATAATATAATATATAATTTTAAATATTGATTTAAAATAATATATATTGGTAGTTAATATATATTATAAATTTTAATGTACATTATAAAATTTAAATTTTCAGCATGGTTATATACAATATACATTATAAATAATGTAATATAATTTTTATTACATTATATTATTATTCAATAATAATATAATATCTTAATTAATAATATAAATCATAAAAGTTTAATAATCAGTTTCATTAAATTTTTATATAATATACATTATAACTTTAATATATATATATATATATAATATAATTCTGAAAATATTAATAAACATATATATACAAATAAATGATTAATTGTACACTTATATAGAATAAAACAACAAAAGTATAAGAAATGACTTTGGCTCAGTGGTTTGATACCAACTCCACAAAAGTGGAGGTCAGAGGTTCGAATCCCATGTGCAGCAAAAATGCATATTTATATGCATAAATGTGCGGGTCGCGAGCGGGTGGGCGGGCGGGCGAGGCAGGCAGGGATGTGCGTGTCGGTCGGGCGGGGATCTGGGCAGGGTAGTTTAATTAATTTTTTTGTATCAATAATTTTAACAGCGGTTGTAAGAAAACCGTTGTTAAAAAAACTAATTTCTAAAAAAAATATTTTTTTTGAAAAAAGAATTATTTAACAGCGGTTTTTTAAAAAACCGCTGTTAAATTTAACATCGGCACCTTTAACAGCGGTTCCAGAACCGCTGTTAAAGCCCTGTTTTTGTAGTAGTGATCCGATCTCAATGGACCCATAAGTCCATCCTTTTCCATTTTGTAAACCTTGGTCTGACCAATATGACCAAGTCTAAGATGCAATTTCAAAACATGATTAGTTTTATCCCTACCACGCTTCCTAGTCATAGTATTCACAACGACTTTGTTACTGAGGTTTAGATGATACAGTCCATTTAACAATGTAGCAGTGCCCACTAGTTTATTTCTAAAATAAATTTTGCAGGAACCATCACCAATGAAAAATGAAAAGCCTTTCCGGTCCATGACCGGAATGGATACAATGTTATTATGCCCCTTAGGCAAAACAAGTACATCTTCTAAAGTCAGAACAAAACCGGATTCTAAACCTAACAGAAGTGATCCTATTTCGGTTGCCTCGACACTATGCCCGCTTTCGACAGTTATCATCACTTCCCCAGCTCCAAGCTTCCTACTTTGTTCCATATTCTGATTCACGGTACAAATATGAGAACTAGCACCAGAATCCAGTATCCATGAAGTAGAAAATACAGTAGCAGAACAATTTGTTTCCAAAACTAAAAGTTCTGTGCCTGAAGTGCCATGAAGAATCGGACAGTCTCCACCCCAGTGGCCCAACTCACCGCATTTGAGACAAGCGTCTTTCTTCTTGCTCTTCGGAACCATCGGGGCCTTGACCTTACCTTTGAGGTCCTTGACATGTGGTCTTGTCCGCTTCTTAGTCTTTTTCTTCTTATTCTTAGACCTTCGAGGTCCAGAAGAAATCACAAGGGCAGACTCCTTCATCCGCGTAGTCTTCATCTGAGACTGAGCGGTTACCAGTTTGTTCATTAGCCCTACTAAGTTGCATGCAAACTCATTGCAGTTGAAATTCATAACAAACTGTGAGAATGATTTAGGGAGAGACTGTAGGATAAGGTCGGTCTGAAGAGAAGTATCCATCTTAAAATCAAGTGCCTCCAATCTCTCGATCATAGATATCATTTTGAGGACGTGGTCCCCAACCTTCTCACCTTCCTTCATCCTTGCACCGAACACTTGCTTGGATATCTCATATCTAGCAGTTCAACTGTGCTCACCATAAAGCTCGGTTAAGTGAGATAGAATCTGCCTTGCAGAAGTCATTTTCTCATGAGCTCTCTGAAGCTCATTAGACATAGAAGCCATCATGTAAGCACGGACTTTTACATCATCCTTAACCCACTTTTCATGGTTTTCAATCTCTTCATGATTGGCTCTTATCCGCACTGGAGGCGCCGGAATGTCCGTCTCTCCAAGACGTATCCCAGTGCCTCTATACTGAGGACTATCATCAGATTGCGGACCAATCCACAAAGTTAGGTCCGATCAAGGTGTTCTTTTTTAGTAGAATTGTGAGTGGGTTCATTGTCATATTGAGATTTATGTCTGCATTAAGTACGACAGATTAATTAATGACTCGTTTAATTATGATTTGAGTATAGAATTAAAGTCTTTTATATTCTTGTTACCCAACACCCACTATTTTTATCGGAATAACACACTCCCATGTGAAATCCGGAAGTATCGTTCCCTCTACTTCATAGTGGTGATCTAGTTCTTTGTAAATCTTAATAGAGGGCAACCAAATAGGTTTCTAGTCTATTAATTTTCATAAAGTGGTGTCCAACACCAACCCATCTAATGGATGATTCGATCTTCTTTTTCCCTTTGTTCACTCCCCTCAATCTATACGGTTTCTATGGTTCGTAAACAAGTTAAGTTTATACCATCGATGCAAATCGATTTCACAATTGAATCTTTTCGGCAACCGAACAATTTTCTAGGGATAAAATTTCCTCCAACCGAAGGCATCCAATGCACTCCCGGTAATTTATCCATTCTCCACGAACAACTACCCCGATAACTCAGAAGCATAGCATATCCAGTTTGGATTTGAATTTTACGAAAGCTCGATGGAGGGAAGGAAAACCTTGAAACCTTATAAACTTAATTATTTATTGTGGGAGAATTTTCGCGATTAATGTTACACTTTGCACATTAATTCTTTTAAGCGCGTTTGTAGCATTCATACCATATGAATAAACAATCACAACCTAGTAGCTACCAACATGTAGTTCATGGACCATTCCTAGAATCAAAAACTCTGTAATCTAATTACAAGTCTTCGGTCTTGAATCTTTGTATTCTCGAACGGATCTTCCTCCAGTCTTCGTCATTGCATATAAATTTTACATTGAAAAATTGCATCCTAGATACAAATATTTCTAGTAACATAATAGGCTCAAAACGGCCTTTACAGCCCAATCGAATAAAACCGAATGATTCAAAACTAAGTCCATAAACTACATCCCCATTCAAAAGCATTCATCCAATAAATACTATATAAACGGATTGCGTAGAGATACATTGATCCAATCAATATATAAACAATAAATAGAATCGATCTAATCAATTCACACAACCGATAATATGAAAACGTTCAAAATAATTCGGTCGTCAACAAGTATTCTAATCAATCAATACTCCCTTATAAAATGAAATACCATAAATCATTTAATCATATTAAATCCAATTTAATACGCGGGAGATTAATTTTCTGGAATACACGAAAAAATCGAGCCGGGACGAAACTGCCTGCCGGACATGGCCCGTGCCGATTGGCACAGTCGGGTTGTCCCGGCAGTCTCCCAGACTGCCTGCCGGACACGGCCCGTGCCGAATGGCACGGTCGGGTTACCCCGATAGTCTCCGAGACTGGCCTGCCTGGCACGGCCCGTGCCGAATGACACGGTCGGGTTACCCCGACAGACTCCGAGACTGGCCTGCCTGGCACGGCCCGTGTCATTTGACACGATTGGGTCACCCCGGTAGTTTACTACCCTTCGTCCGAAAAGTCGTCCAACGACGATTTGGGGCTAGATTTTCGACTGGATATCCAATATCAATATTTTTCGACTTTCATATCTACAATATAAATCACATTTCTCAGAAGTTAAAGATTTATATTTAGACACAAACTTACGAAAAATACAACTACAACGAACGAAAACATACACCACGATTATGACTATAAATGATTCCAAATCATTCACCATCCAATGAAGCATTCCAAATGCCAATATCGTATATACGATCGCAAGACCTACGCTCCGATACCACTATTGGGATTCGGTGCCTAAATCCAAGGCCCAATGGAAGCGGTAAAACAAAAATTAATTCGATCTGAATCCCTACGAGGATCGATCGAGCTATGTATATACGAATATAAAACGAAGCACAATAAGATACGAGAAACATACCCTTGTAGTCCGTTGATTAAATGGTGTTCTTCTCTTGAGCGATTCCCCAAGCTTTAGTTGCTCTCCACGAATCCAATCCTCTCCAAGCTCTTGGATGATCCAAGGCCGAAAGTACTGCGTCTCTACTTGCCACGTGCCAGAGAAACGAATCGAATGACGATCACCCAATTAACCTCTAAGGTTACGGCTAGAATCGGATGACGAAGCTATCAATGTGAATATTACACTCTAAGTGTATAACTCACAAACTCTCAATATATGTCTTGAATTTTCTCCAAGAAAAACAAGAAGAAATGAAGAAGAAGAAGAATAAGAGTTGGAGAAGTTTCTCTCTCTCTCTCTCTCTCTCTCGTGCTCTCAACCGTGAATTCACAAAGTATAAAGGAGTGAGAGTAAGTCTTCTCTCTTATTCTATTAGAATCAAGACCAAATCCCCAAAAAAATATCACACTTGATATTTGTCCCCTTGGTTGTCACAAGTCTTCCACCTACCAAGGTGAAGACCAAGACCAAGGGAGGGGTTAGGTATGGGGCGGCCATCTAGAATGAATTGGACGAGTTAGGTCTGTTTTGGACTCCCGTGAGTCCAAATAAATAAACTCTAATTTTGTTCCGATGTATTTATATCAATTAATTAATCTAATTAATTAATCATATCAAATACAAAATAATATAATTAATTTCTCTAAGAAATAATTATATCTACGAATTAAATTAATCACCTAGTAATTTTTTACTTCATACGATCGCAAGACCTACTCTACGATACCACTGTTGGGATTCGGTGCCTAAAACGAAGGCCCAGCAGAAGCGGTAAAACAAAAATTAATTCGATCTGAATCCCTACGAGGATCGATCGAGCTACGTATATACGAATATATAAACGAAAACACAAGAGATGTAAGAAACTCACCCTTGTAGTCCGTTGATTAAATGGATTCCTTCTCTTGAGCTATTCCCCAATCTTTAAACGAATTCTCTACGATCCAAAGCACTCCAAGCACTAGAATGATCCAACGTCAAAAATACAACGCCTCTACTTGCCACGCGCCGGAGAAACGAATGGGATGACGATCACCTTGCTATCCTCCAAGGATACGGCTAGAGCTAAGTGACGAAGCTATTGAATTTGATGAATATACTCTAAGTATGGTTATCAAATTTTCTCTTACCTTTCGTGGAAGGGTTAGCAAGATTATCTTCCGATGAAACGCTAGATATAACTATGTCTCCTTACTTTATGAAGTGTCGTATGATGTGGTACCTGCATTTTATATGTCTACTTGCCTTATGGGCTCGTGGTTCTCTGGAATTTACGACTGCACCGGTATTATCATAATAAATTATGATACCCTTTGGCCAATCAGAAATCAGATCTAAGTCGTGCAGGAAGTACTTGAGCCATACCGCCTCTTTGGCTACTTCAGAGGCTGCCACGTACTCGGATTCCATGGTAGAGTCCGATATGTATTTCTGCTTCACACTCCTCCAACTACTGGCTCCACCTCCTAGAGTAAACACATAACCCGAAGTAGACTTGGATTTTTCTTTGTCTGATGAAAAATCTGAGTCAGTATAACCCACTTGACATAGGTCATATGATTGATATAATAGCATATACTCCCTAGTCCTTCTCAGGTGTTTGAGTATGTACTTGATAGCAATCTAATGTCCTGGTCCTGGGTTCGACTGGTATCTAGCAGCCATGCCTACGGCATGACAGATATGTGATCTAGTACAAAGCAAAGCATACATGAGGCTTCTCCCAAATCCTTCATATCGAACTACTCAGACAGCCATACCCGTATGTTTTATAACTTACTCACGTTGTTTCCAATCAGAAGGATATCATCTACATACAGTACAAGAAACACCAACACATTTCCATCGCATTTCTTATACACACAACTCTCACTAAGATATTGGATGAATCTATATGACAGGACAATCTCGTTAAATCGAGTGTTCCAAGATCTAGATGAGTTCTTAAGTCTATAAATAGATCTCTTATGTTTGCACACTAAGTGCTCTTCTTCTTCAGCAATGAATCCCTCTGGTTGGCGCATGTAGATTTCCTTGTCTAGATTTCCATTCAAAAATGTAGTCTTGACATCCATTTGCCAAATCTCCAGACCCCAATGTGCAGCTATAGCTAAGAGAATCCGGATTGACTTAAGCATGGCTACCGGAAAAAAGGTTTCATCATAATCGATACCCTTTTTTCGAGTGTAACCTTTCGCTAGAAGCCTCGCTTTCAAGGTTTCAACCTTCCCATCACCTCCTTTCTTTTGCTTGTACACCCACTTACTTCCAATGGCTTGTACCTCATTAGGTAGTTCTACTATCTCCCATACTTGACTGGAATCTATAAGTTCATTTCCAATTCAATTGCTACTTGCCAGGAGTCAACATCTTTATCTTAGATTGCCTTCTTGTAAGTCCACGGATCTGAGTGATCTTCGTCTGTGATTGTGTCCAAAGACCGTCCCACGTATATGAATCATTCCATTTGATGAACAACCCTTCCTATGAATCATAGTAAACTTAATTATATAGGTTGTGGACTAACACACCAATACACCAAATTATCTACAGTATAAAATAATTAGACATTTCATTTGCATAACCATAAAGTGAATAAATATGCAAATTATGTGATTAAATGTAATTAATATTCTCATAGGTAGTTACAGGGAATACGGTTCTTTGAGTATAAGTGGGAGTTATGAGAGAATATGTAATAGAGTAGTATACTTAAAAGTATGCTTTGAGTATAAGTGGGAGATTGTTTGCATTATGCTTTTCAGTAATGCAAACAATCTCCCACTTATACTCAAAGCATACTTTTAAGTATACTACTCTATTACATATTCTCTCATAACTCCCACTTATACACAATGAAGTGCTGCCATACATTGTAATCCCATACCTTTCACATGCCTTTCAAAAACTTTTGAGGGTAGGCTTTTCGTGAAAGGGTCAGCAAATTATCTTCCGATGCAACCCTGGCAACAACTACGTCTCCTTCCTTTAGGAAGTGTTGTATGATGTGTTACTTGCGGTTGATATATTTACTTGCCTTATGGGCTCGTGGTTCCCTCGAATTTACGACTACACCGGTATTATCATAATAAATTATGATACCCTTTGGCAAATCGGGAATCACATCTAAGTCGTGCACGAAGTACTTGAGACATACCACCTCCTTGGTAGAGTCCGAGATGCATTTCTGCTTCACACTCCTCCATCTAATGGCTCCACCTATCAGAGTAAACACATAACCCGAAGTAGACTTGGACATTTCTTTATCTGATTAAAAAAATGAGTCAGTATAACCCGCTGGACATGGGTCATCTGGTTGATATAATAGCATATACTCCCTAGTCCTTCTCAGGTATTTGGGTATGTGCTTGATAGCAATCCAGTGTCCTGGTCTTGGGTTCAATTGATATCTAGCAGCCATGCCTACGGCATGACAGATATCTGGTCTAGTGCAAAGCATAGCATGTTAGGGTTGTATACTGCAAAGCATACTTTATGCTTGTATTACCTTATTTCCCTCTAACTACCTTTGAGAATATTAATTACATTTAATCACATGTTTTGCAAATTTATTCACGTTATGGTTATGCAAATGAAATGTCTAATTATTTTATATTGTAGATAATGTGGTGTGTTGGTGTCACACAGAAGATCATATTATTGGTGTCTTATAAAATATTATAATAGTTCCCAACCTATATAATTATTAAACAAATTATATGAAAGGTTGTAGTGTATGCTTGAGATTAATTGGTCTTTACTATCAGTATACATTAGCGTATTTGCATACGTTGAACTGGATCGAGGTGAGATAGTGTCTTCTGTACTGACTGTAAGAAGAACGTAAATCTCGGATAATTATTATTTCTTAATTCTAAGTATATAATATTCAATTATGTATTTATAATACTTATTGTTTTGATTTACCATGGGTGAGAGTCAAAATGATCGACTCAACCGGGTTAGAAATCATATTTAATTTGACAATATTATATATATATATATATCATACAAAATTATGTTACCTTTCAACCGGGTAGATCCACGTATAGTTCACTGGACCAGTGAGCAATAACTGCCAGGGAAGGTGGATCATGAGGTGAGGCATGAGGTCAAGAAAGTTTGGAGGAAATATTTGTAACACCCCAAACTAGGCGGATATTACAGTGCCGTGGACCCCCGACTGGGACCCAGTAGGCGAATGGAAAAGGATGAATTACACAGGGTAAATGTAGTACCGAACCACATTATAACATCAATTACTCCGAGTAGGAGTGTCATACAACACACCCAGGATAATAGAATACATGTGTATCTTATGTGACGATAAAATACACGACACTGAATGAAATGAGTATTCGAACGGAATGTCTGCAGCGGAGTAAATAAAGAAAACATGAATGACTGAATAAATGACTGAAAGGACTGGGGCCCCCTTCTAGTATCACTGGGACTCCCCGCCGTCAACGTGTTCTCCCTGCGCCTTTGCCTTGCCATGACCTGAAAAACAATTTCCCCAAACGGGTCGATTATCTGAAATGACAATCCTCAAGGGTTGAAAATACACAATTATGATTAACTGAAGTTATGAAATATTCTTAGCTATGAATTACGCTGGAGAGGAGTATCATAGTACGCCCGTAATGTTCTGTGTGAGTGTACAACACCCGTCCGTGTACCTAATTAGTCTCACGGTGTAACGCTTTCCCGTGTGCACGGTCTAATGTATCGGTGAACCCAATACAATAACCATCGTGTGCCCGACTAAAAATTCCACACAGCCACACCCGGCCACGCAATATGAACCCAGAAGGTCATATGATCGAGAATGACCGTAATGAATATCAATGAATAAGTAATAATCTGACAAAGTCAAGAATGACTCACCGAGATGAGAGTAATAATGAAATGAATGATAGCTCAACGAAAAGATTGGAACCGTCGTTCCTTATGACTGAAGTGATTAATTGACAATAACAAGTTTTAATATGATTAATACAATGATGAATGAGTTATGATTATGAATAATCAACAACAAAAGGTATGAATATCCTTTTAACCGAGTAAGAATTAGCTTACACAACAACGTTGAAGATTGTCCGTCCACGAACAACGTCTAACCAAGATACGGTCGCTCGAACAACCTTAATTCAATACAATTGCCAACAATCCGATCAATAACTAATTAAACACGAATATAACTAACTCAAGTCGTCGATACTATTAAACCTAGTTCATTGGTGCATTATATCGAACACTTTGAGGCCATATTTGATTGATTACCACTAAACATCAATAATACCAACTTCAAATCCCCCAGAAGTGTTTCAAAACAACAAAACATCTCAATACGATCAATAATCCGTTATGAATATCCAAAACGTGATTATAACAACAATTAATCGGAAATCCCCAAATCCAACTCGATATTCAAAGTGTTCTTGAATAAATCTCTCATTAATCAAATGAATCCGTATACCCACTCATAATCATATACATATCCCTTCATATAACATGATTATAACGTCAAAACATCATAACTCAACACAAAATCGAAATCCAAGGTGTTGAAGAAATTACCTCTTGAAGATCTAACCACTACGATCC
Source organism: Orobanche coerulescens (assembly GCA_033398695.1). Lineage (NCBI taxonomy): Eukaryota > Viridiplantae > Streptophyta > Magnoliopsida > Lamiales > Orobanchaceae > Orobanche > Orobanche coerulescens. The sequence goes on along the minus strand of CM065806.1, from coordinate 133,971,826 downwards.
GAAGAACACGAGTTAAAACGAGTATCAAAGCTTCTCAAAGTAATGAAGATGATGAAGATTACACACTCAAGTGAAAGATGATGATAAAATCTCTCTCTAAACCCTCTCTCGGATGAAGAAGGAAAAAAAAAAAGTGAGGAGAAATGACCCGGCCAAGTCATTAAATACTGCCGGAAGTTACGGCCGTAACTCGGCCCTCTTACGGCCGTAACTTTCCAAGTCAACGGCCCTACGGCCGTAACCGGCCAACTCGTACGGCCGTAACTCGGCTTCGTCCGAAAGCCTGCCGACAGACTTACGGCCGTAACCGATCCTGAGTTACGGGCGTATCCCGCCTTCGTCAAAAACATCCGTCGACACCCTTACGGCCGTAACCGCACACCTTACGGCCGTAACTCGGATGATACGGCCGTATCCGGCCAAACTTACGGGCGTAAGCCCTCTTCGTCGAAAACGACCAGGTACCTGCCTGCCGCGTACGGCCGTAACCGGCCAAGCCTTACGGCCGTACCTTCCTCGACTTACGGCCGTATGCCGCAACCCTTACGGCCGTAAGTCACCCTTGGTCGACAACACCCAAAATTCACGAACACCACTTACGGCCGTATCTCACCTTCCTTACGGCCGTAACTCACCTTCGGCCAAAAATGTCTCGGTAGCCTGCTGGACGCGTACGGCCGTAACCGGCCAGCCTTACGGCCGTACCTGCTCGACTTACGGCCGTACCACAAGACCTTACGGCCGTAAGTCCCTTTCGTCCAAATGGCCTGAAAACACGAACCCTTGTTACAGCCGTAACCCAAAGTCCTTACGGCCGTAACTCGATCTTTGGCCAAGTTGAAAATTCCGATAACTCCGATTCCTCGCTACGGTGATGAATGATCCGACATAACATACGAATGTGAAAATGAACAAGTCTAAAACAAGCCACCGATGAAGCCCCCAGTATACGACTACCAATCACGATGAAAACAACAATACTCCCGTCGGTCTCTAAACGGAGATGACATGCCGATCGGTAACTGATATACGATTACAACAAGCCAACAGTGAACACAAATGAATGAATCAAGAATGATGAGTGATTATTAACGAGTGAGAAATACTGAGTGACAATTACAGACTGATAATTACTGAATGAAAATGAATGAATTACAACCGGGTATTACATACTCCCCCCCTTAAAAAGAGTTTCGTCCCCGAAACTAAGGGTCAAACAACTCGGGATAACTCCCCCGCATACTATCCTCGGTTTCCCAGGTAGCTTCTTCGACTCCGTGTCTAGACCACTGAATTTTAACCAAAGGAATAGTCTTATTCCTCAACTGTTTGATTCGCCGCTCTAAAACTCGAATAGGACGTTCCTCATATGAATGATCGTCGGCGATCTCGATTTAGATCGGCGGAGTATGTGAATCGGGTCGGCAACATACTTCCGTAACTGAGAGACATGAAACACGTTATGAATTCGGCTCAACGCCGGAGGTAAAGCCAATCGATAAGCTAACTCGCCCACTCGATCCAAAATCTCAAACGGTCCAATGAATCTCGGTCTCAACTTTCCCCTCTTCCCAAAACGGAAAATACCTCGACTCGGGGATACCTTGACCAAAACGTGGTCACCCGTATCGAACTCTAGTGGTCGACGACGATTATCTGCATAGGATTTCACGACTACGAAATCAACATACGACTCGATTAAAGCTACCTTCTCTCGGGGCTATAAGCATATCGGGCTCGGTGCCGATTGATTCGACAAGTCATCCCAACACAAAGGAGACCGACAACGGCGACCGTACAAGGCCTCGTAAGGTGCCATCTTAATGGAAGCATGCCAGCTATTATTATACGTGAACTCGATCAATGGTAGTTGGGCTTCCCAATCGTCCTTCCAATCGAGGACGCATGCCCTCAACATGTCCTCTAATGTCTGAATAGTCCTCTCTGATTGCCCGTCGGACTGAGGATGAAAAGCGGTTCTGAGATTGATCTGAGTTCCCTTAGCACGATGGCGATTTCCAAAATGAGACACAAATCGTCGGTCACGATCGGAATCGATACTATTAGGTGTTCGATGTAGTCTGTCTATCTCTTTGATGAACTACTGAGCAAGTCTCTCAGGACCCCACGTATCCTTGATCTCAAGGAAATGAGCTGATTTAGTTAAGCGGTCCACAATCACCCAGATCGTATTCATGCCACGACGACTCGTCGGCAAACTCGTGATGAAGTCCATAGAAATGTCTTCCCACTTCCACTCCGGAATAGGGAGAGGTTTGACATACCGCCCGGTCGATGTTCAATCTTAACTTGTTGACAGTTAAGCATCTCGAAACAAATTCTGCGACTTCTCGCTTCATATTACTCCACCGGTAATTGTTTCAAGTCCTTGTACATCTTCTTGGACCCCGGATGAGCGAGAATAAGGGGTAGCATGAGCTTCTCTCAAAATCGAGTTTTTCAACTCGTCATTCGCCGGTACGCACAACCGATTCTTAAATCTCAAAAGTCCATCCTCGTGGACCACGAATCCAGGGGCTTTCCCCTGAGCCACATCCTCACGGATGCGCAACAATGAAGGGTCTGAACTCTGATTCTCTCTGATTACCTCCTCGAGTGACGATGAAATCTCTAACATACAAAGCTGTCCCTGAACTCGCTGAAGCCAGACCTCGATCTCGGGTCTAAGGAATTCCTGCTGAAGTTCCTTCTGAACTGTTAGACGAGCAAGCATCTGCTCCTGAACGGACTTGCGACTCAAGGCGTCGGCGACAACGTTCGCCTTGCCCGGGTGGTAAAGGATCTCGATATCGTAATCTTTGATTAATTCTAACCACCGTCTCTGTCGCATATTTAACTCCTTCTGAGTAAATATATACTTTAAACTCTTATGATCGGTGAATATCTGACAGGTAACGCCATAAAGATAATGACGCCATATTTTCAAAGCGAACACCACGGTACGCTAGCTCCGTGTCGTGGGTCGGATAATTAACCTCGTAAGGTCTCAATTGCCGTGAAGCATAAGCAATAACCTTTCCGTTCTGCATGAGCACACATCCGAGACCCTGCCCGGACGCATCACTATAAACCACAAATCCCTCCGTCCCCTGCGGCAAGGAAAGTACAGGTGCTGTCATTAACCGGCTCTTGAGTTCCTCAAAACTCTGGCGACACGCGTCGGACCACGTGTATTTCTTATCCTTTCGCAAAAGGTTCGTCAATGGTTGAGCAATTTTGGAAAATCCTTCCACAAATCGCCGATAATAACCCGCTAATCCGAGGAAACTCCGGATTTCCTTAACATTCTTAGAGGTAACCAATCCCGAATAGCCTCCGTCTTACGAGGGTCGACACGAACTCCGTCTCGATGAAATTACATGTCAGAAAAGTCACTTCGGACATCCGTAACTCACACTTGGAAAACTTTCCAAAAGTTGCTCTCGTCTAAACACGTCGAGAACACGATGAAGATGAACCTCGTGATCCTCTCGGCTACGAGAATAAATCAAAATATCGTCGATGAAGACAACAACAAAGCGATCCAAAAGTCGATGAAAACCCGATTCATCAATTCCATGAATACGCAGTGCATTAGTTAGCCCAAAGCGGCATAACTACGAACTCATAATGACCATAGCGTGTTGAAACGCCGTCCTCGCGATATCCGGCTCTCGAATCCATGGCGGTGATATCCAGATCTTAAGTCGATCTTGGAAAATACTGAAGCTCCCTGAAGTTGATCTAAAAGATCATCAATACGGGGTAAGGGATATTTATTCTTGATTGTCACTCTGTTCAACTCCCGATAATCGATACACAAACGAAATGAACCATCCTTCTTCTTGACAAACAACACGGGTGCTCCCCACGGAGACGCACTCGGTCGGATATAACCCTTCTCGAACAATTCCTCAAGTTGGTTCTTTAATTCCTGCATTTCGGTCGGGGCCATCCGATACGGTGCCTTCGATATCGGGGACGTACCAGGCTCCAACTCAATCGTGAATTCCACATCCCTCTGTGGAGGCAAACCAGGTAACTCGTCTGGAAAAACATTGGCATATTCCGCTGCCGGAATATCCGTTAACATTCTTGATGACTTCTCGGTTTTGGCCATATAGCACCAATAACCAACACATCCACGATTGAGTAACCTTCGCTTTCATCAAATTAATGACCTTACGAGCAGTAGGGATTACCTCCTGAAACACACATTCAACCCCATCGTAAATGCGAAATGATAGTGACCATACGCTTACGGACACTAATGATGGCATCATGACGATCCATCCAATCAATACCCAAGATGACGTCGTCCCTCGGCAAATCTACCACGATTAGGTCTGCTGGCCATACATGACCATGAAACTGAATCGGACAATTCTGAATCTCACGATTACCGATAATTCGTCTACCATTAGGTAGGCCGATGACATAAGGCTCACAACTAGTAGCACTACCCAGACGTAGTCTACTCAAACATGACTCGGAAATGAATGAATGCGATGCACCAGTATCAAAAAGGGTACACACAGGTTGAGATAGAATATCGAGTGTACCTGAGATCATTCGGGCCTCGGGATCATCGGTCTTCTTCATCTCATAAATCCGGGGCTTGCTAGTCCCGGCACCGGACGCTCCCGTCTGCTGGCTATAGGCTCCACCTTTAGTCGCTCCTGTCTTTTAAACAGCTGATTGAGCGGCACGACTCTGAGCAATTGCTTAGGTGCACGAGATGACGTCTGAGTAGGTTTGGAGTCCCTACGGCAAAACGGGCCTTATGCCCGGCAATCCCACAATTATGACACGTGATAGTACATCGAGGACACTTGGTCTTGAGATGACCAAGCTCCCCAGTTAAAAGCAGGTGATGGCCGGGCGGCCGCTCGGGATCGAGATTCCGCGGGTCTAGGCGACACCGAGGTCGCTCGGAAAGCGAGCCCGCACGGGGTTTCTTGAAGGTTGTTTGACCGCCTTCGGACTAGTTACGATTCTTCGATTTCTTGCTAGCGACGAAGGTTCTTTGCTTAGCAATCTCTTTAGCGATAGCTCATAGGTGAGAGCTTTCTCAATGAATTCACCAACGTGGTGCAATTATGATTGAGCAAGCGAAGTCTCATACGGGGTTTTGACCTCTTCTTCTTTGAAATACTTAATCTTATCCGCCTCGGAATGAATGATAGATGAGGCGAACGGAATAAGTTCACGAAATTTCTCGGCAATGGCGAGAACATCCTCGTCGATGAGGGGTCGGGAGTGAGTAACTCTGACAGCTTGGCCTCTATGAGTGGGGCCGGATAATACCTCTCCATCATGAGAGTTTTGAACTGATCCCATGTACAAGATCCTTCGGTGGGCTTCAACGACAACCACCAAGAATGAGCGCTCTTACCCAGGTAGTAAGCCGCAATGAAACTTTGTGTCCTTAGGACACTCCACCATAACAAACAACTTCTCGAAATGTTCGAGCCAATGAATAATATCTGCCGGCTCGGGCAGGCCTCGAAAGTCGGTGGCCTGCAGCGAGAGATGTCACCGATGATATTGCTCACATTCCTCTCTTGCCTCGAGGTGGCGGCGGAGGAGCTGTTGATTCGAGTAGTGGAGTTATGCATCGTCTCCATCAACCGAGCCATCAGGTCATTTGGGCCATCATGCCACTGCATAAATGCGAGTGGGTCAACCGGACACCCTCGACCGAGCCGTGTCAGTGCGACTCCCGATAGTGAATGATCGCGTCGAGGTGAATGAGTGGCGGCGTCAGCTGCTCGATGAGTTAGCATTATTCTGGCATTTGCACGTGTGTTCGCACGAGTTCTCGGGATTCGGCCCGCTCCACGGCCTCGTCCTCCTCGTCCTCTGCGGCTCTTTCCATCGAAGTAGGAAAGTCACATGATGATTATATTTCCGCATGAATATCACGTTATGATTATTTTATGAAATGATGAAAATGAGCATACACGCTCCAATACTGGCGATTACATGAATGATTAATTGACGTGACATGATTATCGATGAAGTTCTTGAAATGATTATCGTGAATGAGTTAACAAGATTAATGATTTGATCTTTCTAATCAACAACTGAATAATGAAAAGAATTCAGTGATTAATGAGTTAACGACCGTCTGATCAAAGTGACAATGATGATTGAGGATTGTTAAGCGATGAATTATGAATGAATGATTAATGCCGAAATTATACCATGGCATTAGAAATCTTACGATTCTTGGTCTGATTGGCTCGGCATTTGCACGGGTCACACGTGACGCGAAAGTCAATGATACTAGTCCGATGGCGATGATTTCAAGCGAGACATGACTTGGAGGGTAGTATTCAAAACCACGCTCCGATACCAACTCTGTAACACCCCAAACTAGGCGGATATTACGGTCTGTGGACCCCATTTGGGACCCACCGAGCGAATGGAAAAGGATGAATTACACGGGGTAAATGTAGTACCGAACCACATTATAACATCAATTACTCCGAGTAGGAGTTTCATACAACACACACGGGATAATAGAATACATGTGTATCTTATGTGACGATAAAATACACGACCTTTGAATGAAATGAGTATTCGAACGGAATGTCTGCAGTAGAGTAAATAAAGAAAACATGAATGATGAATAAATGACTGAAAGAATTTGGGGCCCCCTTCTAGTATCACTGGGACTCCCGCCGTCAACGTGTTCTCCTGCGCCTTTGCCTTGCCATGACACGAAAAACAATATCCCCAAATGGGGTCGGTTATCTGAGAACAACAATCCTCAAGGGTTGAAAATACACAATTATGATTAAGCGAAGTTATGAAATATTCTTAGCTATGAATTACGTTTGGAGAGGAGTATCATAAATGCCCGTAATGTTACGTGTGAGTGTACAACACCCGTCCGTGTACCTAATTAGTCTCACGGTGTAACGCTTTCCGTGTGCGGTCTAATGTATCGGTGAACCCAATACAATAACCATCGTGTGCCCGACTAAAAATTCCACACACCACCCGGCCACGCAATATGAACCCGAGAAGGTCATATGAGCGAGAATGACCGTAATGAATATCAATGAATAAGTAATAATCTGACAAAGTCAAGAATGACTCACCGAGATGAGAGTAATAATGAAATGAATGATAGCTCAACGAAAAGATTGGAACCGTCGTTCCTTATGACTGAAGTGATTAATTGACAATAACAAGTTTTAATATGATTAATACAATGATGAATGAGTTATGATTATGAATAATCAACAACAAAAGGTATGAATATCCTTTTAACCGAGTAAGAATTAGCTTACACAACAACGATGAAGAATGTCCGTCCACGAACAACGTCCTAACCAAGATACCGGTCGCTCGAACAACCTTAATTCAATACAATTGCCAACAATCCGATCAATAACGAATTAAACACGAATATAACGAACTCAAGAGGTCGATACGATTAAACCAAGTTCATTGGGGCATTATATCGAACAGTTTGAGGCCAACTTTGATTGATTACCACTAAACCTCAATAATACCAACTTCAAATCCCCAAGAAGTGTTTCAAAACAACAAAACATCTCCAATACGATCAATAATCCGTTATGAATATCCAAAAACGTGATTATAACAACAATTAATCGGAAATCCCCAAATCGACTCGATATTCAAAGTGTTCTTGAATAAATCTCTCAATAATCCAATGAATCCTTATACAAACTCATAATCATATACATATCCCTTCATATAACATGATTATAACGTCGAAACATCATAACTCAACACAAAATCGAAATCGAGGTGTTGAAGAAATTACCTCTTGAAGATCCAACCACTACGATCCGAAGAACACGAGTTAAAACGAGTATCCAAGCTTCTCAAAGGAATGAAGATGATGAAGATTACACACTCAAGTGATTGATGATGATAAAATCTCTCTCTCAACCCTCTCTCTCGGATGAAGAAGGAAAAAAGAAGAAGTGAGGAGAAATGACCCGGCCAAGTCATTAAATACTGCCGGAAGTTACGGCCGTAACTCGGCCCTCTTACGGCCGTAACTTTCCAAGTCAACGGCCCTACGGCCGTAACCGGCCAACTCGTACGGCCGTAACTCGGCTTCGTCCGAAAGCCTGCCGACAGACTTACGGCCGTAACCGATCCTGAGTTACGGGCGTATCCCGCCTTCGTCAAAAACATCCGTCGACACCCTTACGGCCGTAACCGCACACCTTACGGCCCTAACTCGGATGATACGGCCGTATCCGGCCAGACTTACGGGCGTAAGCCCTCTTCGTCGAAAACGACCAGGTACCTGCCTGCCGCGTACGGCCGTAACCGGCCAAGCCTTACGGCCGTACCTTCCTCGACTTACGGCCGTATGCCGCAACCCTTACGGCCGTAAGTCACCCTTGGTCGACAACACCCAAAATTCACGAACACCACTTACGGCCGTATCTCACCTTCCTTACGGCCGTAACTCACCTTCGGCCAAAATTGTCTCGGTAGCCTCTTGAGCCAGCGTCTGCGGCCGTAGCCCGACCTTACGGCCGTACCTACTCGACTTCCGGCCGTTCCACATGCCCTTAGGGCCGTTAGTCCCTTTCGTCAAATGGCACGAAAACACGAACCCTTGTTACGGCCGTAACCCAAAGTCCTTACGGTAGTAACTCGATCTTTGGCCAAGTTGAAAATTCCGATAACTCCGATTCCTCGCTACGACTGATGAATGATCCGACATAACATACGAATGTGAAAATGAACAAGTCTAAAACAAGCCACCGATGAAGCCCCCAGTATACGACTACCAATCACGATGAAAACAACAATACTCCCGTCGGTCTCTAAACGGAGATGACATGCCGATCGGTAACTGATATACGATTACAACAAGCCAACAATGAACACAAATAAATGAATCAAGAATGATGAGTGATTATTAACGAGTGAGAAATACTGAGTGACAATTACAGACTGATAATTACTGAATGAAAATGAATGAATTACAACCGGGTATTACAATATTCGCTCAAACTTGCACAAGATATAGATCATCTCATCTTGCATTTGACGCAAATCAGATCTCTTCACTTCTCTCGTACATAATTTCTGTAAAAACCTTGACAATACAACACACGGCTCGACCACCTATTTTGGTAAGTACGGTCGAATAAATACCGGAAATAGGCGTTGGAGTAGGATATGACAATCATGACTCTTCAAACCAGTTAACTTGTTCTCCCTGAAATTAACGCATCTTCCTATATTTCTAGCATACCCGGTAGGATACCTAGCAGTCTTTATCCACCAAAATATCTCAGTTTTCTGCTCGACAGTGACGGTGTAAGCTGTCTTAGGCATTTTTTGTTTTCCCTAGACAGTATTCAACCACAAATATTTTCTTATGATCATTTCTTCCAAACCTTTGCGTGCTTTTGGCCCGTCTTGGTCTTTCCCTCCCAACCTAAGGTTGTCCCAACCATACTTTTTCAAACATTCTTTTCAATGTGCATGACATCTAAGAAGTTCCTTATCAGTAACTTGGACCAGTAAGGCAATTCCCAGAATATACTTTTGTGCGACCAATAGTTATACCTATCAGGCCTTTCAGGGGTTGCTGTAATCACATCAGGATGGTTGCTAAGCTGACCAAAATCGTACTCATTAAGAATCAATAGTATTTCATCACTTGTCCACGTGGTGGCTTAACCATTTCTACAGTGCCATCAAATGCAGCAGCATCCATACGCCACTCATGTTCCCTCTCAAGCCATATCCAATGACGCATTCGGATAACTTTCATACAGTGGTACCTAGCACAATCTGCATTCAAACACACTGGACAACCTATATATCCGCTAATAACAGATCCAGACAACATTCCATATATAGGAAAATCACTAATAGTGCCGATACACATGGTGTGCAAGTAGAACGTCTTGGACGAATAACTGTCGTACGTGGGATGACCTTGCTCCCACAACAATTATAGCTTCTCTATCAACGGTCTCATATACACGTCGATACACTTTCCCGGATATCCCAGCCTCGGGACTAACAAGGTGAACATATTATACTCCTTCCGCATACACATCCACGGAGGAAGATTGTATGGAATCACTACAACAGGCCATATGGTATATGAAAGACTCGTGTTACCAAAATGGTTGAAACCATCAGATGCAATCCCGAGCCTCACATTTTGGATATCTGAAGAAAAATTCGGATACTCCCTATATATATGCTTCCATGCCTCTCCATCCGAAGGGTGTATCATAGTATTCCTATCATTAGTGTGCAGCTCGGCGTGCCATCTCATTGATTTTGCCGTGTGAGGAGATATAAAACGCCGTTTCAACCCATCCTTCAGTGGAAAATACCAAAGTACCTTCACTGGTTTCTCTTTTCCAGAAGGAGTGATCCTATATCTCTTTGTATCACATACATGACATCTCGTGAGGTCTTCATTAGGATGCCCCCAGAATAGAACACAATCATACATGCAGACGTGGATCTTAATGTAGGAAAGACCAAGATCTTTCAAAATTCATCTCATTTTGGTATATGTGTCAGGAAGACGATGAGCCTGTGGAAGCATATTACTCGTAAGCTCCAAGTAATCATCCACAGACTTGATGGATGATCTGTTTTCCACATTTAATCTCATCGTTTCCATGACACAATCAAGAACAGTCATGTTACACACTGAGTATAGAGGGGTCTGTTGGAGTTGGATTAGCTTGTTATACCTGTCAAGCCCAGTAGTATTGCAAGGCATCAGTCTACGGGGTCGTGGGATTGGCTCAGTTGGTACAGACATCTTGGAATAACCAAACACATCATCAATCAACCTCCTCTTCGGATCGTTTAACCCGTCGTTACCACTGAATTATCAGTGATCATACGAAATAACAGAATTCGGTGCTTCACCGTGGTATATCCAACATGTATATTTACTCCAAAAACCATTCTTCTTTAGGTGCTCCCAGACCTCCTCAAATGGAAAACGATATGTATCACTGCGACATCTACATTTATTACCACTGTCGTGCTCTTTTAGAAATCTCATAAACTGCTTCATCCCATCCATTACTCTTGGATCCCATTTTCGTAACCCAATCCAACTCTTGTCCATCCTGAAAATGTATAAATTTTCCAATATTAATCCAACTAACTAATATTGTTCAAATTATAAATGGAATCATAACAAATAATTAATCATAATGATTATCATCACAAAAATTAATCGTTATACAGAAAAGCTTTCGAATCTACAACATGAATAATATAAAGTTTCGAAATTATAATAAAAATACAATAAAATACCTTCATTAATCGAAATGGTGATTATAACAACCGGTAGAAGCCTTCGTCACTCATGCTAGCACAACTCAAAGTAGCAACATAAACTCAAAAAATACACATAGGGGTTTCCAAGAACCGGATTGATCTTTTTCACAAGGTCACAATATTGTAGAAACTGAAAGTAGTAACTCACAATATTGGGTTGGTGTTCTGTGGACTATATATAATTTTAAATTAGAGGTTTAGCCGACGACTTGATCTGGGTCGTCGGCTAAACCCTATTTTTTTTCGAAAAGGGTTTAGCCGACGACCCAGACCAAGTCGTCTGCTAAACCATCATAAAAGTCGTCGGCTAAAGTTTAACCCTTTACCCGACGACTTCGTTGCACTTTAGCCTACGACCGAGATAAGGTCGTCGGCTAAACTATTTTAGCCGACAGCACTACGAGTCATCGGCTAAAGTGACAAGTTTAGCCGACGACACTTAAAAGTCGTCGGCTGTCTTTTTATGTGTTGTCGGCTAAAGTGTGAATTTTCGTAGTGATAAGCTCCGTATCTTGGGCAATAATATTATCTATATGACACTTATTATTATTACTAGAAATTGTGTCCCGACTCATGCGGATTGATGATGTCCCCTTGAAGAGCTCGATAATGAATATTATATTAAATCCTGCAGGTGGATTTAATTCCGATATAATAATAAGGTTCGAGTGGTACTACTCTTGGATAAGATATTAATTAACTAAAGCTATCAGTAGCTTATAATTAATTAATGGACATTCGATATCTTAAACATGGGAAATAATATATTTAAATTAGGAGCCCGATTTCGTAAATTGGGATCTGGGTAGGAAGTGCAATATTAACTCTTTAGTGGACTGTGTTGATATTAGTGAACTCAACCATATTAGGAAAGGGATTAATATGCAAAGTTTGGTGACACTAAGAGTCTTAACCCTAATCCTCCTTGAGATCTCTATAGTAGTCCAAGAGCCTATAAATAGGACATATAAGGAGGTTGGCCGATTTTACATTATTCATACACAAGAAATTTCAGTTTTTTCTTCTTGGTCTTTAATTGTGGATAGCACAATTATGATAGCACATTAATTCTCTCTACATATCGGAATTTCTTGAAGAAAAGAAAATCGAGAGTTGTGAGAAATAAATTTTCGGTGGATCCATATTGTGTCCAAGCAAGATCTGGTAGCTCGTTCCCCATACAACGTCCGGATTAAGGTGGATCATAGTCTAGAAGGTATAAAGGTAGAAATACAAGGAGATCAAGAACAAAAGCAACCGCTACGCTTCAAAGGTAATATCCTATGATCTTTGATATAGATTAGGATATTAAGTTTACCAGCATATGTATTTAATAAATAATAAATAATATTTAAATTGCTTATTAATCTTAGTAGTCAATTAATTAGCATGCCTAAATAGATTTTATGCTTGTGGATGCTAAAACGTGTTTATCAAATATTTAACCAACTTCGCTTCCGCTGCGTTTTTTTTCCAACAATTGGTATCAAAGCCAGATTTTAGGCTTTTGCTATCTTAACTAATTTTGCTGATTAATTGATAGCAATTTAAATATTCATGTAATTTGATGTTGTGATATTTTGCTAGATGTGTTCTTGCAGGGAATATGATCCAATTATCATGGTTTATGTGAATGGTTTATTTATTTATTTTTATTATATATGCAATTATTGATTTGGCCCGGTTTGAGGCATGTAATGGTTTTTCCCATGAGAAAATCCGCGGGCAGATCTAGGATTTTATTTTTTGTGTAATCTTGCTGTAAATTTGATGTATTTTATTTTGTGTAAAATTGTAATCGAATCCGGAAAAGATGGAATCACGAAGAAGTAGAGCAGAACCGGGACACCGCCGTTCGTTGCGTCCGCTAGAGAGTCGGGATTTAAAATTAAATTTTTTTCCATGTAATTAATTTTGCATAAAAAGTGAAATTTTAATTTTGGAAATCCACGGCCCGCCCAGGGAGAGTGACGAGATGCTTGATCCAGTGGGAGAAATCGAGTCGAATATTTTCTCGGATTCAAATCAAGGATGAAGATAATGATAATTGGATAATTTAATTATCCATGCTTTGTTTTGGTTTACTGTTTTGATGTATGGCATGTATGAATATATGCGTGATATATTTCTTGCATGTTAGGACGAGAAAATTAAAAACCTTAAGGCTAAAATAACTAAGTGATTAAATTGATTTATCTTTTTAAAATAAAAAAATTTTGGCCTCCAGAATTGATTTAAATTGTGAAGTAATTAGCATGCGCGTTGACATTAAGCTCTTCCTCCATATCAAATGTGCTAATTCTAGGTTCGCTAGTTTTAAATTTCAAATTATAATATAAGCTAAATATTATTTTTTACGATAGGACATCTCATCTGTAGGACTATTATTTAAAAATAATGTTTTAAGGATGCTAGTTATGGTGTTCACTTAGGTGTATTAATTAATAAGCTCCCCATCGGAGTACATGTTAATTAATAAGTGCTACAAGTGCGGTCAGAAAGGATATTTTAAAGCGGACCCGCCCTGCTCTTAAGAAAGATATGTCTCGTGCACTAGTAGTCAAAACATGTTTAGCAGCTTGTTCTTCCACTTCGTGGATAGTTTATTCAGGCTCCACTGATCATGTTTGCTTTGACTCCCATGGTTTTCAGGTAACCAAGCAGCTTAGGGCGGGCGAGATTATTATCAACTAGGGCGATTATTCTAGGCTTACATCTGTTGCAGTGGGAGTCGTGCAGTTGAAGATTAATGATAAATTATTAGTCCTCATTAATGTATTATTAGTACCAGATTTTAGAATGAATTTAATTTCTGTTTCTAAATTAAAATGTGATGGTTATTCAGTTTCTTTTGATGATGATGCTATTATTAGGTAACGAAATGGTGAATATATTTACAAAGGTATTTTTAATGATGGACTGTATGTCGTTAATACTGCACAAACTCCCATGCATAAATCACTTAACTCTTTATCTAAACCTAAAAAGAGAAAAGAACATTTGAGCATAAACGAAACATAACTGTGGCGTCTATATCTAGGTCATGTAAACCTTAGAAGGATTCAAAGTTGAGTCATTTTCAATTTGTGAATCCTGTATGGAAGGCAAGATGACCAAAAGGGTTTTCAGGACCAAGGGAAACTGTGCTCAGAATGTGTTAGAATTGATTCATACGGATATATGTGGTCCAATGGATATCCAGGCTGGGGGTGGTTTAGAATACTTCATCACGTTTATAGATGATTATTCGAGATATGGATACATCTATTTCATGCGATGTAAGTCTGAAGCCTTTGACAAGTTCATAGACTTTAAGGCTGAAACGGAGAAGCGTCATGGGAAGAGTATCAAATCACTACAATCTGATCGTGGTGGCAAATAGCTTAGTAGAGAGTTTTTGGATTTCTTGGCAAATGAGGGAATTTCATCCCAACTCACTGTGCCAGGTATCCCACAACAAAATGGTGTTGCTGAAAGAAGGAATAGAACTCTTTTAGAAATGGTTAGGTCAATGATGAGTTATTCAGATTTACCTATTTCGTTTTGGGGATACGCCTTAGAAACATTGCTGTACATTTTCTAAACCTGGTGCCTTCGAAATCAGTTCCAAAAACACCAACAGAACTCTTGAGTGGGCGAAAGCCAGTCTAGGACATGTTCGGATTTGGGGTACTCCAGTACATGTGCTGAACAAGGAAGTTGATAAGTTGGCATCTCGTACAGAAGTACGAGTATTTGTAGGATATCCTAAGGGAACAAAAGGTCATTGTTAGCGCCAATGCCCGATTCCTAGAAGAGGATTATATGATTAGTCACAAGCCCATGGGCGAGATAATTCTAGAAGAGTTGAGGGGCGAGACTCCGTCTATACCAATCGTACAAGCGCCAACTAACAATGCACCACGTATTGATTCTGAGACTTTTACACCAACTCAGGATTTGCCTTGTCGTAGTGGGAGGCTTTTTCATCAACCGAAACGATTCATAGGTGTGGGATAGTCTCCGGACTCAATCCCAGGGGAAGATGAATCAGATACCTGGACCTACAAGGAGGCAGTCCAAGATAAAGATGCTGACTCCTCGCAAGTAACAATGGAATTAGAAATGAGATCTTTGAATTCCAATCAAGTGTGGGAGCTAGTAGAACTACCTGATGGGGGTACAATCCATTGGGAGTAAGTGGGTCTACAAGCGAAAGAAAGGAGGTGACGGGAAGGTTGAAACCTTCAAAGCGAGGTTTATTGCGAAAGGTTACACTCAGAAAGAGGGTATTGATTCTGATTTCGCTGGAAGCCACGCTTAAGTCAATCCGGATTCTTTTAGCTATACCTATGCATTTGGATCTGGAGATTTGGCAAATGGATGTCAAGACTGCATTCTT
Organism: Orobanche coerulescens; assembly: GCA_033398695.1. Lineage (NCBI taxonomy): Eukaryota > Viridiplantae > Streptophyta > Magnoliopsida > Lamiales > Orobanchaceae > Orobanche > Orobanche coerulescens. The sequence continues at coordinate 133,956,111 of CM065806.1, read as the reverse complement.
GAATGGGAGTCTAGACAAGGAAATCAATATGCACCAACCAGAGGGATTCATTGATGAAGGAGAACACTTAGTGTGCAAACTTAAGAGATCCATTTATTGACTTAAGCAATCATCTAGATCTTAGAACACTCGATTTGACGAGGTTGTCCAGTCATATGGATTCGTTCAATGTCCGAGTGAGAGTAGCGTGTATAAGAAATGCGATGGATATCCTTCTGAATGGAAACAATGTGAAGGAATTGTCGGACGTACGGGTATGGCTATATGAGCAATTCGAAATGAAGGATTTGGGAGAAGGACACATCCTTAGAATTAGGATCTTTCATGATCGGAAGAAAAAGCATGTTGTGCTTATCTCAGGCATCCTATATCGATACAGTGCTAAAGCAATTTAGCATGGCGAATTCCAAGAAAGGTTTTCTACCATACAGACATGGAATTCAGCTATCTAAGGATATGTGTCCCAAGACACAAAAGGAGATAAATGACATGAAGCTGATCCTTATGCGTCAGCTGTGGGAAGTCTCATGTATGCTATTCTTTGCACTAGACCAGATATCTGTTATGCTGTAGGCATGGCTACTAGATATCAGTCGAACCCAGGACCAGGATGTAATATCCGTACTTTTTATTGACTTTTTGACCTTTCCGTTCTTCCTATTTTGTCGCTCTGTAAACACATTGAGATGGTGTCGATGTTGATCTTGGAGTTCATACATTTGGAATTTACTCTTCCTTGTTCGGATCGTTGCTGCTTTGGATCTTTGTTGCGATGCTATCACCTATGTGAGGCGTAGCGCATGCTACGTTCCATTTATAGTGCATGCTATTTAAGTACTAGTAGCACACGCTAACTGTCAGCATTAGCGCACGCTAACTGTCAGCATTAGCACACGCTACTAGTGTATTTGAGGCAGACAGTCCAGTAGCAACTGGACTGGAATGGAGAATTCGTAGCGCACGCTATGTGTAGAAGACAGAGAGCGCTAGCTGTATTAGTAGCGCACGCTAAATAATCGTGGTAGCGCATGCTAAGGCTCGAGCAGGGCATAGGACAGTAGGTTCTGGACTCCAATTTCTGGGCACCAACTCCCAGGTAGCGCACGCTAATTATCGACTAGCACACACTAAAGGAAGGTGTTAGCGCACGCTACAGTACACGTAGCGCACGCTAATGATGCTGGCAGAAGCCAATGGGCTACCGGGTGACCCTGTTAGCGCACGCTAATATTGAGGTGTAGCATGCGATAGACAAAACGCAATATATAAGAGCGGGTCAACCCCTGCTCTTTGTCATTTCTTTCTTTCCACTTATTTTCATATGGGAAAGCTAGAGAAAATGATTTAGAGGTGAATTGGGGGGCGATTTTCATCAACTATCATCATCTTTGGTTGAATAACAAAGATTACACAACATATAATCCATTTCCATCTTCCAAATCAAGGTAAATCCTTAGAACCCTAGTTTTGGGAATTTTTTGGGATTTTCTTAGATTCGTCCAATTTATCCATTTTAGAGCTTGAAACCTTTGAGATTTTGATGTATCTACCCAGTACCCATGTTTCTCTACGATTATATGGATGGTTTTGTACCTTGTTCGGACTTGAGAGGGTTTGGGTGATTTTCAAACCTCTAAGTGATTATCCTTGTAGTTTTGTGAATCGTAGGCGGGTTTCGGGAGTTTCTTCGTGTGATTTAAGTATGGATTATCGATTATCGTGTTCTTTATGAATCGTTTAGGTGCCGGAAGTGTGTTCTTGGACCTGCCGAACTTATACTCTTTTCCTTCCGATTCTTGATGTCTCAAAGGTAACTATATGTTTATGATTGTACGTTCTCGACTTTGAAAGTGAGGTATATAAATTGTATGATTGTATATATTCACTCTGGGATGGACCGACGGGTCCTCAGAGGGTTCCGTGGCGTTTGGTGCGGTTCCGTGAATAGTTTGTGTTAGGCACTATGGGAGGGTCCGATGGGGCCTTAGAGGGTTCCGTTGCCTTTGGTGCGGTTCCATGGTTAATCATGAATGTATTGAAATGAGATTTAGTTATTCCGGAATACTAGTTTTGAAATGATGGATTGACGGTTACTTTTACTTTATTATAGAGAAGTATTGTGTTTCATATTCGATATATTTGTACTAGCTATTCGACGGCTAACCCCTTTATGGGGGAAATAATTTTCATGTATTTCAGGATCCAGGAGAGCGGATAGGCAGGTACCGGGTCGGCATGAAGACGATGGGCAAGTGTGATGCTGTGTCTTGTCTCTGGTTATGTTTTGTATTTCCTCCATTTGGTATTGTTATACTCGAATGGTTTTTGAATACTCAAGTACTGTTTTCAGTTTCCTTGGTGTTCCGGCCTGTGTTGCCGTAGTATTGCTTTGTGATGTATTGTATTCGGATGTATTGGATATGGTTTAGAATACCATTTTTATTGTCTTCTATTTCATTGTACTTAGAGCTTCTCGGTCAAAGTTCATAGTTTTGCGTATAAGAAGCCTTGTGGGTCCCATGGCGGGGCTCACGACGCTGTAATATACCCTGAATAACTTGTGGGTGTTACATAATATGGTATTAGAGCTTAGGTTTATGGATACCTAGGCTGTCTAGCTTTTGGGTCGATTAAGTCATCGTTTGTCTACAATATCACTACTTTGCCATCATCACAGTGCGACCGGTACTTGTAAGACCTCTTATTCTCCTAATGTTTCCTTAATCGCTTTACATTTGAATTGGTATTTTGGGAATCGGTCACTTCGATGACGTGCGATTTGAATTGTACTTACGTACTTTGTGTATCCTTCAGAATGTCTACTGATAGGGGATAGAGGCGAGGCCGTAGTCGTGGACGCGGACGAGGACGTGGCGCGGCCGCTTCCCTCAGTTCCATTGTGGGGTCGACCACCCCAACTTTATCTAACTTAGTGCATCCTGATATCGAAGGTCATCACGACCAGTCGATCGGCCAAGGGAATAACGCAGATTTTGGAGTTACAAATGTCCTTCAGCAGTTGGCTAACCAGATGACTATCCTGTCCCAAGCCGTTCAACTGAACAATCCGAACCCAACATCGGATGCCTTGCTTCAGAATGTTATCCGTATGCACCCTCCGCAGTTTAGCGGTGCTACAGGCCCGATGGGTTGGGAGAATTAGTTAGCAGAATTAGAGAAAGTGTTTGAAGCGGTTGATTGTCCAGAAGTGAGGAAGGTACCGATTGCTCAGTACTTCCTTACCAAGGAACCCGCAACTTGGTGGAAAGTTATCAAGCCACATGATCATGCTGCTTCATGGGGAGAATTTAAAGAGCTATTGGAGGCCGAGTTCTGTCCTTGGCCAGTACAAGAAGGCAGAATCCGAGACTTTTTCGAGGCTAAGCCGCAGAATATTCCAGTCTTGCAGGCGATAGTGGAGAACAACCAACAGTTGACCCACGTGAAGAATCAAGTGCGGTATGAGCATGTCAAGATACGTTACTTTGATATGCGGATAAATATGGATTTAAGGCATTATATGGCCGGGTTTTCTTGTACTACCTTGAAGGATTACCAAGATAGGGTTTTAGCCAATGACATGTTGAGTCCCCACAATGATACCATGGAAGAATCGAAGAAGCAAAAGACCGCTAGTAACTTTTCTGGCTCTAAAGGTGGTAACTTCCAGAAACTCCAGATGGTTAACCACTCTGTCGGGTAGACATCAATGTGGATTGCAACTTCCCACCTCTGAAGTTCCATACTTGTGGACAGATGGGCCATAGAGCAGCTTATTGCCCTGAACAAGATCAGTCTTTGGGCACTCGGGCTTCGGCCCCAGCGCCTATAGATTAGAGTATGAATCAGCAGCAACCAGTCGGACAGTGACAGCAGAGTTACGGCAGGGGCCGGGGATGGAGTCAGAATTCCAGAGGGGGAGATTCTAGCATCAGTTCGGTACACCCATGAGTCTATGAGATGCGTCGAGCAGACGAACTCGACGTGGCGGTAGCCTCAGGTACCATTCATATCCTATCTAATCCAGTTCGTGTACTTTTTGATTCGGGTGTTACACATTCTTTCATCTCTTTGGAGTGTGTACGCCGTTTGAATATAACTTATATGACTGCCTGCGATCCCTTCATTGTGAAACTACCTAGCGGGGATAGAATCATGGGGAACCGGGAGATTAGAGATTTTTCGGTGAATATAGCCGGTATAGATTGGTTATCGAATTTGATTGTGGTTGATATGGAAGGCGAGGATGTAATCCTCGGTGAGGATTGGCTTGACGGTCACCAAGCGGTTATGAATTACCGTACTAAGGTTATGACTATGATGATTGAAGACGGATCCGAGTACTCATTTTTGGGACGTAAGTCGAGCCAACCAAAGTTGCTTATCAGCGCCATGAAGGCCGTAAAACTTTTGAATAAAGGTTGCACGGGCTATTGGTGTTATGATTTGAAGACAGAAGGGAACGAAGTTGATTTCTCTTCGATTCCAGTTGTTAGAGTATCCCGACGATTTTTCGGACGACCTCCCGGGATTGCCGCCGGATCGAGAGATAGAATTTTCTGTGGACTTAGAGCCTGACGCGGCTCCGATTTCTAAGGCACCTTATCGGATGGCACCTTCCGAGATGCAAGAATTAAAGAGTCAGTTGGGAGAACTATTGGAGAAAGGGTACATCAGACCGAGCGTTTCACCTTGGGGCGCGCCTGTTCTTTTGTAACAAAGAAGGATGGTTCACTACATTTATACATTGATTACCGTGAACTGAATAAAGTGACCATCAAGAACAAGTATTCTTTGCCTCGTATAGATGATTTATTTGACCAGTTGCAAGGAGCCGCAATATTCTCGAAAATTGATTTGAGATCAGGGTACTATCAGCTCTGGGTGAAAGAGTCCGACGTTCCGAAGACTACATTTCGCACAAGGTACAGACATTATGAATTTGTGGTCATGCCTTTTGGATTTATTCACATTAACAGGCTGATCAAGTGGTTGTAGTATGGGAAATAAGGTTCCGTCACACGACAACTGGAGCACCTAATGGAGAAGTTATCAAAAGATTGGAGTTATTGCATCTTCCGGCTTCGGAAAGAGTCCATCAAGAGATCACCAGAAGAGGATCTTGAAGAAGACCCTGAGGAGTATCCTCAAGAAGACCCCTGAAGAAGATCGTGAAGAAGATCCAGAGGAAGCACCCAAAGAGGAGCTAGAACCAGAGGAATAGTTGGATGTGGGGTAGATGGGAGTCTCAAATGATGCTGAGATGTCTGATAGTGAGTCCAGTAGCAAGGACAAGGAGATGGTCATGGAGAAGTACTACCCGAGGGTGTACAAGGCTAAGATATAGAGGGAGTTCTTAGACTTGACGCATGGTAGCATAATTGTGACGGATTACGAGAGAAAATTCAACCACATGTGCTGTTTTACACTGCATATGGTTAAGACTGATGGGATGAAGCCACAGAAGTTTTGTGATGGAATTCGTGACTGGATCCATCACAATCTGCTGGCCATGGGAGGATGTCCTACACCGAGGAAGAGAAAGAGATTGAACCCCAACCATGTCAGGTATGTTGTCAGTTGCTAATATCCCTGCTATGGTGTTGTTTGATACGGGTGCATCTCATTCATTCATCTCTAGGAAGATTTGTACTATTATTAGTTGTATAAGTAGTAAAGACCCTAGATCTTAGTTAGTTAGCATGGCTGCGGGGGGAGTAGTGCGTGTAGACTCGATAATTAACAATGTGAAGATAGAGATTAACGAACATAGCTTCTTAGCCAACTTCCACATAGTTGAACTCAGTGATTTTGATGTTATTTTGGGTATGGATTGGTTGGACAAACATAGAGATGTAGTTGAATGCTCAGAAAGGAGGGTAACCTTAAGTCCTTCTGTTGATATCATGACTGTATTCGAGGGTGTAAGATACTGTAGTACCCCGAAAGTGATTTTAGCCATGAAAGCTGTGAATATGTTGAAGAAGCGTAGTTGCCAAGTATTCCTGGTGAATGTGATGGGGAAAAAAACTCTGGAGAAGACGGTAGCTGATGTACCTATCATCAAGGAGTATCCGGATGTCTTTCCCGAAGACTTTTTGGGAGTTCTGCCGAGTCTTCAAGTTGAGTTCTCGATTGACTTAGTGCCAGGAGCGGCACCAATATCGAAAGCTCCCTATAGAATGGCGCCCAAGGAATTACAAGAGCTGAAGGTGCAACTACAGGAATTGCTTGACTCTGGATTTATCAGGCCGAGTGTTCTCAAAAATAGATTTGAGATCCGGATATCACCAATTGAGGATTAAGGATAACGATATCCTTAAGACAGCATTTCGAACTCGATATGGACACTATGAGTTTATAGTGATGCCATTTGGTTTGACTAATGCGCCAGCAGTATTCATGGACCTCATGAAGCGTGTATTCCAACTTTATTTGGATAAGTTTGTCATTGTGTTCATAGATGACATACTTGTGTATTCGAAGAGCAAGGTTGAACATGAGCAGCATCTTAGAACAGTATTGGGAATACTGCGCAAGGATAAGTTGTATGCGAGGTTCAACAAGTGTGAATTCTGGCTTAACCGAATTGCATTTTTGGGACATGTGGTCACTTCTAAAGGAATTGAGGTTGAACCGATTAAGGTAGAAGCAGTCAATGATTGGAAAGTACCATGTAATGTAAATGAAGTTCGCAGCTTCTTGGGTTTAGCCGATTATTATCGGAGATTTATCAAGGGAATTTCGAAGATAGCTGCACCAATGACTAGATTGACAAGGAATGGAGAAGTTTTCTTATGGAATGAGAAGTGCGAAAAGAGTTTCCAAGAACTTAAGCGAAGGTTGACTGCAACACCAGTTTTGACTATTCCTGATCCGACGAGATAATTCGTCACTTACAATGACGCATCCAAGCAAGGCTTGGGATGTGTATAGATGCAGGAGGGAAAGGTAGTTGCCTATGCTTTGAGACATCTAAAACCGCACGAGCTAAACTACCCTACTCATGATTTGGAATCAGCACTGGTAGTTCATGCCTTGAATATTTGGAGACATTACCTGTATGGAGGTAAGTGTGAAATTTATACAGACCACAAAAGACTAAAAAATATTTTCCCACAAAAGGAATTGAATATGAGGCAGCGCAGATGGCTAGAGTTGGTCAAAGACTACGATTGTACAATTCATTACCACCCTGGTAAAGCAAACGTAGTTGTTGATGCACTAATCCATTAGGCGAGAGGAGACCTAGCTTGTTTGTTGACCAAAGAGGAAAGCTTAGTCAAGGAATTTGCAAGGATGAACCTTGAGATGGCTACACCATCGAATCCTGTTGAGTCGTTATTGGCTAGTTTGGTGGTACAACCAACCTTGAGGAAGCAGATCAAAGAAGGTCAAGGACAAGACGACTTCTTGGTCAAAATGAAAGAACGTACTCTCTCAGGCGAGGATAAATGTTTCAGTGTGTCCGATGATGGCACAATGTACTACGAAGGGAGGATTTGTGTGCCTAATATTGTCAAGCTGAGAGAGGCAATATTGAAAGAGGCACATAATACTCCATATACAGCACACCCTGAAAGTACAAAGATGTACCAAGACCTTAAGGGGACATTTTGGTGGGAAGGATTGAAATGACATGTGGCAGACTTTGTCAGATGGTGTATAGTTTGTCAACAGGTGAACGCAGAACACCAACGCCCTTTTGGACTATATAAATAACTTCATATTCTGGAATGGAAATGGGAACACATTCTGATGGACTTTGTGGTAGGTTTGCCTCGAACAGAAAGAGGAAACCACGCTATTTGGGTTGTTGTGGACCAAATCACAAAGTCAGCTCATTTTATCCCAGTTAAGATGAATTTACGAATGGATCAGTATGCTCAACTTTACATCAGTGAGATTATCAAGTTGCATGGACTGTCAGTCTCTATAGTATCCAATAGGGATACTCGTTTCACATCGCGTTTTTAGGAAAGTTTACAAGAAGCCTTGGGAACGTAGTTGAATTTTAGTACGGCCTATCATCCTCAGACTGATGGTCAGTCTGAGAGGACCATTCAGATTCTTGAGGATATGTTGCGAGCATATGTGTTAGACATAGGCATTAATTAGAAATGACTGTTGCCTTTGGTAGAATTTGCTTACAACAATAGTTATCAGTCGACGATCGGTACGGCGCCGTATGAAGCCTTATACGGTAGAAAGTGTCGATCACCACTGTATTGGGATGGAGTTGGTTAAAGGAGATCTTGGGTCCTTAGATGATTGAATCAATAGGTGTGGTGGATAAGATTTGTGAGAGGATCAAGATCGCACAGGATCGTCAGAAGTCTTACGCCGACAAGCGTAGGAAAGATCTCAAATTTTGTGTTGGCGATAAGGTATTCCTAAAGGTATATCCTACCAAGGGAATTGTTCGTTTTGGTCCAAGGACCTAGTTGAGACCGAGATACATTGGACCGTTTTAAATTCTTGAACGAATTGGAGAATTAGCTTACCGCTTGGCTTTACCCCTAGAACTTTCGGCTGTACACAATGTTTTCCACGTATCGTTGTTGAGGAAATATTTGCACGATCCCAGCCACGTCATCAACTATACCGCCATGGAGGTGAACAAATATCTTACTTATGAAGAACAACCAGAACTGATTCTCAACCGATCAGTCCGACAATTAAGGAGCAAAGAGAAGGTGTTTGTCAAAATCTAATGGCGTAACCACAGTAAAGATGAGGCTACTTCGGAGCGCGAAGAAGAACTTCAAGCTCGTTATCCGAATTTCTTCAATTGAGGTATGTCATTTATTTTTGAGGACGAAATTTTTCTCTAAGAGGGGTATGATGTAATACCCGCCATTTTCATAATGTAATATTATTATAATGAATTTCGTTTCATTTAATTTCATGTAGAGGATCATGAACATGTATTTCGACGTATCACAAGTTCTAGCCCGAGTCATTTTGTCAGATATATATTCTAGTAGTCATTATTTATTTTTAGGGAAAACAATGCTTTTGGTCCCTGTAATTTGCACGATTTTTGCTTTTAGTCCCTACAAAAATTAAAATGTTATTTTGATCCCTGTAATTTCTAAAACGTTCTTTTTTAGTCCCTGCCGTTAACCTCCGTTTATTTTTAAAGGAAAAACAATGCTTTTCGTCCCTGTAATTTGCGCGATTCTTGCTTTTAGTCCCGGCGAAAATTGAAATGTTATTTTGATCCCTGTAATTTCTAAAACGTTCTTTTTTAGTCCCTATCATTAATTGTAGAGTAAATTGCAAAAATCGTCCCTAAAGTTTGGCCAAATTGCATGTTTCGTCCCAAACGTTTAGAAAGCGCAAGGATCGTCCTTGTGAGAAACCTTTGGGGCAAATATCGTCCCTGACCAACATCAAATGACTATATTACCCTTGTCTTCTTTTTACAAATTTAATCCTGATTTTTTTAAATTATTTATTTAATTATTATTATTAGTATTATTTTTTATACGTTTTCGACCGTTTTTCTTACGTTTTTATCCGTTTCTCTTATGATTTTTTTAATTTTCATACGCTTTTGTTTGTTTTTCTTACGTTTTTGCCTGTTTTTTTTACGTTTTTTCCGTTTACATACGTTTTTGTCCGTTTTTATAGTTTTTGCCCGTTTTCTTACGTTTTCATATGTTTTTATACGTTTACGTCCGCTTTTCTTAAGTTTTTGTTAGTTTTTATCGGGGTTTTTCAGTTTTTGTTCATTTTTCTTACGTTTTTATACGTTTTCGCCCGTTTTCTTACGCTTTCATCTGTTTTTATACGTTTTCGCCTGTGTTTCTTACGTTTTTGTCCGTTTTTCTTGAGTTTTTGTCCATTTTTATTCATTTTTGTCCATTTTTCTTATATTTTTGTCCGTTTTTATATGTTTTCATGTGTTTGTATCCGTTTTTAAATATGTTCACCCATTTTCTGACGCTTTCATCCATTTTTATATGTTTTCGTCCGTTTTGGTCCGTTTTTGTCCCTTTTTATACTTGTTGTCCATTTTACCCGTTTTGGTATGAAAACAGATGAAAACGTAAGAAAACGGACAAAAACTATAAAAACGGACAAAAACGTGTGTAAACGGAGAAAACGTAAAAAAAACGGGCAAAAACGTAAGAAAAACAAACAAAAGCGTATGAAAACGAAAAAACATAAGAAAAACGGACAAAAATGTAAGAAAAACGGTCGAAAACGTATAAAAAATAATACTAATAATAATAGTTAAATAAATAATTTAAAAAAAATCAGGACTAAATTTGTAAAACCTGGCGAAACACAATGACCATTTGTGCAAGAAACTGAAAAGAAATATCGAAAAAAAAGAAGACAAGGGTAATATAGTCATTTGATGTTGGTCTCGGACGATATTTGCCCCAAAGGTTTCTCACAGGGACGATCCTTGCGCTTTCTAAACGTTTGGGACGAAACATGCAATTTGGCCAAACTTTAGGGCCGATTTTTGCAATTTACTCTACAATTAATGACAGGGACTAAAAAAGAACGTTTTAGAAATTACAGGGATCAAAATAACATTTCAATTTTCGTAGGGACTAAAAGCAAAAATCGTGCAAATTACAGGGACGAAAAGCATTGTTTTTCCGTTAAAAATAAACGGAGGTTAACGGCAGGGACTAAAAAAGAACGTTTTAGAAATTACAGGGATCAAAATAATATTTTAATTTTCATAGGGACTAAAAGCAAAAATCATGCAAATTACAGGGACCAAAAACATTATTTTCCCTTATTTTTATAATAGTGTTACTAATTATTCAAGTATAATACTAACACTACTATTACTAATATTATCATTTTTATTACTAATAATATTATTAATACTATTTTATTAGTACTAATATTATTATTATCATGGTCATTTTGCAGATTTTTATGATCAATATTACCAATTAATCACTATTTTACATTTACTATTATTAGTATTATTATTATTATACCATTTATAATTAACCACATATTATAACTTAACCAATTATGATTAAACTAAACTAATCATAATTAAGAACTCTTCCCTCTTCCCAGATCGATCGATCCCCTCACAGTTCTCACCTTATCAAACTCCTCAATGTTTATCTAATACACAATCCTAATCCAACTTAAACACTTCAAACCTATATCTATAAATACAATTCTCATCACAATAATTCACTATCCACCAAATACACAATACATCATCAACAGAAATCTGCCCATAGCTTTCTTCACGGCTGAAACAAAAAAAAAAAAAAGAAAAGAAGAAAACTGTATTTGCAACCGGGAAGCATTCTAAGGATCCGATCTATAGGGCTGCAAGTATTTTTCTTCTACAAACTAAGGAGCCAAGAACAAGAGGATCCGATCGAATTCGTCGTCTGATCAATTTTCCAGTCGCGTTTCATCCGATTTCCATTCAATATTACGAGGTAAAGCTCAACAACCACCACCTTGTATTCTCTTCTGCACTTTCCCATGAATATGAAATTGCAGATCCTATCATTTTGCCTACTGCTTCTATTTTACACAGTAAATCAAATCTACACATAAACTGAAACTTTATGCTCTTAAATCTCGAAACCGTAGCACTGCATCAAACCTCAAATCCGAGCCCCAAATCAGATCCCAAATACTAGAGACCAACATTTTCGAAAGGAGATTTGAACCCAGTTCCACAAACCCCTTCCGGCTAGAATCAGACTGACCATATAGAAAGAGAGCAGAATCAGAGCCCTACCTTCGATTCGCCAGAACCCGCTTCCATCGTCGGACCGCATCTGGGCCGTGAGCTGGCCTAGAGCCATCGCCGTCGCCGCAACCTGCAACTGCTGCTGGGAATTCCAAGCTCGGGTGAGCAGGAGTGCGAGTGGGTATTTTTGAGTCGACCCCAGTGTGTGTGTGTGTGAGTGCGTATTTCCATTTTTTGCAGGCCATGAAGGAGTTTCTTTTTTTTTTTCGAAATCGGAACTGTAAAGGGAGAGGGTGGGATGATTTTTTATTTTTTATTTTTGATACCGAGGTTCTAAGCTTACACCTGACTAGTCCTCGGGATAACAGCCCCGGCCCCACAGTACTGCTACCAGTTAAATCGCGAGATGTGTATCTGGCTCCCAGGTTCTTAAATATCCTCAACTACCGCGCACAAGGAGTCGTCCCCCAAGTGATTGTTCCATGCTGGACCCCCCCTAATCCAACCGCAGGTTCCCACCGAGATCTGGCCTCCCACACTGCCGCTTGAAGCCCTCAATATTTAATTGTTCCACCAGCATACCCCGGAGGGCTAGGCCCTAACCCTTAGTCAAAGACTAAGGGATCATTGGGCCTTGAGAAATTCAATTCCAAAGTATTGCCACTAGGAATTGAACCCCTGCCCTCCAACTAAATTAGAGGTCAGGTGGCCAACTGCGCCAAGGCAGTTGGTTGAGTGGGATGATTTTAGAGAGAGAGAGAGAGAGAGAGAGAGAGAGATGAGAAATGGGGATGATAGTGAGGATGCCGGCCGAAAGGTCTGGAGAAAGAGGGTTTTAATACCCTCAAGTCTTTCTAAATTATACACTAACCTCCAGCCCTTTGTAGCCTTTTAATTTCAGTCCCCCTCCAGTTTTCTTTGTTTTCAATTTAGCCCTTAGTTTTCCAGAAACTTTCAATTTAGCCCCAAACAGTTTTAATTACTTCGATTTTAACCCAGTCTTTTCCAGTCCTTCGTATTAAGCCTCCAGATTTCTTAGAGTTTGCAATTTGACCCCAGTCAACTTTGAAACCTTCAATTCAGTACTACTTTGACCAAGACATTAAAATGTTGACTTTTCAATTAATATTAATAATTAGTCTGATTTTATGCATATATAATTTAATTTCAGTCATTATGTCGTAATATTTTATAATGATTAAATTATTATTATATGTATGTTCCGGGAATTATTATTCTCGTGATGTGTCTTACCTAATACTGATTGTAGATACATAGATGGAATGTTCTAGATCCTTCTAGAGGTAGTAGGATCCTATTAGATGTCTTAGGGGCTGTTTACCAATTTTGTCTGTCTGGGTAAATTGTGTCTGTCTGGGTAAATTTGTCTGTCTGGGTAAATATGTCTGTCTGGGTAAATTGATGTTGTTGTTTACTTTTTCATCTGAATAAACTGTCTGAATAACAGAAATGACCGATTTACCCCTGAATATGAATTATAAAATGTTTTATAAATTGTTGTTTATTTTTTAAACAATATAAATGATATAATCCAAAAATCAAGACATAAATTCATAAAGTACTTAAAAATCCAATTTCAAATACAAAGAAGTCAAGGTCAAACACAAAGTAGCCAAATTCAAACACAAAATAGACAAATTTAAATATTATTGAAAAATCAAATTTGACTCAGCTTCTCTCTCTCTCTCCCTCTCTCTCTCTCTCTCTATATATATATATATATTATTTAAATTTAAACAAAATATTATACATAAATGATTCAATTTTGTATGTAAGTAATATATAAAATATTTAATACGTATATAAATAATACATACAATATACAATATATATTTATATATAGAAATATATTTTAAATAGATAAGATTATATATAATAAATGATATACATATGAGTAAATGTTAATATATAAGTAATATATAATATTTATTTATATATTCATAATATATATGATATTTTGTAGATACAAAAGTTTATTTATACAATAATATATAATAACAAATATTATATATAAATTAATAATGTATATTATTTTTATATGAATAATATATATTACATTCATTAATATTAAAACCTAGATTTTTTATATTGTATATATAAATGAGTATATATAATTTTTTGTCCTAAATTATTTATATTGTATATATAAATGTGTGGTTTTCAATTAGGGGTAGGGGAGTCATTTTTTTGTCTTAATGGGGGCAACACCCCTTTTCGTGCTTTATGAATAAGTCATTTTTGTCTGCGCGAATAAGACATTAAGCCATAAGTAAACACATCCAAACGTCTGAGCGAATAAGACATTTTACCCATTAAGCTGATTAAGTCACAAGTAAACAGCCCCTTACCTTATCTAGGAATCCTATGTATGGAAGGACTCTCATTGTAATGCCTATATAAAGGCCCCTCTATCACTGTTATGAATACAATTGATTGACTCGTATTTACAGTCTTTTACTTTCTCTTGAAACACGTTATCAGCACGTAGTTCCCAACTGAGCAATAAAAATCCGTCCCGTTTTTTCTACAAAAATTCCAAAAAAAAAAAGAAAGAAAAATCGGCTCCAGAAACCCTAGCCGCCACCTTCCTTCGCTGACCGACGATCGGTCATCGGAATGCGTTTGCGCAGAAAAGGGAGAAAACAGTACAAATCACGATCTGCCACCTACGATGTCTTCTTCTTCGGCGACACCATGCTCACAACCGTCACCACCGACTCCGACACCGTATCCAGCTGGATCTCCGACATCAGATTCATCCACCGCTTCAGGCTCCACAACCTCATCGTCGGTCTCGACGTCGAGTGGCGCCCATCCTACTTCAGCTCCCCGTCGCCACCCTCCAAATCTGCATCAGACGCCGCTGCCTCATTTACCAGGTCATCATTATCTCACGGCTTCCAAGGGAAAAGTGCATGAAGGGGGAAATTTTCGGCCAAAGAACAGTGAAAGAAAAGAAGAAGAGTAACTTTCTCGACAGTGAAAAAAAAAAAAAAACGAGAGACGAAAATTTGCGCGCGTAAATTTTTTGCACAGCGCAGTCATACTAAAAACATGTTTTCCGATTCGTTAACCGTCGGATCGGTGTGATATTTTGGAAGCATCTTCCCAACACAAATATCTGTATATTCAACGGTGGAGATCGGATTATGAGTAATATTGATTACTACATATGTCGCCGAACAGAAACAGATTTTTATAAGGAAATTTGGAGATCCGACCTCATCCAATACCGAGCTGCTGCATCGCCGCGCTCGAGTCCTTTTTTGGATGAATTATCGAGCCCAGTAGCCCTATCCGGGTATTTCTCAACTCTCCATCTTTTCCTAATTAATGATTCATTTGTTCACTAATTTGTACACTTATGAATCTTACCATGTTTATGTTTTACGTGTACATAGGAAAATACGTTGCTCATGATGATGTGCACGCTATGGAGAAAAGCCATATTTGTTATCCCGTTCAAGGATCAAAGTAAATATGAAACCGAGTATCACGAAAATATGTTGCTCATATGGAGAGAAGCTCCCGTTCAAGGACCAAAGCAAATATGGAACCAAGTACCCGTAAGGTTTTATTAAAGTTCCCGTTTTTCAATTCCTCTCTTTTGGAAATTTTTTTGGGGAATTTGGTATTTGGATTCTTTATCTCCCACGCTACTTTGCGGTGGATGAGACAATGAGAGGTGGTATCACTCTTGGATGTCGAAGTAAACTGTGTGACGGTCCTGGGGAGTCACGGATAATTGTTGAAAGTCGATATTTGTGGTTGTTGCATACACCACGTTTTGGGTGTGATTTGACGTCGCCGTTTTGTCTATTTTAAACCAACAATTGAAAAAAAATGAACATTGTCGGTAATGGTAAAGTTATGACTTGTTCATGATTAGTCACGAATTTGTGACGTACAAATGCGACAAACATCAATTGCGATGGATATGTCGTGGTTAAAATCGATTTGTGACGGATTTGTCACGTTGAATTGAGCGACCACCACGTTGGTCTTGACCCAATCCCATACTTGGAAAACTCCATCTTTCATCCTATTAAAATAAAATATTGCATATGGGTGTAGTCATGCACGTCTTCTTGCAATAAGATATATGAAAGAATGTACGAGTAATTCTCATGAATTTTAACATGTAAAGCAATGGCATATTGCGTTAAGTACATGAATTCGTTGACCTTGATCGTATGACTATAGGTCCGAATACTTTTCCGAGTATTTGTAAAGGCATGTGCCTTATACATTTGACTATGTTTAGTCAATCTTATTGGATGGTCAAGACGAGTTGGTTATGGTATATTCATTATGTCTCATGGTTCAAAATGCTTAATTATGATGCACCGCGTTGTATCTATATAACATGGCTATTATGACTATACTTGCAAATTGAGAATTAAAATTCTTGGTTGATTTGATGCACCTTGGTGGATTTCTGCACTTTTGATCATGACTAGGCGCATCCTCCTTGGTATTTGTTTATGCTTTGAAAGTTCAAACGGGATAAGTGGTTTTTAAACAGCCTTAGCTGTACCGACATTCCTACTTTCTCTGCAAGTCTACCAAGTTGGAGTTACCGAAAGGATGATTAGTCGAGATAAGAAATCGAACACCCTGCTGCATTTAGACGCACCTATGGCTGTTATTGCCATGTTTTTGCATCAACACTTATGCCATTGGATATGGTCTCAACCTTGTTTTCTCACTAAAGTTGGGAAATACTAAAGCAGCCAATTCAAACATGCACTGTGATCTGAATTTAATGATTCTTGTAGTGCACAATATATGGATAGAAAGATACGGAAGTCCAGTTTCCAGAACATCTGACCGTTCGTCCATAGAATTCCTAACAAGGGAGTTATCGCTGTTTTAGTAAAGAAAGGTCAAGCTGCACAGAATTTTATTTCCAGCGATTGTGCTAACCTTTGTCCCAACCAACTTGGTTCCCATCTTGAATTTGCAAGTGGTCTTATGACACATATTTTTCAACCTCTTTTTGGCCAAATTTTCCATAGATGATTCATTTTTTGGTATGCGTTGTATGCTAAACTATCATCTTTGAAATGTTGAAAAATAGTTTCCTTGGGGAAGCCCAAAATACGCACCCTTATAAGAAGGTCGAGCGTATGCATGGTAGTTTTACACCATGCTTGTGTCGTAATTTTGCCCGTTAGGCATATAACCTTTCCATGTTATGCACTCAATATCATAGATCATTTTGATCATATCTGGTATAAAATCTCTATGTTGTTAGAGTGTTCGCTATGCTCATGTTTGTAAAATTTTGCAAGCGAAATTGAGTGCGTATTAAGTTATTCTCAAGGAACACAATATTTTTAGATTTCGGTTTCTAAATCCATTGTGACTATGATGACTATGTCATCACAATCAATGAGTGGAATAATGCTCAAGTTGTTGAATGCCGAATGGCGTTTTCTAGTCACATATGTTCCGTAACAATTGAACCATGTTATGACTCGATGATATATATGTAATATCCGCAATTTTCGATTTTTGGTAAATTTCTTTTTTTCGGCCGGAGTCCGTTTTGACGGCTCGCTCATGACCGCTTCGTCATTCTGAGAATGATTAATTCTACACTTTTTGTCATCCGAGTTCGTTTCGGTGTTGTTTTGTTGAGTTCCGTGCTTTTTAGCGACTTTTCCGCACTTGAGTTCGATTCTTGTGAATCTCGTCAAAGCTGCTTTGAGTTTCCGCAAGTCCGTTTAACTTTGTTAGACGTGTTGTGAACTTCGGTTTGGTTATTCGATCACGTATCGTGATTTCCGGGCGTTTTGGGCCATTTTGTAATTTCTTGAAAGTTACGGGTATCCATATCTGTATTTGTCGTCTTGACCCTTTTCTTGGTCGCGTATGATTAATTATTGCATTACGTTTTCATCTCGAGTCGTTGACGTCGTCCGCGAACTTTTCGCCGTGTCCGCCTGCGCGTTTTCGAAATCGAGGCGTCGGGTCGTGGCCGAAAGCAGTGCCGGACGTTGCGGGGAGCCGGACGAGTCTTGGGCACCGCCGAGCGATCCTGGCAGAACCGCGTAAGCGCACGCCACGGCCGACGGCTGCTGCTAGCTCGGCAGTGTAGCGCACGCTGTCGAGTCGGCCAGACGCTATCGGCCCGGGCGCAGGTATTACGAGGTTACGGACTCGGTCGGGATCGGCGGGTAGCGCACGCTACTGTCGGTCGTAGCGCGCTAACCGGTAGGGGTAGCGCCGCCGCCGGCCGACTAGCGACGCACGGATGAGTTGTCGATCCGGTGGCTCTCGGATGTGCTCTATCGCGCGCAGGCTTCCGGCCGTAGCGCACGCTAGCGGGAGACGGGCGGTCGAGTCACGGTCGGCAGAATTGGTCGGTGGTGCCGGGTCATGCGGGCCATGGCCGAGAGTGCTCGGCCGATACTGGCCGATAGCGCACGCTAGGCCGGGAAGGCTAGCGCACGCTAGTTCCGGCCCAGTATATAAATGACAGACCAACGACTTTCTCCGTCATTTTTCATTTCATTTCCCTTCGGTCCGCGGCTGGGGTTTCGGAGGAGACGAAACCATGTTGTTGAACAACAAATCCATGAAGTTCTTGAGGTTATATCGTTGATCAATCGTCCTATAACATCCTTCGATCCAGCGAATCAAGGTTAGATCTTTAGAACCCTACTTTTGGGTAGATTTGGGGGTTTTTGTGTTTTTGTCCGATTCGTTCCGTTTTGTCGATTAATTCATGATGAATATGATTAATCTTGTTGGTATTCTTAGTTTCCCTACGGATTCATGGTATATTTCGTGATTTTTACGGAATCGAGAGTGTTTGGTTGTGGTCCGCCCTCGTTGTTGTTTATATACGAATATACATGAATCGTAGGCGAGTTTTCGGGTGTATTCCAATTCCGTATACGTTTAGAAATGGTTGTAATTGTATTCTTCGAATCGTTAGGTTCGGTTTCATTGGTTCGTAGCATTCGTCGGTGACTTTCCTTTCGTTCTTCGCGTCGTCATTAATTCAAGGCAAGTATTTTTGGAAACCTTTAAGCTTAACATGAAATGGTGATGTATATTATTTGTGTGTAACTCACCTCGTGTTGGCCCGACGGGGTCAAGGAGGGAAATCTATGCTGCCGCCCTGGATTTCACGAGTTTGTTTAGCTAGCCAGTGCGGGAGGGTCCTTAGAGGCCTCGTGCGGGAATCTATGATATTACTCTGTTCCCAAGGCGATGCATGTGCGTGTTTTGTTTTATAATATAGCCAGCGCGGGAGGGTCCTTAGAGGCCTCGTGCGGGAATCTATGATATTACTCTATTCCCAAGGCAAATTGTTTGACTATTTGTTTCCGGAAAAGACATGTCTGGTTTTGACTTTTGAAAATGATATTGGTGCATGTACTATGAAATGTGTAAGCGATTGGTTTGCCTTGAATACTTGTACTAGCGTAATTGCTAACCCCTTTGGGGACCCGTTGTCGGGGAAATTCTTGTTATGGATTTCGTGTTATGTTCACCAGACGAGCGGGCGCTGGATGGTACGAGGATGTCGGCCAAGGTTGTTGACATGTGCAATTGAGTCTTGTTATTTCCTACTGTCTCTTTTGAGGTGGATGTTTTCCAAATTGTAAACTTATAGATTGTACTCGCGAGTACTTAGGCTTTTCCTTTCGGATTGTGTTTGGACTTCGTTGGAGTTACCGTATTTGTCGGTTGATGTTTATTATACCGGTTCTACCGGACGTGTTGTTTTATGTTCTTGTTGTTAACAATTGTTTCCTTGCTAACCGAGACGGTTAGTCGAGAGGTGTTT
Organism: Orobanche coerulescens; assembly: GCA_033398695.1. Lineage (NCBI taxonomy): Eukaryota > Viridiplantae > Streptophyta > Magnoliopsida > Lamiales > Orobanchaceae > Orobanche > Orobanche coerulescens. The sequence continues at coordinate 133,936,588 of CM065806.1, read as the reverse complement.
TCTTGTGTTAGCCTGGTGGATCCCATGTAGGGGTCCACGGCGCTGTAATACACCTCGAATATCTTGGGGGTGTTACAGAAAATGGTATCGGAGCGCTCTAGGTTTATGGATACCTAGGCTTGTTGGTTATTTGGGTCTAGTTGTGTTTTGTTTTGCACATTGTCACACCGCTGCCGGCATCTCAGTACATCCAGTGCTCGTAAGTTTTCCTTACTCAATTCTCTTGTTTTCGTATTGAAATTCCACTTCTTGAACTGTGATTGCCTCTCTCGTACTTATCGCGAGTTGTTTCTCGATCCATCCGGTTGTGTACTTTTGATTCTAGTATTGCGGATCATTTGTCTCTCTGGAGTATGTGCGCCGTTAAGGCTTGACCGTTTGTCGTTTGCGAGCTTTCCATCGCTAAACTTCCTAGCGTTAATTGGGATCGTTGGTGATCGAAAGATCCGAGTTTTGCTCCGTGGTATATTGTGAGAGGGATTGACCCTCTAGTCTTTTGTTGGATGATGGAATCTGCGTCTGGTTATTGCGATATACTAAATGTATGTTGAGCCGAATGTACCGATGAGTTGGACACCGAAGGGTGCAGTATGATGTAGAAGTTTTGAACATTGATATGTTCCGGTATAGGTATTGATGGCATAGTTTGTTGAGAAACTCACATAGCTGGTTTCGACATACGTCCAAATCAGTGATCTTTGGTTACGCTGTTAAACTTGAAGAGATAGTTTGACATATGCTTGGAATTAGTATTTCCGAGTTGCGCTTTTTGAACTGGTGATTTTTGAATGACGTATATGCGTGTGTTCGGAAATTGTTGGTACTTGGCTAATTATTGTTATTTACAACCAATGTGTTTCTATTAATAATAATACATGCGGCGTGCATGCTTGAAAATCTCTGAGACTTGATCGTATTGTGGGTTTTTGAAAAGTGACATGAATTTGGGCGAGCCAGCCTTGTATTTTCAAATAAAACCTTGTGTCGTATTTAAAGGTCGTGTTTAAAAGTGTTAAGGACATTTTATAAAATGCTACCACTATTAAGCCCTTGTCGTGTTTGAAAGGGTCTTGAAAACGATTTTTAACTTATCGGTTTTATTTTCGAATAACTAGAGTATACGATTTTAAAATCAGATTAGCACAGGGAAACCTAGGTCATCTGAGTCAAGTTGTGTTTGTTGAGTTTTGTCTTGTCGGATTTTGTCTGACGTAGTCACATCGCGACGCGTCGTTTGAGATCATTGGTCGTGGTTAGTATCGAGGGGTGGTCGTCACTTACGTGCGACCTATGGATGTTAAACTCCCTTCTTTGTGTTGTGCCTCGTGTGACACGAGTTATTTGTTTGATTAGTTGTTAAATGATGGAATCCTTCTGTGGATTTTAATTTCACGATATGTGTTTATTAGACTCTCGTATTTGGTTTATACGAGGAGTGTAAATCCTTCTTGATGTATTTTCGAACCGTATTTTATCCATTGCGTGAGTTCTTTCAAACGGCTTTCGGTATTTTGCAAACTGAGTTTTATTTCGTAAAACTGATTCCTTGAATCAAGTTTTGGCATTTTGGCCTTGAATATTTTATGATGGTTTGACAAATGATTTTGTGAGCTTTGGAAAAATATTACCGTCATTGGTCTTTTTAGCATTTTCGAAATGAGATGGGAAATTGTGCTTAGCACAGTAAACCCGTGTGAGAAAGGTTTACGGCATGTAACTTTTCGGATATGTTCATTGTTGTCTCTGTGGGTCATTAGCGCACGCTACGCTGCGGCTAGCGCGCGCAAGAGTGCATTGGTAGAACGCTAAGGGGAGGATAGCGCCGCGCTACAGTAGTTCGGGCGATCCGGGAGCTCTTTGGGTGAGTCTGAAGTTCTCGTTAGCGCACGCTAACACTTGGGGTTAGCGCACGCTAACGATGTATTTTTGGTCGGGAGTTTTGTTTGGTGCCGTGATAGCGCACGCTAACCTTAATGATTAGCGCACGCTAATTGTGTCGATATAAATCTTGGACACCGATCTAAGTTGCATTTTTCTTCATTTCTTCTTCTTCCTCCATGAGTTTGAGACGTAGCGACTCGGTTTCGCATATCTGGGCTGATTTTTCTTCCATCCAAAGGTGTTTTGGAGTATCTAGATGATTTTTAACATCATCTAATCCATTGTTCTTCGCGAATCTAGGTATTTTCTTGAATCCCTAGAGTTGACTTTTGGAGTTTTGTTCTTGATATCGTTTTCCATCCAGTTTTGATAAACCGATTGTTGTTTTAACGATGTTGTTAAACATATCCTGAGGATTGTATATTACTGTCGTGATTTTGAGCGATTTGATGCGTGTGACATGATGTGTTTAAGTGAATGTTGATACGTGCGAATTTTGGGCATTTTGGCCTATTGTATACGAAAAACCTTGAGTATCTTAGAAAATAAAACTCGAGACGTACTTTTAAAATGAATTATTTTCTCACGGTGCTCTCAAGGTGCCTACTAGTGCCACGCTATGTTTCAAAATTATTCTACTTTGAGGATCAAAAATTTTGAAATATTTCTAATGATTTAGAAACGCATTCGCTTAGACAGAAGGTCGAAAATAGTGAAAAGTTTTAATTTAACGAAAGGTGTCTTCATTTTTTTATTTTATTAAACGCAAGATGATTTTTTTAAAAAGTCTCGATGACGATGTTTGTACTACTTTTTGATATATGATACTCAAGATCAATGGTGCTTGCAAGTTATTTTCAAAAGATGGTTTTCGTTTTCAAAACCTATCATTCCTATTTGTGGTCCAGGAATATATGTGTGATGTCCGTGCTCTCGTTAGGGTGTTAACCCGAGTTGTTTTTGAATTGGTGGTGTGAGCGTTGAGTCGTTTGCCACCTTTGTTGTCGTGGTAGCCTCTGCGAGGTGTGAGATTGGTATTGGATGTTGTCGCCTCGTGGCGGTTTATGCGTTATCGCATATATGCGGTATTAGAGATCGGGTTGGTATGATTATGTGCATCGGTGATTGTTCGCGTTGTGTCGATTGCTTGTTATATTGTTACCTTGGTTCCGTTGTTGTAAGTTTCGGGCGAGGTCAAAAGTAATACCGTATTATTTTGACTTCTATATCTTCTCTTTCTCCGTCTATCGATTCGCTCGTGTTCATTGATACCTTGAACTTGATCTATACCTTGGTTTCATCATTCGAGCAGTAATGTCTGGTTTTGAGTCGATCTGGTTATCGCCGTGACTTTTCGATTCGGTTCGACTATTGTGAATCTTGTTCGGAAGTAACATCTTTTGGTTCTAATAGTTCTTTTATTCAAAGTGGATCGGATTTTGAACTTCTGTATTTTCGGCTCTATCAACTCGTTTATGCTCGTTAACATTTCTGAACTTTCCCTATCCCTTGCTTTTGTTGATCGAACGAGGGTGGTATTATTTCGGAATGACTCGTTTGTCGTTGTAACTTTTCAATCGCTATTCCCTTTCCTGTGGATCTTATGGGAATGCACGTCTTGCTGTTCTCACCAGGTCATCCTGGGAGTTGTTGTTTGAATTTTATTATCCTACGTGTTTCGGACATGATCGTTCGATTTTTGTTGTCTCAATCGTTTGTTTGTTCAGTTTTGTTCGTTCGTGATTGTTGAGCGTTCAGGCTCCTTCGTAATTCCCTTAAGTTCGGGAAATTAGTCTCGTTTTCGATCTTCCAATCTTTAGGCGGTGGAATTCCGTATTTGTTCAGCGTTTGGCTCGCATTTTGATTGATGAACCGTTGGGTTGGTCAATCATATTGATTTTCGTTCGTTGTGTTTTGTGATTGTTCGGATAAGCGACTTGATTGTATTATCCGTTTAATGACGCTTGTCACTCGTTGATTTTATTATGTCTCTACCGGTGACGTTGTGTTAGTCGCCCTAGAGCGTATTTTCTCGCCGTATGTCTCTTTGCGTTCCTTGCAGCGTTTCGCCGTCGGGCGCGAGTCTTCGGTTTTGTGTATCTCGTCGAGTTTTCTTGGCAAGGGATATTGCTTCTCCCTACTTATTTTAAGTTTGGGACGAAACTTCTTTTAAGGAGGGTAGAATGTAATATCGCAATTTTCGATTTTTGGTAAATTTCTTTTTTGGTAGAGTCCGTTTTGGCCGGCTCGCTCATGACCTTTTCGTCATTAAGAATGATTAATTCTACACTTTTGTCATCCGAGTTCGTTTCGGTGTTGTTTTGTTGAGTTCCGTGCTTTTTAGCGACTTTTCCGCACTTGAGTTCGATTCTTGTGAATCTCGTCCAAACTAACTGTTTCGAGTTTCCCGCAAGTCCGTTTAACTTTGTTAGACGTGTTGTGAACCGGTTTGGTTATTCGATCACGTATCGTGATTTCCGGCGTTTTGGGCCATTTTGTAATTTCTTGAAAGTTACGGGTATCCATATCTGTATTTGTCATCTTGACCCTTTTCTTGGTCGCGTATGATTAATTATTGCATTACGTTTTCATCTCGAGTCGTTGACGTCGTCCGCGAACTTTTCGTCGTGTCCGTTCCGTGCGTTTTGAAATCGAGGCGTCGGGTCGTGGCGGTGGCGGTGGCCGGACGGTTGCGGGGGATGGCCGGACGAGTCTTGAGCAGCTGGCCGGCGAGCACGGCGAGAACCGCGTAAGCGCACGCTTCTGGCCGGGGCCTGCTGCGCTAGCTTCAGCGATGTAGCGCCTGCTGTCGAGTCGGCCAACAGTGCTATCGCGCTGGGCGAAGGTATTACGAGGTTACGGACTCGGTCGGGATCGGCGGGTAGCGCACGCTCTTGTCGGTCGTGGCGCGCTAACGGCGAGGGTAGCGCCGCAGCTGCCGCCGACTAGCGTGCGACGCACGGATGAGTTGTCGATCCGGTGGCTCTTTGGGCCAGTCGGCTAGCGCGCGAGCTTCCGGCCGTAGCGCACGCTAGCGGGAGACGGCGGTCGAGTCACGGTCGGCGGGGTGGTCGGTGGTGCCGGGTCATGCGGGCCATGGCCGAGAGTGCTCGGCCGATACTGGCCGATAGCGCACGCTAGGCCGGGAAGGCTAGCGCACGCTAGTTCCGGCCCAGTATATAAATGACAGACCAGTGACTTTCTCCGTCATTTTTCATTTCATTTCTCTTCGGTCCGCGGCTAGGGTTTCGGAGGAGACGAAACCATGTTGTTGAACAACAAATCCATGAAGTTCTTGAGGTTATATCATTGATCAATCGTCCTATAACATCCTTCGATCCAGCGAATCAAGGTTAGATCTTTAGAACCCTACTTTTGGGTAGATTTGGGGGTTTTTGTGTTTTTGTCCGATTCGTTCCGTTTTGTCGATTAATTCATGATGAATATGATTAATCTTGTTGGTATTCTTAGTTTCCCTACGGATTCATGGTATATTTCGTGATTTTTACGGAATCGAGAGGGTTTGGTTGTGGTCCGCCCTCGTTGTTGTTTATATACGAATATACATGAATCGTAGGCGGGTTTTCGGGTGTATTCCAATTCCGTATTCGTTTAGAAATGGTTGTAATTGTATTCTTCGAATCGTTAGGTTCGGTTTCATTGGTTCGTAGCATTCGTCGGTGACTTTCCTTTCGTTCTTCGCGTCGTCATTAATTCAAGGCAAGTATTTTTGGAAACCTTTAAGCTTAACATGAAATGGTGATGTATATTATTTGTGTGTAACTCACCTCGTGTTGGCCCGACGGGGTCAAGGAGGGAAATCTATGCTGCCGCCCTGGATTTCACGAGTTTGTTTAGCTAGCCAGTGCGGGAGGGTCCTTAGAGGCCTCGTGCGGGAATCTATGATATTACTCTGTTCCCAAGGCGATGCATGTGCGTGTTTTGTTTTATAATATAGCCAGCGCGGGAGGGTCCTTAGAGGCCTCGTGCGGGAATCTATGATATTACTCTGTTCCCAAGGCAAATTGTTTGACTATTTGTTTAGGAAAAGACATGTGCAGTTTTGACTTTTGAAAATGATATTGGTGCATGTACTATGAAATGTGTAAGCGATTGGTTTGCCTTGAATACTTGTACTAGCGTAATTGCTAACCCCTTTGGGGACCCGTTGTCGGGAAATTCTTGTTATGGATTTGAGGTTATGTTTAGCTTGAGACGAGCGGGCTGGGATGGTACGAGGATGTCGGCCAAGGTTGTTGACATGTGCAATTGAGTCTTGTTATTTCCCTCTTGTCTCTTTTGAGGTGGATGTTTTCCAAATTGTAAACTTATAGATTGTACTCGCGAGTACTTAGGCTTTTCCTTTCGGATTGTGTTTGGACTTCGTTGGAGTTACCGTATTTGTCGGTTGATGTTTATTATACCGGTTGTACCGGACGTGTTGTTTTATGTTCTTGTTGTTAACAATTGTTTCCTTGCTAACCGAGACGGTTAGTCGAGAGGTGTTTTCTTGTGTTAGCCTGGTGGATCCCATGTAGGGGTCCACGGCGCTGTAATACACCTCGAATATCTTGGGGGTGTTACAATATATGCCAAAGTGTATCACTCATAGCATCTCATTGTGATTTGTGAGAATAAAATCTTATGCATCACTTGTATTGGATATGTGAAAAGGAAAAATATTCATGAGTCAATATGGTCCGGCTTGCATCGGTTTGTGTAACCATAAGATGTATTGGGACATTGACACATTTAGGCTTTAATAGTCCAGAGTTTGGACAATTTGATGATCCACATACCACGGTATTGTCATGGACATCATTTTCTTTAAACAAAGAAACTAGTTGGATCAAAGACACCAAAGTACGTTGGTGGAGTCCTAAGCAGGGCTCATGACCGATGATGATATTTATGTCATCCGCGTCTTGCTTTCATAAGCATGTGTAACGCCAAAGACCCCCCGATGATCCTTCTTAGCCATGTTCATTGATTAAAGCCTATTCTCTGGCATGATTAGGAGATGACACCCTCCTATGCTAAAGAAAATAATGTAACGACTCGCATAAGCATGGTGCTGAGTCCTCCCTTTTCACCAAGTCCATATACATGATCATAAATATTAGCCTGGGTGGCTTATGATGCTATGATGGTGTTCACGAATGGTCGTACTCAAGTAATAACATTTATATGTTATGTTGTTCCTTTGACAATGATTGATAAGTTTATGAAACCTAAGTTATGGTTGTCCAACTTGCGGACCAGTCATTGTAAAGGTCGGTTCACCCACTTTTTAGACCAAGTCTTAAAGTGAAATTTTAACAAGTACTTCCTAACATCCAAGGCTACCTTCTCACAAATTTTGATGCCATTTGGAGACTTGGAAGGAGGTGAACCACTTAAATGAAGTTTTCACATACCACCAGCCGTCCCAAAAACCAGTTCGATGTCATTTCGATTGGTTTTTGACCACAAGGTTGATGATTTTGGAATTCTAAACACCCGTTTATACATGCTCACGAAATTTTGAGGTGTTTGGGGCTGGTGAAGGGAGTGAACTCTTCAAGAAAGCACTAGAGGTTCGATAAAACCAACGGCCTATCATCGGTTCAATCATTTCTTCATATTCGATCCCGGTGGTGCATGGTGGCGGTTTTGTTGAATTCTCAAAGACCAGTAGCTACGGCTATGTAGCATAGGTCAACATGTCATATTCACTTATACCTATCATCATTCAAATGCTTAGTTACGAGTGTAACAATATGCATTTTGTTAACTGGATTGTGTTAACACTGAAAACCTTTATCGTCCACATGTTCATGTGCCAAAGTGCGTCACCACAACGCATTATGACGGGATATAAATGATGATTATGACATGCGCTTTCACTCATAGTCCGCTTAAAATATACCTTGGCAGACGATCTCGTAAGTCACCTTGGTGAGCCAGTCTTCCCGTCGTTAGGGGGAGATGTGAATGATCATGTTTGAGTAGAACAACTTGGAATTGTCGTAGTTTGTCAGTACTGTGCCTCACCAAGTTCCCTAAAGTGACGAGATTAAATACATGCTGCAAACATGTCTGCAAGGATTGTGTCCGGTCATGGACATTCGTCACCTATAAATGGTGATATGGTAACACCACAAATTGTGGTAGATGGTGTTACTAGGCCGTGGATATCATAGAGTATTGGGATGCCACTTGGTTCGATAAATACTCTCGCTAAAATAAGCAAAATGGGGCTTTACTTCCAAACCTCTACGTGACACGCCGTAGCAACTCGGAAGGGGTGGAATATAAATACTAACAAGATTGCACTTGATAAGTATATAAATCACACAAGGGATGTTTTGGAGACACACTCAACAAAACAATAAAGCACTCACAAAGGTTTGTTAATACAAACACTCCCAAATTCATAAAATCTTTGGTGTCCTCTTACAATGAAACTTCAAGGCTATTTATAGCCAAAATCTTACACCTAACTCTAGTGTGAACAAGGAAACAACTAGAAACCTACAAAATAGAAAAATCAACATTCAAAGATCCTAAAATCTGATACAAAGTCAGTCAACATATTTTTAGGTGACAAAATATCAAAGACCAAGATTTTAAGGTGTGAAAACAAGGACAACAAGTCACCATAAATCCGATGCTGTCTGTTTTATCATTTCTGAGCTCCAACGTCTCCGAATTTGGTCCTATGGTCTGAACAATACTTGTAGCTCTCTTTATTAGCTTTCCATAGACACCTGAATCACCTGAATCAGTTTTCGGACGAGTATGTTATGGCTAAAATACGAGATTGTTGTGTGTTAGTCTTACGCGCGGGAATTTTCATCCTTGTTTGTTTGTTCGTCTTTTCCGATCGTCTTCGACATTAATATTACACGACTCGATTATATACAACTCAAAATATAAAAATACAACTCAAGAAATATAATTCAAATTAAAATACACCAAGATAAAATAAACAAAAAACTTATTGTTCGACAACTTCGACACTACTCACGAATTTGTTGTCTTTGATAACATAGTTATTTTTAAACATATCAATGACGAGTGTCGATAAATTATTTTTGAACTTCTTTGATCGAGACCTCGTTATTAGTCCAGTCGGCATGCTCAAGTCCTCATCCGGGTTCTTCATAATATCTTGATTCACATCATTCCCCCGTTCCTCAAAAGGATTCGTCTTCGAATCTGAAATTTCAAAAGGACTTAAGTCAGCGATATTGAAAGTAGTGGAAACATTAGACTCACCAGGTAGATCTACTTTATAGGCTTTGTTGTTAATTCGCTCTAAGATCTGGAACGGTCCATCTACCCTTGGCATTAGCTTCGATTTTCTTTGAATGGGAAATCGTTCTTTCGTCAAATGAACCCAAACCCAATCACCTGGTTCAAAGAGTACTTGTTTGCGTCCCTTGTTCTTCATTCTTGCATTGTGTTCGTTGCGCTTCTCAATTTGTTCACGAACTTTGGCATGTAATTGCTTCACCATCTCCGCCTTTTTCTTGCCATCAAGGTTACTCCTGTCATCTATTGGAATAGGCAACAAGTCTAAATGAGTTATTGGATTAAAACCATACACGATTTCAAATGGCGAAAATGTCGTAGTAGAATGTACGGTTCGATTATAGGCAAACTCGATAAATGGTAAAGATGTTTCCCAATTTTTCAAATTTTTGTTAACAATAGTTCGCAACAATTGACCAAGCGTTCGGTTAACAACCTCGGTTTGACCATCAGTTTGGGGATGACATGTTGTAGAATAAAGCAATTTCGTCCCCAATTTTGCCCATAAGACTCTCCAAAAATGACTCAAAAATTTGGTATCTCTATCGGATACGATGCTTTTGGGCATACCATGCAAACGAACAATTTCTTTGAAAAATAGATTAGCAATATGTGTGGCGTCATCCGTTTTATGACATGCAATGAAGTGTGCCATTTTGCTAAATCTATCAACTACAACAAAAATGGAGTCACAGCCAGATTTCGCCCTGGGTAATCCTAATACAAAGTCCATAGAAAGATCAAACCAAGGTTCGAAAGGTACCGGAAGTGGCATATACAAACCATGCGGTAACACTCGTGATTTTGCTTTCCTACAAACAATGCATGAATTTACAACTTTAAAAACATCATGTTTCATATTTGGCCAAAAGAAATGTTCATGCAATATTTCGTAAGTTTTAGCAATCCTAAAATGTCCCATTATACCTCCACTATGTGCTTCTATTACCAATAATTCCCGTATTAAACAAAAAGGAATGCAAAGTTTATTTTCACGGAACAAGAATCCATTATCCCGATAAAATTTTTCTACTCCTTTTTTCTCGCAAGCGACATAAATATCATGGAAACCTTTATCCCCCTCATATGCTTCTTTCAATAAATCAAATCCCAAAAGTTTACAAGAATGTGTATTGAGTAATACATACCTTCTTGACAAAGCGTCGGCGAAAATGTTTTCCTTACCTTGTTTGTATTTGATGATGTAAGGAAAGGATTCAATTTCCTCTAACCACTTGGCATGTCTCTTGCTCAATTTACCCTGTCCTTTGAGATGCTTTAAGGATTTATGATCGGTATGAATCACGAACTCCTTAGGCCATAGGTAGTGTTGCCACGTACGTAGGGCTCGAACCAAAGCATACAATTCCTTGTCATAGGTCGGGTAATTCAATGTAGCTCCTCCAAGTTTCTCACTAAAATAGGCTATCGGCCTTTTTCCCTGCATTAATACTGCTCCTATTGCTACTCCTGAAGCATCACACTCAATTTCAAAAGTGTTAGAAAAATCAGGTAATGATATGACAGGTGCGGTGCACAATTTATCTTTCAGAGTGTTAAATGCTTTTTCTTGTTCATTTCCCCAATTAAACTTAGCATGTTTCTTGACAAGTTCGTTTAATGGGGCTGAAATTGTGCTAAAATATGTTACAAAGCGTCGGTAAAACCCTGCTAGGCCATGAAAACTTCTTACCTCGGACGCGTTCGTCGGTCTAGGCCATTCTCGGATAGCCTTAACCTTTTCTTCATCAACTCTTATGCCGTCAGCACTAACGACATATCCAAGAAAAATAACTTCATTCATGCAACAAGTACATTTCTTAAGACTAGCATATAATTGTTCCCTTCTCAAGGTAATTAAAGCTAATCTTAAATGTTCAACATGTTCTTCAACATTTTTGCTGTAAATGAGTATATCATCAAAGTATACAACAACGAATTTTCCGATGTATGCACGTAAAACATGATTCATTAATCTCATAAAAGTACTTGGTGTGTTCGTTAGTCCAAAGGGCATTACCAACCATTCGTATAATCCATATTTAGTTTTGAAAGCCATTTTCCATTCATCTCCTTCTTTCATACGAATTTGGTGATATCCTTTCATTAGGTCAATTTTAGTGAAAACACATGAACCATGTAATTCATCTAACATATCATCTAACATTGGAATAGGGTGTCGATACTTAACCGTGATATTATTTACCGCTCGGCAATCGGTGCACATTCTCCATGTTCCATCTTTCTTTGGAACGACGATCACAGGAACGGCACAAGGACTTAGACTCTCCCGGATATACCCAAGACTTAACAACTCCTCGACTTGTCTTTGAATTTCATTGGTCTCTTCGGGGTTGTGTCGGTATGCCGGTCTATTTGGAATGACCGTTCCGGGCACAAAGTCTATTTGATATTCAATCCCTCGGATTGGTGGCAACCCTGCAGGTTGTTCTTCAGGAAAAACATCAACAAATTCCTGCAATAAAGATTCAATAGAACTCGAAATTATCCGGTTCCCGGGGTTAGTAGTAGCGCAAACTTTTCGGAAAATAATCAAGTACATGGGTGCATTTTCCTTGATATCTTCTTCAAGTTCCTTTGCAATTACAAGCATGCATTTTCTCAAATTTTCTTTTTCTTTCTTTTTTTCATTTTTTTTCATTTTTCTCATTTTTTTCATTTTTTTCATTTTTCTTGCCTTTTTCATTTTTTTCATTTTTCTCGCTTTTTTCATTTTTTTCATTTTTATTTTCCTTTTATTTCTCGATTTTCCTTCAACATCCTTTTCAAGACGAAGTTGATCTTCTTGTATTTGTACCTTAGTCATGGGAGCTAAGGTAATTTTCTTTCCGTCCTTCTCGAATGAGTAACGATTTTTCCTTCCGATCAAAGTAGCATCTCGATCAAAATGCCATGGTCTTCCCAACAAGATATGGCAAGCATGCATCAGAACGACATCACATAGGATTTCGTCTTGATACCTTCCGATGGTGAGAGCCACTAGTACCTGTTTATTAACTCGAACTTCCACACAATCATTTAGCCAATGTAAACGATACGGTTTAGGGTGTCTTCTTGTTTGAAGATCGAGTTCTTCCACTAGCATAGCGCTAATGACATTAGTGCAACTCCCGTTATCTATTATCACACTACAATTTTTATTTTTAATAAAACAATGTGTGTGAAATAGATTTTCTCTTTGTTCGTTAACTTCCTCCTCTTTTGCTTGAGAACTTAACACCCTCCGAACAACAAGTGCGGGTGCATACTCATACGTCTCATCATCACTCTCCACCTCTCTTGTCTCTTCTTCTTCTTCTTCTTCTTTTTCGCTTTCCGTTTCAATCTCCCCATCCCGAAGTACCATCACCCGTTTGTTGGTTCATTCGGATGCTATATGTCCACGACCCTGGCACTTATAGCATTGGATGTCCCGGTTTCTCCTTTGGGTGCTTTCGACGGGTTTAGGTTTCCCATCAAATTTTGGTTTGCTAGTACTCCCAACTTCAAACTTTCCTTTCAAGACACTCCCTTCTCTTTTATCAAAATTTTTAAATTTGTCTGAACTTACTTGAGATTGTTGTTTCCAAGGAGTAGAGTATCCTGTGGAATAGTTGTTATTGCTCCCTCTTCGTAAGCTCCGCTCGATTTTTATCGCCGCATATACCATGTCCTCGAATTAAACAAAGCGTTGTTTGTCAACTTCTTTAGCTATATCGGCTCTCATCCCGTGTAAAAACCGCGCCATGGTGGCCTCTCTAGATTCCCGAACATTGGCCCGGATCATCAACATCTCCATTTCCTTTCGAAAATCTTCAATGCTTCTCGAGCCTTGTTTTAAAGTTTGTAAGCGAGAAAATAGTTCCTTAAGATAGTAATTAGGAACAAATCTTTTCCGCATAACAACCTTAAATTCTTCCCAACCGCTAACCGGTCTCTCCCGACTCCTCCTTCTCTCCGTCACAAGTTGGTCCCACCAAATGCTTGCATATTCTGAAAATTTGGTTATTGCTAACCTCATTTTCTTCTCATCGGAATAGTTGTGGCAATCGTAAATGGTCTCCAACTTCCTTTCCCAATCGAGATATGTGTCCGGATCACTTCTCCCTTCGAAAGATGGGATTTTCATTTTGATGTTTCCCATATTCCGATCCTCCTCGTTTCGGACATATCTTCCTCGTCTTCCTTCATACCCTCTCCTTCCTCCTCGTCCTTCTCGCCCTCCTCGATGTACAAACCTCGGAGTTTCCTCCTCGGAATTCATCGAATCTTCATCATCATAGCCTCCAAATCGAATGGGTTCCGGTCCCTTCAGACGGGCTCCTCTTCTCTACCCTTCGTGAGAGTAGCAATTGTTTCCTCTTGTTTATCTAGTCTTCCGACTATTTGAGCAAGTTGTTGTACAATATTTTGAAGGATAAGATTTTGCTCGTTTCCTTCGGTTCCTGACATTTTTTTTCTTTTCTTTTTTTCCTTTTTTTTCTTTTTTTTTTCTTTTTTTTTTTCTTTTTTTTGTTTTTCTTTTTTTTTTCTTTTTTTTTGTTTCTCCCTTTTTTTTCTTTTTTTTTTCTTTTTTGTTTTTTTTTTCTTTTTTTTTCTACAATAAAATTTCCTCACAAGATCCTTACGTGTATCGCTCGATCGCTCACACTCGCGTATCTCTCGTTTGGCTTTTTCTTAATTCCTCACAATTTTTTTTTCTACAAGAAAATTTCCTCACAAGATCCTCACGTGTATCGCTCGATCGCTCATACTCGCGTATCTCTCGTTTGGCTTTTTCTTAATTCCTCACAATTTTTTTTTTGCCTTTTTCCACACAACTTACAAGGTGATTTTAGGTGATTCAAATCAAGTTACTTCTTGAAAGAACTCAAATCCCACGATCCCCCCAACGATTGCGAATGACGATAAGATAAAAATGGAAAGATGGGAGCAAAAGATTTTGGAATAGTTTAGAATATGGAACGGAATAAAAAGTATGATAATTGTTTGATAAGATCGATCAAAATTCGTTCTTCTCTTCTTCCTTGATATTTTTTTTCTTCTTTTTTTTTTGGTAATAAAATAAATGGATTGATATTTGATATTCAATCCGCAAGCTCAAAATCACCAGACGCCCGAAGGCTAAGGAACAAGTTCTTCCCCTGGCCTCGGCTTGAAGAGTTATCAAAAACAATGAAAACCTTCACGACTTAAAATTTTCTTTTTTGGTAATGAAATGAATGGATTGATATTTGATATTCGATCCGCATGCTTAAAATTACGAGACGCCCGAAGGCTAAGGAACAAGTTCTTCCCCTGGCCTCGGCTTGAAGAGTTATAAAAAACAATCAAAACCTTCACGACTTATAATTTCTTTTTTTTTAGTAATGAAGTGAATGGATTGATATTTGATATTCGATCTGCAAGCTTAAAATCACCAGACGCCCGAAGGCTAAGGAACAAGTTCTTCCCCTGGCCTTGGCTTGAAGAATTATCAAAAACAATCAAAACCTTCACCACTTATATTTTTTTTTTGTGTGTGAAGAAGATGGAAGATTTAGAAGATAGAGGAAATAATAGATGATAAGATAGGAAGATTATGGTAATGAAGGAAAATAGATGATACCACTTAGTTTTGGAATAACCGAGCTCCGAAGCCAACTGATGCGACCCCCACACGACACGCTATGGTAACCGACACCGCTAGATGAATTCGTTTCCAGGATGTTTCCAAAATAAGCAAAATGGGGCTTTACTTCCAAACCTCTACGTGACACGCCGTAGCAACTCGGAAGGGGTGGAATATAAATACTAACAAGATTGCACTTGATAAATATATAAATCACACAAGGGATGTTTTGGAGACACATTCAACAAAACAAGAAAGCACTCACAAAGGTTTGTTAATACAAACACTCTCAAATTCATAAAATCTTTGGTGTCCTCTTACAATGAAACTTCCAGGCTATTTATAGCCAAAATCTTACACCTAGCTCTAGTGTGAACAAGGAAACAACTAGAAACCTACAAAATAGAAAAATCAACATTCAAAGATCCTAAAATATGATACAAAGTCAGTCAACATATGTTTAGGGGACAAAATATCAAAGACCAAGATTTTAAGGTGTGAAAACAAGGACAACAAGTCACCATAAATCCGATGCTGTCTGTTTTATCATTTCTGAGCTCCAATGTCTCCAAATTTGGTCCTATAGTCTGAACAATATTTGTAGCTCTATTTCTTAGCTTTCCATAGACACCTGAATCACCTGAATCGGTTTTGGACGAGTAAGTTATGGCCAAAATACGAGATTGCTGCGTGTCAGTCTTACGCGCGGGAATTTGCATCCTTGTTTGTTTGTTCGTCTTTTTCGATCGTCTTTGACATTAATATTACACGACTCGATTATATACAACTCAAAATATAAAAATACAACTCAAGAAATACAATTCAAATTAAAATACACCAAGATAAAATAAACGAAAAACTTATTGTTCGACAACTTCGACACTACTCACGAATTTGTTGTCTTTGATAACATAGTTATTTTTAAACATATCAATGACGAGTGTCGATAAATTATTTTTGAACTTCTTTGATCGAGACTTCATTATTGGTCCAGTCGGCATGCTCAAGTCCTCATCCGGGTTCTTCATAATATCTTGATTCACATCAGAGAATGATGGTAAAAGGTTCACAGCTGGATGTATGGGGAAGGGTTGTGAGTGAAGGATACATGCTAGTTTGATGGAGGATAAAAATTTTATGATAAAAATACTTCTGGCAAGCATCTACAGCCTACGCTCAGTATGGTTTCAACAAAAGTATGAATAGAGTTAAAGCTGCAAATTTAAAAGCTTATGAGTGGTTGATGGATGTAGATGTTAGTTATTGGGCTAGGCATGCTTTTGATCCAACACCTACGGTTGATCATGTAATCAATAACATGTCTGTGTGTTTTAATAATTGGATTGAGCCCATTAGGGAACATTCTATCCTAAATCTAATTGAGGGTCTTAGGCAGCAAATCATGAGAAGGATGAGTATTAGGCAGAAAAAATCTTTGGCTTGTACTGCTTTGTTAATGCCTAGGACATTAAAAAAGTTTAATGATAATCAGGATGAGTTTAGGAGGAATGCAGCATTGTGACTGGGGGTAATCGGAAGTTTGAGTTGTCAGATTACAATTACACATTTGGAGTTGATCTAGCTGCTAGGACTTGTGACTGTAAAAAGTGGGATATATCAGGAATTCCTTGTAGGCATGCACTTGCTGTTTTGTCATACACTAGCGAGTCGCTTGTGGAATATATTGATGAGAAGCACACAAAAGAGGCCTACTTGAGGGCATACTCTATCTTGATACAATCAGTCCCCGAACATGTTTTCTGGCCAACTGATTTGGAGTCTGCAAGTGAGGTGTGTCTGCCACCAATTGTGAAAAGGCAAAGAGGAAGATTAAAGGTGGAAAGGTACAAGAAGTCAAGTGAAGGTGGTAGATCTAATGTTTAACATGGTTGGAGTAAGGCTACAGTGACATGTAGTGAGTATGGAGGGAAAGGACACAACTCAAGGGGCTGTCCCAACAAGAAAAAGGTAGGTTACTCATTTTTATTGTGTGTTAGTTTGTTAAATAAACTTATGCATTTTTTGATTTTGTGCATTCATTGTTTCAAGACAAATGGAAGGAAACATGTGCTACTGAGACTGAGTTTGAAGAAGACACCAACTTGGATGATGATGAAGGACCAAACAGCCCTGGAGACAAGAGAAAGAGGGCCAAGCAAACTGCTCCTAAGAAAACTGCTCCAAAGAAAGGAAAGAAGGGTTCTAAAAAGACTGAATAACACTTTGCATTTGATCATGTATATGAAACATGATGAAGTTTAATGTCATTTTAATGTCAATTTCATACTCCAGCAGTTAATTTTGTTTTGGTTGTTCAATTTTCATGTCATTTCTTCCACAAAACAGAGTAGAAAATAGAGCAAAAAATAGGGCAAAAAACAGGGCAAAAAGGGTCAAAACCATAGACCTAAAAGGTCAAACTTGGCTCAATTTAAACAGTGAAATTTAAAAATAACGGCTACTTCAAAGTTTAAAAATTTATTACACTGAAGTCCAAAAGGGTCATCATGTGCCACCCACGTGAGGCCAAAAATAAATGGGTAAAAAAGGAAAGGAAAAATAAAAGGGCAAAACTGGAATATCAGTACTCTCTCAGGTGACATCATTTGAAAGTTTGACTTTTGTCCTTTGTTCTAAATATAGTTTCTGGACAGAGCAAAGTTTGTCCATCATGGTAATATCTGAAATAATAAGGACTAAACTGTAATAGGCCATCTAAAAAGGTAGTCAGATGTAAATCGCCATAAATTGTAATAACCTTTGGCAAATTGGGAATCACATCTAAGTCCTGCAGGAAGTACTTGAGCCATACCACTTCTATGGCTGCTTCAGAGGCTTCCATATACTCGACTTCCATGGTAGAGTCCGAGATGTATTTCTGCTTCACACTCCTCCAACTAATGGCTCCACCTCCTAGAGTAAACACATAACCCGAAGTAGAATTGGACTTTCCTTTGTCTGATGAAAAATCTGAGTCAGTATAACCCACTGGACGTAGGTCATCTGATTGATATAATAGCATATACTCCCTAGTCCTTCTCAGGTACTTGAATATATGCTTTATAGCAATCCAATATCCTGGTCCTAGGTTCGACTGATATCTAGCAGCCATGCCTACGGCATGACAGATATCTGGTCTAGTGCAAAGCATATCATACATGAGGATTACCATAGCGGATGCATAAGGGATCACATTTATGTTATTTATCTCCTTTTGTGTCTTAGGACGCATATCCTTAGATATTTGAATTCCATGTCTGAGATAAGCACAACATCGTTTTCTTACGATCACGAAATATCCTGATCCCAAGGATGTGCCCCACTTCTCCCAAATCCTTCATATCGAACAGCTTATACAACCATACCCATACGTCTGATAACTTATTCATGTTTCCAATCAGAAGTATATCATCTACGTACAGTACATGAAACACAGACACGTTTCCATCGCATTTCTTATACATGCAACTCTCACTCGGACATTAGACGAATACATATGACTTGACAACCTCGCAAATCAAGTGTTCCAAGATCTAGATGCCTACTTAAGTCCATAAATGGATCTCTTAATTTTGCACATTAAGTGCTCTTCATCTTCAGCAATGAATCCCTTTGGTTGGCACATGTAGATTTCCTTGTCTAGACTTCCATTCAAGAATGCAGTCTTGATATCCATTTGCCAAATCTCCAAATCCAAATGTGTAGCTATAGCTAAAATAATCCGAATTGACTTAAACATGGATACCAGCAAAAAGGTTTCATCATAATCGAGACCCTCTTTCTGAGTGTAGCCTTTTTCTAAAAGCCTCACTTTGAAGGTTTCAACCTTGCCGCACCTCATTTCTTTCGCCTGTCGACCCACTTACTTCCAATGGCTTGTACCCCGTCAGTAGTTCTACTAGATCCCACACCTTATTGGAATCCATAGATCCATTTCTGATTCAATTGCTACATGCTAGGAGTCAACATATTTATCTTGGATTGCCTTATTGTAATTCAATGGACCTAATTCATCTTCATCTAGGATTGAGTCCGACGACTGTCCTATGCCTATGAATCATTCTGATTTACAGACAACCCTCCCTATGAATCACAGTAAACTTAATTATATAGGTTGTGAACTATTGTATTATTTTATAAGGAACCGATAATGTGATCTTCCGTATGACACCAACACACCACATTATCTACGATATAAAATAATTAGACATTTCATTTGCATAACAATAACGTGAATAAATATGCAAAATATGTGATTAAATGTAATTAATATTCTCGTAGGTAGTTACAGAGAAATAAGATAATACAAGCATAATGTATGCTTTGCAGTATACAACGGTAACAATCTCCCACTTATACTCAAAGTAAGTTTTTAAGTATACTATTCTATTACATAGTCTCTCATATCTCCCACTAATACTCAAAGCAGTGCTACCATACACCATAATCCCATACATTCCACATGTCTTTCAAAAACTTTTGAGGCTAGGCCTTTCGTGAAATGGTTAGCAAGATTATCTTCCGATGCAACCCTAGATACAACTACGTCTCCTTTCTTTAAAAAGTGTTGTACGATGTGGTACTTGTGGTTTATATGTTTACTTGCCTTATGGTCTCGTGGTTCCCTCGAATTTGCGACTTCACTGGTACTATCATAATAAATTATAATACACTTTGAAAAATCGGGAATTACATATAAGTCCTGCAGAATGTACTTGAGCCATACCGCCTCTTTGGCTTCTTAAGAGGCTGCAACGTACTCGGCTTCCATGGTAGAGTCCAAGACGCATTTAGGCTTCACACTTCTCCAACTAATGGCTCCACGTCCCAGAGTAAACACATAACCCGAAGTAGACTTGGACTTTTCATTGTCTGATGAAAAATCTTAGTCAGTATAACCCACTGGACATAGGTCAGCTGATTGGTATACTAGGATATACTCTCTAGTAATAATCAGGTATTTGAGTATGTGCTCGATAGCAATCCACTGTCTTGGTCCTGGGTTCGACTGATATCTAGCAGCCATGCCAACGGCATGACAAATATTTGGTCTACTGCAAAGCATAGCATACATGAGGCTTCCTACATCTGACGCATCAGGTATCAACTTCATGTCACCTATGTCCTTTTGTGTCTTAGGACACATATACTTATATAGTTGAATTCCATGTATGTAAGGTATAAAACCTTTCATGGAATTATCCATGCTAAACTGCTTTAACACTGTTATATAGGATGCCTGAAATACCCTGCTTCTCCCAAATCCTTAATATTGAACTGCTCAGACAGACTTACCCATACACCCAACAACTTATTCACGTTGTTTAAAATCAAAATATATCATCTACCTACAGTACAAGAAACACCAACACGTTTCCATCATATTTCTTATACACGCAACTCTAACACGGAATTGGACAAATCCATATGACTGGACAACCTCGTGAAATTGAGTGTTCCAAGATCTAGATGGCTCCTTAAGTCCATAAATGGATCTCTTAAGTTGGCACGCTAAGTTCTCTTCGTCTTCAGCAATGAATCCATTTGGTTGGCACATGTAGAATTCCTTGTCTAGACTTCTATTCAATAATGCAGTCTTTACATTCATTTGCCAAATCTCCAGATCCAAATATGCATCTACAGCTAAAATAATTCAGATTGACTTAAGCATGTCTACCGGCAAAAAGGTTTCATCGTAATCTATATCCTCTTTCTGAGTGTAACCTTTTGCTAAAAGCCTCGCTTTGAAGGTTTCAACCTTCCCATCACATCCTTTCTTTCGCTTTTAGGCCCACTTACTTCAAATGGCTTGTACCCCATCAGTAGTTCTACTAGCTCCCACACTTTATTGGAATCCATAGATCCATTTCTGATTCAATTGCTACTTGCT
Organism: Orobanche coerulescens; assembly: GCA_033398695.1. Classification (NCBI taxonomy): domain Eukaryota; kingdom Viridiplantae; phylum Streptophyta; class Magnoliopsida; order Lamiales; family Orobanchaceae; genus Orobanche; species Orobanche coerulescens. The sequence goes on along the minus strand of CM065806.1, from coordinate 133,915,910 downwards.
AGGAGTCAGCATTTTTATCTTGGATTGCCTCCTTGTAATTCCAAGGATCTAATTCATCTTCGCCTGGAATTGAGTCTAAAGTCTTTCCTATGCCTATGAATCATTTTGGTTCATGGACAACCCTCCCTATGAATTACAGTAAACTTAATTATATAGGTTGTGAACTATTGTATTATTTTATAAGGCACCGATAATGTGATCTTCCATATGACACTAACACACAACATTATCTACAATATAAAATAATTAGACATTTCATTTGCATAACAATAACGTGAATAAGTATGCAAGACATGTGATTATATATAATTAATATTCTCATATGTAGTTATAGGGAAATAAGGTAATACAAGCATAAAGTATGCTTTGCAGTATACAACGGTAATGATCTCACACTTATACTCAAAGCATGCTTTTAAGTATACTACTCTATTACATCGTCTCTCATATCTCCCACTAATACTCAAAGCAGTGCTGCCATACACTGTAATCCCATATCTTCCACATGCCTTTCAAATCCGTTTGAGGTTAGGCCTTTCGTGAAAGGGTCAGCAAGATTATATTCCAATGCAACCCTATATACAACTACGTCTCCTTCCTTTACAAAGTGTTGTATGATGTGGTACTTGAGGGTGATATGTTTACTTGCCTTATGGGCTTGTGGTTCCCGCAAATTTGCGATTGCACTGGTATTATCATAATAAATTGTAATATACTTTGGAAAATGGGGAATTGCATCTATGTCCTGCAGGAAGTACTTGAGCCATACCGCCTCTTTGGCAGCTTTAGAGGCTGCCACATACTCGGATTTGATGGTTGAGTCCGAGATGCATTTCTGATTCACACTCCTCCAACTAATGGCTCCACCTCCCAGAGTAAACACATAACCCGAAGTAGACTTGGATTTTTCTTTGTTTGATGAAAAATCAGAGTTAGTATAAGCCACTGGGCATAAGTCATCCAATTAATATACTAGCATATACTCTCTAGTGTTTATTGGGTGTTTGAGTATGTGCTTGATAACCATCCACTGTACTGGTCCTGGGTTCGACTGATATCTAGAAGCCATGCCTACGACATGACAGATATCTGGTCTATTGCAAATCATAGCATACATGAGGCTTCCACAGCTGACGCATAAGGGATCAACTTCATGTCATCTATCTCTTGTTGTATCTTAGGACACATATCCTTATATAGTTAAATTTCATGTCTGTAAGGTAGGACAACTTTCTTGCAATTCTTCATGCTAAACCTCTTTAGCACTATTATATAGGATGCCTGAGATAAGCACAACATCATTTTCTTTCGATCACGAAAATCGTGATCCTAAGGATGTGCCCCGCTTCTCCCAAATCCTTAATTTTGAACTGCTCATACAGACATACCCGTACATCCAATAACTTATTCACGTTGTTTCCAATCAGAAGATATCATCTACCCACAGTATAAGAAACACCAACACATTTCCATCGCATTTGTTATACACGAAACTCTAACACGACATGGACGAATCCGTATGACTGGAAAACCTCGTCGAATCGAGTGTTCCAAGATCTAGATGCCTGCTTAAGTTCATAAATGGATCTCTCATATTTTCAAGCTAAGTGCTCTTCTTCTTCTTCAGCATTGAATCCATTTGGTTGGCGAATGTAGATTTCTTTGTCTAGACTTCAAATCAAGAATGCAGTCTTGACATCCATTTTCCAAATCTCCAGATCCAAACGCACAGCTATAGCTAAAAGAATCTGGATTGACTTAAGCATGGATACCGGAAAAAAGGTTTCATCGTAATCGATATCCTCTTTCTGAGTGTAACCTTTTTCTAAAAGCCTCTCTTTGAAGGTTGCAACCTTCCCGTCACCTCCTTTATTTCGCTTGTAGACCCACTTACTTCCAATCTCTTGTACCCCATCAGTAGTTCTACTAGCTCCCACACTTGATTGGAATCCATAGATCGTTTTTCGATTCAACTGGTACTTGTTAGGAGTCAGTATCTTTATCTTGTATTGCCTCCTTGTAAGTCTAGGGATCTGATTCATCTTCGCCTGGGATTGAGTCTGAGGACTGTCCCATGCCTATGAATCATTTCGGTTGACAGATAACCCTCCCTATGAATCACAGTAAACTTAATTATATAGGTTGTGAACTATTGTATTATTTTATAAGGCACTGATAATGTGATCTTCCGCGTGACACCAACACACCATATTTTCTACAATATAAAATAATTAGACATTTCATTTGCATAACCATAATGTGAATAAACATGCAAACATGTGATTAAATTTAATTAATATTCTCATAGGTAGTTACAGAAATTAAGGTAATACAAGCATAAAGTATGCTTTGCAGTATACAATGCTAACAATCTCCCACTTATACTCAAAGTATGCTTTTAAGTATACTACTCTATTACATAGTCCCTCATATCTCCCACATATACTCAAAGAAGTGCTGCCATACACCGTAATCCCATACCTTCCAGATGACTTTCAAAATCTTTTGAGGGTAGGCCTTTCGTGAAAGGGGCAACAAGATTATCTTCCGATGCTACCCTGGCTACAACTATGTCTCCTTCCTTTACAATGTGTTGTATGATTTGGTACTTATGGTTGATATGTTCACTTGACTTATGGGCTCGTGGTTCCCTCGAACTTGTGACTGCACCAGTATTATCATAATAAATTGTAATACCCTTAGGCAAATCGGGAATCCCATCTTAGTCCTGCAAGAAGTACATGAGACATACCGACTCTTTGACTGCTTCAGAGACTACCATGTACTCGACTTCCATTCGGGCCCGAGATGCATTTGTGCTTCACACTCCTCCAACTAATGGCTCCACCTTCCAGAGCAAACACATAACCTGAAGTAGACTTGGGCTTTTCTTTGTCTGATGAAAAATCTGATTCAGTATAACCCACTGGACATAGCTCATTTGTTTGATATACTAGCATATACTCCATAGTCCTTCTCAGGTATTTGAGTATGTGCTTGATAGCAATCCAGTGTCCTGGTCCTAGGTTAGATTGATATCTAGCAGCCATGCCTACGACATGACACATATCTGGTGCAAAGCATAACATACATGAGGCTTCCCACAACGGACGCATAAGGGATCAGCTTCATGTCATCTATCTCCTTTTGTTTCATAGGACACATATCCTTAGATAGTTGAATTCCATGTATGTAAGGTGTAAAACATTTCTTGGAATTGTCCATGCTAAACCGCTTTAGCACTGTAACGATATAAGATGCCTGAGATAATCACAACATCCTTTTCTTCCGATCTTGAAAGATCTTGATCCTAAGGATGTGCCACGCTTCTCGCAAATCCTTCATATCGAACAGATCAGACAGCCATACCCGTACGTCCGATAACTTTTTCACGTTGTTTACAATCAGAAAAATATCATCTACGTAGAGTACAAGAAACACCAGCATGTTTCCATCGAACTTCTTATACACACAACTCTCACTCGGATATTGGACGAATCCATATGACTGGACAATCTCGTCACGTCGAGTGTTCCAAGATCTACATGCCTGCTCAAGTCCATAAATAGATCTCTTAAGTTTGCACGTTAAGTGCTCTTCTTCTTCAGCAATGAATCACTCTGGTTGGCACAGTCTTAACATCCATTGGCCAAATCTCCAGATCCAAATTCGGAACCATAGCTAAAAGAATCCGAATTGACTTAAGCATGGCTACCGACAAAAAGGTTTCATCGTAATCGATACCCTCTTTATGAGTGTAACCTTTCGCTAAAGCCTCGTTTTAAAAGTTCCAACCTTCCCGTCACCTCATTTTTTTTCGCTTGTAGGCCCAATTACTTACAATGGATTGTACCCCATCAGGTAATTATACTAGCTCCCACACTTGATTGGAATCCATAGATCCATTTATGATTCAATTGGCTACTTGCCATGAGTCAACATCTTTATCTTGTATTGCCTCCTTGTAAGTTCAGGGATCTCATTCATCTTCGCCTGGGATTGAGTCCGAAGAATATCCCATGCCTATAAATTGTTCCGGTTGATGGACAACCCTACCTATGAATCACAGTAGACTTAATTATATACGTTGTGAACTATTGTATTATTTATAAGGCACCGATAATGTGATCTTCCCTGTGACACCAACATACCATATTATCTATAATATAAAATAATTATGCATTTCATCTGCATAACAATAACATGAATAAATGCAAAACATGTGATTAAATGTAATTAATATTCTCATAGGTAGTTATAGGGAATTAAGGTAGTACAAGTATAAAGTATATTTTGCAGTATACAATGCTAACAATCTCCTGCTTATAGTCAAAGTATGCTTTTAAGTATATTACTCTATTACACATTCCTTCATATCTCCCACTTATACTCAAAGAAGTGCTGCCATATACCGTAATCCCATACCTTCCGCATGCCTATAAAAAACTTTTGAGGGTAGGGCTTTCGTGAAAGGGGCAGCAAGATTATCTTCTGATGCAACCCTGGCTACAACTACGTCTCCTTCCTTTACAAAGTGTTGTATGATGTGGTACTTGTGGTTGATATGTTTACTTGCCTTATGGGGTCATGGTTCCCTCGAATTTGCGGCTGCACCGGTATTATCATAATAAATTGTAATATCCTTTGGCAAATTGGGAATCACATCTAAGTCCTATAGAAAGTACTTGAGCCTTACCGACTATTTGAATGCTTCAGAGGCTGCCACGTACTCGGCTTCCATGATAAAGTCCAAGATGCATTTTTGCTTCACACTCCTCTAACTCATGGTGGAGCTTCCATGATAGAGTCCGAGATGCATTTCTGCTTCACACTCCTCCAAATAATGGCTCCACCTCCCAGAGCAAACACATAACCCGAAGTAGACTTGGACTTTTCTTTGTCTGATAAAAAACCTAAGTCAGTATAACCCACTGGACATAGGTCATCTGTTTGATATACTAGCATATACTCCCTAGTCCTTCTCAGGTATTTGAGTATGTCCTTGATAGCAATCCAGTGTCCTGGTCCTGGGTTAGACTGATATCTAGCAGCCATGCCTACGGCATGACACATATCTGGTCTAGTGCAAAGCATAGCATACACGGGGATTCCCACAGCTGACGCATAAGGGATCAGCTTCATGTTATCTGTAATAATCATACTTTTCGTTAGCAATAATTATTAATTCGTAAACCACATGGCTAGTCTGTAATTTTGTTGAAGATTGGTGATCATGTGTTGGGTTTGAGTTTGAGCTTGTATGTTGCAATGCATGCTGGTATTCCATTAATTGTTGTTTCACGGTCAAGTCGTACCATCGGTATTGTGTTCGCAAATCTGTCCCGGATAGGGGGGACTAGCACAGGTTAAGCCATTCACTTAGCGCACGCAAGAAGCATGGTGTTAGCGCACGCCACGGTAAGTAGCGTGGCGCGCTAACCGCCGTCTGACAAGGGCGGAAAGTGCAGGCTTCGACCGGACGATGAAGTAGCGCACGCTACGATTAGCAGTAGCACGCGCTAGGTTTCTTAAGTAGCGCACGCCATTAGACCGTAACGTGTGCTACCTGGCCGTCCAGAGAGGTCACTAGGGATTCTGGACTCCGAAAGGACCGGATGATAGCGCACGCTACTTCAGGCTATTACGCGCGCTAATCGGCACATGCAGCGCACATTATGCGACCGCCAGCGCACACTACTGGGCCGGGCAAATTAGTCCAATAGGCTCTGGACGAGTCGACTAATGCACGCTAACGCTCGTCCAGCGCGCGCTATCATGACCAGACTAGGCGGAAGCTTCTGGACGTGGTGCGGACAGGTGGAGAGTACTGAGCAAGAGTGGTGGGCCCCGGCCAAAGGTTCTGGATCAGGCCGCCCATTAGCGCATGCTAACACAAATCCGTAGCTCGCGCTAATGCGGGCCATTACAAATATATGGGCAGCAGCCTATTTCGGCATTTTTACTCATTTCTTTCTTCTTCCGGCTGTGGGCGATCTTGTGACATAGGAAGAGGCGATTTCCGCCAAATATCATTTGAGACCATCATCTTTCAACCTTTGATGCAAAGTTATCATTATTTAAGCATCTCTTATCATCCAAATCAAGGTATGATTCTCAAGAACCATGGTTTTATGAATTTTAGGGAATTTTGGGGATTTGTGAAGATCTAATCGGATCAACCCGAATAAGCTTAGATCATTGTTGGATTTTGGTTCCGTGCTCGAGATCCTTCGGTATTATTGCACAAATTAAAAAATTGAAATAGTATAACTGCCATTATTCGAAAAAATTAATACACTTACCTTCAAAAACTTTGAACAACAATAAATACTTGCATCAACATTCTTCTCTTTAGCTTTTTTCACTTTAATGACCGACTTAACTTCATCACTGGATACCTCGAAATCAGAATCCGAATCCTTCTTTTGGATATTAACTTCATGAATATCGGCTTCTTCGCATATTCAGATGTTGCTCCTGCATCTCTTCCTCAATTCTAATTGAACCAGACTGAAATTTCTAATTTCTCTTCATAGTCCTAGTACAACGACCCAATTCAGCCGCATCCCAAACTTCCTTATGTTGTTTAAGCAACATGGACTGTCATCGTGATTCCATACCTTTCATCTGAAGCTTTCGATACTACTTCTTGATCTATTCAATATTTTTTTTAACAAACCGTAAAGAAAAGTGATCGAGATCCTTCGGTATTATTGAAGTTTTACGGGATGATTCCGAGGATACCTTTGCTAATCAATTATATTGATTATAACCCCCAAGATGTTTGAAGAATTTCTCCAACGGATAGAACTAGGGAGTTCTAAGTATTTTCGTAGTATTGAAATTGATTGTATTTTGTTGTAACTTAGGAACAGACCTTTAAAGGGAGTTGAATCGAATCCTTTCCTTTCATCAATTTCATCGCATCAAGTTATCCAAGGCAAGCACATGAGTTACATTTGTTAGGCGTATTTTTATGCGCTTATTTATCATTATTTTATATCCAATTTTGAGCCTAAATCTGCATAAATGAGCTTTTAATGCACTATTCTTTTATGTTTTGCAGGAAATTGGAGTCCAGAAGCTCGAACGACGAAAAACGGGCGAAAACGGCAATTTTTGGCTAGGGACCGCGGCACAAGAAGAGTGAGCCGCGGCCCATGAAGAAAACATGCGCCCAGGCATCCGGCGCTGAAGGATAGGGGCCGCGGCACAGATTAAGTGATCCGCGGCCCATGAGGCGGTTTTGATGTGTTGGCCGCGGTTTTGGGCCGTTTTTGGAGCCTGTTCCCAAGCTAATTCCCGGACGCGTTTTGGAGGCTAATGAGAGCTATAAATAAACACTGAAGGTCAGAAAAAGGGGGCATCAATAAATCATCAATCAGGAAGACATCGCGGGACAGAAGAACACACGGAGGAGATTTGTGGGTGACGACAAGACCACGGATCCCTTACGTTTTTTCTGAATTTTTCTGCATCTTATTTTCTAGATCTGCTTGAGTAGGATTGTGATTGTAGCCGATTACATGACGGTTTGATTTATTTATTTTTATTTCAATTCACTCGTTATTCGTATTGAATTGGATTCTTCTCACTATTCTCAATGCTTTCAATTGTCTGGCCAATAGTTGAATTGATTTGAATGTCTTTATGGATTCGGGAGATGAAATTTAGGCATAGTTCTTGTGAGAAAAATCATGATTGTCGTGGGATAGGGATATACTCATGAGAATTGTGAAGTCTATTTATTGTGGGGATTCATGAACTGTTTTAGCTATTAATTATCAAATTCAAATAGGAATATATCGAGTTAATAATTATTAGTATTTTCTATCGACCTTGGGAGAGGCTTTAGAATAATTTAGGAATTCCTGGCTTACAATCAATTGAATAAAGGTGAATTGAATTAAATAAAAATCATTCCTGATTGTTTGAGGTGAAAATCATAATCCTACGCCCTTATTATTATTATTATTATTATTATACCTATTATTATTTTCTATTTATTTTTCTGCTATTAGTTTAGAAATAATTTTTATATAATTGTTCTTCAAATAAAATTATGAGTTGACTATATTTTGGTACTTAGTGAAATCAGTCCTCGAGGGAACGATATCTTACTTATCACTTTATTACTTGTTGACACCGTGCACTTGCGGCATAGTGTGAGGGATTTTCTTCGCAACAAGTTTTTGGCGCCGTTGCCGGGGGACTGATTTTTCGCTAATATCATTACCAAGCGACTCTAATTTTAATTTGAAGTTTTTTTTTCTTTAGTTTCTATATTTTTTTCTTTCTTATTTTTTTCATTATGTTTTCCTTTGATTATCGTGATCCTTGGCACTTCATAAATTTCGATAATCTTAATAATTTGCCTAATAGGGTCAGTCAGTCCCCTCCCCCGAAACAAAAGACCATGCTTGAACATTGTGTAGACGCTCTCAAAAATCCTGATAGTACCCCTCTTGAGCGAGAATGTGCAAGTCATGGTCTTGAGATTCACTATGGTTATTTTCCAGCTCATAGATTTAGCAGTGAAGTTGAGGGGGAGGTTGAAAAGAAAAACATGCTGAGTTTTGGGGTGGATCCCCCAGCACCTAATAATTACATAAATTGTGATGAGCTTGTAGAAGAAGTTACCATTGATGATGTTTCCAAAGAAATTTCATTAAATTGTCATCAAACTTCGAATAATAAGGTGAACACTTATGTGCCTAAAATCTTATTAACGGTGCCACGCATAATTTTTCCTAAATCCATAATGGGAGAGATTGACCCCATTTGATTTTGTTGTGGCTGATTCTTTGAGTTCTAATGAGGTTGTTCATGATATGTATTTATTATCTACCCATTCGAACTCTGCTTATTTTTACATACCTTATCATTATTATATTCTTCCATTATTTTTTGGTTGTCCGCATAATTATTCTTACTCATTATTTTTGGCAACCAAAATTCGGATACTCCCTATATATATGCTTCCATGCCTCTCCATCCGAAGGGTGTATCATAGTATCCCTATCATTAGTGCGCAGCTCGGCGTGCCATCTCATTGATTTTGCCATGTGAGGAGATATAAAACGCCGTTTCAACCCATCCTTCAGTGGAAAATACCAAAGTACCTTCACTGGTTTCTCTTTTCCAGAAGGAGTGATCCTATATCTCTCTGTATCACATACATGACATCTCGTGAGGTCTTCATTAGGATGCCCCCAGAATAGAACACAATCATACATGCAGACGTGGATCTTAATGTAGGAAAGACCAAGATCTTTCAAAATTCATCTCATTTTGGTATATGTGTCAGGAAGACGATGAGCCTGTGGAAGCATATTACTCGTAAGCTCCAAGTAATCATCCACAGACTTGATGGATGATCTGTTTTCCACCTTTAATCTCATCGTTTCCATGACACAATCAAGAACAGTCATGTTACACACTGAGTATATAGGGGTCTGTTGGAGTTGGATTAGCTTGTTATACCTGTCAAGCCCAGTAGTATTGCAAGGCATCAGTCTACGGGGTCGTGGGATTGGCTCAGTTGGTACAGACATCTTGGAATAACCAAACACATCATCAATCAACCTCCTCTTCGGATCGTTGAACCCGTCGTTACCACTGAATTATCAGTGATCATACGAAATAACAGAATTCGGTGCTTCACTGTGGTATATCCAACATGTATATTTACTCCAAAAACCATTCTTCTTTAGGTGCTCCAAGACCTCCTCAAATGGAAAACGATATGTATCACTGCGACATCTACATTTACTACCACTGTCGTGCTCTTTTAGAAATCTCATAAACTGCTTCATCCCATCCATTACTCTTGGATCCCATTTTCGTAACCCAATCCAACTCTTGTCCATCCTGAAAATGTATAAATTTTCCAATATTAATCCAACTAACTAATATTGTTCAAATTATAAATGGAATCATAACAAATAATTAATCATAATGATTATCATCACAGAAAATAATCGTTATACAGAAAAGCTTTCGAATATACAACATGAATAATATAAAGTTTCGAAATTATAATAAAAATACAATAAAATACCTTAATTAATCGAAATGGTGATTATAAAAACCGGTAGAAACCATCGTCACTCAAGCTAGCACAACTAAAAGTAGCAACACAAACTCAAAAAATACACATAGGGGTTTCCAAGAACCGGATTGATCTTTTTCACAAGGTCACAATATTGTAGCAACTGAAAGTAGCAACTCACAATATTGGGTTGGTGTTCTGTGGACTATATATAATTTTAAATTAGAGATTTAGCCGACGACTTGATCTGGGTCGTCGGCTAAACCCTATTTTTTTTTCGAAAAGGGTTTAGCCGACGACTGTAACACCCCCGATATATTCAGGAATATTAAAGCGCCGTAAATCCTTTACATAAGGATTTACAAGGCTGAAGAATTGAACAGACATTAAAAGGTACTAACGATGAGAAATAACGAAATTAAGATACAACAGTTCTTACCAAATACTGAAAGTACAATTGTACAACAGGAACTCAATAATACATCACCAAATTCAAATCCATCACAAATAACTTCGTACTCGAGTACTTATTGAAATAACGAATAAACAACAGATAAATAAACCCGGCCGAAACATCACTCTGCACCCTCGTCGTCATGCAGCTCCAGTGGTTGTTTTCCCGCTCTCCTGGATCCTGAACATAAACAAAATGTTCACCCCCGAAGGGGTTAGCACAACGATGCTAGTACAAGTACCACAACATATTATTCATATCTCATGAATAATAATAACGTAAACGACAAAATACCAACGAGTCTTCTCCTACGAGAAACTCATAAATGACACACACAACTGATAATCACACATGATATCATAACGTACACATGGTAATTCCGTCGATCCAGCGTTCACTGCCTAGAACCCACGATGATCCCGTCAGACCAACCCGTGGTGGAAAAACCCGTCCGATGATCCAGCGCACGCTAGCATAGATCCCCTGATGATCCCGTCGGACCAACACGAGGTGGACATACAATAACGACATACATGCACGACAATATGTATAACAACAATTCATAAAACAATTAAGGTACTTGCCTTGATTTGAAGACAAGAATAACACTTCCACGAAAATGAACACTCGAAGGTCGTCCTCCTCAATCAATCACGTAACGAGACCAAACCTTAACAAAAGAAATGATATAGGATTTATCTCACGTCGTACGGATGTTTAACAATTCGATTTACGACCAAAAGTTCATAAAATGAAATCTGTCTGAACTGCTTAGCGCACGCTAAGTGCTCTGTGTAGCGTGCGTTAAGTCTGCTCGATAGCGCACGCAAACAATAAAGCCTAGCGTACGCTAACTATGCATGGTCGATTTCAGCGACCCGGTATCGACTTGCTCGATGGTCTAGCGTACGTTACGTACCAAACGTAGCGTACGCTAACTCGTGCTCGATAGCGCACGTTAATATTCATAGCATAGCGTGCGCTATCTGTGCATGGTAGTTTACTACTGAGCAGTAAACTGTTCTCGCCATGATCGAAACAATGAAATCTTCCGTGATAATTCATGTTACTTCCATATATACCATGTTCATACCCTTATGAATGATTTTACGGATAATGACAACTTCCGATTCAAGGATATGCATACCAATATAAAACAATATTCCATTTCGACTAAAAATCTTCATACGACAATTCGAAAGGCTTAACGGTTGATATCAACACCTTTATATCAATCAATATTGTCATGCTGAAGTTGTTCAACGTTCCATCTATACTAGATAAATCTTTCCATGATCAATCCTTTAGATTTATCTAACAATAATGATGTTAAAGTCAAGTCTAAGATTGCTATGAAGTCATCTACTAGATTCGGATTACCAATGATAGAAGCTTCACCTACATATTTAATGTAATAAGATTCGAATCATGAAGAGCATAATCCAGGTACTTAAGGCTTATTCATCTCAATATTCCAAACATGATGTACTTTAGATAACTCACTTATGAAAATCAATATCTCATTACTATGATCATTCAAATCGTTAGAATCCAACTCTAAGTCTTGAGATAGATTGAACATACCTTAATATGATGAAAATCACTGAACCGTAAGGTAGAATCCGACTCCGGTTGGTTGTATGCCACTCCAAGGTGCTATTCCACTTCAATGAATACTCCCAAGTGATAACCAATATACAAACACCAACAAGATGTGTTCTAAGTGTGTAGGAGAATTATTTTAGCTCTCTGAACTCTCAAGGATGAAGAATAGGCGACAGAAATGAAAGCCAAAACGGTTGTTGTCCCATTTATAATATTCTGCATTTTAACAAGTTAGCGCACGCTACTAAGCTTTCCTTAGCGTGCGCTAATAATGGTTGACTTCAGAATTGTCCGGGTGCGTCCGCGGGAATCTTATCCGGACCCATGTCCCGGCTGGCGCATGTGCTAGCCGTCCTGCTCAGTAATTGAGTTCTTACCGCACACAACCCCTATCTGCATAGCGTGCGCCAATAGTAGCCCGATAGCGCGCGTTAAGATACATTCTTAGCGTACGCTAACACGAGTTTGCATGAGAAATTTTGCATGTTTCTATACTTATGCACAATGATATCAATGCAAGAAATATCATACTCCAATAATCAAAACCACCAATCCGAATAATACAGGGTTTGAATACAGATGAAATACACCGTAATAAATCCGGATATTACATACTCTCCTACTAAAAAGGAGTTTCGTCCCGAAACTCAAGACGAAAATAACTCGGGATATCTAGACTTCATATCAGCTTCCGTTTCCCAAGTGGCTTCTTCTATTCCGTGACGTGACCATTGAACTTTGACCAAAACGATTGGTTTGTTCCTCAGCTGCTTAACTCGACTCTCGAGTATCTTGACCGGTCTTTCTTCAAACGTCCCATCCTGCGCAACTTCGATCTCGCCGAAATCAATGATATGACTGGGATCTGGTATATACCTCCGTAACTAGGATACGTGGAACACGTTATGAACATGGCACAATGACGGCGGCAATGCCAGTCTATATGCCAACTCCCCAACTCTCTCGAGGATCTCAAATGGTCCGATATATCTCGGACTCAGCTTTCCTTTCCTTCCGAAACGAAAGATTACCCGAGTAGGAGAAACCTTCAAAAGTACATGGTCTCCAGTATTGAACTCCAATGGGAGACGGCGTACGTCTGCGTAAGATTTCTGGCGACTCTAAGCGGTCAACAACCTTTCACGAATTAAGGCTATCTTCTCTCGAGTCTGCACGATCAACTCTGGTTCTGTTCCGATCAAGTCTGACGAATCGTCCTAGCATAGGGGCGATCTGCATCTCCTCCCATATAATGCCTCAAACGGTGCCATCCTAATGGAAGCATGCCAACTATTGTTGTAGGTAAATTCAATCAACGGTAGATGAACTTCCCAATCGTTTGACCAATCTAAGGCACAGGCCCTCAGCATGTCTTCCACCGTTTGTATAGTTCTCTCGGTTGTCGTCGATCTGTGGGTGATAAGGCATCTTGAAGTTCAATTCGGTCCCCAAGGCCTTATGAACTGATTTCCAAAAGTGAGACACAAAACGGCCGTCTCGATCAGAAACAATGGTCTTCGGCGTACCATGCAATCGAACTATCTCCGAAATAAATACTCGTGCCAACCTTTCTGGTCCCCACGTATCCTTAATGCCTAGAAAATGATCTGATTTGATTAAACGATCAACTACCACCCAAATCATGTTCATTCCTGTCCTGGATCTCGGCATATTAGTGATAAAGTCCATCGATATGTCCTCCCACTTCCATTCAGGAATCGGGAGTGGCTTCAACATTCCGGCAGGCCGTTGATGCTCGATCTTAACCTGCTCACAAGTCAAGCATTTAGAAACATAGTCCGCTACCTCTTTCTTCATGTTGCCCCACCAGAAATTCTGCTTCAAGTCTTTATACATTTTACTGGTACCCGGGTGCATAGAATAGGGCGAACTGTGAGCTTCCTTCATAATCGTCTGTTTCAAAACATCATCATCGGGAACACAGAGTCGGTTCTGAAATCTCAAAACTCCATCATCATGAATTATGAATCCGGGGGCCTTTCCTTTGATCACTTCATCACGTAACCGAATCATCAAAGGGTCATCTGCCTGTCTAGATTTGATTCCTTCGGTTAATGATAAAGTTATCTCCATCACGCACAGTTGTCCTTGGACTCTTTGTAACCACACTTCAATTCCTTCACGAATCATCTCTCGTTGAAGGCTAAGTTGGGAGGTCAGTGTCTCCAGCATCTGAATAGAAACAGGCTTGCGGCTAAGTGCATCGGACACTACATTCGCTTTGCCTGGATGATATAAAATCTCCAAGTCATAGTCCTTAATCAGTTCTAACCATCTTCTTTGCCGCATGTTCAATTCTTTCTGACTGAATATGTACTTGAGACTCTTTGTGATCCGTAAAGATCTGACAGTGAGTCCCGTACAGATAATGCCTCCACATCTTCAAAGCAAAAACCACTGCTGCTAGCTCCAAATCATGTGTTGGGTAATTTACTTCATAAGGTTTCAGCTGTCGTGACGCATAAGAGATCACCTTGTCATTCTGCATCAATACACACCCGAGTCCTTGGTTTGAAGCATCACTGTAAACTATAAATCCTCCAGTTCACTGTGGAAGTGATAGAATCGGTGCCTTCGTCAATCTCTTCTTTAATTCATTAAAGCTAATCTGACACAACTCATTCCACTCAAACTTTTGAGTTTTCTGCAGGAGTCGAGTAAGTGGGCGGGAGATTTTAGAAAACCCTTCCACGAATCGACGATAGTATCCAGCAAGTCCTAAGAAGCTTCGGACTTCTTTCACGTTCTTTGGAGGCTTCCAATCCATAATTGCTTCGATCTTCTGAGGATCTACTCGGACTCCTTTAGCTGACACCACATGGCCGAGGAACATTACTTCTTTTAGCTAGAATTCACACTTAGAAAGTTTGGCGTACAATTGCTCGTTTCTCAAAAGTTCCAATACAATCCGTAAATGCTGCGCATGTTCTTCCGGACTCTGAGAATATACCAGAATGTCATCAATAAACACGACCACAAATTTATCCAAAAATTCAATGAACACTCTGTTCATCAATTGCATAAATACAGCAGGTGCATTAGTGAGACCAAACGGCATCACTACAAACTCATAATGTCCGTAGCGAGTTACGAGCTGATTTGAACATCGATTCCTTAATCCTCGGTGATGATATCACGATCTCGGATCGATTTTAGAAAATCTTGTTGCCCCTTCCAATGGTCAAGCGGATCATCAATCGTGGCAGCGGATACTTGTTCTTAATCGTCATCTTGTTCGACTCTCGATAGTCAATACACGATCAAGTGATCCATCCTTCTTTCGGACAAAAGAATCGGCGCTCCCGTGGTGAAACGCTTGGCTGAATATAGCCCTTGTCCAGTAACTCCTCCAGCTGCTTCTTCAGTTCGTACATCTCAGTAGGTGCCATACGATACAGCGCCTTGGAAATTGGTGTAGCTCCGGGTTCCAGCTCAATGGTAAATTCTACATCCCTTCGTGGAGGTAGTCCAGGTAATTCGTCAGGAAATACATCTGGAAATTCGTTCACGACAGGAATGGATGAAAGTTCCACAATTTCGTCTTCTTTCTTCATTGCATAGCACCAATATCTGGTACAGCCATGTTTCAACAATCTGACAGCTTTCATCGCTTTGATCAATTTTCCTGAGCTTCCCGGTTTCCATCCCTCAAACAGAATTTCGGAACCATCGTCAGCAATCAGCGAGATATTCCTCTTTCGGTAGTTTACAATTGCTCCATACCGATTAAGCCAATCGTCTCCGAGTATCAGGTCATCTCCTTGCATTTCTATCACGATCAGATTTGAGAGCCACTCTCTGCCTCCAAACGATACAGGGAAATGTCTAGTTTTTAAATTTCCGAGAATCCTCTCTCCACTCGGTAAACCAACAACATAAGGTTCACAAGTATGAAAACTGGAAATATTCAAACGATTTACACAAGACAAAGATATAAAAGAATGCGTAGCTCCTGTATCGAATAAAACGCTAGCCGTTGGGAAAGGATCGGGCCGATGCACGATGCGATAGCAGCATCCTGATCGTCTGTCCTCCTCATCTCTTACAGACGTGGGGGAGCAGATCTGGCACTCGATGTCCCCTTTCGGTCCCATTGTCCTCTGCCTCATCCACGGCCAAAATTCTGAGGCATCTGAACACTTTGCTGCGTCTGTTGGATACTGGCTTCCTTCTGGACTGGCTGTGGTGTACGGGCTCTAAAAGACTTTGCAGCCTCTTCACAAAACACTGCCCGATGTCCCTCTCATCCACAATCAAAACAAGTTACGGCAGGAAGGGGGCAATTCCGTCTATAGTGCCCCGTCTGGGCGCAGTTAAAGCATTTCCTGGTAACATCAGTAATAGTCGACGTCGCTCCGAAGTTCTTTGCTCTCATAACTGGGTGCGGAGGTTTCTTGAAAGAGTGAAAGGATGACTGGGCCTTACGGGGCCCGCTGTTCTTGTGCTCTATAAAAGTACCAGAGACTTTCTGTTTCTTGGTTTCCGCAAGTTTCTACATAGCTGCTTCCTTGATCTCATACGCCAACGCCTTATCCTGGTATTGACGGAGTGTGGTACATTCAAATCCGGACATGTACCTCTGGATTTTTGGTTTCATCCTCATATCGAAATGGATCATCATTTCTGCATCTGTTCTGACCAAATGTCGAACAAATGCCAGCTGCTGGTTAAACGTCTTAATCACCTGGGATACTGGCACATCAGAAGGCTGAGCGGAGAAAAATTCCCGAACTTTGGCTTCCCTCACAGGACGAGGGCAATACTGAGCTTCCATCATCAATCTAACCTCTGTCCAATCGGCATCATGGTCTACAGGCCGGATGGCTTCCCACCACTCGGACGCTTCCCCTATCAGAAAATATTGAGCGATAGAGGCTCTCCGGTCGTCTGGGCAGTTAATTCCGGCAAAGATTTTCTCCAGTTCCTTCAACCAATGGTTCCATGTGGGAGTCTCAGAAATACCATCGAATTTGGGTGGTTGCATCTTCGACACCTCTTGCAGCCACCGGTCGCCTCGATTTCCCATGTCTGGGATCCCTTGCTGTCTCTCTCCCTGCTGTAGTCCCACCACCACTTGCATTCGATCCACGACCTGGGCGAACTGAGTCATCTGGTTCACCACTTGACGAAGGATCTCTGGTACAGCAGGATCTTGTTCGTTATTAATAGACTGTTGCGGCTCGACTGAGCTATGACTGGCCTGATTAGAAGGCGACGCTTTCCTTTCAGCATTTCTTCGTCTGCGTCCACGTCCACGTCCTCCTCTCAACATACTGTAAGCATAAATACTCAATATACAAGAAACAACATCGTTCTAATATTCGAGTATAAAGAGACACAACATGTAAAGAACGAGATAGAGTTTAGGAACTTACAACCACCGTTCGCATGAAGACGTAGGCAGTGCAGTGATATCATTCACGACCGGTTACCTCAAAAGATATAAATGACCCCTATTTTAACCCAACGGCCAAGATATCCATAATCTTAGCTCTGATACCATATTCTGAACCACCCTCGATATATTCAGGAATATTACAGCGCCGTAAATCCTTTACATAAGGATTTACAAGGCTGAAGAATTGAACAGACATTAAAAGGTACTAACGAATAGAAATAACGGAATTAAGATACAACAGTTCTTACCAAATACTGAAAGTGCAATTGTACAACATGAACTCAATAATACATCACCAAATTCAAATCCATCACAAATAACTTCATACTCGAGTACTTATTGAAATAACGAATAAACAACAGATAAATAAACCCGGCCGAAACATCACTCTGCACCCTCGTCGTCATGCAGCTCCAGTGGTTGTTTTCCCGCTCTCCTGGATCCTGAACATAAACAAAATGTTCACCCCCGAAGGGGTTAGCACAACGATGCTAGTACAAGTACCACAACATATTATTCATATCTCACGAATAATAATAACGTAAACGACAAAATACCAACGAGTCTTCTCCTACGAGAAACTCATAAATGACACACACAACTGATAATCACAACATGATATCATAACATACACATGGTAATTCCGTCGATCCAGCGTTCACTGCCTAAAACCCACGATGATCCCGTCAGACCAACCCGTGGTGGAAAAACCCGTCGGATGATCCAGCGCACGCTAGCATAGATCCCCCGATGATCCCGTCGGACCAACACGAGGTGGACATACAATAACGACATACATGCACGACAATATGTATAACAACAATTCATAAAACAATTAAGGTACTTGCCTTGATTTGAAGACAAGAATAACACTTCCACGAAAATGAACACTCGAAGGTCGTCCTCCTCAATGAATCACGTAACGAGACCAAACCTTAACAAAAGAAATGATATAGGATTTATCTCACGTCGTACGGATGTTTAACAATTTGATTTACGGCCAAAAGTTCATAAAATGAAATCTGTCTGAACTGCTTAGCGCACGCTAAGTGCTCTATGTAGCGTGCGTTAAGTCTGCTCGATAGTGCATGCAAACAACAAAGCCTAGCGTACGCTAACTATGCATGGTCAGTACTTTACTGACCAGCCGACTGACTCGTCTGATGGTCTAGCGTACGTTACGTACCAAACATAGCGTACGCTAACTCGTGCTCGATAGCGCACGTTAATATTCATAGCATAGCGTGCGCTATCTGTGCATGGCAGTTTACTGCTGAGCAGTAAACTGTTCTTGCCATGATCGAAACAATGAAATCTTCCGTGATAATTCATGTTACTTCCATGAATACCATGTTCATACTGTTGTTGCCCAAAATATTTATCTGAAGATTAATACTGCTGGAAGACGGACAACAAACAACAATTGCGGGAGCACTTCCGAGAGAAGATAAATAATACAAGATTTGCCGGGTTTGTTAGGCCCGGGCTTGAATGCTCTCGCGAGATGATATTAATACGAATATTCGTGGATACAAGTATTAATGAGAGAAATCTAAATACAATGAGTGTAAAAAGACTCTGTTAATCCGGCTCTTGAGCGAAGCTCGGTGTTCTTCGTCCCCGCCGATCGTCTGCCTGATGAGAGAGGCCGGGAGAAGTAAGACCGAATGATAGCTGTTGCCAAGAGTTGGAGATTAGCCAAGTGCTGGGTGTTGAATCTCGTGGGAATGCAGAGAGTGTTTTTGTGAGCCAAAATCTCAGTCTAGTGCAGAAGAATTTCGGTCCTTGGACAAGTGCTGGGAGCCTTGTATATATAAGGGCAGCCGGGTCTTGTCCTCTTGTGGGCGATCGCCTTCCGGCCATTATAATAATGGGGCGATCGTCCGCCGGCCAATATTATAATGGGGCGATCACCCGGGCTGTCGGGCTAAATTCCAAGGAAGAGGCTGGCGATGCAGCAAAGTCAGCTCCAGCAGTATCCACTGGCGGTCGATGGGGGCGGCATGCGTCCGGAGTCAGTCACATGCGGCCCTACTGACAACTTTCGGTGGCTTGTCGGCTGGTGGAAAGATTCTGCCACGCTGTGGTCAATGACCCGTGATTCGCGGATATTGTCTCGGCCCTTGCACGTGGTGCCAGTCTTAAGGTTCGGCCTTTGCCGACTGGATGGCCATCGGTGCTGATCGACATGTGGCGTTCATCTTTAGCTGGTCATCAGAAGTCGCCATCGGCCAGTTGCTGAGGGTCGGCATTGGTCGGTCACCAAGGGTCGGTCGGCAAGTGCCGAGAGATGATCGTCTCCAGTTGGTCGCCAGGAGTCGGTCGCCGAGTACCGAGAGGCGATCGTATTGATGTCGATCGCTCGGCACCGGGATTCGTCCTGGGACCTTCGGTTGGCCAGTCTAGCTTGTCCGCTGGGTAAAGGCTCGGTCGCTCAGTCGGTGGCGATTACGCCTTGGCCGCTCGGCAGTGACTCGGTCGCCCGACGTCCGAGGCGATCGCCGGTCGGAAAGTGTTAATTCTTGACACAACAATTGCCTCCCAGCTTGCTCCTATGTTGAAGACATGGGGCGAGGTGGTTCTTGCTGGCGATCGTGTAAGGACGGGCGACCTTGCTGAGCTGCTTTAGGATTCGGTCTTGGGCTATCATGGTCGATTGGCTAGCTATCTTTCGGTCTTTCACCTGCAAAAAACAACATTGGCCGATCCCCCTCGGAAACTTGGTGGTTTCGCTTGTTTTGAGGAATCGTGCACAGTCGCGGAGATCGATGGACCGACTCCATGACCGTGTCTTGGTGCGTGAAGACATTGAGTGTCTCGTGACTCACTTTATTATGAGGGTCCTCTGTTAGGTTGCGCCTCGCCTCGTATTTAAACGAAGGGCGTGCGGTCTCGGTCTAGAGGAGTCCTTGCGCGGGGCAGCGTCGGATGAATCAACTCCACGCCCGCAGCTTGTTAGCTCTGCTTCCACCTCGGCCAGCCATGGAGATGGCCGACCTCGACGGTGTACGTTGAGACGGGGGTTGTGGCACGTGTCCACTGATTAAATTTGGAGAGCCCTCAGAGTACGCCGGCCTCGTATTTAAACGAAGGGCGGGCGATCTTGGCCGAAAGGGACCTTGCATGGTCGAAGCAGCCGGTTTCATCGACTGCCAGGACAATGGCTTTATGATGTGCGGTGGAGGCGATCTTACGCCTTAGTCCGTCATGTTAGATGCTGGACTATAGATGGCGATCGTGTCCGCCGGGTTTCTGATGATGTAGCGTGATAATCGGCGATCGGGCTGGAAGACTGTCGATCGTCGCTCGGTTGCCGATCGCTTTATTCGTAGGTCGATATCGGCGATCGGGCGGGAGATCATCGTCCGGGCGCCGATCGCGCTGCTCACAGGCTAAGAAGGAACCTTTGCCTGGCCAGAAAATCTGCGGCTCTAGCCCGGAAGGCTGCGTAGGTTGTAGGTTGGTTTTTCGTGAGATGCCTGAACATAGGCGAAAAACCCTAAAATCCTCCCAGGACTGCGTAGAGGGCGGTCTCATCTCTTACGGGCTCGCCGTTGAGGATGATCACGTCTACCCGGTCGATGTAGTCCGAGTCGGACTCTTCTTCTCCCTGCTTGATTTGCATCATGCGAAGGGGACCTTCTGGCCGGACGACCCGGGTGGCGAAATACTCCGTGAAGACGTGCGCCAGCTCGTTAAAGGAGCCAATGGACCGAGGTGGCAATGATGTGTACCACCGGTGGGCGAGGTCGTCGAGCGTCAGCGGGAACATTCGGCACCGGGTCGCGTCCGAGGCCCCACACCCGGTCATGTAGATGTTGAACTTCCTCAGGTGCACCTGGGGGTCCGATCGCCCCTCGTACACGGGTGTTTGCGGGGGAGCGATCCTGTGCTGCATGGGGGCGAGCTCGATGTCGATCGCGAGCGGCTCGGCGATCGTCTTCTTGACGCCTGCCCCGGATTCCAGGAGCGCTTTCACGTCGTCTAGCTGACGTTGCAATGCGGCAATCGTCGTGGCTCGGCTGCTTGCTGATCGGCTTTGGGAGCGGGAGCCGAGGCGATCGTGTACCGATCTCCGGACACCGCTGCTTCCGACCTCGGCAATTTCGCGAGCGGGAGCCAGGCGGCCGGGTTGCCTTCTGGGAGCTGGGTAGGCCGAGCTCCTGGTGACGGACTCAAACTCCGTCGTCTCGTAGTGAGGCGGGCCCCGGCCGCGTGTCGGAGTCACCGCCCGTGCGATCGAAGACAGAGGTGCCCGACCGCAGCGCCTATTCTTGCGACGAGAGCCTCACAGCGATCGCTCGCGTATCGCCTTGAGCTTCGCTTGGACTTCGGCGGGCGGCCGAGGGTGATAGAGGGAGGCGCGTTGGCGCACTCCGTCGTTCTGAAGGCGGCTATGGCCTCTTCGATCTGTTCATTGGTTCGGGCCCGATCGAGCGAAGAGGCCGCCGTCCGGGACGCAGTATCGGCGTCTCGATCGCGGCGACTACCTTCCACCATCGAGTGCGGCTCGGATTGGGACGGCAGAAGTGCAGCCGGTGAGTCAGCGGCTTTCTTCGACGCGGAGGCGGAAGACATGATTTCTGAAAGATTTCTTTGAAGCGCAGTGAGTGTCACTTCAAGTATCTGCCCCGAGAACAGTGAGTGTTCTTCGGGACGGTAGGTATAAAAAATTTGAGGGTTGGGCCCCCTTCCTCTAGCGCCAATTGTTGTTGCCCAAAATATTTATCCGAAGATTAATACTGCTGGAAGACGGACAACAAACAACAATTGCGGGAGCACTTCCGAGAGAAGATAAATAATACAAGATTTGCCGGGTTTGTTAGGCCCGGGCTTGAATGCTCTCGCGAGATGATATTAATACGAATATTCGTGGATACAAGTATTAATGAGAGAAATCTAAATACAATGAGTGTAAAAAGACTATGTTAATCCGGCTCTTGAGCGAAGCTCGGTGTTCTTCGTCCCCGCCGATCGTCTGCCTGATGAGAGAGGCTGGGAGAAGTAAGACCGAATGATAGCTGTTGCCAAGAGTTGGAGATTAGCCAAGTGCTGGGTGTTGAATCTCGTGGGAATGCAGGGAGTGTTTTTGTGAGCCAAAATCTCGGTCCAGTGCAGAAGAATTTCGGTCCTTGGACAAGTGCTGGGAGCCTTGTATATATAGGCGCAGCCGGGTCTTGTCCTCTTGTGGGCGATCGCCTTCCGGCCATTATAATAATGGGGCGATCGTCCGCCGGCCAATATTATAATGGGGCGATCACCCGGGCTGTCGGGCTAAATTCCAAGGAAGAGGCTGGCAGTCTGCTTAAAGTCCAAAGCTCCAGCAGGCATCCAGCTGGGCGGTCCAATGGGGGGCCAGCACGCGTCCGGAGTCAGTCACATGCGGCCCTACTGACAACTTTCGGCGGCTTGTCGGCTAGTGGAAAGATTCTGCCAGGCTGTGGTCAATGACCCGTGATTCGCGGATCTTGTCTCAGCGCTTGCACGTGGTGCCAGTCTTAAGGTTTGGCCTTTGCCGACTGGATGGCCATCGGTGCTGATCGACATGTGGCGGTCGTCTTTAGCTGGTCATCAGAGGTCGCCATCGGCCAGTTGCTGAGGGTCGGCATTGGTCGGTCACCAAGGGTCGGTCGGCAAGTGCCGAGAGATGATCGTCTCCAGTTGGTCGCCAGGAGTCGGTCGCCGAGTACCGAGAGGCGATCGTATTGATGTCGATCGCTCAGCACCGGGATTCGTCACAGGACCTTGATTGCTTGATCTAGCTTGTCCATTGGTAAAGGCTCGATCGCACTGGTGGTTGCGATTCGCCTTGGCCGCTCGGCAGTGACTCGGTCGCCCGACGTCCGAGGCGATCGCCGGTCGGAAAGTGTTAATTCTTGACACAACACATACCCTGATGAATGATTTTACGGATAATGACAACTTCGGATTCAAGGATATGCATACCAATATAAAACCATATTCCATTTCGACTACAAATCTTCATACGACAATTCGAAAGGCTTAACGGTTGATATCAACACCTTTATACCAATCAATATTATCATGCTGAAGTTGTTCAACGTTACATCTATACTAGATAAATCTTTCCATGATCAATCCTTTAGATTTATCTAACAATAATGATGTTAAAGTCAAGTCCAAGATTGCTATGAAGTCATCTACTAGATTCGGATTACCAATGATAGAAGCTTCACTTACATATTCAATGTAATAAGATTCGAATCATGAAGAGCATAATCCAGGTATTTAAGGCTTATTCATCTCAATATTCCAAACATGATGTACTTTAGATAACTCACTTATGAAAATCAATATCTCATTACTATGATCATTCAAATCGTTAGAATCCAACTCTAAGTCTTGAGATAGATTGAACATACCTTAATATGATAAAAATCACTGAACCGTAAGGTAGAATCCGACTCCGGTTGGTTGTATGCCACTCCAAGGTGCTATTCCACTTCAATGAATACTCCCAAGTGATAACCAATATACAAACACCAACAAGATGTGTTCTAAGTGTGTAGGAGGATTATTTCAGCTCTCTGAACTCTCAAGGATGAAGAATAGGCGAAAGAAATGAAAGCCAAAACGGTTGTTGTCCCATTTATAATATTCTGCATTTTAACAAGCTAGCGCACGCTACTAAGCTTTCCTTAGCGTGCGCTAATAATGGTTGACTTCAGAATTGTCTAGGTGCGCCCGCGGGAATCTTATCCGGACCCATGTCCCGGCTGGCGCATGTGCTAGCCGTCCCGCTGAATAATTGAGTTCTTAGCGCACGCAACCCCTATCTGCATAGCGTGCGCTAATAGTAGCCCGATAGCGCGCGTTAAGATATATTCTTAGCGTGCGCTAACACGAGTTTGCATGAGAAATTTTGCATGTTTCTATACTTATGCACAATGATATCAATGCAAGAAATATCATACTCCAATAATCAAAACCACCAATCCGAATAATACAGGGTTTGAATACAGATGAAATACACCGTAATAAATCCGGATATTACAACGACCCAGATCAAGTCGTCGGCTAAACCATCATAAAAGTCGTCGGCTAAAGTTTAACCCTTTACCCGACGACTTCGTTGCACTTTAGCCGACGACCGAGAGAAGGTCGTCGGCTAAACTATTTTAGCCGACGGCACTACGAGTCACTTTAGCCGACGACACTTAAAAGTCATCGGCCGTTTTTTTATGTGTTGTCGGCTAAAGTGTGAATTTTCGTAGTGATAAGCTCCGTATCTTGGGCAATAATATTATCTATATGACACTTATTATTACTAGAAATCGTGTCCCGACTCATGCGGATTGATGATGTCCCCTTGAAGAGCTCGATAATGATTATTATATTAAATCCTGCAGGTGGATTTAATTCCGATATAATAATAAGGTTCGAGTGGTACTACTCTTGGATAAGATATTAATTAATTAAAGCTATCAGTAGCTTATAATTAATTAATGGACATTTGATATCTTAAACATGGGAAATAATATATTTAAATTAGGAGCCCGATTTCGTAAATTGGGATCTGGGTAGGAAGTGCAATATTAACTCTTTAGTGGACTGAGTTGATATTAGTGAACTCAACCATATTAGGAAAGGGATTAATATGCAAAGTTAGGTGACACTAAGAGTCTTAACCCTAATCCTCCTTAAGATCTCTATAGTAGTCCAAGAGCCTATAAATAGGACATATAAGGAGGTTGGCCGATTTTACATTATTCATACACAAGAAATTTTAGTTTTTTCTTCTTGGTCTTTAATTGTAGATAGCACAATTATGATAGCACATTAATTCTCTCTACATATCGGAATTTCTTGAAGAAAATAAAATCGATAGTTGTGAGAAATAAATTTTCGGTGGATCCATATTGTGTCCAAGCAAGATCCGGTAGCTCGTTGCCCATACAACGTCCGGGTTAAGGTGGATCATAGTCTAGAAGGTCTAAAGGTAGAAATACAAGGAGATCAAGAACAAAAGCAACCACTACGCTTCAAAGGTAATATCATATGATCTTTGATATAGATTAGGATATTAAGTTTACCAGCATATGTATTTAATAAATAATAAATAATATTTAAATTGCTTATTAATCTTAGTAGTCAATTAATTAGCATGCCTAAATAGATTTTATGCTTGTGGATGCTAAAACGTGTTTATCAAATATTTAACCAACTTCGCTTCCGCTGCGTTTTTTTTCCAACAATTGGTATCAATGCCAGATTTTTAGGCTTTTGCTATCTTAACTAATTTTGCTGATTAATTGATAGTAATTTAAATATTCATGTAATTTGATGTTGGGATATTTTGCGAGATGTGTTCTTGCAGGGAATATGATCCAATTATCATGGTTTATGTGAATGGTTTATTTATTTATTTTTATTATATATGCAATTATTGATTTGGCCCGGTTTGAGGCATGTAATGGTTTTTCCCATGAGAAAATCCGCGGGTAGATCTAGGATTTTATTTTTTGTGTAATCTTGCTGTAAATTTGATGTATTTTATTTTGTGTAAAATTGTAATCGAATCCGGAAAAGATGGAATCACGAAGTAGAGCGAGGCAGGACACCGCAGCTGTTGGATAGCCGCGCCGACAAGAAGACGCGCATGCTTGGCGGCCCCGGAACTTGCCTTGAGGGCGGCTGCTCGGGGCGATTCACCGATTCGGGTCGGGTCGTCCAACTTTTTGGTCCCGTCCGTTTCACCGCCGTTCGTTGCGTCCGCTAGAGAGTCGGGATTTAAAATTAAATTTTTTTCCATGTAATTAATTTTGCATAAAAAGTGAAATTTTAATTTTGGAAATCCACGGCCCGGCTAGGGAGAGTGACGAGATGCTTGATCCAGTGGGAGAAATCGAGTCGAATATTTTCTCGGATTCAAATCAAGGAAGAAGATAATGATAATTGGATAATTTAATTATCCATGCTTTGTTTTGGTTTACTGTTTTGATGTATGGCATGTATGAATATATGCGTGATATGTTTCTTCATGTTAGGACGAGAAAATTAAAAATCTTAAGGCTAAAATAACTAAGTGATTAAATTGATTTATTTTTTTAAAATAAAAACATTTTGGCCTCCATAATTGATTTAAATTGTGAAGTAATTAGCATGCGCGTTGACATTAAGGTCTTCCTCCATATCAAATGTGCTAATTCTAGGTTCGCTAGTTTTAAATTTCAAATTATAATATAAGCTAAATATTATTTTTTACGATAGGACATCTCATCTGTAGGACTATTATTTAAAAATAATGTTTTAAGGATGCTAGTTATGGTGTTCACTTAGGTGTATTAATTAATAAGCTCCCCATCGGAGTACATGTTAATTAATAAGTGCTACAAGTGCGGTCAGAAAGGATATTTTAAAGCGGACCCGCCCTGCTCTTAAGAAAGATATGTCTCGTGCCCTAGTAGTCAAAACATGTTTAGCAGCTTGTTCTTCCACTTCGTGGATAGTTTATTCAGGCTCCACTGATCATGTTTGCTTTGACTCCCATGGTTTTCAGGTAACCAAGCAGCTTAGGGCGGGCGAGATTATTATCAACTAGGGCGATTATTCTATGTTTACATCTGTTGCAGTAGGAGTCGTGCAGTTGAAGATTAATGATAAATTATTAGTCCTCATTAATGTATTATTAGTACCAGATTTTAAAATGAATTTAATTTCTGTTTCTAAATCAAAATGTGATGGTTATTCAGTTTCTTTTGATGTTGATGCTATTATTAGGTAACGAAATGGTGAATATATTTACAAAGGTATTTTTAATGATGGACTGTATGTCGTTAATACTACACAAACTCCCATGCATAAATCACTTAACTCTTTATCTAAACCTAAAAAGAGAAAAGAACATTTGAGCATAAACGAAACATAACTGTGGCGTCTATATCTAGGTCATGTAAACCTTATAAGGATTCAAAGTTGAGTCATTTTCAATTTGTGAATCCTATATGGAAGGCAAGATGACCAAAAGGGTTTTCAGGAGCAAGGGAAACCGTGCTCAGAATGTGTTAGAATTGATTCATACGGATATATGTGGTCCAATGAATATCCAGGCTGGGGGTGGTTTAGAATACTTCATCACGTTTATAGATGATTATTTGAGATATGGATACATCTATTTCATGCGATGTAAGTCTGAAGCCTTTGACAAGTTCAGAGACTACAAGGCTGAAACGGAGAAGCGTCATGGGAAGAGTATCAAATCACTACAATCTGATCGTGGTGGCGAATACATTAGTAGAGAGTTTTTGGATTTCTTGGCAAATGAGGGAATTTCATCCCAGCTCACTGTGCCAGGTACCCCACAACAAAATGGTGTTGCTGAAAGAAGGAATAGAACTCTTTTAGAAATGGTTAGGTCAATGATGAGTTATTCGGATTTACCTATTTCATTTTAGGGATACGCCTTAGAAACATTGGTGTACATTTTCTAAACCTGGTGCCTTCGAAATCAGTTCCAAAAACACCAACAGAACTGTTGAGTGGGCGAAAGCCAGTCTAGGACATGTTCGGATTTGGGGTACTCCAGTACATGTGCTGAACAAGGAAGTTGATAAGTTGGCATCTCGTACAGAATTACGAGTATTTGTAGGATATCCTAAGGGAACAAAAGGTCATTGTTAGAACCAATGGCCGATTCCTAGAAGAGGATTATATGATTAGTCACAAGCCCATGGGCGAGATAATTCTAGAAGAGTTGAGGGGCGAGACTCCGTCTATACCAATCGTACAAGCGCCAACTAACAACGCACCACGTATTGATTCTGAGACTTTTACACCAACTTAGGATTTGCCTCGTCGTAGTGGGAGGCTTTTTCATCAACCGAAACGATTCATAGGTGTGGGATAGTCTCTGGACTCAATCCGAGAGGAAGATGAATCAGATACCTGGACCTACAAGGAGGCAATCCAAGATAAAGATGCTGACTCCTAGCAAGTAACAATGGAATTAGAAATGAGATCTTTGAATTCCAATCAAGTGTGGGAGCTAGTAGAACTACCTGATGGGGGTACAATCCATTGGGAGTAAGTGGGTCTACAAGCAAAAGAAAGGAGATGACGGGAAGGTTGAAACCTTCAAAGCGAGGTTTGTTGCGAAAGGTTACACTCAGAAAGAGGGTATCGATTCTGATTTCGCTGGAAGCCACGCTTAAGTCAATCCGGATTCTTTTAGCTATACCTATGCATTTGGATCTGGAGATTTGGCAAATGGATGTCAAGACTGCATTCTTGAATGGGAGTCTAGACAAGGAAATCAATATGCACCAACCAGAGGGATTCATTGATGAAGGAGAACACTTAGTGTGCAAACTTAAGAGATCCATTTATGGACTTAAGCAATCATCTAGATCTTAGAACACTCGATTTGACAAGGTTGTCCAGTCATATGGATTCGTTCAATGTCCGAGTGAGAGTAGCGTGTATAAGAAATCCGATGGATATTCTTCTGAATGGAAACAACGTGAAGGAATTGTCGGACGTACGGGTATGGCTATATGAGCAATTCTGTAACACCCCAAATCCGCTCAGGGATATTACACGCCGTAGAACCTTTCCTCAAGGATCTACCAGGCTAGTAACAACATGAAACATCTCGACAATGCCTTTAAGGCCAAAATGACTCAGTAGACCGATTTGGCCTTTCAATAAAAACATACAACTCGATTACAACTCATGCCCACGCAGGGGTCAAAACACAACCACACCCGTACAACGGGAAAAATATAGCAGCGGAAAATAAAGTACAACTGAACCAATACATGATGTACGGTTCCTCATGTGATTAGTATCGATCATCTTTCATCATCCTTCGTGCCGACCCTGTGTTATGCTCCAAAACCTGAATGCAAAAACAGACATCCACCCCCCGAATACTCGGGGGTTAGCAAAACTCCACTGTTTTGCTAGTGCAAGAACAAAGTGCAAATACGAGCCATACAATTCACATTCCACGAATAACAATAACCAAGGATCCTCAAAGATCCAAACGAAACGAAAAGCACTTCCCGAGGCAAGAATTTGAGAAAACGTTCCAAAATCGAAAGATCACAAATCAATGGAAAAATTTATAAAAACAGTTTAGAATGCCATCGAGAGTTTTAATAGAAAATAATTTAGGATTATCAAATCCTACTTTTCAAAATCCAAAAGATAAAAGGGGTCACCGCCCCAAAGGTTTACTTCCCGTAAAATAACCTTTACCAAACCGTTGGGATTTTAGCCCCAAATCCGTAAAATGACTTTTACAAACCATTGGGATTTTAGCCCCAAATCTCATAAACTCATAGTACACAAGAACGACCACAAGGTTCTTCTCCCAACAACAAAATCCACAAATAAAGGATTTAACACAAACAACAAAATACTCTAGAGCCATCCTAGCCAAGTAGGCCAAACGAACAACTTACCTCTTACACACTTAGTCAATGCATGCAATCATGAAAACCGTTCAAAAGCACTCATTTACGGAAATGCCATAATCAAATCACATTTTGCAAAATGCACCACAATTAACCGTCGATCCACGTCTCTGTGGACCCCTACCGAGACCCCGTCGGATCTAACCCGTAGTGGTTAAAAGCAAGCTCATCGATCCACGTCTCTTGTGGACCCCTGCCGAGACCCCGTCGGATCTAACCCATAGTGAGCATACACACACACACGTTACCCATGCAATACTAATATGCTAAGAATGTAAGTTCATCAAGATTACTTACTAGAGATGGCCATTTATCCGACAACATTATCAAACTCTTCAAAACACAATAACAAGATTAAACACGGGATACACGATTCCATAACTTTAAACAATAGGGATATCATCAAAGCCTTCAACGTTTAAAATGATCAATTCCCAAAACACAACGTTCACAAAACACACACGCGTTTTGAAAGAGAGCCTTTAACGAGGCCAAACCGAAATATTTTGAAACTTCATTTCAAATAACCAAACAAACACATCAAGACGACCACCGATAATCATATCCATAAAACGAGAAAAGTATGGGCAAGGTACTTGCCTCGAAATCACGATGGCAACAAGACGACGGATAGGACGCGGTCGAATAGCCCCGAACCCCCGAACAATATCAAGAACGCGATAGCACCACGAGTATTATGAGAATAACACCACACGAATCATCAATCACCAAACGGGATTCAACATCGGTATCCTCGAACACCTATAAACCTCCGGAAGGAACAATAACACATGGTTACGACGAGAATCAAGGCCAAAACTACGGAAATCCCAACAAACTATCGAAGGGAAACTCATTGGGACATTTAATCGAACACTAAATGTTCAATAATTCCCAAGAACACTCGAATCATCAATCGAGTTAAACAAACTCGATATATGGATATACAACCCATAGAACACGATTAATAACATCATACTACACCAACCGATGTATCAAAATCGGGCTAGAATCGAAATCAAAAACAAATTCTCCGAAAAGTCAACTTGAAGGAAAATCGAGAAATATACCTTGATTCGACGAAATACACAGATTGGATGATGATATCAACAAGGATCTTGCAAAACATCTTGGAATTGAGTAGGATCGACCAAGAACTCCATTTCCCTTCGCACCCGTCGCCAGCCGCCGAAAGAAGGAGAAAAATCGAGTAAAAATAAAGTCTGGCCGAGCCCAGGCCATATATAGCCGGCAGGGTTACAGCCGTAACCGGCAGTGCCTTACGGCCGTAACTCGGCCCTTACGGCCATACTCGTCAAGCCTTACGGCCGTAACCGGCATTCGTCAAAAATCAGTCCAGCAACTGTCGGGCACTTACGGCCGTAACTGGCACACATTACGGCCGTAACCGGCCTTCGTCCGGAAGATGCCCAGCGCCCGTACGGCCGTACCCGATCACACTTACGGCCGTAACTGGCACACATTACGGCCGTAACCGGCACCTTACGGCCGTAACTCGGCCAGGCCAGGCCCTACTCCGGCCGTGACTCGGCCGTGGCCACTCCGACGGCCCGGACGACCCCGAAACCCAGACCTGAATAAAAACCGAAGATACGGTTACGAAGTACTCGCAAAGACGAATCCAAGCGCTAAGAGAACACACGATTCCGACCACCCGAAGTGTCGGAATTCGACAACGGAAGTAATTACCCCAAACTTTGGGAAATTACAAAAATGGCCCAAAGTGCCCGGAAATCACGATACACGATCGAAACACCGAACCAAAGCTCGCAACATGAATAAT
This sequence comes from Orobanche coerulescens, assembly GCA_033398695.1. NCBI lineage: Eukaryota > Viridiplantae > Streptophyta > Magnoliopsida > Lamiales > Orobanchaceae > Orobanche > Orobanche coerulescens. The sequence continues at coordinate 133,884,140 of CM065806.1, read as the reverse complement.
AACATTAAATGAACTTACGAGAAACTCGAAACAATAGTTTCAGACGAGATTCGCAAGAATCGAACTCAAGTGCGGAAAAGTCGCTAAAATGCTCGGAACTCAACAAAACAATACCGAAACGAACTCGGATGACAAAAAGTGCAGAATTAATCATTCTCGGAATGACGAAACGGTCATGAGCGAGTTGTCAAAACAGACTTCCGCCAAAAAAAAGAAAATTACCGAAATTCGAAATTGCGGATATTACATTCTACCCTCCTTAAAAGAAGTTTCGTCCCGAAACTTAAAATAAGTAGGGAGTAGCAATATCCCCTGCCAGGAAAACTCGACGAGATACGCAAAAACCGAAAACTCGCGCCCGACGGCGAAACGCTGCAAGAAACGCAAAGAGACATACGGCGTGAAAACACGCTCCACGACGACCAACACAACGTCTCCGTTAGGAATATAATAAAACCAACAAATGACAAGCGTCAAAAAACGGATAATATAGTCAAGTCAATTATCCGAACAATCACAAAACACAACGAACGAAAATCAATAAGATTGACCAACCCAACGATACATCAATCAAAACGCGAGCCAATCGTTGAACAATTACGGAATTCCACCGCCCAAGGGTTGGAAAATCGAAAACGAGACTAATTTCCCGAACTAAGGGAATTAGGAAGGAGCCTGAATGCTCAACAATCACGAAATGAGAACAAAAACCGAACAAGCAAACGATCGAGACAACAAAGATCGAACAATCATGTCCGAAACACGAAGGATAATAAAATTCAAACAACAACTCCCAGGATGATCTGGTGAGAACTACAATACATGCATTCCCATAAGATCCACAGGAAAGGGAATAGCGATTGAAAAGTCACAACGAAAAACGAGTTATTCCGAAACAATACCACACTTGTTCGATCAACAAAAGCAAGGGGCAAGACAAGCTCAGAAATGTCAACGAACATAATGAGTCGACAGAGTCGAAAACACAAGAGTTCCAAATCCGATCCACTTCGAATAAAAGAACTAATAGAACCAAATGATGTCACTTCCGAACAAGGTTCACAAGAATCGAACCGAACTCGAAAAAGTCACAGCGATAACCAGATCGACCCACAACATGATCACAGTTCGTTCAAACGATGAAATCGAAATACAGAACAAGTTCAGAAAGTATAAACGAACACGAACGAGTTGCAAGAAAGGAGTAAGAGAAAATACAGAAGTCAAAACAGTACGGGTATTACCTCCGACCTCGTCCACGATATTCACAAAAACGGAAGCAAGGTAACAAGACATTAAACAACCGACACATAACGGAACCATCACCGATGCACACGGTCATACCAAACCAAGCTCTAACAGCTCGCACATGCGCGATAATGCAGAAATCACTACGAGACGACAATATTCAATACCAACATCCCACCTCTCACGGAGGGCCAACACAATAAATGTGTGGAAATCGACTCAACGCTCACACCGCCAATTCGATTATACTCGGGAGCAAACATCAAAATGACAATGAGAACATCATACATACATACCCAACCCTCAAATGGGAATGGATAGGTTTTAAAAACGAAAACCTCATTTTGAAAATAATTTAGAAGAACACCGGTTGATCTTGAGTATCACCTTTCAAAAAAAAAGTACAAACGTGATACCTCGTTATCGAGACTTTGGAAAACCATTTCGCATTTGATAAAAATGAGGACACTTTCTTTTAGTGAAAAGCTTTCAGAATATTCGACCCTCGGGTCTAAGTAAAAGTGTTTATAAAACATTGAAAATATCTCAAAACATTTTGGTCCTCGAGGTAGAAGAATTTTGAAACAGATTGTGGCACCTTAGAAGTACCGCGAGAAAACAATTCATTTGAAACGTACGTCTCGAATTTTATTTCTAAGATACTCAAGTTTTCGAAAATAATTCAATGCCAAAAATGACGATGCCAAAAAGGCTAGAATGCCCAAAAATTTTAGGTAATCACACGGAACATCATAGCACTGTGGGGCCCGCGTCGGAACCCACCAGGCTAAAAACCATTTACAAAAATGCCAAAAAGGCCGATGACGGTAATATTTCAAAAACTCACAGAAGCCATTTACAAAATGCTAAATACCGTCATAAGAATTTTGCCAAAACGATCAAGGCCATAATGCCAAAAACTCGGTTAAGGGAATCGGTTTTCGAAATAAAACTCCATCGGTAAAATACCAAAAGTCATTACAAAAGAATTCACGCAGTGGATAAAAGAAATAAAGTCAAACATGCACAATCCAGCAACACTACTCCTCATATGAACGAAATATGAAGGTCAAATAACCACATGTCAAGAAATCAAAATTCATAAGAGGATTCCATCACTTAACAAATAATCATAAAAATAGCTCGTGTCACACGAGGCACAACACAAAGAAGGGAGACTTACATCCACAGGTCGCACGAAGATGATGATCGCCCCACGATACTAATCACGACCAACCAACTCAGACGACGCGTCGCGACACGACTTAGTCAGACAAAATCCGACAAGACAAAACTCAACAGACACCACTGACCCGACAGCCTAGGTTTCCACAACCTAAGCTCTGATACCATTTATGTAACACCCCCAATCCGCTCAGGGATATTACACGCCGTAGAACCTTTCCTCAAGGATCTACCAGGCTAGTAACAACATGAAACATCTCGACAATGCCTTTAAGGCTAAAATGACTCAGTAGACCGATTTGGCCTTACAATAAAAACATATAACTCGATTACAACTCATGCCCACGCAGGAGTCAAAACACAACCACACCCGTACAACGGGAAAAATATAGTAGTGGAAAATAAAGTACAACTGAACCAATACATGATGTACGGTTCCTCATGTGATTAGTATCGATCATCTTTCATCATCCTTCGTGCCGACCCTGTGTTATGCTCCAAAACCTGAATGCAAAAACAGACATCCACCCCCCGAATACTCGGGGGTTAGCAAAACTCCACTGTTTTGCTAGTGCAAGAACAAAGTGGAAATACGAGCCATACAATTCACATTCCACGAATAACAATAACCAAGGATCCTCAAAGATCCAAACGAAACGAAAAGCACTTCCCGAGGCAAGAATTTGAGAAAACGTTCCAAAATCGAAAGATCACAAATCAATGGAAAATTTATAAAAACAGTTTAGAATGCCATCGAGAGTTTTAATAGAAAACAATTTAGGATTATCAAATCCTACTTTTCAAAATCCAAAAGACAAAAGGGGTCACCGCCCCAAAGGTTTACTTCCCGTAAAATAACCTTTACCAAACCGTTGGGATTTTAGCCCCAAATCCGTAAAATGACTTTTACAAAACCACGGAAGAATCGAAGAAGCAAAAGACCGCTAGTAACTTTTCTGGCTCTAAAGGTGGCAACTTCCAGAAACTCCAGATGGTTAAGCACTATGTCGGGTAGACATCAATGTGGATTGCAACTTCCCACCTCTGAAGTGCCATACTTGTGGACAGATGGGCCATAGAGCAGCTTATTGAACTGAAGAAGATCAGTCTTTGGGCACTCGGGCTTTGGCCCCAGCGCCTATAGATCAGAGTATGAATCAACAGCAACCAGTCGGACAATGACAGCAGAGTTAGGGCAGGGGCCGGGGATGGAGTCAGAATTCCAGAGGGGGAGATTCTAGCATCAGTTCGGTACACCCATGAGTCTATGAGATGCGTCGAGCAGACGAAGTCGACGTGGCGGTAGCCTCAGGTACCATTCATATCCTATCTCATCAAGTTCGTGTACTTTTTGATTCGGGTGTTACACATTCTTTCATCTCTTTGGAGTGTGTACGTCGTTTGAATATAACTTGTATGACTGCCTGCGACCCCTTCATTGTGAAACTACCTAGCGGGGATAGAATCATGGGGAACCGGGAGATTAGAGATTTTTCGGTGAATATAGCCGGTATGGATTGGTTATCGAATTTGATTGTGGTTGATATGGAAGGCGAGGATGTAATCCTCGGTGAGGATTGGCTTGACGGTCACCAAGCGGTTATGAATTACCGTACTAAGGTTATGACTATGATGATTGAAGATGGATCCGAGTACTCATTTTTGGGACGTAAGTCGAGCCAACCTAAGTTGCTTATCAGCGCCATGAAGGCCGTAAAACTTTTGAATAAAGGTTTCACGGGCTATTGGTGTTATGATTTGAAGACAGAAGGGAACGAAGTTGATTTCTCTTCGATTCCAGTTGTTAGAGTATCCCGACGATTTTCCGGACGACCTCCCGGGATTGCCGTCGGATCGAGAGATAGAATTTTCTGTGGACTTAGAACCTGACGCGGCTCCGATTTCTAAGGCACCTTATCGGATGGCACCTTCCGAGATGCAAGAATTAAAGAGTCAGTTGGGAGAACTATTGGAGAAAGGGTACATCAGACCGAGCGTTTCACCTTGGGGCGCGCCTGTTCTTTTTGTAACGAAGAAGGATGGTTCACTACATTTATATATTGATTACCGTGAACTGAATAAAGTGACCATCAAGAACAAGTATTCTTTGCCTCGTATATATAATTTATTTGATCAGTTGCAAGGAGCCGCAATATTCTCGAAAATTGATTTGAGATCAGGGTACTATCAGCTCCGGGTGAAAGAGTCCGACGTTCCGAAGACTGCATTTCGCACAAGGTACAGACATTATGAAGTTGTGGTCATGCCTTTTGGATTTATTCACATTAACAGGCTGATCAAGTGGTTGTAGTATGGGAAATAAGGTTCCGTCACACGACAGCTGGAGCATCTAATGGAGAAGTTATCAAAAGATTGGAGTTATTGCATCTTCCGGCTTCGGAAAGAGTCCATCAAGAGATCACCAGAAGAGGATCCTGAAGAAGACCCTGAGGAGGATCCTGAAGAAGACCCCTGAAGAAGATCGTGAAGAAGATCCAGAGGAAGCACCCAAAGAGGAGCTAGAACCAGAGGAATAGTTGGATGTGGGGTAGATGGGAGACTCAAATGATGCTGAGATGTCTGATAGTGAGTCCAGTAGCAAGGACAAGGAGATGGTCATGGATAAGTACTACCCGAGGGTGTACAAGGCTAAGATATAGAGGGAGTTCTTAGACTTGACGCATGGTAGCATAATTGTGACGGATTACGAGAGAAAATTCAACCACATGTGCTGTTTTACACTGCATATGGTTAAGACTGATGGGATGAAGCCGCAGAAGTTTTGTGATGGAATTCGTGACTGGATCCATCATAATCTGCTGGCCATGGGAGGATGTCCTACACCGAGGAAGAGAAATATATTGAACCCCAAACCATGTCAGGTATGTTGTCAGTTGCTAATATCCCTGCTATGGTGTTGTCTGATACGGGTGCATCTCATTCATTCATCTCTAGGAAGATTTGTACTATGATTAGTTGTATAAGTAGTAAAGCCCCTAGATCTTTGTTAGTTAGCATGCCTGCGGGGGGAGTAGTGCGTGTAGACTCGATAATTAACAATGTGAAGATAGAGATTAACGAACATAGCTTCTTAGCCAACTTGCACATAGTTGAACTCAGTGATTTTGATGTTATTTTGGGTATGGATTGGTTGGACAAACATAGAGATGTAGTTGAATGCTCAGAAAGGAGGGTAACCTTAAGTCCTTCTGTTGATATCATGACTGTATTCTAGGGTGTAAGATACTGTAGTACCCCGAAAGTGATTTTAGCCATGAAAGATGTGAAGATGTTGAAGAAGCGTAGTTGCCAAGGATTTCTGGTGAATGTGATGGGGAAAAACACTCTGGAGAAGATGGTAGCTGATGTACCTATCGTCAAGGAGTATCCGGATGTCTTTCCCGAAGACTTGCTGGGAGTTCTGCTGAGTCGTCAAGTTGAGTTCTTGATTGACTTAGTGCCAGGAGCGGCACCAATATCGAAAGCTCCCTATAGAATGGTGCCCAAGGAATTACAAGAGCTGAAAGTGCAACTACAGGAATTGCTTGACTCTAGATTTATCAGGCCGAGTGTTCTCAAAAATAGATTTGAGATCCGGATATCACCAACTGAGGATTAAGGATAACGATATCCTTAAGACAGCATTTTGAACTCGATATGGACACTATGAGTTTATAGTGATGCCATTTGGTTTGACTAATGCGCCAGCGGTATTCATGGACCTCATAAAGCGTGTATTCCAACTTTATTTGGATAAGTTTGTCATTGTGTTCATAGATGACATACTTGTGTATTCGAAGAGCAAGGTTGAACATGAGCAGCATCTTAGAACAGTATTGGGAATACTGCGCAAGGATAAGTTGTATGCGAAGTTCAACAAGTGTGAATTCTGGCTTAACCGAATTGCATTTTTGGGACATGTGGTCACTTCTAAAGGAATTGAGGTTGAACCGATTAAGGTAGAAGCAGTCAATGATTGGAAAGTACCGTGTAATGTAAATGAAGTTCGCATCTTCTTGGGTTTAGCCGATTATTATCGGAGATTTATCGAGGGAATTTCGAAGATAGCTGCACCAATGACTAGATTGACAAGGAATGGAGAAGTTTTCTTATGGAATGAGAAGTGCGAAAAGAGTTTCCAAGAACTTAAGCGAAGGTTGACTGCAACACCAGTTTTGACGATTCCTGATCCGACGAGATAATTCGTCACTTACAATGACGCATCCAAGCAAAGCTTGGGATGTGTATAGATGAAGGAGGGAAAGGTAGTTGCCTATGTAATACCCGTAATTTCGATTTTTCGGTAATTTTATTTTTTTTTGGCGGAAGTCTGTTTTGACGACTCGCTCATGACCGTATCGTCATTCTGAGAATGATTAATTTTGCACTTTTTGTCATCCGAGTTCGTTTCGGTATCGTTTTGTTGAGATCCGTGTTCTTAAGCGGCTTTTCCGCACTTGAGTTCGATTCTTGTGAACCTCGTCCGAAACTGTCGTTTCGAGTTTCTCGTAAGTTCATTTAATGTTATTATTCATGTTGTGAGCTTTGGCTTGGTGTTTCGATCGTGTATCGTGCATTTCGGACGTTTTGGGCCATTTTCGTAATTTCCCAAAGTTTGGGGTAATTACTTTCCGTTGTCGAATTTCGAGCCTTCGGGTGGTCGGAATCGTGTATTCTCTTAAGGCTTGGATTCGTCTTTGCGAGTACGTCGTAACCATATCTTCGATTCGTATTCGAGTTCGGGTTCGGTCGTCGGCCGTCGGAGTAGCCCTGGCCGGGCCGAGGCGGCCGAACTGTGAGTTACGGCCGTAAGGTGCGATTCGGCGTCGTGCTCGGCGAGCATGGCACAGCGAATGCGGTTCTGGCCGTAAGGCCGAGAGTTACGGCCGTCGGTGCAGCGGACTTCTGGCGAATGCGATTCTGGCCGTAGGACTGCCGATTCTGGCCGTAAGTGCGAGTTCTGGCCGTAAGGCCTATCGATTCTGGCCGTAAGCGGCCGGGCGAGTTTGACGAATGCCGTTCTGGCCGTAAGGCCTGCCGCTGGGCCAGAATTAACACGTCGGCCATATATAGGCGATGGCCTGCCCAGACTTCATTTTATCACATTTCTTCACTCGGGTGCGGTGGCGGGAAAATCGGGAAATGGAGTTTTGGTCGATTCCACTCGATTTCTAAGCGTTTTTGAGGATCCTTATCGATTATATCATCATCTAATCCGAGTATTTCGTCGAATCAAGGTATATTTCTTGATTTTCTTTCAAGTTGACTTTTTGGAGATTTGTTCTTGATTTCGATTCTAGTCCGATTTTGATGAATCGGTTGATGTTAGTAAACATTATTAATCGTGTTCTATGGATTGTATATCCATATTTTCGATTCATTCAACCCGATTGATGATTTTAGGCTCTTGAGGAACTTTGAACATTTAGTGTTCGATTAAATGCCTCAAAGAGTTTCTTTGATCGTTATGTTGATTTAGATTGATATTGTGTTATTGATCGAATTGTATTTCATTCAAGGTGGTTCGAGTACTTGTGTTTATCGGAGGACGCCGTTCGTTGTTCGTGGAAGGAATTCATCGCCTTCGGTTTGAGGCAAGTTTTATACTTGTACTAGTCAATGAGCTAATGTCATCATGTATGTGTATAGATGTGTTGTATCATTCCGAGACTTAGTCTCTTCATGAATTCATTGATATCAAGAGATCGTTCGATCGATACCTTCGGCAATTTTGCCAAATGTCATTGTTGTTCGTTAACGGCCGATTCAAGGCATTGTATTACTCATCATTAATGTCATTGTCGATAGCCGGTTCGCGGTATCGATGTATCGATTGTTGTTCATATAGATGTCAATCTAAAACATCGTTGAAATCATTGTTATTCTGTTGGGGTTGTCATTAAAAGCTGTATTGGCGATTAAAGGCATTAGCGTCTTCATTTCTCATCTTCGTAAATCGTAACCGATTAAAGGTGCCGAGGTATCCTTCATATTACTCTTCTCGATTTGCCGTTCTAAGGTAATCGAAACACTCAATCATTCATGGAATCATCCGCTGCATCATTGTTATCGTGTTGGCCGACTCAAGGTAGCACACTATCATTCTCACGAATTCGGTAATCTACGAATCGTTGTCATTTGTGAGTTATTATATTTTTGGAGGCTAGTCTCGGCTAGTGCTTATTATGGGTAAGCTTGGGGCTTGAACCTTCGCGGTTGGCTTCCCAACACCTACAACTCAGTAGGTCACGGTCGTGTTTATGATCTTATGGGTAAGCTTGGGGCTTGAACCTTCGCGGTTGGCTTCCCAACACCTACAACTCAGTAGGTCACGGTCGTGTTTATGATCTTATGGGTAAGCTTGGGGCTTGAACCTTCGCGGTTGGCTTCCCAACACCTACAACTTAGTAGGTCACGGTCGCGTTTATGACCTTATGGGTAAGTTTGGGGCTTGAACCTTCGCGGTTGGCTTCCCAACACCTACAACTCAGTAGGTCACGGTCGTGGTTATGACCTTATTAGCCCTCATTAACTATAGCTTCGGGCTGTTCCGGTTTCAAGTGTTTATGATATTTGTTAACTTCCGCTGAATGACTTTCATGCATTTTGTAATGTCTTGGTATTTTCATTGGAGCCTTTGGGCATTATGATTCATATTAAATTCAGTTCTGGTTTGGTTCATGTCGTTTAATTCATTGTGGTATTCTGTGATTATGATTCGCCGTTGGGCACTTATGTTCTAACCTGTCGAGCAGGTATTAATAGTATGCCGTGGGCATAGTGTTTCACGAATGCTCGGTTCTTACATTGGTTTGTGAGCATCTCGTATTATTATCATTGTACCGTTTCATCCTGCCTTTGGATGCATATCATGTTATACATGTATTTGATATTCATTATCTGGATGACTGACCCCGTGGGGGCGGAACATGTTTTCATGTTTTAGGTGCTTGCGAGGAGAGAGTTGAGACACAGGGGCATGATGATGGCGACGAGGCATTCGAGCGATACTAGTCCGAGTTGTTCATTGTTGGTCAGTCAGTTGGAGTGTACTCCAGTCTTGTCAGTTATTGTCGTGTTGTATTACCCGAACAGATGTTCGTGGATGTTGTTGTATTTCATTTTGGCCATGTAGGCCACTTTTGTCGTTGAAATTCCTTATCGGAATATTGTGTCGGTTATCATAGTAGGGACTATGATTTTCCCTTGTTGTTTAATTTAATGTATTTTAGTCATGTTACTTTGGTGGATCTCTGGCGTGGGGTCCACCAACCTTGTAATAACCCAATAGGATTTGGGGTGTTACGAAATGGTATCGAGCGTTGGGTTGTGAAATACCTGAGATGTGAGTTATGTGGTCCCTACCGACGCGGTAGTAGTGGGATTGTCGAGGTTATGACAATCTAGTCGATCGAGTTTTGTGAGTCGTAATATTAGTGCATTGCCGCGAGTCATTCATTCATCGAGTCGTCGTCAGTGAAGACTAGTATCGCGAGACCTCGAAGCTTCGTATGACCTGTGTAAGGACTCGATTCTCTTTATGTTCATACATCCATCATGTCATTAATCGTTCATGCTTTGCTGAAACCTATATGTGATATTAGTGCTATAATTGATTCATGATCAATTGTTTTGGAGCACGTGTGACTTGTGTAAGCATTAAGGATCAACTCATTTATCAGTTAATAATTTTCAATCATCATTTTGATCTCATCACTCAGTTAATTCATTCATCACTCAGTCAATAACATCACCCAGATAATTCATTCATCACTCAGTTAATTCATTCATCACTCAGTCAATAACATCACCCAGATAATTCATTCATCACTCAGTTAATTCATTCATCACTCGACCAATATCATCACTCAGATAATAGTCAGTTAATTCATTCCTCACTCAGTCAATATCATCACTCAGATAATTCATTCATCAGTCAGTTAATTCATTCGTCACTCAGTCAATATCATCACTCAGATAATTCATCTATCACTCAGTTAATTCATTCATCACTCGATCAATATCATCACTCGGATAATTCATTCATCGATCGATTAATTCCTTCATCACTCACCAATATCATTCATCACTCAGTTCATTCGTTCATCACTCAGTCAATATCATTCATCACTCAGTTCATTCGTTCATCACCCAGTCAATATCATTACTCAGATAATTCATTCATCACTCGGTCAATTCATTCATCACTCAGTCAATATCATTGCTCAGTTAATTCATTCATCACTCAGTCAATTCCTTCATCACTTAGTCAATCTCATTGTTGATTAATTCATTAATCACTCGATCAATCTCATTGTTGATCAATTTATTCATCGCTCGATTAATCTCATCGCTCGGTTAATTCATTATCACTCGATCAATCTCATTGTTCCGTCAATTCATTCATTACTCGACCAATCTCATTATTGATTAATTAATTCATCACTCGGATAATTCATTCATCACTCGGCCAATATCATTAGTCGTTAATTCATCACTTAGTTAACTCATTCATCACTCGATTAATTCATTCATCATTCATCAATATCATGGCTCGGTTAGCCGTTCATCACTCAATTAACCTCATCGTTACTAATTCATTCATCACTCAATTAATCTCATCGTTTAGATAATTCACTCGTCACTACCAATCTCATTGTTCGATTAATTCATTAATCATTCAGCCCATCTCACGGTTGATTGTTGATCTTGAGGATCGAATTTTCAACCTTGTTAACTTGTTCAAGGTAATCATTTCAGAATTTCATCGTGCAATCATGTTACCCCATTTGAGGTCTCATGCGATCTTATCATCTCCGACATCATGTCGACGATCATTCCATTGCATTATTAATGCATTCATTATGTTAGAGCGTGTATGCTCATTGTTATCGTTAGTCTCGTAATCATAATGCGATCTTCATACGATATCCGTAATTATCACGTGACTTTCTGCCTCGGTATGGGAAGAGCTGCCAGAGGACATCGGACTCCGGCGTCCAAGAGATCGTTTTCTAGTCATCTTCGTCTTTGGGAGAGCATCTTCATCTCGGACGACGAGTTATTTGTTGGTTGCTTTAAGCGTGATCGTCACGGTTTTGAGCAAGTTAATTCTTGCTCTAAGAGGATAATCATTCATTTCATCGTCGTTCATTCATTCATATAATTCACTCATCATATATTAAACACGTTGAGATTTATAATTATCAAACTAATCATTCAATTCACGGGGAACTATGGTTCCAATCATTTCATTTGAGCTGTCACTCGTTTATCATTTCACAACGGTGAGTCATTCTTGATCCTTGTTGGATTTCGATTCATTATCATTCATTGTGATCATTCTTGTTCGGGTGTATCTCGTCAATTTTTCCTGGAGGGATATTGCTTCTCCCTACTTGTTTTAAGTTTCGGGACGAAACTTCTTTTAAGGGGGGTAGTATGTAATACCCGTAATTTCGATTTTTCGGTAATTTTATTTTTTTTGGCGGAAGTCTGTTTTTGACGACTCGCTCATGACCGTATCGTCATTCTGAGAATGATTAATTTTGCACTTTTTGTCATCCGAGTTCGTTTCGGTATCGTTTTGTTGAGATCCGTGTTCTTAAGCGGCTTTTCCGCACTTGAGTTCGATTCTTGTGAACCTCGTCCGAAACTATCGTTTCGAGTTTCTCGTAAGTTCATTTAATGTTATTATTCATGTTGTGAGCTTTGGCTTGGTGTTTCGATCGTGTATCGTGCATTTCGGACGTTTTGGGCCATTTTCGTAATTTCCCAAAGTTTGGGGTAATTACTTTCCGTTGTCGAATTTCGAGCCTTCGGGTGGTCGGAATCGTGTATTCTCTTAAGGCTTGGATTCGTCTTTGCGAGTACGTCGTAACCATATCTTCGATTCGTATTCAGGTTCGGGTTTCGGGGTCGTCGGGCCGTCGGAGTGGCCACGCCGAGGCCGGGCCGAACTGGCGAGTTACGGCCGTAAGGTGCCGATTCTGACGTACGTGCTCGGCGAGCATGGCACGACAAATGCGATTCTGGCCGTAAGGGCCGAGAGTTCTGGCCCGTCTGCGGGTGCGGCGGCTTCACGACGAATGCGATTCTGGCCGTAAGGACCCTGCCGATTCTGGCCGTAAGTGCGAGTTACGGCCGTAAGGCCACATCGGATTCTGGCCGTAAGCGGTCATTTGGCCGGGCGAGTTTGTGAATGCGGTTACGGCCGTAAGGCCACCGATTACGGCCGTAACACTGTCGGCCATATATAGGCGATGGCCGCCCAGACTTCATTTTTATCACATTTCTTCACTCGGGTGCGGTGGCGACGGGAAAATCGGGAAATGGAGTTTTGGTCGATTCCACTCGATTTCTAAGCGTTTTTGAGGATCCTTATCGATTATATCATCATCTAATCCGAGTATTTCGTCGAATCAAGGTATATTTCTTGATTTTCTTTCAAGTTGACTTTTTGGAGATTTGTTCTTGATTTCGATTCTAGTCCGATTTTGATGAATCGGTTGATGTTAGTAAACATTATTAATCGTGTTCTATGGATTGTATATCCATATTTTCGATTCATTCAACCCGATTGATGATTTTAGGCTCTTGAGGAACTTTGAACATTTAGTGTTCGATTAAATGCCTCAAAGAGTTTCTTTCGGTCGTTATGTTGATTTCGATTGATATTGTGTTATTGAACGAATTGTATTTCATTCAAGGTGGTTCGAGTACTTGTGTTTATCGGAGGACGCCGTTCGTTGTTCGTGGAAGGAATTCATCGCCTTCGGTTTGAGGCAAGTTTTATACTTGTACTAGTCAATGAGCTAATGTCATCATGTATGTGTATAGATGTGTTGTATCATTCCGAGACTTAGTCTCTTCATGAATTCATTGATATCAAGAGATCGTTCGATACGATACCTTCCGGCAATTTTGCCAAATGTCATTGTTGTTCGTTAACGGCCGATTCAAGGCATTGTATTACTCATCATTAATGTCATTGTCGATAGCGGTTCGCGGTATCGATGTATCGATTGTTGTTCATATAGATGTCAATCTAAAACATCGTTGAAATCATTGTTATTCTGTTGGGGTTGTCATTAAAAGCGTATTGGCGATTAAAGGCATTAGCGTCTTCATTTCTCATCTTCGTAAACCGGTAACCGATTAAAGGTGCCGAGGTATCCTTCATATTACTCTTCTCGATTTGCCGTTCTAAGGTAATCGAAACACTCAATCATTCATGGAATCATCCATTTGCATCATTGTTATCGTGTTGGCCGACTCAAGGTAGCACACTATCATTCTCACGAATTCGGTAATCTACGAATCGTTGTCATTTGTGAGTTATTATATTTTGGAGGCTAGTCTCGGCTAGTGCTTATTATGGGTAAGCTTGGGGCTTGAACCTTCGGTTGGCTTCCCAACACCTACAACTCGAGAGGTCACGGTCGTGTTTATGATCTTATGGGTAAGCTTGGGGCTTGAACCTTCGCGGTTGGCTTCCCAACACCTACAACTCGGTAGGTCACGGTCGTGTTTATGATCTTATGGGTAAGCTTGGGGCTTGAACCTTCGCGGTTGGCTTCCCAACACCTACAACTTAGTAGGTCACGGTCGCGTTTATGACCTTATGGGTAAGTTTGGGGCTTGAACCTTCGCGGTTGGCTTCCCAACACCTACAACTCAGTAGGTCACGGTCGTGGTTATGACCTTATTAGCCCTCATTAACTATAGCTTCGGGCTGTTCCGGTTTCAAGTGTTTATGATATTTGTTAACTTCCGCTGAATGACTTTCGTGCCTTTTTAATGTCTTGGTATTTTCATTGGAGCCTTTGGGCATTATGATTCATATTAAATTCAGTTCTGGTTTGGTTCATGTCGTTTAATTCATTGTGGTATTCTGTGATTATGATTCGCCGTTGGGCACTTATGTTCTAACCTGTCGAGCAGGTATTAATAGTATGCCGTGGGCATAGTGTTTCACGAATGCTCGGTTCTTACATTGGTTTGTGAGCATCTCGTATTATTATCATTGTACCGTTTCATCCTGCCTTTGGATGCATATCATGTTATACATGTATTTGATATTCATTATCTGGATGACTGACCCCGTGGGGGCGGAACATGTTTTCATGTTTTAGGTGCTTGCGAGGAGAGAGTTGAGACACAGGGGCATGATGATGGCGACGAGGCATTCGAGCGATACTAGTCCGAGTTGTTCATTGTTGGTCAGTCAGTTGGAGTGTACTCCAGTCTTGTCAGTTATTGTCGTGTTGTATTACCCGAACAGATGTTCGTGGATGTTGTTGTATTTCATTTTGGCCATGTAGGCCACTTTTGTCGTTGAAATTCCTTATCGGAATATTGTGTCGGTTATCATAGTAGGGACTATGATTTTCCCTTGTTGTTTAATTTAATGTATTTTAGTCATGTTCGCCTGGTGGATCTCCTGGCGTGGGGTCCACGGCACTGTAATAACCCAATAGGATTTGGGGGTGTTACAGCCTATGCTTTGAGACAGCTAAAACCGCACGAGCTAAACTACCCTACTCATGATTTGGAATCAGCAGTGGTAGTTCATGCCTTGAAGATTTGGAGACATTACATGTATGGAGGTAAGTGTGAAATTTATACAGACCACAAAAGTCTAAAAAATATTTTCCCACAAAAGGAATTGAATATGAGGCAGCGCAGATGGCTAGAGTTGGTCAAAGACTACGATTGTACAATTCATTACCACCCTGGTAAAGCAAACGTAGTTGTTGATGCACTAAGCCATTAGGCGAGAGAAGAGCTAGATTGTTTGTTGACCAAAGAGGAAAGCTTGGTCAAGGAATTTGCAAGGATGAACCTTGAGATGGCTACACCATCGAATCCTGTTGAGTCGTTATTGGCTAGTTTGGTGGTACAACCAACCTTGAGGAAGCAGATCAAAGAAGGTCAAGGACAAGACGACTTCTTGGTCAAAATGAAAGAACGTACTCTCTCAGGCGAGGATAAATGTTTCAGTGTGTCCGATGATGGCGCAATGTACTACGAAGGGAGGATTTGTGTGCCTAATGTTGTCAAGCTGAGAGAAGCAATATTGAAAGAGGCACATAATACTCCATATACAGCACACCCTGAAAGTACAAAGATGTACCAAGACCTTAAGGGGACATTTTGGTGGGAAGGATTGAAATGACATGTGGCAGACTTTGTCAGATGGTGTATAGTTTGTCAACAGGTGAAGGCAGAACACCAACGCCCCTTTGGAATACATAAATAACTTCATATTCTGGAATGGAAATGGGAACACATTCTGATGGACTTTGTGGTAGGTTTGCCTCGAACGGAAAGAGGAAACCACGCTATTTGGGTTGTTGTGGACCAAATCACAAAGTCAGCTCATTTTATCCCAGTTAAGATGAATTTACGAATAGATCAGTATGCTCAACTTTACATCAGTGAGATTATCAAGTTGCATGGAGTGCCAGTCTCTATAGTATCCAACAGGGATACTCGTTTCACATCGCGTTTTTAGGAAAGTTTACGAGAAGCCTTGGGAACGTAGTTGAATTTTAGTACGGCCTATCATCCTTAGACTGATGGTCAGTCTGAGAGGACCATTGAGATTCTTGAGGATATGTTGCGAGCATGTGTGTTAGACATAGGAATTAATTGGAAATGACTGTTGCCTTTGGTAGAATTTGCTTACAACAACAGTTATCAGTCGACGATCGGTACGGCGCCGTATGAAGCCTTATACGGTAGAAAGTGTCGATCACCACTGTATTGGGATGGAGTTGGTTAAAGGAGATCTTGGGTCCTGAGATGATTGAACATACATTAGGTGTGGTGGATAAGATTTGTGAGAGGATCAAGATAGCACAGGATCGTCAGAAGTCTTACGCCGACAAGCGTAGGAAAGATCTCAAATTTTGTGTTGGCGACAAGGTATTCCTGAAGGTATATCCTACCAAGGGAATTGTTCGTTTTGGTCCAAGGAACAAGTTGAGACCGAGATACATTGGACCGTTTGAAATTCTTGAACGAATTGGAGAATTAGCTTACCGCTTGGCTTTACCCCCAGAACTTTCGGTTGTACACAATGTTTTCCACGTATCGTTGTTGAAGAAATATTTGCACGATCCCAGCCACGTCATCAACTATACTGCCGTGGAGGTGAACAAAGATCTTACTTATGAAGAACAACCAGAACTGATTCTCAACCGATCAGTCCGACAATTAAGGAGCAAAGAGAAGGTGTTTGTCAAAATCTAATGGCGTAACCACAGTAAAGATGAGGCTACTTGGGAGCGCGAAGAAGAACTTCAAGCTCGTTATCCAAATTTCTTCAATTGAGGTATGTCATTTATTTTTGAGGACGAAATTTTTCTCTAAGAGGGGTATGATGTAATACCCGCCATTTTCATAATGTAATATTATTATAATGATTTTCGTTTCATTTAATTTCATGTAGAGGATCATGAACATGTATTTCGACGTATCACAAGTTCTAGCCCGAGTCATTTTGTCAGATATATATTCTAGTAGTCATTATTTATTTTTATAATAGTGTTACTAATTATTCAAGTATAATACTAACACTACTATTACTAATATTATCATTTTTATTACTAATAATATTATTAATACTATTTTATTAGTACTAATATTATTATTATTATTATCATGGTCATTTTGCAGATTTTTATGATCAATATTACCAATTAATCACTATTTTACATTTACTATTATTATTATTATTATTATACCATTTATAATTAACCACATATTATAACTTAACCAATTATGATTAAACTAAACTAATCATAATTAAGAACTCTTCCCTCTTCCCAGATCGATCGATCCCCTCACAGTTCTCACCTTATCAAACTCCTCAATGTTTATCTAATACATAATCCTAATCCAACTTAAACACTTCAAACCTATATCTATAAATACAATTCTCATCACAATAATTCACTATCCACCACATACACAATACATCATCAACAGAAATCTGCCCATAGCTTTCTTCACGGCTGAAACAAAAAAAAAAGAAAAGAAGAAAACTGTATTTGCAACCGGGAAGCATTCTAAGGATCCGATCTATAGGGCTGCAAGTATTTTTCTTCTACAAACTAAGGAGCCAAGAACAAGAGGATCCGATCGAATTCGTTGTCTGATCAATTTTCCAGTCGCGTTTCATCCGATTTCCATTCAATCTTACGAGGTAAAGCTCAACAACCACCACCTTGTATTCTCTTCTGCACTTTCCCATGAATATGAAATTGCAGATCCTATCATTTTGCCTACTGCTTCTATTTTACACAGTAAATCAAATCCACACATAAACTGAAACTTTATGCTCTTAAATCTCGAAACCGTAGCACTGCATCAAACCTCAAATCCGAGCCCCAAATCAGATCCCAAATACCAGAGACCAACATTTTCGAAAGGAGATTTGAACCCAGTTCCACAAACCCCTTCCGGCTAGAATCAGACTGACCATATAGAAAGAGAGCAGAATCAGAGCCCTACCTTCGATTCGCCAGAACCCGCTTCCATCGTCGGACCGCATCTTGGCCGTGAGCTGGCCTAGAGCCATCGCTGTCGCCGCAACCTGCAACTGCGGCTGGGAATTACAAGCTCGGGTAAGCAGGAGTGCGAGTGGGTATTTTTCAGTCGACCCCAGTGTGTGTGTGTGAGTGCGTATTTCCATTTTTTGCAAGCCATGAAGGATTTTCTTTTTTTTTTCGAAATCGGAACTGTAAAGGGAGAGGGTGGGATGATTTTTTTTTTTTTGATACCGAGGTTCCAAGCTTACACCTGACTAGTCCTCGGGATAACAGCCCCGGCCCCACAGTACTGCTACCAGTTAAATCGCGAGATGTGTATCTGGATCCCAGGTTCTTAAATATCCTCAACTACCGCGCACAAGGAGTCGTCCCCCAAGTGATTGCTCCATGCTGGACCCCCCCTAATCCAACCGCAGGTTCCCACCAAGATCTGGCCTCCCACACTGCCGCTTGAAGCCCTCAATATTTAATTGTTCCACCAGCATACCCCGGAGGGCTAGGCCCTAACCCTTAGTCAAAGACTAAGGGATCATTGGGCCTTGAGAAATTCAATTCCAAAGTGTTGCCACTAGGAATTGAACCCCTGACCTCCAACTAAATTGAAGGTCAGGTGGCCAACTGCGCCAAGGCAGTTGGTTGGGTGGGATGATTTTAGAGAGAGAGAGAGAGAGAGAGAGAGATGAGAAATGGAGATGATAGTGAGGATGCCGGCCGAAAGGTCTGGAGAAAGAGGGTTTTAATACCCTCAAGTCTTTCTAAATTATACACTAACCCCCAGCCCTTTGTAGCCTTTTAATTTCAGTCCCCCTCCAGTTTTCTTTGTTTTCAATTTAGCCCTTAGTTTTCCAGAAACTTTCAATTTAGCCCCAGACAGTTTTAATTACTTCGATTTTAACCCAGTCTTTTCCAGTCCTTCGTATTAAGCCTCCAGATTTCTTAGAGTTTGCAATTTGACCCCAGTCAACTTTGAAACCTTCAATTCAGTACTACTTTGACCAAGACATTAAAATGTTGACTTTTCAATTAATATTAATAAATAGTTTGATTTTATGCATATATAATTTAATTTCAGTCATTATGTCGTAATATTTTATAATGATTAAATTATTATTATATGTATGTTCTGGAAATTATTATTCTCGT